>OX336333.1:23666390-25045682 GCA_946902875.1 Nematopogon swammerdamellus | reverse complement strand
CCCTCCGTCCCTCCCTCCCTCCGTCCCTCCCTCCCTCCGTCCCTCCCTCCCTCCGTCCCTCCCTCCCTCCGTCCCTCCCTCCCTCGTTCCCTCCTTTTTAATTATTGGTACGCGAGACACTTGGCGCCGCCGTCAGCATGGATTGTTGAGCCGACGACGCCCATATTTATCATCTATATAGAATTATCTATATTGTAATAGGAATAACAAAAAATTTAGAAGTTTTAGTTGATAAGTTGATAACACATTTTGGTCTTCTGCGTCATAGAAATTATAATACAAGTCACAATATACGGTGTTGCAAATGCCCACTCAAAGAATATAATACGCCTTCGGGAGGTTATTCTGTATGTGAAGCTAAATCACTTTTGTAACAGAAATGTTTTTTTCGAGACAAAATATTTTTATATCAGAAATAACTTTGTAGCATACCACACTCACGATTACAACCCACAACCTCCTGCATTGAATTCAAGCACACGATATGAGTGAGATAGCATGAAAGCGGCCGCCATCATAATATCTTTATGTGTATATATCAGTATGTATACATACACCGCCCGACAGACCGCCGCCGCCGCGCCGTGCAGGCAGAAACGCCTTTCCTAAGCAATCCGTAACACAATAAATAATTTGTTCAATCGCTTGTATTAATTATCATTGCTTTATGTTCCTATATTTGGCATGTTAAAAGTAACATACGTTATTTATTATTGATTTTAATATATACTTTTACCATTCGTAGTAACATTTTACAAGTTTCTTTCAAAATTTGGCACCTTACCTGAACCAACAACCAACCTTTGATGTCGGTCCGCGGGACCGGTCGCAATAACGTAATACCAATTTTGTCCGTCGCAGTCGCAACATCAACACCAGTCGCAACATCAGCACCATTATCATAATAAGGGTGCCGGAGTGCTAAGCAGAGCGCCCCAGGCCTCGTAAGGCGCCCCAAATCTATAAATATGAAAAAAAAATTAAGAATATAAGATCAAAGATTCTCGAGTTGCAGCGGATAAACAGAGAGAAATCAAAATTTAATACTAATAATAAATATGTAAAGGATAGTCATGGAGTAAGTTTTAGCACGACCGAAGGGAAGCACTGACGTGGCACCAAGTTCACCCGGTGTTATGGGCTGACATCACGGATAATGTAGGTGATGTAGCCAACCGTGTCAATTTCCATTAAAATAAAAAAAATGTTACTTTGTTTTATGAGATATTGCGTTCGTAGACTCTATGTATGATACTAAAACTAAATTGACGATCTCTAGAAATATGTTCTGTATGTATGTATGTTTCTCCATAACTCTTTAAACCGCACATCCGAATTCGGTGAAACTTAGTACAAGCACATTTAACTATACGTTACACAGGATAGGCTAAATAGAAACACATTCCACTTACGCTAAGATGTAAAAATAAAGGTACGGTAGCCGACTTACTTACTTTCTTCTTTTTAAATTTCTCGCGAGCGAAGCCGTGGGCTTAAGCTAGTTTCATAATAAATGTAGAGTAAAGAAGACTAGTTTTAGTTTTTGAATGAAAAACTATATAAATTTAATAATGTTGAATGGAAAGTATTGGAATTCCCGACAGTACAAGTTAGTAAGTATGTTCATGCGATACTCTTGTTGAACATATTATAGATAAATTGTTTTATGTTACTGTAATCTGACCACACTTCATTAATATATATACGGGAACGACAATGTACCTAATAGCGGTTTAGAGTGGAGAATTGTATTGCCAATTACCATTAAATAAAACTATCATAAAGGAAGTGAAGAGGGCGGCTACAAAATGTTGTTTTTTAGCCAATTAAGAAAATATCTGTAAAGCTACATATAATTTTCCCTATAAATACAAATGGAATGGCACTAATTATTATGTTTATTAATTAATAACTACCTACTTTCCAGCACAGTGTAATTTTCCTGAAGCACTCCAGACCTGTAAAAAATTTTACTGATACAAATGTATTTGATGAACACAGTTCTCAAGTCACGTCTCTATGCATAGGATGGCGCGTGCCGCGTCTAGCGGACCAATCTCTAGCCTAGGTATCAATACTAATAATAAATCTGTAAGGGATGGTCATGGATTAAGTTACTTTGTTTTATGAACTTGATACTGCGTCTGTGAACTCTATGTATGATACTAAAACTAAATTTACGATTTTTAGAAATCTTTTCTGTATGTATGTATGTATGTATGCATGTTCCTCCATAACTCAAGTGATGAATTTAAGCACATTTGATTATACGGGACACAGGATAGGCTTAATAAAATTCAGTTCCGGTTACGCTAAGATTTGACTCTCACACAAACCGAATTGTTCCGAGCGCCGAAATAAAGGTACGGTAGCAGGCTTACTTATACTTTCTTCTTTTTAAATACGAATTTTACGCGAGCGAAGCCGCGTGCAAAAGCTAGTACATAATATAATCATGTTTGTTGATCGCTCTTGGCGACGTGAAGCGCAAGTGCCGCCGGCTATTGGTACCTCCTACCTCAGGAGGAGATGAGATACGAGATTTTTTGAGCAGCAATCATCAGCTCAATTTTTTTTAATTTTTTTTATGGAAACTGACACGGTTGGCTACATCACCTACAACATCCGTGATTTCAGCCCATAACACCGGGTGAACTTGGTGCCACGTCAGTGCTTCCCTTCGCTCGTGCCGGCTACACTGAACTGGACGGAAAACACAAACTATTTACATAGCCGTTTCGACCGACCTTTCATTCAGTGCGGTGGTACCAACCCGGGCGGGTTAAACCCTACCACCTAGTAATATAAGAAGGGTGTCATATCCCTCAGCCGCCTTTTACGACATACAAGGGGAGAGATGCAGCGGGGCTATTCTTTTAAAGTACCGGCCCCACACGGTACGAAAGACCTCAATGTTAATTTCTTCTCAAATTTTCTAGAAGTCAATTGACGTTAAAAATGTGTGACAGTAAAGCATTAACATTTTGATGAGATGTCTCTACCTACTCTATCCTATTTGCTCAAGACTGTACTGTTTTTTATTATTATTAATTTTTGGCTGTGTCCTCATGTTTTTTTTTTCAACGGAGAGCAGCGGATACTTAGGAAGCTGGCCTCTCCGAAAAGTTTAGTGTTTTACCACTTGGATGTACCGTGTACCGGCCGTACTTAAAAATAATAGCCCCACTGCATCTCTCCCCGTGCATGTCCTAAAAGGCGACTAAAAGATAAGGACGAGGTGCAGTGCTAAAGGGCGACAGGATAGTCACCTCTCACTTTGGCACGGTCCTTCCACCGAGTCATGTAGCAGGTGGGTCTGCATGCCTTACTTGCTCGATCTTATAGTTTTTTGGTTTTATAGAAAGCGCAACATGTGGCGCCTATCCAGCCACAATGTGTCCAGCGACGCCCATGAACGTTTGGTCGTACGCGGGGGTTGCGAATGCCATGCCGGCCTGACAGATGCCTTTTCACGCCTCTCTTTAATCTCGTCCGAACTATTGAGAGATCACAATACATATAATAGGGCTCAGGGGCCCTAAATTTCAACTTCAAATCATAAATCATACCACTATGTAAATAGTTTGTGTTTTCCGTTCACTTCAGTGCAGCCAGCACGACCGAAGGGAAGCACTGATATGGCACCTAGTTCACCCGGTGTTATGGGCTGACATCGCGGATGTTGCAGGTGATGCAGCCAACCGTGTCAGTTTCCATAAAAAGAAAACTTATGTAGATCTCTTGTCTTAACTCTACCTTGTAGAGTCTGCGAGAGACTGTCGTCGACAGCTTTACTAGTCAAGTAATTAGCGCTGCGCGCTCTTTCATTACCGAAGCCGCTTCAGAATGAAATATTTGATTTGTACGTACTTATTTAGTATGTAGGCATTAAGGTAAGTCGCCGGTTGCCTACCAAACTGAGGTGATAAAGTGACGCGCTAGTGGGTCGGCTGGGCGCGGCGCAGCACATTCTTATCTCGGACGAAATGCAGATAACTCAATTGGATGAAAGTCCTGCGAGCGTGTTCGTTGATTCTCTTATCGAAACGTTGATTTCTTTTCTCGATTATACCTACCGAAAGTGTCACGTGTCGCATACCTATTGGACAGGCGATGCACCTATCGCTTCCATCGTGCAATGCATTTGGTCGGGCCTCTGCCGTGAGCTGCGGTGAGCGGTGATGTTGGCGAATGTAATGATCGCGAGAAATGAGAGAACCGCGAGGACGGTTGGCGACCTTGAAAATCTCTTTCCCGCGGAGACGGGCAGGAGAGTCGCCGGGGCGCAGGAGGGAAGGGGAGGTGGCGCGTGAGTCACGCGGCGGCGGAGGGGAGCTGCGGGACCGGGGCCACGCGGCGAAAGTGGGAGAAATGTCGCTCACGACGACGACGGCGGCGGTGGCGGCTGCGGCGGAGAGCGGCGACGGCCGCCGCGCGGCTCCCGACCCGCGCGCCCCGCGCCGCCCGTCGTCGACGCCGCTCACTTTTACTTTCCAGTGTGTCGCAACAGCTTACGGCAGGTCTGAGCGCGCGACGCGCCGGCACTCGCCCGGCGCCCGCGGCCGCCTGCTGCCGCCCGTCCGTGCCGTGCCGAGCCGCTGCGCCGTGCAGCCCGGAGCCGCGCCATGCGCCCCGCGCCCGCGTGCGCCCCCGGCCCGCCCCCCGCGCCCCGGTGACCCCGCGTCCCGTGCCGTGTCGTGCGTGCCGTGCCCGTGACTGTGCCGTTCCTCTGTGACTCGGATCTAGGATTACAGTGCACTGTGACAGTGGCGCCACTAACGATTTGGATATCGATCGTCGCATGGTAAGTGTGCGCCTTTCGCCCTCCACGGCCGCGCGCGTCTCGCTCCGCGCGAAAGTCGAAACCGGGTCGCCGATAAGCGGCCGGCCGGTTGTGCAACGTCGAGCCGAGCGGGCGCGGCGGCGCAGCGGCGGCGGGGCGACGGCGCTCGCGCGGAAACGCGACGGGCCCTCGCACTCTGCCAGCACCGCCTCCGCTCCGCGCGCCACCGCCGCCCGGAACGGAGGCGCGCCGCTCCCGCGCAGCCGCAGCGGCGGACAGCGGCACCGCGCTCCGGAGGAAGCCGGTGAAGCAAGCCGCCCGCTGCGGGCGGGCTGGGAGCCGGGAAGTGTCGCAAGCGCCACAGCCGCTGCGCCGCCGCCGACGCCCGTACGCCCGTACGCGTCCGGCTCCGCACTGACGGCAGCGACGCTACGTCGACGTCGCTCTACACACTCTTTAACTTTAAACAACTACCCGCATTCGGTAAGACATAATCGGAGGTGCATTTTCTCAGTACGAATAAATCGTAAAGTCGGTGTTTTTTTCAGTAGATAAGAACGAAACTACGTCTACTTTTACGTAACTTAATATTCCTAAAAATATCAATGTTGTATCGGAAGTTTCACGATGACGTCGCTACCGAGACAGCCGCCCTTGGTCGCAAAGTCTGCGACCAGAGCGCCGTCGGAAACGCAAAATTGAAACATAGCAAGTGCAACACAACTTTCAAGTGATTTCCCGATGGACTGGCGCAGAAAAACCGTAATAAAAATGTAATCGAATGCACTGCGTCTAGTGCGGCCGCGCAAGCGTCGCGTCGCGTCGTCGCGTCGCGCCGCGTCGTCGCGTCGTGGCGTCGCTGTCGGCGGAGCAGTTCTCACTGTGGATAGACTGTTAGGTTCTCGACACCTTACTAGTTTTGACGTTTGTCCTCGTTGTACAATTTATTCACACTCTGCTTGTAATGGCCGGCGCGGCGCGGCGCACACCGTCAATAGTAGAGTCAATAGCCAACTGAAAGGAGCGCTGACTTCAAGGCTAGCGGGGCTACCTACTGAGATTTTCGTTTTTTTTTCATAAATTTAACCTACCGCCACTGCAGGCACTCTACCTTCCGCAGTCATACAGTAGGCAATTTTACTTTCTGCTTTATGTTTGTGTTGTCCTAATATTTTGCGAAACGTGGTGGTCGGTGTTGTGCTGTAATTTGCCCGAGTTCTAGCGGCGCAGCACCGATTATTGTGCTTACCCCGATTTTCGGGATGTAGCGTAATTATTTTTTATAGACATCTAGCTTTGCCCAAACGTTCAGTGAAAGGACCGACACAGCCAATAATGCCACTCCTCGCGAGATCACGCTCTGAGAGGCGCCGCGCCGCGCCGTGCCGGCTATAAGGCGGACAAACGGACATAAATTTGATGACGACCTTCGTCATCAAATTTATTGGCATGCCTTCATGATGGAGCATGAAGGCTCCAGGTTAGGTAGCGAGAACACACTCACCGGAAGACCATTCCATATTTTTGGCGTACGACACAGGAACGATTTCAAAAAGCGATGCGTTCTCAGAAGTTGCGTGTCAACAACATATGGATGTTCTGAGCGAGTCCGGCGGGTGTGGCGGATACGGATTAGGGCAGGAGGGATGAGGAAAGTCCATTCATCACAGCACCGGGGCCGTGGCAGTATCTATAAAGCAAGCCTTTAGAGCTACCTATAAAGCGGGAACCGATGGTTCGCCTTGTGTTGCGATGACTCTAGTCCCTTCGTGAGCTTGGGATTTATTTATTATGGTAACCAAAACAGAATACAAAATTTCACAAGCAAATTTCACATAATATTAAAAGCAGCGTCTTATATATTATTATATATTATTTGTATTCCAAAAAATGGACACATTACATGATTATATTTTAAATTAAGTAAAAGTCCTACACCGCTCGTAAATCACTAAATAAACACAAAACACTAACATTAGAAAACTATACACAGTATTAAATAAACAAAGCAATGATTTAAAATTAGAAAAATTAAAATAAAATATAGAAATTAGTTTAAAAAAACAACAGAACGATTTTTAAAAGAACGATTAACAATTTAATGGGAGCACCACTTAGGGGAATGGCGCGGCGCTGGATAGAGTCCAAGGACTCCATCAAGTAAAGGGGGCTTCCATCCCACAGATGACTTGTGCTATAGCATAAGGATTTACGCGGGTGAGAAGAACCACCTGTTACGGTAAATAACGCCTAATTTATTCTTTCGTATAAATCTGTATGGTTTTTTTTTTATGTAAACCAGCATGGGTGGCTTTGCCGAGAGACCAATGGTGCAGTCGACAGAGCGAAAATCACCTCTCCTCGCGAAACCACGCTCAGTTAGGTGCCATGCAAGCAGATTTTCGAACCGTTGCTAGCCTGTCTAGCCCGTTAATACGACGCTTGAAGACAACCAGGTTAAAGGAATTAGTTTTTAGTCCCGCACCGTCACTCATATTAATTAATGATATCGGCTTACCGGTGCGATTATGGCGAGCGCATCGCTGCAACTCGACGTTTCGAGTCCTCTATGGGACCCGTTCTCAAGAGGACGTGCTAGCTCCTCGGGCAGCCAGCACGTCACTGACAGGAGCCCGCCTGCTTCTCAAATTGTAGTGGTGGGTAGGTATGATTTCAGGATTCGCTGCGTTCCTTGCCTCTTCGGACCTACAGAAATTGCTGACGGTGTCTAGCTCTCGGAAATCGTCGCTTCGGTTCTGTGTTGACTGCAGTGTTGCCAGTACCGGCTTCCATATCGGCGAGATCTTGAAAGAATCTTCGCGGTTGAAGTTGTCGTGTTTAGCAATTTCTATCGACTCACGGACAATACGCGGCAGATGTCGTTTTTCGGTGGCGAGAATCTTCACCTGATCGAATCTAATCCAATGATTTTGTCCGGAGTCGATGTGGTCACAAATCGCTGACTTGTCCGCTTGACCTTTCTTGACCGCTCGAATATGTTCAGTAACCCTTGTACTGACACTCCGTTTTGTCTGTCCTATGTAGGATTTTCCGCAGGAACACGGTATCTTGTATACCCCTGATGATTGTAGCGGCAGCCTGTCCTTAGCCGATCGCAGCATGCTTGAGATCTTGCGATGCGGGTGTAACACCGTCTGTATGCTCTTCTTCCTCAGAAGTTTCGCTATTCGGTCTGTTACACCACGTACGTACGGCATGTAGGCAGAAAGTCGCTTCACATCCGCCACCGGTTTCTTTTTTCGCGTCTTCATTTTTCCAAACCGCGAGCCATAGCCATTTTCTTTTAAGACACGATGAATCAACGTGGTTTCTTCGGTCAGATGGTCGGCATCACAAAGCCGTTGTGCACGCTGTAATAGTGACTTCGCCACAGACTGCAGATGCGCCGGGTGGTGGTGCGAAGTTGCGTGCAGATATCGGTTCGTGTGGGTGGGTTTCCTGTACACTGTACTGCCGAAAGAACCGTCCTCCTTCCGAATTACCAATACATCCAGGAACGCCAGAGCACAGTTTTTCTCTAATTCCATGGTAAATTTTATTTGAGCGTGTACAGTGTTGAGGTGTTCCAGGAATACTTGTAGTTCATCCATGCCGTGTGTCCAGATGGCAAAAACGTCATCCACATACCGGATCCAAAGGCTCGGTGTCTTCTCGGCTGTCCCGAGGGCGAGTTGTTCAAAAAACTCCATATACAGGTTCGCCACTACTGGGGCCACCGGAGAGCCCATCGCCACGCCGTCTGTTTGTCTGTAATATTGTCCATTCCATAAAAAGTATGTTGTCTCTAGTACATGTTTTAAGAGTGCTATGTAACCTATGGATATGTCATTTTCCTTTAATAACTCTTCAATGACCTGTAGTGCGTCTCCGATAGGCACATTAGTGTACAGTGATTCGACATCAAAACTCACAATAATATGGTCTGGCTCAGCATTCGTGTTTGACAGAATTTCCAGAAAGTGACTCGAATCTTTAACATAAGACGAGGTCCCGCCCACTAGTGGGCTTAGTACAGCTGCCAGATGTTTAGAGAGCGCGTATGTAGGTGAATCGATTTGGCTGACTATCGGTCGAAGTGGAGTGCCTTCTTTGTGTATTTTGGGTAAACCATATAGCCGAGGCGGCTGAACATTACTAGTGCGCATTTTTATCTTTACCTCATGCGGAATAGGCGAGTTGTTGTCACACGTGAGTTGCATTGTTTTTCGCAGGACTCCGGGCGTGGGTGACTTCTTGAGAAGCTCGTACTTATCCGTGCTAAGCATCGCTCTGATTTTCTCGCCGTACTTCTCCTTGTCCAGTACCACGGTGGCAATGACAATCATCAGGGGTATACAAGATACCGTGTTCCTGCGGAAAATCCTACATAGGACAGACAAAACGGAGTGTCAGTACAAGGGTTACTGAACATATTCGAGCGGTCAAGAAAGGTCAAGCGGACAAGTCAGCGATTTGTGACCACATCGACTCCGGACAAAATCATTGGATTAGATTCGATCAGGTGAAGATTCTCGCCACCGAAAAACGACATCTGCCGCGTATTGTCCGTGAGTCGATAGAAATTGCTAAACACGACAACTTCAACCGCGAAGATTCTTTCAAGATCTCGCCGATATGGAAGCCGGTACTGGCAACACTGCAGTCAACACAGAACCGAAGCGACGATTTCCGAGAGCTAGACACCGTCAGCAATTTCTGTAGGTCCGAAGAGGCAAGGAACGCAGCGAATCCTGAAATCATACCTACCCACCACTACAATTTGAGAAGCAGGCGGGCTCCTGTCAGTGACGTGCTGGCTGCCCGAGGAGCTAGCACGTCCTCTTGAGAACGGGTCCCATAGAGGACTCGAAACGTCGAGTTGCAGCGATGCGCTCGCCATAATCGCACCGGTAAGCCGATATCATTAATTAACAGGTTAAAGGATTCAGGAAATACACTCCCTGGAAGACAGTTCCACACTCTAGCGGTGCGACAAAGAAACGATTTAGAGAACCGATGTGTTCTCAAAAGCCCAATGTCAACAACAAAAGGGTGCTGTTTGTGTGCGGCACGGTGGGCGTCTACAGTATTAATTCCTGGTAATTACAATCGTCACGTGTGTGTGCTGTCGAATAACTTACACATTCGACACGACGTCACTTTTGCTGATGAGGAACTCTGACGTCCCGAGTGGGTGGTCTGTCATTGCGGCGACTAAAGTTTCTGTTTCTCAGTAGACGATTCCGCCGCATCAGTATTGCGAGTAGGCATGTGGTACCACCCACCGACCGGGTTGCCTCAAGTTAAAATCGTTCGCAGCGGAGGCATCAGCGTCGTAACTCGCCCTTTTTCAATACAACACAATGTTTCGGTAACTAAATAATGGCATCTTCAAATTTGCATATTCACCTTGGCTGACGGCGTTCAATGTCAACATCCTGACCAATTAGTTCTAAGCTTTTATTTGCTATCGCTTCTTCAACCTTGACACGGCTCCGACTCGGTCCCTAATAGTTTTATTAACACCTCGCTCGCTCGCGGAGATATTCTTTCGACCCCGCCGTGACCTCAGTGGGATTGAAGCTCGCACGGCAAGACTGCGGGTGCAGTCCGTCAGTTTTTATTGCAACCCCTTTTTTTTGCTGGTGTCTCGACTGACAACGCGTTTGTTTTGCACCTTAGTTTCTTATTGACTGAACAGCTACAGCCGACTCGTATCGGCCGAAGCAGTCGACCTCCAAAGGAACTTGGATAGAAGGAAATATCTAAATAATATTACCTACATCACTAATGTTACAACCTCCTTTGTCCGCGATTTCATATTAAAATTTCCTTTCACAGTATTTTACCACGGACGTTTACCAAAGTGTTCGAGTAAGAATTATTCGAAATTTAAATTAATTGTGAAATTTTCTTCAACTGCATTTTTAAGAAAGAACAAAATCTAATTATAGTAAATCTGTTGATAATGTCTACAAACTTAGGTAACTTCTTGGTACCTAATATTTCGTTTAAAATAATTGTTGACACCTGTTATTGACCGTAGTTTATATATTATGTAAAAGTAGTTATGGAACTGTTGGTTTTCCAAATGAAATAAAATCATAAAACGTCGATATATAAAAATTTTCAAAGTAACACTATTACTTGAATTTAAGTTTGAGCTGAATCTATAAATTATACGAGTTTATAAAGTATAGCAAACATGCTTCACAATGATGGAATGCTCGTTCATAACAAAATGAGAAGAAATGCTAAAGACAGAACGCTTTCCCTTGTACGCGAGCGGAGCATTTCTCTTGACTCAGGAGAAAGTCTCGTTTGTTCTCTGAGTTAGAGTGCACTGTTTAGTATAGTCGATTTTGTAAACGTGGTGCATCATTCATATCGCTTGCTGAAAGGGATATGAGTTATCTGCCCAAAATTCGATTTTAAGTTAAGTATACAGAGTGGATGGATGAGAAGAGCGGAAGACCGCGTGTGGTGGCGTGCCTTGGGAGAGGCCTATGTCCAGCAGTGGACCGATACAGGTGATGATGATGATGATGATACAGAAATGTTAAGTAAAACAAACTCTATCCAAGAAAGCAGAGATTTTCCTGAAAAAAAAATTGTTACCCAACTTATCAAGATAACTCTGTGTTGAAAGTTTTGCGTAAGTTCAATGTCAATTTCTAAAAAAAACAACATTGAGTTATTTATGCAATTTCAAACACAATCAACTGTTGTATAGTGAGACAATCCTCCTCACTGAGATTATTGTTAAGCCAAAGTGTAATGCAACAGTGGGTTATTTCCCGATTTTTTCAAATTAGTATTACATTAATCAACTAAAATAAAATTAGATTTTTCTCTATTAAAATTTCATGATTTTAATTTAAAATAAAAATATATATATTTAATAATATTAATAATAATAACTAAATAATTAAAACCTAACTAACAAATGTATAACAATGACAAAATTAACCTAATAAATAAACAAAGAAAAACTAAATACTAACATTCAAAATATATATTATAAAGTTAGAAACTAGTTTTTTTTAAGATAACCCTCTATGGCTTTCAGAAGAGGTGCTTCTATAAACTGGATTAAAAAAAAAATATTTCATAAAGTTCCATCGTAAATTTTCTGAAAGAAAAAATTAATTAAAAATTATGATCCGGAGAAACTTGCAGAACATAAAAAGTTGTTCCTTTTTCAATACAGAAAAACTCTCCGCAGACATCTATTAAACAGCCATATACATAATGTATACCGACCGTGTATAGAGCAGGATGAGTGCAAAAATGAGGCAAGTGACGAAAGTAGGTACTAGCTAGTAACAAATCCGTAGAGGTTACCTCTACACGCCTCTACCGACGAATCCATTTGGGTGAACGCTCGCCTTTGTCAAGAAAGGACTTTATAAAGTCGTGCGAAGGTGCCAGGATTCATTTCGTTTTGCTTGAGTTAATAATTGCATTTCATTAACAACAGAGAAGTTGTACCTGGACTATTAAAATGTCGGTTATTATTTTTTATTTTTGTAGCTGACAATAAAATTAAAAAGAAACTCAATTAACCTGATTATAATTTAAAAAGTATTGAGAAGCTTATTTACGAAGTACCTTTATCAGTTTTCCTGCAAAAAAAAATTATTTTATTAATTTGTCATATTTCTCCCAGATTTTATGGAACCTGAGTCCTTACATGGATGACAACATCACCTACTCGTGATGTCCGTCCATCCACCGAACACCCTCGGTGAACTAAGTGTCATGTCAGTGCTTCTCTTTGGTCGTGCCGGCTACACTGAAATGTACTCAAACACTATTTTCATATCCTTTTCGACCGAATATAGTTCAGTTCGATGGTAACAATACAATACAAATACCATATCAGCTTCGTGATCAGCTTCCAAAAAAATACCCCCAATAATAAATAACAATAATAATAGTTGACCTAAGTGCCGGGTGCCGGCACTAGCGGTTGATATGTAAATATTACTCGCGAAACGTCACGCCTGTGACGAGCTACGCGTTCACCGAATCGCATTGCAATTCACTTCAGCCTCAAAAAATATCTATATCACGGTATAGTAGATGCTTAAATAAAAAATTCAAACATCACAACACGCATCTTCCGAAGCTACGCGACAGCTCTATGTGAGCCAAAATGAAAAGTATAACATGTTTTATGTAACACCGAAGCAACAATTACGGAACGGACATAATTGGTGAGCAGAGCGTGTTATTCCAATTATTTTGACATTCACTAAACAATGAGCTTGAGCGCCGCCGCGCCGCGCCGCCGCCGCCGCCTCGGCCGCGCGCGCCGAGCCGAACTCTTCTCGGCTGCATTTCGCTGAGGAAATTTGAAAGTTGTTACATCATTGGAAACTGCTGAGCAGTGGGCCAAAGGTGAGCTTGCGATGAAATGTTTTGCAACTGTTGCGTTTATTTTTGGCGAAAATGTTTTTGCTGAATTTTTTTTTCCTGACTCAGCGCAAAATTCTAACAGCGGCGCGCCGTTACAATTGTTTATGTTCGTTTATAAGTCGAGAATTACTCAATTAATTTACGTGGGGTATTACTGACGTTTTCTGGTACATCTATAAGATAGATAGAAAGAGTAATAGCTGCTTGATGATAGTTATCTTGTCCGAATACTTTGCTAAACGTGTTTGTGGGTGTTGTGCTGTATTTGACAAGAAAGAGCACTTGCAGCACAACAGCGATTACTCTGCTTACCCCGATTGTCGGGATACAGCGTGTGGTGTGTGGCGAGGCTAAGCCGCGGCAACAAGTTGTAAGCTCGACATAAGGCGCCGAGGCACCCGTAGGGTATTGGGCACAGACACCCGCGCCGGCTGTCTGTATAAAACAAAGGGTGTCTAACGGCGCCCATGGACATTCGGTCGTATGCGGGGGTTGCGAATGCCATGCCGACCTGACAGGTGCCCATTCACGCCCCTCTTGAAGGACCCGATACTGTACTTGGGGGGAAATATGTGAGCAGGGAGAGCGTTCCAGAGTTTACCGGTTTATCATGTTCGTGGATTACAATTTGTTTATAGGCCGTCGCCCGTGCCCAAAATATTGTGTAAACTTGAAAAACGGCGGAAGTATATGGTGAGCCAACTGCAAAACCGGAAGAATTCAAAATGGCAAGCGCCAGGCGCGCCATATTGTCAAACTTTGACAATTATGTTTGTTCAAACCCCATCAAGTGGGGTACTGTTTTCGGAGCTTGAAAAGGCGCTTCAAAAGACGCTCCACACTTAAAATGGTTTAGGACTAACAGGAATTAAGTAAAAAATATTTTTTTATAAAACCCGTCCACGAGTAACGAAGTATGTAAATAACAAATCAACAAAGTTGATCGAAAATACTGCAGTCGGGCATTTCGAATAGCCTGCGAATAAAACATAATTTTGGATCAACTTTTCTCGTTTCCTTCGTTTTTCGTAGGCGGTGTTTATAAATGTGTTTTTATTTTTTTCGACGATTACAACGAAGCCAAAGGAGAGTTATGCGTTTATTTAAATAGGAACAGTAGACGTAGTTTATAGAGTATACTGAGCAAATACAAACAACTACTTACCTTGATACATATCATAATTAATTTAGTGGCTTAGTAGTTTAGGTAATTAATACAAGACAATGTTTCGTATGCCCAAAACCAATGGCTGTTCACGAAGAAATCACCCTGACTAAATGAGTTTGTGAGAGCACTTACAAATAAAAAGTATGTAATTTTATTTTATTACATTCCATTTAATTTCATTACGTTGAAAATTTTCTAAATATCATTGTTTTGCTTTGTAAGTGGTATTGATAATTGTTTTTTATTGAAATTGTTCATCTGACCTTGCGCCTGTATGTCGACTGTAATTATTACTGAATGAAACGTCGTCGGTCGAAACGGCTGTGTAAATAGTTCAATTTTTCATGTCCAGTTCAGTGTAGCCGACATGAAATGAAGGGGAGCACTGACATGGCACCTAATTCACCCGGCGTTATGGGCTGACATCACGGATGTTGTAGGTGATGTGGCCAACCGTGACAGTTGCAATAAAAAAAATGTGTGTTTGGGAAATGTGTCTGAAAAGAAATGATTTCATTTTATTAATATCCACTAACTTGTGCTGGCGTTAGTGCTAGCGCCATGGGTGGGATATCCAATGGGCGAATTCGTTAATTGATCTTGTATGTTGTTCATTATTTGAGTTGTTGTGTGACGAATAAATTAATCATTTCATTTCATTTCATTTATGCTTACATGCTCACATTTGTATCGGAGCTCCACTTTAATGCCAGCGGTTTCGCCCAATTTCGCCCAGTGTCATATTTAAATGTGTATATTCGTATATGTAAGTAGGATGTCGTATCTTTTCCAGTAGCTCAGCAGGTAGCAGCTAGTACTAAATAGTGCCTTGGATAAAATCAGCAGAAGCAGGTGCCAGAAGCAAAGTGTCTGCGATAATCTCTAAATTCTCAATTACGCCCTACAGAGTGTCGAAACCGGTTGCTGTTTAGAATGTTGGACCTAGTTCTCCCTGAAGTACACCCACCGATACTGCCTTTGATAGGAAGTACAATAAATACAACTTAGTTTGGCAAATATTTTGCAAATCTGTCATTTGTCATCAGCATCAAACTTCGACAACACTAATTGTGTATGTATATATTATTTTATTGAACACCAATTTAAAACAGGCGAGCTTAATGCCGCGAGGCATTCTATTCTAACTAAACTTTGGGATGTGGGAGAAGTACATGCAGGCGAACAACAAGAATTGTGCGTGCTTTCCGTGCTTGAAATCCGACCAACCCTTGTATAAAGGATGCCTTTAGGCACTAAGTTCGCCTTTTGAGCACTCATTTCGCAGCAATGCAACCAAATGTTTTGTTATTAATTTTTTATTTCATTTATGTAAGCAATTCTGGGACGGAGAGAGTTTAGCTTTTGAGTTTTCCGCTTTAGAAGTTACACTCGAATAATAGACATCAACGCGGCGCGGCGCATGCGCGGCGGCGGCGGCGCTCGCCGGAAACCCCACCGCGCCGGCGGCGGCGTTTTCACTTGATTTGCTAACATTCCATCGAACCGTACCATTCCGTTTCTCTTTTTACTATTCATCTTTGTTTATTTATTTTTGGTCTCTAAAACATTACAAATAAATTATTTTGTCCATTTACTTAGACGCCTACTCATATAATGTTTTAACGCTAAAAATAATAAACATTTTGTTATTAACGTAACCCAATCATAATAATACAGAACTGACGGAGGTAGGTTTGTGGACTGTGGAGTGTATATGCATCTTCTTCTTCTTCATCCTCGATGGCTTTAGAATCGGTATTCACGCAGCCAGCGCGCAGCGCGGCGGCGGAGGCGGCGTCGTCGGTAGGTCGGTAGGTGTAATAGTATATCTCCGGCAGAATCGGCCGGTCGCCGCTAATATTATTGCAACGTGTACAACGAGCATTCTATTCCAAGGTCTTTCCTAGTGGAAGAGAACGGTGTTTCCTGCGCTGCTGCGGTGCGGCTCGCTCGCTGTTACCTCATCGCGGCGGCGAGGCGGCGGCGGAGGCGCGGTGTGGTGTGGTGTGCGGAGCGACGGCGGGTGGAGGCGGTGACTAGCTGTTCTCCCGGCTCCGCGGTCCGCGCAGCACTGCACCGCGCCCGCCGCCCGCGCACCGGCCAACCTCGCACCGACACATCCTCAGCGCGCACGTGCACACACACACACGCGTCCCTCTCCGCGCCGCT
Organism: Nematopogon swammerdamellus; assembly: GCA_946902875.1. NCBI lineage: Eukaryota > Metazoa > Arthropoda > Insecta > Lepidoptera > Adelidae > Nematopogon > Nematopogon swammerdamellus. The sequence goes on along the minus strand of OX336333.1, from coordinate 25,029,141 downwards.
GTGTGCGTGCGCGTTAGATTATTCTTTGTGCTCCGTGAATCTTTCTAGCGATTCCACCAGAACGAAAAGGACCGTTTCGGCGTCGTTTCTTCGTTTTGTGATGGTTTTATTATCGCGTGTCGGAAGCGTATGCGCCCGCGCCGTTTATTATACGGGTCGGAGTGGGGCTAGTGTGTCACTAGCGGTCGCGGAGCGTCAGCGTGAGGACTCACCGCCGCGCAGGACTCGCGCGAGAACCTTTTTTTTTCTCGAGCGCGTAGCGGAGCGCGCGATGTTTTCACTTTCGATATTTTGAGTTGAGTGTGGTTCAGTCGGATCTCCGCCCGCAGCCGCACCGCACGGGAGGTGTGGGGCGCCGTCGCACGCTGCGCTCTCGTCTCTCGCCTGCTCGTCCGCTCGTCTCCTCTCATCTCGCTCGTCCCAGCTCGATGCTAGACTATCGAGAGTGGATGCTGGACGCTCCTCGAGACTGAACTCACCTGCCGGCCGCCCGCGCTCTCGTGCGACCGATCTGTGATTGAATTGAAACTAGTGCGATTGTTTTCTCCAAACATATTTAGTGAAATGGCTGTGATATGAGTGCGAATATGTTTGACAATAATTTTTTATTGAATTTTTACAATGAAGTTGCCAACAGAGCTACATTACAGTTCGCAAGGTAATGTTTTCTTTTTTTTTCATGAATTCTTTTCCTATCTATTTATCTATATTGTTACATCTTTCGTTTTCTATTCATAAATTCTTTCTAACTTTACATTCATCGACATCTTATATGTAGGAAAGTATATTTATTTATATTATAAATTTATTAAAATATGCATCTTTTGGGATACAATTATTGATTAAATGCATTATGCTGGTTCTAGCTCGATACATTATTCCACTTTCCGTCGAATTCTAAACGAAACGTTCAGAAAATCCTTGAGATGCTAATGAGCGGCGCGGACGCAGGCGCGCGGGCCCACCTCGCCAGATCGCCTTCGCCTTTGACTCTCATTCAACAGGAGGTTAATAAGTTCATGTAGGTATTTAGACGTCAGCTTGCGAAACCATTCGAGCAGCATCGTTAATGCGCCGGCTTGCTCCGCGCCGCACATCTGATCTCTGCCGACAGTGCGGCCGACCCATTATCGGCATGCAAGTCCAATACCAGAAACGGCATTGATGTCATACATCGCGCGCATGTGACGTTGCGAAACGCCTCTATGCAAAATGCCTAGTTCATGTTTTCCGCGCAGTTCAGTTTAGCCGGCACGACCGAACGAAAGCACGTGCATGACACCTAGTTCCGACATGACCTAGTTCCGCGATGACATGATGGCATGTCATCGCGGGTGTAGTGTAGCAGACGATTTAGCCAACCATGCTCAGATATTATTAAAAAATACTGCAGCAATCCTCAGATACCTACAAGCGCGACAGAGATGCTACTGGATCAGTCAACGTGTACATAGGTATGCGTTCACTGCTGGACATAGCCTCTCCAATTTTTCTCCAGTCCTACCGGCCTTCGGCGGTACGGAACCACTGCTTTCCGCCGACGACGTACTTGATGCTGTCGTCCGTCGTCCCACCTGGCGGGTGGTCTTTCCACACTCCGTTTTCCTCTCCACGGTCGCCAGTGTAGGGACGCGGTTACTCCAATGGTCGTCGTCTCTTCAGCTAACGTGCCCAGCCCACTGGCAATTTGAGCTTAGCCACCCGATGTCCAATATCTACTACTTTGGTGTGTAGGCTTTATGGGGCTGGCACCATAATGAAGAAAACATTAAACAAAAAAGAAAACACTACCTATTTGTAGTATCGTGGTCTTCAGCTTCTAGACCCCGATCGCTCTTCTGTTTTTATTTACTTCTATGATTCTCTGTCCCTGTCCTGCCTGGCTCAGCCTTCGCCTCGTGTTAATGAGAACAGCACATCGCCCATGCATCATCTGACTAGAAATTTCCATTCCCACTTCTCCATATTCGGCTAGTTGAGCATTTGCTTTTTTATTTTCCTAATTAATACACTTTACGCCAATGCGTTAACTAACTTAAGGCTTATAGCCTTAGGCAATTTCCTACAGGCAACCCGGTGGACCTACATTTTTGCATGGAATCTGAACCATGAAGCAGCGGGTTTATTTTTCTTTCAACCATTTGATATTTCACTTATCCAATTATGCTTTCTAATTGCCAATGAGTAATAATAATTCTTTCTCATTGGGCTAATTCAATTTTGAAGTATCCTTGATTGTGTTCTATCTAATCATATAGCAAATTTTATAATTACATAAGTGACATTGCAAATGCTAACCTCCTTTTACAATATTCATTATAATTACTATTATTACTGCAGGTCTTATGTTATTTATTATGGCATTTTATCTTTTGATAGTTACTTCTCTTGTCTTTTTTTTTTCATTTCCATCATCATTTTATTTCACCCAAACTTCATTGATTCAAATAATTCTTTCTACTTCCCACGCACAATAAATTCCCGCCACAGCGGCAGCTCGCGTATGACTAACCCGCGCCGCGCCGTCAAAACAGCACTCATCGCTCCTCTACTACGCAGCAGCACTCTGTTTACGAGATCTGCAAGCTTCTTCCGAAACAAACCGAAACTCTGCCGCCTCTTCCACTCTCATAATGTTCTTCGTGCATGCTCGTCGGTTGTTTTCCTAACAAGCGGAAAATGTGTAAGGGCGCTCCTCCCGACGTGCCGTCGAGTCTATTTTCGCATATAAGTCGAGAACTGTTCAATAAGTTCACATGGGCTTTTACCGACGTGCTCTAGCACATCTAATAAGGATATTTTGCGATATGGTGAAGCCAAGATAGCTAGCAGTACAATGTAATATTTATCACGATGGCGGTTTTCTACATTTTTATTGAAATGGCTACCTAAATAGTTCGTGTTTTCCGTCCAGTTCTGTGTAGCCGACATGAAATGAAGGGAAGCACTGACATGCCACCTAGTTCACCCGGTTTTATGGGCTGACATCACGGATTTTGTAGGTGATCTGTCAACCGTGTTAGTTTCCATAACAAAAAAACACTAGCTGTTCCCGCGGCTTTGCTTCGCGGCAAAATATCCTATAACAATCCTTAGATGGGCAAGAAAACGCCAGTGAAAACCCCAATGTGAACTGTTGAGTACTTCTCGGCTTATAAGCGAAATCGACGTGATGGTCGCATCGGGATGTTCTACTTTATTTATTAGAATACCTACACTCTTTGAAAGTTCGGAAAACTCTTTGGCACACCTCTTGTTCCAAAACTCTAACCTGTCGCGTGAGTCTACTCGCCAAACTAAACTTGTGTTTTATTTTATTTGTCCGATAGCGTGTGATCCCTCACGCATGTGTGCGCTAGAGTTGCGTAATGGGTACACTTCTTGCCCATACAGATAAATGAAAAGTGTGTCAATGAATAGTCTCGCGTGCGCGAGCGCAGCGTGTGTGGGGTCGTGTCTGTGTGCGTGTGTGCATCGCGTGACGTCATCGACGAGTACGCCAAATTCGGTCGCTTAGTCGGTCGGTCGGTGGGCCTCAACAGGCCTCATACTGAACTTTCTATGGGCCGCAGGGCGACTTCAACTTACATTTTTGGAATAAATTGAATGTAAGCTAAAATTTTGAAGAAAGGAAGGAAGTTTAAATTTTTTGCACATTTGAACATTGGATTAACGTCATTATTGTTATTTTATGAATGATAAATAATAATAAGATAGGGATATCTGCCATAGAAAGAATCAAAGTTTAAGATGGCCCAGCCGAAAACATGACCCTTAAAATCGACCAAAGGAAATAAATGGTTCTGCCTACATAGGTTATACTAATAAAGATTGCACGTAAACATATGCCCTTACAATCTTATTGTAATTGGTATTTATTATTATGGACACGTATTTCCTAGTCGCAGACAATACCTACGTAAATATTCTAATTACACCAAAACATCCATATTCACTTAATTGACCAGTCATTCAGAATCCATTATCACCTGCCTCCGAGACTTCAGCTCCTTCCACGACCGTATCATCTATGTACGAACAAAGTGGAGCACTATTTTTCTTCCACCTCTAATGAACGCGTTGTGGTATGATCGGCCGTTTCCTGTGTGGAATTCTTCTTACTATCTTCCTCGTGTCGTGAGTAATGAACAAAATTTTCCTTTATATGTACAAACAACAACTAGGTGTTAGTAGCATACTTTTCAAATAATCTGATACGAATTGGTACTTCCAATAATCGGACTATTAATAGCTCTATACCAGGTGCATATTGATACAAGCCAGAACTCTGTCTGCATCACGTATTGATATTTGATAGCTTCTTATTATTACATACACTGCATCGACTGCAGAAGATCCAACGTTGAAAACATATCTACACGGCCCACATTCACCAAGAATATGGTTTAACGTGCTAAAATAATTTGTATCATACTAAATTACATCGACCGCTTTTCAAATAGTTAAAGAAGAAAAGAAAGAAAGAAAAATGTTGTTTATTGTCATTAAAGATCATAACAAAAAAAAAAGAAAACATTACAAAAAAACATGAAATTATACAAGCAAAACCTAAATTAATAACACAATGAATGACAATATGGACCCATCTCAGCATGTGCTATAGGTGTACAAGGCGACCTATAGCGCTGTTTTTCAGATGGGCCCATAGTTGTCCTGTTGGTAATTCTGTTTTAATCTTTTCCAATATTATTACAATCATCATTTCTTTAGAATCAAACTTCATTCGTTGTCATTCATTGTTCGTTATCACAATACTTTCATCACCTATAATAGCTGCTTTTTCTGCCTGCTCTTAAGAAATCAACACCAAGAAAGCTTGATTAACAAATCGAGACTTTTTCCTAACTTTCATATAAAAAAAATTATCATTCTGCATTCCAATAGCTAATAACAAGATTCCTCATAATATTCAGTAAATGGTCTCACCGGAAGCAAACGTTCTGATGATCACATGTCTTGACTTGACAAGCTAGAATTGAATCCGAATTATATTTTGTTTGAAATGCTTGTATTTGTGTACAGCTGTTCGACTTGCAAACTGATGGGGGACCAAATTCTGGAGGTCACTCTGCCTAACCCTTGCCAATAGCAGACTGTAACAGGTTTGTCGAGATATTCATGTCAGGAACATCGTCTATGGGGTCTACTCTCTTTTCCTCTCTTTTCTTTGTTTAACGGTACGCAAGATCGTTCGCAGTGTTTCTTAGAAAAACATCATTGCAAAGATTCATGCACAATATTCTAGTAATGTCAGCAAGCAGGAAGAATATGTAAATAATAGCATTGGAGCATAAATCGTAATATTTACTTTGACCAAGGCAATAGAGAGTGATAGATGACCAAATGACGTGTGTTATTGGTCAATTCGGCTCTTCGCGTCAATACGTATACGTATTTGATAGGAATTGACTTAATGTTATTGGCATGTTTTGCAACGTAATTATGAACCAAATTAATACGTATTGAATTAATAATAACATATCTTACTTATTTCAACATACAATGTGAAAGGTCTAACAGAAAAGGTGTACATGACTATCCACATGGCAGCCCCGTAATAAGTATGAATATAGCTGGTTGTAATAAAACTAAATAAAATACCTGTCCGAACACATCAGTAAGTTGGAAACTGCGCAGTTCACTCGTTATGGACAACAAAACTTATACCTATACCGACAGTGAGTATCTATTTAGACGGATTCCAACACGAAAGATGAGAGCAGCAAAGTAGATTCCGATCGCAGCAGGCACTTGCACTCTCAGTCCGAATGTAAGTAGTTCGGCAAATAAACTCGAGAACTAGGTTTATCACTTCCGAAATTACTAACTATTCTAAACGACGAGTGTTGCATTTCGCAACGCTATTTGCAAAGTTCTCGAAAGTTGTTGCATCCAGTTTGAATATCTATTTTCAAGGTTTCTTGCATTCACAGTCGAATTGGCGGATTCGTTAGGCTCGCCTTTGTTATTCACACCGAAATTGGTTTTAGATTAGATGATGAATATTTAAATTAATATCAATAAAACGGAATTTGCTTACGATGAAGCGGAACATAATTTAAAATGTTCTGATTACTCTTTTATAGTGAAATATAGTTTTTGTACAACTTCTTTTACTCATAGTTGGTGTCTTTTACTCATTCTATGTCTCGTTCTATGTGATGTGACTAGACGTTTCTAGAACGTATGACTGTGTGGCATCTTCACGAGCACTCTACCACGCTATGGTTGACTGACATAAATTTATTTCTAATAAATATATCTACCATGATTATAGAACCATGTCATAATAAATTTGGCTTGACTAATTACAACGACATATTCTATAACGAAGCATGCATGACCAAGCGCCTACGCTTGATATAACTTGATTATAAAAACAATTTATACTTGTATGTGTAACATTATTACCCGATTGTGAAACTATCGTCGCACTATGATAGCGTAAAAGTTTCATTTATCTCAACACGTGGAATAAGTATTAGCTGGCGACATTGACTTCTGATATCTTGTCTTAAAATGTTTTGGCAATCAACTTCATAACAATATTTTAGTTACATTTTTTACTTTTCATTTCATCATATGCATTTTTTAGAAATATTAGTATACATTTTTAAGTTTTTAATATTTTTAACTTCAGTTATACTTTAATTATATACATAATTAAATTTCTGTATTCGTAAACTTTTGACCTTTTTATTCACAAACTCTCTCTTTCTCTTTCTCTCTCTCTGTATGTACTTCGTAATTTTTAGGGTTCCGTATCCGTCGTACGGGACCCTATTACTAAGCCTTTGCCGTTTGTCTGTCAGTCTGTCTGTCTCTCTATCTCTAGAACCGTAATAGGTAGCCCGTTGTAATTTTCACAGAATATGTGTTTTTATGGCCGATATAACAACAAATAAGAAAAAGTAAAAAATTCACGGGCGTCCCCATACAAGAAACTTAAAAGTGTATGCGCGACATCTACCGAAAACAGTATGAAGCATTTTAACCACAGATTTTAACTAATCATAAATTTTAACTAATATGAAGCATTTCATAAAAAACGCCATAGATGGCGTGAATGGCGCTGACCATGACATGGCGATACGGAACCCTCGGTGCGCGAGTTCGACTCGCACTTGGCCGGTTTTTTTTACAACCTTTTTTTTTTTTTTTTTATGGAAACTGACACGGTTGGTTACATCACCTACAACATCCGTGATGTCAGCCCATAACACCGGATGAACTTGGTGCCACGTCAGTGCTTCCCTTCGGTCGTGCCGGCTACACTGAACTGGACGGAAAACACAAACTATTTACATAGCCGTTTCGACCGACCTTTCATTCAGTGCGGTGGTACCTACCCGGGCGGGTAAAACCCTACCACCTAGTAATATAAGAAGGGAGTCATATCCCTTAGTCGCCTTTTACGACATACACGGGGAGAGATGCAGTGGGGCTATTCTTTTAAAGTACCGGCCCCACAAGGTACCTACTAAGCATACTTGTTTTTGCATTCGCTTAATTTGCTATGCACTTATTTCGAATATATTAAACGATCGTGCTCGCTTTTGTCGGCGTCATCAAATGTGTCTACAGTAGTTCTGCCGTCCCAATTGCCAGCCGACAGCGACATTGTGTAAGGGTTATTGTCTTACTTGTTGTACCGGCAACTTGGACTACCTGCTATGCGTGTGCGCCTTCATACCTTCGTATCTTCGTATAATGCGCGATCTTCACTTGGCCCCGGCTCTAGCCCTTTTTTGTTCCCATTTACGACACCAATAAACGAAGGACGACTGAAAACTAGGTCACTTCGGAAATAGTTTATTGTTATCGGCTCCCGCACACACACTAACGCATACACTGAAAAGAAAACCTATGTGTTGTGTATATGAATACGGCACGCACGCACACAAGCGCGGTCTGCGGCGGCGCCCGCGCTGCTCGCACCAGAAACAATCGATAAGAAATTTCGTTAAGCCGATTTCTAGTCAATTAAAATTATTTGCTAATTTTGTACAGTTTAGCCCTTTGGTACTAAGTTCAAGTTTACAAATGCGGTGTTTCTAAAAAGAAAAACTTCAAATCGAAACCACATCTAACATGCTGAACATCAGAAATTATCTCGGAAATTATACGATTGAATTTTTAGGTCGAATTATTTTTTTTTTTTGTCAGCGTATAAATAAAGTCAGTGTACCCAATTCGAAACTCAGAATTTCAGATCGTAGTGATAAATAAATAGCTTATAATTATCAACACTGCAAAAAAAACTTACCTGTGCATGATAATGAAACATAAAATTCTGTCAAGTGCGGGTTTTACTCGCGCACGGAGGGTGCCGTAGATGCGCTATATCATACCTGTCAAAAACCATATGCGTCTATCTTTTGTCTTTCTACAATCCAAAATATAAAAACCTGTGGCGCCATCTATTATTCAGGAGCATGACTAATCGATTCTTAGCAAGTTTCTTCTATGGGGACAGCCCTTGATTTTTTCTTACTTTTATCTTTTTTTTTTATTATTTGTTGACACATCCGCTGTAATAAATAACTAATAAATAACACAATTTCTGTGAAAATTTCAACCGGCTATCTATTACGTTTCAAAAGATTCACTCGGACGGACGGACAGACAGACAGACAGACGACGTAGGCTTAGTAATAGGCTTCCGTGTGGATGCGGAACCCTAAAAAACTTCAATGTAGCCTGAGAACAAGAACAACTCACAGCTTTTAAACGCTGTCCACAGGCTTATGGCACGGTCGAAGCCCACAGCCAACAGCACGCGAAACGTCGCACTTGATGGTCTGAATACCAATTTCGAGCGAAGTACCTACATACCTATGCGGCGTCTCGTCGCGGTTGAGTCGGTACTTTCATGGGCGTCAGGGGCGCGGCGGCAGCGCCGGAGGCCCACGGGGTTAGGAACTGTCGAGTAATGTCAGGGACGGCAATTGAAGATGCTGACGAATTGATTGAAGAGGTTGGGTCACATCACATCGCAAGTAGTGATAACAAAAGTACAGATGTGAGAGTACAAGTGAACAGAAGTGAGAAAGTATCGAAATGATAAATGGTAATGAAATTGTGTTCAAACGAAGAAGTTGAATATGATAGGCAGGTTTTGTATCGATAAGTAGATGATACCATTGAGAAGAACGATGAGTATTATTGAATATATTGCAAATATCACTCAAAATTAGACGAGGAAAAGAAATTTATTTAATTTTGGCTCTTGGCGGCGCAGGAGGCCCACCACGGGGTTAGGAACTGTCGAGTAATATCAGGGCCGACAATTGAAGATGCTGACGAATTGATTGAAGAGGTTGGGTCACATCCCAAGTAGTGATAACAAAAGTACTAGTGAACAGATGTGAGAAAGTATAGAAATGATAGATGGTAATGAAATTGTGTTCAAACGAAGAAATTGAATATGATAGGCAGGTTTTGTATCGATAAGTAGATGATACCATTGAGAAGAACAATGAGTATTATTGAATATATTGTATTTTAAAGCAAATATCACTCAAAATTCGACGAGGAAAAGAAATTTATTTATCTTTGGCTCTTCGTTAATATTTTTAAAATTCTTAGAAATCATTAAACATAACATAACAAAACAATCATTCTTTTTCTCAATAAAGGCGAAAGTGTTGTTGCTTGGCAAACCAACAACGCATTGACGATTATTATCACCAACGATGACGTCTTTTAGCGCATGCATCTGAGAAATTTTCGTCACATATTGTATTTAGACAGTTAATTCTGTGTCCCTTACAGATTTATTATTAGTATTGATTTTTCATAGTAGGTATGAAAAATCAATACTAATAATAAATCTGTAAGGGATAGCCATCGAGTAAGTTACTTTGTTTTATGAGAAATTCCTTTTTGTAAACTCTATGTATGATACTAAAACTAAATTGACGATTTTTAGAAATCTTTTCTGTATGTATGAATGTTCCTCCATAACTCTTAAACCGATTATCCGAATTCGATGAAACTTAGTACAAGCGCACGTGACACATGATAGGCTAATAAATTTCCGGTTACGCTAAGATATGGCTCTCATACAAACCGAATTGTTCCGCGCGCCGAAATAAAGGTCCGGTTATAATATCAACTTTATTTGTAATTCGGCCATACACTTTCTGTAAGATATAATACCGTACACATGTACCTTGGTGAGGATATCAAAAGGAAGGATGCAACGATGACACAATGTTTCATCCTAAAGATTTGTTTAGTGCACTTGTTTATGGTTTCTGCTTAGTAACACTGCGCACTGATATTGTTAAATGGTTTTTCTTGGATTTCTCCATTAGCGATTGCACTGTGTACTGTTTTAATGTTAATTTTATACAACTCTATTAATAAAAAAATTTTAGGACATTATTTCATGTCGAATGCATCTATTTAGGATTCCGTGGCGTAGGAACCACCAGAAACACTATTAATATAACTATAACGATAGAATCGTTCGGTTATAATATAACTCCAGAATTAATTCACAAGGTGTTTTCATTGACGTTTTCTGGCACATCTCAAAACAAATCAAAATATACTTTATTGTACAATTACACCAATAACTATAAACAAAAGTGAACTATAAAGGCATTATTTCTAAGCCAACCTTTGGGATGAACAATGCAAGCGTATAAAGGATAGTAATTAAAGGATAGTAGTAATTATTCATAAATAAAACCATCAATAACTATACTTCTTTATTTCATACTTTGTCCATAACTACACAAAAACACAAAAAATAAACAAACAAAACATAAAACCCAAAAAAAACATTACCGATAAGGCGAGGAGTGTATGTGGGACCAGCATTGAAACACTCTTCCACATCCAATAATAATACATGCAAATGCATAAATATAAAAAAATATATACCGTTTGGGGCCGGTACTTAAAAATAATAACCCCACTGCATCTCTCCCCGTGCATGTCGTAAAAGGCGACTAAGGGATAAGGACAAGATGCCGTGCTAAAGGGCGACAGGTTCGCCACCTCTCACCTTGGCACGGTACTTCCACCGAGTCATGCAGCAGGGTCTTTCGTGCATTACTTGCTGCTTGATCGACTGAATCTTGTTCGAATACTTTGCGAAACGTGGTGGTCGGTGTTGTGCTGTAATTTACCAGAGTTCTTGCAGCACAACATCGATTACTCTGCTTGCCCCGATTGTCGGGATTCAGCGTGTGTGATATGTATGTATGTATGTATATATGAATATACATAAGTACTAAAAATCAAAGATACACAAACACAATTTCACTTCTAAGGATTGTTTTAGTATATGAGCCACCGCGAACCAAAAGACGCGGGAACATTCATTTCATTAACCTCTAGGAATATTTTATCTTTGTCCTCATTATTTTAGTATGTACCTACTTAGTTGCAAGCAATTTCGAAGCATCCAGAAACATGTGATTCGATGTCGGCCAGTGTCTTTAAGATAATGTGCGGGTGATAGATAACACATATCTTTCACCCACATTTAAAGTAATTTCTCTGGGCTATGTTGGATTGGTATGTCGACCCGCCGACTAGCGCGCAAGGAAGATCGACTGAGGTTCACGCCTCGATAACCTAAGCGCAGTCTAACTGGGCGTGTTTCGATGAAATTTTCGACACTGCTTTTATCGTATCATTTATCATTTGTTTAATTAACTACGCGTTATCAAAAATAGACCAGCCCAACTCTAGGCCACAGCGGTCGTCCGCCAAGATTGCCGTGCCAATAATATGCCGAGCATAGATCTCTGTGAGTATTCATCTACTTTCGTGTTTAGGGTTTCCGTATCCACATGGAAGCCTATTACTAAGCCTACGTCGTCTGTCTGTCTGTCTATCTATCTATCTATCTGTCTGTCTGTCTGTCTGTCTTACTGTCTGTCTGTCTACCTATCTCTCTGTCTGTCTGTCTTTCTGTCTATCTATCTATCTGTCTATCTATCTGTCTGTCTGTCTGTCTGTCTGTCTTTCTATCTATCTATCTGTCTGTATGTCTGTCTGTCTGTCTGTATGTCTGTCTGTCTATCTATATGTCTGTCTATCTGTCTGTCTGTCTATCTATCTGTCTGTCTGTCTGTCTGTCTGTCCGTCTGTCCGTCCGTCCGACCGCTGTGTTGAACCGTAATAGGTAGCCGGTTGAAATTTTCACAGAATATATGTTATATATAATGGCGAATATGCCAACACAATAAAAAAATCAAAAAGTAAAAAATATATTGTGTTTTATAATAATTAAATAGCGTGGTATTTAAACGTTATTAGAAAATTAAACGGCTTTACTCACAGTCATCTCCAAGAGCTACGAGTGTGTCGCTGGACGATGAGGCAGAGTGCTCATGAAGCTGGGCCATACGTTTGGCTCGAAACGTCGAGCCTCATAGCTCGGAGACGACCGTGAGTCAAAGTAATACATGTATCTATTATAATCAGCGTACGTGCGTAGCGTAGCGTACGGCGCGCCGTACGCGCGGCGGCGCGGCGGCGCGGCGTACCGTGTGGGGCCGGTAATTAAAAATAATAGCCCCACTGCATCTCTCCCCGCGCATTTCGTAAAAGGAGATTAAGGGATAAGGGCAAGGTGCCGTGCTAAAGGGCGATAGGGTAGCCACATCTCACCTTCGCACGGTCCTTCCACCGAGTCATGAAGCAGGTGGGTCTTCGTGCCTTACTTGCTGCTTGATCTTGACCTTGTCCTAAATACCGTTGCTAAAGTGGTGGTCGGTGTTGTGCTGTAATTTACAAGAGTACTTGCAGCACAACACCGATTACTCTGCTCACCCCGATGTATTATAATCAGCTTATACTTACTATGTCTCGTTGACTGAAATAGGTGCGTATATAACTTCAAGAAACTTCACGTCTCCCAATTTAAAATAATTAGATACGGAAATTTTCATCCAGTAAATAGGAAAAGTTGTTTATTTGGAATTTCCCATCTGTTCTAGAAATACGTTTGGAATTCGCGAAAACCTCAATCCGCCCGGAGTAAACAACTCTAGCATAGCATCATAGTAAATACTAGTACACAACACTTACGCACCAAACTTCGTATTACGTTATTGCACAATTAATTTTATCGCTGAGATAAGAAATTTGAATGAAGAAATTCTGATATAGGTCAATGTGTACGCAGCCGCGCGGCGCGTCTCGTCTTTAGGCACTATCATATCTAAAACGGTTTGCACATTCAAGAACTTTGTCTTCTGGTATAGATATGTTTAACGCCCGACGAAAAAATGAGGGGTGTTATAAGTTTAACGTGTGTATGTATGCGTGTATGGGTGTGTCTGGCTGTGGCATCGTAGCTCCCAAACGGATGGACCGATTTGGATGCGGTTGTTTTTTTAAAGCTTGAAATAAAAGTTAAATTACAAATTTAAAAAAACCCCGACCCTTAAAAAGTCAAAAATAATTTCCGTTTACTTACTTAAAGGAGTCGGGGGACCGTTAAGTAAATAAAATATAAAAACTCAGAGCAATCGCGGGAATTTACTGAGCGGTCCCCGTTTTTTTTAATTTGTATTTTTTTTTTATTTGTTCCGAACGAAGATATAACGAATTCGACGACGACGTAAAATAGTTGTTTGATAATATGAATAATGTCGTAAGTAGGTAGTTTAATTTCTCATTCATTCTAATAGATAACCCTATGTTGTGCACTTGACAAACGATAATAGTCAAAGTAAATTTGATTGAAAAAACCGGTCAAGTGCGAGTCTGACTCGCGCACCTATGGTGCCATCTATTATTTAGTAGCGTGAATATGTACTAATCGATTCTTAGCTCGTTTCTTGTATGAGGACCATCTAATTTTTTACTGTTTGCTTTTTTTATTATTATTTGTTGGCATATGCGCCATAATAAATAACACATTCTGTGAAAATTTCAACCGACTACCTATTACGGTTCAAAAGATACAGCAGTATTACAGACAGACAGACAGACAGACATACGGCGTGGGCTTAGTAATAGTCTTCTGTATGTATACGGAACCCCCAAAAAAAGAAAATGCTTAAGCTAATAGAGATAGAACAATCGAGAGAGAGCATGAATCAAATACCAGATAGATTATAAAACATATTTAGAGGTTGTAAATTCTGTGAAAAACCTTAATAAGGATAAATAAAGCTGCATCGTAATAATTTCTTCGAATTAGTGAATCATGCTTACTATATTTGAGAATGATAAAAACTCTCTTGATAATACCTACAAATTATCAGATTAATTCATTCGACTGGCGCCTACATATTAAATACGAGAATGTAGGTACGTACACATTGTTACTAGTTGCATATCAGCTAGCGGACACACCCGGATGGTATTCAGACCACTCAGTTGCACTGACCTATATGCTTAGTTTCTAGACCGACCAGACACATGCGCCGGCGCCGCCGCTGCACGATAGCGAACACACACGCTCTGCACTAACTGTAAATAGATGCATGTGTGCATTCCTCCTCTTCTGTTGGTGCAAATTAAAAGCACATTGACTGCGCCTAGTAGAGAATCTATTTCGATTGCAATTCAAAATGTCTAAGCAATTAGAAGAATTTAATAAAACAGTAATCTTATAATAAAAAAAAAATAGAATGTAAGAATAAAAAAAAAAATAGAATGGTACCCTCTCCGCGCGAGTTCGACTCGCACTTGACCGCTTTATTGTTTGCTTTTGCTCTATCGTAAAAACGGTAATACATACAATCGTCAAACTTGATGCGATTATAGTGCCAACTCTAAAGAAAAACATCAAATAATAAAAAAGAGTCAATTACGTGGTGGTACGGAAGCCTCGGTGCACAGTCCGCCTCGCACTTGGCCGGTTTTTATTAATAGGATACGTATTGAAGTTCTATATGAGCACAAAATTACTAAAGAAAACTTACAAAAATGTATCCACCAAAACTGATCATAAAATCCGTTATACGAGTAACAAGGTGGGAATTAATGTTGGCGGCTAGAATAATACGACCTTACAAAATCACATTAGTCAATAGTTCTTCACAACAAAAGAGAAACATTCGCAGGATGTAACGATTTGTATAAACTTACAGCAAAACCAGCAAAACGATGTCGTCCATTAATTGTATGTCTTCTCTCTAGATCTTCGACTGATAATTTCCAAACGCCGACGTTCGATGTGGCAATACGTACGGATGACATATTGCGGCATTTCTGATACCATCATCGTGGCGTATGTGACACTTTAGAAAGTGTTCGAAGAAAACCGCCTTCAGAACAATAACATCGGTGACCACCTGACCACTGTGTGATGTGTGTGAGCGGTTATTTACTCGTAACCCCCTGTGTGGCATCACTACATCTGCCTCACCTGATGACATAACACATTCTGCTGCGGTTTACAATTTACAAAGTGGAAAACCCGATGCTTTCTTCTAACCTAGTGGTGGTAACGACGCCACAAGTACTTATACATAATTCACGATACGTGTTTGATAATTCAGTAGAGGTTTTGTTGTTACCTTGACGTGCGTGAATATGTGATATTTAAGTAAAAATACAATACTTTCCAGCGAAATTGTACTAAGTACCTCTATGCTTTTTCTAATGTATATGCTTATTGCATCTATGCTTGTTGACGTCAAATTGTAAATATGACAATAATTGTACAAGAAGTTCTTTTTAATGTTTCGTTACAAAATTGGAAGCACTTATTTTTATCACACATTTTAATAACATTAAACTAGGTATTGTTTTCATAATTTCACAACTTAGATGTTTACGATATCAAATAAAAATGTTATTTATTAGCTTGGATCCATCTCTAGCAGCAATTAGTCCGCGAGTATTCGTTGGACGGACGGATCCTCGAAGGACGAGTCAATTAAATGTCTCAGATTTTGCGTACACGTTTGTTTCTCATACATAGCTGATGCTCCTTTTTGCTCTCGATACTATAGTTGAAGATGCAGTCGCATTTTTAGTGTATAAAATAAGACTAAACGTATTTATTGTAAATTTTTACAAAGTTTAAAACAAAATCAAGTAGTTTCTTACCGTTTTATCCCCGTATTTTAGCACGTATACAAAAGTGGTTTACCCACCCATGGATGAATAAATACAATAAACAATGAAGGTTTATTTCCCAGCCGCAATGATTTGTGTGGATTTGTGGTAATCTTGAGTCTTGCGTTTGCTTTCCAAGGCGCTTGAGCAATTCTAACTTGGTTAACATGAAGCAGCATTAGAAGTAAGCAACATCACAATTTGTACTTAGAATATATGTGCAAGAATCAAACTATAATATACAAATTAATACTTGCTAGCTCACTGGCTACGAAACCCTGAAATTTACAATCCGACTAAAATTAAAATTAATTTAAAATCTATAGGGAATCTGGAATTTGCGAATGAAAAGTTTTGCGCGCTAGCAATGCCTTCACTTTGTCCGGTCTAGTTTAGAGCGGTCTCAGTGGCCGGCTATCTGGCGGCGGCGGCGTAAAAACTATCAAAAATAGCGATGATGTCCATATATGCAATAATTGTTCCTATACAAATTCTCGCATTCGCTGAGCAAAGGTTGTGTGTGAGTCAGACTGTTCCAACGATACATATTAAGTGATGAATGATGATTCAAACCGCTGCCGAAGCCATTTAGGAAAAAGTCCGAACTTCGTCACGTGATAGTAAAAGACACGTGTTCATCAATAACGCGCCCTGTTAACTCTATTCCAAGCTTAGGACGATGATGATGACCGTTCGAGGCTGAACGTGGTTCGGATTCCACGTAAAACTGTAGGTCCCATCTCGGGTCCCTTCCCTTCTTACCTTACAAGGTGGTAGGGTTTAGCCCGCCCGGGTTGATACCACCGCACTGAATGAAGCTTCAGTCGAATCGGCTTTGTAAATAGGTCGTGGTTTCCGTGCAGTTCGGTGTAGCCGGCACGACCGAAGGTAGGCACTGACATGGCACCTAGTTCACCAAGGTGTTATGGGCTGAAATCATGGATGTAGTGGTGATGTAGCCAACCGTGTCAGTTTCCTTGAAAAAAAAACATGAAACACGCCGTGTCCTACAAGCGACACCACACTGGTACCCAACCCATGGATTTAGGTAGGTCAATGCTGGTATACCTGTGTGAGATTCGCTGTGATGTGCATGTCAATGGCGAATACGAATACGATTGACTCATCACCTGCTACGCTACCCATACTGTTGTTTCTGTCCGATCTAAGCGTCATTCTACTTTGGTATAAGTTTACATCGTACTATACTTGGAATCGTGCTACCGAATTAATACTCATACTTCACGACAAACCCTGGAACTGACTCACTGACGCGGTGAAGATAAGAGATGGTTATCTTAAGCGAAATTACGCCAGACTCTCTCTTGAGCAACTCACTCGTAGGCGTATTATCTGCCGAGTGTTTGCCCAAGGCACGGCACTAGGACGACGCTAGCAAGGCTACCATTGATTCAGGACCGAGCGATGAAGCTTCTTGGAAATCTGTACTGTTTGATATCTTCAAACTTCAAAGGTAGCTCTCGTACAATATGCTACACCAGAGCCGACTGTCATTGTCTCCCTCTACGGAGACAAGCCATGCTGCATCGTCATAGCCCCACTGCGACGTTGCTATCGCTTACTCGCTCTCGCTTGCCTACCGATGACAGGGGCGAGAGAGAAACATGAAATCGCTCACCCTTCATCGGGCGACCGACGAAATCTTCTTTTTCTCTCTCGCTCCTGTCATCGGTAGGCAAACGTGAGCGAGTAAGCGATAGCAACGTCGCAGTGGGGCTATGACGATGCAGCATGGCTTGGTCTCCGTAGAGGGAGACAATGATAGTCGGCTATGGCTACACGGTACTTACATACTTCTTCTTCTTCTTTTTAATTTATGGCAATTGACGTTTTTGTATGTGGCCATTTCTGCCAACGTCGAGTCATGAAAGATCCACGTTAAATAATATCTACTTCAAACAAAGTGAAAACAAGTTATTTTGAGTATGTAAATAATAGAAAATTTGCACACAGAAGAATGAAAAACATGAAAAATATGAACGATATAATAACGCTACTTACATAAATAATGGAAAAGGAAATATTATATGTCCTTTCTAACGCCTAGAGAGATTTTTTTTTGTAAGATTTTTTTATGTAGGTACTTCTGAACATCTTCGGGCGTAAAACTCTTACGTGCATGCCGAATGTTGCTTTTGCACGACGTGCACGACATGCCACATGCATTCGAATTCATAGGTGAGGTGACTAAGGGCACCTACAGACGATGGAAATTCAGTGGTTTATATGGATAGCAAATGCCATGTGGACTGGCAAGAACGTTAGAAGAGGTAGGGACGTCGGACCTTCCCCGCGCCGCGTAACACGATATTAGTAAAAACGTACCAATAACATTCGTCGGTCGCCCGCTGGCCACATAGCGTCAACACTCAACCTTCCCCCACCCGATACCACCCAATCAGAGCGCACGCCGCCGCCGTCCCCTCCGCTACCCGCGGTGGAGCTCGGCGACGCTGGTTCTCATACAAGCATTGGACAGTCCGACGTCCTTACCTCTTCTAACGTTCTTGTGGACTGGTTAGGTGCCTTTTCACTCCCGAAACTACCCGAGGCTATTCTCGGGAGAAATTAAAGAATGCTGCGCATTTTTTTCAACTGAATTAACAGTACCGACAAAAAAAACACAATCCCGAACGACAACCCTAAAACCGGTACACGCTGACTTCCATCGAAGTACCTTCAGAGTAACAGTATGGTACCTACTCTAACTGTGGAATAGATATAGTGCAAGTGTGTGCTAGTGCACGAGTGTATGCGCGCGCGTGTGTGTGTGTTAGTATATCGACAGGTGAGAGTGAACAGAGATTCCATTTGTGACTATCGGACCCTCCTCCTTACCTTCCCATACCTCAGCATCGAGCAATCACTTTATCTTATCTCGTACACACCCAAACGCCAATCGAAAAATCATGATCTTCGATTCGACGTGCAGATTATAATCCATACATACATACATAGCATCACGCCCGTTTCCCAGCAGGGTAGGCAGATACAAAGAATCTTCACGTGCCACGATCCTAACACAACTCTGACGTCCACTCTCATAACGTTCTTCATACATGATCGTCGGTTACGGGTACTAGAACTTGACCCCTTTTTGAGCACATCACATCCGATCTGGTTTAGGTACGTGCGTCTAGGGCGACTCTACCACTCACATTCGCTCTATAAATTTCTTTCCTATCATCCATTCTTCCAACATGACCGAACCACCGAAGCATTCCTTTCTCAATGCTTGTCACTATATCTTCTTTCAGACCATAATGCTCTCGCACTACACAATTTCTCAATCCATCTTTCATTGTAACTCCACACATACTCCTCAACGCGCTTATGATAAAAGTGGTAAGTGTATGCGAAATACTCAGATGTTAATAGACAACTTTTCACTTCTATATTTTTTCATCTGACCACAGCGAAGAAAATAAAAGATAATAATGTACACGAAAGTACATAATTCAAGTATTTAGTTCTGAAGTCCTCAAATAGGTTTGACAGCTGTTTTTAATAAATTTACTTGAAAGCCGGAAACCTGAACACAAACGTCTAAGGAAAACAAAACAGCCGACATCGCGCTCACAACACCAACCGTTAGCTATAGAAACAAAATCACGTCATGAAAGAGGAAAAAAATTGCTTTATCGTAGTGTACGCCTATAGTGGTTATTTTTTTATTCTTTTATTTTTTATTGCTACCGAACTGGGTGGCTCTGTCCGAGGTCGCAACCTCAGGCGCAGCCAATTTCACCCCCGAGGAGGTGCCAGTCCGGCTTGGAGGTGGACTAATGTTGCTGGGGAAAGGCTATTAACCCGCGATTTGAAGATCCGTGGATTGTAGGAGTGGGGGAAGATATTCCCTGAGAGCCCGTTCCACACCTTTGCAGTGCAGCACAAGAACGATTTAGAGAATCGTGCAGTTCGTAGAACTCTTCTGTCGACTACAAAGGGGTGTTCCGAGAGAGTATAGCGGGTTTGGCGTAGGCGAACAGGAGGAGGAGGGATAAGGGAAGCAAGTTCGTCAGAGCAGCGGCCATAGTAGTACCAATAAAACAGGCTCAATTACCCAACGATACGAATTTTTTCTGTAAGTACATTGGTTTATTAGAAAAACACAATAAAACCTGCGTCCCACCTGTAGGACCTTTCGTAGGTACTGCAGGCACGACACCTAGTACCTAGTCGTGCCTTAGTGAATTTTAAACATCAGACTCGTAAGATAGATCAAATCGAGCGAAATCTATTTTTCGATAGTAATGATAAATTATTCAATAATTCCGAAATAATGTAGTATTAATAGAAAAATCTATTTTGCGACAAACATTCAACAATGGTTACAACATTCGGTGAGACGATGAACACAAAAGTAGGCGAATCAAAACGAAGCCAACATCGGCGCCGTTACGTGCTTCCACTTACGTAAAAGCCTTTCGTATACTTTCTCTGTCAGCAAAATTTTGCGTTCAAACTTATGCAACAGTGTGAAATGGCAGCCGACGAAATTTCGTCACTCCGGCAACTGTTGAGCAAAAAGAAGGCGCCCGGTGCAACGCGAAATTTTCAGATTATTCAAGATGGCTCTTTTTTAAGCTTGACATTTTGAAGAAATGCAAAATATTTGCGTCGATACTTCAACCTTTTTTAGGGTTCCGTATCCGTCGTACGGGACCCTATTACTAAGCCTACGCCGTCTGTCTGTCTGTCCGTCTGTCCGAGGGCTGTATCTCTTGAACCGTAATAGGTAGCCCGTTGAAATTTTCACAGAATATGTGTTATTATGGCCGATATAACAATAAAAATTTAAAAAAGTAAACAATTCACGGGGTCCCCATACAAGAAACTAAAAAGTGTATGCACGCCATCTACCGAAAACAGTATGAAGCAGGACCATGACATGGCGATACGGAACCCTCGGTGCGCGAGTTCGACTCACACTTGGCCGTTTTTTTTTAAATTAATGAATGTTTTATATAGCTCTACTGGAATGGGCATTCGAATGTTATAAAATTGTAATGATCTCTAGGTGAGGTAAAACCGTATTAGAGCTCACGAAATTACCCGTCGACCGCCATGATAGGTACCTACATCTACCTGCAGAATAACTCAAGCGATAGCTAATATCATTGAGAATTATCTCTCATTCCTGTGATTGTTGAATAATTATTATTACAAAGCGCATAGGTACCTCTTACCTCACAATCTCGGCACGATGCATGCAAATAATGGAAATGCATAAAAACCTAGTGTCGGCGTTAATAATCCTATAATATGTAAGTGGAAAACGGAGGTGTTTCCTATACGATATCAAACCGGAATCCGTACCGTAGATATTCTAATGATGAGAAACTCTTCAAGGTTTATGCACTAACCTTCAGCGCGGTGATTACATCACTAAAATATTTCCTTCTGGCTCTCTGCGTTGGCCAATAAGGTGTTTGCTTTTCATAAATATTAAACAGATTTGAGTGGCAAAGACATGGCCTAACTTGCTCAACAGAATATGATTTTGTACTTTCAGCGTTAAAATAAGTCGCGTTTTAGTACGAATATGGCAAAATTATTGTTAGGATTCATTTTCTAACTAAACTCTTTTTTGGTTTCCGTATCCCGTACGGAAGCCTAATCAATAAGCCGAGGCCGTCTGGTTTTTTTAAATGTTTTTTTTTGTGGTGCGGAAACCTCGGTGCGCGAATCCGACTTGCACTTAGCCGGTTTTTTTTTATATTTTCAAAATTTTATTTGTTTTATTTTAATTAAATTTTATTAATGGACATTAACAAATTTTAATGTAGAAAATAATGTTGAATACTCTATGCCGTCTAATGCATAAACAAATTTTACAATCATATAATTTATTTAAATAATTAAACAATGATAAAATTACCTACAAGAATTTCTGTTCGGTATTTAAAAAGAAAATGAATTCACTTTCCAGATTCGACCGGCCGCGCGGTCTCCGGTAGTAAATTTTAACCAACTAACACCTTTCTGCCCTAGCATAAACTTTCTAAAAAAAAACTGCTCGAGTGACCTTGAAATAATGCGTTGTTACAACACCGCACCGTTCGCTCCCCGCGCGGAACCCGACCGTCCGCGCCCGCGCACCTCCCACCATCGCTCCTCTGTGCAACGTGCCCGCGAATCGTACGTCGCACCACTACACGCGCACGGCACGCGGTACGCTCACCACCCCAGTCACTGTTCTGTAAACGCGTCCGCGAAACGCACACCACTTCACACCAGTCACTACTACACGCGCGCGCGCCACGCCGCACGCACACAGTCACACTGTAAACATAAACAGAGCCCAGACCATCCCAGACGGCACACACGAGGTGCGTCGTGCCGTCGTGCGTGGCGTGGCGTGACCAATCTTTATACCTAACATGAATCTATGACGAGATACCTACCACAGTTTTCTACGCGTAGATATGCCAAAAATTCAATAGGTGAACCAGTCAGTAGATCAGGACTAGGGCCGCTCATGAACACAGCCAAATTAATAACCTCTATCATGACATGATATGCATATGCAAAACAATTTTTTTAAGTTTGATTTTCAGATATAATCCTAAAATGTTTCCCTAAACATCATATGATGTAATTCTTTACATAAAGAGCATTGTTATATTAACTGGTGAGAGTGTGTGCGTGCATTTGACGAGCTTCTAAAGGTGTATCTCAACTTTTAGAGATGACTGTACATAATCTACATAGGCAAGTACTAGTTTTGTAACTCGTACATATAGGTACTCGTTACTATTCCCGCTTGGCCCACTTCCTTCCACCGCTCGGCGGCGGCCGACAACGAAACCTTTGAAAGTCAGTTACTTAACGCTCACTATTCACACACTAGTATGTCAGTACGATTACGGTCTGAAACGGTTTACCACCAGTTAAACCATATCGCCCTCACCTCACCATACGATACGCGTATCACTATTTGTCTAGGCCCGCTGGAATTCTGTGAGTGTGACCACCGAATATATAAATACTATGTATGACCGTATATTGAATAGTGCCAATCTAACGGTGTGACAAAGTTCAAAAGTTGTAAATAATTTCTAGCCAGGTCCATACACTCACCACTCCAACGCCCAAAACACTAATACACTCCCACTGACTGTACTGGCATACATAATCATCAGGAATGCAAGCGTGTGCGTGACTGCGAAAATGTAGAATAATCTGAGAATTCAGAAGCGCCAACTCGTTAGGTATATTTTTATTTAAATTATCCGCGAGGTCCTTGGATCTGAATGGATGTCAAGGTCGGGCGATGTGACTGAACATGCGTAATGGAATGGCAGCCCCAGTGTAACATTTTGTCATCGACGTGTTTGCATAGAGATTTGCATAGTTCACATAGAGCGCTAAGAACTACTCAACACGACCAGCCGCACCGCCGGCAATTACGTAAATCATTATTGACTTTCATCCCGAAGGTCAAGAGCCATCCTAGCTCGGACGTGAACCTTGAGGTAGCCGGTTGTTTCTCAACATGTTTACTGTACATACTCAACTCAACTAAACAGTTTGTTGACGGAGGTGATGGTTCATTAATTTTAATGTGAGGCATTATTACTCGACTTTCAGTTAGCCAAATCCCAAGTTTCATTTTTTTTATTTCTAATTTAAATTTCGAAAAAGCAGTCCGTAAATACATACTGCAATTTTATTTGAAAATTGACGCTCATCTGATATCTTACTGAGGTGTTGGGCAGTTTTCCTGCCTACATTACACGTTTTCACTTGAATGTATTTTGAGAGAACCCACTTTTACTTTCGGCCCTAGCACGCGGTGTCATGTTTATATGTATGCGCAGCATGCGCGCGCGCATGTGCGTGTGATTGTGCGTGTTATGATATGAGCGAAAATGTGTGGTGGGGACGACGCGCGTGTATGCGTGCGCGCTGGCTGCAAACACGGGTTGCTCAAGATACTGAATGAAGAAATGCCGCGAAATGAACACTTCAATAATTTTACCTTCGTACCGCGGTACCGAAATAGAATGTTGGCATTTCATTTTTACTCTCACCTTGCCTCTGATTGACGATTGTCTAACGGCTGCCAGTGCGAGCTAGGCGTAGCTTAGTGTAGTTTACTGTGGCTTGATTAGCGTAGCATCATAGTAGAACCTAGCATACCTAGACTAGAACCACACTACCCATATTTCGATGAGACAATTATATGCTGCTAGATTTATGTGATTTTTTTTTACATACATTTTCGTGAATATTTTGAACACAACGTCACAACGAATACTATAATTTAACAAAGGTCAAGTATGACAAATCAAGTTACTGACATCTATATTGTTAACGATAATTCCGCAAGGTTTATTCTATTCAACGGTTAGTTTCAAAGTTATAACTTGGAATGTTTGCTTATAGTGATAGTTCAGCTAAAATTATTTTCCATATTAAGTGATTTTTAAATGTATTTCAGTTCGTTCCTTTTTTTGCACATTTGATTAAGTAGGTAGGCATTTTGGACTTGGTCTGTACTTATTTTGTAGTTGTTTGCACATAAATAGTAAATTATGTCTTACGATACAACGAAATCCCTGAAGATCTCACAACGTTGTATGTAAGGTACCACTTACTTAAAATTAAATATTGGTTATTGTCCTTGCCTTGTTAATAAGAGCACATGCTATGTCATCATCATGTTCCTCAGAAAATTGGTAAAGTATTTATAGGTAAAACTAACAAGAATTACTTATTCAAAATTAGGCACTAATTCAACATGATCACAATATTATACCTAGGTACAAGTTATTTGCACATAAATTATATTATTATTTATTACACAAAAACATTATTTATTATTATTCCTCGCTAAACATCTATATTATAATAAATCATATTATATTTATTTCTCTCTAAACATATTGTGCAATACAAAACAAAAAACCTACAACCTATACAACACATAATATATAATATATATTATATTATCATCCTATTTATATCCTATCCTTTCTTATTTCTACTTACATTAATTCCATATAATAAATATTCCACCTACAATAACACGCCCTATCAATTCAATGGACTCTATCTACGACTTGCCGAGATCAAGAGAACCGTAGTGAAGCAAACTGTAGGTCCCTTCTTCCCTTCTGACCTTACTAGGTGGTAGGGTTTATCCCGCCCGGGTTATTACCACCGCACTGAATGAAATGTCGGTCGAAACGGCTATGTAAATAATTCGTGTTTTCCGTCCAGTTCAGTGTAGCCGACATGAAATGAATGGAAGCACTGACATGGCACCTAGTTTACCCGGTGTTATGGGCTGACATCACGGATGTTGTAGGACTTGTAGGTGATGCGATGCAGCCAACCGTGTCAGTTTCTATAAAAAAAAGAAGCCTAAGGTTGCACTCCGGGAGTGCCGGCAGAAGTGAAAACGTTGTGCATTTTTGAATATTTTGGAATGGTTAGGGAATAATTTCGCACGAATTGTTTTATTTATCAGTATAAAAGTACTATCATTTATGTGGTAAAATACAATATTCATTTATTGCGCTATCGTAGACAAACATGACAATTTATATTACATAAAAAATTTAACACTACAGAACTATTATAATTATTTTACATCAAAAAGTTTATTACTCAGAAAAATCAAGTTTCATCCATAAATCAGGCTACGGATCTGACGCGAGTTTAACATTTTTTACCGATCTAAAAAAAGTGTTTAAAAGAAGTTTTCACTTCAAAAAAAACAAAGCAACGCAGACGAAAGTCTATAGCGCTTTATCTGGCGTAGCTACATAATAAAAAATAATAAAAATGAGATAGGGAAATGAAAATGTAAACCGATTGTATAATATTAACATACACTCACACTGTACTATTTACTATTTATATTCTAAGTGTAATGTTGCCTGTGACTGTATTTTCTGTACATTATTTTCTTTATCTCTGTAAGCGCCAATTCCAACATCAACCCTGCATTACATTCAAGCTCAAGGTTACTAACAAACAATAATATAGGTATCGATACAAAATGTAGTGGACATGCATGTACCAGTAGATATGTACCCACACACAGTCAAACACAAAGCACGATCAGGAAATTGATAAGCTTTGTTCACATTTCGTTTGAAGGTCGGTAAGTTTTTATCCGAAGTCTCGTCCTCTACACAAAACGCACGAACACGACAGTACAATTTGCGCTTCCTGCTTGACGACTTATGTCATTTTAATGCTAATGGGCTCGCTCCGAAGATCCCTTTACGTGGAAATAAATATCTAGAAAGACATTTATATTTGTTTGTACATAATATGTAATAAGTAGTACACTAAAAAAAATGGACAAAAAGTAATACTGAAAGGCATAATTTCTTCCAGTATATTAAATTAAACTCCTTTAGACGCGTTATGTAAATGAGGAGTAAACTCAGAAAAAACGTCGAGTCACCATCGTCGTCACCGCATTGTTTGTATGTAGGTATTGTGTACAAGTAGAGAGAGGTAGAGGTAGAGAGAGGTAGAGGTAGAGAGAGAGAGAGAGGTGGAGGTAGAAAGAGGTAGAGAGAGGTAGAGGTAGAGAAAGGTAGAGGTAGAGAGAGAGAGAGAGAGAGAGAGAGAGAGAGAGAGAAAGAGAGAGAGAGAGAGAAGTAGAGAGAGGTAGAGGTAGAGAGAGGTAGAGGTAGAGAGACGTAGAGGTAGAGAGAGAGAGAGAGGTAGAAACAGGGTAGAGGTAGAGAGAGGTAGAGGTAGAGACAAGTAGAGAGAGAGAGAGAAAGGTAGAGAGAGAGAGAGAGACAGAGGTAGAGGTAGAAAAAGAGAGAGAGACAGAGGTAGAGGTAGAAAGAGGTAGAGGTAGAGGAGAGAGAGAGATAGAGGTAGAAAGAGGTACAGGTAGAGGAGAGAGAGAGAGGTAGAGGAGAGATAAGTAGAGGAAATAGAGAGAGAGAGAGAGAGAGGGAGAGAGGTGGAGGAGAGAGAGAGAGGGAGAGGAAGGGAGAAAGGTAGAGGTAGATAAGAGAGACATAGAGAGAGAGAGACAGAGAGAGAGAGAGAAAGGGAGAGAGGCAGAGGTAGAGGAGAGAGAGAGAGAACGATATTTTTTTCTCGATGAAGGTAAGTAACAAGGGTGAGACCGAAGGTCGAGCTGCGTTCAGGTAAAACGATAAACCTTCTCCCGCCCTCGGGCCTCGCCTTTAATTATTTTCTTCGACATATATAATATAGTTTACGCGAAGTAAGCTCGGCGTTCAGCCGCGTTCTTATTACTTTCTTTCCAACGGCCGTTGTCTCTTCGGC
The DNA here is from genome assembly GCA_946902875.1 of Nematopogon swammerdamellus. NCBI lineage: Eukaryota > Metazoa > Arthropoda > Insecta > Lepidoptera > Adelidae > Nematopogon > Nematopogon swammerdamellus. Next base: position 25,001,784 of record OX336333.1, on the reverse strand, counting down.
TGACGCTGACGCCGATGAGTTTGATTAGATTGAATAGATACTTATGAAAATATTGACCGTGTAAGTAAGACATCAATCAATGCCTTGCATTGCAACCATAGAGCAGTGTGTTGCTTATATATATTATATAATTGCGTGGCATAATATGTTTATTATAATATCATATCATGACTAGTCAAACCAATTAGTAAATAGACCGTGAAGCTGCGGAATCAAGTTAGAATGAAACGGTGTGAACGATTTTATGCAGCTTGAAAACGTGACGTTGGAAGTCAGAGTTCTTGCAGCACAACACCGATTATTCTGCTAACCCCAACTGTCGGAATACAGCATGTGGTATTTATGTATGTGTCGAATTGTTGACAACGGATCTCCCCGTACCACGATCCTGACACACCTGTGCCGCCTCTTCCACTCTCATAATGTTCTTCATACATGCTCGTCGGTTACGGGTACTACGTCCTTGACCCTTTTTGAGCACATGCCCGATCTGGTCTAGGTACGTGCGTCTAGCTAGGGCGACCCTTCCCGACTCTTCCACTCACATTCGCTCCATAAATGTCTTTCGTTAGTCTCCTATCATTCATTCTTCCATCAATGCCATATTATTATGTTTTCTTTTTAACCCCCGACGAAAAAAGAGGGGTGTTATAAGTGTGTGTGTGTATGTGTGTGTGGGTATGGCTGCTGTGGCATCGTAGCTCCCAAACGGATGAACCGATTTGGATGCGGTGTTTTATTAGAAAGCTGGTTTAATCGGGATAGTTGTTAGCTATTTTTGTAATCAAGTAAAGTAATCAAACAATTAATTATCTTAAAAAATGGGCGGATTTGCATGCGGTTTTTTTAAAGCTTGAAATAAAAGTTAAATTTGACATTTTAAAAAGCCCCGACCCTTAAAAAGTCAAATATAATTTTCGTTTACTTACTTAAAGAAGTTGGGAGACCGCTAAGTAAATAAAATATAAAAACTCAAGCTGCGGGGTATTTACTTAGCGGTCCTCCAAAACGGAAATAGACTTTTTAAGGGTCGGGCTTTTTTTTTATTTCTAATTTAACTTTTCAATACAAGCCTAGACGATTATTAGATCAAAGGATGGTTCCGATAGAAACGACTAGTGAACTATGCTGATAGCTGAGAATGCGTCTGTCAAGACCACTTACTTACTCAGTACGGTCATTTTGCGTCTATTAATAGGAGCATTTAACCTTCTTTCATCGGCACTCGTGAGCTGGCTACCATTCTCTAAATCTTTACTATACTTGCAGTTCAATCTATAATCTGCTGCCATGGCACCTCACTTGAGGCTGATTTCGCGACGTGAGGTGAATTGGCACAGCTGTGTTATTGGACCCTAGAACAGCCTAATATCATCATCAACCATTAAGATGGTACCGAGACATGAAAACCCCTTTTGAAAGGAAACATGCCAAACATTTTCTTATGGGCTGACACAGAGCCGACTGTCATTGTCTCCCTCTACGGAGACAAGCCATGCTGCATCGTCATAGCCCCACTGCGACGTTGCTATCGCTTACTCGCTCTCGCTTGCCTACCGATGACAGGGGCGAGAGAGAAACATGAAATCGCTCACCCTTCATCGGGCGACCGACGAAATCTTCTTTTTCTCTCTCGCTCCTGTCATCGGTAGGCAAACGTGAGCGAGTAAGCGATAGCAACGTCGCAGTGGGGCTATGACGATGCAGCATGGCTTGGTCTCCGTAGAGGGAGACAATGATAGTCGGCTATGGCTGACATCACAGATGTTGTAGTGTAGTTGATGTAGCCAATTGTGTCAGTTATATATAATAAATGAAATACTTATTTTAAAGGACGAAAACTTTTTTTTTTATTACGAAATAAAGAAAATCGGTCAAGCGCGAGTTTTCCTCACGCATGGAGGGTTCCGTAGATCCGCTATATCTTACAAAAAAGCATATCCGTCTATCTTTTGTCTGTCTCTGCAATGCAAACTACCTGTGGCGCCATCTATTATTTAGTAGAGAGAATATATACTAATCTAATAAGTGATTTAGGATAGGGATATTGACAATTCTATTGATGCTATTGTACCATGTTTTAAAAATTACATTGACAAGTTTATTAACGCTAATTTAAGTAGATAGTAGTAGTATTAGGTAAGTGCAGTAGTAGTCTATAAGCATAAGATAGCTTGTTTTTGTCTTTTATCTGGTTCTGTACAGCCCTTGTCATTGTTTGTCATTGTTTCCTTGTGTTTAATTGTTTTTCATTGTTGTTACATTTCGAAAGATAACGAATTCAATTGCAAAATTTATTTGCCTACGAATGATAATAAAAAAACCAAACCAAAACCAAACCATCTGTTCTTAGAACATTTCTTCCATAATTTTTTACTTTTTGTATTATTTTATTATTTGTTGTTATAATAATGTCAAAATTTCAACCGGCTATGCTATTACCGTTAAAAAAGATACAGCCATCGGACGTACAGACCGACGACGGACAGGCAGACAGACGGGCGACTTAAACTTAGTAATAGGCTTCCGTATGAATACGCAACCGAAAAAAGGCATTGTTGAATCAAACTTATCAGCGGTCAAGTATTTTACCAATTATTTTAGAATATTTTCCGTACTAACATCGCACTACATATGACGCCATCCAGCCAGACTCACCACAATTAAACCAATCTCGAGAGGATAATGAATGTGGTCAAAAATGTATAGCCGTCAAGATGTCTTTCATTAATTACATAATAATGTTTGTCTTATTTTATCACATAAATATTCCATTTATTCTATCGCGCCACATTCTACGAGAATGACGCTGTAATTTCGATTAAAGTTTACTATGTCAACAAAAACAATGTCGATCAAATAATCCTCCTTTCCTCCTACACACGAAGTACGATAACAGTTTCTTTATCACTTTCTAAAAACATTACGCGTAGCCTCAGAGTACTCTGTACCTACTCTGTACTGTAAGCGCGTAGCGTTGTTCGTTTGTTAATTACTACCACCAACTGAGCATCAACAAAAAAACTTTTGTTTTATACTTACCTGGATAGACAAGTATGTATGTATGTACATTTATTTGTATATAATATTCTATATATTTATTAATTTATATGTATTAAACATGTATGGCTTATATTTTACTAGCATGTACTTATATGTATTGTTAATAAGTATTCTTATTATTATTTTGTCTTCAATTGTCACGCACAAGGGATATGACTCCCTTCTTATATTACTAGGTGGTAGGGTTTAACCCGCCCGGGTTGGTACCACCGCACTGAATGAAAGGTCGGTCGAAACGGCTATGTAAATAGTTTGTGTTTTCCGTCCAGTTCAGTGTATCCGGCACGACCGAAGGGATGCACTGACGTGGCACCAAGTTCACCCGGTGTTATGGGCTGACATCACGGATGTTGTAGGTAATGTAGCCAACCGTGTCAGTTTCCATAAAAAAAAAAATTTAAAAAAACGCTCAACTCTTTTGCTACTACCTACTTACGAGTACATTCTACTATATTATCGAATCTCAAACATCCAAAGGTTGACTGTAAGAAATCTCTGTAAGGGATAAGTCCGCCTTTGCACCTTATGTAAATTTTCCAATGTATTTGTTACTGTTTAATGTTTACGGGAGCAATAAAGAATTTTCTATCTATTTAAGCATCGTTTTCTTTCAACCATAGTTTAATTGTTCTCCTATGCACGGTATTTAATTATCCTTTATCTTATCACTGCTATAATTTTTAATGTTTCATAGCCAAATGGCAAAAACATTAGCATTATGCAGTAATTCATCTTCTGCCCCGCAGAAATGTTTAATACGAGTACTTACATACCAAACTAAGGCCCGAAGCAACGAGGCTCAAGAGAACCGGAATAGTCACGGATTTGGTTCAGCTATGAATAGATTTTGTGCAATTCCTTTAGGGCTTTTGCAATCCCGGGTGAAAGTTGTTTGAGCATTTTCCCAATCCTACGCTCCATTACTCGCGGCAATGTTTCCTCCGCGCCATTTCTAACTTAGTATTACGACAGTTGCGATTTATGAAAGCACCTATAGTATTTTATTTCGCAAGCTACCGAGCTACTGCATCGATATTGTTCTCACTTTATTGTCATATTGTGATAAGTTTCTGTATAATGTAACATCTTGGTAATTATATCATATAATTTCTATGTAATCTAACGTTATTGCCGCCTATATAATGGTGTAGCGATGGTGGAAAGTAGTAGTTTATTTAGCGTGTCCCGTATAGTAAAATGTGCTTGTACTAAGTTTCATCGAATTCGGATGATCGGTTTAAGAGTTATAGAGGAACATACATACATACATACAAGTTACTTTATTTTATGAGATTCTCTCATAAAATAAAGTAACTTACTCCATGATCACCCTTACAGATATATTATTAGTATTGATGATTCCGATAGCGTCGTCCTAGTAAAATTATAGCTCCGAGGGTCACAAGCAGTGTTTTTTACCCAACTATGGCGAAGCCAAAAGAAGGGTAATGTGTTTAGCCTAATATTTTTTCAGGTAGGTGCCTACTTCTCCGGCGGCGGCGGCGGTGCGCTGCCCCCAAACCGCCAGCCCCCAACCCAACCTCGAAGAAAAACGATTTTCATTCTATATCGTTTCCGAATCCATGATTACTTAAAATGCCAAAAACAATACTGCGAAATAGTCTTATTTTAAAATATTACTTACATACGGCTTTATTTAATTTTATTCATTCATTCTAATTTAGATACTCAAAATGTGATAATTATATTTCGTTTCTAATCTGTACATCTTCAAGGCTAAGCGCGTCTTGCACCAACACGAGTTTAAAGTTAAGTAGCGAGTTATGGATTTAAACGCGGTTCACACATACAACGGGTGCTAGTTTAACGAGTTGAACTTGGTTTATATATTGAACTTGTGTTGGTGCAAGTGGGCCTAAATCTATCATCGTTTTGATTCATTACCTGGTCTAGCTAGAATAGGAAGCGTTTGTTCGAGGTAAGAGTGGTATTCTCATCAGATGGCTTTACTTACCTAATTATGTTTTTGTTTTGATTACGCGATAGATATCACACGAGTTCTCGCACTTCAGGAAGTGCGATGAGATTTATTTAATCTCTGTTAGTTGTGTTACATTTATGCTAATCGGGAGCATTGTTATAATTTTCAATGTTGAGTAAGCGTTGGTTCGCACGGACGGCTTTATTTATGTGTTCTTTATTTTATAACATTAATACTATTTTTATTTTAAATAAAATAATTATGTAACACAGTATAATTTTTCATCCCTATATTCACTACTAGCTTTTGCCCGTTGCTTCGCTCGCGGTAAACTCGGTTTAATAGCAAATCCGATTTAAACACAAAGATGTTAATAAACTTTCCCTTAAGTTATAATATCTCTCTCCCTCCCCTCCCCTCCCCCCCCCCCCCTCCTTCCCACCCTCGCCTCTTCCCCTCCCGCCCCCTCCCCTCCGTCCTTCTCTCCCCTCTCCATCCGGCACTTTCATTCGACACTTTTCCGCCGTCCCTGTTGCGCGAACTCGCACGTTTTTTTCCGACTGAGTTTACAGTCGGAGGATTTTGCCACTTCGGTTGGTGTAGGTAGATGTAATTTGCTCGAAAAGTACTCAACCGATTTGTATAGGGTTTTGAGTAATATGATCTTTTTTTTATGGATACGCGGAAATGTAGTTAGGTACCTACATAGGTACTAACATGAAACGTCAAAGCGATTGGACATAGCTAACCATATTATTACGATAACACCACTTAAGTTTTTACTATATCATCGTACTAACGTGATACGAAGAAGGAATCCACGTGCTTCATTGATGATTATTATCATGGAGGTAGTAGAAAATTTGTATTAATAATAGAAATTTTAATCGCTGAAAAGATTCTTAAAAAAAAATATATATTTTTTATCTTATCTCATAATAACTAACTACACGTGTAAGGACAAATTGACTCATCTAATATACCCACCTCGGAATTTAAAACTAATCGTAAACAAAACAGTTTTGAGCTATTCAACAATACATATGATAGGAGAACACTGATAGTACACAAAATAGCGATAGCGTCAATATCTAAACATCACAATGTAATCATTTCAAGTTGCCGAATATCATGGAATAACATTACACGATATTTGACATCGCTTTGATATCGTTTTCGTATAAAAAACATCACGCTACCTACTCGGGATTCTGAGCTGTAATGAAAATATTTTATTTAGAAATTAAAAACTTAAAAAATTATAATTCATTTAAGAAATAAATAGGGAGGCAAAGACCGCTTGCACCGCCAAAAGGAATATGAACTGCTTATAAAGGAATATGATTGGACTAGCGCGCACAAGCAAGCGGTAATAGTAATAAGAAGCAATGCATGAGGCCCTAATGTATTAAAAAGAGACAAATAGTTTTCCCGCTTACTTTCTCCGCTCTACCACGACAGTACCTATTAGATATTCTGTGGCTCTACGAGGACTGTCGGTATTGCAACCAAGGGAGAGGGGATACCGGAGTTTTGGAGCATGATTGTCGAGAAAATACTTATCAAGCACCGCGTCTATCTAGTTTGGTACGGTCTTTGAATCTTTGTATGGAGGGCTATACGCAAATAAAATGGTTAGGTGCCTAGGTTGAATGTACAATAAGCTGTCACAAATAAATTAATTTAAAATATCGAGCCCAACCTAACATCAGAGAAGTAAGAGAACAATATACACTCGACAAAAATGGAGCTGAGCCTAGTTATAGGCCAATTTACATCCTTCACCGATCCAGCAGAGTGCCAAATGTAAATGGGACTGCACTTGGGAAACTTATCTCGAGTAGGATCCGTGGGAAAATACCAGTTTTATTTAGTTCTCCTAAAACCCAATCACATGAAGTTCAAGAACGTCCATAGCCATACTTGAACTTATATGATAGTTGCTGGAATGTGCAAACGTCAATTACATTTGACTTTTAACGTTCGAACGTTGGTACTGTGACAAATAATGGCTCGTCTATCTGTAGAACAATGCGGCCTCACACGCCCGCTAAATGCCTGCTGGACCGCATTACCTAAGTTCGAGCGACTTGCAGTGTAGTCAACCACGGATGATATGAGTACAGAGGAGTTGTTACTAGCTATAATAATCTAGTAAAACGTGTGCACCGCCAGTGCCCCCGCACTCACCAGTAGCGGGGGGAGGAAGACTTCGTGGTTTTTTTTTCTGGAAACTGACACAGTTGGCTACATCATCTACAAAATCCGTGATGTCAGCCGGGTGAACTAGGTGGCATGTCAGTGCTTCCATTCATTTCATGTCAGTTACACTGAACTGGACGGAAAACACGAACTATTTACATAGCCGTTTCGACCGACGTTTCATTCAGCCCACGCACCACTTAACTTCACGTGCGCTAAGTTCCGACCACTACGTAAACGCAACTTTTTTTTTTTTATTTAATCCGTTATGGGTGTCTGAGTCAGAGGGGCCAAAGCACATGCTCTGACTAGTCAATATCACCTCCGAGAAGGTAGGTGCCATACCGGAGACTTCCCTGGATTGCTGGCTATACTGGACTAGAGGAGAACACAACCGAGGTTGCTATGTGGCCATCTTACATCCAGTACGGTGGTACCAACCCAGTCGGCTACAATTTGAGCCTACCACCTAGTAAGAGGCAAGGGAAGGGACCTACAGTTTACACCGGTTCCGAACGGTGAAGCAGGAGGTGTAGGTATGCACGTAAATTTTTTCGTCAGAAAAAACTCATTGGTACACGCCGACCGGATTCGAAACTCGGACCTCCCGCATGAGAAGCCGATGCCCAAACCACTCGGCCACCCGCCGCTCTGAATTGAACTGACTGAACTAATGCCACACACGATAGCGTACGCCTCCAGTTGGTGGCGACGCGCGGTAACCAGTTTGCTTAGACAACTCCTCTGTTCTATTTCCTCCGTTGGAGCCACTACTATAGAACTGGCGGTGATGTTGCAACTCTGTGCTGCAACCTACGCAGATATAAAGGCCTTTTGTACTTTTCTGTGTGCAATACTAGGCCATTGAGGATTTGCGCCGGGGAAACTAGATTAGAACGATGCAGATCGCGCTGTTATGATTCCCAACTGCGAAAACTCTTTCATTGCAGACAAAGATACGGAAACAGGTTGACAATTTCGATTTGATAATTTCAAAGGATCTTGTGAAGAAGGTTTCGTTTAAAAAAAACACCTACTAGTGGAAGACGGCCACCGATCCTTATTCTGTGGTATGAACGAGACGAAATTATGACTCCAAAAAAATTTTTTGCCGAAAGCTTAAGTAAGTTTACATGTGACGTGATACAAAAGTGTACTTATCCTTTGAAGATATTCTCCAACGAACTTTTGGCAGCAGACGAAGTTTAGTGTTTGATTTTTTGTAAATGTCAACTAATTAAATAGTTATTAGGAAGTTAAAATATATTCGGGTAATTTTATCTATATTCTTATTGATGCAAAAAATAAATAAAACAATCACGTTCATTTCATTTCATTATTCATATGATTTTCATTATTTCATATGCGAACGTCTAGTTTTGGCTGCTTTATTTGTAGAATTCTTTAACATGTAATTTTTTCGTAAAGTCCTTATTAAACGTATACCTACTCAGTATGTGTTACGTTGTTAGCTCCAATCCGCTGATCAGGTACAGCCTTGTCTCCATTTTCTCCTTCTGGCTTTCAGCGCATGTCAATGACTACTAGCTAATGAAGCGTGCCTTCATGACTAAAATCTACTTAATTGTTAAGTTGTTGTGATTTCTCGTGCTTAGCGTGTATTTTGATATTTTATTCATTCGAAGTTTCCGCCTGCGCGATCCGGCTTTAAACAACTACTTACTAGTTAAATTATACAATATAGAGAGGGCGTCCGATTTCTCCACTCCAAGATCGCTTAGCACGGCTTCACCACATCTCCTTTTCACATTGTCTGCAGTTGTGAAGTTCAGCAGGTCCTACGTGCTGTACGATCTCCCCTGTGTCGATTACTCGATTACTCATAGCCATAACTTTGAAGAGATGGTCGCATTTCAGAAAACTTATATTGCAATGTTATGGAGTCTCTTTTTATTAGGTCCTTGTTAGCTGATCTTAACCAAGTGTGGAGCGGGTTTTAAGAGAACTCTTCTTGTTGTTGCAGTGCTGGAATGATGGGCGAGGGGCTGCTGACGCTGACGTACGGCAAGCACCACGCCTGCATCCTCTCGGAGGTGGGCGCGGCGTGGCGCGGCGCGCGCTACTCCGACCTCGTGCTCGTGTGCGACGACGCCGTGCCGCTCTCCGCGCACCGCATCGTCATGGCGGCCGCCAGCCCTCTTATCAGGTAACCACTCATCTCATTAACTCTCTTGTCCCACCCTCCTCGGCTCAGACGCTCGGACTCGAACTTCATGCTCGGGTGCGATGACGCCGCGCCGCTCTCCGCGTACCGCATCGTCATGGTGGCCGGCTGCCTTCATATCAGGTAACCACCCATCTCATTCTCTCTCTTGTCCCACCCTCCTCGACTCAGAAGCTCGTACCTCATGCTCGGGTGCGACGACGCCGCGCCGCTCTCCGCGTACCGCATCGTCATGGCGGCCGCCAGCCCTCATATCAGGTAACCGACCACCCATCTCATTCTCTTGTCCCGCCCTCCTCGACCTAGACTCCCTGTCCACCTAATTTAAGACGTCAAAATATGCGGATGCAATTTTCGATGGTGATGATGATGCGCCTGAAGTCTAAAGCAAGTGCGAATAAGATGCAACAGTCAATATAGAAATAAATATTCTATTCATTACTTTTTTTATGGAAACTGACACGGATGTCTACATCACCTACAACAGCCTCCGTGATGTCAGCCCATAACACCGGGGGGTGAACTAGGCGCCATGTCAATGTTTCCCTTCATTTCATGTCGGCTGCACTGAACTGGACGGAAAACACGAACTATATACATAGCTGTTTCGACCGACGTTTCATTCAGTGCGGTGGTACCAACCCGGGCAGGATAAACCCTACCACCAAGTAAGGTAAGAGGGGAAAGGACCTACAGTTTTACGTGGAATCTGAACCACAGTCAGCCTCCAACGGCCGAGCGTTCACCCATCCAAGTACTGACCGCGCTCAGGGTTGCGTAACAAACAGTCGACCGACCGCACCACTGAGCTACCGAGGCATTTTTATTGTTAAAAATTTCATAGACATTTTTGCCGACAATGTACTTAGTTTAAACTTCACAGTAAATAGGTAGGTAGTCTCCCAATCTGAGCCCCAGTCAGTCTGGTTTTGTCTTGAGTTTTTACTAGAGAGCTAGACTCTCAACCGTGGGTATCCTGTTTTTTTATTTATAAGGTCAACATATTGTTGCCTGTTTTGGAGCAACGAACAAAAAATTCTCGAAAACATAGTACATTTAAATCTGTGATTCATGGCACAATAATGCCGATATGCACCACTTATTTTTAATTTTCAATCTTGTCTTATTTTGCTCAAAAGAGAAACTACAACTCTCGCAGATCAGTTCTAAACTAGAATCTAAAATTCTAAGCAGGAAGCAGCGAACGCGTCATCAAAATTAATTCTTACTTCATGGTCAACCACTTTGATGTACGCAATCTACACCGATACCTACCGAGCTGCATAACCAGAACTAGTTCCAAGCGTCTGCATTCACACAGCTTTTACTTTCTGGCCGGGTATCGGATAAATATGTTTTATTTAATTAATATTTATTACCTTATTGTGCTATTTCAGGAAAATACTCGACGAAACTCCGGCCCAAGACAATCCAGTTACAATTCACATGTCCGGGATAAAGTCAACACTATTACGACATCTTCTGGTGTTCCTGTACAGTGGACAAGCTTACATAGAAGTGAGGATTCATTCGCTTACTATAATCTCAATAATTTTAAGGAAAAACTCTTTTCCGCACATAGCTAGATTAAATTATTTCAGTTTTATTCGTTTGAGTTTTGACACTCTATTCAACAGCAAAATTGACACACTCTTAATTCGAACTATTCTTATCGGTGCAGCTGAAACGGTTGGTTTATAGCATGTGATATGGTTTATAATATATGTCTCTTTTACAGTCTGGCGAAATCGACGACATGCAAGAACTATTCGAGCTCCTAGAAATCAAATCGGATGTCTGGCGATCGACGAAGGAAAGACAACAGGCAGAAGAACGGAACCGATCGTGCGAGCGAATGCGAACTACATCCAAGACAGACATCAACAGCAATGAGAGCAGCAAGACACACGACGCACCCTGCGGTTCCTCCCACTCCGAGAGCGACCGGGTCACGCCCGGTGTCGGCTACAGCAAGGCCAAGGATGCCCGAAACACATTCAAGACCGAGTCCGAGGCCATGAGCATAAAGAACGAGATGATGTCGACTGAGAGCAGTAACGACGAACGCGAGGAGGGCGACCCCGGCGGGCCCGGCGAAGGCAGCGGCGGGCGCCTCCGCGGCCGCCGGAGAAGCTCCTCCAACCCCGTCGATCTCTGCCTCGCCAGAAACTCCGAGAATGTCGCTAGCGAACCCGAGGACTCCATGCACGACATCGACGTTGAAACTGACCCTAAGGTGTGTACGCCTATATTACGCTATACTATATACGCTATATTACTATAGTACGCCTACATTCGGTCTGTTCATTTTGTAATGTAGGTATTCGAACTCAACCTCGTTAGGCATTTCAACTTTAATAATATGAACATTTAATTACAGCCAATCACGAGGAGGCGGTCTACGTCTTCGAGCCAAGATGACCCCCCTCCCCAAACTCTCTATCGACGACACTTGCTAACGGATCGACTCGGCCTCAAACTCGAACGGACGAAGAGAAAATCACACTACATCGAGCCCCCGGAACTGGATCCACGCGGCCTCAAACTCGAGGACTATGCGCACCTGAAGCCGCCTGACTCCGACCTCATCTCGCTCGTACAGACCTCGCCCGAGAACTATGTGGTGACGCCGCACAGGAAGCGGCGGCCCGGTTTCCACAACTCGCCCACGCAGAACCCGCCCTTCGTGTCCTTCCCGCCGAGCTACCTCGAGGAGATGGCGCAACTGCGGTACGCGAAGGGCGCGGCAGCCGCAGCGGCCGCGGCGGGCACGGCAGGAGTGAGCGCGCGGCTCGGCGGCGCGCTGCATCCGCTGAGCGCGTCGGCGCCACCGTACCTTCCGGAGCGGACGGCGACGCCGCCGGCGGCCGCGTACGACGACGCGCTCAAGTACCGGCCGCCAAGCGCCGGCTCCTGGGGGCCGTGGCTGTGCCAGCCGCAGATGGGCGGCGAGGAGGCGTCCGCGGGGCCCGCCGACCTCGAGCAGGGCTCCAGCAAGCAGCCGCCGGTGCGCGAGTACCGCTGCGAGTACTGCGGCAAGCAGTTCGGCATGTCGTGGAACCTCAAGACCCACCTGCGCGTCCACACCGGCGAAAAGCCGTTCGCGTGCCGGCTCTGCGTCGCCATGTTCAAGCAGAAGGCGCACCTCCTCAAGCACCTGTGCTCCGTGCACCGCAACGTCATCTCCTCCAGCGAGAACGACGGCCGCACCAACACGCCCGGCCGCTTCAACTGCTGCTTCTGCCAGCTCTCGTTCGAGGCGCTGCCGGAGCTCATCCGGCATCTCTCCGGGCCGCACAACAATCTGCTGCTGAGCAAAAACCTCCACGAATGACGAGAGGCGTCCTGACGCGTCGCCGTCGGACTCACCGTTCAATACAGCTCTCGCTGCGAGAGCGTTCTTGTGATATGTGTACGTTTTAGAATAAGAGCGGTCGCGTCTTCCTCGCGCGACGGAAACGGAAGAGTCGCGCGGGGGACGCAGCGCGACCGGCCGAGCGGGTCCGAGACGATATAATTTGTTTAAAAATTATAATCCGGGACCAGTAGCTTTCGAGATAGTATTTATTTGAGAGAGAGATGTATTTGCGTTAGGATTAATAAATGTTAAATGCCTTCCACCGACACGTTGTTACTGTAAGCGTAGAGATAGGGAATATAGAGCCGAGGCGTCGCGAGGTGCGAGGTGCGTCCCGCGCGTCACCGCAGCAACTACCTCCTAATTTAAACCTTACCAAGATATGAATAGTGTAGTGACCTACAAAGCGGGATCTAGTCAGACTTGCTTCTCGACGGACTTGAGGGAGAGGCCGCCTTACATTGACAAATACTCATAAGTTCTATTCATAAAGTGAAACATTGCAACGGAAGATTGCAATTTACCCTACCTGTACCTGTACCCTAATCACGAGATTTAACCTACTACGCTACGCCGTGTTCTCCGCATCATTTTGTATGGAGAAACTAAGTTCGTAAATCTATCACTAGAGGCGCTGCTCCGTTTCTCCATACAAAATGATACGGAGAACACGGCGGCGGCGTAGCGTAGCGTAGCGTAGCAGGTTAAATGTCGTGATTAGGGTACTGTGATGTGACCTCTGTGGGCCGAACTACGTGGACTGTCGGACAACCGCTGGAGGAACATTGTCGCTCGACGGTTGACTCACAGGTTTGTTTACAGAATGATAGTTACATCCTTTTGGAATAATAAGTTTATATACACAGAGCAGCGCAGTAACTCTGGCTATGTGCGACAGACGCGACGCTCCCTCAACAAGTCGGAATCTCTCTGCACGCCACGCCCCCACGCTTCGCATCTCGCTCGCCGCCCTCAATAGTAATCTCAGATTAGTTGATATTCGCTGTAGAAGATGAAGTGTGGACATGTGTTGAGATTTGAATTATCTGTCGACTCGAGCCTACCTGTACGATATGGATGTGCACCAAAGATTTAAACTTGTAACCGATTCGATATAACGAAACAAAAGTGTGTACCTTCTAATAAACGGTATGGTAAATTTTATATAATAACGATTTTATAGAAACTACAGGCTAAACTCCAAATTTGTTTCTCGTTTATTTACGTACTTACAATGTTTTTTTTTATTAATATAGTATTTATTTTATCGATACAATTGAAATTCAGCCAAAAATAGTAAATATCAATTTTATTCCCGATTTCCCGGACGTACGTCCATCCAGCTGAACTTCCCAAATGTTATCTACTGTTAGCGCGCACGTTCGTGGCCTCTGCGGGCGGAGGCCGATAGATCTTTAAACTATTATCCCTGTTTTGTTTTCGTACTTCAACCACGTAATAAAACCTTATTAGATAAATAATTTAATGTCATAAATAAAATAGAGGCTTCGTAAATGTCGTGACTTTCAGAGATTGATTCACAGCACTATAATATATTCCATTCTCGCATTCCTGCCGGAGGCCACGAACGTACGCGCTGACAGTACTTGAAGCCGTTCGAATACATTGAAAGAAGTATATATATATATATATCCACTCCACTCGTATTGATTCCCTACACACAGCCACACTAGAAAGGAGAAATGGCCAGTACACTCAACCATCAACTTAGTTAATCGTAATGGCATTAAAACGAACAATGTATTAGGAGAGTGGGCACTTCCGCTCTAACTTTGCGTCTTAGTTTAAGTTCTGCATGGCGCGTGTTTGTTTGTTGTCTTGTTTTTTCGTAGGTATTAGTTATTTTCGCTTAGCGAAATGATGTTGAGTTAGGTAAGGTAACTAAATTCTCGAGCGAACATTCCCAATGATATTGTAGACACTTTCATTCCACTATCGAGTAATTGGCCTTGAAAAATGATTAGCTAATGCGAGTGCAACTTCACAGAGTGACGACGGATCGAATTATTTCTTTGAACAATTTTTTTTGCGTCGGGTAATGATTGCAGGCGTGCGCTGGAACGTACGAACTACACAATGTTTGGTCGTAATCATTCCTATGTTACCTGAAATAATTATACTTCACGCAGATGTGTTTAAAATTAGTGCCTAAGTTAATTAATACGCAGTTTTAATTCTCATGCGATTGAAAAATGTATTTTCCTAAATTTGTATAATTCTCAAAAAGTTTAAACTGTAGGTGCGTTACTCGAATCGTGTCGAAATATTACTTTGTAAATTATATTTTACTAGTTGTGCCTCCGCGGCTCCTCTCGCGGTAAAGTCGATGAAAACTTTATGTAAATCGGTTTCAGTAGTTATTGAGTGAATGACATGAGAGCTAACCGAATTGACAGATTTTTTCCGACTGGCTTTTCACTTTCGACCCCCACTGCTCAGTTTATATGAATAATGGCGTGATGCTATATTGCCTATAACTTGGCGGAGATATGTCGCATTACATAGGCAAAAACCGCCAGAGAATGGGTTGAGCGGTTCTTGAGTTATAAGCGAACATACATAAATACACACAGACGGCAGATCTTATCATGCATAGGGATTACCTCTGCGAGCCCTATTGTTAGTTTTACCTCCAACGACGTGCTACACACGAAACTGAAGTTACCATCGAGATGTTCAGGGGTCGTGAACATTTCGTAAAGTTTGCTTTAATCACTCGATCGTTACCTTGCAGGATACCTGACATAATATTTTTTTCAATGAGAGGGTCCGCCTTGAGGTTTTTGGTTCTAAAATACTTAAATCGTTACATTCGTCTATTTCATTTACTTTTTTATTAATAAAAAAAAAAACTGCTTCAATTTTGAAAATTTTAACTCCGACAACCCCCACGGCGGACCCGGCGAGTGTCTGTGGAGGAATGAAAAAGATTTAGGTTTAATTCAATGTGATGTAGGGTTCGTTAATCGTTATCATTATGTGATACAATCAGTGTAATGTCTCGTCACGGTGAACGATGTCTTCCAATTGTGTTTTCCACGAGAGAAATTTTAATTTAGTTTTAGTTGGGGGTGCATTGCACATTTTATGAACAGAATGCGCGCGCTGCTACATATACATTGGTACAAATATTTTCTCTCTTCACGCTAATGAGTTGTTTGTGTTTCCTGTCGATTACGTAATGAAAATGAACAAATTGTGATGGCGACGCGAGTGGCTACGGTAGCTACAGTTGCGCACAGTTCGATGTTCACCGCTAATGTATGAAGAATATTCGCACGCACTCGTAAGTCCCGCCTTTTAAGGGTCTACCTACCTAAGGGTGCATCTCACTCTAACAATGCGCATTTTATTATAATATGAAGAAATTATACAACTTATAAAAAAATCCTCTGGGAGAAACATGCATGATAAAATTATTAATGTTTTTCAATAAAAATATTTGGTACTCCACATATAATAATTAAAAAAAAACTAAATCTTAATAAACTTTTACTTTTTTTTCACACTCTAACGCGCATTGTTAGAGTGAGAGGCACAATTTAGGGAGGTAGACCCTTAAGAGCAGACCGAAATTTGTCACGTGATAATATGTGTGTATTAGAACAAAGTATCGCTGTCTCCTTTCGCCACGCGCACTCCCCGCCAAAGCAAGAGAGACAGCTGCTAGCTCTCAGATAACCTACCTACAAATTACGTCAAAATTTGTCTTTCAGGGCTTAGGTTTTCCCGACCCCTAAACCACACAATACATAATAGTTACCTACATCCGATTTTTACAATTTATATTTTGTTGTAATATGGACACATCAATCTACGTAGCATGTCTTTTTTATTTTTTTGATATCCGAAGTAATGATTCAATAAAGCTTAATGAACTTCATGACATCAACAAATTTAAAAAAAAAAAGTTTTCGTTCCAATAACTTATATTTAACTCTTGTTTATAAAGTTTTAATTTTTTTTTTATTGAATCTAAACAAAATGACAGGTACGTAGATTAGACTGTCCTTATTACGAGAAAAAACAAATATAAAAATCGGCCAAGGTTTAGGTATTGGGAAAACATAAACCCCGTTTCCATAAAAAAAAAAGACGATTTTATATGGAGAAAAATAATCACGTGACTTACCTTGTCTGCTCTTAATGTTGTTTCACGTATGGACATCTCTTTCTCGCGAAATATGTGCTTGTTTCCGCCTGTTCAAAGCGGATACTTGGAACTATGCGTTACTGTACAGTGTAGACTACGATATCTTACCTGAACAAATTACAAATGTATGTATTGTCGTCTTAAGTAAAATAATAAATGGACGTTGTGATATTGTTGTATGTAGGTAGGTAGTGACACGCGGCGGGGACATGGATCACCGCCGCCGTCTAGTAGGTACCTTGCTCTAGATAATATTAACTCTCGTACTATCAGAATTCTTCGCACAGGTATTTTGAATACAACTATACTATTTTTATTTCTAAATACTATTTTTGGATTTTTCTATTTGAACTCGTAATACTTACTTGTCTAGCTTAAGAGGCGGTGTTGTAAATAGGAAACCATTTAGTTTTTAACGAGGTTAATTTAACGTTGTTGATTAAAAAAATAATAATTATACACTGTTAATAGTAAATTAATACTTGGATAAGTTTCATATTGTGTACAATTTTTGTAGATATTTGATTAGGTAATTAACATTCTGTAAAAATGTGTTCTTACTTTAGTAAATTAAACAATAAAAAATATTTTAGTTACACAGATGACTTTGTATTTCTTGTGATTCTCAGCGCTTCAGTACAATAAAAATGTTCAATCGTTGATATCCTAGGTATCTTGAAATCAGCAGTAGGCAAACCAGCAGTGCAAAATTGTGAAATTTACTACTTCTGAATACATACTTTGACCCACTGCTCCATGGTTCGGATTCCATGTAAAATGTAGGTCCACCGGGTTAACTAGAGGAAATTACCTAAGGAAATAAGCCCTCCCTTGCCACACATTAAGTGGCATATAAAGTATATTATTATTACTTCGTAAATTTATTCTTCCATTGTCTTTCTTTGATCGCACAAAATCGAAATCAAACTTGCTAGAACCACATTACTTCGAAAAACTTAGATTTCCAATTAACGCCATCTGCATGAAAAACGGTGTACTACTTTTTGCTATGACATCTAGCGGGAGAATGCTGCACCAGAGAGCTTGATGATAGACATGAGCACTGAACGTCCGTCGCTAGCTGAAAGCAATAGTGGGTTATCTGCCCAAAAGTCGATTTCGAGCTCCATCCAAGACATAAGTGGGTTTCCAGAAAAAAAAAATTGTATCCCCCTTATAACGATAACTCAATGTTGAATTTTAGGTTTTCATAATGCAACACAGGGTTAATGGTAACTTCTAAAAAAAAATTCAAAAAAAATAAAGCAACACTGAGTTATTTATACAATTTCAAACACAACGCCTTACATCGCATTACAAGAATTGCTAAAAGTTAAAAGCAACACTGAGTTATTTATGCAATTTCAAACTTAACCCACAGTTGATTAAGAAGAATCACAACCCACTGTTGTATTAGAAAAAAATTACGGTAACGCCCATCTCTACGTCAAACTGTCAAGTAACTGGTTTAATGCAACAGTGGGTTATTCCCGATTTTTTCAGATTTTCATAAAATTAACCATGAAAATGAAGATTTATATTTTTCAAAAAAATCAGGAAAATAAGCGTTTTTATCTATTAAACAATAGTGATTCTAATTTATATAATAAAGTTAGAACTTAAGTTTTGGTTAAGAAAACTAAAAATGTGTTTATCTCAAAACTACCTTTTTTATCCGACTATGGTTAAAATAACCCATTATCGCTTTCAGCTAGCGGTATGTAAACATTGTAGGTCTAATAAAATTATTCTTTCTTTTCTGTATGTAAATCTGAGGAAATGTTTTATACCTAGATATAAGTACTTATTAACACAGTATTTTTATTTTTTTTACCTTGGTTAGCCCTTTGGCCATAACCATATTAAATATGCTTTACCTCCCTTGAGTTCCATCCATGCCATTTTCGCCGCGCACAAAAACGCGAAATTTTGGCGCGCGCGTTCCCGCACAAATTCGAATATTTCGCAAAGTAATGAATTTAGATCACATAGTCTGTTCACTTTTATTTATAGTGAAATTACGTGGAAATTACGCATGCAGTCATACCAAACACTTGAAGATTCACTTATTTAGAAGCACAGGCGGTTTTTTTTAACTCCAGGCAAAACAAAACACGCTCGACATGTTTTCTCGATTTTTTCTGACCAAAAATGTATAATTTCCCCATACAAGTCATATTATCAAAATAATAAAGGTAAAAAACGTACTATCGAATACGGGTACACGATTTACGGTACAACCTTTGTCTATACGTATTAATTTGTTAAGAGTCTGTAATACCTCACAATGCTTCGCACGATCCTCTGTTTTGTCAACAATACTGCAACAATCACTCTGTAATAAAAATATGGTAAACTTAATGCCAGGTATTAAATTTGGCGAAAACATGATTTCATAAAATTGTCTCGGTAGAAAAAAGCAAAGCAAAGTTACGTCCAGGCTCCAAACTGCCAATTAAACCCATGGCCATATTATGTATTCAATAAATACTTTGTTTTGAATTTGTTACCATTCTCCCACATTATCCGTGCGCCGACTTAGACACCCTTTATCACATCCCAAAGGATTGCTTGAATATAATGCAGATCTGCATTAAGCCGACCTTTTACACCTTATTTCATTGTAAAATGGTGTACAAGTACAATAAACAATAAATACAAACAATAAGTACACTCGTCAGTGCTTCTCCCTGTGGCCGTGCTGGCTACACTGAACTGGGTGGAAAACACGAACTAGGTTAGCCATTTCGACCGACCTTCAGTCAGTGCGTTGGTAACAATTCGGATGGATCAACCCCTACCACCTACGGTTGTCATGTGTCAGACAGACGTCACAATTTTTCCTTCACCGGAGTATTATTCCTAGTACGGGGTTCGGGCGCGCCTCTAAGCGCAGGATTAATTGTATTGTATTGTATTGTTTATTGATCATTCATATGGCAGTTAGACTGCGCTCGAACTTGTCACAATTTGTTCTATCCGGTTCGATTACACCCACGAAGAAGAACCGACAAGAAACTTAGCAGGGTATTTTTTTAAACATATTTTTACAATACTCATTTTTAAGTTTCCGGATTTAGGTTTAAAGACTTGCCGTCAAATTGACGGCTGGTACAACGGACACCAGACGTCGGCTCCAGGAACTCCCGCAGTCCCTGAAGAAGCCCGTGACGTAGCGGCCGAAACGTCGACTTAATATGTAAGTCTTTAAACCTACTCTGGTAATCCGGAAACTTAAAAATGAGTATAGTTAATAACAGAGTAAACTTAAAAACATTAATATTTTTACAAGTATTTAGTGACTAGCCACATAATAACACCGCCCATAGTCTATCTAAAACACAGCTTGAGAGCAAGATTAACTATTTTGCTGAGAGTTCTGACTACAAAGACTTATTAATTAAGTGAATCAGGTGTAAAGAGCCTTTGTCAAACTTTGATACGTAATTTGTATCAATATAATTATGTTAGTATATTAAACTACAATGTAGTATAATTGTATTGTCAAAAATAAAAAATAAAAATATATGAATATTTAAGATACTTGAAGCATCTTGAAGTATCAAGTTGTCAATGGGTTAATAAAATTGAGGTACTAATGCTACCTAGTCAAGAGTTAACCAATTATGCAGTCAGGTAAGTAGCATATACATAAGTATACCATTCAGATAATATGCTGCCAATTGGAGCAGGCCAGTCTCCACAAACAGCACCCGTTCGTTCGTCCGTTAATTTAACCCTTGTACGTAAAAATCGATAACATTAGAGCAGAGTAAATTAAATTAGGCTCTAGGCGCGAAGCCTTATGGGTCGACCTCGGCTGTCGCAGCGTGCCGACCGGCATTCGAACCCCGCCCTCTGAACTAAGCGACCTCAACCACTCGCAACACTAATCTGGATAACTGAGTGATAGTCTTCGAAGTACCGGAGTGCGAGACAGTAAATTGGTATGTAATATTGAAAGTAATTGTTTAATGTTGTATTTTTTATTATTTATTCGTTTATTTACACATATTCTCTTTTTATATTAATTTTACATATAAAACTTAAATCTAAACTTAATACAAAATAACAAAATGGACTTTTCACCACCGCACCGGCGCGGCGCGGCGGCAGGGCGAACCCAGGCTACCGATATGGTCGAGAGAGAGAAACCTATGTATTATTTATTGTTACTCGTAGTTTCAGTGTATTTATAAATCTAATACAAATACACTCGGCCACGTCAACCATAATTTGTTTGTCCATTGAAATATATTATCGTCCTTAAATAGGTATATTTATATTTTTTTTATGAAAATATACTTTAGATATAGTACAAACTGAAACTACCATTTTAATTAAAATTACCATTAAAACCACAATTAAAATCTAAAATAAAAAGAAATATTAAAATAAAATAATAATAATGCAGAGAAGATGTTAAAGTATCTGGATCTGCAGCACGAGGTTACCAAAATGTGGCCGTTCGACTCGACGATCGTTGTGCCCATAGTCGTATCAGCGCATGGGCTGATAGCGAAGAGCCTCGACAACCACCTTAAGAGGCTCACGCTGAGTGGTTGGGTCAAGGGCCAGATCCAGAAAGCAGCCCTGCTCGACACTGCGCGCATCGTCCGGAGGTTGCGACCCGACCATCAGTAGCCTGGGTTCGCCCCGCGCCGCCGCCCCGCCGGTGCGGTGGTGGAAAATCCATTTAGTTTTATATTCAATTTGTACATGTTTTTATATTTTATGTTCTAATGTGTACCGTGTGGGGCCGGTACTTCAAAAGAATAGCCCCACTGCATCTCTCTCCGTGCATGTCGTAAAAGGCGACTAAGGGATATGACTCCCTTCTTATTTTACTAGGTGGTAGGGTTTAACCCGCCCGGGCTGGTACCACCGCACTGAATGAAAGGTCGGTCGAAACGGCTATGTAAATAGTTCGTGTTTTCCGTCCAGTTCAGTGTAGCCGGCACGACCGAAGGGAAGCACTGACGTGGCACCAAGTTCACCCGGTGTTATGGGCTGACATCACGGATGTTGTAGGTGATGTAGCCAACCGTGTAATAATCCATAAAAAAAAATAAAAATAAATAAATACAAAATAAGTTTTAAAAAAAATTGTAACTAAATATATTACATGTATAAAAGATGATTTATCTTGTTGATATATACATTTCCTTCCATAATTTTTAAAAGTGACACTCGTTTTGCGAGATTTTTCGGAGGGTCCCTCAGCGTTATCGTGCAGTGAGAAGAACACTCAGCCCTATTACAAAACATTGAAATATTGATTTTATTTAATAAAACAAAATTTATCAGTTAAAACGATTCAGTTTTACTAATTGATTAAAACTACTTTAAATGTGGGAGCAAGTTCGAATTGGTATAACTCTATCTAGTTTACTACTCTCTATACATAAAAATACAATTTTGAACACCTATATAGGTAACTCAATAGCCGAGTTGTAACACACCACAAAACCTAATCCGCATGTACTCGTGTATAGGACTGGACGTGGCCTCCGCTGCAGGCTGTGCTGCAGGCCTGCTATGGGTACAGTCGGCTATAAAATTAGAAATTCGTGTTAGGACTTTGTCACATTTTTTCATGCAGAATTACATTGCATCTAAGTAGTCAACCAACGATTATTGTTGCATTTCCATTAGTGCTCCAAGAGTATTTCACATGCATACTTTTTCAAAATTAACTCTAAACTTACCTCCGTTATTTAATATTGAAGTGAATTGAAAATATACTTTATTGCACAAACTGACAAAAGACGGACTTAACTCTTAGAAGCATTCTCTACCCGTCATGCCTGGGATTGTGAGTAAGGTGAAGGGAAGCATAGTTTAAAATACGTTAAAATGTTCTTTATCATGAGGGTGGGCATGATTCAGAGTTACGCAGATGACAGCTAGGGGCATGAAGGTTATGTGAAGGACTGGAAGCACAGTCTAGTGAGAGCAACGTTCTGTAGTCTATAGGATGAAGGTTCTTGAAAAACTGGCCACTTGGGGCCAGGAGAACCTTGTTGTCTTCAACGTTCGCCAGTCGCAAATGCTGTGTTTTCTCTGTTAAGGTCGATCTCTTCCCTTTCTTTGCAAGTTGTCATACCTGTCTCGGAGGATCTGGACCGATTGGATCCAACATCTCCACAGATCATGGGTTTTCGGCAGTTTATTGAGTCCTAATAAAAAAATCTAAAAATCGTTCAAGTGCTAGTTGTACTCACTCACGGAGGGTTCCATAGATCCGCTATACCATTCCTGTCAAAATAAAAACAATATCCATCTACATATTTTGTTTGTGTGCCATGCAAAGTACCTATACCGCCATCTATTATTTAGATTAGAAGCTTGCGTACCAATCGACAAGGTGCTATCATAGAAGCTGCTCGGAAGAACTTCCCCTGCCATCCAAACTATCTCCGCAGCATTTGACATTGGGCTTTTGAGAGCGCATCGTTTCTCAAAACTGTTCCTCTGTCGCACCGCTAGGATGTGAAATTGTCTGCATGCCTTCAACCTGGGGTCTTTAAACGTACGTGCGTGTACATCTTGTTAATCTGGATAGCACTTTAATCCGCAAATCTGTTGCTATGTTGCCTTACAGACCCTGATTTCGCATGGGTAAGGTGAATTTGGTTATTTCGATCACCGCCAGTGCATCGGCACAAAAATGCTTTCTTCTGAAATCATTAACACCACAGAGAAAGAAACCGCGCCCGCCCAGAGGGAAAACGGCCGTCAGCAATCGCCGTTTTTTAAACTTAAGTTTCGAACTCAATATATATCGCAAGAGATTTCACTGCTTTAACTCGGCGCTACATTTTATTTCCTTTTATTGTGACTGAAGCGTGAGGACATGTGACTGAAGCGTGAGGACATGTGACTGAAGCGTGAGGACATGTGACTGGCTTCCAACCGCTTACAGTTGCGTCTAAAATTTCCCTTTTTAGACGCAACTGTGAGCCGCGTGTGCTGTGCCAATGCACAGTGCACAGTGCAATGCCTCCCCAAGAATAAAACGAATGCAACATACTAGACAAGCAGCATCTGCCCGAGGATACGGTACCGGTTTCTGCGAGCGCTTCCACTTATTTTTTACTTAAATTCTATTTATATTCGCTGCTATGCGATGCTCCCACGGTCATGTTTATTTATCATATATGTATGTAATTTCATATTATGTGTACTTATGTATTTCATATACGTAATTATTCGCCCGTGCTCGCCCCAAGTGGTGAGTTCGGCATTTCTCTGAAGATCTCCGGGACAAGAATTTTACAAATATTTCGTGGCAATTCACGTCTTCTTTTTCCCTATACTTAGCCATGTGCGTGGAAAAATATATGTGAATTAAACACAAAGTTCTAGCTACGTGTATCTATCTGCACTTTTCGAGCTTACTGTAAGGAACCGCCCAATATAATACTAAATAGACTTTGAAATTTTGTGAAATAAAACTACTCACAGCTAATACGTCGTCGTCGCCATCCGCTGCATGATCTCTTGGTCGTTAGACTTGGATTAAAAAAAACATTTGTAACATGTAAGTATTGTTATTTTTGGAGAAGAAATAATTCAATAAAAATGTATAAACTTAAGTAAAGGAAATATTTTCCCACTTTATTTTTAGAAATAGCATGCTGATTTATCGACGGCTTTGAACCGATTAGTAAGACACATAAGCGAGAAATGCGATGGGAGAGCAGTGGTGTACATGTAAAATTCACATACGCACGCGACTTTTTTACTTCGCTGGTGATAATATCGACGATGTTTGAAGAAAACCCGCTGGCTTGGAAGGTGGCCGCGAGCGTTGAAATCTATTTGTAAGAGTTTTGGAATTGTCACTTTGTAACAGACATTTCAATGTCATGGAATTTTTCTATTTGATGGTGTAAAACTGACAGAATTTTCTACAATATCACATAGCTGTCTTATTTTTTTCTTATTAACCTTCGACTCAAACGGAGGGGTGTTATAAGTTTAACGTGTATGTGTTGTGTATGTGTGTATTTATGGATGTGTCTGTCTGTGGCATCATAGCTCTTAAACGGATGGACCGATTTGGCGGGTTTTTTTAATTATAAAGCTGATTTAATCGGAATGGTTCTTAGTTATGTTTGTAATCAAGTAATCGAGAATTAAGTAATAAAAAAAAAATATTATCTTAAATAGTGGACCGAATTACATTTGTTTTTTTTTTTAATAAAAGTAAAATTACAAAATTTAAAACACCTTGACCCTTAAAAGTCTAAAATAATTTTAGTTTACTTACTTAAAGGAGTCGGGGAACCGCTCAGTAAATAAAATATAAAAACTCAGAGCTACTCGGGAATTTCCTTAGCGGTCCCCCGAATCCATTAAGTTAGTAAACTGAAATTATTTTCGACTTTTTAAGGGTCGGGGGTTTTTTAAATTTGTAATTAAACTTTTTTTTATAAAATATAAAAACTAGGGCGTGCATTAGCTTAAATAATCTCATAGAAGTATATAATATTCCACACAAATGGACGCCATAATGTAATCGATAATGCAAGTGGAAGTGCTTCGCGTTCCTACACTCGACAGCGCACAATGAAATAAATACAAGATGAGAAGTGGGGCTTGAGTCCAGCAACAATTTAACCGCGTCCACTCATTAGAAACCTAGGCACGAAAATAAATCACATTTTCTACCCTACGACGCAGTTGCAGTGGGAAGTGTATGAAATACTGATCGACTGCCCTATTTCAAAACATTGACAAATTAAAAAAACTAAATGTTTGTTTATATTTTTATAGTAATTTTTACATATAGAACTTTTTTATGGAAACTGACACAGTTGGCTACATTACCTACAATATCCGTGATGTCAGCCCATAACACCGGGTGAACTTGGTACCACGTCAGTGCTTCCCTTCGGTCGTGCCGGCTACACTGAACTGGACGGAAAATACCTATATAAAAAATAGCATCACTGAAATATACTAGATTTTAAAATAGGGCTAAGTAAAATAATAATGATAAGAAGTCGCTTTCCACAGTAGTATGGGCTGAACATTAAACTGAAAATAAAAAAAATAAAGTAAAATGTGTATAAATAAAATATTATACACATTTTACTTTCGTAACATTTCCATAGTTATCCTTTTTATTACATACACAGATAACGTGAGGCCTATTTCCAAATGATATAGGCAGAGACGACGTTCTCCACGTGCCACGATCCTGACCTGGCTGGCATAACTCTGACGCCCCTTCCACATTCAACTATCCTTTTATACATAATAATCATTAAGATTTAATTATTTTTGTTAATGTTGTGTGTTTAATAAAAATTTTGGGTTTGCGTTTTTAGTATACCTTTTTAGTATACGTTTTTACATATAGTTGAATTTATGAAAACTTTTTTGGACAAATAACTAAATTGCGTAAATGTAAATTGATATAAAGAGAGAATATAAGTTTAAATTGCATAATATAATATATCTGGCTAACCAATTAATTTAACCAATTAATAAACATTTTATATAAATGTTTCCTTTATTTTCCAAATTGTAATATTTTATTAAATGAAAATATTTTGTTTCCTTTCACACTATGCGGGCTTACCTGCATAATTTGGTTTTTGCAGCCTTCGGGATAGATAATGTATAGAGAGAGTATAGACATCACTTGAAGGAAAAGTTCAAGTTTTATATATAATTATGTACCCCTGCAATTTGAATTCTTATTGAAAATATTGATAATATTTACATATGTATTTTATCTTGTTTTTTTTTTCTTCTTTCTATATTTGTACTTTGAATTAGTTAGTAAATGATATGTTAATTTTTAGTTGTCCGCCTAATTTGTTTCATTTTGGCTTTATAAATAAATGTCATGCATGTCTAAGCGTTACATTATGTAAAATAATATAAAAACAATTATGAAATAAATTTTAAAAGTAATTTACCACAACCAAAATAAACACTAAATAAATTTAAAAAAAAACATTTACTTTTTATCTTTTCATAAAAAAAATACAATTCGATACTGGATGTATGTAATATAAATATGTCGGGATGTCCAATCTGGATGTCGCACCGGCGAACAAGTGCCAACATTAGAGTTGTGTGCAAATTGCAGTCCCTTGCGCGGGGACCGGTTGGCTGGGAGCGAGCCCGGGCCGGGCGGGCGGTGCGGAGGCTATATAAGGCGGTCCGGGCGCGGCAGGCATCATTCCCGTGGCGTCATCATCTTCAGCAGGACTCCGAACCGGACACCATGTGGCGATTGACGTTCCTCGCCCTCCTAGCCACCGCGGCCGCGCAGATACCATCGCTGGGATGGTGTCCAGACTTACAGGTCAGCTCACCTATTTTTATGTTTTATAATTTTTTTTAATTAAAAGTGAACCACCCTTAAGGTTTCTAACGACAACGCGCTTCGGAATTCGATCGTATGCCGGGGTTGCGAATGTCATGCCCATCTGACATATGCCTATTCACGACCCTCTTGAAGGACCCGAACCTGTACTTGGGGGGAAATATGTAGTCAGGGAGAGCGTTTCAGAGTTTATCAGTTCTATCTATGGAGGCTTCAGAACCAATTCGTA
The DNA here is from genome assembly GCA_946902875.1 of Nematopogon swammerdamellus. NCBI lineage: Eukaryota > Metazoa > Arthropoda > Insecta > Lepidoptera > Adelidae > Nematopogon > Nematopogon swammerdamellus. The sequence goes on along the minus strand of OX336333.1, from coordinate 24,974,283 downwards.
CGCATCTGCGGATACAGCGTGTATGGATGCAATCCCTTGCCACTTGCCAGTGCGCGTTGTGCGGATAAGTTATAATATGTGCATCTGTTGAAGAGAATTCGCAATTTTAGTAGCCTACGCAATAATAGTAGCGTGACACTTTCAACTGACGACGTTTCGACGCGTGCGGTGGTACCAAACCGGCTGGGATAAACCCTACCACCTAGTAAGGTAAGAAGGGAAGGGGCCTACAGTTTAACGTGGAATCCGAACCACAGTCAGCATCCAACGGTCGAGGGGTCGCCCATCTAAAAACTGACCGCGCTCAGGGTTGCTTAACAACAGTCGACCGACTGCACGTGCACCACTGAGCTACCGAGGCTGACTTTTCTCGAGTTCAAATAAAATATTTCAAAATTAATAACACCGCAGATCCGCTGCGCGTACGCATTCATCTCGAAAAAGCTGCAAGCTGTTGTTTCTCATCTTTTTATCTTACAGCATCCCAACAACAGCTTGTAGGCTTGCTGCTTACATCACCCGACGAGCGATGTCACTGACCGTTCACAACGCTGCGTCTCGTGACCATTCTGCTGTATTTATAGTGTGGTCTTGCGTGAGGCTGCGTGTAAAACCCATTTAATTTAGATAAAATATAGTAGAACTTTGTACATCTTTTAAAATTTATTTAGAAATTTTGTTAATTCTACAAACTATGTTAAACAATTTGGCACAGCTATTTTTTTTATTGTCATTTCAATAATTATACTATCGGACTTGTGGTGACAAAATCTTCGATTTATTTATATTGCAATTTGCGCATTCCTAATCCTAATTTAAAATTTGAACCATACATACATACATACCACACGCTGTGTCCCGACAATCGGGGTAAGCTGAGTAATCGGTGTTGTGCTGCATGTACTCTAGTAAATTATTACAGCACAGCACTGACCACCACGTTTAGCAAAGTATTTGAACCACTATGTAAGTATTTATTACAATACCTACTAAAACGAATATATTGCCAATTATAAATAGGACTGGTTGCCCCTATTTCTGTATTGAAATAAAAAAAAAACATTTTTTCCTTGTGGGTGCGGAACCCAAAAAAAAAAAAAAAAATAACGCATAATAACAAACACTACAGGAAACTTTAAAGAAAATCGAATACAGGCGATACGGACCTAGATAAAATATTATCCCATTCCAACAAGTTGCTAAAAATTGCGGTCCCATAACAAGTTTTAAGCACGAAGAGCCAAGTACAAATATGGTAAGTCACTGACCGCACTCAACACGCCGCGCCGCCGCGCCGCTGCCCCGCCGCCACCGCCATGGCCGCCCCGTGAAGAAAGGTTACCGCACGCAGAAGTACATAGACTAACAGCGTTGGTAATGTGGCCGGCTGCACGCGACAACCCAGTCAGCTACAATTTGAGCCTACCACCTAGAAAGTGAACTGAACTGGAACGGAATGCGCTTTAAATTGGATTTTGATGTTCACAATCATAGCATACCTTCTTGAATTCAATTGAGGATTGGTTTTTAATGTAATGTTGGGTAGGCGATGGCGAACTTCAACATGAACCGGTTCCTGGGGTCGTGGCACGAAGCGGAGCGCTACTTCAGCGTCACCGAACTGGGAAGCCGCTGTGTCACCACCACCTATGAGAAGAAACCGGACGGCCGCGTCTGGGTATCCAATGAGATCAGAAACTCTTTGTGAGTTAGCAACACAGTCATGCATAAGTTATTTATACATATACATAGTTTCAGTAAGTCTGGAAAGGCCGCCTTTTTAAGTAATTTTTCCAGTGTAATTTTCCACGTTCTAAGAATCAGGTTCTCTTCTAGCTTACGAAAAGTTTGATCACTGCGCGTCAAAGAGGTGCGCGTTATAGTGAGGAATCTCCTTCATCGAGTATCTTCTCTCGTGTAGTGTCACTTTCTCTTCTCCTGTTCCATGATTCTATAACATTAACATTTTAGTTCTTTCTTGAATAGTGAGTGACGCATTTAGTGTTAATACTAATTTTGTGAGCATTAAACCTTACTCGTAAAACTCCAATAACAGCGCATGAAGGAAGGAATATGAATTATTAGGTTATTTTTAATTACTTAATTTTATGGTTTAACGTTGAACCGCTCATATTGCATAGAATTTAGTGTAAATGTTGTCGATTTCTATAGCACGATGGATTTTCCACAAACAATGCTCACTGAAATAAAATACAGTACACTTCGGCTTAGAACATAGGTGATTGGGAAATGGTTCAGAAATTTCGTCTTAAAAACGCCAAAGAAATATATGCATATACGTTCTCTCAACAGTACCGGAATGAAGCGCGTGATGGACGGAACCCTACAGCTGACTGGTCGCGAGGGTGAAGGCAAGGTGATGGTGAAATACACCTCCCTGCCCGTTCCCTTCGACAGCGAGTACTTCATCCTGGATACAGACTACGACAACTTCGCTGTCATCTGGTCTTGCAGCGGCATCGGACCAGTGCACACACGTAACTTTACCGTCAATTAGAACTATTTCTGTTTTCTTACTAATGTTTTTAAATTTTACACGGATGTTAAATTTAACTATTTTAAACTTTACGGATTAACTGTGAGTTGTGGATAACTTACATAAGTTGACGTTTCGCCCGCTACGTAGTTTTTCTTCTTTATCTTTTTTCCTGTTTTTCTTCTGTATGTTATATTTATTTATTTTATACAATTCCATCATTTTCTAGTCAGCCTACGTCTTGAACTGCCTCTATCATCGCCTTACTCTATTATCTATAATTAACCAAATTTTTCAGTGAAAGGATAAAGATGGTTTGCAGAAAACAGGGCCGTGAGCGGCAATTATGAAAATTTTGCTTTTTTGCTAAATGAAAATTTAAGCTATTACAATCTGCATAAATTCATAGTGAATCTCTATGTTTAGATATTCGGCATTCCCGAGATGGGCATTCCTTTTTCGTGTGGGTCCGGTACTTAAAAATAATAGACCCACTGCATCTCTGCATCTCCCCGTGCATGCCGTAAAAGTCGACTAAGGGATAAGGACAAGGTGCCGTGCTAAAGTGCGACAGGCTCGCCACCTCTCACCTTGGCACGATCCTTCCACCGAGTCGTACGGCAGGTGGGTCTTCGTGCCTTACTTGCTGCTTGATGTATAATATATATCGTGCTCTCCAGAGAGCGCGTGGTTGATGACGCGCGAGAGACTAGCGAACAGCGCCGTCATGCAAAGCGCGTACGGAGTGCTCGACAAGTTCAAGATCTCTCGCACGTTCTTCGTGAAGACCAGCCAGGAGGACTGCCTCGTGCTGCCTCAGCCGGTTGAGACGGTGGCGGCCAAGAACGCCTCACCCGCCGTCCCGTCTCCTCCGCTTGTGCCGGATTCGGTGGTCGTTGAGGTGAGAACACTATACCTATTGTAATAACGCTACAGTTTTAGCCTCTAGCTGGTAGGTCAGTGATAAATCTTGTATTTTACCCTAGTTATTTCTCCGACCATTTGTTTTTAATAGAAATGGATATGTACGTTTATATTTAACTAGTTTTTTATGGCTTTTCATTTTCTGATTACACAGGAGGATAGTTTGGTTTCCATCCTAATATTTTGGAAATTGGCTTAGAACTTTAGCAGAAATGAGCTTTTAGAGCCGCGCTCCAGTTTGCAATTTATATTACCTATGTACTTTGATTGATTGACCACAAATGTTATCTCCATAGAATTGTATGTCAAATAACAAAATACTCAAATCGTACTGTAATATTTTAAAGAGGGCGGAATGAGGGCATAGGGTAATATTAACTTTTGACAATATATTATCAGACTATTACTACTATTATCAATATACAGACTAACAATATATCTGTATCTCCATCTCCACGTTAACATTTTCTGGGAAACTCGTTCAAACTTCAAACTCTGCCAAAACTACTTTCGCCCTTTTCTAGTGTTCATGCTGACTTTGAAATAAAATAAATAATTAACTGTTCCTTTCAGCAAACCGATCAATCTGAAGTCAAAGCGTCAGGTGAAGCGAAACTGCCAGTAGTGGAGCGAGCTGCGTCGCCGGATATGCCTGAGAAGCCCGCCAAGGCTCCCATGACGGTACCAGAACTCATCATGAAGGACCCCGAGATTAAGAAGGACAAACCCATTGAAGAGCCCCCCAAGATCGATCCCATGCCCGAAATAAAGGAGACTAACGACCTGAAGGAGGAAGCGATACCAGTACCTTCCTAAATGAGGACATCCGCCTGGATCTTAGCTTAGATGTATTTAGCCGCGCGTGTTCGCACGTCCGCACCGCGCGGCGTCGCTAGCGTGAATGAGAGTGAATGTGACAAGTATTTATAAAATGCCTACATCGTGTAGGTGTTTAGGCTACATGGAGCTATTTTGCCAAATACCCATCGATAAGTCTGAGTGCATTGAGGTGTGTGATTTAGTTTACTGCTTATTATTGTCAATTGTTCGAGTGCAGATGCGCGTTAGTCATTATAGTATAGCGATTCATTTTGTGGATGCTAAGGAAAGATTCTACCGAATAAACAATCCGAAGTAATATTGTGTGCTTTATTTCCGTCTAAATCGCACCCATACATACATACATACCTCACGCTGTATCCCGACAATCGAGGTAAGCCAAGTAATCGGTGTTGTGCTGCAAGTACTCTTGTGCAGCAAGTAATCGCTTCCATTATTCGAAAAACATCTAAAACTGTATTACCTCCGTCAATGTGAAGTAAAAACCTAAAAAACAAAATTTCTTTTTTGCTACTACCTAGTTACATTCCACTATGTATATTATCGAATATCAAACATCCAAAGGTTGACTGTAAGAAATCTCTGTAAGGGATAAGTCCGCCTTTGCACCTTATGTAAATTTTCGAATGTATTTGTTACTGTTTAATGTTTACTGGAGCAATAAAGAATTTTCTATCCATCTACTCTTGTGTAAAGCTGAACACCGACCACCACGTTTAGCAAAGTATTATTAGGACAAGATCAAGCAGCAAGTAAGGCACGAAGACCCAACTGCTGCATGACTCGGTGGAAGGACCGTGCCAAGATGAGAGGTGGTTTGCTTTTCGCTCTTTAGCATGGCATCTTGTCCTTATCTCTTAGTCGCATTTTACGGCATGCACGGCACAGGGCTATTCTTTTTAACCCCCGACGAAAAAAACGGAGGGGTGTTATAAGTTTGACGTGTGTGTGTGTGTGTGTGTGTGTGTGTGTGTGTGTCTGTCTGTGGCATCGTAGCTCCCAAACGGATGGACCGATTTGGATGCGGTTTTTTTTATTAGGAAGCCTGTTTAATCGGGATGGTTCTTAGCTATGTTTGTAATCAAGTAATTAAGTAATTAAGTAATAAAAAAAATTATTATCTTCAAAAGTGGACCGATTTGCATGCGGTTTTTTTTAAAAAGCTTGAAATAAAAGTTAAATTACAAATTTAAAAAACCCCCGACTCTTAAAAAGTCAAAAATAATTTCCGTTTACTTACTTAAAGGAGTCGGGGGACCGCTAAGTAAATTAAATATAAAGACTCAAAAGTTGCGCGGGAATTTACTTAGCGGTCTACCGACTCCTTTAAGTAAGTAAACGGAAATTATTTTTGACTTTTTAAGAGTCGGGGGTTTTGGAATGTTCGTCCGTCATGCTCCTACTACAGATTAATCTGCGGTAGAAGTGTAAATGACTCCTAAAGTAACGTGAACATGAAAAACACGAACTATTTATAATCCCCGACGAAAAAGAGGGTTGTTATACTCGTAAGTTTAACGTTTGTGTATATGGGTGTGTCTTGTCTGTCTGTGGGATCTTAGCTTCCAAACGGATGGACCGATTTGGATGCGGTTTTTTTTTATTTGAAATCTGGTTTAATTGGGATGGTTGTTAGCTATGTTTTTAATCAAGTAATTAAGTAATAAAAAATTAATTATCTCAAAAACTGGACCGATTTTTACAAAGACGCTTGGACCGACCTTCCATTCAGTGCGGTGGTATGCAAACCGGGCGAGTTAAACCCTACCACCTAGAAAGGTATGAAGAGAAGGATGTACCGTGTGGGGCCGGTACTTTAAAAGAATAGCCCCACTGCATCTCTCCCCGTGTATGTCGTAAAAGGCGACTAAGGGATATTATATGACTCCCTTCTTATATTACTAGGTGGTAGGGTTTAACCCGCCCGGGTTGGTTGGTTAACCACCGCACTGAATGAAAGGTCGGTCGAAACGGTAAATAGTTTGTGTTTTCCGTCCAGTTCCGTGTAGCCGGCACGACCGAAGGGAAGCACTGACGTGGCACCAAGTTCACCCGGTGTTATCGGCTGACATCACGGATGTTTTAGGTGATGCAGCCAACCGTGTCAGTTTCCATAAAAAATCAAAAATAAATAAAAAAACCCCAAAATCTGTAACGACCTATCTCTGTCTACCTAAGCGCGCCTTTGCGATTCTCTTTTCGTTTAGGTTTATACATAAGTCGAGAAATGCTGAATCGATTCGCATGGTGTTTTCACTGATGTATCTGGCACATCTACGGAAGGTATGGGAGGATATTTTGCCGCGGACACAGCTAGTAAAAATATAAGAATGCTCTTTGATTAAAACCACGGAACAGCGATCGGTGGCCGTCTGCCCGAGATCGCCCGCACCTACTTCTCTGCGATACCAATATCCAAAAGCATCTAAAACATAAATAGGTATCACAGAGTATGATAAATATTGATAAATCTACGTATCAAAACGTACATGACATGATACGTCATATATCACACACGCTGAAGCCCGAAAAACGGGGTAAGCAGAGTAATCAGTGTTGTGCTGCAAGAACTCTGGTAAATTACAGCACAACACCGACCACCACGTTTCGCAAAGTATTCGAACAAGATTCAATCGATCAAGCAGCAAGTAAGGCACGAAAACCCACCTGCTGCATGACTCGGTGGAAGTACCGTCCCAAGGTGAGAGGTGGCGAGCCTGTCGCCCTTTAGCACGGCATCTTGTTCTTATCCCTTAGTCGCCTTTTACGACATGCATGGGTAGAGATGCAGTGGGGCTATTCTTTTTAAGTACACGGCCCCACATGATACGTCCTTCCTTCCTTCCTTACCTATAATAAAATCCAACGTCTGCTTTCTGTCTGAGTGTCTGAGTGTGTGTCTGTCCGCTTATAACTCGAGAACCACTGAACCGATTTTAATAAAACAAAATTCTACGGATTGCTTGATTCTTCCCATCAACTATAGGCTACTTACTATCACGCTAAAAGGCTTATGAGGTTAGCAGTGAAGTGAAATATGAGAGCGGGCGGAGCCGCGGGCACAGCTTGTATTCAATAACAATGAAAAAATATTTTTAAAATTTTGCAAAAGAGACAGGTCTGATTGTATCGGTCGGGCTGTCACTGAGCACCCACTCCCGGCCGCTATCCCACTACTGCCCGATACGGGGACTCTTGGCTGCTGGGTTTCCCCCCTGGCCCGGTTCGCCCCTCCTTAGTTAACCTGAATTCCCCAGACTCCTCCGGGGAACCCATATTAATACCAGGCTTAGTGCGGACGTCCAGTCAACATGGGCCACTCAGCACCAGGACTCCCGACCTCAAACCATCCTCTGCCTCCGACCTCCGAGTAGCCGGATTACAGGAGACGCCACGCTCCCAGTCGACAGCCAATGCGAAAAACTTGATCGCTATGCAGACGTTAGAACCCTGGTTCGAATTCAAGTTTTCACTTTTTTTTTTTTTTTTTGTTTGTTTGTTTTTTTTTTACCACTAAAAATCATGCAATGTAGGTAAATTAGGCAGCCTCGTTCAATTTTCATTTTGAGAAATAGGACGAAATGAAAATAGTATCCGAGAAATGTCGCTATTTTTGTTCTCAAATCGAAGCGGGCGCCACCGCCGGGCGAACTTAAGCGACTCGATGCAGGCGTGTTTTCATTGAGGCTCGTCAGTTCGTCGGAAGATGGCGCTTTTAATAAAAATTTTATTTATGAATTTTTTTATAAATAAAAGTTCCTGCGAACATTGCGTATGTTCATGTAAAAATCAATAAAGTGCCTAAACTGTAACTAGTGTGTTCAATTGATAACATCAGAATGAAGAAACGAGCAGCGCCACCTATGAATAAGTATCTGAACTCAATGTGTACTAATGTTGCCATCTCTGATAGAACCTTGGAATTATTGTGTGGAGTATCTATCTCTCTCTCTAGCAATACATTTGTTGTGATTCTTGAGGATTCCGCAATGCAAGAAATCCGAACCACGGCCGGCCTCAACGGTCGATCGGTCATCCATCCAAGTTCTGACCGCACCGGTGTACTAATTTCACGATGGACGGCTTCGAGGCCGATAGTCAATAAAGTATACCGTATACACATACATATACCTACAGGCTGTTTCAGGATAGGGTTTCGTAACTTCAGGGTTCGAAAGGAAAGATGAAAATATTTGAAGACGAAAGTGAAACTTTTTCCCAGATTCGGTTATTTTATACTTAGTAATTTTTGGTGAAAATCGTTTCATCGTGATTTGATGGACGGACATCCGCCTTTATTAAATAAAAATAAAATTACTAATTAAACTGAATGCAGGTAATTCCAAACACTTACATTTGAATGACATCAAAAGAAAAAGGGGACTGGACTAGACTTAAGACAGCACTATTCCCAAATCTCCCCATACTCACTGTGCATCGAGTTTTTAATACAATTTTAAATTTTGTAAGAAAAAAAAAATACGGAATTTCGATTTCAGTGTGATAAGGATTTTTTTCTTCTTATAATGAGTACTTTCTATTCCTGAAGTTTCTCAAGCCTATCCTGGAACACCCTGTATGTATATAAAATAATAATAATCGTATATTTTGTGGTTATAATTCGAATTATTATCTGAATGAACGCAGCTCTGCCTTCGGCCGCGCACTCGGTGAATTACTGTACTGTCAGTAAATATATGAGGCTTCAGTACAAGATCCGGTCTATGATAGATAAGTTTTTTTTTTTTTATGGAAACTGATAAGGTTGGCTACACATCACCTACAACATCCTTGAGGTCAGCCCATAACACAGGGTGAACTTAGTGCCACGTCAGTGCTTCCCTTCGGTCGTGCCGGCTACACTGAACTGGACGGAAAACACAAACTATTTATATAGCCGTTTCGACCGACCTTTCATTCAGTGCGGTGGTACCAACCCGGGCGGGATAAACCCTACCACCTAGTAATATAAGAAGGGAGTCATATCCCTTACGTATATAAGGATATAATTGTAAAGATGTAAGTAAGTATACGGAAGATGAGACATAGTTTTGCGAATAGATAACATGTAGGCTTTATTAGCGATTAAAGTTACCTAGCTATAGCTTAACCCTAATGACCTTGAACCCTCTTATCTCTATACGTATCATTTATTTATGCAATTCTGAAAATTCATGCATATAAAAAATTAATGGTTTTAAGAAAAACTATGGAATATAAGTCAGATTTTTATATAAAAATGTTATTGTATTGCGGAAAATCGGAAAATACGTCTTATCTGCAGATGCAGGTACAGTGGATTCTTTCTTTTTTTCCATAATATTGTGTTTTTATATATTATGTTGATTCGTAATTTTTTTTTATTCTTTGATAAGTAATGAGAATTATTTATCATTAATTTAAATGTTGCAATTAATATTTGTCCAATGCAAAACTACAACTGCTGAGCTTTGATTCCTACTTAGTTTTCTGTGAAACCATAAAAAATAAGACAAATTAGTGAAACTACAGCTTAGAGCACTAACAGTTAGTCGAGCTCGTTTATCTTTATTTTATTTCTAGATTCTTGATTAAGATGTAGATCACCAGGTTGATCGTGTCAATAACAAGATTAGCCTCACAGTTTGCTCTTCCTCATAATATAAGTAATACCTACTTTTTTTAGATAGATAGAGAATATAGAGATACTTTATTGCTCGAAAAAACATTTTACAGAAACAAACAAGTAAATTTACATGAGCGGCAAAGTCGGACTTCTCAGGGATACAGGGATTTCTCCCAGTCAACGCTTGGATGTTTGAGAGTTACGTTGTTAGATATAAGTAGGTAGTAGTATGAGTGTGGGAATGTAAAATCCTTCCTTTCTTCCTTTTTTTTTTTTTTTTTTTTTTATGGAACCTGACACGGTTGGCTACATCACCTACAACATCCGTGATGTCAGCCCATAACACAGGGTGAACTAGGTGCCATGTCAGTGCTTCCCTTCATTTCATGTCGGCTACACTAAACTGGACGGAAAACACGAACTATTTACATAGCCGTTTCGACCGACGTTTCGTTCAGTGCGGTGGTACCAACCCGGCCGGGATAAACCCTACCACCTAGTAAGGTAAGAAGGGAAGGGACCTACAGTTTAACGTGGAATCCGAACCACGGTCACGGTCCTTACCTATAATAAAATCCAACGTCTGCTTTCTGTCTGTCTGAGTGTCTGTCTGTCCGCTTATAACTCGAGAACCACTAAACCGATTTTAATAAAACAAAATTCTACGGATAGGTTGATTCTTCCCATCAACTATAGGCTACTTACTATCACGCTAAATAGCTTATGAGGTTAGCAGTGAAGTGAAGTGAGTGAGAGCGGGCGGAGCCGCGGGCACAGCTAGTACAGTATATAAGGAAAATAACTACATATGACAAACTAATATACACTGCGTATAAGTACTTGTTTAAAATGTTGATCATTATTTATACATTTTATAAAAGGGAACGTGTCTGCATGTATGATGGAAATCCGGAACTATTGAACAGATTTGCGGTTTGCACCAAAGTAGAGAGTAGTTCTTGAGGTTCACTATAGGCTACCATCACGCTAAACAGCCTTAGGGCTGAGCAGTATCAAAGAAAGCATAGTATGGAGTAAATATAAAAGAAGCGATCGTTTATTATCATATTTGCGTTTAAATTGGATTTGCTATTAAGCCGAGTCTACCGCGAGCGAAGCCGCGGGCAAAGGCTAGGTCTACTACTATTTTTCTTTCAATTGTTGTAAGTTTTTCGAGGCTTGTTTTTATTGCACCCGAATTAGGTAGCCGTGCCCGAGGCCGGTCCGGCTTGTAGATAAACTGGAGGCGATTTAGACGCGATTTGAAGATTCGTGGAATGTAGGAAAGAAAGTTAGGTAAGTATTCAGATTAAAATCTTTCTTTTTTTTTCTTTTTTTTTTACGGACTGCGCGACATCCTTTCACCTACTAGTAGGTGTCTTACGATCCCCATGGACATTCTGTGATGCACGGAGATTGCGAATGCCATGCCGGCCTGACAAGTGCCTTTTCACGCAACTTTTGAAAGACCCCAGGCTGTACTAAAATTTTTCTTTTACAAAAATTCGACTATTTACCTATGGCCACTTCGATCGACTTTTGTCTGATGGCCGACCGATGATGTCCAGTCGATATCGAAAATCACTGCACTGATCGTGATGATGCAAGATTGTGACTTGCTTAACTAGTTTTTTTTATCAGATTCACACGTTCTTTTTGTATGAGTCATTTTCTTATTATTAGGTAAACATACAGTTGTCTGAAATAAAGTAGAATCTGCGAGTAATCAGCTTATTTGGTCAATCACAATAGCAGCCTGTGATATGTTATTTGTTCTCTAAAATCTTTTATTTGCTTCTTTGCAGAGGTTTTAGACACAATCGTCAACTGAATTCTTGAAGAGAGATGATATTTCGTTCCTTGGCACTGCGGGATAGAAATGTTTGTAGTTTGCCTTGAGTATTTTTCGGTTTCAGCCTCCAACACGATCGAGCGGTCACCCATCCAAGTACTGACCGCGCTCAGGTGTGCTTATGATCACGACCGACATTCGACCGACCGCACCACTGAGCTACTGAGGCTGACAAGTCTACTATGCAACATTACATACAAGTATTTGTATTTGTATTTATTTTTGAAGTGAAAACCTCTTTAGCGGCCCTTGGCACTTTTTTAGGTGGGTAAAAAATGTTAAACTCGCGTCAGATCACTCGCGTCAGATCTCGAAAAGCGTCAGATTTATTTTTATTATTTAAAATGTAACCTTAAGTCATTGCATTAAGGGTTAAGTTACGAGTGGCTCGGGATCAATTCGTCTCTCAGTGACAGTAAAGCCGAAAGCGAATCAAGGGAATCCGATATTCGTTTGGTCATTTATGTGATTTCGTGGCGTGAATGGTAAGAGTGTAGGATTTGTATTTTTTGACCATGGGTTCGAATCCCTCAAAATGGTTTTTTGTTTTTTTTTTCTTTTGTTTTCTTTTTTAAGCAATGTTACGGTGTTTAAATTTTTTTAGGGTGTTTAGTTTTTTTTATAACCACCTAAGAATTATTTTCGGAAATACAAAAAGTTTTCACTTCTGCCGGCACTCCCGGAGTGCAACTGGGGTTTTTTTTTTCTTTTGATTTCTTTTTTAAGCAATGTTACGGTGTTTAAATTTTTTTAGGGTGTTTAGTTTTTTATAACCACCTAAGAATTATTTTCGGAAATACAAAAAGTTTTCACTTCTGCCGGCACTCCCGGAGTGCAACTGGGGCTTTTTTATTGTACACCATTTTAATATAAAATAAGGTACAAAAGGTCGGCTTAATGCAGATCTGCATTATATTCAATCAAACCTTTGGGATGTGGTAAAGGTGTCTAAGTGTGCGCACGAATAATGTGAGAGAATAGTAACAAAATATAAATAGGTATGAATAGACATACAAACATAATTATAATATCTATGTATACATAGTACTTGTGGTTATATATACCCAAAACTCAACGTCAAGCGGGAACCAGGGAGTAGGCCAGTTTATGAGTACTCAGGGAAAAATAAGAAAAAAAATCGGAGTCATTTGTTTTTTATGATATGAGCACTTTTTGAAAAACGTTGAAAATTTCTCGTACAACATTTTTAGGTACTACGACTACAAGAAGGGTGCCAAACCATAACGTTGTAAGTGCCAGTGCGACCAAAAACCGTTTTATTACGGTTTCGGGTTCTATGTGCCAGGCCACAGTTGCACTGGCAACGCCACGAGGGCAACGCTATCTGATTAACTTCCTCTAATGTCAGTTTAGCGACTTTGTGCAAGTGATAACGTTTCAAGTGCCGTAGTACTTGCATGTCTTATTAATTAATTAATATAGCAAAAAGCTTATTCTTTGGTCGGACAATTGCGGGGGCCAAAACAAAAATCAAGCTGTTCCCGCAATGCTCATAACCCTCGTCGCGAAAGGATACTTCCATGAAGTTATTCATAAGTTCCCTGTGAAAGGGCACACCTTTCTGTCATGCGATCGTGACTTCGCAATAATTGAAAAGTTTAAAAGGCGGAAAGCTCCCCTGGTGCCCAATGATCTTGTTGAGATAATCGCCAATGCGTCACGCAAATCACCATTCCTAGTGGTAAGAACTTTCTACAACTGGATGAATGTTGCCAAAGAATTGCTTAATACTAAGAAGCTGATGATATCAACTGCCACAATGATAAAAGTCACAAAAACTCATTTTGGAGTTGTAGAAACCAAAAAAAGATATTCGGAGGTGGTCCCTTGGTATTCGACTGCCTGCCTCAAACCTGGAGTAACTCAAGCTAACTTCCAAAATTTGGAAGTTAACATGGTGGAAACACCTGTACCTCTAAGCAACGAAAAAAAAAGGATATTGCTGCCATGTTGCCCTACATGAAGGGCGATGCTGTGTTGTTCTATGAAAACCTCATCAAGTAGGCTATTCTGGGCACTTCAATCACTAATTTCAATGATGCAAGTACTGTGGTACATAAAACGTTATGACTTGCAACACTATTGGCACTTAAAACGTTTTGGCCATTTTGAGTTTTTTGTTTAAAATAGTTTTCGTATGATTTTATGTAACATGTGTTCGTATTTAAGTTGAATTATCCTCTAATAATAATAAAAGATCTGATTTAAAATGCTTCTGTTTAATTAATAAAACAGTTTTTTGTCTCTCCTGTAAAATCCGAATTCTGGCACTTACAACGTTATGGTTTGGCACCCTTCTTTGCAAATATAATTGTAAAAATTTTTTTATTGGTAGCCTAAATAACTCTGGTATTGATCAGTATCCCAAATAAAACCAGAATGCCTGTAGTTTTACCAAAAAAATATTTCAGTTAAATTTTTTTCTAAAAAAATAAATGACTCAGATTTATTTTTCTTATTTTTCCCTGGCTAGTCATAAACTGGCCTACTCCCTATATAAAGTATCAAACCGTTTGAAATTATGTTCGCATACTATAATAGCAGACATACGCGACACGATCTTCTCCGACCATCACCTCCGGCCGGCTCCCAAGAAGTGGTTTCCAAGTTTACCGTTCACTGAAGATACACCGACCGCTCGCGCGCGCAGCCAACCAGTCTCCGGCCCAACACACGTGACGTCGGACCGATCGTTAAGAGGCTCCGCTGAAGGCTCTCGCGCATTTTCAAATAGTCATAAATAGACACGGTGTTTACAAAAGCAAAGGTATGTAACTAGTTTTTCATTCGTTAGTTTATTATTTTGATTATATCAAGTGTGCACGATTTTAATAGATGTAAATTTGATGAACTTAATGAACGTTTATCATAAAGGAAGACAAGAAGACTATATTTATATCACTATGAGAATATATTTTTATTTAATAGATATCTATTGATTTATATCGCAGTACTTTTTCTTCTATTTAATAGGGTATCTACTCAAACATAATCTAAAATTACGAATATAATAAATCTAAAATAGACCTAAATAAAACTATCAATTAACACGGAACAAACAGTTACAAAAAAAAATATCTTCATACGTAGATAATGTGTGTCTAGAACATTGGCGTTTTCGCGTTGAATGATTATAAGAAAATAAGATAAAAGAGTTGTTTAAATTTATTTATTTTATATTTTGTCCACAAAACAATATTTTCAGGGAAATCTAATTCATTACGAAAAGCTTTTAAATTCCTTTTAAATAAGTGTCTCGTATAGGTAAATGTGCTTGTACGAAGTTTCTTCGAATTCAGATGAATGGTTTAAGAGTTATGGAGGAACATACATACACACATACAGAAAAGATTTCTAAAAATCGTCAAATTAGTTTTAGTATCATGCATAGAGTCTACAAACGCAGTATCTCGTAAAACAAAGTAACTTACTCCATGACCATCCCTTACAGATTTATTATTAGTATTTATGGATAAGGCTGTGCTCAGACGTATGTATGAATCAACGACGAGGGTTCATTATCACCTTTTTGTACTGAAACCATCTGCAGAAATATTCGCCATAGCTACGGCCACAGCAATTAAGGTATGGATCCATGGGCATACATACATAATACGTAGCTATAAGTAGAAACAATCGCGTATACCTACGTGATTTCGAGTAATTTTTTTTTTATTGACAGCGCGACATGTGGCGCCGAGCCACCCATAAGGTGTCTAACGACGCCCATGGACATTCGGTCGTATGCGGGGGTTGCGAATGCCATGCCGGCCTGACAGGTGCCCATTCACGTTCACGGGAGAAATATATGGACAGGGAGAGCGTTCCAGAGTTTACCGGTTCTGTAGAGGAAAGATCTGCAGAATCGATTGGTACGCATCCGCGGTAATTCCAGCGTATAGGGATGCAATCCCTGCCCAGTGCGCGTGGTGCGTAGGTGGAAAGGGGACGCGCCGGGTTCGCATTAAACAACTCCTCCGAGCACTCCCCATGGAATAGACGATAGAATACACTTAGGGAGCCGACATCCCTACGTGTTGCAGTGGTTCAAGATCGCAGGACACTTCGGGGTCACCCACTAGTCTAAATTTTAATAAACTGCTATTTCGTAGCGACATTTCAATAAAAAATTTAAATGACAAGGAAAGAGCATACAAAACAAGCTTTATTCTGAAGGTCGACAATTAGGTCGGCTACGAGCTTGTAAATGTTGTCTCAGGATATGCAATTTATTAATTTTACTCGACATTACATAATGTGTACGCTACGTAACAGCTACTGAATGGGATTCCTGAAGGCAATTTCCACTTTAATATAATGTTTGGACCTATGCATATACAGACACAAATTTAAACATACGAAATGATAAATGATAAATGATAACGCACAAAGTCGAACTTATCACAAAAAGGTATCTTCAGTCCTAGGTACTTAACTGGCTAGTACTGCTTGTACCTAACGGTCCCCTACCATCTGACGCTTCACGTTGTACGTTGTCCTATCACCCTTCACAAAGCACGGAAAATAGCGGTCGTCTGACCCCCCCTCCCCGCCCCCTCCGGCCCGGTGCGCTTGACCTCTAAACTCGCCGGCTCGCACTACTAACCTACCTGGCGACACAAACACAGCCGGCACCGTCGACATATATACGTAGAATGGGCGTCGAGTCGACGTGTCGAGGAGGTGAAAGAGATGTGCACAAATACGAAATTTAACAAATTAAATACATTTTACCTTAGCTATAGATATATATAGCTGAAAAGAAATTATTTTAAGCCTGAATTGACAAGACAAGTGGGGATGTATGAATATATTTAGGTATTATATCTTGCATAAACTGTAATTAATAATTATTCATGTCTAATTTGGTACGCACATGAGAAAAACTAAATGGTTTTTATTTATCTTGTATAATACACATACATATAAATACAACAACAAAATACAGAAGAAAAATTGGACCTGACACAGCCTTATATGTATACTTGTATATATTATATTTTATAGTATATTATATTTATATAAATATAAATTATATTATATTTCACATTCCCACGGCTGTGGGATATAGAATATATAGATAGATAGATAGATAGATAGAAAATTCTTTATTGCTCCAGTAAACATTAAACAGTAACAAATACATTGGAAAATTTACATAAGGTGCAAAGGCGGACTTATCCCTTACAGAGATTTCTTACAGTCAACCTTTGGATGTTTGAGATTCGATAATATAGTGGAATGTAAGTAGGTAGTAGCAAAAGACTTGCGTGACAATTGGAGATAAATTTTATAATAAGAATACTTATTAATACATACATATAATTACATGCAAGTAAAATATGAGCCATACATGTTTAATACATATAAATTACTAAATATATAGAATATTATATACAAATAAATATACATACATACATAATTGTCCATCCAGGTAAGTATGAAACAAAAGTGGTTTTTGTTTTTTAGGTTTCATATATATATGATCGTGTACACCAACGATCGCCATATTTACCTAAGCGCCTCAAGCGTACTCGTTAACTCGCTAATCTTTCTACTGCGAATGAAGTGCATGCCGACCATTGGTGCAATAACGAAAAAATGTATGTAATATATGGCAATTCCGATTCTAGGTATTTATTTCCATAGCCGACACCACTGACGTCAACGCCGCATGCGCGAAAGGCGAAATGCATTGCTGCTTTCTAATCTCTGCAGACAACATTCTCGAGCCTCTGCGGCCGGAGATTGGGCAAAAAATTGGGTACATGCTCGGTACATGCCATTACAATAATTGGGGAAAAAACATATGAAAAACGGTACCTATCAAAAGTTTGCGCAGGCGTAGGTCTTACTGACGCGCGAGCCAACTAATAAAGCGATTTATTCTGCCGTGTGTATGTAACCCGTACAGTTTTTTTTATAGACAGCCGACGCCGGTGTCTGTGCCCAATACTTCAACGGAAGATCAGACACAGCCAATAACACCACTCCTCGCGAAACCACGCTCAGAGAAGCGCCATGCCAGCTATAAGGCGGACATTGTCTAATTTATTGTCACGCTTTTTTAAGATCCCCAGGTTATAATTCGCCGGAAGACCGTTTCATATTTTCGCCGTACGATACAGGAAAGTTCTTAGAAGTTAGGTGTCGACAACATAATATGGATGTTCCGAGCGAGTCCGACGGGTGTGTCGGAGACGGATGGGGCTGTGGGAAGCCAATTCATCAGAGCACCGTCCATAAAACAGGCTAATTAGGCGATTGTTCGCTTGTGGCCCATTCATTCAAATCCTTCCGTGAGCTCGGGATCACTAATTAAACGAATGGCGAAGCGCTGGATAAAGTCCAAGGACGCCAATAAGTCAAGAAGGCATCAATCCCACAGATGACTGCATTTAGTACCTAAGGACAAAGATATGCTTTTATTTTTAGCAGTAGCCTTGTTTTATTAAAAAATCAGACATTTTGGTATGACAAAGGTCTAGAAGAGTTCTTACCAATATTAAAATGGACTTTAGATACCCACCTACGCACAAAGTGCGAGTAGCGATTGGGGTGGTCCGATTCGGTTCTCAGAGTCCATTAAACATTTTGCAAGTACGGAACTACATGTTTCTAACATCTTGGTCTGCAAATACCATGTTTGGAGAGAGCCGTGAACCTGCACATTATAACTTCTGACATGCTGAGAGATCACACTCAGAATCCTAAATAAAAATTCCATAAAATGTTTCTTCTGCATATAAATTTAAATCATTATCAGCCAATGATCGTTACGGTTCCCGGCCTTCATCGGTGCGGAAACACTGCTGCAAAAATCATCATATTTATATTATTTATTACATATTCCCTTACATCGGCTTCTGCGAAGGATAAATCGTCAAAGTTTACAATGATTTTGCATATTTATAAAACTCAATATCTATTTCCAAATCACGCTTAAGCAAACAAATAAAAAAGGCAAAGTACCTATTTCTAGCACAAGAAAGCGTTCGAAACATCGATTTGCTTAACAGCCCCAGTCCAATAGCCCTAGACTAGAGCGTGCACTTGGTATTCTAGAACGTTGCACGATACAGAAAATGAAGACCGGTTAGCCTCATAAATGCAGCCTGAGCGCAACCTGCATTTGCAACAAGGAACTAAACTACTGTACCGTTAGTGGGCCTCGTCAGTACCGTAGCGTCATGCCTTCTTTCTTTCTTGTGGAAACGTCTCTTTGCCCGAGATAATTTGCAGACACCACGCGAATGGGATGTCTGTCACAAAGTAATTCGATACGGCAGGAGAACTCGGCGTAGGGAATGGTAAAGAAATGGTTGAGAATACTAATGAAGATAAAACAATACCAGCTTTTGACTGTCAAGGTGCAGAAGACAGAAAGAAAATGAATAATGAAACGACAAAGGTTTTGTCGGTGAAGAAGATGACCTTTGTTGGTGAACTTTGAAAGGACGGACAGTCAATGTCTTCAATTTATCATCACTTTCTAATTTCTATACCAGTTAGATGTGAAAGGAATTTATTTTTAAAACACATAATATGGATGGTTTAAAAGAACTTAGATATATATCAAATCGAATTTACGGTCAAGTTTACAAAATTATAAACGCATTACCTAATATAACCTTATACAACACCTATGGTTAGTTATAGCGTATCTTAGAGATATCTGGATAATACTAGCGATCAAGATAATCAGATCAAACAACACTCACTCGGCAATCCTCTATTTGTTTCAAGCGATATGGCGATTACAAATTTTACGGAATGTTCATTGCCTCTGCAGAGTTTTTCTGTGAACATAAAGTCGTTTTAAGTTATTTCATAAAATACTAAGCAATTATTGTGACCCCAGACCGACATTGAATTCCAGATGGCAATCCTGCAGAGAATCTCTGCGTTTCTTCTTGGCTGTTGGCTAACAGTGCCGACTGCAGCCCAGGTGCCTTTTTTTGGAGCTTGCCCTGATGTGGCGGCGATGACTGACTTCCAACCCTCCAGGGTAAGACCATGAGTACTTTTGTATTTATCTCATCTCACAACATACCTATTTATTTGGAGAAGTGTCAAAATGGATTATGCCTATGAAATTAGTCTTGCTATTAAGAACTACAGTGCAGCAACTGCAGACATTGTAAAATATTTTCAAAAAGTGATTATTGTTGCAATCTGTTTCATTTGCTTTGCTTTGACTGGTATTTTGATTGATTACGTTTTCTTCCCTTCTTTGACTTTAAGCTACGCCACAGTCTGTACTTTCAGTAACTATTTATTTATTTGTAAAAGTATTTCAGATACATATAGATTAGATAAATTTTAACCCCACACGGTAGCTAGGGAATGCATGAGGTTAAGCCTGTGATGTTTCTTAGATTGAAAATAAAGTAAATGAATAAGTAAAATTATTAATTAATATATATAATTAAATAAATAAATAATATACTACATCTCACATTGCTTATAATTATTTGCTTTCCGTAATTTTCTTTTCGCTTCCTATGTGCATTAAATTCATAGTTGTCAAGCATATTACTTTCAAATCAGTACATATAATTGTCCATATCCGATTGTACATATAATTATACATAGAGTGTAGAGAGTCGATGGACCGCCGTTGGTGCGCGGTTCAGAACCTGACCCCACCTAAGTCACCGTTTGACCGTTGAGGCCGACCGTGGTTTGGGTCCCACTTAAAACTGTAGGTGCCTTCTTACCTTACTTTACTAGATGGTAGGGTTTAAGCCGCCCGGGTCGATCGATACCACCGTACTGAATGAAAGTAGATAGAAAAAGTCAATATTTCGTATTTTTAGGTTTAGCCGGCACGGCCGAAGTAAAGCACTGACATGGCACCTAGTTCACCTATATGTTATGGGCTGGCATCACGGGTGTTGTAGGTAGGCTTGCCAGCTGCCCGGGATTTCCGGGATTGTACCGGGCCAGGCTACAATGTCCCGTGTCTCGGGCGAAGGGTCATTTTGTCCCGGGTAGTGCAAGTTGTCCCGGGAAGAAAAATATACCGAAGATGTGTTCGACTCCACGACTTCGACGTCGCGCAAAGAATTCGGCACTTACTTTAGTAATCAATTTGAATGAGTTACTTACTAAAGTTGTTCGCTTGCGTAACAATTATAACATTATAACAGAAAAATATTGGTCATTCAATTCTCAACTCTATATGAAGGACTGAAGGTAGTAGATATGTCCCAGGAAGGCTAACATCAGATCTAGCAAGGCTAGTTGTAGGTGATGTTAGCCAACCATGTCAGTTTTTATTAAAAAAAATTTTTTACATGTGGTTTCTAGTACTTGGGCAAGTGGTACGAGGCGGAGCGGTACTTCGCGATCTTCCAGCTCGGCGGCAAGTGTGTCTCGGCAGACTACTCCAACGACGACAATGGCGTTATCGGCGTCACCAACAAGCAGCTCAGCAGCCTGTGAGCTCATTTGTTATTTACTTTACATACATTTACAAGCTGTGCCCGCGGCTCCGCCCGCTCTCATTTTTCACTTCACTGCTAACCTCATAAGCCATTTAGCGTGATAGTAAGTAGCCTATAGTTGATGGGAAGAATCAAGCTATCCGTAGAATTTGTTTTTATTAAAATCGCTTCAGTGGTTCTCAAGTTATAAGCGGACAGACAGACATACATACACTCAGACAGAAAGCAGACGTTGGATTTTATTATAGGTAAGGAAGGAATAAGGAATAAGGAAGGAAGGGATACACCGGGATGACACTGTGTTCCGACAGTAACGAGGTGTGACAGGATCACATTTTTTTTATGGAAACTGACACGGTTGGCTACATCACCTACAAAATCCGTGATGTCAGCCCATAACACCGGGTGAACTAGGCGCCGTGTCAGTGCTTCCCTTCATTTCATGTCGGCTACACTGAACTGGACGGAAAACACGAACTATTTACATAGCCGTTTCGACCGCCGTTTCATTCAGTGTGGTGGTACCAACCCGGGCGGGATAAACCCTACCACCTAGTAAGGTAAGAAAGGAAGGGACCTATAGTTTTACGTGGAATCCCAAACACGGTCAGCCTCCAACGGTCGTGCTGTCACCCATCCAAGTACTGACCGCGCCCACGTGTGCTTAATAACACTCGACCGACCGCACCACTGAGCTATTGAGGCTGACAATTGCGTAATGCATTGACAATGACATAACGCGTGTACACCATGTAATGTTAACCAGGTCAGGTTCTATAAAACAAATTATTACAATAGCTTCTGATGTTTCTTTATTAGAAGCAAAAGCTATCCAATGAAATAATATAGAAAATGAAAAGGTAGACGTAAGGATAGAAATTATTATTTCTGGTGTTTTTAATTGTTTTGGTGGAGACTTTGATAAACGCTAGCTTGTCTAAACACTAATCTGGTTTCAATTACGCTTTAGTCCATTTTTATTGCCCGACTGCGTGAAGCAAAAAGGAGTGTAATGCTCGGTGTAATGTTTTTTTGCATTCAATTTTCGAATTTGCTCACAGAACATGAAAAGTTCAATAAACGGACTCTGGCGGTAATACGCTAGATCAGCGTGATGTCGATAGAGACAATGAGAATAAGAAGAATATTTCAATTCTTTTTTTTTTTAAGAGAAGAGGGACATCATAGCTTTAATATTTTTGAAAGATAAGACCTCCACCTCCTCGGGAATGGAGTCGCGACGTCGGCTGTCGTAGTCATAGATCGATAAGATGAAGAAAACGTTATTTCCCTTTTTTATAAAGAACAAGAAGATTTCAATGCACTTTTTGAAATAGGAGATATCAATGTATTTATTGTTCAGGACCGGCATAATGTCAGAGATCAAAGGTGAAGCGAACCAGGTGAGCCGCTCCGACGAGGGCAAGTTGTCCGTGCGGTTCCCTTCCCTGCCGTTCAACTTCGCCGCGCCCTACTGGGTCGTGGGCACCGACTATGACAACTACGCCGTCGTCTGGGGCTGCAACGATTTCGGCATCTTCCATACCAGTAAGGACTAGTTATTGTACTTTTCTGAAAAGTTTGTTTTATTCGCTTCCTTTTTTTTATTTTAATTTTAGGGCTTTTAACAAGGGTTTGTTAATATCAGCCCAATAGTACTCATCAAGAACATTATGTACTCATTTTCCCTATCACACTCCTTCTTATTATGCCTTATGTATTTCTGCCTTCTATTTTAATGACTTCTTTCCCAAAGAAGTTTTAATTATTATTACTCAAATTTTAACATGCCTTTTAACTTACTTACACAATTCCAAATTGTCATAATTTTTGTTTTTTTATTATTATTTACGTACTGAATATTTTAATGGGGTTGCTAACCATTGCTAATAACTTTAATTTTTTTTTAAAACTCTGCAATTTTATTATTGTTTGCAAAGTTTTATGTAAGTGTCTGCTTATTTCGAAATAAATAATTATTGTTTCTCTCTTACTTATTTCGAAAGGCCGAGTTCCACAATCCTAACGTAACTGCGATTACTCTCTCAATATATCTTCAATTCGTACTTATTATGTGATTTCAGGAAACGCTTGGATTTTGACCAGAGAACGAAATCCTCCCCTCAGCACCTTAGAGAAGGCGTACGCAGCCATCGACAAGAATAACATCAGCAGAGCCTACTTCATCCGCACAGACCAAAGAAATTGCCCTCAGAATGACTACAAGAGATTTTGAAGACTAAAAGCTAGGTTTTAACGTGATGTAGGCTATCAGAACAGTGACTAAACTCACAATAAGACAGCATTATTGTTTTACAATCTTCATTATTTTTATCACTTTTCCTATCGACTGCATTAAACAACCTCAATGCGCTTGAATATACATAAATTATTGCTCACATGCATCACATGAAATGAAGGGAAGCACTGACATGGCACCTAGTTCACCCGGTGTTATGGGCTGACATCACGGATGTTGCCAACCGTGAAGTTTCCATAAAAAAAAACACATTTCAAGATAATTGTTTATTCAAAAACATTCAGGTTGTTGCACGAAACTGAAAATTATTTAAAAAAATTCTAAAATAACTGCATATATTACTTAGTTTACCTCTATTCAGATAGCCGCCTCACTTGCTGAATGGGCAATCGAACATTTGACAACATAATTATTAAATCAGGAAAAGGAGGTATGAACAGTGTTGAATTTATACCTCTTTTTCCCTAAAATCGTAAGTTAAGTTCACCTACTTTCTGTGTATAGTCAGGTGTAAATCTCCATGTATTGGATGAAAAATATAAACTATCGTTGTCGGTCGTCGTTAACCCAAAACCATTATTTCTATTTGGTTAGGATTAAGTTTATTCGACATTTTTCATATTTTGGTATAATCAAATAGGTTTTAGGTATTCACATTTTTGCATATGTGTAACTATTTTGTATTAAGCATTTATTTAAATCAAAAGGTTATTCTTTAATATTTCACGCCCATTGCTTTAATATTTATTGAAAATATTGTATAATTTAGATATTAATAAATACTTGACGTAAATTAACGTCTGCTACGTCGTGATAATATCATTTGGGATATCGGAGGGAAATATTCTGCGTACTCGTTGATACCGGCAGAGAAATAAAGGCCTTACACACTAAGCACTCTCTTGCGTCAATTGAAATGTTGAGTCATTTTTCTTATTTAATGTGAATTAACATGTTTACACAAGACTGAAATAGGAAGCATTTACTAACAATTTGTACAATACTAACACAACTGCGACGGCGACACTGGCGGACTTAAGTTGGGTTGTTGTCGTCTGAATGCCAACTTTTCCTGTGCTCCTTGATGACCTCGTCGTAGCCTGGGGGGAGGTTGTCGCTCTTGGTCTTGCTGGTGGTCTTCCTGGGGAGCCTGCTGGGCCCCGTCTGGGAGATGAGACGGTCTTCCTCCACCTCCTCGGGAATGGAGTCGCGACGTCGGCTGTCGTAGTCATAGAGAATGGGCTGCGATATGTTGTTCCGCTGATTCAACTTCGGCGCGCTTTTCGCTAACTGAAATTTGTAAATGGAATGCTGCAAAAAAATAACTAAAGGCAGGCATTGAGCACCGAGAAAAATTATGCTTGACGGAAGGTTAAGAACTATTAAGATTTAATTTAGATTTTTCGATCATGCACGCCCTTTCAGGGGGTTAATCTGTATAAAAAACTAAGTAACTTACAAAAAAGAACGTTGGAAAAAAAATTTCATCTCCATAAATTTCCCAAAATACCTAACTCAAAATGCATGGAGAACACATTTTTTTTTATTTCCCCATCGTTCTTTTTTTACGTAGTTTTTTATACGGATTAACAACCTGAAAGGGATAGATATGCATGGATAAAAAACCAACTTGTATAACTGTGCAGATATAACATCTTCATATATATATTTGACAAACATACAGATAACTTCTTTCTGGTTGAAAAAGTAAAATTTTCTATTTTACGCAGCTTCGATGGAAAACCGCCAGTTGAATTGTAATAATCTGAGCAATAACTCACCAATGAGTAATTCCTTGTCAGAGATAGAGGTTCTATCGCAGAGCAAACATTGAATTCTTAGTGTGAGGTATTTTCGTCAAGGTGCGATGATATTTGTCTTTGGGTTAACTATAAGTATGCTTGTCTAGCTAGTGTATGTGAGTTATTACTTATTACTGACATGCTTTCATCATTAGTATAGTTATTGAGAAAACGTTATTTTTTGCGAACTAGATACCTGTTTGTCCTACCATGGCCTTCAAGATACTTTTTTATGGAAACTGACACGGTTGGCTACATCACCTACAACATCCGTGATGTCAGCCCATAACGCCGGGTGAACTAGGTGCCATGTAAGTGCTTCCCTTCATTTCATGTCGGCTACACTGAACTGAACGGAAAACACGAATTATTAACATAGCCGTTTCGACACATACATAGGTGTGCGCTTTGGAAATATACTTGGATAAGAAATCCTCCACCTCTTCATATCTCGACAGGAATGCCTCTTTTTACAAAATATTTATGTATAAAGACATAAAAGTTGTTTTATATCTATGTACATTGCTGCAGATTCATGTATTAAAATGGGTATTTGGTACTGACTGAATTTTTTATGGAAAAAGGTTTCAAAAAATGTTGTCCTCTCATTTGCAAAACGCAAAGGACCATTGTTGGAGTCACGATTTGTACCAATTTTTTTCATCCGTGGTATAGAATCTTACCTTGTGTTGACTGGTAGCCACTCTCTCGTGGCGACTGAGGGCCGGATAGGACGTGTTATTCATGGCGGCTCCTCCGGCCACTCCCGCGTGGTTCTGCTGGTGCTGATGGTTGATCTCCAGCGCTGACTTTAGCAGGTCTACCTTGGAGGCGCTGCCTCGCGGGGTGGTCTTGTTGGATATCTCAATGTTGCTACTCCGCCGAGTGCTGTTACTTCTACTTCGGTACAGCTCGTTAATGTCACCTTGCGAGAGCTGCAATCCGTTGAAGGTACAATTATCGGGGATAACGGCGGGTGTACTAGAATTGTTTTTGATGAAAACTGTCCTACGATCGTCGAGCCGCGCAACAACGGCAAGTTGGCGTTTTTATAAAAACAATCTGTTAGTAAGATACAAGTGAAAGACACAGTTGAGATTAAGAAATAAGATTAATGTGGAGTTGTCGAAACTAAAATATGTAGCATTAGTAATGAATAATGATACATTAATTAACATTTTGAAGAATAACCAATTCAAATGAACTATGGAAGTTAAAGAATACTATGAAATTAGAAGAGTACTCGTATAGCTGATTATTTTCAACGACACAGAAAAAGGAATAGGCGGAAAATGGCGAGAAGTAAAGAGCTAAAGAGAGAAGGAAAGAGAACAGAGAAACATAACGCAACAAAGCATTAGAACATAATTGAAAACTAATATAAAAACAAATATATAAAAGTCACCGTTTAAAACATTAAAACCAATAATAATAAACATCAAAACAAAATAGAAAAGTCTAATTTTAAAACAATATTCAGGAGTACATTAAATAAATCATAGAGAAAAAGACATTACAACGTCTTAACGCATGAGACACACTTTCAAACTTAAGATAATTAAAGACGTTAAAACAAAAGCAAACATTTAAAACATATAAAGCGCAATAATGGGAAATTAATAATTGTGTGCTTGTTTGGATATGTGTGGGTGTGTTAAAAAAATCGTACATAATGTATATACTTATACTGACTCGCACACGCGATCCGCGCGGCAGCGAGGTGAGGGAGCCAATGGGGTTGTAGTCGATCATCATGTGCAGCCGCTCCGTCGACACCATTGTGCCCATCTCCTTCGTCTGCGGCTCCGAGCCCAGCTTGTCCGTCTCTCCGTTTTCTGCGCAAACTCACCAGTCTTAGACACAGGAAAATTATAGAAGCAATTTAGTAGTAACAACTAATTATCAAGGACAACCGCGTATATGGAGATCCTTGAAAATATTTTATTGCCAGTAGACCAGAATGGAGTAAATAAACAAAATAAATTAGTGGTGGCTGTCAATTGTTCTAGAACCCCCCACATATAAAGTAAAAAAGCTTGAAGATATAAAAAGAAGTAATCCCCAAACATTTTCTTGAAAAAATTACACAGGCAAATTACAAGTTGTTCGTTGAAGCTGAAAATGAAAATTACTTTATCCAACGTAGTCTTACCAACTTCATCGGTCTCATTCGCTGCATCCATACCCGGCATTCGAACTTTCCTGAGCCAGAAGTAGTGAAGGACACCATACAGCACCCCTCCCAAGAAAGCAACCAGCCCCATGTAGCGGAACGCCTCTCTGGTACCCAGGGATGCTATGAGAAGTCCTCCGCCGAAACTGCCGCTGCCACGTCCTTTAAACGAGGACACATTCGTTTTAATCAATATTTTTTGTTTTTGTGTTAGGCAAATGAACCGGGACTTCATTTGCGCAGGGCCACTTTTGTCACCAATGACTGTAATCCTTTCGCTACAATTTATGCTTTACTTTCATACTGACTCTGCATTACATAATGTTAGATGGTTAATAAATAATTGAGAAAATTCTATGATCGACGTCAGCCTGTCGCCCTTTAACACGACATCTTATGTTTATGCCTTTTACGACAAGCACGGGGAGAGATGCAGTGGGGCTATACTGTACACCCAAAGCTCGGGTGTTAAAATTGACCAAAACCATACTCTACATATTTATATGTCATATTTGTATGATCAAACATATTTTGTTAATGTCGATTACTCCTTTTGACAAATCGGACTGACCCGTGACAAATCGGGCTTCCCGATTTCGACCTTTAGTGTTAGAATCTCTACTAATATTCGGGCGACGAATATTATCCGTCTGTTGCTCTTGTATTTAGTCTTACTCTTGTATCATATAAATTTTACTTGGGTGATACTAAAGTGACTAATCAGCCGTGGTTAAGAAATAGTTGAACAAAAAAAGATGTACTGTAAAATCGTCGGGTAAAAACCAACACAAGAACTTCACATAGTACCTAAGCTGAAGTGAGCCATGCCCAGAACGCCGATGAGGGTAGCGAGGAGATTCTTAGGAGTCAGCATGGCGCAGTAAGTGGCTGCGGCCACCCACATCAAGTGCACCGACAACGACTCCATCGCTTCGAACGGGAAGCACCACCATGAGTTCCTGTCGTACATTTTAATAGTTTACGTATGAACGACGACGTCATACATACATATCAATCACACACGCTGAGTCCCGACAATCGGGGTAAGCAGAGTAATCGGTGTTGTGCTGCAAGAACTCTGGACAATTACAGCACAACACCGACCACCGCGTTTCGCAAAGTATTCGAACATGATTAATAAGACCAACCTGCTGCATGACTCGGTGGAAGTACCGTGCCAAGGTGAGAGATGGCGAGCCTTTCGCCCTTTAGCGCGGCATCTTGTCCTTATCCCTTAGTCGCCTTTTACGACATGCATGGGGAGAGATGCAGTGGGCATATTCTTTTTAAGTACCGGCCCCACACTTCGTCACTTCCCGTCACTTCACGTCAAATATTTAAAAAAATTTAAGAAAATGTGAGAAATGTTACTGCATGAACTGTTTTCTCTATAGGCAGTTTTGTAGACAAGTTTTCCACTAAACATCGGGTAAATATATTATATAATTCGATACTTTATAAAAGTATTCGTCCACAACACAATTCCGACAGTAAGCCTAGACGAAATTAGTAAGAGATATTCTGAAATTACAGTAACACGTACTTGGACCAATAAATCAGTGGTCTGCTGTCAAGTTTTGGACATACGCCTGTGTTTCAAGTAAATGGCCTGTTTACTTGAAAAAGTTATGAATAAGACAGTATGTCCACGTGAACAACATTTCAGTGGCCGGTCGAAACGGACCGACAATCGGCCCGACGGAACCGCGTGGAGAGACGGCCATTTAAATGCATCGAATCGACGCGCTACGAGACGTTTTCGGTGTCTTATCGGTGTTGGGCGTCGTAGAAAACCGGCCGTAAAGTGATTGCTGATAGATGTTCTACATAGTTAAAATAAGTAATCAGTGTAAGCCATAGCAGTCAGCCTCGGTAGCTCATTGGTGCGGTCGTTCGACTGTTATTTAAGCAACCTTGGGAGCGGTCAGTACTTGGATGGGTGACCGCTCGACCGTGTTGGAGGCTGAAAGTGGTCGGATTCCACGTAAAACTGTAGGTCCCTTCCCTTCTTACCTTACTAGGTGGTAGGGTTTAACTCGCCCGGGTTGGTACCACCACACTGAACGAAACGTCGGTTGAAACGGCTATGTAAATAGTTCGTGTTTTCCGTCCAGTTCAGTGAAGCCGACATGAAATGAAGAGAAGCACTGTCATGGCACCTAGTTCACCCGGTATTATGGACTGACATCACGGATGTTATAGGTGATGTAGCCAACCGTGTCCGTTTCCATAAAAAAATAAAAAATCACCTGAAGCTGATCTTCAATATCATACCTAGGTTAAGGATAGACATTAAAGTATTGCGACACTGGCACATCGTTCCAGCCAAGTAGGCCGTAGGTACACGTGAGATGTGTAATTTGCCTTGTGATGGCGCAGAGGAATCACCGCGTGTAATGAGTCCTCCTCCGCGCTCGCCCCAATAAACTTGACAATGCGCGATAACCGTGAAACGCTACAAGATTGCCGGTAAACTACTCACTCAATGAAGGAGTAACCGACGAGCCGCACGGCGTGGGAGAAGAAGGCAACTATGATGACGTTGACGTGCCCGATACGCGCCGTGATGGCATCCGCTCCATACAGGAACGGGATGCTGCTCAGAGTGCCCACGGTCACCGTTATTCCTGACAATTAGGTAATATAGCCTAGGTTAGACCCCAAAAATGCTGGACCACTCGAGGGACGCCCACCACTCGCTAAAACACTCCTTAATTCCTTTAATTTGCTCGCGCCACTTAGAAGAGGAAATCATTTGCATAATGATCCTTGAAACAGGAGCGAAATCCTGTTTTTAGATCTGCTGAGCGCAACTACTGATAGACGTAGAACTGGAACATAACAAAGTGCTATGTTGTAATAATCTTTAACTATTAGTCAACCAGTCAGTTAGTCAGTCAGCGTGTATGCGTCCACTGCTGGACATACGTCTCTCCAATTTTCCTCCAGTTCTCCCGGCCTTCAGCGGTCCGGAACCGCTGCTTTCCGCTCACGAACTTGATTTAACTATTAGCTATAGAAGACTGCTGAGTAAGTAGGTAGGTACCCAGTAGAAAATTCGGCGCTCCCAGCTCCTTCAGGTAGAGGAAGAGATAGGACTCAATGAATCCCCAGAAGTTGCCCAGCGCGAACAGGAAGAATATGAAGACGATGATGTGCGGCATTTTGATGATGTTGACGAGGTCATGCAGAAGGTTGTCGGCCGGCAGTTTGGCGCCCAGCGGCATCATGGCGACCGTCAACGCAGATATCAACAGCAGCACGTCGTACGTGTAGAACGCTGCCGAATAATCCGTGTAGCCTGCACAGCAAACAGAGCTTAGTACCTCCTGCTAGCATATCGCCGTAACAACACGAGATAACTACTAAGAGTTGTATCAACATACCGACTTGTTTACTTCTCATATCGATAATCAATCCAGTGATTGGAGAGAATATGGCCATTCCAATACTAGAGAAGAGCCTCTCGCGACCGAAGTCGCCTCCGTACTTCTGAATCATCGTCAACGCTATCGGGTCCATGATGGTGACTCCAGCCGATAACATGATCGTGCCCAGGAATCGTAGGAAAAAATAAATGTAGAATGTCTTATCGTCGCTCTCCTTATAATCCGGTGGGCAAAGCCCTGGTCCGCCACTCCTGCAATAGAGATAAGCAATTTAAATAATCTTTGCCAATTGTTAATCCTTAGAAGTCGTTCGCTCTTTGCATTTGCTTCCTTTGCTTTGGGTCGTTGAAACCAAATTTGAAAGTTAACAAAATCTGAGACTGGTTAAAACTTAAAATTATGAACACAAACCTAAAGTTACATTTCTGCACCATGCAGTCAGCCGCCAATACAGAGAGCCTCTCTTTGGATAATTTGGTCATATTATGGCTCATGACCAGTCCGCCGCACCTCAAGTCTTCGCTGTCCAGAGCAGTAAGATTCACACCGGAATCTATCAACTTTTTCTCTCCAAAGCGTGACCGAAAATCTGTTATAGTTTCGTTTTCATCCTAGAACCGAATAAATACAACAATAAACACATAATAATATCTTTATTCATCATTGGTATGGTAGTATACTACGCTTGAATATGTCCTCTTTAATTTTAATCCGGTTCGATTGAAAGATAGAAGAGCAGGCAAGAAACTTCGCAGGTTTTTTTTTTTAAGTCATAAGAATTGAAAATATTAGGTACATACTTTCAACCTAATTACCTTATCTGCGATGGTATCTCAATGTACGCTTAACTTATGTCCAAATAAACTGCACTAGCTTTTGCCCGCGGCTTCCAAGAGTGAAAACCATATGTAAATCGATAGTGGTTCTCGATTTATAAGGATATTCACATTGAAACACCTACGTCACACGGTCGATCGCCAGTCGCCCGTAGAAACTTCTCTTTATTATGAACTTTTCGCTTACCCTTGGTATTTCGATGCCCAATTGTTCTGTTGGCTCGCCGAGAGCATCATGAATCTCGATCAAGAAGAAATAATTATCGTTATAATCTTCGTCGGTCTCATTTCCAAAACTAAAGCACAACAAAATATATATTTAATATTTTTATTATAATTATTTTTTTCAAGCGGTCTAAACTAATGTATACATCGCTAAATGAGTAGTATAGGTCGGTTGTCAAAATTAGCCAATACTATACCAACAACATTATGCTCTTTATATCGACGTAATAAGATTATGGTTAAAATATGAATTTGGCGAACCTGCTATTCAAGCTAGGCAATTTGATGGCATGACTAATGTGGACATCAATATCATCCTGGTCCCCGGGATCTTCTTCCTTGGTCTCAGTCGACGGCTTAGATAAGAGGCAGTGGTCCACGCAGCGATCCAGGACGAGGTCGATCTGCTCGTCCTCGTCCGGACACTCGCGGCTCACGCAGGGACTCCACCAGATCTACCAACGATTACAGCCAATTCGCACAATCACACTCGCTCCACTTACTCGCAAGGCGCTCGAACTTCGCCTGCGCTTTGCATTTACATACACGTACGAGTAGGTATATGGGGTTAGTCTCGTTTCGCCACCGGCCAATTTTGAATGAAGATTCATTTTCATACAACGTTTGCAGCGTTTCGTCACCGCAATATTATTGTATCGAATTATTGTAGCGTTTCGCCACCCTCTCCTGCGCTACGTACGACATTCCAACTAACTACCTTCTCCAAGAGGGGGCTGCAAATATTCAATACTTAAAATCTGGCTCATTTTCGTGAAATATAGACCATTTACAAGTAAACGGGCTCAGCATCCCAAAACAGACAGTGAATTGGGTAAATACTTGGTTATTTGCCCAATGAATGGAACTTCACTATTTTGCTTGTGCACTACTTATGGAGGCATATATGTAGACTGCTCACCGACACTTTAATGTGTATGAGGATGAGCAAAATATGTAAATTTTACCTCGACGATTCCAGTCTCGGATTGTCGTATGACATACGCTGAGGGCATTATGCCTGGGGTCTCTTGGTGCGGAATCAAGAGCAGGGAGTGGTGGAAGGCAGCGTTTAGTATCAGGGCCGTAATCACCACCGATTTGTATTCTCCGAAACGATCCACCAGGAATCCTGCAAAACCCATTATCATCCCATTAAAGAAATATTGTCCTCTGAACGCGTCACACTAATTGAAAGACTCACTGACTCACACTCACCGGTTATCGGTGGACTCAAGAATGTCGTGAAGGGCAACGCGAGATACACGAAGGATATCTCCGGAACCGTCAGCCCTATACTCTGCATGTGGATAGTCAGGTAGGGCAACAGGGACGCAGTGGCTCCGTACATGACGAAAAGCGTAACTTTCAGCATGATCAGGTTGGGGTTTATTTTGAGCCACAGCATGACTCTCATCGGCAGACTCATGCCGTCCGCCCCGTCATCGCTCTCCTCGTCCGTGCCGGTGCCAGCATCCTCGCTGTTCTTCTTCATCCGAGCGTCCTTGTCGTCCGCCGTGCTCCCCATTTTGCCGAAATCTATTACGCTGTGCGCTGGGACTTTTGCAAACACTACACGTCACAGTCGCACTCAGCGCGCATGCTCACTCACGCGCGTAGATCACAACCGAACGTTCTCCTGTGACTGTCTTCGGGTTTAATTTCATAAGAGATATCTCGTTATCTCTGCGACGGCCGCAGGTTAGCGCATCTGCCGCGCACGCTCGTCTAACGGTAGCCGGACTAGTCGGCCATTATATATGCCAGTCCAAGATAAACAAAGGAGATGCAGGAGGAACCAACGTTGACGGGGGCGCTCGGCCGAAGACTGGTCGAAGTCGGAGGGCCATGTCGCTGTGGCGAACGGTAGCGGCGGCGTGGCGACCGACCGAGACGGGTCCAGCGGGGAGACCGCTCGGGATTGAGCCGGACGTGACGGGAGCTACCAATTTACAAATAATGGCAAATTACCTTCGTTTAAGAAGTGTTACGGCGCTGGTGGGGATGAATGTAAATCGGTTCAGGGTCCGCGCACCGGCTCGCGCCGATTGGAGCGCGTCGACAGCTAACAGTCGGTGCTCAGAATATCCGCATAGGTAGTTCAGTAAGATTTCCAGCGCAGTCATCGTTGGTGAACTTTCGGAATCTCGGATCATCCGTTCACAGTTGATTGGATTCCTGGAAAAGTAAGTATGCGTAGGCTTGTCTGAAGTACCTACAAAGCAACAATATATCTATCCATTTATTGGTGGATATTCGTTCACATTATGGTTCCATTGTCAATAGATCAATACGTGTAGGTACTTCTTTCTATGTCGATTTGGTGATCGATCATCACTCGTCAATAGCGTGCACGCAAAATTCGTAGGTAGATCCGCGTTCTTAGCTTAGTTAGTAAGACTGTACAGGACAGAAAATTCATGAACCAACTTTAAAATTCTTGGGCAATTATGAACACTGCATGCTCCTGAGCGCTGCATTAGCACCCGCTACACTTGTATATGACAACTAGCTTTTACCCGCGGCTTCGCTCGAGGTGGACTCGGTTTAATAGCAAATCCGATTTAAACGCAAATATTATGATAATAAACGATCGATTCTCTTATATTATCACGTCCATACTATCTTTCTTTAATTCTACTCAGCCCTAAGGCGTGATGGCCTATAGTGAACCTCAAGAACTACTCTTTCCACTGGTGCAAACCGCACCAAAATATGTTCAGTGGTTCCGGAGTTTACCTCAAACATACATACAGACGCATTCACTTTTATAAGAAGTAGAGATGGAGATAGCTCAATTATGAGAATATTACCTGGAATCTGGAATCAGAAAGGAAATAAACTGTCAAGTTCGAGTCGTACTCGCGTGAAGAGGGTTCCATACCATTCCGTTTTTCGTGAGAACTTTAAAGACAGAAAGACAGGCACAAATTCCTTTTTTTTATTTTATCTTAGTCTTTACGCAGTAGTTTCTTAGATAAGGTTGGGGGAATGAACTATTTTTGTATATTTTCCTTAACATAATTTTAACTATGAATTTTAAAAATATATATGCATTTGTATTTCTTATAACGAGCTCTATCCATTGATATCATGAAGCCCTTGAAAGTTTTTTTTTTACTTTATAATTTGATTTCCAAAATTGACTCTCAGAATAGAAAATCGTTAATTAACGCTAAGGGTCTTCGTCGGTGATTGGGTCATCAAACTCTTTCAACTTTTTTGTCCAGTTGATTCGGAGAAAATAAGCTGTGACAGACGGACTGACTGACAGACAGACAGACATGAAAGTGACCTTATAAGGGTTCCCTTTTTTTCCACTTTTGAGGTACGGAACCCTAAAAATGATTTAGTCGGAACTTCGGAACTCGGAAGACACCTCAACCGGGCTCTATTGATCCCCGACGCAAAAAGGGAGATGTTATAAATTTTACGTGTGTATGTATGTTTGTATGTGAGGGTTTCTGTATATGTGTATGTGTGTATGGGTGTGTCTGTCGGTGACATCGTAGCTCCCAAACGGATGGGCCGATTTGAATGCGGTTTTTTATTAGAAAGCTGGTTCGGGGTGGTTCTTAGCTATGTTTGTAATCAAGTCATCGTCATTAAGGAATAAAAAAAAATATTATATTAATAGTAAAACTGTTTTGCATGCGGTTTTTTTAAAAGCTTGAAATAAAAGTAAAATTACAAATTTAAAAAATAAAAACTATTTATTGAAAATATAAAAACCTATTTCAAACTTGTATGAAATAAAAAAAATCGAACCCTTGATTGAGTTTAAGGCGGTGCAAAAGAAGGCTACACAAAAGCACAAAAGGATATCATCCACTCATGTTTTCTTTCATCATTTTTGCTTGCTTTTATTTAAATTTCTAGTTTTGTACAATAAATACGAACACATAATTAAGACATAATATCATGGTTTACACACATTTGCACAAAATGAGTATTCAATTTCATTTCCCGTTATAAGTAAGGACTAAATCAGACTGGACAGGAACACTATTGATCGGCCTGAATTTTTTAGGTCTCGTTACCGTAAGAGTACGAAAGCCTATTATCAACCTACAGCTTACGCCGCCGCGCCGCCGCCGCCGCGCCTCCCCCGCACCGCCCCGTACAGACGCGCCGCCCCGTACAGACGCGTCTGTCCGTCTGTCTGCTAGCTGTCCTTCCTACCTAGGGAGCTTTCTTTTGAACCGTAATAGGTAGCCGGTTGATAGCACATAATATTTTATTATGGCGGATATCTTAACAAATAATACAAATAAAAAACAAAATTTTAAAAATTTGGGTGTCCACGAAACGTGTTTTTTTCTTTGATTTTTGTTTGTTTTTGCTTTATCGTAAAAACGGTAATACATGCAATGTCAAACTTCGTATGATTA
Source organism: Nematopogon swammerdamellus (assembly GCA_946902875.1). NCBI lineage: Eukaryota > Metazoa > Arthropoda > Insecta > Lepidoptera > Adelidae > Nematopogon > Nematopogon swammerdamellus. The sequence continues at coordinate 24,938,022 of OX336333.1, read as the reverse complement.
ATAGTGCCAGCTCTTAAGTATATTATTATCAACAAATAATTGGTGTTGATAATTGGCCAATTATGTGGTGATACGGAACCCTCTTGCAACGGACTTGCACTTTGCCTGTTTTTATTAGAGTTATGTACTTACCTCGATCGTACAAATGATGAGATTACGATATACATACTCAATATACATATATTAAATTACTAGCTTTTGCCCGCGGCTTCGCTCGCGTGAAATTCGTATTTCAAAGAAAGCAAGTAAGTAACTAAGGGGTCTGCGTTAAGTAAGGTAAACGATAAACTTTCTCAACTAAAGTAAGTAATTAACGGCGAGGCTTCAGGCTGAGCTGCATTCTGGAAGACAATAAACCTTCTCGAAGAAAGTAAGTAACTAAGGGCGAGGCCGAAGACCGAGCTGCGTTCAGGAAGACGATAAACCCACTCAAAGAAAGTAAGTAATTGAGGGCGAGGCCGAAGGCCGAGCTGCGTACAGCAAGACGATAACCTTTTCAAAGAAGTAACAGAGGGCGAGGCTGAAGGCCGAGCTGCGTTCAGGAAGACGATAAACCCACTCAAAGAAAGTAAGTAATTGAGGGCGAGGCCGAAGGCCGAGCTGCGTACAGCAAGACGATAACCTTTTCAAAGAAGTAACAGAGGGCGAGGCTGAAGGCCGAGCTGCGTTCAGGAAGACGATAAACCCACTCAAAGAAAGTAAGTAATTGAGGGCGAGGCCGAAGGCCGAGCTGCGTACAGCAAGACGACAACCTTTTCGAAGAAGTAACAGAGGGCGAGGCTGAAGGCCGAGCTGCGTTCAGGAAGACGATAACCTTTTGGAAGAAGTAAGTAACAGAGGGCGAGGCCGAAGGCCGAGCTGCGTTCAGGAAGACCATAAACCTTCTCGAAGAAAGTAAGTAACTAAGGGCGAGGCCGAAGGCCGAGCTGCGTTCAGGAAGACCATAAACCTTCTCGAAGAGAGTAAGTAACTAAGAGCGAGGCCGAAGGCCGAGCTGCGTTCAGGAAGACCATAAACCTTCTCGAAGAAATTAATTAATTGAGGGCGAGGCCGAAGGCCGAGCTTCGTTCAGGAAGATTATAAACCGTCTTGAAGAAAGTAAGTAACTAACGCCCATAGTTACTTACTGTCATCAAGAAGGTTTAGTGTCTTCCAGAATACAGCTTGGCCTTCGGCCACGCCCTTAGTTACTTACTTTCTTCGAGAAGGATTATAGTCTTCCTGAACGCAGCTCGACCTTAGGCCTCGCCCTCAGTTACTACTTTCTTCGAGAACTTGTTAGAGAAGGTTGAAGGTCTTCCTGAACGCAGCTCGGCCTTCGGCCTCGCCCTTTGTTGCTTATTTTCTTCGAATAGGTTTAACCTCTTCCTGAACGCAACTCGGCCTTCGGCCTCGCCTTTAGTATGTTACTTACTTTCTTTGAGAATGTTTATTGTTTTTATCTGAATCCAGTTCGCCCTCCGGTCCCGGTCTAAGTTACCTAATTTCTTCTTTTGAAATACGAATTTCACGCGAGCGAATCCGCGGGAAAAAGCTATCGATATTAAAATAAGAAAATTCAATTAAAATAAATCAAATACTTTAGATACCTACCTAACTAAGTAATATACTCCACATATTAGCATAACCGGAACTGAATTTTATTTAGCCTATCCTGTGTCTCGTATAGCTAAATGTGCGTGTAGTAATTTTAATCGAATTTAGATGATCGGCTTAAATTTTATGGAGGAAATTCATACAAACATATTCGTCTCGCCCCGCTGCCCCCCGCTGAGAGAAGCGCAGCGCTTCTCTCAAGACATTCTCATTGACTATTTGTCCAAATTACTTAGTGCAACAGCCAAAGTTTATCTACTTTAAATACCAGAAGCGATAAAAGTATGTATTTTGATAAGAATTAATTCAAAACTATAAAATGTGCATTGTAAATACAGTATCCAATTTAAGTGTATTTTTGGTTCACTATTTTGGCTATAGTGGCTTCCACATAAAAGGTAGATATGTGCTGTCGCGGACTTTTTTTTTGAACTATTTTAGAGAAACAACCTCACTATACACTATCTTCGTGTAACTCTAAAGGTTTATGCAGCGCACGCCGAGATAGCTCTCAGAAGGCAGGATTTTTTCCGACTTACTTGACATTTATCGATATTTGGGCAAATTTACACAATGTCTTTATAAATTATAGCCTTTTTGATGTATAAGCTATAGTACTGTAAAATCATCAAAATCTGTTCAGTAGTTTTTGCGTGAAAGAGGAATATAGTGCGGCTGTTCGGTTCGCTGTTGAGTTTATAGGCCGCGCCTCCCCCGCGCCGCCGCACCGTGCCGCCTCGCCGCCAACTGCCACCGCACGCTCGGTAAATACCTATGTATAGTACTAAGGCGCGCGGATTGAACATATCGGTTTGTATGGGAGCCACATCTTAGCGTAACCGGAACTGAATACTATGTAGCCTATCCTGTGTCCCATATAGTTAAATGTGCTTGTACAAAGTTTCATCGAATTCGGATAATCGGTTTAAGAGTTATGGCGGAACATACATACATACATACATACATACATACAGAAAAGATTTCTAAAAATCGTCAATTTAGCTTTAGTATCATACATAGAGGCTACAAACTCAATATTTCCTAAAACAAAGTAACTTACTCCATGACCAACCCTTACAGATTTATTATTAGTATTGATTGATTGATTGATGATAAGCATTTTACATACCCGCTTGGGCATGTGTTTTTATTTATGTATAAATATTCATTGTTGCCTTATGAAATGAAACGCTAGGACGGATCGATATTAGTTTTTTCGGAACCCCTTCAGTCATAAAAAAATTTAAATAGCGCCATCTACAATTTAAACAGTCAACACGACAAATATGAAAATGCTATGAGCTTGAGCACATTAATTCTAAACAGCGCCATCTCTAATTACGAAACAGAAACCTTATTGAGCACGCACACCCGAATAATTATGCTACTGGACAAGAGATGGCAAACCGAGCAGGAAATATGTGTTAACCATTGATAAAATCAATGGTGTTAACCAAAGGGAATATCATTGTGTTTGTATGAGGTGTAATTGAAATGTAATGTTTTAGAGGTTACCTATATGAACGTTTTAAGATAGGTAGTTGTTTTCAGAGCGTTTGAGTTTTTTTTTTTGAGTATGAAGTTTTTTTTGTCTATTATGAAAATAAAGTCCGCTCAAAAAGAAGTATCTACTTAAATAGATTACTATGTATTCTTTTTGTTGCAGATATTTTTCGGATATAATTAATATTTTTCTTATAAAATCCAAACGTTTTTACAAGATGGAGTGTGGACACATATTGAATTGCGCGATCCAGCTACTGGACAAAAGATGGCAGTCCAAATTTATATTATTTTAGTATTGCCAGCCTAAAAAAACAAGAAAACAAAATTTGTCATGTATTTTTGGCGGAAGTTATAGAAATAAATAAAAACATATAGAAATAAATATGTTTCGCAGTCAAAGTCCTAGCATCTCTCAGAAATTATTTATGAGTTGAAAAGTTTTATTCTAAGTACATACACAAGCACAAATAATGGGCATGCTTTGTTTACGATATCGCACAAAACTGTCAAATCAGGTGTTGCCCGGTGAATTCTCGTACACCGTATACTTACAAAATATGTTTGGTAAATTATAAAAATACTTGTAAAAACCAGGGCACGATAATAAAATATTTTAATCAGTGTTGGCTTGGCACGCAGTATTCAAAATATTTGCAAGCACTTCTCGCAGGAGTTGTTTGGAAACCTTTCTCTTTGGTTGCTCACATTAAAAATTATTATCTTTGGGTAATATTATTATTTAAGCTATGTCTCTGTCTTTCAAAGCAATAAGATAGGGTTAGATCTGAAATAAAAATCTTTATACCCGTGATTACACTTGCGTTTGGTCACGTACATCAATGGCTCTATACAAGTGCCGTCCTTATCGTATCCACAATTAAAGACAGAGAGACTTAATATTAATATTCAATTCAAGCTGTAGAATGCAGTTGATAGCAGTTGCAGCGCCTCTAGCGGTGACCGCGGTTCGTTCGAGTCTCGTTCGATCACGGAACAGAGGGAGGACGGACTAGCTTCCACAGTCTCGTTCAAAATTTGTCAACCATTGCCATTGCAGTGCGCAGTGCAGGCCGCCATGTTAGCGGAGTGTGTCTGTGAGCCGGGTCGTGTCGCGCGGCGCCCGCAGCGAGCCGCCAACTGAGCAGGCGAGTGTCGAGCGAGGCGAGTACACCATGCGCGCCGGTCGATCCTAGTGCCGGCGCTAGTCCCGCCCGCCTTCCGCGGCCTCACCATGGCCGACAGTCCGGCGCGCACCACGTCCGGCGCGCCCGGAGGCGCAGAGCGGCGCGGTTGCGGCGTCGTGCATCGCACCACTAGCGAGTCGCTGCGACTCGGCGAACTGGCGCCGCCGCCTTCGCTGCCGCCCGCCGCCTCCGTCGCCGCATCGGCCCCGCAGCAGCATAACCCGAGGAAGATCTCTTCGTTTCAGATCACGAGCGTGACGGTCGGCGGGCGAGCGAGCGCCGACGCCGGCGAGGACTCGGCAGACGACCTCGACGAGTCACACGCGGACGACCTCTCGCGGCTGACGGACCTCGACAATGAGACACCGAGCCGCTCCGAGGACACGTTCAGCCGCGACGACGTATTCTACAACGCGTCGGCGTCGCTGTCTCTAGGCAGCGCGCCGGTCATCCCGACGAGCTCGCAGTACGGACTGGCGATCGTCGGGCAGGAGTCGGCGGACGCGAACGACATGCGCGTGGCCACCGGCGCCGCCATCGTCGACGTCGCCGGCGACTCCAAGCCGCAAGAGGGCGCCAAGGAGATCCAGGAGCACGTGCGGAACGAACGTTTCAAGGTTGTGAAGATAGAGAGCACGGAGCCGTTCCGGCGCGGCCGCTGGATGTGCATGGACTATCTGGACCACACGACCACCCAACAGAGTGCTCCTATAGTGGTAAACAATAATTTGGATGCGACGGAAAGCAGCGCCCTGACTGCGGACAGCGGAGTAGTGATTAATGACATTCAGCACGATGAGGCTGCCAGTGTAAACGATCTGACGAATAAAGAATTGCAGGCGCCGCCCTCCGTGCTGCAACTTGAACAAAATATACAAAAATCTTTTCCAATGGCATCACCAGGCCAATCCCTGACGCAACCGATCAACTTAGTGCAGCAACAGATGGCGCCGGCTCAGCCCGTGTCGGTGCAGTCGCCCCCGCTGGAGATGCCCCAGCAGCAGATGGCTAACCAGAGCCTGCAGGCGGGTCAACAAGTGGCTCAGCAGCACGCTCAGAGCATGACGCACATCACTCTGCAGAACGCACCTCAGAACCACCCGCCTCCGGCGCAGCCTCCGAGCGTACAACAGATGCCGCAGAGCTTCCCACAGCATCAACTACAGCAAGTGATCGCTCAGTCTCAGGGCATGCCACAGATGCAGCAGATGTCTATGCACCAGCAGATGCCGCAGCAGATGCAACAAATTCCCAACCAAGCCCAGATGCAGCAGATGGCCCCGCAGCATATGTCGCAAAATCAGATGCCAAATATGCAACAAATGCCTCCCCAAATATCCCAAATGCAGACCATGCAGAATCAGAACCAGATGCAAGTGCAGAATCAACAATCGATGCAGCAGATGCAGATGCAACAAATGCAGGGGCAATCCAACCCTCAGCAAATGCATCAGATGCAGCAAGGTCAGATTCCCAACATGAGCCAGCCCACACATCACCTGCAAAGCCAGGGGCAGGCGATGGGCTCGCAGCAGCCTCAGCTGCAGCACATGTCCAGCCAGGCGCAGCTGCAGGCCATGCAGAACCAACAGATGCCCAACCACATGCAGCAAATGCAGATGTCCGGCCAAGTGCCCCAGATGAGCGGCGCCGGTCAACAGATGGCTCAAATGCAGCCTCAGATGCATCAAATGACTTCCCAGTCGGCCGGAGGACAACAGCAGGTGGTGTCCGGCATGCACCCGCAGATCCAGCCTCAGTATAGCCAGGCGGTGAACCAGCAACCCAACGCTCAGACCATGATCAACCCGGTCATCCCGTCCTCGCAGCAAACGATGGTCTCTCAACAGCACAACGTTCCGCAGTATCACACTCAGCAATCTCAAATGAGCCAACAGGGGCAAACTTTACCTCAGGAAGTGTTGACGAGCATCGCGACATCGCACCAGGGCGCATCCATGGCTGCAAACCTACAATCTCTTCCGTCTCAGCCGCCGGGCTCCACTCTCCCGTCAAATCTGCAAGGCATGAGTCAGCAGAACACCATGCACTCGATGGCTCAACAGCCGCAGAGTATGCCGCAGGGTACCATCCAAATGATGACCAACGCCCCTCAGAACATGCCGATGTCGCTCGACGCCAACCAGGCCGGAATGCAAATGCCCGTGTCGGATCCCATGTACCTGCAATCTGCCAACGTCGGACAGCAGATGCAGATGAGCCAGCACATGCCGCAAGCTCAAAATATAATGGGGCAGCAGGTTGCGAGCGCGGGGCAGACACAGCAGCACTTGTCGCAACAGGGCCAGATGGGCGGCATGCAATATGTGATGCCGAGCCAAGCCAACGTGCCCAACGCGCAGTGCGTCGTGTCTCAGGCCAGCATGCAGAACGTGAACCAAGGTCAGGGCAACGTGCAGAGCATGGGGCAGCAGCTGCCGGGCGGCATGGCGGGCGTGGGGCAGCAGGCGCCAGCTCCCATCATGCAGAACATGGTGAATCAAGTGCAGCACCCGCAGAGCATTCCCATGTCGATGCAGCAGAGCCTGCCCGTGTCGATGCAGGTGGCCGCGGGCGCGGCGCAGTCGCAGACCAACATGCAGCCGGGCATGGGCATGGGCGGCTACGGCTCGCAGGGCGCAGTGGGCGGCGTGATGCCGGTGATGTCGCACGGGAACATGAGCCAGCCGGTGGCGATGCAGGGCCAGCAGATGGAGGCCGCGCAGGTGATCTCGGGAACCAGTTCGCCGGTGGTGTCCCTCGCGGTGACTTCGGGGGCCTACCCCGGGCCGCATCCGGCCAACGCCTTGGACGGGCAGAACTTTGGCAGCCCGGTTAGTGCAGTGGTGTCTCATGTTGTTAATAGTTTGGTGAATAGCAGCGTAGGGCTAACTACGGGTGAAAGTGGTGCTCCGGAAGTGAATGAGACGCCGCAAGCCGGCGACATGGGCGACGGCCGCGCCGACGAGTTGCAGCCGCCCGGAACCTCCGAGGACGAAAGGTGAGTCGCTTTTTGTTGATATTTCTTGCAAATTTTATAAAACATATGCATTTCACACTGCATTACATGTCTGTCTCTTGATAATGAGATCTAAAGATTTAGATTCTAACGCATGTACAGCAAAATATTATAAATTTTTTCTATGATATTGCACTATCATGAGTTCATGACGCACTGCAACACCGCACCTCTTTTTAGTGCGTTATGCATCATAAAAAATATTTCAAAATACTATTTTGCCGCGACGTATTTAGTCCTGTGCGGTTACTTGACCGTCTAGTGCGGTTCGACCCTTAGAACTTTTTGTTGTTTCATAATGAACTTTTTTGTTGTAATTTGATCAAAGTACCTATGTGGTTTAAAAAAAAAGTTATAAATAAATAACAGAAAGTTTGGTGCCTTTTGCAACTTTGAATAATCATAAAAATTATTCTTTTTTCTTTTGAAAAAACAAAACCAATTATGCATTCTTTGTTTTATTTCGTAACTTTTGTATAAATTTTTTTATTTATAGAACAAGGAACCTTGTAGAATTTTCACTTAAAGGTGAGACCGCACTGGCAGCAGCGACACAGTGCGACACAATTATATTTTTCACATGAGTTACGTGCCACACCGCCCCGCGCCGCTGCCGCGTAGTGCGGTTTGCTTCATACAATTTCGTACAAAGAATATAATATGAGGTACAGTGCCGCATAGGTGTGCAGCTCTCCTTTACGTTTTATGGTGTTTGTGTGTAATATAATATATAATAAAATGTGTGTGTAATAAAAATAATAACATTGTGCCCGACACGATGCGAGCGTCCTCCGGATAGCATTGTCCTGGCGTTTCTACAAGTTTAATCTATAATGAAATGAGCCTCTATTATCTACAGAACTAGAAAACCTGAACACTCACCGTGCCCATATATTTTCTCCCAAGTAAAGTATCAGATCAAGAGGGACGTATTTAAGCACCCGTCAGGCCGGCATGGCATTCAGAACCCCTCGTAAATAGAATGACCATGGGCGTCCTTAGTCACATTATTATTATTCCTTGTCTGTGAATGAAATTTTACTTTCGGTGAGATAATAGGCGCTGTCCTTGTACCAGGGAGGGAGATGAGATAAGTCCTGATAATAAGCGCTGTCCTTGTACCAGGGAGGGAGATGATATAATTCCTGATAATAGGTGTTGTGCTTATAGGGAAATGAAATATGTCCTTTTAAAAATAATAACCATTTATTGTTTTATTAAGCAGTAACCAGTTAGTAAGATTGGAATGATATTTTAAAATGTTTGCGGAATATTTTTTTAGGATTTTTTACATTGTCGATGTAAATGAAGAAAAATAATAATAATAAAAAAAGCCAAGCTGAGTGGTTGAGTCAAGGGCCAGATCCAGAAGGCAGCCCTGCTCGACACTGCACGCATCGTCTGGAGGTTCCTCTCTTTGGGACCCGACCATCGGTAGCTTGGGTCCGCCCCACCGCTGGTGGTGGAAACTCCATTTGTTTTATAATAATTTTATATATAATTTTTGTATATTTTAGATATAGTTATATGTAAAATTATTGTAAATAAATGGATAAAAAAAACAAAGAAAACTTATACTGTAAGAAAGGCACTTTATGACCAATCTAGAAAACCCAAAAATTATCTCTTAGAGTGAGTAGGCACGGCACGAAATCGGCAGGTCGAAGCTAATCAGCCTACACGTCTTACCAGCCTTTTGCGAGCCACGGTAGCTTGGTGGCGCTATGTATCGACGTCCAGTCACGATTTTAAGTACACCCAGGCGCGGTCAGAACAGAACTTGATCGGTGACTATCGACTGTTGAGGATGCCCGTGGATCCGATTCCACATAAAACTGTAAGTCCCTTACTTTACTAGGTGGTAGGGTTTAACCCATCGTATTGATATACCGCTACACTGAATGAAAGGTCGGTCGGAGTGACTATGTAAATAGTTTGTTTCTGTTCAGTGGATTGTAGCCGGCACGACCAAAGGGAGGCACTGACATGGCACCTAGCTCACCAAGGCGGTATAGGCTGACATCAGCGGTGTTGTAGGTGATCAAGCAAGTGTTTTTCATAAGGTCACATGGGGCACGAGCCCAGGGCCACAGATTACGTAATAGTTACTTCGTAACAGATAAATCACTCCATAGAAAAAGTTCAATAAATTCGGCTTTGATAGCCTACTGCTTCGCGTCGCCAATTGCTGCGTGCGAAAATGTACCTAAACAATCGAGTGTAAAGTGCATTATTGCTTTGCAGCCGCGCGCAGTTGCGTGGGAGAGCGTGTAGATATGTTTCGCGCGGCTGACGAATTTCCACTGAATTAGACCGCCCCGACGGCCCACCGGGCGGTAGGTAGTTAGCGTGCGCAAGTACATAAAGTGCGTGAGGCCTGCCAGGGCCCCCGGCTCGATGAGGGCCTCAAAGTGCCGACGTTATCGTTTACACTGAAATAAAGTTTTTTTGTATTTTACTAAGAATTGCAGTTAAAATTTCAAAATTTGAATGTAAATCGAAAACCCGAATATTTTTAAAGAGTGAACAAAATTTTACTAAATCTTAAAACATTAAACAGGAAAATACATAGGTACGTTAAATTTCTTAACCTGTTACCTTCCTGGTCATCCGCGCGGATGACCCAAAACAATACAAAAAAATAGTTAAGTTTAAGTTAGGAACTGAAAGGGTTAATGAATTCTATAACTTGTTTAAAAACATATTTAAATAACTTTAAAATATTCAAGTCACTAAATAAAAGACCATAGGTAGTGATGTTTTCATTCATTTTTTTTTACTTTCTTGCGGACCCCCAAGGGCCCCTGCATGGCCTAAGACGGCCGGCCTTGTAGGTGATGTAGCATTAAAAAAATGCATCGTCTGCCATATTCCACATGAAGCATTTTTTTCTGTATTCCGTTTTCATCTAGATGCCATCATTCGGATGACTTTTGTTAGATGTGTCGAGGGAAGGTTGGCATGAAGGGGCTACATCCAACGATGTGGCTCCCCGTAAGGTAGTAGGCACAGCTTTTCTCCAAATACCTACCTAACTGTTATTTTACTAGGAAACTTTTGGATGTTTAGGAATAATCTATGCTATGATAGCTATTGGATTATTAGGATTTATTGTATGAGCTCATCATATATTTTGGAGGCATTTGGAGAAAGACTGTCCGCTTAAGCCTGTTCATAAGCGTGTCGTGTTCAGCAGGCTTGAGGCAAGTTGATTGGGGTGATGTGATAAGCTCCACCATGAACCTGGAACCATGTATTACAAGTGACATAAAACTTACAAATAAACATGAAACATAAATCCTGTAATTTAAAATAAACAGTAATGAAGACAGATATTCAATAAAAGTCATTTGAATCACTGTTTAAAATCCTTCTTACTTTTAGACTTTACTTCAATCTTCGTTATTTCACTGAAGCTTTACTTAAGTACATAGACAACTTTTCCCCGCTATTATAAAACGATTGAAGAAAAAAAATTTTTATGACCCACCCTATTATGTTACGCTTACAACTTTCAAACATGAAACCTAAAATCATCTTTTTGGTCCTCAAGACTCGAACTTGCTTTTCCTACGTCATCGGTTTGTTGAGCGTTGAGTATTTAAACATTAGAAATAATTCATTATAAAAATAGCATTTGGCAAATAGATACAGTATGGGCCAGACGTCATTTCCCTACATGATTTATTTTCTTACGACAACATTTTAAGCAGTTCTCATTATAATTGAGTGCCTTACTAATTATTGTTTAGACATTTCATTGTAAATTTTCATCTCTACATGTAAGATTCAAAGTCTGGCGTGTGTGTATAGTCCGCGCGCGAGCTCCGAGGAATCGGTGGCTGCGGAAATTAATTTATTACAGAATTTTTATATTATAAATTAGTATAATATAACTCGACTAGTATAGTATAATTATCACAAAATGTAAATTTATATAAAAATTCTGTACAAATTCTATAATAAATTCATTTTCGCAGCCACCGATTCCTCGGAGCTTGCGCGAGGACTGTATGTATGTTCGCTTATAACTCGAGAACGGCTCAACCTATTCGCTTGCGGCTTTTGTCTATGTAATGCGACATACCTCCGCCAGGTTATAGACTATATAGCATCACGCCATTATTCATATGAGCTGAGCAGTGGGGTCGAAAGTGAACGCAGCCGGAAAAAATCTACCAATTCGGATAGTTTTCATGGTGTTTATTCGAAAGCTACTCAACCGATTTACTTACAGTTTTAACCGACATTACCGCGAGCGGAGCCGTGGCCATAACTTCGTATAATAACAATTGTTTGTAAAATCTGTTTACCCACCTTATATACGTACATGCATACATACACAATATCTATTAGGTGTTAAGTGTTAATATTAATTAACAGATAGCTGACCCATCGATTACACTTCAGATTACCTTTAGGTAGGTAGGTAGTTAAAAGAAATAATGAGGTTTTAGTTTCGAAGACCGAAATAGGTACTTTATTTTATTCTAAGCGAATGTATCGGCACACTGATGCACAGCACCAACTGGAATGTTCGTTCTGTTGTCTGGAAGCTGGATTGCTCTTATTTTCGTGAGGCCGCAGCGACGACTGCGATCAGCGCCGCGCGTTATTGTCATCTGGCCACTCGGCATCGACGACGACGCCTGCGCGGAATCCGACGTCCCTTTGATGCTGTTTATTTGCGCCTGCGCAGCTCGCACCCGCCTTGCAGCGGCCGTCCACATAAATAGGTGGTTGACACTGGCGATGGTGCGCTGCGCGCGCGCCGCGCGTGTCGCCGCCGCGTCGCCGGAATGTCGTCGGTCTGAGCGCATGAGCATCGGGCTCAGTGTGACTCACGGCAGCGCCGCTTTAAAACAGTCACCTCCGCTTACTCCTCGAAATGCAGCGCTTGATGAAACCTCGCTCGATAGTCCTTGCATAAAAAATTGTTCGCAACACTGACCTGTGCCTAGGGTTGCCAGGTGCCCGATATTTCCGGGATTGTCCCGGGCCAGGATCCAATGTCCCGTGTCCCGGGCGAAGGATCATGTTATCCCGGAGAGTGCAATTTGTCCCGGGAAGAAAAATATGTTTGTACATATAAGACTTGACGTCGCGCAAATAAGCCGGCGAACAGAAGTCCAGATTCTGATAAATTACTCAAATTAGCAACGCACAAGAAATATGAATAATAATTAATGTAAAAGAAGATTCTACTTTCATTGTAGTGCAGTGTTGCTTACTGAAGTTGTTTACTATAAAAAAAAAACACTCTTAAAAGTTCGCCGTAAAAATTATAACGGAAAAATATTGTCTTACATTTCTCCGCCCTTTTTTTTTATGCCTTATTTGTGAAGGACTGCAGGTAGCAGATATGTCCCGGGAAGGCTAACATCCAAAGAGTTTGGAATAGCCCCCGCTCCCCGCGTCGCGCGTGGGCGGGTTACGATCTCTGTGGCTAACATCAGATCTGGCAAGCCTACCTGTGCCACCGGGGCGGCGTTCCGCAGTGGGTGGCGACGGCAATGCAATCTCCCGTGGATATATCGGCGATATCGCTGACCGACTCGGCGACACAGCTCGTGTTTGCCCTGGATGCTATCCGGCCGAATTAATCAATATTTAAGTACTGACCGATGCTAATGGACCAACGACCAGTGGAATAATACTGGCCATCCCACGCCTAGTCTATCTAGATATGCATTCGCTCGTTCGGTAAGTTGAGTCGCCCTAATGGCTTCTTATATTCGGTGTTGTGTGCACTCTAGCTATGGGCATTATATTTTGTTTACCATTGAGAAATAAATTTACACAAAATACCATCCGACATTACGATACTTGAAAGAAACTGTTTTGAAAAACATAAAACCGAATTAAAAAAAAAAAACTATAACTAAAAAGTATTTAACAATATTTTGAAATTTTCTCTGTCATTGTATTGAAATATATGAATCGATATTGTGATTCATATTCCGACCCTTGAGTTGAAGGCGGTACAAAAGCACAAAAGGGGTCCTATCAATTTTCATGTGTGCTTTTGCTGAAGGTAAACCTAGTTTTTTGTTGATTTTTCAAAAACCGCTGAATCAATTTCGATAAAATTTATATGGGAATATAAATTTTATCGAAATTGATTGAGCGGGCGATAATATTTATACACCTCTGAAGTATGACCTACCAAACAAAATAAGAATTTTCAAAATCGGTCCACAATTTGACGGAGTAATCGCGTAACAAACATACAAAAACATACACTCGAATTGAGAACCTCCTCCTTTTGAAGTCGGTTGAAAATGATCTGTACAAAGTCAGACAGACCATAGGAATTTACTAATATTTCACATTCAACCATACAATCGAACTGCCGCGGATGCCAACCGGTTCTGTCAGGCCGACATGGCATTCCCAATCCCCGTGCATTACAGAATGTCCCTGGGAATCGTTAGACACCCACTCGAAGGTGAAAAGATGCAACATGTCGCGCTTTCTATAAAAAAAAACCTGGACGAGCCTTCTTGGACGCATGAGTAAGTTATGTATAAGCTACAGCCACACAAGTGGCAGGGCTCGAATCAATATGATCATTGAGCACAGCAGCGCGATGTAGCATGGAGGCTGCGCGTGCGCCGCTGCCGCCGCCGGGGGGCAGTCAATCAGAGCGAGAAGGCGCCCTCCTGTAATCGATCTGGAGGCCGAAGGTCGAAACCGGAGCCCGCCGCCGCTGTAGATTGGTGTGATTATCTCAGATCGTACGACCGCAGACGTATACGCGCAAATTCTATCCAATGCGCAGTAACTGTCTCGAACTGACGGCGATAGTAATTGTTTTTTTTTAAGTGAAAACTTCTTTAGCGGCGCTTGGCACTTTTTTAGGTCGGTAAAAATGTTAAACTCGCGTCATCGCGTCAGCGTCAGATTTATTTTTATTATTTAAAATTTAACCTTAAGCCGGTACGGTATTAAGGGTTAAGTTACGAGTGGCTCGGGATCGATTCTGTTCGTCTCTCAGTGACAGTGGGAATCCGATATTCGTTTGGTCGTTATGTGATTTCGTGGCTCAATGGTAAGAATGTAGGATTTGTATTTTTTGACCATGGGTTCGAATCCCTCAAAAATTTTTTGTTTTTTTTTTCTTTTGTTTTGTTTTTTAAGCAATGTTACGGCGTTGAAATTTTTTTAGGGTGTTTAGTTTTTTTTATAACCACCTAAGAATTATTTTCGGAAATACAAAAAGTTTTCAATTCTGCCGGCACTCCCGGAGTGCAACTGTGGCTTTTTTACGTAATCCGGTATGTGTGGCGGAGTCAGAGCGCATGCTCCGACCAGCCAATATCGAGAAAGTGCCGTACCGGTGAATTCCCTTTGGATTGCTGTTACATTGCGCGTTACAAACCTGGCCGTTCATTAAATTCATTGGTTGGTCATTCATTCATTACTCTACAGTGCCGTAGCAAGTTGTGGTCACACTTCTTACTGTTAACAATAAAGTGCCTTATAATTTACAAACTCGTTCGAATCATCGGCAGTTAGTTGTTAGTCATCTGCTCGATAACTGATGCAGATTTACACGTAATAATTTTGATCGGATATTGGTTCATTGTGCGTTGAACCCCGACGGGGTCGCACGCTCGGCTCGCCCACATCGCAACGCGCCGCGGCCGCCGCGCCGCCCGCCTCCTCCGCCGCCGCCGCCCGCCTCCGCCGCAGCCGCCCATTCATTCCGCGCTAATATTTGCATCTCTTTATGTGTTACGCGAAATAACGGCAGCGTAATTACTCGCCTACTTCTACATGCATACACTGTGTAGGATTTACGACGCAACACGTGTCTGTTTTTCCTGGGCGAACACTCGACGCTGCTGATGGCGCTGACGCAAGCTCCGCCCATTTGCGCACGCGTAGAGTATTCTTCATTATTTCACAAAACAGTTTTGTATGGGGTTTTTTCGTCCGTAGATTCGGAGACAATTCGGATTCGGACAGACAGACGAGACACGAGAGTGATCCTATATAAGGGTTTTTTCCTCTTGAGCCCTAACTTCACACAATTAGTTGCTGAAGATTTTGTTCATCATGTCTATCTAGACCAGTGGCTCCCAAATTGTGGTACGCGTACCGCCAGGGGTGCGCAGGCTCAGGAGTAGGGGTACGCGTGAGCGCACTTAATGACCACGTTTACCTCTACAATCTTAAGTAAAGATAAAGAAAGGGGCCCACTATCTCATTCATTAGTGAAAATTCCCTTTTTTTTTTCTTTTTTTTCTTTATTTTTCGGGAAATCAACAGCACAAGTTAATACAAATTATACACTTAGAATGAACACTTGCGATGGCCTATTAAAGATTTCCATAAAGGATTACATTGATTACGGGCTAGGAAACATACATAACATATGGAAATATAAGAAAAAATAAACTAAAATAAAAATAAACTGTGGTTATGAATGCATGTGTGGGTGATACTTATTCGCTCATCAATGTCTCTATAATCTCAATTCTGAATTTTAACCTCAACTTACACTGATTAATGGTTGATTGGGATTTATTTCGTATGGTATTGTAATTAATTACTAACTAAATATTAGAACGATAAACAACATTATTTATTATCTATGTAAAAATAAGAACCATATGAAAAAAAAAATTATTTATCATTTATACAATTTACTCAGGGGTACTTGGGTCTCAGAAAATTCGCCAAGGGGTACCGATTAAAATATAATTGGGAACCGCTGATCTAGACGAATGGTGGTTGATTCAAGTTTGCCTCAAGATAACTGGCATTCCAATTTCCGACTGGAGCGAGACGTTGCATTACGTCTTCGATTAGCCAGGCGGGGGTGTCTGTGTGCCGGTCGGTGCCGAATGCACAGTCACTCGCCTCGTCACTCGCTTGGCTAAAATGAATCATGGTCTGCCACTCTTTTATCATTTTGTTATTTCACATTCGTAATTAGCTGAAATCATTTTACTATGTATTTCAAATTTCGAACCAATTAGATAGGTACACCAAACTGTATAAATCTTCCCGGTTCTTGTATATTTATAAAAAACAATATATAAAAAACAAAAACCACTTTCGTTTCATACTTACCTGGATGGACAAGTATGTATGTATGTATATTTATTTGTATATAATATTCTATATATTTAGTAATTCATATGTATTAAACATGTATGGCTTATATTTTACTAGCATGTACTTATATGTATGTATTAATAAGTATTCTTATTATTATTTTTATCTTCAATTGTCACGCAACTCTTTTGCTACTACCTACTTACATTCCACTATATTATCGAATCTCAAACATCCAAAGGTTGACTGTAAGAAATCTCTCTAAGGGACAAGTCCGCCTTTGCACCTTATGTAATTTTTCCAATGTATTTGTTACTGTTTAATGTTTACTGGAGCAATAAAGAATTTTCTATCTATCTATCTATTTAGGTTATCTTTATCTATCACCGAGGGTATAACATAATATTAGGTATCATGTGAATAACCTGAACATACACCTACATACTTAACTATGCAATAAGTATTGACTTTGCATTGTTTCATTTCATAATAATTTTCCAAGTTCCAAGTAAGTGGATGCCTACCTTGTTGTATTACCTGAATCGATAAGGTACGATAGCAGAAGCCGATTTCAAAACATTGGAGTTTGTATGCTTGCTGTTTATCGCTAAACCGGTCTTAAGGTAGGTTAGGTTGATGTTATAAAGAAATGACGATCTTTTGTTATCTATCAATGTTGAATCCATATTAAACGTGTTAATTGTATCTGTTACGTATTAAATGCCATGCTCATTGCTCACTATCGAAAGTCACGGAACTGAAATTTCGTTATATGGAGAGATTGTTTATTGTTTATTGTATAATTTCATCCACAGGTAGGTAACCTACGCTTGGACATGTCGAAAATTCCGCCAGTTCTAAATTCAATGCGAAGAAGAACTGACAAACAAACTTCGCAAGTCACAATGTTTTGTTAGTACCTTAAAAGTATTATATTATAGTAACTTACAAATAATTAACCCATACTACCGCTCACAAGAGCATTAATATTTACAGCATAAACATGAATACTGAAGAATCTGACCACACTGCCTATTTAAATTACCTATATCTGGTGTATAGTGCCATCGTCAATTTTGATATTTCATATTATATCAAGTCAAATAAAACAATTACTTTACGTTTATTACAAAGAAATGTAATAAGTCATATTAAAAATCAAATGATACAAAGTGTATCGAATTGTCAAAATTTGTTAGTGGGAAAAATAGTAGTCAGACTCTTAGATAAAATTACGGTCAGTTAATGCATCCTTAATACTGTAATAACTCTTTTCAATTAACATTATTTTAATCCGTCGTTTAAAATTATTGTCATCTAATTGTTTTATGTTAGGAGACAGTTTATTATAAAATCTAACACTATTACAAATAAAGCTTTTTGTAGTATTAGCTAATCTATGTCTTATTAGTTGTACATTATTCTTACCCCGTGTGTCATAGTTATGATTGTCGGAATTGAGAGAGGAATCATGAATGTATTTTCTGGCATAGCATATGTTCTGGTAAACATATGCACTTGGTAAAGTCATGACTCCTATCTCTCCGAACGCTGTCCTACAAGTATCTCTAGTTTTCATATTTAGGATGTACCTCAAGGCCCTCTTCTGTAATAAAAATATTCTATTTGAGTCTGCTGCATTTCCCCAAAACATTAGGCCATATGACATGATGCTCTCAAAATAAGCATGATAAACCGTTTTTGCAGCATGGGTCCCGCCTAGCTCTTTAATTTTTTTGATAGCATAACATGCGGAACTCAACTTACCAGCTAAAGAGTTTATGTGGGCTTTCCAAGTAAAACTTTTATCAAATATTACCCCAAGAAAAGTTAGTTCATTAGCAAGGTTTAATGACAAGTTATCTGCAGTTTTTAATATGCTATCATTGTTATTACGTCTATGAGTCCCAAGAGCAAAGTGCATAATATTAGTTTTGTTGACATTTAGCAATAGATTGTTGCACTCAAACCAAGATTTTAGAGATTCTAGTACAGTTAAAAAGGATTCTCTCAGTTTACTTATATCATTGTTTTTCAGTACAACTGAGATATCATCTGCAAACATTACCATCTCTATATCGTCTGTTATACAGCTCGAGATGTCGTTAACATATATTAGAAACAATAATGGTCCCAGGATAGAACCCTGCGGCACACCCATTGTGATTGATTCTACATTCGATTTTAAGCCATTGACGTCACATATTTGAGCTCTATTTTCTAAATATGATTGAAATATACGCAATTCATTGTCTCTTATGCCATAATGTTCCAGCTTCATTAATAATATTTCGTGATTTACACAGTCAAAGGCTTTGGATAGGTCACAAAAAATGCCATAAGTATGCTGAGAGTTGTCTAGAGAAGTTAATATTGATTTTACCATAGAAGCTATAGCATCACCCGTTGAGAGTCCTTTCCGAAATCCAAATTGTTTACAATTTAAAAGTTCATTATCTGTAAGGAATTTAATTAGCCGTTTTTCCAAAATTTTTTCAAAAACCTTACTGAAAACTGGCAATATAGAAACAGGACGATAGTTCTCAACATTGTTATGGCATCCCTTTTTATACAAAGGTATAACTTTGGCTACTTTTAATGAATCTGGGAATATGCCATTTTCTAGACAGTCATTTACAATATCTGTTAGCGGGCCGATAACATTTGTTACAGATTTCAATAATACAGGTGATAGACTCCACAGGTCTAGGGAACGTTTAGATTTCAGGTCCTTTATTACTCTCTCAGTCTCTAGGTATGTGACAGATGCAAATTTCGCTGATTCAGAATTCCGAGGGATAAATGATTTGAGGTAGTTTAACGATACTTCTTTACTAGCCTTTAGACTTTGAGTAGTATTATGGGCTATTGTGGAAAAAAATTTATTCACATGATTGGCAATCGCTGTATTATCTGAAATAATTTCTGATCCAATTTTTAACTCTAGCTTGGTGTTACAGTCTTTAGATTTGCCAGTTTCTTCTTTAATTATGTTCCAGGCCATTTTGATTTTATTATCTGAATTCATAATTTTGTTTTTAAGGAACAGTTGCTTGGCTTTAATGGTAACTTGTTTAAAGATTTTGCTGTAACGTGTAACATAAGATCTAAGATCTGGGTTATTGTTAACTTTTAGGAGGTCGTATAAATGAAATAATTTGTCTTTAGAAATAACAATAGCTGGAGTAGCCCAGTCGGCAAATGTTTTTTTATTATTTACACATATACGTTTTAATGGCAGATGCTTGTCTAGGTATCTTATATCTCACGATCTCGGATCGTAATATTTGTTTTTAGGTTTCCGTACCCCGTACGTTACTGAACCTACGCTGTCTGTTTGTCCGTCCGTCCGTCCGTCCGTCCGTAACTAACAGATAGCTGGTTGAAATTTTCACAGAATATGTGTTATTATGGCGGATAAGCCTACAAAGTATGAACTTTCACCGATGACGTGATGACGTGATACTGAGACGAGTACCACTCCAAAGTAATACAACAAATAATATAAACCGACCATTTACGTGGTCAGTCAGTCAGCGTGTAAGCATCTACTGCTGAACATACGCCTCTCCAATTTTCCTCCAGTCTTCCCGGCCTTCCGCGGTACGGAACCACTGCTTTCCGCCGACGTACTTGATGTCGTCGTCCCATCTGGCGGATGGTCTTCCCACGCTCCCTTTTCCTGTCCACGGCCGCCTTTGTTACTCCAACGGTCCATTTACGTGGTGGTACGGAGTAACCTGTCCTACACTGGCGCGGCCGTGGACAGGAAAACAGGAGTGTGGGAAGACCACCCGCCAGGTGGGACGACTCTATAAAGTGCGTCTGCGGAAAGCGATGGTTCCGTACCGCTGAAGACCGGGAGGACTGGAGGGAATTTGGAGAGGCCTATGTCCAGCAGTGGACGCATACACGCTGACTGACTGACTGATTGAAACCTCGGTGCGTGAGTCCGATTCGCACTTGGCCACGTTTTTATGGAAATTGGCACGATTGGCTGCTTCACCTACAACACCCGTGACGTGGTGAATTAGGTGCCATATCAGTTTGCTTTGGTCGTGTCGGCTGCTCTGAACTGGTCGGAAAACACAAACTATTTACATAGCCGTTTCGACCGACCGTTCATTCAGTGCGGTGGTATCAATCCGGGCGGGTTAAACCCTACCACCTAGTAATATAAGAAGGGAGTCATATCCCTTAGTTGCCTCTTACGACATACACAAGGAGAGATGCAGTGGGGCTATTCTTTTAAAGTACCGGCCCCACACGGTACGGTACATACATACCGGTACATACGGTCACGACTCGTGAAAGCAACTGTATATGCTTGAAGAAAATGTTTTGAATATTTATTTAGAAAGTAAAGCAAGGTCCCTTCCCTCCTAATCTTACTTGGTGGTAGGGTTTAACCCGCCCGGGTTGATACCACCGCACTGAATGAAACGTCGGTCGAAACGGCTATGTAAATAGTTTGTGTTTTCCGACCAGTTCAGTGTAGCCGGCACGATCAAAGGGGGTAGCACTGACATGGCACCTAGTTCACCCGGTGTTATGGGCTGGCATCACGGACGTTGTAGGTGATGTTGCCAACCGTGTGAGTTTCCATAAAAAAAATAATTCTAATAGTGACAAAACTGTTTAGGTGCAATATTATGTCTCTTCGAACGCGGATTGGCGCATACAGCCGCGCCGCGCTCGCTCAGGCGTGCAAGGACATTCATCTGAAAAAAAAACTCCTGAATAATAGATATCCAATATCGTCGGCCGGAGTCGATTGTTAGCGATCTTATTGTCTAGCTCTGAGTCCGCTGGGCCCGCTCCCACTGGAGCTGTAGGTATACCCAGAGCTACCTGCCCAGTACCCTAATCACGAGATTTAACCTACAACGCTACGCCGTGTTCTCCGCATCATTTTGTATGGAGAAACGAAGTTCGCAAATCTATCACTAGAGGCGCTGCTCCGTTTCTCCATACAAATGATGCGGATAACACGGCGCTTAGCGTAGCGTAGCGTAGTAGGTTAAATCTCGTGATTAGGGTACAGTTGTCTCGTCCCCGTGGCGTCTCGCGCGCGCCTCAACTTCGTCTATTTTTGCAACTTATCGGCGTTGCAGTTGGATGATACGAAAATAGATTGCATGCTACTAATTATTAAAGTGCATCTAATTGAGCTTTACTTAACGAATTCCGCAAATACTTCCACGCTAGTGTGAACATTCGCGAGACCTTGGAATATTTGCACGAATAACAATGCATTGCCTGCAGTTAGATATCTCCAAATCTAGCTTAGAATTAAGTATATCTGATGTTAATGTTCGGGCGCTCCGGATATTATGTGAGAGCCGCTGAGAGTAACTGAACTCTGTTTCAAGACAATTCCAATACAATGATCATATTTTTTTGGTTTTCCTTGTATTTTTGCGTCAAACCTCAGATGGTCAATCGTTTGTTTCTGTTTACCCGACTGCGCGAAGCAAAAAGAAGGGTAATGTTTTACGAGTGTGTGTATGTATGTATGTATTTCTACTTCTATGATACGCGCTGTAGCCTAAACGGCTTGATGAATTTTAACGCTATAGGCTATAAAAAATGTGAAAATTCATAATGGCGGCCGTCAAGCGCCATCTTGTCAAAACTTTGAAAATAGTTTTTTTCAAAGCCCATCGAGTGGGTTATTTATTATCTATCATTGTCAAGAGCTCGAAAATGCGATTTAAAAAACAAAATAAAATAAAAAATGTATAAATATGGTCTGCTAAAAAAAATCGGGGTTTATAAATTTTTTGGTTTTTTTTTTCTGGGAGACTTACTTGACTTTTTTTCTTGGGAGACTTACAACAATATTCTCAAACCATATTTAACCTACTATTCAGTACATTTATATACGCAATTAGTTTTGCATCGAATCGATTGATCGGTTTCACTTCCTCGCGTGGAGCGAAAGCTATAGAATCGCCGAATTAGTAATTATTGTGCAAGCAAATTCGTCGATCTCATCCGTATCAATATTGGCTTCTCAACTCTCTACTCTTCCTATACAAGTTGTTTGCACTTTCAACAAGGGTATCGCTCTTCCGAATAAAGTGGAAGACAGGTTAGAGCAACTGTGTACTTGAATTATTATGACCTAGCTCTCTGTCGATACCGGAAGTTGGAAGTGCATAATTTACTTCCTCGAAAAATGTGTACCGCCTGGAGGCTGACTAGTATAGCTAGTACCTACCTACGCCGTAAAAACGTATCTCGTTGCCGACGAGACACCTTGGATATTGAACAACGGTTCTTTTAATGTTTCAAGCAATTTCTTGAAGCATTATTAAGAGAAGAGTTTTGTCTTTATTTTTCTGCAGTATCCCTGTACCGTGTGGGGTCGGTACTTAAAAAGAATAGCCCCACTGCATCTCTCCCCGTCGCATGTCGTAAAAGTCGACTAAGGGATAAGAAAATTCGTCCGCCTCGGTAGCTCAGTGGCGCGGTTGGTTAGTCAACTGTTATTAAGCAACGCTGAGCGCGGTCAGTGTTTGGATGGGTGACCGCTCGACCGTTGGAGGCTGACCGTGGTTCGGATTCCACGTTAAACTGTAGGTCCCTTCCCTTCTTACCTTACTAGGTGGTAGGGTTTATCCCGGCCGGGTTGGTACCACCGCACTGAACGAAACGTCGGTCGAAACGGCTATGTAAATAGTTCGTGTTTTCCGTCCAGTTTAGTGTAGCCGACATGAAATGAAGGGAAGCACTGACATGGCACCTAGTTCAGCCTGTGTTATGGGCTGACATCACGGATGTTGTAGGTGATGTAGCCAACCGTGTCAGTTTCCATAAAAAAAAAAAAAAAAAAAAACCCTCATCGGGAATCAGTTATTATTTGTCTAATAATGACGTCGCTGTAGATATGTATTATATTCTGAATGTAAAAAGACAAGAGTGAGCATGATAAAGCAGTTCATGCATTGTACTGAGGGAAGTATCGGCTATCGACGACGCAATAATTACTGCGTACCCACTGATAACACATCTCGGTTTGTTGACCTAAATCGTACTCGCTTCTAGCCTACTGCAGTCGTATCCGCAGCGAAGACTCGTTAGATTTCTCTCGCACTACTTACGCGCAAGTTTAAAGGAAATCGGATTTTCTGACCCTCTACTTCCTTCTGTCTGAGCTTTCATCGTTCTCTTCAGTGGTTGCAAATTATTTTGATGATCGGCCGGAGCTTTATGAGACTGCACCATTTTCACACTTTCCTGACATTTGCATAATATGCTCACATTTTGGACGGATTGTATGTGGATGGTTAAGTTTGGCTTATTTAATTCGAAACTTAGCTACTTCTTTATTGAAGTGCAGTTCAGCTGGTTCGTTTATTAAAATAATAGTATTAACGTAATGGCTTGCTTACACAGTTGCACCGTGCACGCCAGCACTAGATTTACTACTGTGCCGTAAGCGTCACCCACGCTCGTTTCATTATATCCACATACTTCATTAGTGAATTTTAATTGCACAGTAACATCTTTATTCGATTATTTTTATGTTATTTTGTAATCTCAGCAGTCATATAATCTCGTCAGCTAATTCAATACAGTCACCATAACATACGTTCAACAGCTGATAACAGCACGATTACGCAGATACGATTCTGTCGATGTGATGACCTTTTCACCGTTGTTGACGCACTGGAACAGGTGTCGCCACTGCGACTGTGCTGTAATTCGAACCTCGGTGTCAGGTGACCGACTCAGAATGACGGCTCTGTCGACGCAGCAAGCTCCTTTTGATTGAAATTCAGATCATCGCCTTCGTTTGTGAACGCATCGGGCGTGCAGGCAGAGCCGTCGCATCGCCGCCGCCGACGACGTTGTGGTTTCCTGAGGCGTCTGGTGAATGGCGCAGTGCCAGCGGCGGCGGCGCGCGGCGACGAAGTCGGGGACGAAGACGCGACAGGTGACGGGACGGTAGTGCAACTCGGTGCGCCAGAGATCCAGAGTATTGATCAAAGCTAGATAACACTTCAATAAATCGCTCACTATCGAGCCACCTGGAACCAATGACCAACCTATTGGACGATACAGCTGTCCTACAATGTTCATGTAGTATAGGCAGGCATACGTTGCACGTTCCGCGTCTATAATTTCGGGTGAAACCGACGAGCATGTTGGGCAATCTTTTAACAAGCAGCTGTTCAGCTCTGCTTTTCGTGCGGAAGCGTTGGATGAACCATGTTGTGACGGAGATATTAGCGCCGCACTTCCGAGACAGTACCCGTGTGGCCCACTGGCGGCCGCTCCGCGCCACCTGGCCCCGCCCCTCCGCCGCCGGCGCCGCCGCCGCCCGGCTCCACTGACCGGTCTACCATTTTACTTTCGCGACGTCTGAGGCAGCTAATGCGAGTGCCGCCACCACCGCCTTCTCCCCGCCGCGCCGACAAGTTCATTGGCACCGCGCGACCTCGTCCGCACCCGCCCCTCGCTCCACCGCGGGCGAGTTCGGCCTCCGTACTTCACTTATTCGATTTACTGTCAAAATTGATAGGCAAAAAAAAACCTTTTCTATTTATAGAAAGTCGGCAACCGAACCGTCTATTTTTAGAGTCACACCGAGCCGGTCAATAGCCGAGAAAAAATCTCCATTACTTACCACCGAGATGGCCGCCTGCATGTGGGTGGGTTGCTGCAATGTTTGCAAACTGGATTTGTAAGATATTTGCGCTGGCGACTCCCGTCGCCGGTCCTGCTGAAGGATATACGTACTGCGTGCCGGGGACCTGTTGTGCGTGCGTGAGCTTTCGTGTTCTACGACCAAGGCGACGACGACGCGGCGGTAATACGTATTACTTGGTCTGAGAGAATGCCGTTTGCAACATTGTCACGGCTCGTTTGTTTTGGTAAATGTACTCCTTCTCCACTTTCGTGAGAACCGACCTCCGATATAGGTGCGGTTTCGGCCGATGTCATTTTAGGCGAATAGCAGGCGAACGATAAGTTTGTGAAGTTCGTGCATTGCGATAATACAATTTTAGCCGCGATAACAAGCCGCGAATGCACTCGTCCGTCGCGTTTCGCCGATCATGTGTCGCCGCTTAGGGGCGAGCTCGAGCTGGGTTCCATTTCGATTTTCGGCTGATGTAAGCTGTAACGGAAGCAAAGAATAAAATAAATCTAAAAAAAATCGGTCAAGTGCGAGTCGAACTCGCGTGGAGAGGGTTCCGTACCATTCCGTTTTGCGAGAGAAACATTTCGGATTTTCGTTTAGGTTTTCCTGTAAACTGTAAGACAGACGCTATATTAAATGAAGTCTGACCGCAAAAGAGATGTCAAATAAGCAGATTATATCACTTAGGAAGGGGGTAAGAGATTGCTCGTATGCAATACCCCTTGCCTTTTGAGTAAGTACCGTTACACCAGTCAGCAACAACATAAATCATGTAAATAAATGTATTAAGTTAGACTAAGTATTACTGCTCTGTATGCAAATGTTTATCACACTCAATAAATGGTTTTTTATTTATTTTTTTATTTATATTCCTTTTTTTTTCAAAATTTTAGACTCAGTAGTTTCGGTGTTAGGGATGCTCGATTTTCTTATATTTTCTTTAATATCTTTAAAACTATGCATTTTGAAATTATAAAAGAAAATATTGTATTTCTTATAACGAATCCTTTAATTTGATACGTTCACATATGTACTTGAAAATAATTTTTAACTGTATAATTTGGTCCCCCAAAGTTGACCCCCAAAATGGAAAATCGTTCATTTACGCTATACATACATCCGTGATTGGGATCATCAAACTCTATTCTATAGGTACTTTATGTAACATTCACCTTTTTTCGTCCAGTAGATTCCGAGGTAGATTCAGGGAAAACACAGAGGGACAGACAGACGGGCAGACACGAGAGTGATCCTATAAGGTTCCGTTTTTTCTCTTTTGAGGTACGGAAAGGTACCTAAAACAATCTGATTTTATCCATGTAATTCTTAATATTATCTTGACCCTTCATTTGACAAAAGTTAAAAATATTCCAGAGAGCGTAAGTAGACTAGGTCATTACAGGATGTCTACCTACACTAGGTGAGACATTGAGCTTTCGTCTTTTATTGAATTATTTTTATTGAAAGCGCGACATTTTATGCCGCAGTCAGGTGTCTAGCGACGCCCATGAACATTCGGTCGTATGCGGGGGTTGCGAATACCATACCGGCCTGACTGACAGGTGAATGGGCATTCACGCCACTCTTGAAGGACCTAGAAGTCATTGAGAAGTTTAAAGGTTAAAACTCAAAGGTTGAATGAAAGAAATCACTTATACTGTCCGCCTTTGCGCGCTGTTGTTCTTTTGTTTTGTATTTTTATTATCAGTGTATTAATGTATTTTCTATTGTTCTTCAGATATCAATGGTCGGTGTCCATAAAAGAATTTCTATCTATCTAAGTTAATAACCGTAATGATTTTGTGTTGACGTGAGTGACGACATTTTCATTTGGCGTGCTGCTGCTATGAAATATTTGTTCACTCACCGCAATGGACGTTGTACATTAATAGATATTTGTAAATATTTCGTGCCTCAGCCATTCTCACTGTGGTGAAGAAACGAATAGCCTTGAAATTTTTAGGGAACGGATGCAGGATGTCATAGGAGTCATCTTGTTCAGTGTACTTAATTCAAATCATACTAATGGGCTCATCATGCCTACGACCTGCCTGACCTCAATTAAGTCCCTTCACAGGATACTTTTCCGTCGCATATAGCAAATTGACCATATTATTAGCCAAGGCTGCTTGGGAATTAAGCTTCCTCTACTCGGCATCATTCAGAGGTAGAATAAATCCTATTGAATTCGAGATAGAATATAGACATTTCCGGAGTTCAGTTCTCTACATCCCGGCCGACCGCATCAGAAGCGGGATCCCATAACTAGGAACTTGGAAAATTATTTCACATTTTGTAGGTAAGTAGGTAATATGATATCGCTTGGTAGGTAGCTCGTGCTCAATAAACATGACTCTAAAATAATTTCCATTTGCGCTTTGCTACAGTATATTTTTTTTATCCCGAATTTGTTAAATTGTTCTATGTGTATTTAAGGGCCCGTAGGCTCCTACGAGAGGACGAGAAGACTGACATAATTGTCGTAGCAAGTGCTGTGCCGAGAGACAAATGTTACAGTCGACAGAGCCAAAAACACCTATCCTCGCGAAACCACGCTCAGTAAGATTTTTCTGAGAAATAAATTTTTTGATGTAAAATAATTATAATAGTTCTGTAGTGTTAAACTTTTTATGTAATATAAATTGTCATGTTTGTCTACGATAGCGCAATAAATGAATATTGTATTTTACCACATAAATGATAGTACTTTTATACTGATAAATAAAACAATTCGTGCGAAATTATTCCCTACCAATTCCAAAATATTCAAAAATGCACAACGTTGATGTTTAAGTTTTCACTTCTGCCGGTACTCCCGGAGTGCAACCTTTTTTTTATGCTGTTTTGGCCTTGGACCTAATAAACTGCGTAAAACCCACATCTTTGGAAATGTTGCAGCCCAATAGGTTTAGGTGCTCCAAGACAGGGCTTATTATACATATATAATAAGGTAATATAAGCTTCGGAGCCTTAATACATTGGGCGGGCATGTCTATAAATCCAAACCAAACTATATGGTCGTTTCGTTACATCTGTCCAGCAAGATGCATAGATCGATTGCACGCGCCTGTTCCAGGGTTGAGCAGTAACGAGCCTAGAGATGCCGATCGGTTTAAATACAATAAGTTGCACACCGAATAATACCAAAAATTTGGTATAAAACCGGTATAATACCGATAGATCACCGTTGCTTTGGTGACTAACATAAAAAATCATTAGCGTATAAATAACATTAAAAAAGGACGTTTAGTACTCCCGCATAAGGTTGATTCTTGGTTTAGTAGGTAGGTAGTATCCCCCCGCGAGGCCGCGCCCGTAACGCCAAAGAGCGCGAGCACCTAGATCGGTATAAAACGGATAAGTCACCGTTGCTTTGGTGACTAACGGCTAATTTACACTGAGGCAACAACGGCCGACATTGTGGCATGTTACACTGTCGCATGCAACAATGTTGGTCGATGTTGCACATGCTACAAAGCGACAACGTTCAACAAAATACAAGCATAACGAAGCAAGCACCGCACGCAGCACGTGTGTATGGGAATGGGACGGTTCGATTGACATGTGGCGTGCGCGGTGCGGCATCTCTAGATAGAATTACCTACCTGGGTTAGAATTAAATTGTTTTTTTTAAATGGTGTGGTCAAACGAAAAAAAAAAATGCAATTTAATTAATACTATACAATACAGGGTGCAATTTTTATGTTTTGTATTTATGCTACGCCACAATGTACATTAGCCTTAACCTACAAGTGCTATTCAAAAAAGTATATTTAGTACGCCGCATTAAGGCGGGAATAAGGGTCAAAATTGAAAATAGGTGAACTTAAAAAAAAAATTCAGAGCTATTGATAATTTACATAAAAAATCTATAAAAAAATATGTGTTATGCATTGGTCTTTAACAAACAAAGTTAGCGTTTCAAAACAAATGTATTATTTTGGAAATAGTGTTAAATAAATTTCCATAAAATAAGAATAACATACTTTCAAATTGAAATTTCTGGAAAACTAGAGATAGTTTCAATACGAGACTTACATAAAAATGTACATATATTTTTTCTCGACCATTCTAGTGAATTGTTTTTGTATTTTCATGTTTTACAACGCGTCATATTGAATAAATACCCCAATTTTTCGTACAATCGGCAGATTTCGCTGCGCGGTACGAGCGATCCTCGCCTCCCGCCCCGCCAGTCCCGCTCGGGTCGTTGTGCTAGTCGGACGTACGCCGGTTCGCTCCGAGATCGCGATAGCGCTAAATCTTTGACGCACAAGCTCAGCAAGAGATACGATAATTTGAGCACCAATAGTAAAGTGGCATGTAGCTTAGTGGGAAAGGGCTTGCCTACGACCCGATAGGTCATCGTTTCAAATCTTGAAGATTTTTTTATATCATGGGCAAATATGTTTATATCATGGGAAAGTGGTCAAGTTCGAGTCGAGCTCGCGTAAAGAGGGTTCCGTGCCATCCCGTTTTCTGCGAGAACTAGAAGGCTTAGGATTTTTTGACGAAACTTCGTATACCTAGTGGTAGCGTATATCCCGGAGTAACTTTCATTTAAAAAAGGTCATAACTCGAGAACCGCTGGCCTAGACCCATCGTGTTGGTACTCAAAATGGACAACTCGCTGAGATATACGCATCTATGACATGAAAATTTGTTTTGGTCATAACACGATAACCACTGGTGCCGGACCAATCATGTTCGTACTGAACTTCAGGTCTCGGTGAGATCTATCCATATGTCACACGAACTTTTGTTTTGGTCATAACTAGAGAACCACTGGTGCTAGACCCATCGTGTTGGTACTCAAACTTCAGGTCTCGGTGAGATCTATCCATCTGTCACGTGAACTTTTGTTTTGGTCATAACTCGAGAACCACTGATGCTAGACCCATCGTGTTGGTACTCAAACTTCAGGTCTCCGTGAGATCTATCCATCTGTCACGTGAACTTTTGTTTTGGTCATAACTCGAGAACCACTAGTGCCAGACCCATCGTGTTGGTACTCAAACTTCAGGTCTCGGTGAGATCTATCCATCTGTCACGTGAAATTTTGTTTTGGTCATAACTCGAGAACCACTGGTGCTAGACCCATCGTGTTGGTACTCAAACTTCAGGTCTCTGTAAGATCTATCCATATGTCACATGAACTTTTGTTTTAGTCATAACTCGAGATGTTTAAGTACCAACACGATGGGTCTAGCACCAGTGGTTCTCGAGTTATGACCAAAACAAAATTTCACGTGACAGATGGATAGATCTCACCGAGCCCTGAAGTTTGAGTACCAACACGATGGGTCTAGCACCAGTGGTTCTCGAGTTATGACCAAAACAAAAGTTCACGTGACAGATGGATGGATCTCACCGAGACCTGAAGTTTGAGTACCAACACGATGGGTCTAGCACCAGTGGTTCTCGAGTTATGACCAAAACAAAAGTTCACGTGACAGATGGATAGATCTCACCGAGACCTGAAGTATGAGTACCAACACGATGGGTCTAGCACCAGTGGTTCTCGAGTTATGACCAAAACAAAAGTTCATGTGAAATATGGATAGATCTCACCGAGACCTGAAGTTTGAGTACCAATACCATGGGCCTAGCACCAATGGTTCTCGAGTTATGACCAAAACAAAAGTTCATGTGACATATGGATAGATCTCACCGAGACCTGAAGTTCATTACGAACATGATTGGTCCGGCACAAGTGGTTATCGTGTTATGTATGACCAAAACAAATTTTCATGTCATAGATGCGTGTATCTCAGCGAGTTGTCCATTTTGAGTACCAACACGATGGGTCTAGCACCAGTGGTTCTCGAGTTATGACCAAAACAAAAGTTCATGTGACAGATGGATAGATCTCACCGAGACCTGAAGTTTGAGTACCAACACGATGGGTCTAGGCCAGCGGTTCTCGAGATATGATCTTTTAAAAAAAAAAGTTACTCCGCGATATACGCTACCACTAGGTATACGAAGTTTCGTCAAAAAATCCTAAGCCTTCTAGTTCTCGCAGAAAACGGGATGCCACGGAACCCTCTTTACGCGAGCTCGACTCGAACTTGACCACTTTCTCATGATTTAAACATATTTGCCCATGATATAAAAAAAAATAAAAAATCTTCAAGATTTGAAACGACGACCTATCGTAGGCAAGCCCTTTCGCGCTGCGCTACATGCAACTTCACTAATGCGTTCAAATTTTCGTATCTGTTGCTGAGCTAGACTCACAGCTACCTACTAGTTTCGCGGGGATCCTCGCCCTTTCTCCACCGACGTGGCCGAAATTCAAGGCCGAGTTCACTATTATTTGCACCTTAAGTTTAATTTTAGTTTGCTGGTGAGCACATACATACATCATACAACCAACGAACACCTGCGCTGCGTCCGACCGAATCAAAGAGTCCGCCCGCACCGCCAAAGAGAGCACGCGCCGCGTCGCGCAGCGCTCCGCGTACATACGCAGCCCTTTGTCGGCGCTAGCGGCAGTCGCTTTGTGCATTCGGTCTCTCTCTTTACAGAAGGACTTGCAGCTTGAGCGGTTGTGCTTTGATTTTTTTGTTGCCACCAGTCAGTATGATTCTGTCATTCCGTAAAGCAATACATACGCCACGCGCGCGACACATCCCCGCGAAAATCAATGCCGCACACTGCGTGCGAGGTTTGGCAACATTTTCAAGTCTTAAACACTTCAAATGGGAAGAAACATGTTGCGAGTATATATTGCAAGTTAAAATAGTCAAGATAGTGATATTTAGCATAATACTTGTCAGCTAAGTCAGTACAAACTCCATATATTGGAGCACAAATTTGATTAGCTCACGAATGTGGTTAGTCACCAAAGTCACGGTGATCTATTGGTATTATACCGGTATTAAACCGTGTCTTATTGAATCATACCGTGTTTTTACAACTCTAAACGAGCCGCTCCTCTCGCGTGGGATGTATGTCACAGTCGTCGGTGAGCCGGGGTTCCGCTGAGCGGCGAACAAATTTGCAATGAATGGCCATTTGCATTTTAGGGTTCAGTTTCTAAGCAAGAACAATTGCTATATCTCTCTGTTGCAGATTTCTTGACCCCAATGCCTATGCATACATGCCATAAAGCGACACGGCAATATAATCTTATTAATGTACGTTTTCTTAACCTTTCCAGCTAAGGAAGTAGGCGTAATCACCAGATCTAACTGCGCGGTAAATGAGTGAGCAAGGTCGTAGGGAAACCAGCCACGGTGTGCGTACTTGGTTGAACTTTAGTGGATGTAGGCGGAAAAGACTCGCAATGTTTGTAATGCGAAAAGAATCGTCAGTGGTGTGTCATGCGCATGATTACCGTCCGTGGCACGTGGAGATCCGTCGTCTCTTTACTCCATTGATAAACAGACGACACGTTATGTAAAAGTAACTGCGGCAGAGTTTATAACTTAAAGGTAGCTTTTAAAACTTATATGTTTTTATTTTGTGTATTTAGGCTATGTACCAAACTTTGGAAATAATAAAAGTACCGGCCAAGTGCAAGTCGGTATCGCGCAACGAGGGTTCCGTTCCACCACGTTATTGTTGGAACGGAACCAGTTTTTATTATTTGTTGTTTTACTTTAGAGTTAGCACTATAATCACACCAAGTTTGACGCTTGTATTTATTATCTACCGTTTTTTCGATAAATAAAAAACAAAAAACAGAAAAAACACGTTTCTTGTATGGGGACTCCCTTAATTTTTTTTTTATTACCTATTGTTTAGTATATCCGCCATTATAGCAAATATTCTGTGAAAATTTCAACCGGCTTCCTATTACTGTTCAAAAGATACAGCCCTTTAAAGGTAGGACAGACAGACAGACAGACAGACAGACAGACAGACAGACAGACAGACAGACAGACGGACGGACGGTTGAAAAGACAGATAGACGGACGGATAAACAGACATACAGACAGACGGCGTAGGCTTGGTAATAGGCTCCCGTTTGGGTACGGAACCCTAAAACGTGCAAAGAATAGTACAGGCATAGCTTCTGCAGTTTTACTCGCAGAGTTGTCCGTTTGACTGCTCTAATATTTGAGCCTTACAAACTTTTTAAAACAATTTGAATATCTGTACACGATCGTTAAGAAATGTTATGTATCTTTTACTTCTTTCTCACTTAGTCAATAAAAAATATGTAAGTTGACAAAATAAAAGAGTGCACACAATTCGACCCAAAACAAAAACTAGAGTCAGTTTATAAATAGTTGGGCTCGTTATACCTTGCATCAACCTTTCGCGAAAGTGACCGGATCGATCCTGTACTGCGAACTGCGAGCCTAGCCAAGGTCACGACATTACGAGCTTTAAATGGCTGACATCGTAGTACAAGATGGTACGAACGCGATGGCATTTCTGCTAAAATAATGTAAATTGAAGATATATTTATTGATTCCTCCGTGCAAGTTTCCTTCGACGTGACCCTGGCGATGGAGGCATAATGTCAGCTTAATCGTCTTTTTTTTTTGCATCTTCAGATCAGTTTTATAAATTTTTTTTTTTTGCTCAAAATGTTCAAATCCTATCTTACTAATATCATAAACGCGAAAGTTTGTGAGGATGGATGGATGTATGGATCTATGTCCCTCTTTCACGCAAAAACTACTGAACGGATTTTGATGAGATTTTACAGTACTATAGCTTATACATCAGAATAACATATAGGCTATATACCATCACGCTAAATAGCCTTAGGGCTCAGCAGTATCAAATAAAGTATAGTATGGACGGGAGAGAGTGAATATAAAAGACAAGAAAAACAAAAGCCTATCAACGTCACATAAAAACTTCAATTTCGAATTCTGTTCTTTTTTTTTAATCCACGCGGACGAAGTCGCGGGCAAAAGTTAGTACCTATATTAACTTAAAAACATTCTAATGAACTAGAAATTAACTGTTGAGGCTAATACTAGATATAAACAACATGTTGAGAGAAAAGTGGGCACGTCCAAAGGTTAAGACGGGTTATTTAGAAAATCCAAAATAAAATGAACAAATACATTTAATCTGTAGTTTATTTATTCAAAGAGCTTTGCGTTTTAAGAGATTACATGCCTACTTGGAAACGTATTCACAATTTTCAACCTCAATTCGACTGTGAGAGTCGTAGAGAAAGTTTCGAAAGAGAAACAGGCCGACAGACCGACCGATTTAATAGCGACACTCATAGGGCTTCTGGTATTATCTACGGAACCCTAATAATGTGAGCAGTACGGAATTCGCTCTGTCTGACGACCGGCCAAGAATGCTGATCGACCAGGTATCTTCAGAGGCGTAATAAAAATAGAATAAATAAATATCTGACGTAAAATGAAGACTCGTCGATGTGATACACACATAAGTCTACGCGCAGCGCGTTCGGCCGTTCTACGACGTCGTTCCGCGGTCCGTCACATTTTTTCGCATTTGACTTTCTTATACCGAAATAGCTTGGGTGAACTAATTAAGCACAAGGTGATGCAGAATCGCATTGAAGTTTATTTTTGCAGTGATGTATGTTGTCTCATTCTGCTGGCAGGACAGTTTCGCGGTTTGACCCATAATTTTTTCTCTGTAAACCCATGAGTGGGATGCGCGCACATATATTTTCAACCGACTTCAAAAGGAATAAATTCTCAATTCGACTGTATGTTTTTGTATGTTTGTTACGCGATTACTCCGTAAATTTTGGGCCGATTTTGAAAATTCTTTTTTGTTTGGTAGGTCATACTTGAGAGGTGGCCCATATAAATTTTATCGAAATCGATTCAGCGGTTTTTGAAAAATCAACAAAAAACTGTGGTTTGTGGACCACAAACCACAGTTCTTTGTAACCTAACCTAACCACAAATTGTGGTTACCTTCAGCAAAACTTTAGATGTGAACTTTTTCAGCAATAAATACATAAGCATGTCGATACTTTAGCACTATACTGCAACATGCTCAAAATTTTGCAGTTTGACACATGGAAAATAATTCTGTACCACTTCAACCGATTTCGATTATTCGATTTCAATTTTGATTATTCTTTTTTATGAAATATTACTAAAAAGAATGAAATAAAAACTGTTTTAAAAAACTTAAACCGACTTCCAAAAAAAAAAAAAATTGGACCGAAAAGTATTAAATAATATTTTGAAATTTTCTCTGTCATTGTATTGAAATACATATATGAATCGATATTGTGATTCATATTCGGACCCTTGAGTTGAAGACGGTACAAAAGCACACCTTAAAATTTATAGATGGACCCCTTTTGTGCTTTTGTACCGCCTTCAACTCAAGGGTCCGAATATGAATCACAATATCGATTCATATATTTAAATACAATGACAGAGACAATTTCAAAATATTATTACTTTTTAGTTCTAGTTTTTTTTTAAGTCGGTTATATGTTTTTAAAATGTCGTTTGAGAAAGTGCACTGGTGGTCCGAAGTACTCCGAAGATAACATTTGTCATCAATCACACACAACTGTTCCAGTGATACTGAGGTTCATTGAGAAGAAATAGCCGACAGCAGCAATAACTTTTACATGGTTCGATGATAGACACGCATCCAGTATTCCAGTTCAGCGGCGGAGGTTTTCAGAGCCCAGTTTAACTGCGCCCCGAACTCGTAAACTGAGCCCATTAAAGTGAAAGTCTGGGTGGAAACGAAATCACTATAATAACAAGCAGATGATAAAATTCGTCTAGTAACAAATGCTATCTCGACCGGACGCGGACGGAGTCGTCTGCTGATAATGCACAAGCGCCGTCGAATTAAATGCAATCCTCTGCCGGCCTCTGACGCTCCGCGGCGACTTTGTTTTGTTTAGTTACATAGATAACTTGACTTGGAAAGTATTCAAGTCATCGAAAACTCTCGGGTAATGGCTGTATTGAAATTGAGAGACATTAATCTTGTTTAGCTGCGGCGGCGGTGCGGCGGGCGTCCGGGATTAATAACAGTCTGCACACATTATACGTCAGATGTCGGTCGGTCCGTTCGTCCAGCTAACTCAACTCAACCAACACGGCCGTTGTTGCGCTTGATTTGTGTTTTACGATCAACTTATTTTTAAAGATAGCGTGTGGAGAATGTTCTATGTAATTTATTTAATTTAAAGCATAATCATTGAACGAATGTAAAACGTCGCTAGACTTTATCGATGCCAACTAGACAGTTCGTACCTACTATTTTATGAGCACATTTGGAAAAACGTAAATGACAAATTTCATGTTTGCGAATGCTGCGTATTTTACCCTTTATTTATATCAGTAAATTATCGCATAATAGCTATTATTACGGAACCATAATATCACCTTGCCCATTGCGTTTTAAACCGACTTCTATTTTCGCAATAAAATTGTTGTCCTAATAAAATCCAAGTAATTGTTTAATTTGACGTTAACGAAGCCGCTTTCCGAAACGTTTAATTCCGCTCCAACATATTTTCTCTGCATAGCATTTAAATAACATTTCCAGCACGCGTCGCTTATGCTGTTCCTAGTCGAACACCGAGTACCAACATCGACTACATCATCATAAGTCATCTTAAAACACCCACGTCGATTCAGTCACGATTTCAATGGGGGGCCGGGAGGAAAGTAAATTTTGCAACACCCACACAAATCATCCGGCATAGACGGGGAGTGAGTCGACTCCTCAATAGAGAGGCAGAGGTAATAAATGTATATACTGGCAACCGTGAAAGTGGTATTCATTATTCTACATGAATGATGACCGCTTGTGTAGCGTACTTCGGAACTAATTTCCAACCAGGTCTATTGTTGACAGACTCATTACCAGGCGCCTGCTCTAGTCGCTCGAGGGATGCGGTGCGGAAATGAAATTGCTCCACACTAAACTTGTGCAGCGCGATTTCCAATTCAAACGTCTATAATAAATTGTTGTTTTGTATCTGATATACGTATGGTTAATCCAATTTACGGCTGGGTTATAGAAAGAGGCGGGGGGGGGGGGTTCGTTTGGGGTATACTCCCCTCGCGGAAGAGGAAGCGGGTAAGTGGGGGAGGCAAAAACGTAATATGACTCAGTGAGGGGAGACGGGGTATAGGAGGGGGGTGCTATGCTATGCTGAGGGGGGGGGGGGAATAAGTATCTCCTGAATACTTCCCCCCCCCCCCCTTACTTTTCGGTACTTATCAGTTTACTACACAAAAAAGAAAGTATAAAAAAACTTAGGATTCCTCTTCTCCGGCGCTGCAGGAAGTGCAGCCCCTCTGTCCTTGCGTAACAAACCGCAGACACCGACGCTCGCCTCCGCAGCTTCGGCTTTTTGGTCACCTTCGGCGACCAGCCTCAGCCGCTCCGGCTCACACGGGTGCCTGCGCTTTGTTACAGCCGACGGGGGCTACACTCCCTCCGCGCCTCCGACTTATAAAAAACACTCTAGGGAATAGCCATACTAACAGGTTATGTTGGGGCGGTGAATTTTGTACTACATTTTAAATTTCACTAATATTTGGATGTCTTTAAAAAAAAATTCTCCAAAAGTATCAATCTCCGGCAAAAAATTATTTTTGCTAATAATTCCTTAGAGCCTCACCTACCATTCCCAGCTACCAGCAATCTTCTACTAAACCCGCCTCTTTCTACAGCGCACCCCAATTTACAAAGACAAATAAATACCCTAAGAACTAAAGTTCCGCTCGCATTGTTTTTTTTAAACTACCGGTCGCATACGTGTTTTCCGTCCAGTTCAGTGTAGCCGGCACGACCGAAGGGATGCACTGACATGGCACCTAGTTCGCAAGGTTTTATGGGCTGACATCACGGATGTAGTAGGTGATGTAACCAACCGTGTGTTTCCTTTAAAAAGAATTGGCACAGTGTGCTGGGACGTTCCTTGAGAACTGATTTTTTAAGGCTGTCTTGAATCGTGATTCGATGAAAAAATAATTATTTCTTGCCAGGCGTAAGTACGGCTCTTCAGTCTTTTCTAAAACATTGTAGTGATACTTCCGCGACTGTATTATTCGTGTAGTGTAGAACGAGCGGGGCCGGCGGCGATGACTCGAGGTGCAGCTGAGCGGGGCGGCGGCGCGGCGGAGGCGGCGCGGGGGCGCGGGCGATGGCGGAGGTGGCGCGGCGGGCGACGCGTTGTCTCGCCGCGTCGTCGCTGCCGGCAGATTTCGGCCGGCGAATTGACGGCGGCGCGGCGGCGGCTCGGGAACTGTGTCAGTTCATCGTCCCCGCCGAAACTGAGACTTTCTAACGAGATTATAGCTTAGGTTGTAAGTCGACTGGCGGCGCAGTGAGACTGGCGCGCCTGCAATTCAACATTGATTATTGTAGAAGAAGGCCCCTGTTTTTTTCGTCTCTTCCGGAGTTTCATCAAATTTTTCCATCATCTATAAAACAGGGAGGTTCGCTTATCCTACCTGGGCAGGTGAAGCTCCATGGACGCACTTTCCCTGGTCGGATACGGCAGCTCACTGCAGCTAGTAACTTAATAAATACTAAACCAGGTTAGTCTGTCGGGCCTTTTTGCGGTTTGGTGCATGTGTTTCCTCAATATTTACGTCAATCAGTATTGCCTAACTTCATTATTTTCCTAAAGGCCCTCCATTCGTTCGATATGTGTTTTAAAACGAACGAGCGACGCGTGCGTCGATTTTAAGTGTAGCGTAAAAACGCTACACTTCAAATCGGAGATTGGAGAAATTTGAGATACCAAACGCTGATCTTAGATATTTTTACGTCTCGCTTCAATCGCTCTAGTTAAAGTGAGATGAATGACGAATGTTCGGGCGGTATAACGCAAGTGTTAAGCCGACATGAGTGGCGAGAGAAATTGCAGTGAGTGGCGCGCGGAGGTGTGTGGCAGGCCGCAGGGTGGCAGTGGACGAGATGATAGTAAAATCGCGTGCCGCGCCGCGCGGCGTCCGCGTCGTCGGCTGCACCGCTATCTGCGAGTATCTGCCGCTAGCTGACTTCTAACATTAGCTAACGCATCGAGGAGCCAGTGTCCCGTGTAACGTTCCATAAGAAACTCATTAATAATTTTATTGAGATCCACGACCTTTCATTTGTATTATGAACTCTAGATTGGAGACAAGGACGAACGCAATGTCCGCCGGAAGAACGGACGCCACTTAAGACTGAAAGCGAAGAAGTGTCATTGTGCATAGTCAGAACTCTCAGTAATATTACAGCTCTTATACGAAAAACTGTAAGCCGTTATATTATGTGGATAGTCACAAGATACTTGTACCTAATAATATTTATTGAAAAAAACTGCAAAGTTTCTTGTCGGCTATTCGTGGGTATAATTTCGATGGTGTAATTGAGCCGGCTAAATCACATAGTGACAGAGTTAAAGAGTAGTTTTACTGTCATATGGAAGCTCAATTAGACAACACATATAATGAAATTGCAACAATGCAAAGAAACCGTTGAAATACCGTTCTAAATTAATCTCACAAAGTTCTTCATGCAGCCACATAATATCAAACTGAAGTACAATGAATCGCGTGTAACCAATGTGCGTATATTCAGCATCCAAATTAAAGGTGCGTTTCGGCGATCATGATCATGAACTTGAAGTTTCGCACCCAACTAATGATGACTGGTCCAATTCTGTACTGTGGCGCCGCCGCGCCCGCGCCACAGTCGTCGTCGTCTTCGTCGCTTAGTGCTGCTCGTCGAAAACGACAAATGTTTACAATTATCCCGCTATCGCTTCTATTTCTCTCCACCGCCGCCGACTGCGGGAATGCGAACAATGTTCTGGCGCTCTTTAAATATGCGCTCACACTCACACTCAATGTTGACGTATTTTTTTTTTAATACGTCGCATCAGTTTCTTAAACCAACTAACCTCGTGTATATTACTTGCGTGCAGTTTAATGCCAGAATTTGCGAACCCCCTCGCGAAATGCCCGATGCACTAAAAGTGGCTAATCTTCGCCCTCGCATGTTTTACAAGAGATGCTGCGTTGCATCTATTTTTGTCGATCTCCGCGGGGTATTTTTATTGTTTCTTTTTGCACACGCGAGAGACGACGCTCGCATGTTGCCATGTGTTGTGTACGTTGCAATGTGCGGCCGCCCATTGGTTATTTATTACTTTCGTGCTCAGTTAGATATATTTATGTAACATGTACAAAAGTTGAGATATCAAATTCCATCTCATTTCATATTTTGTTCCAGACAATGAATGGACCCACTCATTGTCTGGTCTAGACATGGTCTGGAAGTCGTCTTTTTAAAGTACTGACGATGCCTGCGAGTACGTTACACGACGTTACTTACTTACGTCGTCTGAAAGTACGAAGGCTTACTGTGCACGAGACTTGCGGCGCAAAACGTTTAGTACGCCGCCGCCAGGGTCTCACTCAGCAGTGGGCTCGAATCTCGGCTCAAATTGACTTCAGTAAATGCCGCTGGTACGACTTAATGATGACATTGTCACTTATCTGAACTGTTCACACATTACATCATTGCCAGAAACTCGTTCCAACTGCGATGTCGATCGCAATTTGTGGACAAATCTTGGAAATATTTCAATTATCAAACTTGCCTTACTTTTATTATATAAACGAGCTTTTACACGGGGCTTCGCTCGGGTGAAATTCTTATTTAAAAAGAAGAAAGTAAGTAAGCCCGCTACCGTGCCTTTATTTCGGCGCGCGGAACAATTCGGGTTGTATGAGAGCCACATCTTAGCGTATCCGCAACTGAATTTTATTTAGCCTATCCTGTGTCCCGTATAGTACCTAAAATGTGGTTGTACTAAGTTTCATGGAATTCGGATGGAATTGCGGAACGCAGTATCTCATAAAACAAAGTAACTTACTCCATGGTCACCCCTTACATATTTATTATTAGTATTGATAAATTAAGTAGTAGTCAGTCCATTTAGCCTATAATATAGGATAGCTGGTTTCGCGAGGAGAGGTGATTTGGCATCTGTCGACTGCTCCATTGGTTCCTCGGCCACACATGTTGGTTTACATTTAAAAAAATTGGTTGTCTGTAAAGTTGGTTTACGGACGATAGTTTTACGTGATGATGTCATAAATTAAATCAGTTCCGGCGGATATTTACCATGTAAAATTAATTTAAGTACATGATAAAGATGTGATAATAACTAATAAAAAATATGAGAAAATAACGACTATTAATTAAATTTGAAAAATCTACATAACGCCATCTACATGTTCAACGTTGCAACAATTACCTAACTGCTAAATCAAGTATACCGCTGGCTGAAGTATTTAATTTAATATTGACGCTAGATGTCGCTCCATGAAATTCACATACTGTTGTCACATACTGTTGAAAAAATTTGCAGCGATAAGTAGACGGTCGATAGCCCGCGTGTATAACACGGTGATGGTGGCAGGGACCGCGGGTTCGAGGCTCGCAAAAGACGGAGAAAAATATTTTGTATTTCCTACTATTTGTATATGCCTCTCTATCGCGCTCTCGCTTGCACACACGGGTCTCTATCGCGCTCTCGCTTGCACACACAGGTTTAGATGGAACGTTACACTTCTTCGTGCGTGCAGCCGGTGTTCATCAATTTATAAGACGTGACATCATCACGTCAAAAAATTGATGTTTACATAACATAATAGCTTCTTCGTAAGAAATATGGTGAACCAAACTGAATTAATTTCATGCATGAAACCATGACAAATATTATTGGTGCTGGTACTAAAAAAGCTACGAAGGCGTTGTAAACGTTGACCTGTCCAATGTCGTACGCGGTCACAGAATACTTTAACGCGGTACAGGCGAGGGTACAGGTTCATTTAATGTCCACATGTTTCATCATTTTGTGATGTGAATTTGTATTGAATTCTAGTCCGTTTACTTTTCTTAATTAGTTACTGAGTGGATGTCACGTGAACACATTTAAAACTATTCTCTCTGGCCTTCTGCGCTCGCGCATGCCATTTTCTTTTTTTTATAGCGATAGCTAATTTTAGATATGCACGAGATCTTGAATTCAGAGATATGAGTCTTTATCTGGCTATAAATATTAAAGACTATATTTACCTGCACACAACACGTTCTCCAAAATGATTAATATCCCAGTACCTCATTGTACATAAATTGATAATAAAGTTTTTTTTTTCGTTCGCTAGTGTGTCATCTAATATTCTTTCGTTGATAAGGATTAATTTAAAATTCATAAAAATACACCCAAAATTTCTGTACGATCTCTTTAAATCTAATTAATATGAGGATACACTAGCGAACATGGAAATGTTTCCCTTGACCCGTCCGTCTGTCTGTCTTACCTTCTAAGGGAACCGTAAGTGGTAGCTAAATTTTCAAAGAATATGCATTATTATAGCGGATATCCCAACAAATAAAAAAAAAACAAACATTAAAATATCAAAGGAAGGACCCCCTCATACGAGAAAATGTTTTTTCAAAATGTTTTGTTTTGCTCTATCGTAAAAACGGTAATATATTGTTATTGTCCAAACAATCGTCAAACTTAGAGTGATTATAGTCAAAACTCTAAAGTAAAACAACAAATAATAAAAACCGGCCAATTGCGTGGTGGTAGGGAACCCTCTGTGCGCGAGTCCTACTAGCACTTGGTCGGTTTTTCGAGTTTCAGCCGCTGGGCCACAGAGCACGGAATACCCCCGCCCGCGCCCCCTCCTAGAGGTGCCCTGAGCGCGATTTCCCTACAACGGCGTTGAAGCCTGTAGGCGTGGCCTATGGCTTACATATGTGTGTTGTGTATGTGCATTTGTTTTGTGCGTGTGCCTAACTTGCTCCTCTTTGTGTGTAGTGTCGATACTAACACACACACATACGAAGCGCTAGTAGCACTGCGTCCAGTTATTTGGTTTCAAATATTATCGCTTAGGGCGCCTCTAGGAGGGGGCGCGGGCGGTAGGTATTCCGTGCTCTGTGCGCTGGGCTATCATGCGAATGCATGTGCCGCATGGGGCTTACAACTACGAGTAAGTGGCGCGATGCCGCAACACTGTGTTCTTTGTCCTTCCTCACCGTTCGAAAGCTATCTGGGTACCTATATATTGATCGTTGCTATTTTGACGTATAATTATACGGTCTTTATCACTATTACGCCGTTAAGTTTTTATTAAACGATTTTCTTTGGGCCCCGTGCAGTTACATTCTCGCTCGATTAGTGATACCGAATTGATCTGGCTAGCTGCCGCTTTCTTCACGCGCGATTTAGACACGTCGCGTCGTCGTCGTCATCCGCGTGCACAGTAGTTGATTCATTTATAAAATATGTAGTGATGAC
The DNA here is from genome assembly GCA_946902875.1 of Nematopogon swammerdamellus. Taxonomy (NCBI): domain Eukaryota; kingdom Metazoa; phylum Arthropoda; class Insecta; order Lepidoptera; family Adelidae; genus Nematopogon; species Nematopogon swammerdamellus. The sequence continues at coordinate 24,894,742 of OX336333.1, read as the reverse complement.
AGTTTCTGTTCTATTATAATAAATGTCAACAATTTGTCAGTTTGTGTTGATATTATTATTAATGGATATACCAACAACCGATCCCCTAGGCATATTTTTTACACGCTTATTTTATTAAAGTATTTTTAAGGTTTGAAGCCACTCGTTTCTGGATCGAGTAGAATTTTTGTGTAGTCTTTTTTTTAACGTTATGGAAGTTTTTAATATTAAACCATCGTAAAATAAAAAAAAAACGGACGGGTTGCACTCCGGGAGTGCCGGCAGAAGTGAAAACTTAAACATCAACGTTGTGCATTTTTGAATATTTTGGAATGGTTAGGGAATAATTTCGCACGAATTGTTTTATTTATCAGTATAAAAGTACTATCATTTATGTGGTAAAATACAATATTCATTTATTGCGCTATCGTAGACAAACATGACAATTTATATTACATAAAAAATTTTACACTACAGAACTATATAATTCATAATGTGTTGTGTAATGTCTGAGTTTTATTTTGTATATGTTTATATATGTTTATTATTTATTATGAATAATATATGTGTATTATATGCATTATATATATAGATATATTTGCCTTGTACGCTCAACTGTGCCAACTGTACACCTCGCGGAAGCACGTGAATGTAGTACGCGAACAGTTTGGCACTACCGGTCAGCACAATGGGATGACTTCCGTTCCTTCTTGGGAGCATACCCTTGGCACGACGTTTGCTTCTCTTCTCCAGACCCATCCCTGTGTGCCCAATCGGTCGTCGATGTGATCGCACAGGGTATGAATTTCTTCATCCCTACCTCCGCCGTTCCCATCGGCGGCCGCCATAAGCCTTGGTTTGATCGTCAATGCAGGCTGGCTATTGACGCAAAGAACCAGGCTTACAGGAAATGGCTGCAGAATAGGTCTGTCGAGAACAGGCGAGAGCTCAACGTCGCTGCTAGGTCCTGCAAACGAACGCAAAACTTGGCCAAGTTCAGGCACGACCGTGGAATTGGCGCGAAACTTGCGCGTAGCCCTTCGGGTAGCCGCGCCTTCTGGTCTCTCGCCAAATCCATCGGTCGTAATTTCTGCCGTCCTGCTACACCTCCGCTGGAACGTCCGGATGGCTCGCTCGCTATACTCGCGAAGGAAAAGGCGAATATCTTTGCACGCCTTTTCGCATCCAACTCAAACATGGACGACCTGGGCGCCAACCCCCCTTCATTGCCCCATTGCGGGCGTATGATGGATAATATTAGGTTCCATCCCAGAGTCGTCTATAAAACGCTACGTGAGTTGGATATTTCGAAGAGTAGCGGGCCTGACGGCGTCCCGGCGGTTGTCTTGAAAAATTGTGCTCTGGAATTGGCGCCAGTCCTTACTCGCCTATTCAAACGCTCCTATTCCTCCGGTTCAATGCCTTCTTGCTGGAAAAGAGCTTCGGTCCAGCCGGTCCCCAAGAAGGGGGACCCAGCGAACCCATCGAACTATCGCCCTATTGCGATAACCTCACTCTTGAGTAAGGTTATGGAGCGTATTGTCAACTCAGCGCTCCTGACGTACCTAGAAGACTATAAACTCCTCGACGATAAGCAATACGGCTTCCGCAAGCAAAGGTCGACTGGAGATCTTCTAGCGTACGTCACGCACTTGTGGGCTGAAAGACTCGATGGTTTTGGAGAATCGCTGGCGGTCGCTTTGGATATATCCAAAGCATTCGATCGCGTCTGGCACCGGGGACTCCTAAGCAAGCTTCCGGCCTACGGTGTCCCTACAAAACTGTGCACTTGGATCTCCAGCTTTTTGAGCAATCGGTCGATCTTTGTCACCCTTGATGGTGCATGCTCGGCCGATTACTCAATCAATGCTGGTGTTCCACAAGGATCCGTGCTGTCGCCTACGCTGTTTCTATTATTTATTAACGACATGCTCTCGCTCGGCGAAATACATTGCTACGCGGACGACAGCACGGTGCACGAAGGGTTCATCAAAGACTGGAAGGGTAGAGAGGCGTCAGCAGCAAACGCGAGACGCGAAACTGTTGCTCGGGTTGACCAGGTTCTCGATAAAGTATCCTCATGGGGGAAGGAGAACTTGGTCAACTTCAACGTAGCTAAGACGCAAGCCTGTGCCTTCTCTACTAAGGCTGATCCGTTTCCACTCCAAGCAACTTTCCAGGGCAGTCAAGTCCCCAATGATGGTAGTCTGGGCGTCCTGGGTATAGAGGTGTCCAGGGACGTTGGATTTCGATCGTTCATAGAATCCAAGGCGAAACTAGCATCTCGAAAATTAGGGATACTCTACCGATGTCGGCGATTTTTCACACCGGTCCAATTGCTTACACTCTATAAAGCACAAGTAAGACCGGTGATGGAATATTGCAGTCATCTTTGGGAGGGTTCCCCTGAGTACCTTCTTTCAGCCTTGGATTCTATCCAACGACGAGCCATTCGCCTCATTGGCGACTCTGTACTCACAAAGGACCTTCAACCTCTAAAACACAGACGTATCGTTGGGTCATTGAGCCTGTTTTATCGGTACTACTATGGCCGCTGCTCTGACGAAATTGCTTCCCTTATCCCTCCTCCTCCTGTTCGCCTTCGCCAAACCCGCCATACTCTCGCGGAACACCCCTTTGTAGTGGACAGACGAGTACTTCGAACGGCACGATTCTCTAAATCGTTCTTGTGCCGCACTGCAAAGGTGTGGAACGGGCTTCCGGGGAATATCTTTCCCCACTCCTACAATCCACGGATCTTCAAATCGCGGGTAAATAGCCTTTCCCCAGCGACATTAGTCTACCTCCAAGCCGGACTGGCACCTCCTCGGGGGTGATATTGGCTGCGCCTGAGGCTTCGACCTCGGACACAGCCAGCTAGTTCGGAAACAATTAAAAAAAAAAAAAAAAAAAAATATACTATTTGTCCTTCTATTTTCTATTTTATAAGACTTTGTTTTGTTTACCTTGTCTTGTTGCACCTACCCTGGTTCTATATGTAAATAAGGGTAGGCTGGTGGAAAATGCCATAGGCATTAAGTGCTACCTTCTGTACAACAATTATGTGCAATAAACGTTTTTTGATTTGATTTGATATTATAATTATTTTACATCAAAAAGTTTATTTCTCAGAAAAATCAACTTTCATCCATAATTTCAACGAATCTTACGCTTTTTCGATCAGGCTACGGATGTGACGCGAGTTTAACATTTTTTACCCATCTTAAAAAAGTGCCAAGCGCCGCTAAAGAAGTTTCGAATCTTACGCTTTTTCGATCAGGCTACGGATCTGACGCGAGTTTAACATTTTTTATCCATCTAAAAAAAGTGCCAAGCGCCGCTAAAGAAGTTTTCACTTCAAAAAAACAATTCACAACCGTACTGACAGTAAGATTTTTTATTTTCTAACCATATTTTCTCTTTAATAATACTTAAAACTCTCTCTCGTTAAGGTAGCCTCCTGGGGCCGCGAGAACCTTGCCGATTTCAACGTTAGCAAAACACAAGCTTGTGCCTTCTCTACCAAGACCGACCGGTTTCCCCTCCCCAGCCACGTTTCAGGGTATGGCCATACCTAACAAAGACAAATCCTCATGGGCGTGTAATTATCCAAACACGTCGGATTTAGGAGCGTTGTCCAAAGCTACCCTTGCCTCCAAGAAATTGGGGGTCCTTTACCGCAGCAGGCGATTCTTCACACAGGCGCAAGTTCGCCCAGTGTTGGAGTACTGCAGTCATCTGTGGGAAGGATGCCCCTAACTTGTTGGCATCCATGGACTCTATCCAGCGCCCCGATCCGTATCTGCCCCATCCGCCGGACTCGCTCGGAATATCCATATTATATTGTTGACACACCCAACTTCTGAGGACGCATCGCTTTTAGAAATCATTCCTGTGTGTTACTTACTACACCTGCAACCTGGGGATCTTCAAAAGGCGTGTTAATAAATTACACAACGACCTTTTTGTCCGCCTATAGCTGGTTTCACGAGGAATGGTGTTAATGGCTGTGTCTGATCTTTTTTTTAACTTTTGTGCACAGTCACCCGTGCCGGTTGTACATAAAAAAAACATTGGTAGCGCCGATTGATATTTACGAGTCATCGTGTCGTATCGTAATGAGCCATTGATTTATTTACTCATTTCGTGATTCTGGTTATTAATTTGTAGAAGACGATGCTTCTACTCTCAAATAGTTTCATTAGCTGCTTGTATGCTTGTAGCATTAATTATATTTTAACTTACATATTAATGCATACGTGCATCTACTTCTTCGCTACACATCTGTTGCTTTCATTCGTTACAGACTTTGAATACTATTAGATTTCGGATTTTATTAGATTTTATGAAGTGGCTATGGGTGGCGCTCGAGAATTGTAGCATAAAGATGGCGCTGTAGGGAGCGGGGCGGAATGCCATTTTCAAAGTAAAAGTCTAAACATTTATTTGTAAATAATTAAAAATATAATTTACAAACTATGTTACATCGTCATTCATATCATAATACTTACATGTCTAGCTTATAATAATTCTAGTTTTCTAAGTTTCCTCTTGGAGCCGTTTGTTAGCGCTTTTATGAATTGGTTAGCCCCTTCTAGGTTTCTTGACATGTTTCGGAAGTTTATTTAGAATATTAGTTAAAGTTGAGGACCCTCTCGTATTTCGATGTTTGTTTGTCTTCACAAGAGTATTCTACGTTTTTACTGTCACTTTACAGACACAGCCCCGCCTTTTTTACTTATTTCATCAATGGAATTTTTTTTAATTCCATCTTTCGTTTCTTTTATTATTAAGATAGTTTCCTTTCTTCTTTCATTTTGGTACAAGTTTCTCCACCGTATTGTTATCATCACATTTCCTGTCCGTATTTTATTGCCGCGGCATCACCATTCACCACAGTCACTCTCGCTGCGTTCCCGTACCGAGAAGATAACGGAGGCTCTCGCGTTTCATTAAATAGAGAAGATCTTTGCACCGCGGCTGCCACTCCGACATATATGTATATTATATGCATATGCATACATATATAGGTACTATAAATACGCAGTGCCGACGCTCTTGATAACCATACATCGGAATCCGCGGGGCACGAATGATTCAAGGTTGTTTAGTGATGGGACAATGTATCCACATATATCGAAAATCGATCGTTATTTTAGAATAATATGAAATAATGTCGATTATTAAAACTAAGAGTATTTCTATAGAAAATGAGATATAATAAACAAATGTTGTATTTACTTTGTAGGTACAATACAAATCTGTTCAAACCACAATATTAGTTTTATTAGTATGGAATAGAAAGAATTTGATTTTTTTTACCAACTTACACGTGTTACATCATAATGATATTGAAGACTTTTTTGTTACTGTTATGAAACTGAATCGATTAGGCTATAAAAATCAACCACCTATTTTTTTTATTTAAACACATAAAAAAATATTTTACATAAAAAAAAGGCCAAGGTCCAAAAAAATAGGTCTTACAAAATTAGTTCATAGTAAGCTAAGGGGGGGTTCTGTATCGGAAATAGATCACTTTTGAAGAACAAAGAATTGTTTTTTTACAAAATTTTTTTTTAATGTTAAATGTAAAAAAAAATGTTTTCTTAATCGTTTCGGTTTCGTACTAGGAACAAAAAAGTCTTCCAACACGTATATCTCTTTCTTTCAGAAATTGTGAAAAACCACAATTTTAGTTTTATTAGTATGGAATAGAAAGAATTTAATTTTTTTTACCAACTTACACGTGTTACATCATAATGGTCATGAAGACTTTTTTGTTACTGTTATGAAACTGAATCGATTAGGTTATAAAAATCAACCACCTATTTTTTTATTTAAATACCTACATAAAAAAAATTTTACTTAAAAAAAGCCCAAGGTCCAAAAAATTTTATATAGGTTTTACTCCCTATATGATACAGAACCCCCCCTTAGCGTACTATGAACTAATTTTGAAAGACCTTATATAAATATGTATTATATTTACTTTATCGTTAACATAAAGTATACATGTTTATATAAGTACTGTAGGTATATAAGTATTCAGGTCTGAAATATGACATGAATAAAATACAATAAACAAATAAATATGAGTATCGATAACAGTGTCGATTGTTTATTGATCGCCGTAGTCAATCCCTAACAAGGTCGTATTCGTGCCCCGCGGATTCCGATGTCTGTTGATAACACTCATTAATGATATTGTTTTGGTTGCGCATTAAAAATAGACTTGTAGTGTGGGCGGGTGTGAGTGATTCTGATTACGTTTATAACGGGCTTATTATGAGGTTGATCAACGCATTGCAGCTTGCACTAACATACATTTGTACTTTATTTTAAATAAATATGCGGTTGTCTTTGCGATGTTAACCATAGGATCTAGTCTAATGATTATGATTTAAAGTGTGAGGGTTAGGTTCCCCTGAGATCGACATTATCGAAGATCTACATATTGTGATCTCTCAAAAGTTTAGAGCTCACCCCCAAGTCCGATTTCCGCTATGAACCGAGTTATATTCTTGGGGTGGAGAGTGTATGTATTTGGCATGGCTTAAAAATATAACCCCCTAGAATATAAGGCTTCTACTGTGAATGGGCACTTCACATTCACAAAGGTTGTCTATGGGGTTTTCATCCTCTTTTATACAGAACCTGAGCACCGTTGTATCACTAAGGCCCATTCGGTGTAGGTGTTTGTTTAGTCTGCAGTGTCCTGTTAAGGTCCTTATTAGGATATTATGTCGTTCCGGTTTAGGTTTAATACCTCGGAAGTGAATTTACGCGAGTACTCAGAAAGTAGTGCCATCGCGTGTTCCCCCGGGCAGTTGGATTGGATTGGCAGCTTGCTTTTGTTGTGTGCCCAGGAGAGTATTTTTTCCGGAATGTGATTTTTAGTATTCCAAGGTATAGGAATTAAAAATGTTAACTCTACACTAGTCTATGCATACATACATAAATGGGATAGGGTCTACGTGGATTCGTCGTCTCTGCCTACCCTGGTAGACAGAGACGACGAATCTCCGCATACAAAATATTTGGACGAGAGCTCTATTTACGTGTCTCGAACTATAACTCTGTGTTAATCTCTATTATGTGCCTAAATGTTGAACAGTATCTTCGTTGAAATCGTTAAAGCTTTTCTCTCTCAGTGTCATTAGGTCGTCGTGAGCGGGTCAGTGATACTGTTATACTTAGGCAGTTCAATAAAAAACATGAATTAGACTTGCTACTATAAGATTAAAATATTTCTGGTCGGATGCCAGCTCGACCGTATTAAATGTCAGTATTTAAAACGATTTATTTACGAAATCTAAACCTACGGCAATAAAATATTTATATACTGAGGATAAATTAGTATAACGAAGCTGAATCGCACCGCAAACCGTTGCCGTTGGTGTCGATTCAGATTTTCCCTCAAACAAGAATAGTATCTTTTGTGGTGTGACGTATAAGAGGGTATTTAGGTACATTAGATTTTTTTTTTTTATGTAATCCGGTATGGGTGGCTGAGTTGGAGGGGCCAAAGCGCATGCTCCGACCAGCCAATATCACCTCCGAGAAGGTAGGTGCCATACCGGAGACTTCCCTGGATTGCTGGCTATACTGGACTAAGAGGAGAACACAACCGAGGCTGCTATGCGGCCATCTTACATCCAGTACGGTGGTACCAACCCAGTCGGCTACAATTTGAGCCTACCACCTAGTAAGGGGCAAGGGAAGGGACCTACAGTTTTACACCGGTTCCGAACGGTGAAGCAGCAGGTGTAGGTACGCACGTAAATTTTTTCGTCAGAAAAAACTCATTGGTACACGCCGACGGTATTCGAACCGCGGACCTCTCGCATGAGAAGCCGATGCCCAAACCACTCGGCCACCCGCCGAAATACATACAAATAACGCCCCGATTGTGTTGCTCATTTACATACCTTGTCATTTTTCAATAGACGCGCTATTAATTAATATAGTTTTAGGGTTCCGTCGCAAAATGCGAATCACTCTGGTATCTATGTCTTGTCAGTCACACGCATCTCCGGATCTACTGAACCGATTTTGAGGAAACTGAAGCCGAATTTTGCACAAAATTGTTGATTTTGCTTGCAAAGGACTAACAAAACATTGTGACCGGACCGGCGAAGTATTGTTTGTCAGTTCTTCTTCGCATTGAATTTAGAACTAGCAGAATTTTCGACATATCCAAGCGTGGGTTGCCCACCTATGGAAATTATACAATAAACAATAAGTATTTTTTCAACGTTGCATTTCTTAACGGCATATATCGATCGCAGATCATTGCTCGAACGAAACCTAAATAGGTTTAGTATTTTTCGAGTAAATCACATAACGCAAATCGAAGTGGTGATTTTTCTCCGACTGCTTTTGCTTTGTTTGCCATCCGACTCCACTGAATGAATAATGGCATGATACAGTATAGCCTGTATCTTACATCAAGTTGTGTCCTATATTTTTCTGAAAACCCATTCCAATTGGTTTAGCAGTTACGTGATGAGTTCACAAACAAACGTGCAAACAGACAAGCATTCCAAAAATCTGTCAAGTGCGACTTTTACTCGCGCGCGGAGGTTTCCGTAACTATCCGCTATCAATAATATCCGCCTTTCAATAATATCGAATTTGAATTGTCAGATATTTGTTTATATGTTATGTATGACAGGTCTCCATGTTTGCCCATAAAGTGATCTGTCAAACATCAAGCTTCTGAAAATTATTTTTTTGAAACGACCAAAGATTAAGAAGCGGCTATCTACAATGCAATGTATAAAAGCCTGTTCCGCCATCTATTATTCAATAGTGTGACTAATACATTTTTCGGTACGTTTCTTGTATGGCAGCCCCCCTTAATTTTTAACATTTTCTTATTTTTCTTATTTGTTGTTATATCCGCCATAGTAACGCATATTCTGTGAAAGTTTGAACGGGCTACCTATACGGTTCAAGAGATACAGCCCTCGGACAGACGGACGGACGAACGGACGGACAGACAGACAGACGGCGGAGGCTTAGTAATAGGCTTCCGTACGGGATACGGAAACCTAAAAATTATCTCAGTGAATGCTATTACTCTTCTCTCTTCGATTTCTACATTTCGGCTTGATGCTATTTATCATGTAAATGTGTACCATAGTAATAATTGTTAGTCAGTCAGTGACAGCGAGGTGTCGTGTCGGTTACATTGAACTGGACGGAAAACACGACCGACGCGGTGGTACCAACCCGGGCGGGTTAAACCCTACCACCTAGGTATTAGGGTAACTCATGCCGTGTGTGATTGATTATGAACCTAAAGGTTATGCAGCTATACAATAATTGTAAATGCTGATTCGAATATGCTTTAAGCAATATTTTTCTAATTCATAAATGTTTTATCAGTTTTAATACTATTCAGTATTCATATTTTTAATATCCTATAAAATTATAAACTTTTTTTTTATTTCTTTTTTTTATTGATACACTTTTATTTATTCAGATAAGTACTTAAAAATATATAATTACAAGCACATAACTAAATTTAGAAAAAACTATAAAATGAAATAATCTTCCAAAATGGGAACTGCTGGAAAAGTCCCCATGATGGAAGCCGCATCCTTCTCTGATGTGTTTCTGTCACTTTTATATAAAAGTTTTTATTATATTCTTTATTTCACATTTTTATATATTATATACATTTATATTAATTTTACATATATTATAACTATAAAAAGTAATAAAAATACACAAAATTAATACAAACATTAAAAATAAAAACGGTAATACCGCCGGCCGCGGCGGCGGGAGACAAGCCTCCAAGCGCGCCGGCGGGTGCAGGCCGTGGCTACGGAGCTCTCCGAGACGACGCGATATTAATTATTAAAATAAACCAATAAACTTTAATAGATGTAAATGTAAGATCGTCTCAGATATTTCCGAGGATATTTCAAGAAACCAGAGAAGCGTACTACTACTGTTTCCCATAGCTCGGGGAATCCTATTTTGGGAGACATGGATCATTTGTCTCGTGTCGTTAAGAGGGGCGCGTGAATAAGCACCTGTCAGGCCGGCATGGCATTCGCGACCCTCGCATACGACCGAATGTCCATGGGCGTCGTTAGACACCTTATGGGTGGCTCGGCGCCAAATGTCCCTCTTTCAATGAAACATTTTTTTAGTAGTTACACGATAATTGTGACTATCATGTCCAAATTCACATTTTCTGTGTACCTTGTTTTATATTTATATCCCTTACGTCTTTGTGAAAATCAATAAAGCCAACTCCACCCACAGAAAATGTACTTTTATAAAATATGCATAGCACCTTTTTCTTCTTCTTTTTTTTTTTAAGATGGCAACTAAACGAATAGGTAATTCGTTTATTACTGCCAGTCCAGTAGCCAGTGACGGCGCTGCACGGTATAAATGTATAATTAATTACTTGCAATAAAACTAAATAATGTTGAAAGAACGAAACAAAGTTACTAGTTTGCATGCGCAAATTATGGTAGACACACAGTTATACATAAATAAGAAATGAAGGTAAATAAACCATTATACATATATATATTCACAGTCTTATATCAATACAATTTGTAAACTTTAATAAATATTTTATAACATGGAAATTGTTAATACACAGTATGGTTTGTTACATGTCACCTTCAAGGCTTCTCAGCAAAATACATAAACCAGTAATACTCGCTTGTATGCGTGTGATTCATATTTTTGAAGTATGTTTGTGCTGCATCATTTAAATATGGTTATGTTAATTCAAAGTGATTCAAGTTTCAAAAGAATTCATAATACACTTTATTGGAATATTTTTAATAGAAAACTAATCTTCAGGTAATTTGCTAATCACATATTTGTAAAAAGTGTACTTCGATGCAGCCATTTTGGTTTTCTTTTTTTTTATCTTTCGGACCTTCCAATTCAATGTTATTATCAGAACATGACCAAATTTATATGGGACCACGCCTAAGGTCATCCTAACCCCCTTTATAATGATTTTTATATTAAATAAAATTTAGAATTGTATATAGTCAGCCAGATTAAATTATGTATGAGATATTCGTATGCATAGTGCTCGTTAAAACGTTTTATCCGTTTTATTAAAGATTGAAAGTGCGAGTTAAGTGCCTGTCTATTGCTTGGCTTCCGGCGCGTTGATGAATTTATGAACCTAAAAATCATAATATTTATCCAGACAGTATCTTGCTTCCTTATGAACTTTAATATTACCATTATCAAATTGAAGTTACGCTGACGGTCCTGTTTAATCTGTCAATTTGCGGCGGGTTCACTAGCGAATACAAAAATCGAATGATCACACCCAAGACTATTTGCCATCCATTGGCACTGTGTTTGTATTGGCAAATAATAAATTGCGATCTTTTTATGTGACTAGCAGTGTGCAATATCGCGTCAACATCGCGTAAGCTCGCCAGTTGCGGTTCTGTTGTAGCTGAGCACACATTGGTGTCTTTGCAAGCTGACTGACGCTGAGTTGGGCCCTATTTGTCGCCAATATTATTGAATTGTTGAAGTTATTGTAAATTGTGATCAGAAATAAACGTTTCATTACATTTTTTCATCGCTGAATTGAGCCCTCGTCGCCAATATTAGTAAATGATTGAAGTGTATTGTAAATTGTCATCCGAAATGGCGAGAAATAAACGTTTCATTACATTTTTAACATTGCTGAATTGAGCCCTTGTCGCGAATATTAGTAAATGATTGAAGTGTATTGTAAATTGTCATCCGAAATGGCGACAAATAAACGTTTCATTTCGTTTAATTTGTTTTCATTTCATTTCCTTCCCGTGCCACTTCCCTCTGACTAACTGGCTCACTCAACACGCCTGCCTGTACTCACAAATTACTCCTTTTCGCTTCAGCTTCCAAGTAAGCGGAATATACAACGTGTCCCAAAACTCTACGTCAAGCGGGAACCAGGGAGTAGGGCAGTTTATGACTTCCCAGGGAAAAATAGAAAAAAAAAATATGAGTCATTTGTTTTTTATGATATGAGCATTTTTTGAAAAACGTTGAAAATTTCTCTTACAATATTTTTAGGTACTACGACTACAAATTTGCAAATATAATTGTAATTTTTTTTTATTGGTAGCCTAAATAACTCTGCTATTGATCAGTATCCCAAATAAAACCAGAATGCCTGTAGTTTTACCAAAAAAAATATTTAATAAAAAATTTTTCTAAAAAAATTAATGACTCAGATTTTTTTTTTCTTATTTTTCCCTGGCTATTCATAAACTGGCCTACTCCCTGGTTTCCGCTTGACGTTGAGTTTTGGGACACCCTGTATATTCAGTTAAATAAATAAATTCACCTTGTGAACATTTTTACTATTCAGGAGAAACACGATGGCGAAGAAGGAATTCAAGAAGGAATTATCATGCAGTTATTGACCTTACCACTGACCACACATATATTGACCTGACCATTTTGTGATGTTTCCGAGGCATTCCAACGTCTATCTTGCCTAAGAAAACGCCATCGTACCAAAGAAGCACTTGCTTGATGTTCAACAGACAGACACGCATACGATTTTCCAGGAACAACGCGTCTTTTCATACTCCGTCGTAAAATTATTGTTTCGCGGTGCAACGGCACGCTCGTCGGTTCGTCATCAGAGTTTTATGTTTTGTTTGCTTTAGTCAGTCTCTGTGTGGGGAAAGCTGTAGAGATTTTTTATGCAATTCATTACATATATATATATGACATAATCGATTTTATTGGAATTCATAGATGTGAGATATGGTAATTTGTTGTTTGGGAGTAGGCAACACTGCCTACTCTCGTCGCGCGGTAAAAGAATAAATAAATTGATGGAGCGGGGCGCTCGTGCTAACTAAATGCGTTTTATTTGTGTATCTGTTATAGGCAATCTGTATAATACGCTATTCCATAGAATATCTAAGCAAGCATTCTATAGAATACCTAATAATGGCTGAAACGTTTAGGCAATGTATAAAATATTATTTATTTCATACTTTACCTAGGCATTCTATACAATACCGAATCTATGACCGAATGAATAGCCGGCAAAGTGTTTTAAATTTGGTTGGCGGCGATTATAATATTAATATTGAGCATAAATAAATGCTTTTTAAGCCATCAAAAGTTCACCATGTAAGAATAAATAAATACCTTTTTATTGAAACATTTTTAGCGAAACGTCGATCGAGACGGCTATGTAAATAGTTCGTGTTTCCGTCCAGTTCAGTGTAGCCGACATGAAATGAAGGGAAGCACTGGCATGGCACCTAGTTCACCCGGTGTTAAGGGCTGACATCACGGATGTTGTAGGTGATGTAGCCGACCGTGTCAATTTCCATAAAAAAAAACCTTGTAAGGTAAGAAGGGAAGGGACCTACAGTTTAACGTGGAATCTGAACCACCACGGTCAGGCTCCATCGGTCGAGCGACCCATCGAAGTACTGACCGCGCCCAGGGTTGCTTAATAACAGTCGACCGACCGCACCACTGAGCTACCGCGGCTGACAAAATTTATATTTAAATTTAGTAACTATTACTTTCACAAACAAAGTTTTCTTTCCTTATGTTTTATTATTTTTAACATTGTAAGCATAAATAATTAATATTCACCCTAAATAATGTATTTTTAAGCAATCAAAAGGCGTTTTATTTGTGTAATTTTATACTTTACTTACCTGATCTCCTAATGGCATTCTATACAATTCCTAGATATTCCATACATTACCTAGCACGAGTCAGTAAGCCTGGATACGAAATACGGCATCGTTTGTATGAGAACCGAGGTAGCCGCCAAAGGGGCGTGAAGTCTGAGGCGGGAGCGGCGCATGGAACGCCGTGATTGGCCGAGCGAGTAGGTAGCCACGTGACGCCAGTCTTCCATACGTTTGAACGGGATTCATACAATAAGTCGCTCATTGTGTCGATTCGCGATGAAAAGATGAAACGGATTTAACAATATTTAACCCTTCTTTACATCAAGGGAATAATATAACTTTCTCTTAAATGAACAAAGGCAACGCCCCTTTCACAATTTTGCGAATTTGCAGATTTTCGCATAAACACGATAATAGTTCTAAGTTCTGAGATACCTCGGATACTTTATTATAAATCTACATCAAATTTCCAAAACAATGATATGTAAGACCTCGTACATTGGTATTATCTTATTGGAGTATTTGTTATTGGAATTTTCCAAAATTAAAAAAATAATGTTAGAAAGTCGAAAAGTTTTGTAACCAAAAAAAAAAATTATTATATTATTAACAACTATTTGCTAATTACTTAGCCAACGATATGACAAATTATATTGCAATATGACTTCGCGAAAAATTCGCGAAAATCTACCCTACCATAAAAAATTTATGATTACCCACCTCGATATTTAATTTTTTTACGGTAAAATGAGGTTTTCCAGGCTTTGCCTTTTTTAACAAACTAACCAGCCATACCCACCTGGATATTTAATTTTTTTACGGTAAAATGAGGTTTTCCAGGCTTTGCCTTTTTTAACAAACTAACCAGCCATGCAGCTAGAGCCTTATAAAATGTACCATGCGTCTCTCTGTCAGTTTGACGGTGTGAATTCGTTATATAATGGTTAATAAAATAACAAATGAAAGGCTGTGTAGTCTGTAATAGAAACATATATTTGAAACAGAACAATAATTTACTTAATTATTTATTTATAGATCGGTATCTATATTAAAATTTTCATTTGGTAACTTTTGAACAATTGAATTAAATTTAAAAGCACAATTTACGACATTTACATTGTTACTGTTTACATTGTTGACATTTACATTGTTATTGTTGAACTAAAGAACTAAAGAACTAACATGTGTCTCGAGAGATGGTCGCGCAACAGATGGATAGATCTCACCGAGACCTAAAGTTTGAGTACCAACACGATGGGTCTAGCACCAGTGGTTCTCGAGTTATGACCAAAACAAAAGTTCATGTGACAGATGGATAGATCTCACCGAGACCTGAAGTTTGAGTACCAACACGATGGGTCTAGCACCAGTGGTTCTCGAGTTATGACCAAAACAAAAGTTCATGTGACAGATGGATAGATCTCACCGAGACCTAAAGTTTGAGTACCAACACGATGGATCTAGCACCAGTGGTTCTCGAGTTATGACCAAAACAAAAGTTCATGTGACAGATGGATAGATCTCACCGAGACCTGAAGTTTGAGTACCAACACGATGGGTCTAGCACCAGTGGTTCTCGAGTTATGACCAAAACAAAAGTTCATGTGACAGATGGATAGATCTCACCGAGACCTGAAGTTTGAGTACCAACACGATGGGTCTAGCACCAGTGGTTCTCGAGTTATGACCAAAACAAAAGTTCATGTGACAGATGGATAGATCTCACCGAGACCTAAAGTTTGAGTACCAACACGATGGATCTAGCACCAGTGGTTCTCGAGTTATGACCAAAACAAAAGTTCATGTGACAGATGGATAGATCTCATCGAGACGTTCAGATTGAGTACCAACACGATGGGTCTAAGTCCAGTGGTTCTGTAGATATGACCAAAACTAATGATCACGTGACAGATGATAATTCCGACCCCTCACTCGCATGATCGCATCGCATTTCGCATTTAGATGCTAGCTAGCTAGCTAGCAGCGGAGCGCAGGCGCTATATAGCATTTAGCATTTAGCAGTACCACAGATAAATAGCACATACTTCATTGCTTTGTGCGTTCCAAAACAAACGAACCAACAAAGTTTTACGAACGAAACAGCAATGCTAATTAAAATTAAATGTGATTATTGCTTAGCATTTAGCATTAATTTTTATTCATCAGGGCGCTTAGCAGTGCTAAATGCTAACGGGGTATTCATTGAATTAATTTTGTTAATGCTAAGCATAACAAGACTAATTCCCGGTAGACGCATGACCTAAAGAAATTAATTCCTTTAGAGTCGCTCAAAAGTAAAAACCGGTAGGTACTGGTTGAATGAAAAAAGCGCGATAAACGAATATTGAACGAGGAAACCTGCTGAGGTTGACTAGAAGAAATGTCCTTTGGCAATAAGGCAGAATGCATGAAATATCTGTATACATTTAACATACATATTTATCAATAAACAAAAAAAATTACAAGAGCTAACTGCATCCAACACGATAGTCGACCTATGGTGGGTAAGCAGAAAAGAGCTCTCCATACATATTTACGCCGATGTTTGTTACTGAAATTCAAGCGAAAAATGCTATCAAATTGAATGAAAGTACTTACTCGTGAAAGGTGACTCCATCTGTGTTCAAGTTTGAATTTTTCGACGACTTTTTGCACCAAAGCACTGCACAATGAGGTATTTTGTGACAGACGCGCACGTTCGCTCCGCCTGAGCGGCGGACGGAGACTAAGATCGGTCGCCGGCGCTAGACTGACGCGCTGGCGCGTGTGCGCCGACGCGCGGCTACCCCTGTCCTCCTATGTATAGCGCCTCCAGGCTTACTGACTCGTGTTACCTAGGCACAATTTGTAATGATTAACAGTTGATAAAATATTTTATATATTGTCTAGCTAGCTGGACGAACCCGGTATTGTATAAAATAACTAGGTATTCTATGCAATGACCTACTAATTAATACGACACAAAAACAATAATTTCATTTTTACCCATAACGAAACGGAGACTTTTTGAGTATTTTAGGTTTGTTTCTATTGCGTTTTTATTAGGTTTCCGTGCCCCGTACGGAAGCCTATTACTGAGCCTACGCCGCCGTGTGTCTGTCTGTCCGTCCGATGGCTGTATCTTTGGAACCGCAATAGGTATCCGGTTGAAATTTTCAAAGAATATTTGTTATTATGTTGGATATAACAATAATAATAACTGTCTGTCTGTCCATCCTACTGCTGTGTCTTTGGAACTGTAATAGCTAGCCGGTTGAAATTTTCATAGAATATGTGATATTATGGCGGATAAAAAAGATAATACAAAAATAAAAAATTAAAGGGGGTCCTAGGTATACAGATATTCATAAGAGCGCCATCTACCGAATTATCCAAACATTTAAACAACAAAAGTATGCACTTTCACCGATAGATGAGATAAAGTACACTAACAAATAATTAAAACGGGCCAAGTGCGAGTCGGACTCGTGCACCGAGGTTTCCGCACCACAAAATTTTTACTTTTTATTATTTGTTGTTATATCCGTCATAACAACACATTCTGTGAAAATTTCAACGGGCTACCTATTACGGTTCAAGAGTTACAGCCCACGGACAGACGGACGGACGGACGGACAGACAGACGGCATAGGCTTAGTAATAGGTTTCCGTACGGGATACGGAAACCTAAAAACGAACCCTTTACGTGGTGGGTCCGATTCGCATTTGGCCGGTTTTTTAATTTCTTAATATTTTTTTACATTGCCAATTTTTTTTTTACTTCTTGACAGTTGTTTAGAAGAAACTCGTTAACTTGTGTCGAATGCAAGGTTAGTACATATTTATAAATAAAAAAAAGATAGTATGGCCGGCATCGACTAACATGTCAGGGGGCGGTCTAATCGTGAAGGCACAGTGGCAGGCCGGGAGATAAGTGGTCGTTACACCGTGTCGATCTCTTCACCGCTTAATAGTTTAGGACGCCGCCGCAGGCGGAGAAATAAGCTCCAGAAAATGCAGGCGGGCCAAGTAATACCGGTGATGGAATATTGCAGACATCTTTGGGCGGGGTCCCCTGAGTACCTTCTTTCAGCCTTGGATTCTATTCACCGACGAACCACTCGTTGACGAACCTTCGTACTCACGAAGGACCTTCAACCACTGAAAGTCAGATGCATAGTTGGACCATTGAGTCTGTTTTACCGCTACCGCTATAGTCGCTGCTCTTGAGGAGCTCACTTCCCTCATCCGTCCTCCTGTTCACATTCGCCAAACCCGCCATACTCTCGCGGTACAACCGCAGTCAACCAATAGAAGGCATGATTTCTTAAATCGTTCTGTG
Source organism: Nematopogon swammerdamellus (assembly GCA_946902875.1). Taxonomy (NCBI): domain Eukaryota; kingdom Metazoa; phylum Arthropoda; class Insecta; order Lepidoptera; family Adelidae; genus Nematopogon; species Nematopogon swammerdamellus. The sequence continues at coordinate 24,876,775 of OX336333.1, read as the reverse complement.
TCGCACTGAAAATGTTGTGAAATGTGGTTTCCAGGTAATATATTTCCCTACTTCTACAATCCACTGATCTTCAAATTGCGGGTCAATATAATAAATAGCCTTTCCCCAGCTCTTATAGTCCGTCTAAAAGTGGGATTGGTCGACACCACCTCGGGGGTGAAATTGGCTGTGCCTCAGACCCCGACATCAAGCACAACCACCAAGTTCGAGTGCAATAACAAAAACTTTTAGCTAAATTGTGATCCATAAATACTATGCTGGAAATTTCACGGCTGATCGTTACTTTCAAAGCGGCAGCTTACAGCAAGTATAGGAATATTTACCGCGGTGTGCGCGCATTCGCGGCAAAATGCTGACAGTGTAGTGATGGAGTCGTGCGTGACGTCTGCAGCGCCGTCTGCTAAGAGTCTACCTGCGCTCAGCTCGACTCGAACGCCTCCGCCGCCGCCGCCACCGCTGCGACCGACTTCTGAGAAGCGCTTGCCTGAGGCTTTCCCTCGAACCATTCGTCTGCACTGCCAAGTGCCAACGTTCACCTGCCCTTGCCGAGGGATCTATCACGATACGCTCTATTCAACCTCACCACCAGTTCCGGCAACAAATGAGATTTCCCCGAAATGCCGGCACTGTTATATCACAGTTGCGCTAAAGCGTGTCGGTTAGGTTGTTTTATGTGGAATGTATGATCTGCACTACAGGCATTGCAGCAAGACAGAACAGGCGTATCCTTCATATAACAAGGATCGTTGAAATTGAACTTTTTTTCAACATTGATCTCTAGAATCGCCCCTTGAAGTTCTCGGAAAGTTTCCTGGACACTCTCGGTGTACGTGTTCTGAGATCAAGCGTCCTCCGCCATTCAGCCACTTTTTATGCGCGCCTAACATGGCGGAACGACAAGTCTGCTAATATAACACGGTCCTTCCTCTGTATTGTCTCTTGTCATACTGCGAGCGGCTCTCTGCCGGTGACGAATTTGATACGCCAATAGAATTCGCAGGCGGAAGCGGCGCTGTCGGGTCGCCGCCTCTGTCCAGGGGGCCCGGATAGCCTTTCGCGACAGTCAATACAAGTTCAGCTTAGTGCCACGCCCGAATTGCGTAACATGAAAGTGTCGCAGTAAAGCGTCCATACGGAGTACCTAGGCGTGCAGTGCGGTCTATCTGAGTGCTCCTGTGAAGCATCAGGTCGATGTATCTCTAAAGAAATAGGCTCAGAGATGCTAGCTCACTCGGCGTTGGCTAGCCTGGCACACATAACTCGAGACAACCTAGTTTAACAACTCGCCCGTCGCGGCGAGGTTATACCGGTGCGTTGCCCTTGTGTTATATAGTGGGCTGTGGGAATAAAATAAAACCATAAACCGACGAATTAGCTCGGCTAGTTCTGCTTGCAAGTAAGACTTATGTATCTTAGCGATGGTGATGACGGGCAAAGCACAAAGCTTCGACCGAAACCAATTTAAATATTTTAAGAATCTTAACTCAAGATAAATAGTTTCGATAAGAAGATGCACGATATTTTCGAGTAGGTGCTACCAACTCGAAAATGTTCTCAATAGAACGAACGCAAACGTAATTGTTTTCTTCGATAAACGGTAATCCTATATGCAACCACAATGTTGTCAGCTTTATTTTAAACTAGCTGAGCCCGCGGCTCCGCTCGCGTGAAATTCGTATTCCAAAGAAGAATGTAAGTAACTAAGGGCGAGGCGGAAGGCCGAGCTGCTTTCAGGTAAACGATAAACCTTTCTCAAATAAAGGAAGTAAGTAAGGGCGAGGCCGAAGGCCGAGCTGCGTTCAGGAAGACGATAAACCTTCTGGAAGAAAGGAAGGAACTAAGTGCGAGGCCGAAGGCCGAGCTGCGTTCAGGTAAACCAAAAACCCTCTTCCGCCTTCGGGCCTCGCCCTTAAAGACTTCCTTTCTTCGATAGAATATAATATCGTTTACTCAATCTATTTATTTCATAAAAATAAAAAAGTAATATTAAGAACTAAAAAATTAAACCTACCTAACAAACATTAAAATAACTATCAATACGGGCATTTTCAAATGTTCTTAGAGCACTTGCGGCATTACCCCGCTGGATGGCAAGGCTTACCCTTTGAATGAAGTACATAAGCCCTTGATGGCGGGACACCAGTTGCGTCAACCAGCTCAAGCCTCTTTTGGCTTCACTGCTCCACGGACCGAGGGTTTCAATCGCAAACGCAACAAATTGGAAATCTTGAATTATATGTCTATATTTGCTGCGTTTGAGGCTCTCCGCCCCAGCCTCGGCCGCGCCAGCCGCTCTTGAAGATGTCCTAACGTGACTTGGAGCCAATGTGAGAACAAAAGTGGCGTCCCACATCAAAGAACTACCCTTAGTCCATGGCACTAAGGTGATAGCATCGGGCCTCTTGCCATCCAGCCGGGAATAACCGCGAGGTTCTAGGATGCACGGTATATTTGCCGTTAGAAGCGTGGACTTTATAATAAAATTTAAATTAAATTAACTCAATCTTAATATTAATTAACTTTATTCGAGATGGTTTAGCTTCTTCCTGAACGCAGCTCGGCCTTCGGCCTCGCCCTTAGTTACTTGCTTTCTTCGAGATGGTTTATCATTTTTCAGAACGTAGCTTGGCCTTCGGCCTCGCCTTAGTTGCTTACTTTCTTCAAGATGGTTTAGCTTCTTCCTGAACGCAGCTCGGCCTTCGGCCTCGCCCTTAGTTACTTGCTTTCTTCGAGATGGTTTTTCAATTATCCGAACGTAGCTCGGCCTTCGGCCTCACCTTAGTTACTTACTTTCTTCAAGATGGTTTAGCTTCTTCCTGAACGCAGCTCGGCCTGCGGCCTCGCCCATAGTTACTTACTTTCTTCGAGAAGGTTTATGGTCTTCCAGAATAGAGCTCGGCCTTCGGCTTCGCCCTTAGTTACTTACTTTCTTAAAGAAGGTTTTTCTTCTTCCTGAACTCAGCTCCGCCTTCCGCCTCGCCCTTAGTTACTTTCATCGAGAAAGAATATCGTTTACGTGAGCGCATATCCGCCTTCGGGCCCGCCTTTAGTTACTTACTTTCTTTTTTTTAAATACGAATTTCACGCGAGCGAAGCCGCGGGAAACAGGTATATAAATTTTATTGCACCAATGACAGCGACATAACTTCGACTTTCAATTATTATTTTTATTTATCAAACAATTTGTCACCGGCCAGCTCACGTTGAGATGACAGTTCTCCGTTGTCAACATGACATTTAAAATTGTTTTTTACCTTTACTTTGGATTACGTGATTTTTATTATATTTTTTAATTATTATGTTCATCCGGGATATACACTGTCACTATAAAAAGTTTCGTCAAATTCCGTTCAGTGGTTTTTGCGAGATGCGCGTACAAATAGACATTTTTGCATTTACGATTTTATGATATGTATAGAAAGAAAAGATATGTATAGACTATTGTGTTCAAGTTATAAAAAAGAAGAACTGTCATTTTCGTTGTATCTACTTATTTTTAAATTTCGAATGAATATTTTATTCAAATTGTATTTGCTGCCTTGCAGTTCTCAAGATATAATTATGTACTTTGGACTACGTGATTTTAAACGCGCAATAATGTTTATAATTGTTAATTTTTTTTTATTTTTGTTATTTTTTTTACGTATTATGTTAACCCGGCATATAAACTGCCACTATACAAAGTTTCGTCTAATTCCGTTCAGTGGTTTTTGCGTGATGCGCGTACAGACAAACAAACAAACAAACAAAAATTTTAAAAACTGTTCTAACATGTTCAGTATCTCATTTTAAGCCACCCTGGTTAGTTTTTTTCCGAATACATTCAATGTACAGACTTTCTTACCTCTACGATTTTATTATATGTATAGATGATGATGAAATTAAATAAAAAAAAAAAAACATTTTATGGGCAATAATAAGTGTCAAAAGGCGGACTTAAAGCCTAAAGGCATACTCTACATTGTCGGTAAGGTTAAAAATATAAAATAACTAGCTGACCCGGCGGACTTCGTTCCGCCTTAAAAATTTATAAAAAATTAGCCAAATCGGTCCAGGCGTTTTCAAGTGATGCGCTTACCAACCAGTAGCGATTCCTGGTGCTGAGTATTGGGTTGGCTCTGGCTAATTGTTTTTTTTTTTTCATAATTTCATAACTATCTCTTTAATTTTTTAAAATATAATAAAAAATAAAATGTATGTAATAATCGGAATAAGGTTATAGTGTAATAAAGGCGGACCGAAGACCACAGGGTTAGCTAGCTATATTTTGAGCTTTCCCCCGCGGCTTCGCTCGAGTGAAATTCGATAATGTCAAAGGCCGACCTTCGTACAGGTAATAGATGCAATGTATAAAAGAAGTAAGTCACTTAAAGCAAGTCCCAATGGTGAGCTGCGTTCAGGTAAACACAGGTATCTCTATCTCTCTCGCTCTCTCTTACTTCACTCTATCCCCTCCCTCTATCACTCCCCCTCTCCCTCGCCCCTCTTTCACCTCCTCCTTTTATCTCCCGCTATTAAAATAATCATTTGTCCCACGTGAGGTAAGAATTCGTATGGTCACCTTATTAAAATAAAACCATTTGTCCCACATGTCGAATCGCATGGTCACCCCTCTACTAACGATTTTTTTTGTGCCACATTAAGTAAGGAATCGTATGGTCGCCCTATTAAAATAGAACCATTTGGGAATCGCATGGTCATTGACCAATGACCAAACTTATCTACTAACTTAAAATTTTTTTTGTCCCACTTTAGTGAAGGAATCGTATGGTCACCTTATTAAAATTATTTAATGAATCGCATGGTCCTTTTTTGTCCCACATTTGGCAAGGAATCTTATAAGCACCCTATAAAACCATTTTTTACTAATTTAAAATTTTAATCTTATGGTTACCCTATCAAAATAAAACCATTTGTCCCACATGCATGAGGAATCGCATGGTCAGCCCTGCACAATTGTTTTTTTCTGGCGTTCGATTGCGATGGCTGTTGACAGCTACGAACGGCACGGTCTGCGTTGGTCTAAGATTCTCATACAAAAATTACCAACTTTGATTTTTCAATCTTTATGGTATGGTATTAAAGTTCAAATTGTCTTAAGTATTATTACGAATCTTTTGTATGGGAGTATGGAAAAGTGTTGTTTTTAGACGTTTTCAGGCAATTTTTTTAATTTTTCTCTCCGTAAGAACCATCCTCGTACTTCAAGGAATATTCTAAAGAAAGAATTAGCGAAATCGGTTCAGCTGCTCTCGAGATTTGCGGTTAGCAACACATTCAGCGATTCATTTTTAGGAATCGTATGGTCACCCTATTTAAGGAATCGCATCGTCTTTTTTTGTCCCACATTTGGTAAGGAATCGTATGGGCACCTTATAAAACCATTTTTTACTAATTTAAAATTTTAATCTTATGGTTACCTGGTTTTTTTAGCAACCTAGATCTCTTTACTACATCAAAAAGTACATTTAAGAAGTATGTTGGAAAAAAACTCCTACAAAATAGAAATTAATTGGTTTTTCTGACACACACTATACACTATTCCTTATACCTACACCCTCACACACATGCACACACCCTCACACACGCACACACACACCCTCACACACGCACACACACACACAATGTGAAATGTACACATTAAAATATTCAAAATTTAAAAACATGTATCAATAAAATACTTTAGGGTAATCTGTTATTGGCCTGTGTTCTAAAAAAAAAATATTATTGTAAAAGTGTATTGTATATATAAGGCTGTTGATTACCTGAAGAAAATAAATAAAAAAATAAAATTACCCTATCAAAATAAAACCATTTATCCCACATGCATGAGGAATCGCATGGTCAGCCCTGCACAATTGTTTTTTTTTCTGGCGTGCTATTGCGATGGCTGTTGACAGCTACGAACGACACGGTCTGCGTTGGTCTAAGAGTCTCATACAAAAATTACCAACTTTGATTTTTCAATCTTTATGATATGGTATTAAAGTTCAAATTGTCTTAAGTATTATTACGAATCTTTTGTATGGGAGTATAGAAAAGTGTTGTTTTTAGACTTTTTCAGGCAATTTTTTTTTATTTTTCTCGCCTTAAGAACCATCCTCGTACTTCAAGGAATATTCTAAAAAAAGAATTAGCGAAATCGGTTCAGCTGCTCTCGAGATTTGCGCTTAGCAACACATTCAGCGATTCATTTTTATATTATAGATAATTAAACATCAAGTAAATACATTCATTACATATTTCATGAGTATTATGTGAGAGCACTGGATAATATAGTTTCCTTAATTGCAAAACTTCTCACATCGGAATCTACGGCCTTCTTCAGCTCTCTGCAGCAGCGCTCCCGTTTCATTTTAACCACTCAGCATCACGTCGCGCGCTCGCATTATTTTGACAAAGATTTACTTTCAGCTGAGTTAACTTTTATCAAAACACCTGCTACGAGTGTGTGAAAAGCTGTTTATAGGTTATACTAGATGCAATCTAGATACGATCAAACTAGAAGCATCAATAAATATTGAGCCACGTTGAACGTGTCAAAATATAAATATAATGTGCTGGACGCACACGTGAGTGGCGGGCAAGCAAGACACGATAAAAAGACGCCTCCCGTCCCGACTGCCCACGTGAGCCGCGCTGCTACGTACATCATTGGGAAAAAAATTTTGGCATCCCGCGCCACATTCTGGTAATTTTTTGTGCGAATGTTCTCTGTGTCAGTGGCACTTTCTTTTGGCTTATATTTGACGAGCAAAAAATGACGCGCGCGCGCGCACCGCACAGTATGGCGAGCGTGGAGAAGAGGTGTCCCGTATTGGGTGAAGTCATCCGCCACGCCCTCTCCTATTTGCATATCCATGGTTCGTTAACAGCAGTGACATCATTATTTTATAAGAGGACGAAATATGAGTCTAATTGACATCAGTCTGACCATGCGAAGGATGCTTTACCGTCTTTAAGCTTGTTTCAGTAATTTAGTTACATTTAACAGCTACCATTATAATACTCGTAATTTCTTTGCCTGAAATAATTTCCCATCCTCTGGACTCATCCAGCGTCGAGCCGAGCCGGTGGATGGCCCCGAACTGCCCCGGGATCTATAACCACTGCAACTCCGTAGAGATGTCGGCTCCCTAGTGTGTTCTATCGGTTATTTCATGGATAGTACTCGGAGGAGCTGTTTGACGCGACCCCACCGCCCACTTTCTATATTCTGAGTCCCTATAAAACGAACTTCAGTGAGTTGATATTGCTAGAAGTAGATTGTCATTGTGCTTCTTTTATTATCATTTTCGTCCACATTCATAGTATGTTATTGTTTTATTGTGCTTTGTCCATTTTGTTCCAACGATGGGTATTTTCTATCAGTTCCTGAATTGTTCTGTCTGCACGTTGTTTCGAAAACGGCCTCCGATGAGCCGTGACTTAAGTCGGTTGCCTCCGAGTCCGGTCTAGCCTGGCCAGGGCACTCGTCTTGTCGCGTGTCAATATTCGCACGTCGAATTCCGTTCACTCCTTCGCTAGTTAATAGCTTCCTTTGGTAATGTCTAAATTAGGATAATTACACGTGCTGTACTAACCGATAATTAAATCGTGCGATTGAATTGCGGTCGTTAGGCGCTGTATTTTTTTTTTGTTGGATCCGAATCCTGCTGTCATTTATTTTCGATTAAAAGCTTTCCAAACGACGACGTTCAATGTCTCAATTCCGCAATTTAGTTGCGCGGAGGATGCTACAAAAGTTCGGCGTTCGGTAAAAGTGGGTCGTTGCTAATTGAAGCAATATCGCGTCACGGTCGATTCTTCAGGAGTATTGAGTAGTAAGAAAAGTTGCCATATCAGGCCAACCTTGTCGCCTTCAACGTTAGCAAGACACGGTGCTGCACGTTACCTGCTAAGGTCTGTGCCCTTTCCTTTCTAAGCTAGTTTTCAATGCAGCATCGTACCTGTCTCAGAGCACCTGGACCTAACTGGGCACCAATATTTCCAAAGACGTAGGTTTTCGGCAATTGAGTCCAAGGCTAAAAACGCATCCAGAGAATTGGAAATAATTTTCCGTAATAGGCTGTTCTTCTCACCCGCACAACTTCCAGTTGTACAAAACACAGATTAGGCTGGCGATGGACTTATATGTATTACTGCAGCCACATCTGGGAAGCCAGCCCCCAATATTAGCTTGCGCCCTTGGATTCGATACAGCAGCGTCGAGCCATCCGTGTTTTCGGTGAACCGAAACTTACAAATGATCTAGCAGCTAGAGTATCTGAGTCGCAGACGTTTTGTGAATTCGCTTAGTCTGTTTTACAGGTACTATCATGGACGCTGCTCTGAGGAACTAGCATCCCTTATTCCCTGCCATCCGTCTTATCTCCGCAGCAATCCTCTCAGACAGGCTCAGCACCCTTTTGTTGTGCACCTTTAGAAAAGACACATAGTTTCTCAAAATAGTTCCTTTGTTGCACTGCTAGGGTGTGGAATTGTCTTCCGGCGAGTGTGTTTCCGAATCCTTTAGGTCTTCAAACGGTGCGGCGTATCAATAGGCTAGCTAGCTAGACAGCCCAGAAACAGTCTGCAAATCTGCTGGCATGGCATCTCACTGAGGTTGGTTTCGCGAGATTAGTCTTTTTTTGAGATTGTCAGCCTCGGTAGCTCAGTGGTGCGGTCGGTCGACTCGTGTTCTTCATTAGGTACTTGAATGGGTGACCACTCGACCGTTAAAGGCTGACCGTGGTTCGGATTCCACGTAATACTGTAGGTCCTTCCCTTCTTACCTTACTAGGTGGTAGTGTTTATCCCGCCCGGGTTGGTACCACCACACTGAATGAACGGTTTGTCAAAACGGCTATGTAAATAGTTCCTGTTTTCCGTCCAGTTCAGTGTAGCCGACATGAAATGAAGGAATGCACTGACATGGCACCTAGTTCACCCGGTGTTATGGGCTGACATCACGGATGTTGTAGATGTAGGTGATGTAGCCAACCGTGTAAATTTCCATTAAAAAAATATTTTGTGAGGGAATTTGGCTCTGTCGCCTGCACCATACCCAGTTCCCTCGACACAGCCACCCATACTAGTTTTCATGAAAAAAATTAATTGAAACTGATCTCACTGAAAGAAAATATAGAGTGCAAGCTGTGCCCGCGGCTCCGCCCGCTCTCATATTTCACTTCACTGCTAACTTCATAAGCTATTTAGCGTGATAGTAAGTAGCCTATAGTTGATGGGAAGAATCAAGCTATCCGTAGAATTTTGTTTTATTAAAATCGGTTCAGTTGTTCTCGAGTTATAAGCGGACAGACAGACACTCAGACAGACAGAAAGCAGACGTTGGATTTTATTATAGTATAGATAGATAGATAGAGTATGCGAGAAGTTTAATCGAATGCGCTGTGTATGGATGGAGTACGCTATTAGTCGACATGTTTCGCAATATCGTGACCGCAAAGAAGAAAAGGTGCAATTAGTGGGCCGGGATAATACTGAGTCGTCTGCTGCTCTAAATGATCTACTGAAAATAATTACTGAACTACTAATAATTACTACTAATAATTACTGAACTAGGTTAGATTCGTTTATACGATAGCATGCAGAGTGGGAAGAAGGTGGATCTTCCGCCTTGAACTTTGTTAATTTACTCGTAACAATAACAAATTAGCACTCATCACGTTTCGTCCGTGCCAGACTTGAATCTTTCCTCTCTACCTACCTACTCGAAGAATGAAATCTGCTATTAGCTTTGTAGTAGGTACTCGTATCTACTGCCTGCCTGCCAGGTCTTTGGAAATTGTCACCCGCTCCAAATAGAAGTTCAAACACATTCGTTGTGTCCTAACTAAACTGCCCCGACACCGCACCATCGTACTTTATATTGCTCAATAATTAGCAATGGACGGGGCACATCTGTCTCAGAGATTACGACCGTTTGAGTAAACGGGTATTGCTCTGGCGTCCATGGACCGACCGACACGCCCGCCCGTCAGACGACCTGAAACCACTGATCTATAGTATAATTTTTTTTTATGGACACTGACACGGTTGGCTACATCATCTACAACATCGATGTTGTCAGTCCATGACACCGGGTGAACTAGGTGCCATGTCAGTGCTTTCCTTTATTTCATGTCGGCTACACTGAACTGGACGGTAAACACGAATTATTTACATAGCCGTTTCGACCGACGTTTCACTCAGTGCGGTGGTACCAACCCGACCGGGATAAACCCTACCACCTAGTAAAGTAAGAAGGGAAGATGAGCCTTTCTCGTACGTCACTCCCGAAAAAAACATGACATCGACCAAAGGAGCTTATTTATAAGCTCCTTTCAAAATGACTGAAGCTCGTGTTATATGGCTCACCTCTTATCGTTATATCGTCTTACGTCTGAAAATACGCGAGTGAGGAGCATTAGCGCATTCATTCGTGTAGCATGCGTGTTAGGCGACATGAAAGGAAGGGAAGCACTGACATAGCACCTAGTTCACCCGGTTTTATGGGCTAACATCACGGATGTTGTAGGTGATGTAGCCAACCGTGTCAGTTTCCTTAAAAAAAATATTGTAGTGCGATCGTTTGAAAGTAGGTATTTATGATGTAAATTGCATGTGAAGAAGGCACACACATTTTGATAACACGGAGCGATGACCATGCCGCTTGTAGCATTTAGTTCGGCGACTGAAACAGTCTGCTGGTCGCCAGCGGTTTCATTCGGGAAGCCGAGGACAGAAGAAACGTGCATCGTCTGAGTACACTGTTTACCTTCACTGTTTTTATCATTTGCACAACACTTATTTGACACAACCATCGACGTAGACACAACAGTGAGTCATCCATACTCGCGCATTTTCCTTGAAGAAAACAGAATGTGCGTTTGTTTTCGTTCAAAAGTATGAAGGTTTTATTATTTTTATGATGGCTTGCAAAATTAGTATGTGTGAGCACGAAATAAATACAGCACAATCCGTCGTTGATTAAAAACTTCGGATCGTATCTTTTTTTTATAGAAAGCGTGACATGTGGCGCCGAGCCACCAATAAGGTGTCTAACGACGCCCATTGGCATTCGGACGTACGCGGGGTTTGCAAATGTCATGCCGGAAAGGTGAACATTCCTTTAGAAGGGTTATCAGCTATTGTCAAATTTTATTATTGATGCGTTGGTTGACTTGAAAATTCGAAAAATGTATTATAGCCGATGTGACTAATAAAACACCCTTATTGTTGTTGTTGTTTGGGGTCGCTGAATGCACGTGGTCCCGCGAAGTGCGGATACTTATCTGATGTTACCCACTTATCGCCAAGGTAAGAAGGTTGTTGCATAGCACACGATGCAGTGCAAAAGCAATGCACACTTCTTTACCTTGGCGATATTGACGTATGGGAAAGATATGGGACCTCTCATTATCAACGTCATCGAACAAACACGTAGTAATAATTTATAGTCTAGTTAATTACTAACCTGACCATTTGGTTGTAATATTTGGTAATATTAACCCATCGCGCTCCGGAAGGCCTATATCGGCCCAAAATGGCGCATACTTTCGTTATTAAATTTTCAACAATGTGCTGTGGCAGTGCCAAATTGGCAACGTAGGAATTGATTTCAAAGCTCTTCAGGAAATGTCAAAGTTGGGCGGCTAGTTTCAGATGACTTTCGCAAATGATGTCTATCTCGATAAGCTGCTGAACTTATTGATTCGGCAGGTCGTGGCATTCGATGACGTCAACACGCCTGTAGGTATTGTCTGGGTCTCGGGTCGGAGTGAGTAACGCAGACTGGGCGGTCACGCGCCTAATTTGCGCAAATAGGCGCTGCTCGTATTGTGTTACCGTTAAGGCGGCCGACAGACACCATTTAGTGACGTTTCGGCGAAATGTTGAAAATAGTTTACTAAACTTAATTAATTAAAACACATTCGCGTGTCGTTACTTCGCCAGACATTTCCATTTCTTTTACCAGCGAAAAAAACACAGAAGCCTCTAATCTTTTTGTTGCAGCAACGTGCTTTATTGGAACGAAGTTCCTTTTTTTTTTTTTTTTTTTTTTTATTGAAACTGACACGGTTGGCTACATCACCTACAACATCCGTGATGTCAGCCCATAACACCTGGTGTACTTGGTGCCACGTCAGTGCTTCCCTTCGGTCGTGCCGGCTACACTGAACTGGACGGAAAACACAATTCCTTATCGCAGGTCATCCAGACACTTGGCAAATAAGAGCTAGCCCGAAAAAAGTGTAATACTTCGACCATCACGACACTTTTGCTGCGTGTATATCTATATGTGTTTGTGTGTTTAGAAGCATGTGATATTACTGCGGTATAGACCGAATTTTATTTTTCCATTTAATTACTCTCAATCTTTGTTAATTTATTTCATTGTGACTGTTATTTAATATCTACATGATATGTAGCGAAAGGAACTTCGTTCCAACCGGGTGTCCCGCGACACTTCTTGCCTTTTTCATACGGAATCTGAATTTCATGTGGTTAACAGATATCGAAACGGGTATACCTAGTCGGAGGACAGTTTTGTCGCTGCGCGCACTGCTAAGAAGTTTAGAAAGCAGTTACATAATAAGGAATTTATTTAAATTCTCTATGAACGGGACTAACTACCGATGATGATGTGTCATATGGATGACAATTTGAGCGAAAATCGGAAACGCGGTCTTTTGTCGTGCGATAATCAGAATACCCTTATCACGTAGTCAAACAGACAGACCTTCTTCGATATGACAAATGAAATGAGACATCTAGAGAGCGCTGCATCCCCGCCTCCGCGCCGCCACACACCGGTGCGGTGTTGTGACTAGGCTTGCCCAGGTGCCCGGGATTTCCGGGATTGTCCCGGGCTAGGCTCCAATGTCCCGTGTCGTGGGCGAAGGGTAATTTTGTCCCGGAGAGTGCAATTTATCCCGGGAAGAGTCCAGATGCCGATGAAGTGCTCAAATTAGCAATTTCCTTCTTTCATTTTAGTGTAGTGTTGCTTACTAAAGTTGTTCGCTTTAAAACAAACGCTAAAAGTTCGCCGTAAAAATTATAGCAGAAAAATATTGATCTTTCTTTCTCCATCATATTTATTAAGGACTGCAGTAGTAGATATGTCCCGGGAAGGCTAACATCAGATCTGGCTAGCCTAGTTGTGACCCGAGTGGAAAGTCTCGCGTAATATCGAGTTGATGAATAGCGACATCGTCACAGCCGCTGACTATCGAGTAACGTCACTGCTGACTGATGATGATGATGGTGACGTCAACACGCATGTTTTATTTTCGTTGACATTATCAGAGTAGTGGACGATTATAATTTCGTTCTACGTACATATTTTCCATATGCAACCGTTTGGCCGTCGTGTTTGTAGAATAACAACAAAGCAAAATGTAAGTAAGGTGTGCCTTTGGAAACACTCAACGAACAGTTTTGTTGACATAGTTGTTTGTTCGCTGTGGCGAAAGGGTTTAAATCCGCTGTATTTTGTATTTTTTTATTTTAATTAAGTAGTTTTTTTGTTTTTTTTTTATTGATAGCGCGACATGTGGCATCGTTTCACCTACAAGTAGGTGTCTAACGATGCCCATGGACATTTTGGTGATGCACGGGGATTGCGAATGCCATGCCGGCCCGACAGGAGCCTTTTCACACCCCCCCCCCCCCCCCCCCCCTCCCTTTTGAAGAACCCCAGGCTGTAAATAGATGGGCAGGGAGTGTGTTCCACATTTTCCCGGTTGTGTGAATAAAAGATATACAGAACCGGTTGGTCCGCATCCGTGGTAGATCAATTGAATAGGGGTGCATCCCCTGCCCAGTACGCGTAGTGCGGAGGTGGAATGGGGACGGCGGAATCGCGTTGAACAGCTTCTCCGAACACTCCCCATGAAATAGACGATAGAACAAACTTAGGGAGCCGACGTCTCTACGGAGTTGCGCATGGTTACCCACCAGTCGCATGTACGACGCTGGATTGAGTCTAGCGGCGCGGCGCAAGCTGGTATTTAGCTGAGCCATCCCACAAGTGCGAGCAGTACTCCAAGCAGGACCTAACCTGTGTTTTTATCAGTTGTTAATCCAATCTTATTTTCCACACATCCCATTTAGTATTTCGTTTGTTCTAGGACATCTCATTTGTTGCATGCATTGGGCCAGCAGCGTTATCTCGGCTGTGTACCCCCGCGAGATGTTGCTCTAATAGTCCCTTAATTGCTAGCGCGGTACCTAATTGACTTGTTGATGTATTGTTTCAGGTATGTTGACGACGCGATCCGGAAAACCCTAACGCTCCGCCCGGTGTAAGTGCAGTCAAGGTTGTTGTGCTTTTCGTTCGTCTTTATTATTAGTTGTTTTTTTTTTTTCATTTAAGAAAGAATTTATGTTCCCGCCAAGAATACCCTCCCAACCGACGACGACGGTCTCGTAACCGGTCGACGTCACAAGGAAGGGCAATGGAGAAACACGAATCGCCTTCCGGCATCGTTAATTGTGCAAAGGGCTTCCTAAAATGTAGGACATATTACATGCAGGTTACAGTAAATTACTATACCGCTTATTTCAAATAACCGTAAAAAAAAGTCTACATTTATATGTTTGAGCGAATTTGTGATTCGGTGGGAGTGCGAAAATGACTTCTTGCGTCACAGGAAATTATAAAACTCGCCAACAACAGCAGTACGACCAACGAGATCAATAAATCCTCATATTGTTACATTATTTCAAAGCATGCATATATTTTCCTTAGGACCTGAAAACTAAAGCGACTAATGAATGACTGCACCGCACCGTAGTAGGCAGGCTGACAGACTAATAAATTAATTAGGTGGGGATTTTTAAATTCATTTTATTTATTGCGGAATTCAATTAAATTAGGTCCTTAGTGGTACTTTATGCAGGTACCGATTTATCACACTTATCAAATTATCGAAAGATAAATTTTAATAACCCACAGACGTCGTCGCATAGGCAATTTTAGGTCGATGACATTTGCTCGAGAGAGAATGAAAGTTTAACGTAGATGATAACCTTATTGATGCATATCAATGCATATCAAAAATTGATTTAATAAACCTAACACTTTCGCAATATGATGAGATGAGTATCGTGACAGTTACGTTCGATGTTGAAATGTCACATTTGCCCGTTGTCGCACACGTCTAGGCATCGTCATCACCACGATGTCATCTTGAACACGGGCCATAGCCGTGACATCTGACGTTCGGCACGTGCATGTTGCGGAAGTTCGGTTCGTCGAACTCCATCTAGCGGCGAGTAGCGGCATTAAATCTCCATTCACTCTCCAAACCCAACACCCCCACTACTGCGCAGCCGCGGCGACCCCAAATCAGCCGTCAATGAACACATATCAGACATCCGTAGTGTTACCACTACAAAAGATAAAATAAAGTAACACGTCGGCGTCAATATCGACGTTATGTTTTGTGTTATAAGGTTCATAATTATACTCCATTTAGTCGTCTCTTACGACGTCTGGTTTCTCTGAAAAGCAGACATATTATTGAGTGCGAGTGAAAAGGAAATATAATAACGACCAAAATGTATACGTTAGCTGTGACGTTGGCGAGGACGTTAGCATGTATATGACAAGGACAGGGTATCAAGAATATAGCTGAATTGGTGAGGATTGAAGCTCAAACTACTCTCACAAAAGTAATAATAGCTCTATGGCTTTAAAAGTATAATATTGGTAAGAAACATTTCTTGGATAATTATATTTCTGAACGTTTGCGAACATTTGAAGCGATTACATTCAGTTCGTGTTTACATACAAGTTCTGCTACTTGCCAATAGATGGCGTATTTATATATAAAACTAATGTTAATTCGTGTTAAATTATAATAAACTATCACGAAAAATTCTAAAAGTGTATAGAAAACATTACAACAAAACTATTTTATCTAGATGATGTTGATTAAATAAGCGTGGCCATTTTTGTGTGAGGTGCTGCCATCTACATTGCATCTTTCTAAACTAGTGTTAGTCATAAAGCGCTATTGAAAGTGTACTACTATTTGCACCCACTTTGTATGAGCCCGGATAGCTCAGTCGGTAGAGCATTGGACTTTTAATCCAAGGGTCCAGGGTTCAAGTCCCTGTTCGGGCGGCTCTTTTTTTTTTTGCTTTTCATATTATTTATGATGAAAATTATATTTATTTATTGAATGTTTTGTAAAAAAAAAAAAAAAATCTCTTATCGGTTCTCAGTTTCTGAAATAAATTTAAAAACAATGCTGGTCTCCAGAACGTTTTATCTGTTAAAACTATTTGATCGAAGGTCTTAAATAATATTGAAATAAGTATCTACTATTGACAAGTCGGCCATCACATCATACAACAAAGTATAGAAATAACGTGGAATGTTTTAAACATTTTTTATTAGTTGGTATTTTGTCTTCAAAATTAGTAAAAAATTGTCAACATTTTGTCAAATAAATAAGTTTTATTAGAAGTATTGTTATAATTTTGTTTTGTATTTTCGTATGACCTACTTGATGTCTTTAGGTTGGGTTGGGTTCGGTTTAACCTAATAGCCTGTTTCGTTATGTTCTTTGTTGCCGATTGTGATAAATTTTGTTTATGTAGTTTTTAACATTAATTTAACTCCTGGAAGAATATAATAGAAACTTTTTATTGTAGGTAAACAATTGAAAGAAAAACTTGCCTTTTAGAAAATACAGGAGTGCGTAAAGGCGGACTTATAAATATAAGTCATATTTTCTTCCAGTCAACCTTTATGGTGATGGATGTGGAGTAAAATATAGATTAATAAGTATGTAGGCAGTGCAGTTATAAGAAGTCATAATGTAATCAACTAATCATAATGTTATAACTGCAATGTTCTCTTCAAAATTCAATAAATAATGCAACATAAATATATTCTCCATATACCTACCTAATTATTTATATTTTCAGAAAGGGAACACACTAGCGACATCTCTCCGTGAATACTAATAGATGGCGTTCGTTGCCAGCCTTTTGAAGCACCGTGCAACTCATTCAATGGCTTGCAACAAACAATCGTTCGTAAATCTTCCGCTAGGTGTCGTGTTGTCATTAAAATTGTATATTAAGACTGCCGGTAGATGGCGTCAGTTGTATTATTTATCAGAAGTTTGCTGGTATGGAATTTATTAAGGCCGTGACAAACGCCAACGACCTTGAGCATTCGGGAATTCTACATAATGTACCATGCGACTGCTAATTTCGCTTCGCACGTTCAAGTCACATTTAGCGTAGTTTGTCGCTATCAGCCTAAAGAGTTGATGGTTCGGGGTTCGAATCCCACTTTCGTATGTTTTTTTTTTTTGCTTTTTTATTATTTTAATTATTAAAATGATTGTGGCTTATGTAACTGATGCGTGATTAAAATTTTTTATTTTTTATTATTTTACCTAAATAACATTTTATTGTAATTTCTTCCAAATTATTTTAGTTCATGTACTTACCACTTTTTATAAACCTCTAAATAGACTATCGATGAAAACTAAAATAAAAATAGGTAGGTAGGTAATAGGTAGATAGGCATTTAGGTATGTATGGCAAATATCATAGCAACATAGGTACCGGCCGGCGCGCGCGGCGCGCGCGGCGGCAGCATGGCACGGTGCGGTGGGGTGCGGTGCGGTGCGGTAACTCAGTAGCAGCGTGCCACTCACGCATGCAAGCAAGCAATAACAAGCCGCTCCTCCGCGCCGCGCCGCCGCTCCTCCGCGCCGCGCCGCGCCGCCGCGTCGTCACCGCTCCGCGCCACCACAGTGCCGCCGCCGCCGCCGCCGCCGCCGCCCCCGCTCCGCAGCGCGCCGCTGTTGCTAGGCTACTTTTATTTAGGCACGGTTCTATAGTCCTTGCATCTCAAGCGCAGACAGCGTTATACCACACCCGTGACACTAGTCACATTTTCTATGAAGCGGCCGAAAATGTGTACCTACTGCTCACGTACGCGGGCGCCTTTGCGTGTATTGGTGCGACCTCGATAACTTGGGTACAGGGTTGGCACTCTTTATGAGAAGTTTGTAGTGGACAATATTATAAATTATATTTGATGTAATTTAAAAGGAAACATTTTTAATTATGACTATCTATGTATATGTACCTCTTAACATTATTGGAGGGCAAGAAAAAAAGAAAAACATCAACTTATATGCACATGTTTTATTTTTACTCGCTAACTAAACGACAATTTTGCAGTGAAAGTTTCACTAAATTTTGGAAACTTTGCAATAGGTATTCCATTTTTATTATTTTTAAGCCGAATCGTATGTGAAGCTAAAGTGAAATTTTCAATGTATACTTGCCGCCATTTTGAACTTTTTAGTTACTGGACCGATTGCTTTCAAAATTGATATCTGGGTGTCTGTGTAGGCTCTGAATACGAATCTGTAATCAAAATTAAAAAAAAGTGGCCGCCATTTTGAACTTTTTAGTTACTGGACCGATTGCTTTCAAAATTGATATCTGGGTGTCTGTGTAGGCTCTGAATACGAATCTGTAATCAAAATAAAAAAAAGTGGCCGCCATTTTGAACTTTTCAGTTACTGGACCGATTGCTTTCAAAATTGATATCTGGGTGTCTGTGTAGGCTCTGAATACGAATCTGTAATCAAAATAAAAAAAAAGTGGCCGCCATTTTGAACTTTTCAGTTACTGGACCGATTGCTTTCAAAATTGATATCTGGGTGGCTGTGTAGGCTCTGAATACGAATCTGTAATCAAAATAAAAAAAAGTGGCCGCCATTTTGAACTTTTTAGTTACTGGACCGATTGCTTTCAAAATTGATATCTGGGTGTCTGTGTAGGCTCTGAATACGAATCTGTAATCAAAATAAAAAAAGTGGCCGCCATTTTAAACTTTTCAGTTACTGGACCGATTGCTTTCAAAATCGATATCTGGGTGTCTGTGTGGGCTCGGAATACGAATCTGTAGTCAAAATTAAAAAAAAGTGGCCGCCATTTTGAACTTTTTAGTTACTGGACCGATTGATTTCAAAATTGATATCTGGGTGTCTGTGTAGGCTCTGAATACGAATCTGTAGTCAAAATTTAAAAAAAGTGGCCGCCATTTTGAACTTTTCAGTTACTGGACCAATTGCTTTCAAAATCGATGTCTGGGTGTCTGTGTGTGCTCTGAATACGAATCTGTAGTCAAAATTAAGTGGCCGCCATTTTAAACTTTTTAGTTACTGGACCGATTGATTTCAAAATTGATATCTGGGTGTCTGTGTAGGCTCTGAATACGAATCTGTAGTCAAAATTTAAAAAAAGTGGCCGCCATTTTGAACTTTTCAGTTACTGGACCAATTGCTTTCAAAATCGATGTCTGGGTGTCTGTGTATGCTCTGAATACGAATCTGTAGTCAAAATTAAGTGGCCGCCATTTTAAACTTTTTAGTTACTGGACCGATTGCTTTCAAAATAGATATCTGCGTGTCTGTGTGGGCTCTAAATATGAATCTGTAGTCAAAACTAAAAAGTGCAAGATGGCGGCAACTATTTTTAAATTTTGAAAACGGATTCGTATTCAGAGCCCATACAGATACCCAGATATCAATTTTGAAAGCAATCGGTCCAGTAACTAAAAAGTTCAAAATGGCGGCCACTTTTTTTTAATGTTCACTACAGATTCGTATTCAGAGCCCACGCAGACACCCAGATATCGATTTTGAAAGCAATCGGTCCAGTAACTAAAAAGTTCAAAATGGAGGCCGTTTTTTTTTTATTTTGACAACGGATTCGTATTCAGAGCCCACACAGACACCCAGATATTGATTTTGAAAGCAATCGGTCGAATAACTAAAAAGGTCAAAATGGCGGCAACTTTTTTTAAATATTCACTACATATTTGTATTCAGAGTCCACACAAACACCCAGATATCGATTTTGAAAGCAATCGGTCCAGTAACTAAAAAGTTCAAAATGGAGGCCGTTTTTTTTTTTATTTTGACAACGGATTCGTATTCAGAGCCCACACAGACACCCAGATATTGATTTTGAAAGCAATCGGTCGAATAACTAAAAAGGTCAAAATGGCGGCAACTTTTTTTAAATATTCACTACATATTTGTATTCAGAGTCCACACAAACACCCAGATATCGATTTTGAAATCAATCGGTCCAGTAACTAAAAAGTTCAAAATGGCGGCCACTTTTTTAAATTTTGACAACGGATTCGTATTCAGAGTCCACACAGACACCCAGATATCGACTTTGAAAGCAATCGGTCCAGTAACTAAAAAGTTCAAAATGGCGGCCACTTTTTTAAATTTTGACAACGGATTCGTATTCAGAGTCCACACAGACACCCAGATATCGACTTTGAAAGCAATCGGTCCAGTAACTAAAAAGTTCAAAATGGCGGCCACTTTTTTTAAATTTTGACAACGGATTCGTATTCAGAGTCCACACAGACACCCAGATATCGACTTTGAAAGCAATCGGTCCAGTAACTAAAAAGTTCAAAATGGCGGCCACTTTTTTTAAATTTTGACAACGGATTCGTATTCAGAGTCCACACAGACACCCAGATATCGACTTTGAAAGCAATCGGTCCAGTAACTAAAAAGTTCAAAATGGCGGCCACTTTTTTTAAATTTTGACAACGGATTCGTATTCAGAGCCCACACAGACACCCAGATATCGACTTTGAAAGCAATCGGTCCAGTAACTAAAAAGTTCAAAATGGCAGCCGCTTTTTTTAAATTTTGACAACGGATTCGTATTCAGAGCCCACACAGACACCCAGATATCGACTTTGAAAGCAATCGGTCCAGTAACTAAAAAGTTCAAAATGGCAGCCGCTTTTTTTAAATTTTGACAACGGATTCGTATTCAGAGCCCACACAGACACCCAGATATCGACTTTGAAAGCAATCGGTCCAGTAACTAAAAAGTTCAAAATGGCGGCCACTTTTTTTAAATTTTGACAACGGATTCGTATTCAGAGCCCACACAGACACCCAGATATCGACTTTGAAAGCAATCGGTCCAGTAACTAAAAAGTTCAAAATGGCGGCCACTTTTTTTAAATGTTCATATGATTAAGATTCGCTCCGGTGAAGGAAAACACCGTGAGGAAACCTGTGCACAGCAGTACATATAAAATTGTTGTGGACACCGCTTCCAATCCAGCTTGTCACGTGGAAATGTATAACAATTCCCTTCCATGTTCATGGGAAAGGCTTGCGCTCAGTAGTAGGACATTAAAATTGACTCAAGAAGAAGAATAAGAAACCAAATTGATATCTGATTTGTGTAACATAAATTTCATTATTTCACATAAGAATGAAAATTTCACAGTAATTTTGCAGAAAGTGCAAAATTTCACTGCAAAATTTCAAGTGAAATTTTTGTGCAAAATTGCGCCTTGCATCTCTAAGTAAGTGCGAACAAGGAGGTTTGAAGTCCACCGCGCGCGCGGGCGCGGCCGGCCCGATCGTTGTTCTGTGCTGTGAGTGCGAAAGAACCGCGCGCGTACGTGTAAGTAGCTACTACTCCCTCTCGAAGGTGCGCTCGCTCTCCTCTCGACAGTCGGTGCCAGCCTGACTAGCCGTCCGCCAGAAGTCGACCAGACAGCGCTCGCGGGCTGCGGGGCGCGGGGGGAAGCAAACTCGCTTCGAGGCGGAGCGTCGCTTCTATACGCCAGTATTATAAGTATTCTATGGTTATACCACAGTGCCTATTAGTTATTCTATTAGTTATACCAACGAAAGCCATGCATATAACGCCCCGTCAAGTTACGTACCGGAGCGTATACTGATAGATACCACAGAAGAGAGATATTACTGATACGGTCGTACTGTATACTGGTACGGAAAATGACACGGTGGCAACATCACCTACAATACAACATCCGAGATGTCAGCTCGTAACAACTGGTGAAGTAGGTGCTATGTCAGTGCTTTTCTTCGGTCGTACCGGCTTCACTGAACTGGACGGAAAAAAAGAAGGGAGTCATATCCCGAAATAGTTTGTATTTTCCGTCCAGTTTAGTGTAGCCGGCACGACCAAAGGGAAGCACTGACATGGCACCTAAGTTCACCCGGTGTTATGGGCTGACATCACGGATGTTATAGGTGATATAGCAAACTGTGTCAGTTTACATAAAAAAATCCCTCAGTCGCCTTTTACGACATGCACGGGGAGAGATGCAGTGGGGCTATTATTTTAAATTACCATCCCACACGGTACAAATATACCTAACCACCTATCTTTTTTCCATTCGATCCAAACACAGAAGACAGAAATGACGACCGACACGCGGGCGCAGCAGGGCAGGAGCGAGCAAGCGAGCCCGGAACTAAAATTGTATCTAGTATTGAAGTGCCTGCTAAATTGACGAAGGCAAAAATTTTACCCTTCCGACTGAAGAATTACGTCAATAATTTCATGTAGGCGTTTTTTGTTTTTTATTTTTATCTCCTTTCGTGGATAAAATAATAAAAAAAATTGAATAGAGTTTTCTCAGAGCTTTGTGACCTTTGAATCGGTGGTATTGTAAAATTGTAATAATACACACATACTCAGATTTTCAAAAATTCATGCTTTTTTTATATATTTTTAATTTTATGTTTATTACTTACTTTTACTCATTATTAAAAAAACCAGCAATGCACTTTGTTGGTAAGGAACCAAAATATAGGTTGGTATTTTTTTAATTTTCTGAATGTGTGTCAATTGGTCAGTTTTAGACCTTCTTTGTCGCACTTTTTGCATGTTTTGCGTATTTGGCGTTTGTCACCGCCTTAACACGCCTTTTGAAGGTTCCCAAGTTATAGGTGGTGGGGAACAAACCATCCGTTATGGGTGGCAGAGTCGGAGGGGCCAAAGCACACCGACCAGCCAATATCATCTCCGAGAAGGTAGGTCGGAGGACCAGAGCCTCCCTGGATTGCTGGCTATACTGGACTGGACTAGAGGAGAACACAACCGAGGCTGCTATGCGGCCATCTTACATCCAGTATGGTGGTATCAACCCAGTCGGCTACCATCTAGTAAGAGGCAAGGGAAGGGACTTACAGTTTTACACCGGTTCCGAACGGTGAAGCAGCAGGTGTAGGTATGCACGTAAGTACTTAAATGTTTTCGTCAGAAAAAGCTCATTGGTCTACGTTGACCGGATTCGAACCTCGGACCTCTCGCATGAGAAGCCGATGGCCAAACCACTCGGCCACCCGCCGCTTGTACTAATGTATATTGAAATTTCACTCATACGGCAGTAACATACCTACTTACTACTGAATGACAGTTCCGCAGTCTTGTCTAAGTAAGTGCCTACAGATAGACATAGAACCGTATAAAACATGCAGGTTTACCAGGCTGCTGTATGAATTTTATCATCATTATTCTTTTCAGTTGTCACCACCTTGGTATCAACTGTATGTGTAATTAACGTCAAGAGAGTTTCACGACCACGACAAAGGCCTGTCTCGCTCTTCACTGAAGGAAGAATATGAAAAATATCATAAAAAAATATTTATATTTGCTAAATAAGCCGTATTTGTTTTTAAATTTTTATTTTTAAGAATTTTTTATTTTTATTTATTTAATTTTAAATAATACTTTTAGTTGAGTGAGAAAAATATTTATTACACTAGCGATGATGATCAGTTAGATAGAGATACACTAGCGAACGAGAAAAATATTGTATTATGATTATGAATTAATGCAAGCTGGTTTTCAAGCTTCAAGCGCTGCTGCAGCACTGGTATTACAGGTTATTTTTTTATTTTTATTTTTTTTATAGAAACTGACACGTTTGGCTACATCACCTACAACATCTGTGATGTCAGCCCTAACACCGGGTGAACGTGAACTTGGTGCCACGTCAGTGCTTCCCTTCGGTCGTGCCGGCTACACTGAACTGGACGGAAAACACAAACTATTTACAAAGCCGTTTCGACCGACCTTTTATTCAGTGCGGTGGTATCAACCCGGGCGGGTTAATCCCTACCAGCTAGTAATATAAGAAGGGAGTCATATCCCTTAGTGGCCTTTTACGACATACACGGGGAGCGATGCAGTGGGGCTATTCTTTTAAAGTACCGGACCCACACGGTACAGCAGCATTGCTTATCTAAATGTGATGCAAAGAGTGAGCGCAGCTTTTCTAGTTCCACGGTAAATACACGTGCACTCGCGCGCAGTCGTTTTCAAAGAATTCTCAAGCCTAGTCGACCTGAAATAAAACTCGTTCGCCAGAAATTCATAATGCAGATTACTCGCCATAAAATCTTCTCGGTGATAGTAATATAAGTACGCGTAATTGCACGGCAGTTAGATAGAACTGGCGCGGCGTATGGTTCGCGCAAGTGGGTCAGCCGTGGAGTTATAATGATTACCGAGAATCGACTGCAAGTGCCGGCCGAGCGGACATTTCGAAAACCCTTTTGTCACCGATTGGCACTGGCTCAGTTTGGTAGTTTCATTGCAACTTTACAAAGTGCCACGCTTGTCTGAATCGAGTGGCACCAAGAATGCGGTCGACAGGGGAGTTTCGCATTTGGTGAAAATCGTCGCTTCTTTTCATTTGTACGTCTGAAGAAAGCTGTGCGATAAGTATGTCTGCTCATCCTTCATGTTACCTAGATGAGTCTAAATGGGATAGCTAGGTAAGGTATGTTTATCATATCAAGTATCAATAAATTAATGTATTTATATATTCTTTATTGAATATCAATTTATACAAATTAGGCACAATAGGCGAGCTTAATGCCGTGAGGCATTATATTCCAACTAACGTTTGGGATGTCGGAGAAGTATATGCAGGCGAACAGTAGTTTGTGGTAAGGTATTAAACTGTAAAGCAATACGATAAACTACAAACAAATACCTACTACCTACATAAATACTTTAATACGCATATTTATATGTATATAATAGACTCAAATATTATGTATATTAATCAGTGGTACTGTTGTACGCACACCTTAGACAGGCCTGGTTAGCCAGGGAGAGAGGACCGCACCTCGCGAACGCGAGAGGCCGAAGCCCTACATAGGGCGCGCTGTAGCGTTTTAAATTACTTATTGTTGAAAAAATTAAAAAAATGTGACAACGCATTAGGCTATAATAATAATAAATAACTGTTGTACAACACAATCAACTGAATGACAAGAGAGAGAGAGAGAGAGAAGAGGGGAGCTATAAATGCTGGTAATATAATTTCATTGGAAAAGATTGTTCAAATTTATCTTAAATACATCATAGACGTATTTATGATAAATGTGTTTAACCCTTAACAATACAAACGTATGGGTGACCTGATTATGTTCTCACAGCGTATCGATTATTTACGTGAACGTGCCGGTTCGGTTGGCAGTTCGTCATTATGTCGAAATAAATCACAGGCTACGTCCAACCCTCACGATTTGACTACCAGCAGCTTCGGGGCATTACTACCGGCTAGTTAGGGAGGGGGTGGATGGAGGGTGTAATGGCCGTTGACCCTGCGTACGAGGGACAGGTGTGGGCGGTCCGTCACGAACGCTGTCGTGCTTCCATCTAGGACAACAGTTTCCTTGCTGCCGATCGATAGGCGAAATAAGGGCGGAAAACATTTATCACAATTCGCTTTCCCGCTTTGCTGTGTCTGCTCTTTGTAGGTCTCCTCTACACGTTGGCCAATGCGTTTGCCAAAGCGCTTGCCGCTTTGCTTTCTCCTCTATGTAGGGCTCCACTTCACGTTGGAGAATATATTAGCTAACACTCCAATACCTATCACAGCTACCAATACTCCTCTCCCTCTACTCTACACGTTGGCTAATGCATTTGCCAAAGCGCTTGCCGCTTTGCTGTGTCTCCTCTCTGTAGGGCTCCACTTGAAGTTGGAGAATATATTAGCTAACACTCCAATACCTATCACAGCTACCAATACTCCTCTCCCTCTACACGTTGGCTAATGCATTTGCCAAAGCGCTTGCCGCTTTGCTGTGTCTCCTCTCTGTAGGGCTCCACTTCACGTTGGAGAATATATTAGCTAACACTCCAATACCTATCACAGCTACCAATACTCCTCTCCCTCTACACGTTAGCCAATGCATTGGGAAGCGCATTGGTGAGTGCTTTGGCAAATGCATTGGCCAACATGTAGATGAGGCCTTATAAAAAGAATAGAATAGAAATTATTTATTGCACACCAAATCATAATACAAAAAAATACAAATTCAATAAAATAAAAAGTACAATAGCTCGTAAACGCGAACTTATGGCTAGAAATGAAGTGATTTCTTCCAGTGAACCAACGGGTGATGATGAGTGAACGTGAAGAAGAATAGAAGCAAGTGTAGTGCAGATACAAAACAAGCAAGACCTTGGAGGGTTTTTATGTAAATCAACATGGATGGATGTGCCGAGGCACCAATGGTGAAGTCGGCAGAGCCAAAATCACCTCTCCTCGCGAAACCACGCTCAGTTAGGCACCATGCCAGCAGATTTGCGGAATCTTGCTAGGCTGGATAGCCTAGTTTATCGTTAATTTGAAAATAATCGTAAACACATAACTCGCTCGCGTGGAACTTAATAAATATTCGGGTAAAAAGGTTGAAATTGTCCAAATCAAGTTATAAAAAAAGCTGCCAAGTGCGTGTCGGGCCACGCGCAGTGTAGGGTTCCGTAGTTGCCCGTCACAATATGCGGACTTATTTCGTTGTTTTGTAGCAACTTACAGCTTTCTAGTACTAAATGTCTCTGAGCGGAGCCGCGGATAGACAAGCGAACAGACGGACGGACATGGCAAAACTATAGGTAAGGGTTTCTTGTATTGACTATCTAAGTAATTTTCAATTGAATTTGTCCAAAATTTTCTTTGGTTACTTCTCCAAGTACACACAGCTGCTCTCATTTCTCACAATTGAGGAACCCTATCAAAATAAATTTATTTGATTATTTGTATAATTTTGTAGGGGAAATAAATGAATGTTAATTTGAAAAAGTTCTTCAACAGTGAAATGATGGCTGTCGTCCGTACATTTTATAAGTTGGTCGACTATTACTCGTCAACCTGTACAGCCTACTTAGCTGTGATAGTTTTCCTTTTAATTTCGATATATATACTACTGCTGTGAATTTTTTCACATATCTGATAACAACCGTTTAGCTGGCAGGGGGTGGGGACACCTGACTCTAGCAAAAATTAGCACTTAAAAGCTTAATAATTCGCAAACGGATCCCTAAATCGCAAAATACTTTTCCCAAATCCAACAATACCCCACACGATGGGATAGACGTGAAAAAAAAAATTCATCCCCTCTTTATGTGTGGGGGAGGTACCCTAAAAAAAATTATTTCAAAATTTTTATTACCACTTTGTCGGCGTTATTAATATTGATACCCATACCTACTTACAACTTTCTAGTACTAAGGGTTTCTGAGCTAAGCCGCGGACAGACGGACGGACGGACATGGCGAAACTATAAGGGTTCCTTGTTGACTACGGAACCCTAATAATGTCCTGTAGGGCTGTGAAAAAAAGTTGTGGAGATATGGAAGTTCACGAAATTGTATTTCAGAAATACGATTTTCTTGTTACTCTGAGCACTAACAGTATATTTATGTATGTGTGTATATTCTTTATTGAACACCAATTAGGTACAATAGGCGAGCTTAATGTGTTAAGGCATCATATTCTGCACATTCATAACAGGAGATTTTCTTTGTATAAAAGAAAATTGTAAATCTTCGAGGAAAGAATAGAAGCGGGATAGGGAATAAATAACCTTTGCCCCACGATTGACATTTGGTAGGTCAGTGGTGCGGTCGGATAACCGCTGTTGATAAGCAACGCTGAGCGGTCAGTACTTGAATGGGTGACCGCTCGACCGTTGGAGGCTGACCGTGGTTCGGATTCCGCGTTAAACTGTAGGTCCCTTCCCTTCTTATCTTACTAGGTTTATCCCGGCCAGGTTGTTACCACCAAACTGAGCGAAACGTCGGTGTCGAAACGGCTATGTAAATAGTTCGTGTTTTCCGTCCATTTCAGTTTAGCCGACATGGAAGGGAAGCACTGCCATGGCAGGGAAGCACTGCCATGGCACCTAGTTCACCTAGTGTTATGGGCTGACATAACGGATGTTGCAGGTGATGTAGGCAACCGTGTCAGTTTCCATAAAAATAAAAAAATTAAAATTGAAAATGTGAATGAAAATAATTCACAATTAAACCAAGTTTTGTGTACTTGTCAATGATTGTAGATGTATGTATGTAGTCAAATTTGTGAAAATAATTCACAATTAAACCAAGTTTTGTGTACTTGTCAATGATTGTAGATGTATGTATGTAGTCAAATTTGTGAAAATAATTCACAATTAAACCAAGTTTTGTGTACTTGTCAATTATTGTAGATGTATGTATGTAGTCAAATTTGTGAAAATAATTCACAATTAAACCAAGTTTTGTGTACTTGTCAATGATTGTAGATGTATGTATGTAGTCAAATTTGTGAAAATAATTCACAATTAAACCAAGTTTTGTGTACTTGTCAATGATTGTAGATGTATGTATGTAGTCAAATTTGTGAAAATAATTCACAATTAAACCAAGTTTTGTGTACTTGTCAATGATTGTAGATGTATGTATGTAGTCAAATTTGTGAAAATAATTCACAATTAAACCAAGTTTTGTGTACTTGTCAATGATTGTAGTTGTACCTATGTAGAGCTAAGATGTAAAGCGGCAGTGCCAATGACAGTGCGCTATTTTTTGAGTTATTGCTTATCGACCCACACGGAGGTGATTTTTTCGCGACTGCTCGTATTTGGGCAGAGCGCGAGCGGCGCGGAACAATGGGGCTCTGTGCTGCGGAGATAGCAAACTTGAAACTTGTTTGCTCAGTTATCGCGATTGGAACAGCAGTTCTGGCGGAGTGGAACCAGGACAGGAGGCCTCATCGGTGTAGGTAGATAACTACCCGCGAATTATTTATTATTATGCCCATTTTTAGGGTTTCGTATCCGGTACGGGACCCTATTACTACGCCTACGCCGTCTGTCTGTCTGTCTCTTCGTCCGTCCGTCCTTCCTTCCTTCCGTCCGTCCGTCCGTCCGTCCGTCCGTCCGTCCGTCCGTCCGTCCGTCCGTCCGTCTGTCCGAGTGCTGAACCTCTTGAACCGTAATAGGTGGCCCGTTGAAATTTTCACAGAATATGTGTTATTTATTATGGCCGATATAACAACAAATAATAAAAATAAGAAAAAGTAAAAAAATCATGGAGTTTCCCATATATGAGACCAAAAAGTGTATGAGCGCGCGCCATTTACCGAATAGAGTATGAAGCATTTGAACTAATCATGAATTTTAACTAATATGAAGCATTTCACAACAGGCCATAGATGGCGTGAGTGGCTGGGTGGCTCGGCACCACATGTCACTCTTTCTATATAACATTCTTGTACAGGTCAGAGAGCATGGATGGTCTACTAACTACATAGCTACAAGAACTAATTAAACTCTCTACTCGTACATGACAAGTTAGAACGCTAATTAATTAATATTTCCTTTAAATAATTAAAAAATAATTCATCCGAAAGCCGCGAAGAAGCGGCGCGGTGACTAGCTATACCATAGTACAGTTCCCGGCAGCAAATAATGCGTGTCGAGCTTTACAAAGAGACAATGAGCGCGGTCAGTGATTGGATGGGTGACCGCTCGACCGTTGGAGGCTGACCGTGGTTCGGATTCCACGTTAAACTGTAGGTCCCTTCCCTTCTTACCTTACTAGGTGGTAGGGTTTATCCCGGCCGGGTTGGTACCACCGCACTGAACGAAACGTCGGTCGAAACGGCTATGTAAATAGTTCGTGTTTTCCGTCCAGTTTAGTGTAGCCGACATGAAATGAAGGGAAGCACTGACATGGCACCTAGTTCACCCTGTGTTATGGGCTGACATCACGGATGTTGTAGGTGATGTAGCCAACCGAGTCAGGTTCCATAAAAAAAAAACACTCCGGTTGTAGAGCGTCGTCCCCGTCGCACAGAGACGTGCGAGTTCGTGCGACAGGGACGACGCTCTACATCCGAATATTCTCTTTCTAAAGCTCGATACGCATTATTTGCTGCCGGGCACTGTATAAATTTTTTTTTTTTTTATGGAAACTGACACGGTTGGCTACATCACCTACAACATCCGTGATGTCAGCCCATAACACCGGGTGAACTTGGTGCCACGTCAGTGCTTCCCTTCGGTCGTGCCTGCTACACTGAACTGGACGGAACACAAACTATTTACATAGCCGTTTCGACCGACCTTTCATTCAGTGCGGTGGTACCAACCCGGGCGGGTTAAACCCTACCACCTAGTGATATAAGAAGGGAGTCATATCCCTTAGTCGCCTTTTACGACATACGCGGGAAGAGATGCAGTGGGGCTATTATTTTAAAGTACCGGCCCCACACGGTACTATATAGGTAAACTAACTGCACATAAAGAAGATAATCACTTCACATCTTCAGCTCTCCATCCATTCCGCAGCGTTCTCTGGCCTGCGTTGCTCGCGTCTTGCGAAAATCCGCTGTAAAAACTGCGTGGTGTCATTCCTAAAAATAGCACACACATAATGGCTGAGCGATAATGGACCGACTCCACTACCGAAGCCTTTATCTACTTAGTTATATCGCTCATTTATGTTATTTGTTTGTATTATTTTATTGCTATCGTACTATTATTATTATTAATATGTATATGAGTGTATTTGCGAACATTTTCACGATAACCAGTTTGCTCGAAGTCGAAACGGGTGACGTAATCTTGTTTTTGTTTTGATATGGTGTAAACTTTTTATGGCGCGGTGGTGTTGCGATGGCGTCATCTCCCCATCCCGCCCGTGTCGTGTTGTGTTAAGCTTCGGATAAAGTTCATTAATCTTTTTGCTTGTTTATCGCGACTTTGGCCGGTGTGTCGGACGTGACAAATCTCCGCAAGTTATTTTTTCTATATCTGTTTGACCTTGATTTGGAAATCGATCGCTTTGAAGTGTTATTAAATTTTCTTGTCCGTGAGCTGAAACTATCAGATTTTTTTATGGCGACATAATGTATTTTTTATATATGGATTAATTAGGTGAACAGTTTATAAGATAGGCGCGTATTGTCTCGCCAGTCGAGATTCTGGGTGTGGTGTGGACTCGATCGCACCGCACTGGACAGCCGATGAGCCGACGACGGAGCGATGTAGATGCGCGGAGGCCAGCTGGACGACTCCTCGCACCGCCCCCGCACTGCGGCTGCCCTACGAGCGATGAACCCAGCTGCCGCTCCGCACGTTCCTAGCTAGTGCCACCACCAGCCACCTCCTCCCGCCGGACAATGTCTCCCACGAGTCGGCGAGTCAACTTCGCGATAAACTAGTGAAAAAGTCAACGCTTATAATAACATTCTCAGACTCCTCTAAGGCGAGAGAGCTCTCGGTGTCGCCGCTTGAAATGTTTCTAGGTGCGAGACAATTTTTACAGCTTACTCACTTAGAACTTTTGAAACTTTGAGAACTTATGTATGTATTAAATCAAGTAAATACAGGAGAGCCAAGGAGCCACAATAAAATTAACAAACCAGCAATTCACAATTGTTTTACGAAGCTAGTTTCCAGCGGCTTTCGCTTTCGAAATGGCTGAAATAAAAAAATATATATCATAATTTTATAAATAAATGCTATTGATTGATCATAGATAATGGACCTTCACTCTTTCTTTACAGACAACACAACACAATCGTTACTTTATTATGATTATGTTATGTTATGATGCATTATGATATCCCCGAGGGGGTACCCGGTGACTAACGCATTGTGATTGCAATTTGAAACTTTGAAGAGTACCGAGACTACTCGCCTTAGGTTACAACCAAGAAAGGCACCACGTGTACCTGCACTCGTCATATTACGTGTCGGTTCCACGAGAAATTTTGCTGTAACAAGAATATGACGAGAGGCGCAGGCGGAAATTACAATTACAATTTGTTGCAGCTCGTATATCAGCATGAATGTGATTTTCTCTGCACATTGACAGCCAGAGAGAGGCTGCAATTAGTTGTGTTAGCAAATCGGCGAGGCGCCAAGCTTCACTCGGATTAGTCGCTCGTGCTGCACTCGTAACAGTAATGGTCGAGAGTTACGTGGCGTATGGTTCATATAATTTCTCAAATGAGTCTCGTTCCGGTTAAGTGGATCGTTTGTGCGTAGCGTTGCGTGCGTGGAGAGTGTACCGACAGAACCATCTACCCAGCATTGGATTTACCCTGAGGCTGACACACATTAGGCACAGGCCTAGACCATCTCGGGTAAGGGGATCTCTAATGCACGAGAGTTCTTAGGACGAGTACGGAAGCAACGCCGGGTCCTAGAGCCGAGGCATGCGAATAATGACTAAATGAAGCCCTGCCTACCACTAGGAACCTGATCGGACTCGGCTCGGCTCAGCTGAACTGAAGGCGGCTTCGAGGAAAAAGCAGTTTGCCTTAATTTCTACCGCGTTACAAAGTTTCATCATTTCGCTGGCGCTGTAAATTTTACCACCGTCTGAAACCATTCGTGGTCTACCGTTCCGTATTTTATCGCTGGGTTATATTCACGCACGCTATACTGAAATAATGAACGAGTTACTGCACGGCTGAGAAAGAAATATAGTTTGACATCAAACAGAATTATTTACGTTCGGAACTTTTTATCTTGGCCTCCCGAAGGAATAGAAGCAGAATGTAAAGGAAATAGTAAGGATTGTATTTGTGGACGCTTCGTTGTCTCACTGTCGTCCTGGCGACTAGAACTACTTCCGGCGGCCGCCCCTCGACGACGACGGTGACTGATGATAATGGCCGTTGGGTACTAAATTACTTTATAGGGTTCCGTGGGATTTGAGCAATATCTTCGAGTTATAATGTCCCCGCCTTTCAACTAGCATTGTTTCGCTGTTCTCGCTTTGATTTACAGCGCGTATACTCGGCGCGTTACACACTTTCATGTTTTACGACGCTTTAAAATGATGTCGTACGCTCAAAGTGACACACATACATTTCGTAATTTCTTTTTACGAGCCCGCCATCGAGCGCGGAACGCACGGCGCTCGTCCACTATATATCTGCATTCTGCGTAAATATTTTTCTAGGTTATACAATGTAGGACGTGATAATGTAGAGTTACATACATAACGCACGCTACCGTTTCAGAGGAAGCGTGTCAGTAATCACGAGATATAATAACGCAGAGAGACAAACATAATTCGCTACAAATATT
This sequence comes from Nematopogon swammerdamellus, assembly GCA_946902875.1. NCBI lineage: Eukaryota > Metazoa > Arthropoda > Insecta > Lepidoptera > Adelidae > Nematopogon > Nematopogon swammerdamellus. Next base: position 24,843,554 of record OX336333.1, on the reverse strand, counting down.
AGCTGATGAAGAGCGCGATAGATAAGGTTCTTAGAAAAACAACATTTGAGCCGGTAAACGGTGAGAATGCTCAGGTATTAGGCGGCAAATGTTTACAAATTTTTCTCCACGAAAGACACTGAAGAGCGGAGAAACCGCTGACACTGAGAGATAAAATTAGTGATAATTTTTGCGAATGGTCTTAATATTACGCGTTTCTTTATTGTTCCATAATTTTTTAATAATTTTCTTTATGAGTTTCAGTAAATTCACAATTAAACTAAAATTAATAATTCAGGCAATAAAAAAAAATTACACAAGAGTTAATAATATTTCTAAATTGTTTTTACTGTCTGAGAGAAAACAAGATATACATCTATAATGAATGTAGAGCGCACTCCCGGCCCATCTATTTACTCCCAAGCACAGCCTGGGGGTTTTCAAAGGTTCGTGTCAGGCCGGCATCCCAATCGTCAATGCCCGCGCACCACAGAATGTCTATGGGAATCGTTATACACGTAAGTTAGGTGTAATGATGGCTCAATGATTCCACAAAATAAAACCTTCCTGAAGCTGCTTATCGGTAACGAAATATTAAATGTAAGTAATCCAAGGTCCCGGAGCATCATTATAATAATTGTATACCCAAATTATAAATCAATATCAGTTTCTTGGAACTAACAGAGCATATAGCCGTCTCTGAAATCAGAAGATTCATCTGTAGAACTCTGTAATAAGCATGAATACTCATTGCGTGGAGTTCAACTTGAGGCCTTATAGCCAGCTTGTGCATATGAAAAGGTTCTATATGTTACCTATGTACATCTCCGTAGATGCGGAGCGCCGAGGCGGAGGAGGGGAGGAGGCAAGTAAAGGCAATAAGGCCTTGAAGTAAAGCGTTTGCATCACTTTAATCAGTGGTCTAATGATCACCTATCTATCGAGTACATGCGGTTGTTGGTTGCATGTCTGTAATAATTATTTTATAGTTGTACTCGTACCACGGTTCACTTGAACAGTATTTACTTGAGAAATCTTGTTCTGTTGGCTTTGCAAATTAATATAAAAAGCTTGTTAAGTGCGAACCTTGTTCAGAGGATTCCGTAGCTTTTTTTTTATAGAATCTGACACGGTTGGCTACATCTTCTACATCTACTACAACGTCCGTGATGTCAGCCCATAACACCGGGTGAACTAGGTGCCATGTCAGTGCTTCCCCATTTGATCGTTTTAGCTATATAAAATATATAGAATAATCGCCTCCTCGGACAGAAGCAAATTGTACACATTTCTTCTAGACGTAAGGACTTGTAGTGTGTTCACACCCTAAGCACCCTGAACAAGTTTCTGAAGGAATCGCTTAGGTCCCTGCTCACGCACTCTACACCCCCTATTGGGTCATTCGCTGACAGAACTATTATATGCTTACGTGTGTTGGCACCAGCGCTGCAGAGCTCTCTTTGCGAGGGAGCTAGGCTCGCTTTGCTCCCTCGCAATCCTTTTTCCTCGCCATCTTATATCCAGTACGGTGGTATCAACCGAGTCGGCTACAGAAACTGTATTTTCTATAATAAATGTTTAAAAAAGTAAATACATGTTCGTTCTTGAAATTCATGTCCAATGCTCTTTGAAGGTCATGTGGTGCATGAGATCTGTGAATTTTATTGTGCAAATGAGGAAATAAACTATATTCTATTTTATTATATTCTACATTGCTTTGAAAAAAGGTACCATAGCCCTGAAAATAAAAAGCGTTATTGAATATCTTAAACATCATGTAGTCTTTAGTCAATATTATTTGATTGATTATCCAAATATTGTATGAGTCTCCAACGTACTCAGCCAGTATTATCTGTAGCCAGTACCAGCACACATTTACTGTTAGTTACCAACATGGTAACAGTTAATCGTGCGTGGGGTCATCGATCTTAGCACGGGATTGCTAAAATTTCGCCGCGCAGCCTCCGCTGCGCTTCCGCCGCCGTAGAGCCGCATTGTGAACTAATAACTACCGAAGCATCCAACATTGGACATTACGCAATCATTTCTTAGCCGATAAATAAGGCTTTCGGAACAAAATTCCAACCTAGTTCCTTTCTCAAATTGGCTTCAAACGAAAGATATTAAAAGTAACTTTTTTACTTTTAATATCTTTCGTTATAACAAATTTAAAAAAACGCCCGACCCTTAAAAGTCTAAAATTATTTCCGTTTAATTATTTAAAGGAGTTGGGGGACCGCTAAGTAAATTCCCGCGCAGCTCTGAGTTTTTATATTTTATTTACAAATCGATCCACTGTTTAAAATAATATTTTTTTTATTACTTAATTACTTGATTACAAACATAGCTACTTCATTACAACCATACCGATTAAACCAGCTTTCTGATAAAAATAACCGCACCCAAATCGGTCCATCCGTTTGGGAGCTACTACGATACCACAGCCCATACACACATGTACACAAACGTTAAACTTATAACACCCCTCCGTTTGCGTCGGGGGTTAAAAACAAAAAATCTACCTGGTGTTTCCGGCAAAGGAAATGATGTTTTTTTTTATATAGACAGCCGGCACGGGTGGCTGTGCCCAAGCCCAATGGAAGATCAGACACACCCAATGACACAACTCCTCGTGTATAAACCACGCGCAGAGAGGCGCCAGCTGTAATTCGAAAAAGGTCCTTTTGAAGTTCCAAGGTTAGAAGGTAGGTAGTAGGGAATTAGGGAACACACTCACCGGAAGACCGTTCCGTATTTTCGCCGTACAGTCAAATTTACATCATATGTAGGTACATACGCCACACGCTGTATCTCGAATCGGGGTAAGCAGAGTAATCGGTGTTGTGCTGCAAGTACTCTGTAAATTACAGCACAACACCGACCACCACCTTTAGCAAGGTAATAGATTAGGACAAACTATCAAACGGCAAGTAAGGCACGAAGAATTAGAATTATTTAATTCATTAATTCTGTCAGATCGGCATGGCATTCGCTATCTCCGTGCATCGCATAATGCCTATGTGCATCGTTAGACACCAGCTTGTAGGTGTAACGATAGTATCGTTACGAAACTAAACCAGTCGCGCTTTAAAAAAAAAAAGTAGAGAACTGCTCATTTTCGCGGATGTTTTCGGAATTAGTCTAATCTAAACTAATTTAAAACATAAGGATCTAGCAAATAAATAAGGCAGAGACGGACGGACACAGCTACGCAAACGCGAGACAACAGCTGTCCTCACATTTTTGTAAATTTTCCGCGAGCGTTATTTAAAAAGTTGGTCATTGTGACGTCTCCTCGCCATCGCCACGGACGTGAAGCCTGTAATTACAGTAATCTTTCAAGGGCTTCCGCTTCAGGTCAACGTTCGTTTATTTAGTAACTAGCTGAGCCCGCGGCTCCGCTCGCGTGAAATTCGTATTCCAAAGAAGAATGTAAGTAACTAAGGGCGAGGCCGAAGGCCGAGCTGCGTTCAGGTAATCGATAAACCTTCTTAAAGAAAGTAACTAACTAAGGGCGAGGCCGAAGGCCGAGCTGCTTTCAGGTAAACGATAAATCTTTCTCAAATAAAGGAAGTAAGTAAGGGCGAGGCCGAAGGCCGAGCTGCGTTCAGGAAGACGATAAACCTTCTGGAAGAAAGGAAGGAACTCAGTGCGAGGCCGAAGGTCGAGCTGCGTTCAGGTAAACCAAAAACCCTCTTCCGCCTTCGGGCCTCGCCCTTAAAGACTTCCTTTCTTCGATAGAATATAATATCGTTTACTCAATCTATTTATTTCATAAAAATAAAAAAGTAATATTAATAACTAAAGAATTAAACCTACCTAACAAACATTAAAATAACTATCAAAACGGGCATTTTGAAATGTTCTTAGAGCACTTGCGGCATTACCCCGCTGGATGGCAAGGCTTACCCTTTGAATGAAGTACATAAGCCCTTGATGACGGGACACCAGTTGCGTCAACCAGCTCAAGCCTCTTTTGGCTTCACTGCTCCACGGACCGAGGGTTTCAACCGCAAACGCAACAAATTCGAAATCTTGAATTATATTTCTATATTTGCTGCGTTTGAGGCTCTCCGCTCCGCCCCAGCCTCGGCCGCGCCAGCCGCTCTTGAAGATGTCCTAACGTGACTTGGAGCCAATGTGAGAACAAAAGTGGTGTCCCACATCAAAGAACTACCCTTAGTCCATGGCACTAAGGTGACAGCATCGGGCCTCTTTCCATCCAGCCGGGAATAACGGCGAGGTTCTAGGATGCACGGTATATTTGCCGTTAGAAGCGTGGACTTTATAATAAAATTTAAATTAAATTAACTCAATCTTAATATTAATTAACTTTAGTCGAGATGGTTTAGCTTCTTCCTGAACGCAGCTCGGCCTTCGGCCTCGCCCTTAGTTACTTGCTTTCTTCGAGATGGTTTATCATTTGTCAGAACGTAGCTCGGCCTTCGGCCTCGCCTTAGTTCCTTACTTTCTTCAAGATGGTTTAGCTTCTTCCTGAACGCAGCTCGGCCTTCGGCCTCGCCCTTAGTTACTTGCTTTCTTCGAGATGGTTTTTCAATTATCCGAACGTAGCTCGGCCTTCGGCCTCGCCTTAGTTACTTACTTTCTTCAAGATGGTTTAGCTTCTTCCTGAACGCAGCTCGGCCTGCGGCCTCGCCCATAGTTACTTACTTTCTTCGAGAAGGTTTATGGTCTTCCAGAATAGAGCTCGGCCTTCGGCCTCGCCCTTAATTACTTACTTTCTTCAAGAATGTTTTTCTTCTTCCTGAACTCAGCTCCGCCTTCCGCCTCGCCTTTAGTTACTTTCATCGAGAAAGAATATCGTTTACGTGAGCGCAGATCAGCCTTCGGGCCCGCCTTTAGTTACTTACTTTCTTTTTTTTAAATACGAATTTCACGCGAGCGAAGCCGCGGGCAACAGATATATAAATTTTATTGCACCAATGACAGCGACATAACTTCGACTTTCAATTATTATTTTTATTTATCAAACAATTTGTCACCGGCCAGCTCACGTCGAGATGACAGTTCTCCGTTGTCAACATGACATTTAAAATAGTTTTTACCTTTACTTTGGATTACGTGATTTTTATTATATTTTTTAATTATTATGTTCATCCGGGATATACACTGTCACTATAAAAAGTTTCGTCAAATTCAGTTCAGTGGTTTTTGCGAGATGCGCGTACAAATAGACATTTTTGCATTTACGATTTTATGATATGTATAGAAAGAATAGATATGTATATACTATTGTGTTCAAGTTATAAAAAAGAAGAACTGTCATTTTCGTTGTATCTACTTATTTTTAAATTTCGAATGAATATTTCAAATTGTATTTGCTGACAGTTCTCAATATATAATTATGCACTTTGGACTACGTGATTTTAAACGCGCAATAATGTTTATAATTGTTAATTTTTTTTTATTTTTGTTTTTTTTTTTACGTATTATGTTAACCCGGCATATAAACTGCCACTATACAAAGTTTCGTCTAATTCCGTTCAGTGGTTTTTGCGTGATGCGCGTACAGACAAACAAACAAACAAACAAAAATTTTAAAAACTGTTCTAACATGTTCAGTATCTCATTTTAAGCCACCCTGGTTAGTTTTTTTCCGAATACATTCAATGTACAGACTTTCTTACCTCTACGATTTTATTATATGTATAGATCACAACGGTGGCGGCGGCGTCCACTCGGAACCCTATGCCCCTGTTTGGACAGTGTGTCGCTTGTGAAAAGAAATCCGAAAAGACTGGCGATCATTGTCCCATTTTTCGCAAAAAATGTTTACATACCATTTTAACCTAAAAAGTTCGGTTTCTCCGGGCTATACCGGCGACGACGCTGGCAGGGGACCATTATAAAGTCGGTCAGATGTCTCTGTCCGTCCGTCTGTCTGTCTGTCGTAACGCGCTGCCAGAGGTGATTCCAGAGCGTACCTAAAGCTAAAATCTAAGAAAGTTTGTAGAGCGTTTATTTAGTCGGCATGAAATCTTGTCGTGGAGCGACCCCATGCGTGCAATATTTTTTTTCAATAAAAAAAGAAAGGAATGGCCACGGAAGCCTCTGTCTATCAATAACATTACACGGAACAAATAAAAAAATAAAAAGACAGAAACGTAAATTGGACTGTCCTTAAGACAAGAAAAACAATTTGTAAAAGTCGGATAAGGTTTAGGGGGTTAGAAAACATAAATGCCGAAAGACATTTTGTATGGAGAAAGTTAACTTCCGTCTCGTTTTAAGGCAGGCAGTACCAAAAATCGGTGTATCTCGATTGATGTTTCTCGTAAACAACTGTGAGTTTGACGAACGTAAGTGCAGAATCAATAAACATATTGTAGGCGTAATATTAAATATATATTATTTAAAATTGCATGATTATAAAATGATGAACGCTACGGAAACATGGAATTTTTGAGAACATACTTTGCAATTTTTTTCTATCCAGTCACATACCGCGCGCGAGCTCCGAGAAATCGGTATTTGTGGAAATTAATTTATTATAGAATTTGTATAGAATTTTTATGGAGATTCACATTTTGTGATGATTATACTATACTAGGCGAGTAATATTATACAAATGTATAATATTAAAATTCTATACAAATTCTATAATAAATTAATTTCCACAAATACCGATTCCTCGGAGCTCGCGCGCGGACTGTAGATCCAATTGCGTTTTAGGCTCATTGTTGGAAAGCAGCATGTCTTGTAGAAAGACAAATATTTTTTGTAACATCAAACTCACAGTGGTTCACGAGAAACATCAACCAGGAGAAATCGATTTCTGGTAGTGCTGCCTTAAAAGCTAACATCAAATGATCGGCGCGCGCATCGTCTTCGTCGGTAGTTTAAACAAACTATGGTAGGGCGGTCGTTCATTCATTCATACAATCATTTCATTACACATATAACACTTTAGTTTTCTTCTACTGTCAATACAATTAACAGTGTAAGTAGGTACCAATGCGGTTCCTACGACATCGTTCAATCGTGCAATGTTTCTGATCAATTGCAGTACAGGGAACACGGAATGTAATCTTCACATCGAAATCTCAGAGAACGAAGAATCACCTTTGTCTCAGTTGCCGAGTGCTCCACCTCATAGGTGCTAATTGCCAGTGTGACATTTCGTGTTAGAGACATCAGTCATTTCGACGCCCGGAAGCGTCCCAGCGCCCAGGGGTGAACGCACGGTGTCGGGTTCGTCGGCCATCTGAACGGCGGCATATCCCGAGGGCCTCGACCTTGGATTTCCAGTTTCCTTTACCGCACCTACTAGCTTTGTAATCGTCGACCTCAATTAGGGTAAAACTCCCCATAGTTTCAACACCTAGACTAGTTATCAACTTGTCGAGAAGGTGAAAAGAAAGTTCATAGACAGAATTACAAATATAATAATGTATATCGTATAATATAGTATAATAATCTTGGAGGAAATAGATAACAATAATTGGGCACACACACGGCAAAGCCAAAATGAGGTTGCGAATCTGCCAAACTGTGTATTCGGTAAAATCGTTCAATATCAGGTTTCATCGACGACGTCCGTTCGAACTTTCACCCCAGTGTTTCGGTGGATTATACTAATTACCACCCCGCTGACGTCACCCGGTTGAACGAACTGAACTGAGAAAGTACATCAAATCGGACAGGGCTTTTGATTGACGCGACCTTGCTGCGACCCTGCTCGCGTTGCGGCCTTGGAAGACCCACCTCAGGGCTTTCACCTGACGCCGTTACACCAGACCTGAAATTTATTATTTATCATCCGCCTACACAAACAGCCGAGCCCTAATAGTGCCTCCAAAGAACAGTAATGTTATCGAAAAAGACAATGACTACCACTATCATCGGCTAAAACGAAATATTTTTTTCGCTCCGGAACATACTATCGAACAAATTTCATTACACACCAGCATTTGATATCAAACGATTTGAATCGTATTTATTTCATGCTTGTTTTGATTTGTCAGTCTGACAGTGACGAGAGAAATAGTAACAATGCTAGCGAATCAATACGCTACTCCGTTCATTGTTCAAGAGCAGAGTTAAAGATAGATGATATAAATGACCGGGCAGAGCGAGTTAACGTCAGGGTTGTTACCGCGGAAGCTAACGACCAAGATGTCGTACACCCATACTCCCCAAATAGCGCAATGTGATCGTCGCCATGCCAGCCGTGAAAACTTGATCCCGGTCGCGGATTTTGTGTCGAAACAAGTTTCCGGAATCTATTACGGTATTCATTTGTAAATTCTTCCTCTTTTGCGGATTCGTCGTACGTGCCAAAAATATACAGATCTTTTCGAAAAGCTACGCTGACGTCAATGTCGCAGTTTCGACTCAGTTCAAGCGGTTTTGATGTCGTTTGTGAAGGTCATTCATACATACCATTTTATTTACGGTCGCTTCCGTGCAAAATGTTACGCTCGCCACAATTTGCGTAGGTAACGCCTTATTTTAGATGAGCAGGTATAATAAATTGCAATGTTTTGTTTGATCATGATCATCAAATTGCAACGACACATTTCACCTCAGATGATTCGCATGGGTTGTTTTAGCCTTTTCACATTGATTTGGAAAATGCTAGGTAAACCTCAGTGATTCGTCCAAGTTTAATCACTAGACATTACTTGATTTCTGACCTGGAAATTGTTCTACGCCGGGTTCTACTGAGTAATAATCATTTTATGTTTGAGTGTTTACAAGTTCTTTTAAACCAGTGGAATATCTTCTGATGAATACCAAAATGAAGTGTAAGTATTAATTTATTTAGTTTTTGGATTAGTTGACCTTTCTCTGAGTTTGTTACGATTACACTAGTTTTGTCTGCGGCGAAAAGTTTATTTCTGAAAGGGTCGGTGGGTTGAAGTTCCTTCGTTATAAACTTTAATCAACGAATCATATTTTATTATGCTAATTAATTCACTAAGGTGACAATTTGGAAAAGTACTATAGGAACGAACAAACGTATAATTAGCATAGTAGCCTGGGCGGTCAAGGTGAGCATGTCGAGAGGTACTGCGACAGTGGCGACGACGACACAGAAGGCGGCACGCGCTGGTTTCAAGCTTCTCGCTGATCCACCGTCCAAACTCCAAAGTCGATCTGCGAATCATCTGCTGTGATTAGCTAAATAAACACTTGGCGAAAATAGCCTCAACCGAGTGAGACGTGAGCGTGGGCTGCAAGCGGCGGCGTACAGGACGCGCCGCGCACACGCCACGCGTCCGTCGGATGTGTTGGGAAAACACCACAATGTACTGAAAAATGCACTCATTTCAGCGTAGACTGGAATATTGTTGAGGGAAGATAATTGTTGTACCACAAATAATGGTACTTGTTATTCATCTTTACATAATACTTCGGTTCGTATATCGTTTGCAAATCCTTATTTCAATTGTTTCCGCGATTTGTTCACGCCTATTTCGGTCAAGCCACTAAACTAGATCTCATCTCATATTTAATTTCTATTTCGAATTAGCTCCCAGCTACTTGTTCCTATGTAAAATTATTTCAGAATTATGAGAAGTTTATGTAAATTAATGTAGAAGTTTGGCGCCGCCTACGACGACCGCGGTACCGAGCATAACGACTCGAACGTGTGGTTCGACGCGTCCGCGGCGAAATATTTCAATATTTACCTACGCAGCTGCTTCCACAAATAATACAATTTGATGCGGTGCTAACCGGTTTCAGTTGGTTATACACATGCGAATATTTAGATTTGCAGATACTATTTCTACCTTCTCTTAGCGAGTAGTCTACTAGCCTTCTCTTGATAGTTACTCAATTTTGCAAGCGGTTTTGTTAACGTTGCAATCAACTTAAAGAGTTTATGTTTATAATATCGTAAGGTGTGGACAAACCGATAAGCGTTTGGCGAATCAACTTGCTTGCAACAAAATGTTCGGCCTGTTTTATTTGTATTTTATTTCAATGACTACTCCTTCTTGTATCTCCATAACGTGACACTGGCGGAATTGTCTCAGCGGCTAGTGAATTAGCCAAATACCTAGTCCCAACAACCCTAACTAACTCAGAATTTGTTTCCAAATATCAGACCATAAAAAGCAGGAAGACAACTTTGTAAGATTCTTCAGGCATATTTATTTTCAGGTGACAAAAGATGCAATGCAGTTACACCGTCTTTATGTATTCCAATATTGACGCGGTCAATGTTAATATTTGAGGAGTTAGTGGTTGGTTGACCGAGGCGCGAAGCTACATTGTATCATTGTTTGAAAAGTTAGTCGTGCAGCTGAGAACTAGATCACTTTATCACTTTGTGGCGTGTGACTCTACTCACTCTACCTATGTAGGTAGATACAACGGATGCATTCAACGTAGCCGTGGTGAGGCCAGTGCTGCATCAAGTATCTCGCTATGGGGCGTACCTTGTACTATTTCTATCACATTATGTTTCAGTTTTCGTATTCTATCAGTATATTCAATTTCCACAATGTTAACATAATTAAATTTTTAGACAAATTACAAATTCAATATGATTAGTGTTTACACTATCCTTTATTTATATCAACATTACCGCTATCGCGCAGCTGACAATTCCGCCTGGGGACAATGATGGCGGCGCCTGACGATGTCTGGGAGAAATTTTCTAACTCGACAGATATAATAGAATTTAGTTACTTTGCGAAGCTAACGCAGAGTTGCCTGAAATATTAATTGTAATAGTTTATGTATTTTTTTATAAAATCATAACAACTAAAATTTTAAAACAAAGGCAGAAACTTCGCAAAGAAGAAACTTCGATCGGTTATGGGTTCCCTTTTTGGGAATATGATAAATACAAAATTGGGCATTAAAGGAAATACAACTGCATCTGAAAACCAATTCACTATAGGTACTTAGTGATATTTTCATTGTATATGAATTAATTACCACAACAGTGCAACCTTGCTAAGAACCTTGCGTGTCTCCGTGGGGCGCCACCAGCTACCAGCGCCGTCACCGTCGACATTCGAAGTCCATTAACTGCATTGCATACGGCGCAAGCGGATTTATCGCATGCGCGCGCAGCCATGACAACCCACGCGCGCCGCCGCCGCCGAACGATGCTCGCGCTAACTATACTTACCTTGTTAACAAACTGTTATTATTATAGTTTTGTTAAAGATAACAGATGCTCACAGCTTTAATATTTATTCACAATGTTGCTTACAATAATATTGTGGCCATCCATCCTTGAGCAAGCCTTTCCAGGACACGGCTTAGACAGAAATATGATGTCATGCTTTTGAAGTTTGTCTTTCAGTGTGTTAATCAATTGAGCAAAACGGAATGAAGGACAGACAGGCACACGTCTAGTTCAGTCAACAAATCAGTGACCCTATGAGGCATTCCAATTTTCTGCGTGGAAGTCTATAACAAATTATATCTCCAAGTATTTCCAGACCTTAAACGGACAGCCCGGCATCAGAGTCAACGCGCACAATAGCACACATTCAACACACTTTCAGAAAGTCCTGCGAACCGCACTTTCTCAATTAACCGCTGTGAAATATTCAGAGTTTTACGAAGAGAATTATCTTTCATCACATGACTATTGACACACCGCTTACGGGCATTTAAAATGTACCTATCTATATACTGGCCGAGCGACGCCCTTCCAAAACATCCTTGAACATACGCTTCGAACGGTAGCGCTAACCGAGTTGACCTTTCCTCGTATTGATTTTAGCAATAATATGATTATTGTATGACATGGCACCACAATATTTTTAACCACAGTTACAACTACATAAAAGCAGTTTGAGATTTTTCCGGAAGCACTTAAACGTTTGTGGTAAAGTCAAGGTTTTTTCCAGTTCCGAGGTTTTTGACTTAAATATTATTGCCTGTCTTCAAGGTTTATAACGCGTAAAGGTCCAGTTTTACGTGTTGACGTTTCAGGGTCATTGATATGTCCACAGCAGCAGGGTCGAAGAAGTATCTGTTAGCGCGCGGTTAATTCATACAAGTTTGATTCTATCGTTACATTATTTGCGATTGTATCGTAAAATTTAATATATTGTTTGTCTATGAAGCGAACAGTTAGACCATCTGATGTTGTGCTGATCTGATGATCTTCGACTTCCTCTTCTCAAACTTCGTGTGACGTAGTAAAGACGCATCTTTCTAGTAATTAAGCAACACCGACCTTGAAGCAAACGGTCACAGGGGGAGGCGACTTGGCGGCTACAACTCTCTCATATCTAAATTGCTACGAACCCATTCATGTTAGGAGGATGCGATGACAGCCGTCGCGGAGGTTGGAACAGTCACGCCAACAATTTACCCACGCTTGTGCGTAAACTGCACGTCGATCACGAGTTGTTTTCGCCCGTTCCGTATGGCAACGAAATAATGATATGACCTATTATAGTGCCCAAAATCCAAATCTCTTCGTTAGTGGCGCTTGCTTGTATCTTGTCCATACAATCTTTTCGTTGGGGCTATCATGGAACGGGCGAAAACAACTTCTGATCGACATGCTGAATGCACACTTCCCACAACCGTGTCTCCATCGTTCAATTTCCATTACGCGTCCTCATGCTAAACTCTATGGAGACATGCCCAACAGTGGACAGCAGCGGGTCGATGAAGATGAAAAAGAAGTTAGCCGAACTCTAAATAGGCGGTTTTGCATCTGCATGATATTTACAATATTACATCGCACCGCGAAAATGAATGAGTGAACAATAACTAGTAAGGAAGGAATCGACTGCTTGCTTGCAAATGAGCTCTAACGAATTCATTATAAACCTAGTTCTGACTGATCTGATACTTGGTAAACTAACTGAATGATTGGCTTGTTTCGTGAATGCTCTGCTTTGCCCGACTGCTACCCAATGCTATTTACAAGGTAATGATCTGCTACAGGTGTCACACATAAATGGTGTAACTTGGCGGGAGAATATACTTTCTTCTTTATTTTATTTATTTTATTGTACATTATTTACCAAGATGATTGGCCTTAACACTTGCAGCTCAACGTGAATATGTGAAGTACTGTTGTGTAAATTTCAAGCTTGATACTTTAGATTCTCATAAAATATACGATCCTCTTTGACTCCGTATACAAATCGTTGTCATATACCAAGCCTGTTCTTCTTTCCCGTGCTTTTTATTGGCTTTCCACTGCCTTTAATAATTTCATTCTGCTTAGGCTTTTTATCTGTTCACAAATCCCGCTTTGATAAGTAGAGGAACTAGGGACTAGCGCCCGTAAGCTGAGGCCTTGGGAAGTTCCGAGGCCGCAGTAGGCAGACGCGGTGTGACGGTGCATGGTGTGTCCGGCAGCATCAACGGGCTGGCGATGGCGCTGGGCGGCAGCGCGGCCGGCAGCCCGGCAGCCGAGCAGCTGGAGAGCACCGCCTCGAGGCCCACGTCGCCGGGAGCGGGAGCGGCGTCGGGCTCCGCCGCCTCCGCCGACAGACCGCCGCACCACAACACCAGGTAGGCGACATGTGCCCTCCTCCCTGGAACGTTTTAGCGAGCGTCTTCTTACCCAACTCTCTCGTACAACTTCTTAAACTACAAACATAAAATAGATTACCGAACGCATGGCATCTCGCTTTTTATCGAAAGTTGAAAAACAAACATAAGACAGATTTGCAAGAAATTTATGAATTCAGCTGTAATTCTTGGGATCGAGGACGCTCGGGTGTTGGATCGTTTAATTTGGTTATGGTCATGTTGTGTTTCAAAATTGTCTTTACTATTCAAAATTAGAATATCCGGTATCATTTTTATCACGATATACTTTCAGTAAAACGTTCCTCCAGGTTTGTGTGCATGCTTGCCTGCTAGCTCTGTTGCTTCCATATTGGTGTTGGTGGTCGTTGTTGAACCATTTCATGAGAACCGTAGCCCTTCAGCACATTCAATTCTATAAATAATGCATTTTATGTTTATAAATCTTGCTTTCAATCTCATGAAACGGCTCATAAAAATTGCACTGTTTTGTTGCTTGTGTGTGTTATTGTTTATTAAATGTTTACTTTGAACATTTTGTGTGTTTGTATCTGGTTATACATTTCGTATTAAAAAGGCCAAATCTGACATTTATTATCTATGCAAATCGTACGAGATACGTTTCATTATCAACTTCCTTGTTATGGTGAGTATAGGTATTATGTTACATGCTTTTAGGAAACATATCAAAGGATCCTCTATTCCATACCAAACACCTATAGCTTTTAGAAAATAACATTTTTAAATTGTATAAAAAAAGTCACCTTGAAATCTATGGCCACCGAATATTGCCGAGTTGCGGCACTACGAGGAAAAGAGATCACAAATTGTTCAGTTTAATTATAAAAACTTACGCCGTTTATCGTATCGTAGTGCTCATTTGTCAGAGAATCATTAATCATAATAAGCCTGAACGAATTGCAAAAAACATTATCAGACAGACAGCTATCTATAAGGTTAAACCTTCCTGAGCCTTCTAGCCCTAAATCATTCCTACCAGTTCCCATTGAGGACAATGGGTCTAAGCCGTAAAACTAGTTTCCGTCAGTGACGTTTAATGCGGCAAGGGACAGGAAGAAATAATTTTAGTAAAGTAATGAAGAACGAACACAAGTCAAGTTCAAGATTACAATGTGTCATCATCATCATTGTCTCCGCTATTGTGTACGAAAGATTAAAATAAAAATAAATTCTGTTGACATTCCCCCTGTTCGTAATTATCTGCCAGTCAGTAGGATTTGTAACGTTCTAAATGATTAGTTACTTATAGCCAACAAGCCAGTCTCCGGTATGGCGTGCATGTCTCCGTGAAGGTACGGAGGTGATATTGGTTAGTCGGACCATGGGCTCTGGTTTGGCTCCTCGGACGATACCGGGTTACATAAAAAATATATCTGCTCAATTAAAATTAAATTACATACCTACATACATGTATTTTGCTCCGTCGTCACCTCGTAAACTTCTCATTAGCGAACTCCTTGCTTGCGCAAGGTATAACTTTGTTAGTCGAATATGTATTTAACTTTTTTTGTGAATATAATACCTACCGCTTCAAGAGTACTTCAATCGTCCCATGATTAATGAAGATTCAACTGCGTTCGATTCGCCCGTTCACATCTGGTGGCTTGCGTCACCACCCAGAATACCCTCCTAAGCTGCTCTTGTCCATGATGAGTTGTTGTATTACGTTTTTTGCCTGTGCTCGCTGCCTGGTCGATGAACTGAGGCTAGATGTCGCGGCAAGGGTACAGAAGACTCGAACGAGACAACGGACCGAACAGACGCGCTCTCCACGATAATTATGACTGGCCGGACGGAACCATCATTTCGGGCAGATGCAACATTGTTTATACGTTTTAATGTTCTGCTATTTACTCTGCATTCCGCTCGTTTGAAACTTCATTTACGTTTTCACTGTCGATCTAGCTAGTATCATCTAATAAGTAATGTTTTTGCAAACTGGCATGATTCTTTTTAGGAGTGATAATTTTTTTCAAACAATTTGTAGTGTTTAATGGTAACTGTACAAATTTATTAATGGTGAGTATTTGTGAGTCTTCGAGAGTTTTCGAGTATTCTTGTCCGAGTGCTTGCATTGCTTGTTCATTAGACCCCTTGGTTTCGCAATGGGGCCTTGTAGCATTGATATTTATTGTATAGGCCGCGTCAATTACGAAATCCACCGTATGGTTGAAGATATAACTTTGATTCATGCATGACGTACGTGTACAGCTTGCATAATGTATAGGTAAGTCCACGAGCCACAATCAGCACTGTGTGCCTCACAATGCCTCAACATGTTGAAACCCAGCTGCCCGTCTGTCCGCCGCGCCGCCGACGTCGACTCTGCGCTGGAACTCACTACCGAGACCCTTGCTCAGATGCGAGATAATAAGATACCGCGCTCCCCACTGGCCCGTCGCTTAACTGAATGTGTGCCAGTGTCCCGCGCCAGCCAGGTTTCACCTGGAAATACATTTTACGAGGGTAGATCCAAAAGTTCGTTGCCTAACATAGAAAGAGCCATGATCATTTGTTAGTACGATTCTTCAGTAATAAATATGCGAAGTTTGGTTCCGATACTGCAAGCCATATTTTTTCGTGATTATTTGTTTAACGCTATCTGACAAGATTTTCAATAATGGAGAAAATTGAACACCGAGCAGTGATGATGTACCTCCATAAATAAAAAGGCATGTCACCAAAAGATATCCATCAAGATATGGTGAACACATTGGGGGAATCTGCTCCATCGTATTCCAGTGTCAAAAAGTGGGTAGCTGAGTGCGGGGTCGGGAGAGCATTCAAGATGACCCTAGGAGCGGAAGGCCTCCGACGTCTACCACGAAGGAAAACGTCGTCGTCGAAAAATAAAATATGTGATCTGATACTGAGTGACCGAAGATTGACCATCAATAAGATAGCTGAGATCACAGGCATTAGTTATGGCCACAAAACATGGTACAAAACATTATATCGGAAGAATTGGGGTTCCATAAGGTTTCTGCTCGTTGGGTCCCAAGATTGCTTTAATTTCCCGCGATTGTTTGGAACTTTTTGAGACAGATCCCGAGGATTTTTGTCCCGTTTCGTTACCATGGATGAAAGCTGGGTTCACCACCATACTCCGTAATCGAAACAATAATCGAAGCAGTGGAAAAGATCTGGCTCACCCACTCTTAAGAAGGCTAAGGTCGTTTTGTCGACCAACAAAGTGATGGCTACAGTTTTCTGGGATGCGAAGGGGATTATTTTCGTGGATTATTTACCAAAAGGCAAAACTATAAATTCAACATATTATTGCAACCTTTTGCGAAGACTTCGGGAAGAAATCAAAGAAAAAAGGCAGGGGTTGCTGCGCAAGAAAGTGTTGTACCATCAAGACAACGCCCGGGTTCACACTTCGGCTGAATCAATGTCTGAAATCCATAATTGTGGCTATGAATTATTGTCCCACGCACCTTATTCGCCGGATTTAGCCCCTCGGATTACCACCTTTTTCCAAATAAAAAAAACGCTTAGTTGGCTCGAAATTTTTGACCAAATTAGAGGTGATAGCCGCAGCAAATGAGTATTTTGATGACCGGAATAATTTTTTTTTTTCAAAAGGTATAAACAAATTGCAGGTCAGGTGGAAAAAGTGTATTGACCTTGATGGAGACTATGTCGAAAAATAAACATTTGTTTGGACCCACTTTTCTTTCAATTTCATGGTTGGGCTTAGAAGTTTTGGATCCACCCTCGTATTATGTTCTACCTAGACCCTGGCTACTATTAAATGTTATCATTATCAATCTACGCAGTCATCGTGATCAAAAATTTGCTATTTTGCTATGATTCACGTTTTATAAATGCAAAGTGGAAAGTAAGGTTTACATCTAAACTCGTTATCAATCCGATCAAAAAATCGTATGATTCAATGGACGATTGTGTTATCGCAAATTGCAACGCTGCTGTTCGGTTTAAAATTATTGAATGTGATCGTGGCGGTCAGCGTCAGCTTCGGCTCGATGCAATAGGATTTAGAAGCGGTGTTGGCGCAGATCTGACTACACCTCTGGCACCGCGGCGGCGTGCTCCAATTCCCGGCCCGGCCCGGAGTGCGACCCACTTGCATAATCAGATCAAAGGCGACCGCGTTCTATTTTGCGACGATAGCAGGTCTAGTTTGCTTAGAAATTAAAACTTTAAACAATAGTCTCAATTAAATTCATTCCGCCATTTAAAGGAGACAGAAAAAAAATCTGTTAAGTGCAAGTTTTACTCGCGCACGGAGGTCTCCGTATCTATCCGCTATTATCCGCCTATGTACAAAAATCGTAACTAAGGAAACAACGGTAACCAAGGAAGTAACAACGGTAACAAAGGAAGTAACCGTAACCCTGGAAACAATCAGAACCGTGGACATACCACATATGCAACATAAACAAAGATGTCATATTTGAAAATCAAATACGTCAATGTGAAAACTGTCATGAAAAAATAAAAAACCAAAATGAAATTGTCTTTTCAAATTTCGAAAAAGTAAATATTCAAGAATATCTATCCGCTATTTATTATCCGCCTATCTTTTGTCT
This sequence comes from Nematopogon swammerdamellus, assembly GCA_946902875.1. NCBI lineage: Eukaryota > Metazoa > Arthropoda > Insecta > Lepidoptera > Adelidae > Nematopogon > Nematopogon swammerdamellus. The sequence goes on along the minus strand of OX336333.1, from coordinate 24,825,510 downwards.
TTCAACATTGCAATGTATAAAAGCCTGTGGCGCCATCTATTATTCAATAGTGTGACTAATCGATTTTTTTGTATGGGAGCCCCCATTAATTTTTAACATTTTCTTTTTTTTTTATTATTTGTTATATCCGCCATAGTAACGCATATTCTGTGAAAATTTCAACCGGCTACCTATTAAGGTTCAAGAGATACAGCCCTCGGACAGACGGACGGACGGCACAGGCTTAGTAATAGGTTTCCGTACGGGATACAGAAACCTAAATAAAAACGGAGGAGGTAGAACGCGTCGTCGTCGCCCCTGTGGTGCCGCCGCGCCGCCGTTGTGTGTGTGTGTACCTCGGTCGTGCCGTGCAACGCAACAGTTATTAATTGCCTTGACATTCAGCTATTGAAATAACGCGGCAAGGTTGCGTATGTGCTCCGAGTCTGATCAGGAACTATTTTTAGATTGCAAAAAAAAAAACGTTCTTACATTGCAAAAAGACGTGTGCGTTGGTCGATTGCAAAGTCCGCATTGCCGCTTGATCTAGGACCATTATTCATTAGGATTCTCGCGGAGCTCTCGTTAGCTACTTTAGAAGAAATGTTGGGATCAGCAGAGTAGGTAGGGGGGACAGCTGTCGGAATGGTATTCCGCAGTAGCTCGAGCAATTAGCCAGAGACTTCGCTGTGGGGATCCGGTCCGGTTGTATCAGGGCCAGTGTCAACTGGGTTGACGGCTCACCTACTAAGTCTGTCTGTGTAAAACAGTTTAATATAACTTGCGGCTATCTATAGGTTTTCCTAGTATACTGACGAATCGAAAAGATTATATAGAAAAGCTTCCGCGAAAACTCATGAAAATCAATTATTGAACTAGCTTCGGTTTCTTGGTATATGTACTAACAATAAAAGGCAATGATATAGACAGACATGCAGAATGTCAAATAGGGCGAATATTCACCAATCATTAAAATTATGTGGCAGCTAAGAAACAGTTAACGGGAAAACTGCACGGGTAATTTAAATTGGTAACCATATCCTCATATTTTCAAGGCTAATATGGGGAAAATCTCGTTATTATAGGTGAATGTAACCTAAGAACTGGAGCCCCGAAATATTTTAACTGTTGAATTTTATAGAAATAAATATTTTGATTGAACTGATCTGAACTGAACCCTCGGTGCGCGAGTCTGACTCGCGTTTGCGGCTTTTTCTCTGTTTCCTTAATTTTTATTAGCCGTCGGGTTTTTTATTTTTATTATGTTATGGATTCGTCTTTTCAAGCTAGACAGTGATATCCCACTGATACTCAATTTGTTTTGAAGAAAAACATATTTCAATGTTTGAGACTGGCGCCTAGCGTCCGCCACTTGTTTATTTGTCTATGTTACTCCCGGTGGTACTATGAGAAATCGCTTAACACCTCATCCATGAAAATCCATTCACCCGTTTTGGAATTACGAGGGAGTAAAGGAACTCAACCACTCACTCACCCACTCACCCATTTATGTACATATCTTATAAAAAAACTGCCTATACGGAAACCCAAACATTAGAATGGTATAGTTATGATTAGGAGATGACTAGATGGGGCATGGAACTTGGAGCCATGTAGGAGCTATCAAAGATGATTAGGTATTAATATAAATTTCCGTGATATTTCCTTTCGGCCCTCCCTTCATTCAAATAATATATAACTTTGTTGAATACAAAAAGAAACGGTCAAGTTCGAGTCGAACTCGCGTGGAGAGGGTTCCGTACCATTCCGTTTTCCGTGAGAACTTTAGACTTAGGATTTTCGATTAGGTTTTCCTGTAAACTATAATAAGGGCCCTTTAGTCCCTATTTTTTTTATAAATTTTATACTGAGTAGATTCGGAGATAAGACGGCGGGGGAATGCTCGATTTGTGTATATTTAACTATGTTGTTAACTATGTAAACTATGCATTCTAAAATTATAAAAAAAAAAAATTCTGTTTATATTCCTATAACAACGAGCCCTTTTCATTGACGTCACATGATGCTCTTGAAAAACTTTTTTTTTATTTTTAATTTATCTATAATCTACCCCCCAACCAAATCGACATTCGTTAATTCGCGCTATACGTCCATGAGTGGGTCATCAGCATCACATCAAACTCTATACAATGTACCAAAATTCAAATTTCGTCCAGTAGATTCGGCGAAAATAAGCTGTGACAGGCAGACACAAGAGTGATCCTATTAGGGTTCCTTTTTTCCTTTTGAGGTACGGAACCCTAAAAAAATTATTAAGGCCGTCCCCATACAAGAAACGTGCAAAGAATCGATTAGTACATATTCACGCTTCTAAATAATAGATGGCGCCACAGGTAGTTTGCATTGCAGAGAGTATAGGCCAGTCATATCGTACGTATTCGAAATAGAAATAATTGCGGTAAACTTGCTTTTTTGATATGTTGTTTGGGTCCCCTTAGATAGTATTTTTCCAGATTTGCAGCACTTTGAAATGTGAGCGCGCCGAGTTATTGCTGAAAAACCGCAATTTTTTTTCACTTTTTTTAGTTTTATGCAAAACAAACCACATGGGAAGGCTCTGACGAGAAAGATCACAATGACTTTTTTAAAGTAGATAAAATTCCCAGCAGTTTGAGCTCAAATTCAGTTTTCTAGGTCTAATAGTTCCCAAGATATAGGGTTCCCAAAATTTGCAACTTTTTTCTAAAAAGTTGAAAAATGTGAAATGGTCAATTTTCGACCAAAATATCAGGCTTAATGACGTATCTACGGGGAAAATCATGGGAAATGAAGTTGTAGCAAATTTAACTACCTTCATTTTGAGACTAGAGGTGTGTCCGTAGGCGTGATAGTTTGTTCGATGACAACCATAAACCAAACAAACCTAAAATCGAGTGTTAAGGGGAAGTTACAATAAATGACTAGAATTCTTCTCTATGTGTTTATTATCGAGTTAAATATTATATTATGCTAATCTAAATTTAATTCCAGTGAAAAAAAGATAAAATATACAAAAATATTTATAAAAACTATGATTCACATTTTTTTTACATATAACTAGGCTCACTACCACTGTTGGGCTTAAGTTAACCTACGCGTCTTCTTTGAGGGCCCAGGAGTATCAATATTAACTTCGACGAGGGGGGAGATGTCGATGGTGTGGTTGATGCCCATTTGAAGAGCAGGAGAGACATAAAAGACTTCTTCAATAGCATCATCGTGGTCGTCTCTATCTTCTTCTACATCCTCGATTGGTGGGACATTCGTGCACTCACTCCCCTCACAATATTTGCAGAGTGTGTAGAGCACTTCATCCCAGCTTTCCTGCATTTTTAATTGCTCTGTATGGCGGAGATGGCCGATAAGCTCTCAACACTCTGCGCTATACCCTATTTGTGAGGGCCTCGGGAAACAACAAAATAAATTTAGCTCGCCTTCCACCTACCAAAGACGCAGCCAAGTTTCATTCATTCAGGAGCTACCACCAGGTTCAGAAGTGGTTGGGGGTGCACAAGACCCCTACTGATTGGGGATGGCATCCAACAGTCTCGGGTTTGATGCCAACCACCCATGCCCCCTGCCCCTCAACTACATCTGAAAAGCCTATCTTGCAAGTGCAAGAAAGGTTGTACTGGATCTTGCTCTTGCAGAAAGGCTGGGATGAAGTGATCTACACTCTGAAAATATTGTAAGGGGAGTGAGTGTACGAATGTCTCACCAATCGAGGATGTAGAAGAAGATAGAGACGACCCCGATGATGCTATTGAAGAAGTCTTTGATGTCTCTCCTGCTCTTCAATTGGGTATCAACCATCGACATCTCCCCCTCGTCGAAGTTAATATTGATACTCCTGGGCCCTTAAAGAAGACGCGTAGGTTAACTTAAGCCCAACAGTGGTAGTGAGCCTAGTTATATGTAAAAAAAAAAATTTATGATAGTTTTTATAAATATTTTTGTATATTTTCTCTTTTTTTTTCACTAGAATTAAATTTAGATTAGCGTAATATAATATGTAACTCGATAATAAACACATAGAGAAGAATTCTAGCAATTTTATTGTAACTTCCCTTTAACACTCGATTTTAGGTTTGTTTGGTTTATGGTCGTCATCGAACATACTATCACGCCTACGGACACACCTCTAGCCTCAAAATGAAGGTAATTAAATTTGCTACAACTTCATTTCCCATGACTTTCCCGTAGATACCTCATCAAGCCTGATATTTTGGTCGAAAATTGACCATTTCACATTTTTCAACTTTTTAGAAAAAAATTGCCAATTTTGGGAACCTTGTGTATCTTGGGAGCTATTAGACCTAGAAAATTGAATTATAGCTCAAACTGTTGGGAATTTTCTACTTTAAAAATGTCATAGTGACCTTTCTCGTCAGAGCCTTCCTATGTGGTTTTCTTTGCATAAAACTAAAAAAAGTGAAAAAAAATCGGTTTTTCAGCAATAACTCGGCGCGCTCACATTTCAGAGTGCTGCAAATCTGGAAAAATACTATCTAAGGGGACCCAAACAACATATCAAAAAAGCAAGTTTACCGCAATTATTTCTATTTCAGCGATTTTTTGTGTACGATATGACTGGCCTAATAAATAATACCATAAATGAATATGATTTTTGACGGGTATGGTATAGATACTAGATAGCGGATCTTGATACCCTCCGTGCATGAGTAAAACTCGCCCTTGACCGATTTTTCTATTTTGGTCTATAGCTTATTCCTTAAATTTAAATATTAAGCTCCATAGTTTAAACATAAGATAAATGTAAATATAAGCGTCACAGGAAAATGTGACTTGCTCTTATTTCCGAAAATAGTATGAAGCATTTTAACTAATCATGAATTTAACTAATATGAAGCATTTCATAAAACACGCCATAGATGGAGTGAGTGGCGCTGACCATGACATGGCGATACGGAACCCTCGGTGCGCGAGTTCGACTCGCACTTGGCCGGATTTTTTAAATAATCGATATGCCTCTTTGTCATTACCGCCCATGTGATAATCTTCCACTAACGAGTTGGTCATTCGCATACGCTAGGCACGCACGTGCAAGTTGTACTTACCTATTTGTTGTGCACAGCTTCGGTAGCTTTTTTCGCGCTAATTATGTGTGCAAATGTGGCGATTACGTCGTTAACGTAATGAGCTAAGCCGCGGCCGCGGTTAGCCGTGACAGACACTCGCCGCTTCGTCTGTCAGCCGGTGATACTCCCGCCGGTGACATCATGCGTCACTTTAGCTCCTCTCCTAAAAATTCAATGGCGAGGCAACGTGAATGACTGATTTCCACACGTTACGGGCGTGACATCATGCGTGAAAAAGTTGATATAAAGCATTGAAGCTCAGTTCAAAACGTTCAAATACTTAGGAAGTTAAATCGATTAAAGAAGCATGAAAAGCAGAAGTATGCAGAGAACGATCGATCAAAATCTAGTAAGGTAGATACTACTCTGTCAAGAAAGTACCGGGAAAAGGTCAATAATACATAAAATGTTAATTATTCTTCCAAATTTATGCTATCCCCTTCAAATTAGGCCCCTTCCGAAATAATACACTTACGTCAACGAATAATCCAATTATCAAAACATTTTTTAAATGCATTTTCCGGAATCGACTTCAGTTCTCGCCGCGAATTCTCTTTTATGTCTTCTATAGAGTGAAAACGTGTGCCTCGAAGTGGTAATTTGAGTTTTGGAAACAGAAAAATGTCGGCCGGAGCTATGTCCGGTGAATACGGTGGTTGTTCGATGGTATTTGTTGAGTTTTTGGCCAAAAATTGGTTCACAATGATGGCCTTAAGCGATTGAGTTTTTGAAGAAAATTCAAATCTCGAGCGGCAACGTGTTTCATGCCCAAGCGATCGTTTAAAATGGTACAAATCGATTCGTGAGACACAGAAAGTTGAGCGGCTATCTCTCTCAAACTTGAATGAGGATTTTCAGTCACCATTTCCTTCACTTTAGCTATATTAATTCAGTTGAAGACGTTGATGGCCGACCAGAGCGATGCAAATCTTCTACCACATCTCGACCGCTTTTGAATGCACTGTACCACTCATGTACACGTGTTTTTGATAAAATCGATTCACCGTAAGCTTTCTGTAACATTTTCAGCGACTCGGAATACGAAATTCCATTTGCGATGCAAAATTTGAGACAAACTCTTTGTTCGATATTTTTATCCATTATAAAAATCGCAAAACACACTGAGAGGAACTAACCAAATCGAGCACTGTAAAAAAACTAAACGACAGAGGGGGCTCAAACTCCGTGCCAATATAGAAAACAGTTCTGCCAACTTCTCGACAATAAGAATTATTTGAATTGAATTTGGAATTAGAATTAAATTATCAATTCCCGGTACTTTTTTAACAGAATGTATAAGTTATTTTAAATTCTCATTACGCTTCTTGCAGTTCGCGATCTTCCGCTAAGTACTTACTAATTTTATATTCAATATTCGCGTTGCTATTGGCCCAGCAGCATCACGCGACCACCGCGCCATGTCAAGGTGCAGATAACATAGGCAGACGCTATCTTTCCTCTACCTAAAGAACCGGTAAACTCTAAAACGCTCTCCCTGCCCATAATATATTTCCCCCCAAGTACAGTCTCGGGTCCTTCAAGATGGGCGTGAATAGGCACTTGTCAGGCCGGCATGGCATTCGCAATCCCCGCATACGACCGAATTTCCATGGGCGTCGTTAGGCATCTTATGGGTGGCTCGCCACATGTCGCGCTTTCAATAAAAACAATGGTCCAAAATAAATTTACAAGTTTTTCAAGTATTTTTGAACAACCACAAAAATGTAAATAAAGCATTTTTAGGCAGTGATCCAAACAACAATGAGTAAATTTAAAACGCAAACCACGACATTTTTATTCATTCAAGACTTTGTTGCAAGACTCTCAAAATCAACACAATATTCTTCTATAGATTGCAACGTTCTTGGCTGTCAATATTTCATTTTAAAACCTCTGACGTGCAAATGTTTACTCAAGGAATTTCCTAAAAGCTGCCAACGCATCGCCATATTTCTAAATGCAATTTGTTGCTGATGTAGCTGCGTAGGAATGTTACGATAAATTCAACACTTGCAACAAGAAACTGTTCTATTATTGAAAAAAAAAAAACAACATAATTTTGGAGCAGCCGTTACATTGCTGCGCTGCTGCTTATGTTGTGAAGTGGCTCTCAGACGAAGGCACAGAGCGGGCGCCGAGCGGAAAGTGGAGAAGCCCGAGGCGAGGCAGCATACTACGAGCGAGCCGGTTCCTAACTCTGCCGCCAATGCTTTGTTCCCGCCACATTTTCTGCAGCAAAACCTCCTCGGCGATACCGCCTACTTATATAGCGACATCTCAAAAATGCACCTGGTATTGTGCACCGCCGCGCCGCCACCGCTCACCGCTGTTACTTACGCCGACGCGAACGCTGGCGCATGCATCAATAAATCAAGCCTCGTTTTTAGGTTTCAGCGTGAATAAATTTAATATTCCTGGAATCAGCTGTAGGTGTTGACATGCATTCATTATTATAATCAATATGTTTTCACTTTGTCATGAATTGCTGCATCTGTCATATATAACAGAAATCAGCACATGCGTGTTTAGGTAGTGGTAAATATTTTTGTAAAGTAGACAAGTGCACATTGAGAAAATTTCCAGTGAAATTTCTTGTCAGTTCTTCTTCGCTGTGATAATCGAACTGGCGGAATGTTACAATGTAAATATGACAAATCTGAGCGCGGTGTACTCCCAAGAGTACACCAGTAGGCTAAATAAACAATATGCGTTCATATTATCATACCATACCACACAGCTAGTTTCTTTTTCCTCTTCGCTTTATTCTACTAAAGCAATAAAGTTCACATAGGTAACACTTTCTTCATGTTAAGTGACCGAGCATACAAACTGTAGTTATTTAGCATAGGATTTACACGGTAGCCTTGTTTTGTAGATAGATCGTCCTCGAGAGGACCGAGGCGCGTCGCTGACGTCAGCGGCGGGGCCTTCACGCGCCGCTCGGGTGCCCCGGCGCAGTCTCCGAGACGGTCAGGGATAGGATATCGCGGCTATTACTGGTGGCTTCCAGCAGACCGGCTTCTATACATACCTCGCACGTATACTTACTTGAGGAAACTGCCATCATATGAATATGATGCTTTTTATGTTGGTATTAAATAAAAAGGTACTTTTAGAACCCGCATGAAATACTCGTACTCATAAGTAGATAGGGAGGATGGCTAGTATCATCGTGTCGCTCATGTAAGTTATGTATGCCGTATGTAGAGAGTACGGCATGTCGATCACGAGTTGTTTTCGCCCGTTCCATTATGGCCCGAACGAAAGAATATTATGATCGATTTTAGTGTCCAAATCGATCGCTTTTGTTTACGGAAGCTGACACGGTTGGCTACATCACCTACTACATGCGTGATGTCAGCCCATCGGTCGTGCCGGCTACACTGAACTAAACGGAAAACACGAACTATTTACATAGCCGTTTCAACCGACCTTTCATTCAGTGCGGTTGTATCCTACCACCTAGTAAGGTAAGAAGGTAAGGGACCTACAGTTTTACATGGAATCCAAACCACGGTAAGCCTCCAACGGTCGAGCGGTCATCTATCCAAGTACTGATCGCGCCCAGGTGTGACTACTGGCTCTTGCATCTTTTCCCATATCATTTTTGATCGGGCCATCATGTAATGGGCGAAAACAACTCGTGATCGGCGTGCTGGTCATAATTTAGTCAGAAGAAATATATTTGGGTTCAATAATTTCATCTTTTGAACTGTAACCTGGTTCTTTATTAAATTTTTCGGCTTCTCCGCATCAACCGATAACGCTCGCAGGAAGGCTTTAGCTATATCAGCAGACAGATTGGCGTGGTCGCTCCCTAGCAGGTGAGATTCTGGTGAATATTCCCCCCACCTGACGAGTCCAACGCCTCGCTCATTACAGCAGAAGCTGAATAATTGGAACGAACACGATTCCCGCATACCTTTGAATACCAACGCGACATTCGCAATAAGTCATCGCGCATAGAGCACGCTCCTTGTAGCGATGCTTGCCAGATGTCCGGTTTTGGACCGCAACGTCCGGTTTTTCTTCATAAGTATAACGCAAAATTTACTTTTTCAGAACATTTTAATACTAATCTTACTGTTTTCTTCGATTTTGCAGGAAGTTCGATCAATTCAACCCTTTTATTTATTACTCTATCTCGGGCATGCATGAAACATTTGGTACATAAAATCAAATTGATTTTGTACCTGAAAAATCAAAAGGCTCTTTCATGAAAAATGCCCTTTTTTTTCAACTGAACCATTTGCCAATCCTGGATGCGACTTGTAGAGTCGACCTCGCGACGCCAATTCGTGTAGCCAACGTGTGTCCAGCCCAGCGGAATCCTTTCCTTACCTCTAATAAAATCCAACGTCTGCTTTCTGTCTGTATGTATGTATGTATGTCTGTCTGTCCGCTTATAACTCGAGAACTACTGAACCGATTTTAATAAAAAAACTATCACGCTAAATGGCTTATGTATGAGGTTAGCAGAGAGCGGGCGGAGCCGCGGGCACAGCTATGTTTCATAAAATAGGTAGGTAGTCGTGCCAGCTGCCGGGTGATTAGGAGTATAGCAACACTTATGCAACATACGTGGAAACGTTTCCCAATCATATCAGATCTGTTGATGGCGGTTTGAGAACTGATGAAACCGAGAGCCGCTCGCCGCTTTCATTTTGTTCAAGTGTGTGCAAAGCTCCTTTGGATGCAGTCGTTTCCTGTTGAATGGAGTAGATTATTTATGTTGATCGGTTTCTGTGCAATAGCGCGGCGGCGCGTCAGGCAGAGGCGTCGTGTATCGAACGTTGCCGCAACGATCTACGGCGCGCACGTGCCGCGAGCGTGCGCCCCGCCTGCTATAGCGGCGCGGGCTGCAACGTGACCGCAATCACCGCTTGCATTTTCTATGCATTCTTACAAAATACCGACTACACTGCCTGCTGAGACTGACAATAATGTTGCAACAATTTGAATTTATGAGTGTGTGTGTTTTACACAATTTATTTCAGTAAGTACCTGTAGATAAAAATAGGTTGCGATCTGATATATAAGGTCTTTCAATAGTAGGTAACGATACGCTAAGGCGTGTTATGTGTATCAGGTACTGATGACGTTCCCATACCAATTTTTTTTACGATATAAAAAACGTACTTATTAAGGTGAAATACGCGCACTTCTCGTATTAAATTTGAGGAGTTAGTAGGTTTTTTATATCGTAAAAAAAATTGGTATGGGAACGTGATCAATATCTGATACACATACACCCCTTAGCGTATCGTTACCTACTAATGAAATACCTTATATATATAATTTTTTTTCATTTATAATTCGTGTGTTGGGTGGGCGAAGGCATAAAAAGAAACCAATTGTTTTCGTAACAGTCTTAAAATACAAATATAGCTTATTTGCTCGGTAGCAGGTGCACGTATACACTCAATCGGGTGGGTGCATACATAAATGCAGTATATACACAAAATGCATATCATTCAATTTCGCACGCACGCAAGCAATTCCAAGAAATGTGGAGACCGGTGGTGGTGCCTTCAATCCTCGCTTCAATCAATGACAATGAACGGACAACCTCAGTGAGCGAGACCACAGCTTCATCACGTCGACATTGCTCAACCGTCGTCTTGTTGAAGCTTTCAACTTCAGCTCAGTGATATAGGTATAAAATTATGCAATAATTTGGTGACTGTTAGCGAGTTTTGCGAGAAACCTGGGATAAAGAACTCTTCGCCGCATAATAGAGACCTACAAAGTCACATGGACCATCGAAACCTTAGTATAGAATACGGGCTGGACCTTATATGGAGACCTATACTATAAAAACATGCAAGTTGTTTGCTTCCAATATTCCTAGGCACGAGGGCAATAAATATATAGATTTTACATACGATAATAAAAGCATCAAAATAAACAAAATGCTATGTTTTAAATTATGAAATTTAATAAAAGATGACCTCTTCCAATGTGAATTCGAACTTTCGTCGACTTGGAGTCCAAAGTATCAAATGAACGTTCACACACACACACATGTGGGTCTTTCTTGTGGAGGCAGCAGCGTGAAGACCTCTCAAGGTCTGCCGCTCTCATCAGAGCGGAATTCGTGTCAGGTGGGCCCGTGCTTCAATCTGAGCGTTATTCAAAGTACAATAATAATGCACAAGTAATATACATGAGCTCGGTAGTGCGGGGACAATACATATTTAGTGATCATATATTTGCGCAGTGACGAGTTTTTTTACACAACAAGTACCCAGTGGTATTGCCGGATGAATCTTACGAATAAATTGACCCAATCGCATTGTGTGTAAATGCTCTCTCAAAATTAAATGTTAGTAATTTGCTGCTGCCATTGTAGTAGCTAAGGCAAGGTCGTTGTATTCTTAATGGTTAACATTTTGTCTTCGTTTGACAACTCAACAGCGCGGCTCTCACTCGCCGCTTTTCACGAGGTCGTCGCCCCGGTCGACAAAAGAAATGGCCACAAAAAACGAAACGACTACACTCTATCGCTTTGAATAATGAATGATTGATGTGGATGAAGAAATTGACGATCGACGTATGGTGGTACTGTTAGTCAGTGGCCTTGTTTTGTCAGCTACATATGAGATTAGTTAATGACCGATTGGCAGAAACTGGCCTTAAACTGAATGTCAGATGTGTGGCGTGACATTGCGTGTTGTCGTGGCGATGTGTTTTATTGATTACATGCAAGAGAGCGTAGTACGATGACATGCGAGGTCTACAGAACCAATCGCCTTGCATGCACGGAATGAACATTTTATGCCATCATCATTTCAAACAGCGGCGCTGCAGCAGCAGGCTTCCGTTGACTTGTTATATTGTATTAACACTCAATAAATCCTTCAGTGTAAGTGGCGGCGCGGAGCTTTTAGAAGTATTTTGTCAAAATTAAATCAAAGGCGATCGAACTCTTAAGGTGACATGATACCTGAAAACGTCCATATCTGTCTGACGGGTTCATTCTCGAGCGTAGCTCTTAGCCACTTTTTCTGATTAATTACAATAAATTAAAACATAAGAGCGCTCTGAGATCAGCACAACACCGATTACTCTACTTACACAAATTTTCGGGGTACAACATGAGCGCTCTGAGAGATACGCTAAATATGTTTTGTCAGTAACACCCTTATTGCACCACAAATCCAGCGCTCAAAGAATGTCTTGCTTTGTACTGAGATGTCTTGGTGGGTGCGCCTATTGTGAGATATTTTTGTCAGGTGCTATTTAACGCGATTTCACCGTCCCCATTCCACCTCCGCACTACACGTACCTACTAGGCGGGGGAAGCACCCCTCAACAATCAACCTACCGAGGATGCGCACCAACCGGTTCTGTAGGTATTTTATTCACAGAACCGGGAAAATTTGGAATGCACTCCCTGCTCATCTATTTCCTCCCAAGTACAGCCTGGGGGTTTTCCAAAGGGGCGTGAAAAAGCTCCTGTCAGGCCGGCCTGGCAATCGCAATCCCCGTGCATCACAGAATGTCCATGGGCATCGTAAGTCACCTAATCGTAAGTGAAACGATGCCAGATGACGCGCTTTCCATAAAAAAAAGGTCTCATGCATGCATGACTCTCATATCGCCTTAATTTTGTACTGAAAAGAACCTTCCTTGAAAGTGCGAGTTTAAACAAACACGTTCGAAACACGCGGCGCAGTCGTGGCTAAATAAATAATTCACCAGAGGTTGTATGAAATGTGTTAAGTATTTTCGTTTAACCTTCTGCTGAGAATGTGCTTATATTCCGGCATCTTTCCAACTTTTTGTGAATCTCTCCGCGCATTTTTTTATAAATAAGATTAATCATTCTCGCGCAATATTTTGCCAATTTCAACTAAAGTAACGGAGTATAGATTTATTCGCGTACAAGATTTTCAAGCTTCTGGAAGCACAGCTGCAAAATACCTTCATTCGATTTTCACACTTGCCACACACATTTATGAAGAGTCGAAATTCCAATTATTTAATATTATTTACCTGCGTTACTCCTAAGGCCTCCATACTCCATGATCACGTATTTTGTTAATTTTAGATGAATATATTTTATATTTTGTAAATATTGTGTGCACGTTATTTGACAAATTAATGCGTTTTTGCAACGCCCGCTTTATGAAACTGTTCTAATATAGGCAATCAATTAGTTCCAATAACTACGTTAGATAATTTTTAAATTACAGTTCAAGAATCCAAAGATTACCTCATAAAGTTATATTAGTTCGTTGTTGTTTGTTGCATCCATCCAAGCAATACCTGACGTCCTCGTTTTAGAGTTTTCCATCTCAGACAGGCTGATAAATTGTTTCATTTATAAATACATAATGCAGTGTTTTTTTTTTAATATCCATCCAATAATATTGACGTATGGTCGGCGGACGGAGTTTTACTATACTGATTTTGATATATTGAAGCAATAAATAGCCTATAATAAGACGTTAAGCTTGGCTCGCTGTGTGTAATTAACGTGTGTGTATTTTCCGTTCCAGGTAAGAAAGAGTAACACGAGGCTATGACGCCTCCCCGCGAGGGAGAGTTGGCACCGGGCGAGCACTCCGCAGACAGACGGACGCTCTCTCGCCAATCCGCATCCCACTCCCTACCGTGTAAGTTTAATTATCTTAAATAGTCGGCGATGAAGTCGCTGAGTAATTTCTGGACGTTTTCCTAAAAATACATGGCACTTTGTCAAAATAGCTCAAAAGTCTGAAGATCACTCTAATGTCAACAACTTCCAGCGCACAAATACTCGGTATTAGCAACGTTCAATGATAGTGCTTTGATCAAACATACGCGGTCATCTACCCGTAAATTGTCGTAACACTGCCCACATACATCTCCCGTCCCTACCTTAGTCATCTGTTTGTCTTGTGTTACGCTCATCATGGCTGTTTGCTTGCACAGCTCGATGTTGGCCGTATGCTGAAAACCGCAAAGCGATAATTTCTGACGAGCTTCTAAACGAAGTGTCATAGCTGTTGATTGAGTCGTCGAGAGTAGGTACTTAGTCATTATATTCTTCCAGAATTATATCATCCTCTCATATAAGTATATTAGTCGCTCGAATACATTATTCTCTTTCTATGTTTAGACTGCGAAATAATATCGCAGGTATATTGTAGCGATGTTAAGGAAATGCAGACGTCCGCGCCTCGTTAATATTCTCTTGAGGGAATGAAGTTCCTCCGCGAAGGAGGGAACGACGTGTGTCGCGATGGTACCTTAGTGGTCAGTGCATGTGGTACCTGCATAAAGCGCCCGCATCGCATGTCGTATGCAGATTGCGTTGCGACGCGGAACTGACATCTTTGTCTCAACCGTTAGTTTAGTTAGTCTGTTGACGCACGTGATCGCATACTGTGAAAGAGGATGCTGCTTAACTGCAGTTGTGTTCAGCCGCCGATAGGTATTATACTAACTAGCCGATGCAACCATTTCCCTTCTTTACAAAATCCTGGACTCCTTTCTACAGTTCGTCTTACATGTTTCATGTTCTTAGATTTTCAAACTAATAAAATCGATTAGTCCAAATATATCAGATTGAGACACGATGCAGCTAATTGGTGTGGAGGTTCTGACGCAGACGAGACTGAGCATGAGGATTTGCGTCACGTTTTGCCTAATGAGACGGTATTCTGCCTCTAAGTTATTTCTCACGAATGATGGTACTTTTCGAACCGTGTGGGCTCACGTGTGCACTTGGCAGAAAACACAAGTGTGTTGACGTCACCTGACTTTATTGCCCCGTTCTTATCTATTTATTTTATATTTTCCTTTGGAGTGTCACTTTTATTGTGCTATTGTAATGCATTCAGTCATAGTTAGAATATTTATTTGACGGTTTTAAAGTTTCAATGAAATAGTTTATTGTCTTGTGTTTCTATCGTGTCATCTCTATGATCTACAGTTTTCTTGAAGGACTAGTGTCAACAGAATTTATTATCGAGATAGGGAATACTAAATTCAACGCACGTTCAATTATTATTTATATTTTACAATGAAACTTATTCACTGTGATAATAATAATAGTGGCACTGTGTTCGGATGTCGGCCACATCTCGTTCGTAGAACCTGAGCGCTTCTTCACAAGTTTGCAATCAATATATGGAAGCACATAAGTCATCTAGCTGCATGGATATCTAGCTGTAATACGCTCGACAGTGACGACGCCTACTCGTCTGCCACCGCTCGCTCTGTCCTCAATCCGATCGCTATACAAGCCGTCCGTCCGTCGTTTATATGACTGTGATGGCGGCCGTATAAAAGGATGTATACCTCGCGTTGGCGATCTCTCCGAACCAAGAAAATAGCTCAAAACCTCTTTGTACTAATAACGATTTATTCGCCGCTCTCTCAATTCTTTCTTTCCCGATAACATTGTTTCTCACATAGTATTAATCTGGTGGGTAGTGAGTACCTGGAGACGGGACTATCGAGTGGGTGCGATCGAAGAGTGATCACTTGATCAGCAACGCTGCTACAAGGAAGTGCACTCGAGAGAGCGATGCTTATTAATACGCGCCGTTAAAGTTTACTTGCCGATCAGAAATAGATTGTTTACGTGGGGCCGGACAAAGCCGGGCAGAGGGCCAAGACCGGGGTGCCGCCGCCGCGCGCCCCGGTCGTGTCGCCGCGCTGCTCCGCTGGCGGCGCGGCGGCCACCTTCCGGCGTTCGTTCGATTATACTGCTGATGAATAATATCAACGGGCACAGTTTCTTACGTGAAGTATTTTCAGGGGAACCCTAGGAAAAGTCACAGGAAAAGTACGCATACGCATGTTGTGCTGCATACTGGAGTCAGTAGTGGAGTGATCTCTCCAACGATCACTGGATCGCACGCGCAACGCAACGTCGGCATTTTCGGCGAAACTCATGGCATTTCCATTTTTATTTCCACTTTCGGGCAATATTTTTATTTGGAAATAACATTTCCCACGGCGATTTCATACGATTTTTGTTTAACCAGTAACTTTTTGGAATGAGTTGCTGGTTGTTATCACGTGAGCTGAGGAGCGGAGTAAGCCGGCCGTGAGTCGTGATCGCCTCCAGTCAACTTTCAGTACTTACGCACGGCCGCGACTCGGCGCCCCGATAACCTCGACTCCCGCAGACGAGAAGACACACGCATCCCACATCAGAGCAGTTCTGATCGTATCGTATCTGTTCGTTTACTCAATAGCTTCTTTTCCTTAATTTATCTGTAACGGCGGGCGCGGTGCGGCCCGCCCGCTGTTATACTGTCCTCACGATTCTGACAAATAAAACAAAGCACGATTTCTTTATATTCTAACTAACGAGTCGCTACTCACAACATACTAAAATCACAATTATAAACAAATGTTACTTATTTAAAGAAAAACAAAAATTGTTATGGCCTTCGTGCCTTACTTGCTGCTTGATAGTTATCTTGTCCTATTACTTTGCTAAACGTGGTGGTCGGTGTTGTGCTGTAATTTACAAGACTACTCAATTAACAACACCGATTACTCTGCTTACTCCAATTGTCGGGATACGCCGTGTAGTATATATTATATGCATGTACAAATTGTTATTGTTTACATTTGACATTTGATTACGCTTCCATATCAGACTAGTTGCTAAGGCCAACACATAATTATAATAAAATGTGATCATCATGCTCAATAACAAGTATGAAGGTAATTACTTTATCAGCTAACAACACTATTAACGACTCAAAAGTTATCGGGCAGTCTTGGGGTCTATTTGAACACAAACATGACGATTCTCACGATGCAACTGTGAAGAAATTGACGAACAAAGTCGGCCTCTGTGAGAATAAAAATATGCTCTGTGTGGCAGCGTTGCCCAAAGATTAAATATACCCTTGAACCTACCCTTGAACATTATCTATCAGGTATATGTAGATAATGTGATATGAGAATGACATTCAGATAATGCAAAATATAGTATATTTTGCATAATGGCAGTTTTGCATTTTGTAGCGTTCATTTTGGTTTCCCCCAACCATAAAGGACCCTCTTGAGGATTACAACGGAATGAGTTTTAGACGAGGTTTTAGAGATCCATAGTCAAATGTAAAACCGTACCGCGAGTCCGTCTTAAAGTCAGTCAGTCAGCGTGCATGCGTCCGTCCACTGCTGTCTGGACATACGCCTCTTCAATTTTTCTCCAGTAATTCCGTCCGTTTGCCTGTCCACGGTCGCCAGTGTAAGACACGGTTACTCCAATGGTCGTCGTCGTCGGCTTTCCGGCTGACGTGCCCGGCTCGCTGCCACCCGGTGTACAATATGGACTACTTTGGTCAACTGTCCGCCCGTCTTAAAATTTCATATCAAGATCCGAATAAGTAATTTAATAACATAAAAATTATTAAATAAACTATAACTACCTATCAAATAAAATTTACCTGCAAATATAACTACATAATTAAAAAACTATAACTAAAAACTAACTTATAAATTATAAATTTCCTCAAGGGGCGTCGTCCCCGGGATGGTCCCCAGGATGGCGGCCGCGTTACCCCTCTGTATCCCCAGACTAACTCGTTGCGGGAGATACGTCGAGAGGCAACACGAGTTTTCAGTTGCGGTCACCATTCTGGAACCCACCTCAAGGACGAAAGCCTTGGCCTCCTCCGACCACGTCCCAAATGTCTCGACGGCGAAGGCTACGAACCAGTAGTTTCATTCATTCGTTTTTATACATCTTGAAATATCTGTCCATATCTGATCGGTGTTTACATACAAAAATTGTCACTTTAAGTGTTCGCTTTACTTTTGCGTGAGACTCATCATAATACTGACCGGAATACTTTTAATGACGTCGTATTGCGGACATATTAGTAACACTTTCGCAAGATATACTATCGCCCCCAATAACATCTGAAAGCAGTAGTAAACTCTTTGCAATAAAGTAGTCTCACAAAAGTGGTTTCACGAAATGTACGACGACGCGCGCGTCATTTTATATAAGCGGCCTCAAAATAACGCGGTGTGGGCGCGAGCGGTCCGCCGCACTGTTGAATCATTCCGTTCCACAATGCGAATTATTCCATGTCACCCGCTAGCTTACATATTATTTATTCATACATAACGAAGATGTTCAGTCCGAAAAGCGTCTTGGTGGCCGATTTTTTTATAATCGGAATTTCTGGCTCAAGTTTCAAAACGTTGTGACCTTGCGTCAAATTGGGCTCAGTCACATATATAAGAATATTAGGCTCAGTGTCCCAACAGAGATAATGCAGATGTCATTGTATAGGGCTCTGTTCTTACTTCAATTTCGCACTGTTGAATCCTGAGGTTGAATCATTCCGTTCGACAATGCGAATTATTTCATGTCATCCGCTAGCTTACATATTATTTATTTATACATAACGAAGATGTTCAGTCCGAAAAGCGTCTTGGTGACCGATTTTTTATAATCGGAATTTCTGGCTCAATTGTCAAAACGTTGTGGCCGTGCGTCAAATTGGGCTCAGTCACATATGAGAATATTCGACTCAGTGTCCCAACAGAGATAATGTCAATGTCATTGTATAGGGCTCTGTTCGTACTTTAATTTTTACTTGAGGTACCGAGTTCAATTCCATTGGCTGAAAAAAGATAAGCACGTAGTAGCAAGCAAGGAGAGAACCCTGTCTTCTTATATTTATGGTAGAACAGATATTTAATAACAAAAATAACCCCATTGATTCTGCACAAGAATGAATTGATATCTTTATATTATTTTATTAACCGACTTCAAAAAAGCAGGTTATCAATTAAATACGGAACTATATTCACATATCTGTTAGGGCTTCCAAACAAATATAAAAAAAATTATAGGTTAATGTATGTATATCTGTATGTTTTTCCACGCATTTTTCCGAAACTATTAATCGGATTGTGAGCATTCTTCAAATCGGTTCAGTGGTTTTCAAGATATGGACTGTTAAGTGTGTCATATGGGTGAATAATTCTGTACCACGACAACCGATTTCTGTGGTGCTTTTTATGTGATATTACTAAAAAAGTGAAATAAAAAAACTATTTAAAAAAACATTGAACGGACTTAAAAAACTACTTAGGACTAAAAAAAATTAAATAATTGAGTTGACGGCGGTACAAAAGCACAAAAGGGCTTCATCTATCATTTTTCTGGTGTGCTTTTTAGTGGAACAAATATATTAACAATTATCTCATCTGTTGGTGGGTGCGGTCACACTCGATAAGCGGATTGCATGCTTATTGTATGTAGCAGAGCGGCGCGTAACTCTACATTACATCCAGTTAGTTACTTTGTTACAACACCAGCTCGGTCGGCAAGTGCTCTTGAAGGGCTTCGCGCAGCTGTGCACTTTCCCAGCTGCGGCACAAAAAGTTGACGCGGCGGCGCGCGCGGAGGTGACTATGCACGACCTAGTAGTGCAGTCTGTACATACACAACACAACAATAAAATTAGTGTGCTAGTCAGTTCGACCACGTGACGGCAGGCCTCGCGCGGTTACCGCGCACAAAAGACCGGTTGCGGTGTGATAAAAAAAGACCGGTAGCGGCGTGATAGTCTTACGACTAATACCTTTTTTTCAGATGCTGACTCCAGACTCCAGATAGTCTTACGACTAATACCTTTTTTTCAGATGCTGACTCCAGACTCCAGATAGTCTTGCGACTAATACCTTTTTTTCCTTCGCAGATTCCAGATTCCAGACCAGGAGAAAAGGTTTACACACTTCGCCCCACGGCTAACATCAAACCGAACAAGTTTTATGTCGGCACAGGACTGTTGTACTGAACTTTTCCGGAAAAATATACTGGCAAATGACATCGCACATGTTTGCATGTATCGCACCTACTATTTTCGGATCTGAGTAGTTAAGTACTCTCTCTCTCGTCAAACGACGATTCATCACGCCAATTTCCTTATACTTAAGCGACTATAATATGCAAATGGATCCAAAATCTCCTTTTGAAAGTCACAGTTATTATGATGTCATAGTTTGCGCATAGCGTGCTCCAAACCCTTTTTGGGTGCACAGGTAGTCACGGCCACAAATAACTACCCAGTTCGTTCGTCGCGTGCTACATAAACTAATTCTAAAGATGATTATTTAGTGTGAGAATGTTGCTTAGCTTTTTGTTTCTACTTATAGTACGAGAGCGCACCGTAAAAAACCAACGTCATCGAGTACCAAGATGGGACTAGTTTGTGGTGGTCTAGAATAGGATAGGCATCTAAAATATACAGGGTTGCCTGAGCAAATCCTGGCACGTTTTGTGTAAAAGGTAATTAAACATGTCATTTTTTTGGTGCAATTTACGTCATCGAGTACCAACTGGAGACCTGGCACATTCGATAAAGGTCATCAAGAAGAGCACAAAAATACTAGGTTGCCTCGTCCTACCTTGGCAGTTTTTGGAGTCGGGCAAATTTAAGAGTGGTGAAAAATGGTCAAATTTACGTCATCGAGTACCAAGATGACAGTCACACCATTCGATAGTTCTGATAACCTAATTCATAAAAAACCTTGGTTGCCTGCCCTCACCTTGGAGCATTTCCTAGTCGGCCAAGTTGAATATCGGATAGCCGCCTTGTTACTAAGTTCTAAAATCGTTCATGTGTAATCATAGGACCGTTTAAAGATATATTTATCATAAAACTGTGAACACTTTATTAATCCAGCTATACCAGTGGTAGTCAAACCGCGGCCCGCGGGCCGCATGCGGTCCGCGGGCGGTATTTGTACGCATTGTCACAAACAGCGCAGATAATAATATATATTTTAGCTTTTACTCAGTATGAAAATATTATCTTCGCTGTGAGTGTGTGTGCGCGCTTGACGACAAAAACTGATGCGTGCATGGAATGCAGGAAAACAAGGTATTAGTCGTAAAACTCTCACACCGTAACCAGTCTTTTTTGCCCGGTAACCCCGTGAGGCCTGCCGTCACTTTGTCCGCCCTATATAAAATAGCACAGTCGCCGTGGTCGGCTGGTTGGTGAGTAGGAGCCATGGGTAGGAGCGGTCACTTTGTCCGCCATAAGTTAGGGCGGCCGCAGTGACTGACTACTGGCTAAGGGCGAGCGGCATCGAAGCCGCTGCAGCTGCGAGTGGTGAAGAGAACTGCCAATGAGAAGCGAATGTCAGTCAAACCGCCTGCTTGCTCGACATCGACCCCGGCGCCCGCCGGGGCGATGGTGCTAGAAGGAGTTCCGCCAGTTCGATTACCACAGCGAAGAAGAACTGGCAAGAAACTTCGCTGGGTCGTACCCTGGTCGTCGACGGTAGGACGGCGAGGTGGTTCCGGACCTGCGAAGTTAAACGGATATGTTAGTATCGACAGAGAGCGCCGTGTTGATGGATCCCACAGACGGTAGTCGCAAGCGCTAGCGATCAGCGGGCTGTCGTGTCAGTACGTACCTTGAAGAAGCCCGTGGACAGCGTCTGGAAATACTCCTCCAGCGGTGCTATCCCTGTACGTACGGTGTACGGTGCGGTCTCTGTATAGGTTGGCGTTTCTGTGGACCAGGGCGCACCTGTGGTGATGCACAAGAATTTGTGTTGCCTGACCCTCGTCTTGTTGATGAGTCCTTTGGCCGAAGGGTCGCTGTGTTAAGCCTTGGTAGTGTTCTCTGGAGCTGAATGGAATTCACCAAATTACGAATCTAGCAATCTACTATGCCAGTGGCGGTTCACACTCAAGTAGAGCTCAGCAAGTCCGACATTCATTGCGACGATGTCTGTAGGCTTTGCCACCGTCCTAGACCTCGCACAGATGAGAAATTTCAGGCGACAGGCAATCATCCTGCGCCTAAACGGGATCTATTTTCACCTTCAATATGTTGTAGACAGGTTCTCCACCATGTCGCCCGGTTCGGTATCACAGGTCGCAGGCGAAAAACTCCTGATGTCACTTTCCTGCACTTGGAGGTCAGCCTGTAACTAGCTGGTAACTTAGCCATTGCACACGGATTGACGCAGTTGGTGTCCGGAACTACTAGGATATCGGATAACCCTGCCCATCGACCTAGTTTATTGGACCTTGTCCTGACTATTGAGCCAAATGGATACAGGGTGAGGATTGAGGCTCCCCTCGGTAACTCCGACCATTGCCTTATACGCTCAACTGTGCCAACTGTACACTTCGCAGAAGCACGTGAATGTAGTACGCGGACAGTTTGGCACTACCGGTTAGCACAATGGGATGACTTCCGTTCCTTCCTGGGTGCATACCCTTGGCGCGACGTTTGCTCCTCTTTTTCAGACCTACCCCTGTGTGCCCAATCGTCGATGTGATCGCACAGGGTATGAATTTCTCCATCCATCGTTCCCATCGGCGAACGCCTTAAGCCTTGGTTCGATCGTCATTCCAGGCTGGTTATTGACGCTAAGAACTAGGCCTATAGGAAATAGCTGCAAAATAGGTCTTTCAGCCTCGGTAGCTCAGTGGAGCGGTCGGTCAACTGTTATTAAGCAACCCTGGGCGCTTACTTGGATGGGTGACCGCTCGACCATTGGATGCTGACCAAGGTTCGGATTCTAAGTTAAGCTGTAGGTCCCTTCCCTTCTTGCCTTACTAGGTGGTAGGGTTTATCCGGGCCGGGTTGGTACCACCGCACTGAACGATACGTGTTTCGTATCGTTCAGTGCGAATTCGAATTCGTGTTTCACGTCCAGTTCAGTGTAGCCAACATGAAATGAAGGGCAGCACTGACATGACACCTAGTTCACCCGGTGTTATGGGCTGACATCACAGATGTTGCAGGTGATGTAACCAAACGTGTCCGTTTCCATTTTAAAAAGTCGAGAATAGACGAGAGCTCAACGTCTCTGCTAGGTTCTACAAAGGAACGCAAAACTTGGCCAAGTTCAGGCGCGGCCGTGGAATTGGCGCGAAACTCGCACCTACCTCTTCGGGTAGCCGCGCCTTCTGGTCTCTCGTCCTTTGATCGGAATTTATGCCGTCTTGCTACCTCCGCTGGAGCGTTCGGTCGGATGGTTTGCTCGAGTTATGTGCCCAGCAGCAGGCGATTCCCGCTGACGATGCAGACGACTTCTGAGGACAGCACCTCGGCCGGCCGCCTGCATTGTTCTCTTCACTGAAGAATTAACTAAACATTTTTAAATATTTAATTAAATACTTTTTAAAAAGTAAATAACCGGTGTCGACTACGTAATTCTCGCTATACTCGCGAAGGAAAAGGTAAATGTCTTTGCACGCCTTTTCGCATCCAACTCCAACATGGATGACCTGGGCGCCAACCCCCGTCATTACCCCATTGCGGCCGTATGATGGCAAATATTACGTTCCACCCCAGAGTCGTCTATAAAACGCACGTGGGTTCAATATTTCGAAGAGGAGCTAGGAGCTAGCCTGACGGCGTTCCAGCGATCGTCTTGAGAAGTTGTGCACTAGAATTGGCGCCATTCCTCACCAGCCTATTCAAATTACCCTATTCCTCCGGTTCAATGCCTTCTTGCTGGAAGAGAGCTTCGGTCCGGTCGGTTTCGGACCCAGCGAACCCATCAAAATATCGCCCTATTTCGATAACCTCACTCTTCACTAATGTTATGGAGCGTATGGTCAACTCAGCGTTCCCGACGTACCTAGAAGACTTTAAACTCCTCGACGACAAGCAGTACGGCTTACTCAAGTAAAGGTCGACTGGAGATCTTCTAGCGTACGTCACACATTTGTAGGCTGAAAGGCTCGATGGTTTTAGGGAATCGCTGGCGGCCGCTCTGGATATTTCCAAAGCATTATCGCGCCGCCGGGCACCGGGAAATACTAAGCAAGATTCCAGCCTACGGTGTCCCAACAAAACTGTGCACTTGGATTTCCAGTGTTTGAGTGGTCGGTTGATCTTTGTCGCCCTAGATGGTGCCTGTCTGGTCGATTAATCAATCAGCTTGTGTTTCACAAGGGTCCGTGCTGTCGCCAATGCTGTTTCTTTTATTTATCAACAAGGGTTCACCAACGACTGGAAGGGTAGAGGGGCCTCAGCAGCAAATGCGAGGCGCGAAACTGTTGCTCAGGCTGACTCGTTTTCGAAAAAGTATCCTCTTGGGAAAGGATAACTTGGTCAACGTCAAGGTAGCCAAAACGAAAGCTTGCGCCTTCTCTACTAAGGCTGATCCATCTCATCTTCAAGCTACTTTCCAGGATGTCTCCAACCAAGTCCCCAACGACGGTAGTCTAGACGTCCTGGGTGGGGAATGTGTCCAGAGACGTTGGATTTTGATCGTTCATAGAGTTGAAGGCGAAACTATTGTCTCGAAAAGCTTATAGGGGTACAGAGACGTGCGAGTTAGAACGACAGAGAGATGCTCAACAACCGGATTGTCTCTTTTTAAATCCCGATTTACTGCCACGTACTGTATAGTAAACAAAAAATGTGTCTTCGAGATGTTTATTACAACGACAAACATGTTTTAGTTAATGTATATGTGACATAATTTAAAGTATTGAGGTGTACTGTGTTCTTTAAAGTAATTTAAAGTAAAGGTGTACTACGTTACTTATTTCTTCTATGTTGGCGTCTTTGGGACTACATGCAATCCTCATTGCGTGTTCCGGCTGAAAAGGCTATTGCAATATTTGTTTTTTAAGATGTTCATTTTTGAAAATGAAACTTCTCAGAGGTACGTCGAAAGAAACTTTGTTAAAATAGTGTGGAGTCTTGAAAACATTTAAGGGTGCTAGGCTTTCTCAAAAATTTTATGTCCTCCTGCTTTTCAAGATGTTCGATGAAGTGAGCTTTAGGTTGTGTGCCGTGTTTTAGTTCGATGATTTCGTTCATCAACTTTTGTTAATTCTTTTTTTAATTTATGTCAAATATTCCTTCAAATATGACACCATATCTTGATAGATATTAGATATGTCGTAGGTATCGCAGGGCAGCAACAGTTGGAAAATTTGCCGAAACTCTTCTCCCGCCAGTCCCACCACCCGCTCACTTGCTCTGCATATTTCCGCATCAGTTTTTGTCGTCAAGTGCGCACACTCGGCACACACACTCACAGCGCAGATAATATTTTCATTCTGAGTAAAAGCTAAAATATATATTATTATCTGCGCTGTTTGTGACAATGCGTACAAATACCGCCCGCGGACCGCATGCGGCCCGCGGGCCGCGGTTTGACTACCACTGGTATAGCTGGATTAATAAAGTGTTCACAGTTTTATGATAAATATATCTTTAAACGGTCCTATGATTACACATGAACGATTTTAGAACTTAGTAACAAGGCGGCTATCCGATATTCAACTTGGCCGACTAGGAAATGCTCCAAGGTGAGGGCAGGCAACCAAGGTTTTTTATGAATTAGGTTATCAGAACTATCGAATGGTGTGACTGTCATCTTGGTACTCGATGACGTAAATTTGACCATTTTTCACCACTCTTAAATTTGCCCGACTCCAAAAACTGCCAAGGTAGGACGAGGCAACCTAGTATTTTTGTGCTCTTCTTGATGACCTTTATCGAATGTGCCAGGTCTCCAGTTGGTACTCGATGACGTAAATTGCACCAAAAAAATGACATGTTACACCTTTTACACAAAACGTGCCAGGACTTGCTCAGGCAACCCTGTATATTTAAGATGCCTATCCTATTCTAGACCACCACAAACTAGTCCCATCTTGGTACTCGATGACGTTAGTTTTTTTACGCGTACGGCGCTCTCGTACTATTAGTCTTTATCGTTTTCTAACGAGTGTAGCCAGCGAGTGTTTGGAATTAAATAACTGACTACAGGCTATTGCAGATTGGTTGTGTAGGCTCCAGTGTAAGGTAAAGGAAGCCAAGGCATTCGATTGACTTCTGACACTGACATGACTTTCAAGTCGATAGCCGCCTGACAGATAATGTCATGCCTCGTCTTTAGCCTCGCCTATAGATACGAGGGTGGATCCAAAAAAGCCCGACCATGAAATTGAAAGAAAAGTGGGTCCAAATAAATTTATATTTTCGACATACCTGACCTGCAACTTGTCTATTCCTTCGAAAGATGATTCCGGAAGGTCGTCAAAATACTTATTTACTGCGACGATCACCTCTTCTTTGGTAGAAAATTCGGTTTAAATTTGGAAAAAGGTGGTAATACGAGGAGGCTAAATCCGGCGAATAAGGTGCGTGGGGCAATAATTCATAGCCACAATTATGGATTTCAGACATTGATTCAGCCGAAGTGTGAACCCGGGCATTGTCTTGATGGAACAACACTTTCTTCCGCAGCAACCCCGGCCTTTTTTCTTTGATTTGTTCCCGAAGTCTTCGCAAAAGGTTGCAACAATATTTTGAATTTATAGTTTCGCCTTTTGGTAAATAATCCACGAAAATAATCACCTTCGCATCCCAGTAAACTGAAGCCATGACTCTGTTGGTCGACAAAACGACCTTAGCCTTCTTCGGAGTGCGTGAGCCAGATCTTTTCCACTGCTTCGATTGTTGTTTTGATTCAGGAGTATGGTGGTGAACCCAGCTTTCATCCATGGTAACCAAACGGGACAAAAAATCCTCGGGATCTGCCTCAAAAAGTTCCAAACAATCGCGGTAAATTGTGAAGCGAACTCCTTCCGCTCCTAGGGTCATCTTGAGTGCTCTCCCGACCCCGCTTACACTCAGTTACTCACTTTTTGATACTGAAATACGATGGAGCAGACTCCCCCAATGTGTTCACCATATCTTGATGGATATGTTTTGGTGACATACCTTTTTTACGGAGGTACTTCATCACTGCTCGGTGTTCAATTGTCTCCACTATTGAAAATCTTGTCAGATAGCGTTAAACCAATAATCACGAAAAAAAATATGGCTTGCAGTATCGGAACCAAACTTCGCACCTTTATTATTGAAGAATCGTACTAACAAAGGAGGGTAGATTTAAAAAAATGCCATGGCTCTTTCTATGTTAGGCCACGAACTTTTGGATGTACCCTCGTATAACCTTGCCGATTAATTAAGTCGAACGGATTGGAGTAGACGCAATCGCAACCTTGAATTTTTTTCGTTACAACTCCGCACTCCTCGTCTTTGAGTTTCATAATATGAGGTAGGAATGTTTTTTTGTAATATATACATACTTACTTATAATCGTAGTTGAATCTATTAAATATCCTGGTGAACGAATTCTCCTACAGAGCGCTGCTGTCTATAAACAAGTTTTTATTGGAGATGGACACGCGGCTTGGAGCCAGGGAGACACGTCACACGTCGCCGGCGGCCGGTCACGCACGGCCACCTGCGTCCCGCTCGCGCGCGCGCCGCCCGCAGCGCCCTCGCTCGCTCGCGCGCCGCCGGCGACAGGCAGTCTGCGCGGACGGACAATACCCACCTACTCGGACTCGAGGAGCTACGCCGCCGTACTACAGTACAGCGGCTGCGTGCTAACCGCGAGTTTCCCTTTATGTCCTTTCGCACGCCTCACTTTCCGCTCTATTTCCGTCGATGATCTATGACGACACGATGTAAACAAAGGCAACTCTTCCGAGAATTTTCACTTACCTGATGATTAGTTAGTTATAGTAAGTATGGCCGGTTTTATACGCCAGCACAATATCAACTTGAGTGGCGCATAATGTACGCATTCCACCATGAGGTGGTGCAGCGCAGCGTTTTGAAGTCGAATGATTTTCCTGGAGCAAAACCTCGTCGTCGTGAGAACTGTTTGAGCAGACACCCAAATTAACGCCCAAACACTATTGTTTTTGGGCGTTAATAGCGGAGAGCACACGATTTTAGAATGGGTTGGGGCCGTAGTGGTAGAAACCCCATTATAGATCAGGTATCGCTGCTCGGAGAATGCTGCTCCAGGAACTCCCGCAGGTCCTGAAGAAGCCCGCGATATAGCGGGCGAAACGTCGATTTATGTAAAGTTTTTTACACCTACTGTTAATCCGAAAACTTAAAAATGAATAATAACAAGAATAGAAATTAATCAAGATTACCGTTACTGAAATCTTTCAGCATTCATAACTTATTCTTTTAGCTAAGTTCCGTTGAATATAAACAAGCTAACTTATTCATATACCTTACAAAGGGGGGCTGTGCTGAGGGACCAGAAGTACGCGAAACAGCCCAATCCAGCTCACCTCGCGATATCACGTTCAGCGAGACACCATACCATCAGAATTGCGGATTATATAGGAGCGCTATCCAGGTTGTTGATACGAAGTTTGAAGACTCCCAGTTAAGTAATCTGTGCTCCCAGGTTGAAAGTATGGGGAATCACGCGCCGGTAGACAATTCCACACTTTAGCGGTGCGACAGAGGAACGATTTTGAGAAACGATGAGTCCTCAGAAACCCAATGTCAATAACAAAATGGTGTTCAGTTTCTCTGCGACGAGTGCTGCGGAGATAGGTTGGATGGCAAGGAATAAGGGATGCAAGTTCCTTCGAGCAGCGTCCATGATAGTATGTACCTGTAGAATAGACTGAGCGACCCCACAAATCGTCTGTGGCTCAGAGCCTCCAGACCAAATGAGTTTTCGGGTCTCCGGCAAGACGGACGAGACGAGTCCAAGGACGCCAGCAAATACTGGGGACAAGCTACCCAAATGTGGCTACAGCATTCCATCACCGGCCTAATCTGCACGATGACCGTCATAAAAGTGATGAAACATAACATATATTTTGTGTCGATAGTAATGATAATGGATATGAACGTATGTATCTTGATGCGGCTTACTTATTTTGCCACGGGCATTATTCAAAGTAAAATTGTCGACGACTGGTGTCCACCGTGATGTGTGACATAGCGATACGTCTACAGTGGCTTCGCGAATACTTCCTACAGAGCAATATAAAATTGGTGCCAAGTAATACATTAGCATCTCGTTTCGGTCTCGTCGCGCGTTTTCTTCGGAACCCGTGAATTTAAAGACAATGTCGATGCGGAGCTCGTCGACTCGGGGGCCGGAGGGTTGACGTCTCTCCAGCCAGCGGCCGACGCTGACGGCTGTCGTGTGTCGCTAGCTCGCATCTTGTCGTGTCGCTCCACAAAGTTGAGCCCAACGGCGCTATAAATAGTTGAAATGACAGCGCGAGGCCACACCTGCAGCCGGGAGACGATCCGTTGGTAACAAATTTTAAAGCATAAAAATTTGGATAACTATGGAACCAGTATAAATTTAGATCTATAGCGCCTTCCACGCTGCCAAATCGATGGGTATGCTGCGGCTTCGGCTGCTGATGAATGTGATCGATCATTCACAATAATTGCATAGTAATGAATGACCCCTGCCTGACCGAGAAGCGGGTATATGCGTTTACGATAATGTTTTCCTTGTCGAAATCGTCCACATCGAATGAGAGTGGTCCGTCATTTGGAACGACGATGGTAGTCCGATTCGTTCCAAGAGCAGTAATTAGTGATTCAGGCGGATAATGTAACAAATGAGTGACAGGCTTCTTCCTGTCATTTATATCAGATTTTCCGCGACGACTCGATTAATAATGATTGTTTGCGGAGAATTTGGCGAGCGCAGAAAGCGTTCGACCGCGCTATAGGGCGTCCGAGGCGAGGGGTACGTGGGCGAACCGGTGCGGTGGTGCCGTCAGTGCCAAACTCCGCGGCTCACAAGCCACCTGCCGACCGTGGCGGAGAGGTGTTGCTCATCGCCCAATCCAGCTCGGCCGCAAGCCACCGATTGTTTACCGCCACCACGGGACACTAATTACCTTGCTACCTCTCGTACATTGGTCATGAGCATGTCACAACTGTTTCAGTTCCATACTTAACCGACATAAGCAAATTTGTTGAAATGGTTGGGAAACTAGTCTCTACTACTAGGAAACTACTCGCATATGCTGAATCATTCAACGTGCAGCTGCAGGAAAAATTCTAATGAACCGGCGCGGCGGCGGCGCGGAGGAAAAGGCGTAAGTTGTACACAGCACAGTGGCAAAATTTGGAGTTTTATTAGAACTTCAGAAGTAGGAAAGTATGGAAAACTGCTAAAAAGGTAGGTTCTTCAAAACTGATAATTTATTGTATTGTTGTATCGAAAATTTGCATTAGCTCAAAGAGATGTATAATGTGTAATTTTGAATAGTTTTTCAATTATTTCTTAGTATGTATATATATACATACACAAACTTAGTCTTACCGGAAAGAAGCCTATAGCGCATAAAATCCATGACAAATTATGTCGGTTTCCTTAGCCTGTTTTATAGCTATTACCATGACTGGTGCTCTGAAGAATTGGCTTCTCTCATCCCTCCTGCCCCCATCTATATCCGCCACACTTGCTAGAATCATCCATATGTTGTTGACACTCAACTTCTGAGAACGCATCGCCTTTCGAAATCGTTCCTATGTCGTACGGAAATGATCTTCCGGTGAGTGTGTTCCCTAATCCAATCCACTGACAACCTGGGGATTTTCAAAAGGCCTGTCAATAAATTAGACGACGATCTTTTTGTCCGCCTTATAGCGTACACGGCACCTCTTTATTATTGGCTGTGTCTGATCTTCAGTCGCACTTTTGGGCACAGCCACGCGCGCCTATTTAAATGCAGAATTTTATCGGATGCAAACTGTCAAGTATGTACTGTAGCGTAGGTAGGTCCGCGAATTCGAAATTCTGGCAGCGGCGACGTAACATTAGATTACTTTTTGACGATAACAAGTCGATGTGTAGACCGATTTGACTTTGAGAGACGTTGAAAACTTCAATTCATATTCCGTCGCCGGTCGCCCCTCCTCGGCGCGGGCGGACTAACAAAGCTATCTCCGAGCACATCAATCCGCCGACGACGTGACGTGCTCGATCGTCCGAATCGAACCGACTCGCTCGGCAGACCTTGACCGCGGCTCCACTCGATTCGGCAAAAACTGTTGGTTGAAAGTCGCTCACTCACCGGGACGGCATGGCACCGCGGACGCCGCGCGCCGCCACCCGCCCCGTCCCGCCAATCCTGCGTAATTCATCAAACCGATTGGTATCTATTTGACTATCGTGACAAAAAATTGCGAAGTAACCAGTGCAAACAAGTCGTGTTCTGGCTCTTACCGAACTATCATTATGTCTATTCGGTCAAGAATCGCAGGACAAAAAAGATACGGCCAAATTATGAACGCAAGAGTAAAGGAATGAGAAGGACTTACCATATTAGGCAAGTGAACGGGCCTCTCGCTCGCCGGGGCCGGCCGGTGTTAGACTGCGCACGTCTCACATATTCTATTTGCTGCCGTGGGTGAAATGCTAATGCTTCATCATCATCATCATCACCAAAGGAAGCTCGGACTTAATGACTCGTCTGTCCCAACAGCAAGATAAAACAATTCGCGATGAACTGAATGAAGTGGGCAGATTGTATTTAGTCGTTGAGCTGACGTAAGATTTTCAAATGATCTTTGGACTTTGCTCCGTCGCGGAGGTTCTCGGTACGCATAATAAATTCTTTGTGTGTTCGATGCATCAGTATTCTGCAACATTAATGTTTTATGAGAAAGCTCAGAATCTGAGCAGCAGAGCAGATTAATATCAGCTTTATCGGTGAAAACATGAAGCAATAAAACGTGCGTTAAATGCTAGCTTTTTATGTCAACACATTGCTTAATAGTCGAAAGTTGCATTCGTCGACTTTCACTGTCGAGTAAAAGATTAAATATTTCATTCATATGTCTGAAAATATATTACGTTTAATTTAATTGATTAATTAATCACATCTTTCGGCAGTCCAGCGAAACCAGTTCTTTTTTTAAATAAATGTGTACATATTTATTTGTATCCATTGAACGTGAAATGATAGGGTCCTGTCGCCCGTAGAACATTCATATTACCAAAAAGGTTACCGCTTGGCTATGTGAAATTGTTATAAATTACGCTATTTTAAACACAAAACCCAAGTCTGAAAGATCGCAAATGGGCGCAACCATATTCGTGACAAGTCGAAAATCTCCAAAAATCTCAGTAATTTACTTTTCGAGGTTACACCGCTTCTTTTCACTATAGTTATGTTCTCCAGCTTATTTAAATTACCACACGTCATCTTAAGACCATGGCAAGTGGGCATACACTACATAAAAATGTATGGAGAACAACTTTCATTTTTATTTTGCCACTCTGGTTTTGCAACTTTACCGTGTTGGTTCTTATGTAGTTTTGCTCTTTCGTTCAGTCACAGATGAGATACTAGTGTTCAGTGCTTTACATCAGCACATTGTTCACTAGTCGGCTTTATACTTATCGTCTCGGAACATTGAAACTTTGCAACCTCCCTTACATAAATTACTTCTCAAAAACAACTCTTCTTTCCTGTTTCAATTTCAATTTATTATTTTATTTCTTAAATACATCTGAACTCATTTTTAGACAAAGCCTAACTGTACTAGATGCGATCCTCCATGCGATCACTACTAAATGTTTCCTGAAGGCAGTTTGTGTTGTTTGTTAAATAAAAGAAAGTACTTAAAAAAATTTTTTTTTAAGATATTTGGATGAAAACGGAAACTTTGCCGTAATATTCTGTTTTTAATGTCAGTCTGACCGCACCAATCAGATTCACAGCAAATGTCGCAGTATTTTTATTGGCAACAGAAAAGCAGTGTAAATTTTGGCAGAGATAATATTCCTACTGACAATAAAATAGTGCAGAAAAATTTTGAGCACTCGGAAATAGAAATTTTATGGAAATTAAATTCGCCATAGTTCTCAAATTTGGCATCAAATTACCTATGTGTTATGTTCACAATCGTCAATGACAGACCAGGTGCTACCTATTGTTGCAAGAATTAAATGTGATAATAACTGATACATGATGTGGTATGGTGGTTTTTCTTCTAATTATAATGGATTTAAACAAACATATTTTCTTTCTTTCTTCCAATTTCCATATAGAGTCAGGGTTAACCCCAGGGTCTATTTTGAAGTTTGCTTTACCTTACCATACCTTATTTTAGAGTTTAGACCTAATAAGACAGTTTTCAACGCTTTGGAGAGTTCTGAGGTTCTGAAAGGCAAACTTTCTGTTGAGCGTTTCCCGAACTCATGGGGACAAACTGCAAGATGATGGAAGCTGGTTGTAATGGTAACTAAAAACATAATAATTTGCCTCACGCTGCGCACAAAACATGACCGGTAATATTGAGCATGCTCTCTCACCATTCCGGTGAGCCACAATAGGCGGCCGCCTATGTCGGGCGATGATGTCAGACTCTCCTTTAATGACCCGCGGCTTCACACCCCCCCCCCCCCCCCTCTCCTCCCCCCTCCCGCCACACTTCACTCGCGAAATTATACAATATGGCCAAGTGAATATTCCACGCGGTAAGGATGATATTTGATGTAGAATAAATTTTCGCGTAAATTCGTTGTATTTTTTTGAGTTACGTTTATTCGGCGCAATTTAAGACCCAGCACTACCATAAATACGGTTTTTTTCGATTGATGTTTCTCGTAAACTACTATGGTTTGGAAGACGTAAGTGCAATATCAATCAATATTTAATTTAATTTTAATAAAATATATAATAGTCTCCTTGTTCTTCATATTGTAGTTTTGATCTATTATGTAAAATTACATGACTATGACACGACCAACGGCGGTTTTGAGAGCATACTTAGCTAATTTTTCGATCCAGTCAAATAGATCCAATTGCGTTTTAGGCTCCTCGTTGGTAAGCTGTACCTGGACCTATGTCTTGTGGAAAGCCATGTATTTTTTGTAACTTAAAACTCAATTTCTCGTAAAACATCAATCTGGAGAAATCTATTTTTGATAATGCTGCGCCTTAAACTATGGTAATGAATATTAATTGATCCATTCTTCTAAAAATTTAACAAAGTATATATAATAATCTGTATATAAATATAATATAATCAATAATGCCAAAATGCATGTTCCACCCAATCCAATCAACAAAACAATACAGTTCTATAACTAACACAAAAAGAATAATAATTAATGCTTTTCTGGCAGCAATATTAATTTTAAAACATAAAGCTCAAACCACTTGCACCTAATTGACTTCAATTATATCTGCACTCTCAAGCAGTATTTGGAAAAAGAAATACACCAAGAAAATGATAGAAATTAGCAAAAGTCTCGTGCGTGCTGGCCAACGTTCAATTTTGCCGAGGAACTTTTGTCTTATTTTTTTAAGATCGTGTTTCGCCAAACCAAAATTACCTTGCAAAAAACGCTGCAGACGAACGCGGGCATGACGGCATCCGTCCACCGACACCCAACACTCTACTAGAGTTGTCGCGTCGCGCCAACGAGCCGACCCAGTATCTTGCGGGCGTCGTCGTCGTCGTCGCTTCAACGCTATAATCCTAGCCTATAATTTATTTTGATAGAATGACATTTAGACGAACATCATTATTTATTCACGCAATAATAATTAGTACTTGCGTACATTTGTTATTTGTTTCACATTTAACTGAAATTAAAACGCTATAATCCTTCAGATATATTACGTAGCTAGCTAACTACAGTAGTTTCAGCTACAATGTAGGAGGTCCAACGCTTAAACCGAGAAAATGCAAAGGCTGACCTTGAAACTGAATCTTCAAATAGAAGCGTGCTCGAAATCAAGATGTAGGTTGTCAGTTGCAAATCTGTGGTCGAGGTTTAACGTGGTCTACCCATGCATAATTTGCTCAGCAGAGTGCGGCGGGCAAGTTTGCGAGTCCGAAATGATGGATTCGCTCTGCGTGTTCAAAAACTGGTTCCGCGTCAAACCGACATACCGCGACCGCGCCCGAGCCTCGCCGAGCAGTTCGACCCGTGAGCACTAATTATTCAAAAATTGTTTTCCTCTTGGTCCTGGTACTGTGTGTGCTTAATGGAACCAAAGAAAATAAAGCATCTGAGAAGCCACTGCGTAGTCATGCTGACAACTTCTCCGAGACAGTCTTAGGAGTCTCGCTCGCGTCGTACTCTCCACTCTCGAACGAAGATATCACAAACGCAAACTGTAAGCGAGGCCCACTCTAGATTTATTGGCCATTGAAGAGCGGATGGCCCATTGTAGTTGAGAATTGCCGCTAATCTATCGCGATTGTCGCACAGCCATTATCGTCCGCTGCACGCGAAACAATCAAGACGTTTCCATCACCCGCGGGCATCGCTCAGGCGGCGAGACGCGGCGGAGGAGGCGGTGGTGGTGGTGCCGTCATGACTCCACCCAACTATTATTTCGGTGCTAAACTGAATTGATGCGTCTTTGTAACATGGCGATTTATAACGTTTGTTGAGGTTATTACTCCAGCACCCATTAGGTTTCCTTACTCTACTGCTCTGCCACTCTGTATTTTGTAATTTGTAGTACATTGTGCACCTCGTAGATTATGTCATAGCAGGAAGGCAGCAGCTAGTACTACTTAGCATAGCATAGCATCGAGTATCAATTTGGCCGCTCAGCTCACGTGTCTTCTGTGTCGAACTGAATGTCGTCGTTGTAAAGTTTATTATGCACGCCATGCGGTGCCAATAGACGACTTTGTCGATATCTCCCTTTTATTCTGGTCTATCTGACTAAAGCAACACTTTCGTCTCTGTGGCTACTTTGTAGAGGCCTCATCTCTTTGACAGGTAATTTCATTTGTCTGAAATATCTGTTTTGTTTTCATTTTAAATTTTATTTCTTCTTTACTTTATATACTCATAGTTAGGCAAGATCGTTTCATCAGAACGTTTTCAACAACTCTCATGTGTTCCACAAACATTTGTATTTACAAAATTCGAATATTTTCAGATTTTATCTGCTTGTCTTATTGCACCAAACGTTGAATTTGTCACGTAACACGGCAACGATAATAATTTGTTATGCTCAAAATCAAACATGTTTGATTGAGTGTGACAAAACTATACATCGCAGCCGCCGCCGTGTTCTCTACTCTAGTTGCGCTTGCGCCTGCAGTTAATCTGAATTCTCCAGAAATAATTGTTTCTCTGTTGGAAGGCGGAAGACTTGATTCGTAGTCGCAAGCCCCAATAAGATTATTGAAACGTCTGCAACTTTGTATTTTCATTCCAATAACAATCCTGCCTTCTGGCAATTCCTTCTTAATTATATTTCCAATGTATCGAAGCTGTGTGCGGTTTATTTATCCACCTAATGGCGGGATGGCCTCTAAAGGTATAAAAGCGGTATTTTATGAGCTGAAACTTTTGTGATAAGGAAAACTTATTGATTCACAAAGTAAACGTTGATTAGATAGATATTGATAGAGATCGAATCAAAGTCATCTTCGCTATTATGAACGTGGCCCCCCCTCGCCTTCTCTTCTATAAGTGTTATTTTAGTTCGCAACTTTTAATAAAATATTCATGTTGTTTCAGGTACATACAGTTCGTGACAACCACTATTACTAAGTAGGTATACATGCAAAAGAGGTGCATACCTACCTGGGTAAGTGCACCAATCATGTCTAGCTTCATAATTCATAACAAACAATACGAAAATAGAGACTTGGTGCTTACCATTAAGGCA
Source organism: Nematopogon swammerdamellus (assembly GCA_946902875.1). NCBI lineage: Eukaryota > Metazoa > Arthropoda > Insecta > Lepidoptera > Adelidae > Nematopogon > Nematopogon swammerdamellus. The sequence continues at coordinate 24,789,006 of OX336333.1, read as the reverse complement.
AGAAGACAATGAATTAGTATCCCAAAATATGCGTCAGCTCACTACATCTACGCGTGAGGGGGATATGATTCTGTAATCTCCTGGAAATATGTTGAAAATGAAGAAAATTAGCGTGAAGGGCGACATCCGTCGAGCGGCTCCGTGGGTCCTTTGTTCCGACTTCCACTCGGCACTCGATAATGTTTCTGTCCCGTCGGTGACGAATGAAAGTGTCGCGCGATCCTTGTGATATGCGAGTGGCTACCGACGACGACGCGCCTCTGCCACGCCACGCTCGAAATGTCAGTAGCACTTTACGCTCCTTGCCAAGCTCACATCACGTAAGTAGGTACCAAGTTTTCCGAGAAACCGCTCTCTGTGGAGACGCTCCTGGCTTCAACCGTCCATCACAGATTGATCAATTTGTCATCGGTATATTCACCCAAAACCGAGAGGTTCACCAATGAGCGAAACGGTTAGGTTGGAAACAACTTCGAAATCTACTAAAATCGCTGCCATTAAAACGTGCTGAATCAATTCGGTTTAATTGGCCAACACGGTTACACTGTACAGTTTCGTTGCTATAAACGTCAAGGAGGTATTAATCTTACTTATTTCTATCGCGGAACCCTCTGAACCCCCTGTTTAGAAGTCTCTGTGACGAATACAAATGTTATTGCATAAATAAACAAACGCACATCTCACTGTGTGGGCATTTCCCAGCGTGAAATTAATTAATCGGATGAGTTGTTGCGCCTGTAACGGTGCCAGCATCGCTGCAACAACGTGCTCTGCCGGACTCCCGGAGTGACGCAGAAATATCCCGAGTGTGTAATTTGGAATACTGACTGAAGGGGCGATTCCGGCTAATCGATCTACTTACCTACCTACTGCTGATGTCTAATGTAGAGCTGTGATCAGAAACATTATGAAATTGGCTCACGACAAATTCTGGTGGATCTGCACCCAATGCAGCATGCATTACATAGATGAATAGAACTCGTGTATTTCAGCTAAGCTCTAATGCCAATATACCGCCACGGCATATTCGATATAATTTAAAGGTTGGCTCGTACTCCTACTGTAATGCTCTACGCCAAGGGTTGCCAACCACGGCCCGCGTAGCGTCGAGAATGTTTTTTCATTATACCCACACGACACCACCAAAAGAACAGTCCATCTTTCTTCAGACTAGCCTGATGAAAGTAATGCCAAATAATTTGATTTCGAATCGGTTTTAAATAAAATTCTTTTGCTTGTGCCCCCCCGGCAGTCTTATTTTCAAAAATTTTGCCCGCCTGATATCCATGCTCTACGTCGCTCCGTATGGAGGTGAATGGTTGAGGTGGTGGGGCAGAGTTGCAATTGTGACCAGTGCATGCACATTCCTACACACTCTACAACTAAGTCTACAACGTTATCCAGTTTGCGTAATGTTCACATACTCGTACGTATCCATACGCCGACTAATAGTTACGCAAATGAGATAGTGGTTACAAAATAAAACAATCTAATGTGTAGTGTAATGCCGCGCTCGCTCACTCGCGATGTCTGTATTTCCTAGTTTCTCTTCCACGCGAGTATATTTTTTGTTACAGGCGGCTGAGAACGCGGCGAGAATGATCGTTCCGCTTCGGACGTGTGGTTTATCTTGATATCGCATCGCCGGTAGCGGCGGTGGCGATTGATGTTCAGTTTGTTTGAATATTACGATCTCTTGGCTTGTAGTCAACTGTGTAAGATGAGCGGTCGCCCCCGTTTGCTGCGCCAATCTGGGGCTTAGCTTAGCGTGAGCGAGGATTGCCTCCACATCCGGTAGTAATCCAATAATTTGTTGTAAGAATATGGGTTCAGAAACAGCATAACCTCATGATGATGACAAATCGTGAGTCAACACCGGATTGGTCAACGGCGTTATCACTGGCCATGAAACGGCAGTCGATGTTTTTGCCGAGCTCATAGGTTGTTTTGTGTGCATCTATCTCATATCCGCCAAGCTGTAGAGGACGAGAGTCGAGAATCGGGTTGTCGGATGCATTGTTGCAGTGAGCGGCGCGGTCGTGATGCGCATTGCGTGCTGGCTGCACTGGCGACACGATAATGTCGGCTGCGTTCGTGGCCGTCTGTTGTGCGCGGTGTTGTGACCGACCTACTTACGGCCATTCATCATCTACGCGATCTGTAGTCTGTCTGTACTAGTTAGTCGGTTGTTTCTTGCTGCATTTTATAGCGAATGCTTCCACTTCTACCAGTAGGCCGATAGATCTGCAGATCAGATTGATGTATATATACATTTTTTGGTTTTATTATGATATGAATGAATCAAAGGATTTCTATGCCGCTGCCTATTCAGTAGCAGTTGTTGGTTGTTGCACTACTTACTGTTGTAGATATTATTTCATTTTTAGGGTTCCGTAGTCAACAAGGAACCCTTATAGTTTCGCCATGTCCGTCCGTCTGTCCGTCCGTCTGTCTGTCCGCGGCTTAGCTCAGAGACCCTTAGTACTAGAAAGTTTTAAGTTGGTATGGGTATACATATTAATAAAACCGACAAAGTGGTAAAATAAAAATTTTGAAATAATTTGTTTTTAGGGTTCCTCCCCTACACGTAAAGTGGGGGTGAATTTTTTTTTTACGTCTACCCCATCGTGTGGGGTGTCGTTGGATAGGTCTTTGGAAAATATTGCGGGTTTGTGAGAAACATTTTTCGATTTAGGGATCCGTTTGCGAATTATTAAGCTTTTAAGTGCTAATTTTTGTTAGAGTCAAGTGTACCCCCCCCCCCCCCCCCCCCCTGCTAGCTAAACGGTTCTTATTAGATATGTGAAAAAATTCACAGCAGTAGCACATATATCGAAATTAAAAGGAAAACTATCACAGCTAAGTAGGCTGTACAGGTTGACGAGTAATAGTCGACGAACTAATAAAATGTACGGACGACAGCCATCATTTCACTGTTGAAGAACTTTTTCAAATTAACATTCATTTATTTCCCTTACAAAATTATACAAATAATGGAATAATTTATTTTGATAGGGTTCCGCAACTACGGAACCCTACACTGCGCGTGGCCCGACACGCACTTGGCCGCTTTTTTAAAGATTATTATCTTGATGCATCATCTGTAACCCATTGAAGACCACCTACCTGTAGAATGTAGACGAATCTCGCCAACACTCACCCTTCTTCTCAAAGCGCCTCACCATGCACGGTTCTCAGAAAAGAACTCGTTTATCCCAGCGTTCGTTATCTTTCCGATAGTCGTAGAGAACGCCCGCCGCCTCGTATTATATTTTATTATCAAATGGTTCAGTTTCCAGAATGTAAAACTATAGGTGGACGATAAGACGCGGCTAGTGAGTCATAAAAAGTGCTCCTGTTCGGCAAATTCTCAGAACCCTCATCATTATATTATTGCTACTTACATGTCAAATGTAAATTTTATATCGGTCTTCATTGCGGTCGCCCAATGCTACCTCGCCTTCTTGAGATTTTACATAATTTATTATTACTTAGGTATTGACAAACGTATGATTCGTTCCATGCGTACGTACGTGGTCGCTTTTCCGAAGGTTATCTTCGACATTCAGGTTCAGAGAGGGGAGTACGTGCTCCGGATTATCGTACAGTAATTTATTATTTATCGACATAGATAATGCGATGTCGGATACTGCTACAGCGGCGTTCAATATAGTTATCACGCGCTATCCGCGTTTGATATCGCACCGCTTGACGTCATTGCAAGTTGCGCTGACTTGCTGAGTTGGCGATTGGCGATGTTCATCCCATGGATGCAAAAATCTTAGCATTTTTTAGCTAACTCTAATTATAGCTAGTCGTTAGTTGTTGTAAATTTCTCAACAACTTGTTACCTTTTGCCAATGGAGCGGCCGATATCGGCCGCTTTATAGATTATACCTTTACGAATGGAGCGGCCGATATCGGCCGCTTTCTTTTTTTTCCGTGTTTCGTTGGGAGGCCCCAACAAAATTATTTTATTCTTGTATCTCACTTAGCCGTGGCACCTGGCAGTAATTAATTCAAATAGTAGAATCCTTTAGCCTTTAGGTGGCCAACATCTCCCATAGAGAAATGTCAGATTTACCGCCCTGTCAGTGTCATCAAGACAGCGGTTATATTAGGAGGGCGTTGTACGTTGCTCTTCTGTTTTCGGGTTTGCTGAGTGTTTTTTTGTGCAGATGAACCCATAAGTGATGTTTTTTCTCTTTTTCATTATATTCCGGATGTATTGAGTGCATTTGTTTGTGCTGAGTTGATCTGAATTTTTCGTAAAAATACTAAGAAAATGCCTCCTTTTCGGTACCAATTTCGGCTGTTTTTAGAGGCTTGTTTCTCGATATAAATCTGTTTTCTGGATAAAGTGAGGTGATAGAAGTGTCATTTAGTTCCTGTAGTTGAAATAATATATGCCGTATAGTGTTTGTATGCAGTACATTTACGAGAAATTAGCAATTTTTGTGACTTAGTTTTCTCCATACAAATAATACAAACCATACAAATTTCCACATACAAATTTTATTGTGAACGACACGGGGGGCTGCTGATACACAAGAAAGGTATGATTAGGTCCGTTATTTATTAGTGTTTATAATAAAAATACTATATGACCGATTCGCGGTCTAATAAATTTATAAAAAAAAAAAAACCTGAGAGAGGTCGCGATTTTCACATAGAACAACTTTACAAAATAATTTTGTCACCTAGAATACGTAATGTAAATAAAAAAATGCCATTTATAGCTAGAATATTTATCTGTAAATACAATCCATATGTTAGTTCATGAAGTTTTATGGAAAAATCTTCCAAAATGATTTTTTTTCGAGAGTAATGCGCCGGCGCCGATCGCGGCCGCCACCTGGTGTAGGCGAAGGAAGATTTATAAATAATGCTTCCAGAGCCAAAGGGTTAAGAAACAGATATCTTTATTCTTTATTCATCATTCGTATGGTAGAACACTACGCTTGAATTTGTCCTGTTTAGTTTTTACAATCAGACAAACAGAGATATATCAGACACATAATTGAATATTTCAATAAAAATGTCATAAATTGTCAAAGTACTTTTTCAAATTGTGTATTTTTCCAAAGCAGTGTACGATGTTCTAAAAGAACTGATGTTTTTCTTGATTTCGTTGATGTCAATTATTTAATATTTTGTCATAATTGCTATGAGCATGACGCTCTTTTGATCAACGCCGTAAATTTTTTTCCCAGTCACATGTCCTGTCTGACTTCCCACTTGGTTGGACACTCATTGTGAGCCTGAAAAAAATATTCTAACATGCGAATAAATTATCAGCCGTCAAGCTGTCCGTCATCCGTGTGGCAACGGGCAACGACCGCGAGCGAGTGTTCTATGTTTATTTGCGGCGTAGCCTTGGGTACACTAGGGGACAAATCTCGCGCGACATGCCCCTCAACTTCTACGGTGAACATCTTGGAACATGCCGCGGGACATGTCCAAACACACCAGCAGAGATATCGGCCGCAACATTTTCCGCGGCACTTTTAAATGCCTTGCTTTGTGTCTTGCACAGCAACGTAGCCGAGACGTTGCCTTGACGTAGCAGCGGCACGCGTAGACTCCATGTTGTGCGTAGGGTTGCAAGTTGTCTGGTTTTGGACAGGACAGTCCGGTTTTTTGTCCGGGCTCCAGAATAATGAAAAATCTTGCAAATCATTTGGATCAAATCAATCATTTTATTTATTACTTTTAGCTATCACCCATTAATTTTCAAGTAAAGGTCGTGAACAATTTTGTACTTGAAAATTAAATTTTTTATGAAAAATTTGTACCTGAAAAACCAAAGGCCCTTTGATGAATAATGTCCGGTTTTTTTTTTTCAACTGAACCACCTGGCAGTCCTGGTTGCGCGGCATGCATGTTGAAAGGTTATTTGTCCCCTTGTGTATCCGGAGCCTGTACTCAAGTCAAGCGTGGTGTTTTCCTGAAGACTTTTCCACAATCTGCTGTGACATTTGACATTTCGTGTTAATGGGTTCCTAATTACCAAACTTGACGTAATAAAAAAACTGATAGAAAGTCAATGTTCCGTTAATATTTATCGCAAAATTTAGGGACAAAGTCAATTTATTGCATTATGATAATCGATGGTTATGATGACAAGAAGGTAGGAGCGGGTATTATATTGAGTAGGCATGCATGTATGGTAAACATGTAGCGAGTACGGCTATAGCGGTGTGCGTGCGTGTAGTTAGGTAGTAGCGGTGGTGGTTGGTGTGGTACGGCCGCAGCCCACGGTGGTGGAGGGACCCGGGCGCGCGCGCGGGAGCGTGGAGCGCGTAGCCGGGCCGCGGCCGGCGCGGTGCGGCGCGCGCGGCGCTCGCCGGCCGGGGCAGCCGGCGCGGCCGCAGCCAGTCAGAGTGCCGCCGCGTCGCACGACGCACGCGCACGCGCACCGTACCGGCTCCACCTCCACTCGTCCCGCCCTGCACGTGCTCAAGTTCGCGACACCTTCCCGCCGCACCCGCATCATGTGCATGTACCTCTTCTGCCCCTGGTTCGTCCTCGTGGTGTACCTTGCGTTCCTCATGTTGGACGTATAGATAGACTCTAGCGGCAACAGTAGTGCGCGCGCCCCCTCCGCACCGCGCACGCGCCGTCGCCTCCGGATCGATACGTCCTCCGGTGGGCCGCGCCGCGCCGGACTCGCCGCCCGCAGACGAGCGAGTCTCCTTCACCGCGCCGCTTTCCCTCCGCTGCGCCGCTCCGCCGCCGCCGGCACGCGCCGCGCTCGCTCCCCGCTCGTTCCCGCGCTCGCGATCCCGTCGCCGAGCCCGTCTCGTGCGTAGCCGTCAGCGCTCTGACGGCTCCAGCGGCCGCAACGTGCCGCCGCCGCCGCGCCGCCCCGCCCGCGCCGGGCTGCGGCTCTGGTGCATCAACACTAGATATTATGTCGGGGAGCGTGCCGCCGCCGCCGCGCGCCACCCGTTGCAGGCTGCACGGCGCCGCGCGCCGGCCGAGATAAGAGCGTCGTCGCGCCGCCAGTGACGAGGCAAGGACAGTCGGAGGCGGCACGATCGCTCCCCACGAGTGCGGCGCGCGGCGCGAGCGCGCCATGAGCGCGGCCACGCCGGAGGTGCGCGTGCTGGCGACGACGGGCGCGCCGCCGCAGGAGGGCTCGCCGCCCGAGCCCGCCGCCTCCGCGCACCCGCCGGTCGCTCTGCCCCGCATCAAGCCCGAGCTGGGCCTCAACGACGCCACGCTCTTCGCTGTTTACTGTTTCATTAAGAATTTCATTGGGTGAGTTTGCCACAATACTCTTTTTAACACAGGGAATTTCGAAGAAGGACGTAATGGGCTGTCGTTCTCTCTTCAAAATTTGAAGAGACACGTCATGTGTCACGACATTCAAAGTCGTGACGAAGATCAATAACTTCATAAAACTGAGTAACCGTGATTTTGCTACTGTACTAACCATAATGTGAGAGCGAGGAGCTGGCTGGAGGAGGCAGCGACTAGCGAAACGTAGTGCCACGACGACGACCGTAGCGCTCTGGGCCGAAAGCTCCGCCCGCCCCGCCGCGCCGCGCCCGGGCGCCCGCCCTGAATCGGCCGGTCGGTACTTACTGGCTCTACACTAGAGCTTATTGCCTTAACATTGAAATAGTGTAATTTCTTTATTAAATGAACCAGTGAACATTTAGTATTTGCGTAGTTATGATTTTGCCATCATAAATTGTTTAAAAAACCAATTTTATAAAATTAGAAAAATCACGCTGCTTTTTAGGGTTCCGTAGCCAGCCACGCTGGCAGGACGCTTATAAAATCTTTGAGATGTATGTCCGTATGTCTGTCACACGCTCTGTTAATGCGATTATTCAGGAAAGTAAATTTCGATAAATCTAAAAAATATATAGGTACTCGTATACTTTAAAAAGTAGCCAATTTATTCCTTAGCCTTACGGAATGAAATCATAATTTTTCTTGTGTGTGGGCTGCTGGGCGGAGAGCAACTCGGCTCCCATACAAAGTTTTTTTTTTTTTGTATATTCTTATTTGCATTCAAAGGTCGTTTTACTACTGTCGAACTTGTCGCAATTTGATTTTTATATTTATTTAACGACCCACATTGTGTTTAATTGAAAAAAAAAGTTTTTAATTGTTTTAATATTCTTACGCGGACCGTTTCAAAGCTTGCATGCCAAATCATTTCTAGTTTTAGCGCGAAAGAATCGAATGTTGTGTGGTCCGATGCATGCCTGCCTACATGGCTCGGTGTATGTAGGTGCAGTCAACCTTGAGACATACTCAGCTCACTCGAACAGTCACAAAGTCACAACTCAATGTAACGCAACCGTCCACGGCTATCAGCTGACACACCCCGCAGTCGGTCCCGCGCCGCCGCCGGCAAATACTTGCTTACATACATATCACAAATTACTATTTGTATGTTAGCCGCCACACCTTGCGTGAGTATTTTTTTATGAAAACCAATATGGATAGCTGTGCCGAGGGACCAAAAGGTACCCGAAACAGCCAGACCCAACTCATCTCGCGAAACCACGCTTAGTGAGACACCATACCAGCCGATTTGCGGACTATAGGAAGCACTACCGCTTAATACGACGTTTGAATACTCCCAATTTGTCAAAGTATCGGGAAATACACTCGCCGGTAGAGAATTCCACACCCTAGCGATGCGACAGGGGAACGATTTTGCGAAACGATGTGTCTTCAAAAGTCCAGTATCTACAACAAAAGGGTGTTCAGTTTCTCTGCGACGAGCATGGCGACGAGTGCTGCGAAATAGGTTGGATGGCAAGGAATAAGGGATGCAAGTTCCTCAAAGCAGCGTCCATGATAGTACCTGTATAACAGACTGAGTGATCCTACAAATCAAAGTTTTCAAAATGTAATAAAATAACGTTTACCCGAACGCATCGACTTTCTCGCAGTAATATCATCGGCAGTCCAACGTGTTTTGACAAAGCTTTTAGCCGTCTCAGCGGTATTGTGTAGGCGCTGTTTGCACACAACTGTAGGTATTTCATTAATTTTATTGACAATGCTTCGCAGTGCAGTTGAAATAATGCGCAATGTCAGGTGTTCAATAGAGTGTAACTGTGCCGACGACGACGACGCTTAGAACTGTACAGCCAACCAGTTGAACAATATATAATTGGCCTCTAAAGGGCACAGTCCCCGCACGAGGCGAGCTCAAACATCGTTAGTTCGGATCGGAGAAAGTACTTTAGTTTAGAAAGTTTGCTTTTGTTCTCTTCGGTCATTTTAGCGTGCACGTTTTTTTTTTAACTTCGCTTCATTAAAACTTGCCACTTACCAAAGATAATGTTACGTTTAAGGAAATAAGCTTATTCACTTATGCATTATCTAATCTAGAAAGAAATCTAAATCGTTTTCTTTTGAAGGGTTCCGTAGCCATCGATGATGCTGGCCCCGGGCTGGTCCCTTATAAAATCGGTCAGGTGTATGTCCATCTTATTACTCCGAAACGCAAAGTTAAATAAATACAAGAAATAATATAAAGTAGATAACTTACTCCTCAGTCAGGGCATGAAAACTTAGATCTCGTGGCGTTCTGACCCATTCTCAGGACCCACTGTCAAAAAGAAAAAAAAATTGTGGTGTTTCGACCCATTTACATTTAATTTTGAGTGGCGTTCTGACCCACTTACCAGAATACACAGATACCTACAGTAAGTGAACTTCCTTTGTGGCAATTTGCAAACCTCCTATCATTTCTGCTGCCCTGGTACTTTATTTCCCATTCCCAGCTTGACTGTATTCTGACCATTTGAATACTTTATTGTCTTTCATTATTTGTTTTAATTATTAATTACAACTAATAATTTTAAATTAATAAAACATAGAAGTATTTTTAACTTTTTTATTCACATCAATAAAATAAAATGAAAAGGAAAGCAAACAGAATTATTCGCCATATGTGTCAGACTGCAAATTGCTGAATAAGTCCACATCACAAAAGTTTTGCTGAAGGTAACCACACACCATACTAATTTATCAAACTGAAAATTGCCGAAAACGACCACATCACAAGTTTTGCTGAAGGTTACTATGGTGAACACCATAGTATTATGCGGTTTTTCGAAAACCACTGAACCAATTTCGATAAAATTGAAATGGGACCACCTCGGAAGTATGACCTAACTAACAAAAAAAGAATTTTCTAAATCGGCCTTCAATTGACGGAGAAATCGCGTAACAAACATACAAAAAAATAAAAAAAAATAAAAAAAAAAACATACAGACGAATTGAGAACCTCCTCCTTTTTTGGAAGTCGGATAAAAATATATAATATATAAAATAAAATGTGACCAAATTGTTCAGAAAAAAATGTGACATGAAGTTATTTTTCTTAATATCGAATAGAAAATGGCCAGTTACCAGTTACCTATCTGTAGCTATGAGATAATAAAACTTAAACTTTATTAAAAAAATATTTAGTTTATTATGAACTATGTATCTAAATAGAAGTATTCTATACTGGTGTTGTATGTTTACTGTGCTGAATTTTCAGCACAGTAAACATACAAAACCAGTATAGAATACTTCTATTTGGATACATCGTTCAAATAAACCGTTCCTTCCACTCTGCACTACCAAGCTGCACTACCAGTAGTGCTGTTTGGAATTTTTTTCCCATCTGCACTACTGTACTACAAGCTGCGAAACCGGTAGTGTCGTTTGGAATTATTTCCTCCCGTTTGCACTACTGAGTAGTAGTGCACAATGGAATTTTAAAGAGCCTTACTTTTTCATTCCCAACTGCACTACCAAAAGATTGTATATACGAATCTTTGGTGCTATGTTTTTTTTCCAGAGTGTATATCAGATTAAACAACACAACAACAAAAAACAACAAAAAATTCAAATTCTTAATTTTCAGAAAAACATAAATATAACATAAGTAATTAATAAATGTATTTAGTTGTATGTCATTATTATTATTTATGTTTTATTGTTTACAAGCTGTGCCCGCCGCTCCGCCCGCTCTCATATTTCACTTCACTGCTAACCTCATAAGCCATTTAGCGTGATAGTAAGTAGCCTATAGTTGATGGGAAGAATCAAGCTATCCGTAGAATTTTGTTTTATTAAAATCGGTTCAGTGGTTCTCGAGTTATAAGCGGACAGACAGACATACACTCAGACACTCAGACACTCAGACAGAAAGCAGACGTTGGATTTTATTATAGGTAAGGATAAGGATTTTTATACTATTTAAAAGAAAAAAATCTCTCATTTAATTTCTCGCCCTACCCACCTACACTACTCACAATCTTAGGCATGACTGGCAGATATGCATTTAGGCTTTAAGTCCACCTTTTGTTATTTTTTGTGCAATAAAGTATTGAAATGGTCAGAATACAGTCACCGTAATTAAAGTGGAAACCCGAAGACTTCTTGGTAAGCTGGGAATGGGAAATAAAGTACCAGGGCAGCAGAAATGATAGGACGTTTCCAAATTGCCACAAAGGAAGTTCACTTACTGTATCTGTGTATTCTGGTAAGTGGGTCAGAACGCCACTCAAAATTAAATGTAAATGGGTCGAAACACCACAATTTTTTTTTCTTTTTGACAGTGGGTCCTGAGAATGGGTCAGAACGCCACGAGATCAAAACTTATATCTTATGCCGGCACTTCACTAAACTTGGCTTAGCGTATTCGTGTTTGTTGCAAACATTTTAGTTTTATCTCACTCTAAACAAGCATTAAAGGGAGACGAGACGGAAATTTTTGCCAAATACACGAATACGCTAAGCCAAGTGAAGTGCCGGCATTATACCGTTGTGGATAAAATATATGTATTCTTCTATTATACGAGATCTAGATTAGTTTGTACTTATCTGGCGTTTTTCTATCCATCTATTCTTACTTATTGAAACTTTTTGGCGGTTTTGTTTGAGTTTGTTTTCGGAATATTAATTTAAAAAAACTTTGTCTACCCAACCGAAGGTTTTCATTGTGTATGTATATGTTCCTGTATTTAATATAATTGTAAAAAACACGTTTAGGCTGATGTAGTTACTTGGAAAATGACAAGTATCTAGTAGAGAGAGATCTAATAACCAAGAAGAAAGTAGAATTTATTCAGATTCAAAGTAACGAAAGGAGGCGCAATATGTACTGAATAAGTCATATTTTAGTACATCTCCTCAAAACTTTCTCTCTCTCTCTCTCTTGTCGCTCATTGAACGGTGAGATCAAACAATATTATCGTTGGCACAATAAAAGCCGGTCAATCCAACCGCAAGGGTACGAGATCCTATAACTTTTCCTTTCATAGCCGTGAAAGCGAGGCATTCTGTCGATGCAATTATTGCAAGCAATGTAATCAAAATGTACTTGCAGTCTACTACCCGTGGCCAGATAAATGGTGAAACTTCAATACTTATTAGTTGTTCATTCAATTTCATTAGCTCTGCCTCGTTTCGTGTCTGTAGATGTGTGTTCTTAGCACGTGTGTTCAGTTAGGTTAGGGTACATCGCTCTCGTTTTCCTCGCCGGTGGTGGTGCCTCTCGTGAATCACTCTTCTTTCTGGTGATTGTCATCTGCGTTTGCTCAGTGTCGGTCGCTTTTCACCTCTACCCGTGGACAGATAAATAATGAAACTTCGATACTTATTAGTTGTTCATTCAATTTCATTAGCTGTGCCCCGTTTCGTGTTTGTAGATAGCGTGTTCAGTTAGGTTAGGGTACATCGCTCTTGTTTTCCTCGCCGGTGGTGTCTCTCGTGAATCACTCTTTTTTCTGGTGATTGTCGTCTGCGTTTGCTCCGTGTCGGTCGCTTTTCACCTCTACCCGTGGACAGATAAATTATGAAAGTTCGATACTTATTAGTTGTTCATTCAATTTAATTAGCTGTGCCCCGTTTCGTGTTTGTAGATAGCGTGTTCAGTTAGGTTAGGGTACATCGCTCTTGTTTTCCTCGCCGGTAGTGTCTCTCGTGAATCACTCTTCTTTCTGGTGATTGTCGTCTGCGTTTGCTCCGTGTCGGTCGCTTTTCACCTCTACCCGTGGACAGATAAATGATGAAACTTCGATACTTATTAGTTGTTCATTCAATTTCATTAGCTGTGCCTGGTTTCGTGTCTATAGATAGCATGTTCTTGGCACGTGTGTTCAGTTAGGTTAGGGTACATCGCTCTTGTTTTCCTCGCCGGTGTCTCGTGAATCACTCTTCTTTCTGGTGATTGTCGTCTGCGTTTGCTTCGCGTCGGTCGCTTTTCACCTTTTTGACGGCACCAAGATAAGGTTCGCCAACGTAAATTTTAAAAATAGTTTTGGTCACGCGTCGGTCTTTCGTAATTAAGATTATGAGCGACTGGAAGTTTTTAGGAAACAGCTCGTTCCGCGCCAGCAGTCCCCGTCGCTTCGTCCGCGACGACAGATTAATCTCTCCGCTCGCCAGTTCAATCGTTCCAATTTAATCCCGAGAATCGTACCGCTCATACTTCCGAGAAGTTGTTCTTTGAAGGAGATCTGGTGAGGAAAACATGTTATTATTTATTGTATTAATTTGTACCGTGTGGCGCCGGTACTTGAAAAGAATAGCCCCACTGCATCGCCCCCTGTGTATGTCGTATACAAGGCTACTAAGGGATAAGGACAAGATGCCGTGCTAAAGGGCGACGAGCTAGCTACCTCTCACCTTGTCGCGGTCCCTCCATCTAGTCATGCAGCAGGTGGGTCTTCTTGCCTTACTTGTTGCTTGATAGTTATCTTGTCTTAATACTTTGCTAAACTTGGTGGTCGGTTTTGTGCTGTAATTTACCAGAGTTTTGCACCACAGCACCGATTAGTCTGCTCATCCCGATTGTCGGGAATTTGGACTAATTTGTAATATTAATTTGTTTTAATTGACTACATAGACGTATTTCCCGATAAGTTATGCCTTTTGTATGTTTGGACGCCCATCGCTCACATTCGCCCACCCGCTTTATTAGATCCAGCGTGTCGTATCTCGGCATCTCGGTTCCCGTGTCGATTATGTTTCCACACATTGGTCGCGTCGTTACATAACGCCGCTGCCAGTGTTATTTTTGTCTCGATCTTTCAATCCGTATTCCGTAACTCGACGTGGCATACTTATTGAGTAATAGGCCCGGCGGCCGGCTGCCGCCGGAGCATCGCGCGCTGTCGGCTCGGATCATGCGCTCGAGCGTCGAGACCGCTCGCGTCTCGCTCGCCTATCGTTTACGCTCACTCGAAACTACGAGCTATGCGAGAATAGTTGACGAGAGACGTGAATCCCGCGAACTGCTTTTTTAGGGTCCGTAACCGTCCTACGGGACCCTATTACTAAGCCTACGCCGTCTGTCTGCCTGTCTGTCCGTCCGTCCGTCCGTCTGTCTGTCTGTCTGTATATAGGTAGCCCATTGAAATTTTCACAGAATATGTAATATTTATTATGGCCAATATAACAAGAAATAATAAAAATAAGAAAAAGTAAAAAAAAATCACGGGGGTCCCCATACAAGAAACTAAAGAGTGTATGCGCGCCATCTACCGAAAACAGTATGAAGCAGCGCTGACCATGACATGGCGATACGGAACCCTCGGTGCGCGAGTTCGACTCGCACTTGGCCGGGTTTTTTTATAGAAACTGACACGGTTGGATACCATCACCTACATACAACATCCTCCGTGATGTCAGCCCACAACACCGGGTGAACTAGGTGCCATGTCAGTGCTTCCCTTCATTTCGTGTCGGCTACAGTGAACTCGAAGGGAAACACGAACTATTTACATAGCCGTTTCGACCGACGACGTTTTATTAAGTGCGCTGGCACCAAACCGGGCGGGATAAATCCTACCGCCTAGTAAGGTAAGAAGGAAAGGGACTAACAGTTTTACGCCGAACCACGGTCAGCCTACAACGGTCGAGCGGTAACTCATCCAAGTACTGACCGCGCCCAGGTTACTGCACCACTGAGCTACCGAGGCTGACTAAGTTTTATTACTGCCGTACGCGGGAAATTGTTTTCACGATTTTTTTTTATGAAATTCAGTAGTTATGGGTGCGGGGATGCCAAGGGACCAAGGGCGCCCAATAACATAGTCCACCTCATCTATTAGTCGTCTGGTTCCAGTATGCCACCGCTGACGGTTATGACGTAACAGCTATCGGTACCGTCGACAAAAAAGTCGTATAGACGAATGCTCCCGCCACCAGGTGTTAAACTGAACTGTCGTAACTTCGTATTTCAGGCATAGAATTAATATGTACTACCATGTAATAATAATTCTACGTAATTAAGTGACATGACTAGTGAAGCTAGCGCACACGTCATAGTCATATTACTATTCCTTTTTTTACTCGTATTGGCATTTGAACACAACAAATGCTAGTAATAAAACAAATAACACAAAAAAAAAACAAAATTCGTACACGCGCGAGGGGTAGGTAGCTCCATTACACATATAATACGGGCGTGGCTACGCGGTATTATATTCTTTGGCTACGCGACAGCGACACGAACGCTACTGAGTTAGGCGTCAGCGGGTGTGGCGTGAGGCGCGATGTGCGGAAGCGCGGGCTGAGGTAGCGGCAAACCAGCAATAGACAAGTAATAATCTACTATCGCCATACCTAATTTGATAATTACCACCACTCGCTCGTTATGACACGATTTGAAAATTGAAAGTTCTTAGGTCATGGAGGTCACACCTTCGGAGCTAAATATGATAGAGTAAGTACACAAGTTCGATAGAATGCACACTCTGAAAACCAGTTATAGTATAGTCCTATTCGTTCTTCACACGCAGACAGAGGTTTCCGTAGCAATTCCCTTCTTGTACGCAAGGCATCTAATACATCTGTACCGTGTGGGGCCGGTACTTTAAAAGAATAGCCCCACTGCATCTCTCCCCGTGTATGTCGTAAAAGGCGACTAAGGGATATGACTCCCTTCTTATATTACTAGGTGGTAGGGTTCAACCCGCCCGGGTTGGTACCACCGCACTGAATGAAAGGTCGGTCGAAACGGCTATGTAAATAGTTTGTGTTTTCCGTCCAGTTCAGTGTAGCCGGCACGACCGAAGGGAATCACTGATGTGGCACTAAGTTCATCCGGTGTTATGGGCTGACATCACGGATGTTGTAGGTGATGAAGCCAACCGTGTCAACATCAATAAAAAAAAAAGTCGTCTTCTGCTTTACACATTGCTATAATTTGTTATACAGTTAAACATTTTTATATAATAGTAGGTAATCTAGGCTTAGAAGCAGGGTTGCCAGGTGTCCGCTTTTACCGCGGACAGTCCTCTTTTTGAAGTCTTGTCCGCGGAAAAGCTCTAGACTATCGCGGACAAAACAAAGGGGGGATAAATTTTTCGTAGAAGTTTACCCGAAAAATCAAAGGGTTTGTTTTGGTGAAAAATGTCCTCTTTTTTTATCTGTACCATTTGGCAACCCTGCTTGGAAGGACCATTTCATCTATGTACTGCCTACTCGACCTGTTAAAAATATTTTATTTACAACTTAGTTTTTGCGGCCCCCTATGAATTAAAGTTGAGTGAGTATTCACATTGTTTACACATGAAATTTTGTCATCTCCCGGGAATCTATAAACATTCCAAGTTTAAAAACATTTATGGGCCACAGACGGACGGACGGCTGTGGAACCTTAAAAACGAAATACTAAATTTTTTCTGACTTACGTTGATTACTCCAGATGGCTAATTTATATACAGTACCTGGGCGACCGAGCCTCGCTCGGCGTCTACACCTATCTAGATAAACTTGAAAAAAAAAAATAACATTATCTAAATACAAAATTTCATCCAAATCGTTAGAGCCGTTTCCGAGAAACCAATTATATAATAGGTATATAGCTCACTTAAAGTAATAGGATTTTATGTTTTCTTGTATCTTTTTAACGCGCCAAGTTTCGTAAAAAACGTACTCACATTAATGTTTATAAAATGCTATTCGCTAATGAGCTTTGATGAGCGCCGCTGTGGTGTAATCCCATCGTCAATCACGTGACCTTTGTATTTATGCACATTGTCCACTTCTGCTGACGCGTATTGTTGCGGCGGTGTTTGTTTTTAGGGTTCCGGACATCAAAAGAGGAAAAATTTAACTTATAGGATCATTCTTGTGTCTGTCCGTCTGTCTGTCTGTCCGTCTATCATAGCTTATTTTCTCCGAATCTACTGGACGACATTTGACATTTCTTACATATACAAATTTTATGACCAAATCACGGACGTTCCTATCGCTTAAATAAAATTAACGAATTTCGATTTTGAGGGACAAATAAATTTTAAAATAGAAAGTTATTTTTGTTTCTAGTGCGTCATGTATTCATGTGACATAAATGAAAATCGCTCGTTATAAATTATTATGGGCTGACATCGCGGATGTTGTAGGTCATGTAGCCAACCGTGTCAGTTCCCATAAAAAAAAAATAATGACATGCCCTACCGCAATAACAGGGAGCCCAACTACAACATTTTGTATTGCCGCGGCCGTTTCCTTCGATTTTACAGGCATCCTGACTGGCGAGGATGTCGTTTTAAAATGTTTGTTTATATAGATCTTCGTCCGTTTTCTTGAGACTCTCAGCACATGCTGATGCTAGCACTGGGTTAATATTAGTCTCCGCCCAAGTGCATCTCGGGAGAGGGGATAGATATGTGGTGATGTATGCCTCTTCTTAATTAACAGTTTCACCATAATTTTCCTGTTGATTGAGTTCTTCTAAATATCCAGTCATTACTTTTGTTACAATTTTTGTTGTTTGTATTGCAGCCTGCTGTTGCAGACTTGTATTTTTATATCCGCATTCAAAAATTGTATATGCCCTTGTAAAGTTTTTGCAATAATTCCGGTTGTTTATATATTTCACTTAAACTTTCAATTCGTGAGCCCGCCCTCACGTCTTCGGCTCAGATATAATGCCAGTCTCTACTTGAGGTAGAGTCAGTGTTTTGTATACGTTACCGACTGCTTATATAGACACAACTACACATACTGCATGAATGCATGGCAGAGTAAATTGGAGCTAAACATTTTCGAAAGAAAAATGTCAGCCCGTAGCAGAAATCTTAAGTAGGTAGGACTCGAATCGTTTGAATCGCATGTCCAAGTCTCTACACCAACTGCTATCGAGGCCTCTACAGCAACCGTGATGTCAGCCCATAAAACCTTGGTGGACTAGGTGCCATGTAGAACAGCTTTTGCGCGCGGCTTCACGACGAGTGACTTTTTTCTCATAGCTCAGGCCGCCGCCAATGACGTAGCGTTATGATTTGTTAAATTAAAACCATCTTGAGAAGTGACCGAATGTAACAATGAAAACCGTACGTAAATCGATAAAGTGGTTCTCGAGTTATAAGGATATTCATAAACTTAACGTACATTATATATAGCATGGACGGCCTAACCTGAGGCGAACACACGTACGCACACAAATGCATTTCTCTTATACAAATGCTTGACATGCACGTATACATGACCTGAGCACTACTACACTCGCAGAATGTTATGCTCACCGTCATGCGTGAATGTATTTGTACGCCTCCGGTTAGAACGAACGACCTAAACTGCGCTTTATTTATTAGGATGCTCTGACTGAGTGCTGCGCAGGCAAGATAAGGTTGAATAATACGGTATTATTCAACCACGTTGTTGCCTTAATTCAGCAACTTGTCGTTAGCAACATATTGTGCGTGTGAGTGAATGCATACATATTTATAGTGATATTGGCAGTGTCCTCGCGTTGCGATTATTCGACTGGTGGGGCAGGCGCAGCAGCAGGCACAGCGGCGGAGTGGCGGCGGGGTTGCACAACCTGGGATGGTCTGCTTGCATTTTTGCTGCTTAAGTATACTCGTATAGGGTAAGGCATAACTTAATAACGATCACTGCACGGATAAGCTAAATCAGGAGATCGGGACTTTCCTTTCGGGACTACAACTTTTCTTCACACAAAAAAAAATTCATTAAAAAATTAATTAGAATTTCTTGCATGTCCATTTCTTGCATCCCTTCGTAAAAGACTAAATAGATAGATTTTTTTTTATTGCTTCACAAATATTTTAAAAGAATAACACATGAGGTAAATACGATTTTGATTTTGATTTTGATTTTGATTTTGAGGTGCAAAGGCGGACTTATCCCTTGAAGATATTTCTTACAGCCAACCTTTAGGTCTGTGAAATGTGTAAATAAAGGAATGTAGGTAGAAGCAAAGATAAGATGTGACAATTTTTTATATAAAAATATAAGGATTTATGAAAAGCTGAAAAAGATAATAAATTTAAAAAAACTATATAACTATCTATACTGTATAAGTAGGTACTACGTGGTACCTAATATTAGTTTAAAACAATTTAAATATGGTATTTTAACGTAGCAACCTGTACTGATATGTAACTATTATTTGCAGCAAATAAAGTTTGCACTCGTTACACGCACATTTTTACGCACCTATAGCTTGGGTAAATACAGGTGTGCTGTTTACCGGTCTATCGTTTCTGTCGTACCGTTGTTGTGCCGTTCCAACCTGTTGCACAGTTTGTAACACACTTATATTTTCTGTAATTCTACGTATTTTTAGGGTTCCGTACTTTAGAAGAGGAGAAACGGAAACCTTATAGGATGTCCGTCAGTGTCCGTCTGTCGCAGCGTACATAGGTTTATAGATTTTTATTATATATATTTTATGTACAATACATTAAAAATTACTTATAACTCTACATACTTATTACCTCGCTTATTTATTACTTATTAATTACACATCTTGTTATATTACGACTTAATAAGTCGTCGTCAGAGAATAAAGAATTAAATTAAATATATTTACATGTTTGATGTGTCAAATGATGATGTGATGACGAATGATAGATCGCGTTGTCGTGGCTTTGAATTTTTGGAATGTATCTATGGTTTAATGGACGATATTTACATATGTATAGAGTTTGATGACCCATTCACGGATGTATAAAGAATAAATATTATTGTTTACAAGACTTTAAGACTTTCCGTCTTAAAGTTCTCGCGGAAAACGAAATGGTACGGATTTGACAGCTTTTTTAATCAGTTCGAAAACATAGTACAGCGATTGCTTTTTATGTTAAAAATATATATGTATTTCTTTCTGAAGCCACGTTTCTTATATTCTAGTTAGGTGTGTAATTGTGTGCGTGCAAATACCTAAGTACAAGGAGGTGTTCCACTTCCGCTTTGAAGTTTTGAGCCGCTGCTTGCATCGTCGCTTCGCACAACCACCAAGTTCAACAAAATATTTGCAAAAGTCGCGCCCCCCTGGTCCCCGCCCCGCCGCTTCCTACGCGCGCCGCCACGCTGGCGACACTGGTCTCTCTTCTCGCCATCCATATTGATTGACGAGGTCGAACCGAGCCTTGACACGCACCCGGTTGATGGCGCTATTTACGCTCACCCCTCGCCGCGCAACCCCACACCCCCGACCTCGCAGCACCGCGCAAGGACGCTCCTCCCCCCCTGCCCGCGACCCGCGCGCACTCTCTCCAGGATAAAGGGATCGTAAAACGTGCGCGGCGCGCGAGGGCGCCAGCCAGTGTGTGCTTCCCCTCCGCCGAGTGAGCGCGCTTCCACTCGCCATCACAAAAAAATCCAGTTAAACCATCACTTCGACAGTGCAGGTGTTCTTTGTCGAATTGGCGGGCCAGGCGCAGCGGGCCGCGCGGCAGTACCAGGAAAGCAGGAAGTGAGTATTGTAGCCCGTTCGCAATAAACTAGGTAGCGTACCTACGCTAGTCGACCACGCGGCGGCCGCTCGGCCGACGGGCGCGGGTGTGAGTAGGGAAACTAGGTCACAGTTGGGTGCTGTTTACGTTTTTTGTGCCGCTGCTGCAACGTTTTCGGCTACTTGTGTGTGCCTGCTCTTCTAATAACATTGCTAATTCTATTGGCGAATGACAGACAAGAGTTCCTTGGCCTCTTCAATTCTTTTGTTGTCTGAAGTGAGACATCGGCTTGAGTAAAACTAATAAAATTTAGTTGCTGAATTTATTATTAATTATATGCAATGTATGTTGAACGATGAAACTTAACAATCTTGTATTTTCACTGACGCAACGGGCTTTCTAGAAACCCCTATTTTTAAATCCCTTTGAGTAATTCCACCCTTCTCGTGTTTTATGGTTCATAAATGTCAGGGATCTTGGGGGGGGGGGGGGAGCTGACATGTTTAATTTATCGCGAGGGTTTTATGGGCTCACAACCCCGAACACCAAACGGAGCTCAATTCAAACTCGACTGCGTTCGGTTCAGTGACCTTAAATTTTCGAGTCCGGTCACTGATGTGCGTTCAAAGCTATCGCGGGAACTGAGCTGCCTGGAACAACTCGCGCATTGAACCTGAAATATAGCGGCGCGGCGGTATATTAAATTAGGCCAGCTGAATACCCTGCTGTCCTATTTTCTGTTGCCGTTTCAATGCGGGTTGTGTACTCAATCGTAGCGAATGTCACACAATATTCTGTGTGCTCGCTCAATGCAAATCGCGTTTGTCTATTTCGGATTGTGGATCCCCATTACCTTCATTTTATGTCAAATCAGTCAGAATACCGCCCGGAGTGGAGTCTGTAAGATTTGTGGAGTTGGATTTGTGATTAGTATTCGAACTGTGCTTTAGCCTCGCCTCGTTTCGTCGTCGGTTGTCCGGTGCACCGTGCAAGCTGCAGTAGAGCGGAGTGACGCGACGATACGAGTAGATATGTAGATGCAACGACTTTGCCAACGGTCTGCGTCTGCTACAGCTCGGTCAGCTGTTCCGGAAGTGAGAGCGGGAGTTTGCAGAGCACGAGCGGCGGCGTCGGAGGAGGTGGTGCCGCGGCCGCGTTGGTATGCGCGCATGTGCTCATTTGTCATACTGCCGCCGCCGCATACGTTGTTTGCGTGGCGCTTTGCGACATAATGAGACTTGCGACATAATGAGACAAAGGTCAAATCCTATAAAATATAAATATAAATTATAGTGCACGCACACTAGCTAAAGATCAAAGAAGCTGAATATCAATGTAAAATAAATAAAGATAATGCTCGCAATTTAAAAACTGAACAAAGGCGAATGCACGTCAGCCTCGTAAAAGTATAAAACCAGTTCCAGGCCCGTAAACCAACAACTTTATTGGGGATATTAAAAACCAAATACTTTTGGCTCATTTCATTTGCTCCGGAAAAGTTACTGTAGGAGCAAAGCTGTCAACAGTGATTTCTTACAAGACGAAGCTAATCGAGTTTGTTAGTCCAGAGTTTGACAGTATTTGTTTGTCCAGAGTTTTACAGTATTTGTTACGGGCTTGTGAATAGCAAAATGTGCGATAATTGCCATTGATATTATACATAACCCTAGTCACGGCAATAGCAAAAGCAACGTGTGTACCATTCTAAGCAAAATAATAATTCTCATTAGTAGTTAGTCGTTAGACCTATTTTACAATGTTTTGCTTTCCCTACGAGTACACATTAATTAATATGCAGTTAGCGGACTTAATCTACGTGAGCTTCATGGAAAATAACATAAGCGGCGTCTCTTCGCACGTTGTACTAGCTACAGCATCTATCTACTACATTACATAACACTGAATACTTATATTCATTACGTTTTAAATCTGTCTTGATGTTTCAGCCTGAAGCGAAAACTGTTATCCATTTTGTCATTTTTACACGAATGCAAACGCAACTGAGGATGATGCATTTTATGTATTGAAATAGTTCGCGTTACCTTAAATATTTTTTTTAAACATTTAGCCACCCGACAAATAAATTGAAAAATGTATCATATGATATTATATAATAATTTACTATAGTAAACAAGTAGATACTGCAGCCTCAGTCGCAACTGGCAGCGCACCTTGAACACGCGTCGCGCTCTTGTCCCGTCCGCTGTGCAGCCTGGCTCGGCGGAGACGCCAACTTTATTTATGTTTTACCGTGAACTGACACCGGTCACCGAGCATTCTTTTAAATTCATGATCAAAGCCAAACGCTTGTTTATGTGTGTGCACACAGTTTGTACTATTGTATGATTAGGTAGTCGCTGTCGGACGACATATATTTTCGTGATATAAATCAGGCGATGCAAGGGGCGTGCCAAGCTCGGTGCGGCCTACAGATCACCAGAAATCAGAAGAACGAAGTCGCTCTTCTCTGCACCGACCGACCGAGCTCCGAACGACCCAGTTTTGCTTATTGTCGTCCGGAGGCTATTGTTGCGCGAGCTCATCCGGCGTCGAAGGGCGCACTTGTGTCTTGGAGGAGGTCACAGGCGAACGTTGTCGTATCGCGTTACTTATTCACCATCGCCCTGCCTCGCTTTCTCCTCGCGACACGGAAGCTCAGTAGACGGCGGCGCGCGCGACACGGCCGCGTGGTGGCTGAGGAGGCACCGCACTTCCCGAACGAAGGTCGCAGTAGACCGGCGCGTCGACGCGATGAGTCCCCTCACCGCTTATAAAGTGTATCGTAAAATGTTTACGCGAGCTTTTTGTGCTAACTTTAGTGCAGAAATTTTTAATATGTTTATTTTAAGATTCACGACATCGTACTCTCCACGGTTACTTATATAAAGAGCCGAGGTCAGCGGAGTCTGAAGGCGCCAGCCGCATGTCGGTCGGGCGGCAGTGTCGACCGGGTCGCCTCCGTGCGCAGTCGAAGCGGTCCGTCTCTCTGAACTTCATTAGCTGAAATTACCGCGCCGGCCGGACGCTCGTGGAACCGGCCCCGTACTGTTTCTCCATCGCATCGGCAGATTTGGGCAATTAGTGACGTCAAGGCGTGGTGGCAGCTCGGCGCGGTGCGCGCGTGCATTGTCGCCGCGCCGGCACTCCGGCAGCATGTCACTCGTCGACACGCCGCGGACGCGTCCGCCGCGCGTCACCCGCTCTCGCTCTTCGCTCACGACGAGCGGCCGCTGGCGGTGTCGATGATGATCACTCGTGCGTTATTGGCTCGTCGTTCCGCGAAAATTTGGACGCGAATCGATCTTGGTTGATATGCCATCGGGAGCTGCCCGAGCCCCACTCGACAGGCGACAGCCAAAGCGTTCGCTTTCCCGCCGCGTACATACGTTGCACCGTGTAGAGATTCCTTGTAGCGATTGCCCGATGGTGCAAAGACTGATGGCGGACCTGAAAGTACTGATAGGGAAGCGCGCGCCTCCCGGGCAACCGTACACCAGGCGAGACCTCAAGGCGAATCTACATCGGAACATGAGTAAAGTGCTCGACAGGTACGTTCACGAATCATTTCCGATGCACTTACACACCTTATAGTTTTTCACTTTAAAAGCTCTAGTAATTATAATCGACCCGTATGTATTTTAAACTCTTCTAGGAGCGCAGCGACGTAATACAAACTCTTTGAACTCTTCATTTCGTTTGAGTTAGTCTCAGTGTGTTGTGTGCGCAGGTGCGCCACTATTTTGCAGACTGTTATTGTCAGTTCTGTGTGAAAATTAGTCGCGCAAACATACCTCAAACTGTAGGTAGACAAACAAATAAATTTTACGATCTGCCTCTGCGTCAATGGAAATTTGACGTTTTTCTCACAGAGCTTTTTACAATTTTATCCTGAAATAATTGCTTACATTTAACTACATGTTTAAATGCATCAGACTCTTCAATGCTCATCAAACTAAAGCCATTGCCCAGGCAGCAGTGTGCGTACACTCGGTTATAGCATATAACATTTATTCGGATAATGCGCAGCGCAGTGTCATTTGAAAGTTATTAGATGTCAGCGATTGATTGATTTGAGATTGTAATACAATGTACAAAGTGAAGCGTCGAGTCGGAGTCGGCCGATGTGAAGCGCACTATGCACCGCGCGCCGATCTCATGCCAATATATATATATCTAGTATGTTATTTGCGGTGAGCGATATGTCGAAACGTCTCCACGAAGCTCGCCGCTCACTTGGCACCCGCTCTTGTTTTGTACCTTTTCCTTTGAGGTGGATTGTGCTTGAGGGCCGAAGTGTAGAGTCGGCCGATGGGCGATCGGTGCAAATTTACCAGGTTCCCTTGACGCTTACTAGTAATCACCTAGGTCAGGGGTCACCAAATGGCAGACCGCGGTCCGGATCCGGATCGCCGACCCATTTTTTGCGGACCCAGAAGAATTTAAGAATATCAATATAAAAATTTCTGGAAAAAAATAGCCTTTGAAACTTTGTATCTACAATATTTGGATCGACATATATTTGTGAAGCCGCGTTTTCCAAGATGAACTTCATTAAAAATAAATTCCGATCTCGTCCTACCAATGACCATCTCCAGGATTTAATGGCAATAGCTTGCACTAACTTAACTCCAGAATTTAAACAGATTGTTCAGAGCAACTAAAAAAATTCTGAATTTTTCATAGTAAAAAATGCCATTTTTCGCATTAATATTATTACTTACTTTGTTATTTTTTAATTAGATGTATCCTTAATAAAAAATGTCTGAATTGTTCAGAAACAAAAATTTAATTTTTCTCATTAATATTAGGTACATACTTACGTACTTTGTTATTTTTTAATTAGAAATAAGTACATATCCCTAATAAAAAATATTTTCGTATTTCTTTTCGTTTTTTATACTTATTAATATTAATTGACATTTTAAATCTTGGTTGCTAGTCATCATACGGACCGCGACAGATATATATATTTTTAAACGGACCGCGCCAGTGCTACGCGACTTGAACGCGAATTGTGTTGATTTTGAGTCTTAGACGGGCTTCACCACCGATAATAACGGTGATATCAGCCAAACACACTTTGGTGAACTGGGTGCCATGTCAGTGCTTCCTCCTTTTTGGTCGTGCTGAACTGGTAGGAAAACATGAACTATTTTATTTCATAGCTGCTTCGACCAACCTTCATTCAGTGCGGTGTTGGTATCCATCCGGAAGGGGGAGGCCCTTGTTTTTGAGGATCAGTGGCGTCCGGACTTGAGTCTTGAAAATTATGGCAAGCCTACTCGCGGCGGATATTCGTTCGTGCCGCATGTGTCTGTCACTCAGTAACCTACTAATGGGAAACACGCTACCTAGCACAACTATGAAAAACTCTTACGTGTAATCTATATTTACATAATTGTGTAAATTTTGATTACATGTCAGCAATTTAGTCCTCTTTACCAGAAATTTGTCTTTACCATATTTTCCAAGCTGAAAACTATCTCTACCGAATTTGATAAATCAATCATCGACTTGTTTATTATGGTAAGGTAGGTATAATACGATAGTGATACGAACTCAATAATACTAATTTAGTTATAGGTTTTATTAGTTTGAATTTAGATTTAATTTACTTTATTGTATAGCTTAGTTTTTCTGTTTAATGTTGTCATAGTATGTAACATTTTGTACACAATTTTGATAATGGCCTCACTTCTTCGCCATAATCAAAATATAACATAAGTAATGTAATTAAATATAGTGTAATATTCAGTTTCCAAATATTTCTTTTGTCATTCTTACTATTGGGGGGAGCATTCATGAGCATTGGGGGGAGGGGGGAAGGATCCCCCGTTTACCTGTTGGCCTCCTTGGACTCTATCCAGCAGCGCCGCGCCGACGCCATCCGCCTAATTGGTGATCCCTACCTCACGGAGCAACTTGAATCATTGCAACACAGGCAAACAATTGGTTCCCTTAGCCTGTTTTATAGGCCATTGCCGATGTTCCGAAGAACTGACGTCTCTCATCCCTCCTGCCCCGATCCTTATCCGTTACACCCGCCGGACTCGCTAGGAACATCCATATGTTGTTGACACACAACTTCTGAGAACGCATCACTTTTCGAAATCGTTTCTATGTCGTACGGGGAAAATATGGAACGGTCTTCCAGCGAGTGTGTTCCCCACCACCTATACTATAACCTGGGAATCTTCAAAAGGCGTGTTAATAAATTAGACAATGACCTCTTTGTCCGCCTTGTAGCTGGTATGGCGCCTCTCTAGGAGTGGTGTTATTAGCTGTGTCTTAATCTTCCTTTGAACTTTTGGGCACCGAAACACGTGCCGGTCATCTATAAAAAAAATTTCACACATCTCGTGCATTACACGACCTTCGAGGTACATTGAAAATAAACTCAACAAAATAAAAAAAAGTATTACATTTATATATTTTTTATTATTTTTCAAAAACACAAGCAGCTTAAAAAATTTAAACTAAAATTTAGACAGAAAAAAAGAGATAAGCTTGACATTATGTCTAACTAAAGTAACAAATTAATAAATATCAAATATAAAAATATTATAAAGGGACAAATCCAACGAGCCCAAACATGGTGGATTTATCATGTGTAGTTTAGGAGTTCCTATGGCTTCCTTCCGGTTCCATCATCAGGACCCTGGAAATAACAATGACTAGAGTACTTGCGAATACAAATCCAACGAGCCAAACACGGTGGATTTATCATGTGTGGTTTAGGAGTTCCTATGGCTTAATTCCGGCTCCATCATCAGGACCCTGGACATCATATATGACTAGAGTACTTGCGAAGACAAATCCAACGAGCCAAAACACGATGGGCTTATCGTGCGTAGTTTAGGGTTCCTATGGCTTCCTTCCGGCTCCATCATCAGAACCCAACTAACAAACTAACAAAGTCACCCGAGGATCTGCAGAACCGATGATGTTAAAATTGTTGGACCACCACTCTAGGAAGGACATTTATTGAGTTCTTATCTCGGTTCTTATAGGCATCTTCTTACGTTAGTCAGTGGTGTCAATGAAATGTTTGCAAAAGCTATTATTATTTATCTCCTTGTTCTAACTTTAGAGTGTTTACCTGGTGGACATCTTTCGAGGCACCGTGCATTCTCCATGCACAACTCATACATACTGTGAACGTAGTTTTTTTGAGGGAACGCATTTTTACCTACATTCTACATATTAAGTGATATGGTTTTGGTCGCCTGAAAGTCTGTCTGCAAACGCGATGACCTACTGCCATCTCTATTACAGTAAATTGTTTGTGTCGGCGTTGTTTTTAGGTCTTTCAGACGTCTCGTTCATTTAGTTCACAGAAAATAACTAAATGATTTCAATTCCAGAGCAGACTCGCTTCGGCCTTGTGCTAAATAGCCATTCGGTGGACACTTGCGAATTTGAGCTGTGTTCGTGCGGTCTCTCATCCACGCGCTACTTACTTGACGCGCTAGGAATAAATATCAGTTGGCTCTCGTGTGTTTTAGATCACTTTACTCTATTATGTGAATACATTGACAAAACGAACCATATGCTCTTGGCAACTAGGCTCAATTTTATATATTCCAATTTGTTCCAAAATGGAAGACCATTTTTTATATGCGATGATGGCAAGCCATGATCGTGATGCGTGCACAAACATCTTAACTAAAACAATATTTTCGAAATGTATTTTTATTTTTTATGGAAACAAATGTAATCATTTTCAAAATTACATTCGCTTCGTACATGTCCCCGCCCCGCAGTGTTACGTGTCTGAATGTGTACCTTCAGAAGTCACCTCACCTACTGAGATTGAGAAGTTGATAAACACGTGTTGTATTTTCGTGACAATCCTGGACTGGTTCCAGAGGAATGCCGGTGAATTATGACACACTACATCTCACGCTTTGACAGCACCGGAGCTCGTAGCCGCAAACCTTAAATGCCATGAATTACGTACGATTGATGTCAGAGTGCTGGGCATGAGATGGAGATGTGCTACGTAGTTACACCGGCATCTAGTCAGCGGTCTAGGCAAGGCAATGCAGTCATCGATACCTTCGTATTAGTGCCGTACGTACATGACATGACACGCAGGCAGAGTCCTTCGTAATCCTAACCGCTCACTGGTGGTGCGGGAGGAGCGACGCACGGTAGCCAGGCAGCAGTCGGAGCTGCGGTCGGCCGGACCGGACGCGAGGCCGCCTCGCGCTTTCGGCTCGTGCGAGTAGCTCTTGGCCTCCGGCGACGACGCGCGTCGACGGGGGCCCCGCCTCGTGCCGTTTCGCGCGACTAAACCTTATCGTACGGAGTTATCGCATTACGGCTGTTTCAGCTATCGATCGATTCTACCGCGGACACGTCGTCTGCGAGCCGCCCGAGTAACGTACGCTTTGATTTTTACGAGATACGGAGTCGCTCGTTTCAGTACTCGCGTCGCCGGCCGCTTGTAAAACTCATCGGATGACATCAGTTAATTCGACGCGTCCGGCGGGAAGACAATACGCGCGCTCAGTGTCGGCAACGAGGCCGTCCACGACGCACGCCGTAGCATGGAGGGAGGCAGATGTCCGACGTGCGAGAGCCTCGTGCGCAAGCCGCTCTCGGCCAGCCTGCTGCAGGTGGCCACCCTACAGGCGCACCTGCGCACCTGCGACCTGCGCGGCGCCCCGGACGACCCGCCCGCTCCCCACGCACACGACGCCAGCCTCGCCTCACGCGCCCTCGCCGCCAAGCGCCGCAAGTCTGTCGCCAGCTTCAAGCTGAGCCTGCCCCCGGACGAGTTCACCTCGCCGGCGGCGGCGTCTACGTCCGCGGCCACGTCCCTTCCCGCCACGGCGCCGGACGAAAACTCGCGCATCCTCGCACGCCGTAACACTTGGTGCTAGTAAGTGCATTTCATAATACACACTCACATTTCAAATATTAGACCCGATAAATCAATTGAAACGCACGATCAAAGGTGTAGGAATTAGTCACGTCAAATATAAGGAAAAGCCTTCGCATGAACCCGCCCCTCCTTTATTATTCCAAAGATTTCTTCGTGTACTGGAAAACAGTATTTGTGCCCACTGTGATTTATTCTATCTATTTACACATGTATTTGTTATCGGGGTCGTCAGGATCATCACATGGAATCCGAAACGTATTTTCGTGATTGTCACATGCAGGACATGAAATCTGATATTATCAGTATTTCACTTCGAAGGCTGTTGTCTGTCAGACGGCGCCTTATCAAAATTGATATTTGTATTATCTAGTATCTTTTATAAATTCTACCCTCGACATGTGAGTTTACGTATAATTTAAATCGATAACGTCGTAAGTAGCGCAAGACGCGGCGGACTGACAGTCTTGGTGGTCGCGATTGTCAGTTTTTCGCTTGGGTAAAATGTTCCTCTTCCTCCTAGCCTGGAAACTGAGTGGCCTCCGTAGTCCGCCCGCACTAACTAGATGCACGACGACGCGCCATCATCTGTTTTTCAAATCGAATGTAACCAAGAAATACCCAAAGCTAGTCGGTATTGGTAGGTGACGGCCCTAGAGTTGTCCCGGGCGAGCTTCGTCTGTGAACTTAACTCGGGAATTCGAGCAGCCATTTTAGAGTAGAATCTCGCGAAATAGCGGTGTATGAATGCTGTTGGGAGGTTCTCACATAAATTTTCCAGCGCATAAATGTCTTCGGCCGGTATGTACCTGAATGCCATTAGCCATCGTAGTGCAAGGACAGGCCGTTTGCGATGCACTCATGTGTGTCATCTGCCAGCTAGCTAGCTTTACGACACTGTTAAACACTTGTGCCTCTGCAGCGGCGGCGGATGCCAGTAGCGCTTTACGAGTGTTGTTCCTGGTGTTGTTACGTTCCTTCTCGACGTGACAGTGGCGAAGTGAGGTGACAATTAATCTTTATTGTAGGAAATAGATGAAGCTGTATTGCTGCATGCCCTCGCGGCTAATTGTCCCTTAAACATTCTATGATGTCACAGGAAAAAATTACCTTCTACTTACATGTTATAAATTATAATCTATGCGCAGATATTATTAAACTAGTATGTGTGCGTCCATGGTGAACATTTTGGGTCTACTTTACCTTAAGCGGTCAGTTCGAAACGCAAATATGAATGTTGCAAAACCCTTACAGTGGCGGATTTATCTATCTTTACAATCGTTATATCGTATGTTATTTCAAGGGTCGGCAGAATGTTAAACCAGTGCAATTGTTTTTTCGAATTCGCTGACTTCAAATTTGGAATGCGTGTAATCTTTGCAAATGTTCGTTAAGTAAGAGTACATTGCTATGTACTGTACGCTCTTCGAAGGAAACTTAATTATCATTAAATCCTTCTTAGTGCAGTCAGTTGACATAATATTTTTATGATGTCATTAATTTATATGCAACAGCGATATCGTATAGCTTGAGTCGTTAAAAAAACTAATAATTGTGGCATCGATGTTGCTTTTATGTGCAATAGCGTCACTTGTGTGGGAAAGGCAGGAATTGGTAGGAATTAAATCCGAAACATATTAATTCTACACCTCATACTATTTTCAACTTCCCCATTTTTAACCTAATGCAATATTTTCATAGAAAAAAGTTAGATCAATCACTATTAGATGTTTTATTCTGAAATTATCAATAGAAACATCGTGAGCCCTAGTAATATTGCAAGTGCAATAATAATAATGCATAGCGCAAGCCAACAAGGAAATGTACAAGACAAAGACGTGGTCGAGACCTTCAGTGCACTGAATGGCACACATTATTGACACTCGCTCCTGTGGCCGTATTCTCTAACGTCCTAACGTCAACGTCGGTGACGCTGACTAGTTAAGTCTCTGTCTAATTGTATGAACTAGACAGAGACATAAGTCAGCGTCACCGACGTTGACGGTAGGAAGTTAGAGAATACGGCCACTGTTCAATTTGCACATCGATACGCCCAAGAGCCTGCAACCGCTCCGCGTGACTCTACCTAACCACCGAGTAATCACGTTGATTATTATTATGGCAATAATAGTTCATGTTGCAAGCAACATAGTCCGTGTGCACACCGAACGGAAGGCAGCGAGCAGAGATCGTCTGTCAGCCAATACCTACATGCGTCCATAGATGGGGCGGCCAAACCTGTTTGAAACTCGACGTCTGTCTGGGCCGTGTCGCAAAGTTATAAAAATTTTTGCTTTTGTGCGAAATTGAATTTTAATCAGCGAGCTATCAACCTGTTCTACGTTAGAAACCAAAACAACAATCTTTACATTTAAAAAATATTATATTTGACCAGAGTTTCTATGATTATGCTAAATTAATTATCAATACTAATATTAAATGTGTAAGGGATGGTAATGGAGTAAGTTAATTTGTTTTATGAGATATTGCGTTTGCTAGACTTGTATGACACTAAAACTAAATTGACTATTTTTAGAAATATTTTCTGTATGTATGTATGTTCCTCCATAACTCTTAAACCGATCATATGAATTCGATTAAACTTAGTACAAGCACATTTAACTATACGTGACACAGGGTAGGCTAAATAAAATTCAGTTCCGGTCACCCTAAGTTGTGGCTCTCGTACAAACCGAAATGTTCCGCGCGCCGAAACAAAGGTATGGAGCGGGCTTAATTACTTTCTTCTTTTTAAACACGAATTTCACGCGAGCGAAGCCGCGGGCAAAAGCTAGTATGCAAATAAAATATTGCAGTAATCGTTGGAGGTTATGCTCCTCGACACTTGCTGTTGCTGAGTTGTCCGTCACCCGCAACTACGTCAATGATCTTCATGTCGGGTGACATTCTTAGATTATTTGTGTTTACCTCGAGAATGACCTGTTCTTCAGGTTGCTTGATTCTTGCTATTTCATATGTTTCGGCACGGTCTGCGAATGTTATCATTATTTTGGATATAAAAGAAATTTCAAATTGCAATCCATCCTAAACAGCAGTGTAGGAGCCGCTCCTTATATTGCAAAGTTTCGTTGAGTCGAGCGAAGTAGGTGTTCTCATTGAAGTCTCCTCTAAAATGCGACTGATCATCATCATCACCCAAGGCAATCTAGAGAAGCGCGTCACATACAAAACAAAATGCAGAAACAAAACCCGCTAGCCTTGAACTTCAAAATTCCACGCACTGTTGCCTCCGTGGCCGCCATTTTGATTGGCTAACGTTGCCGAAGTTGTATTAATTCCACGTCCAGTTTCAGCAGGAATTCAATGGTCCTATCCTGATTTGTAAAGTGGGAGGCATTGATTTGAATTGCTTCAAACCGAAATAAGTTATACGATATCGTGGCAATAAAACAATTTTCATTATTTTTTAGCTGACTTCAGTCAATTAAAATTTTTTCAAGCATTCAATTCACTCCGCAGTTTCCGCCAGCTGGGGCCTGGATACTGAATGATTGTCTAGTTGGCGAAGTGCATCATCTGGCGCCACCACCCCGTCCCGCGCCGCGCCGCTCCCCCGCCGCCCTGCCTCCGTACCGTACTAGGTAGAGCGGAGAGTAGAGAGAGAAACTGTAGAGTCTGTGGTAGAGTGCCGCCGCCGCCTCCGCGGCCGCGCCGCCTCCGCGCCGGCTGGCTGCAGAGTGCGGTTGCGCGCGCCGCTCGCCGCCGTTCTCCCCGCGACCTCCTTGCCGCAACGCTCGCTCGCTCGCACCGCACGACAGCGCCAGTTTGCCGCAAAGCGCCACATCGGTCAGCCGCGTGCAGCTCGATATTCTGCATTTATCCGTCATCCGCATTTTACCTTCTTGAAAATCTGATTGGTAAAGAGTCGCGCCACGAGTGACCGTCGCCCGAGCGACGCGCGAGGGGCGAGCTGCGAGGAGAACTGAATCCGCCCTGCTGTCATCCATTACGGGACGTTTCGGCTCGAGGCGGTGCTATCGATTTGCCTGCAGGAGCCATGCAGACGAAGCTCATAAGTGTCAACTATCCCTCCATCATGAACAAGCAGGACCTCCTCAGGGAGGTAGTCGTCAAGTACATAGATTACTTTTATCCCATGTGAGTACCCGTCAATATTTCTTATGAATCTACCTACCTATGTGTAGTTTGAATGTGTCGGTGTACGTTGACCGAACTTAACTACATCTCGTTCGTAGTAGGTATTCGCAGTGAAGGCGGTTTGGTTTTTTTCTGCTCGTGTAAGTAGGCGAAGGCCGAAGTATAGCTCTGTGAGAGAGAAAGACTCTGAGACTCGTGCCTCCGCCGCCGCCGCCGCGCCGACGCCGCCGCCGGCCGCCTCTTCGCTGACTGCGAGCGAGCGCTGCTGCAATTTTCTCACGGGTATTTCTCAGTAAGCAAGGGCGAAGTGACGTCGAGCCGAGTCGAGGGCACCGTTTACCTTCACCCGAGTACTTCACTTCACTTATCTATTCTATCGATTAGTTTGGCATCCACCCGTCGCGCCGCTTCCCCACCGAACCGCCCAGCATCGCATTTCTAATGATGTGCAGCCTACAGCAGTTAGTCACAAATTTAAATGTTAAATCAATCGCCGGCGCGCCGCCGCCGCCCCGTCTGCTTGACTTTTCACAATTCAATTTAGTTTTTCCGGTTTCAGCTACTCGACCTTTGCTTACTTAGTAATGCATTATTTAAATCATGCTGACACATCCATCCGCATACAATGGGATGGGGGGACGTTTGCCAAAAAGGTAGAATACATCGTGACATGATACGACCTTTTACGCGGTGATGACGGCCCTAATGTAGAGTTGTATTGGTACTGTTATTCGGACCGCCAAAGAATGAAAGTAAATAATAGAAGAAAGCTTTTCAAACGTCCCCGCTGAAATAACTGAAAGCGTGGAAAGAAACTCATTTGTTGAAATGAGGTTGATGTGAAACGAGCAGCGGCGCGGAGACGCGGCGGCGTGGATGAATGACTCGACCGACACCCGCGCGCGCCGACTCCGCTGACCGAGCGAGCGGTTCGCGTGGGAACACTTATCTAATACATCATATCCGTCCATGTAGGTACACGTACATGCAGACACACTTGCGTGACGAACGCAACGGCACCATATTGTGTTGTGCACGGTGTTATTATAAACCGTTTCGCCTCGTTTCTCATTAGAAAGAGGGGATTTGCCGTGAATGCAATTGTATAAAAACGTTAAATTAATTAATATTCTCAACTGCTTACAATTCCATTTGTTTTTTTGAAGGTACTCATAAAAAAACTCTTTGAGGGTACTGTAGCGATAACTAGGAAGTTTTAAAATTCGTTAAAGTAATGCAATGCATGTGCTCGCGAAAAATGGGCATACCCTGTCGTTACTAGCGGATCTTTTGCGAGATCTGTGACACTCGTTTCTGCCTTACCCACCCACCAGAGATGGACAAAACCGTACACACTTTAACGTAAAATTGTACCGTAGACACCGGACGACGACGTTTCAACAAATTATGAAAAATTTGCCGAAAGTATCTTTACAAACACAACAACGACTTAGAATGTTCATACGAAGTAGAATGTTCATACGGAATAATGGACGTCTTCGCCACCTCTGGCTACAGTGTAGTAAGTTAACTTCTGTATAATGTATAAGAAATGTCACTATAAGTTATAACCGACAAATAACTGTTGGACTTCACTTAACCGGAGATAGTGAAAACGGTGGTAGGTCAACTTGAAACTTGTTTTGCTTATAATTTTTTAGTATTCTGCATTCGTATTTTGATAATCAGTCGTCGTTTATTGCCCGCTCGAGGCGAATCTGTTACTGCTTTTATTTGCGTAATAATAATGTGTGATTTGAAAAATTGCTTACTTTGCCTCTCGCGTCCCCTTCATTATCGGCGTTGCCAGAGGCGGACTTTCCTTAAGGCCGACTAGGCCGGGCCTAGGGCGGCCAGATATTAGGGGCGGCCAATCTGTACCTGCTGCTGGAAGCAGGGAGCGCAGGTACAGAATAGAAAGGGTGCCGGCCGAAACAAGTGCGTGCGACGTGCGGGAGTGGTGAGCGCGGCGGCGGAGACGACGCACTATTTACGCGGACATAATAGTTTAGCTATGACGATAAGGTCAATATTGCCGAAAAACTTATAAAAAATACTTTTGCTATTATGTAAAATAAACCGAGAAATAATATATTTCTGGCAGGTTGAACCGACCGAACGCAATACTGATTTTCTTCACATCGATTCTTCCCATTTGTATCGATGCTGTAAACTTGAAAGGGGCGGCTGCATTGAATTGGGGCGGCTGGTACTAAACGGCCTAGGGCGGCTAAGGCTGCTAGTCCGCCTCTGGGCGTTGTATATCAAGTGCTGCGCCGCCGTGCAGGCAGGTTTGACTCGTGTGTCGCGGGCGGTGTGTCGACATCGGTCGCGCTGCTGGCGATTTCCCCTCGCCGACCTTGGCTTCTCCCTCCTCCGCGGCGCGGTGGTCAAAACGAGCGACATCTGCACTGCCGTCCTATAACTAAATTGCAGTAATGACGTTTTCGGCGAAACTGAGCTAGATCACGAGAATAAGATCTATTTATTGAAAACGCTACATGTGGCGCCGATCCACCCACGAACATTCGGTCGTATGCGGGGGTTGCGAATATTTTTTTATTTTTTTTTATTTCATTAACGATAATTTGAAATTCATGTTTTAATGTATTTATTTAATACTAAACTCTATAAGACTTCTTGATAATATCGCATTTAAGTTATGTAGGAATGCGGAGCATGTAATTCAACAACGCATGATTAAAATTCAGTAGGTAATATGAAAAAAAAATACTCCATAAAATAATAATAACGTTGGAATTAATGTAAGCAACAAATTGATTTGATATTGATACGGAACCTAAAAATACATATAAACATGATCTTTCAACAGGTCAGTGAAAATTGACTGGAGGGAAATTGGAGAGGCGTATTTACAGCAGTGGACATACGCCTTTCATTGGACATACGACACGGCAGGGACGTATTTATAGCTTCCACATGGGGGGGTCTTCAGACGAAATAGGGATCGGCTCAACTCAATAAGATTCGAGTGTTCCTGTTGAGTCGTTCTGTATTTCGGCCTAGAGGGGTACCGATACTGAAAGTTCTATAATTGTGTGGCAGGCAGGTTGAATTCGACAAAAAAAATTGTATATAATACAGGCTGAAGTTTGAAAATTTAATTATATCTAGTGTAAACTGCGTGTCGAAGGGGGTGGGTCCGGACCCCCCCCCCCCCCCCCCCCCTCTATATACGTCGGTGCGACACGGTGACTGCCTGAATGAAAATTAAACTTTCTTACGCTAGGTCAAAGAGGAATTATGTACGCTAGTACATAATTCCTCTTTGCGCTATCTAGACCAATATAACAAGAACTAAACATTTTTTTCCTGTAACAAATCTTAAAGCGTTTTTCTGAAAGGCGCGTTTTTGCTAGTACAATACAGGCCGGTCGTCGCCTCGCTTCAAACAATGCGCCGAACGACTTATGTATCTAGTCTAGTCTAGTTATGTAGTATGCGCCGGTATGCAATCATGTTGAACATGACTTTACATGACACACAATCTCCGCACAGCAACATATGCGGCGAGCTAGGACCTAACAATTTTAATGCTCGCTTGCTTCAGTTTCATTCAAACAATTAATTAAAAATTAAAAATATAATTGAGCCTCCCATATAGTTTCTTAAAAATGTAAATTCTGTTAAATAATAAGTAGGTGCTTCTACCTGCCGTGCGTCGGTCGAGTGTCGTGCTCTGCTCTAGGTGTCAACTATTTATTTCAGCGGTGATGTGAGTAGTCGGAGCGAATTAATTTCATAAATTTGCCTCCTATTGTTCGAAAGGAACTTTGACTTACGCTGATAAATTATATCTTGTGGCAATGGCTTTTGTAACAAAGCATTTATTTATAGTTCTATTTTATATGCGGTAAAACTAATGTATGATATCAGATATGATAGTGGTATAATATGCAGCGATTAAATTCCCTAGATAGAAAACTATTTAATCATCATTCATCCATCACACATCACAGAATCACGATTAAGGAATAACCAATAATATGTAATCTGAATGTATTTGTAGAAAATATGTTTATCTGCAGAGCCTGACTTAAGAGTCTAGACTACCTCAGAGAAAGGGCGGGATAGGGCGGTAGAGAATCGGTGAAAGAACGAAACGGGCAATCTTACTAGATGATGCAATCAATCGTAAGTCTAAATTTTGAAGTTTTTTCGGTGTTTTGAATGAAAAAAAATTTTTTAATGTCAAATCTATAAAAACTGTTTTATATTTATATCAGTTATTTATTACGCAAAGTTTCTAATTAAAAGTATTTATTGAATAATAACAGTTTTATTGACAGTTTGGAGGTTACTTTGCAATTGTTTCTATCGAGAAAATTTAATGTATTTGTGTTTTCGCCACCTATAATAACTAGCTTGGTACTCAACTTTACCATATATTTATTACAGAGTAATTGTTGCAATATTGTTGATATAACAGAGGATCATGGGAAGCAATGTGAGGTAGTTTATAGGTAGAACTCTTAATATTTTATCGCTTTGGCTTCTGTTTGCGGTCTGTTTGGCAAGGGATCAATAAACACCTTGATGATACCTTCAAACCCACCGCCTCCCGAGCGCACCATCCTTGCGGATATAGCACTCGCATCGTATATATAACTTTATAGCCGAGATGCGTACTGGGTACAGTTCAGC
Source organism: Nematopogon swammerdamellus (assembly GCA_946902875.1). NCBI lineage: Eukaryota > Metazoa > Arthropoda > Insecta > Lepidoptera > Adelidae > Nematopogon > Nematopogon swammerdamellus. The sequence goes on along the minus strand of OX336333.1, from coordinate 24,750,647 downwards.
TCCCTAGCTCATTATACTGGAATCCTCGCTGGAATCTGGAATCTGCGAAGGAAAAAAGCTCACAATAACAGTCGCCTCGACCGGTGCGGTGGCCACTTCATACATCAACAGGGCGGAGGGAGGCATTACTATTCCGCAAGTTTTGAAACAAATAACTTTATTATTCCAAGAACATTTTAGATAAACAAGAAACTATACAGCTGTCTAATTTATTAGGTGGGTACATTTACTGTTGCAATGTGAGCGTTGTAATTTCCTGATTTTCCAAGTTTTCAGGGGGTCTAGCCCAAACATTTTTCCCTAAGGCTTAAGGAACTTGGAACATTGTGGACTAAACTAAATTCAATCCAGCAACAGTAACCATTGCGTTTGTAGAATCTATGTATGATACTAAAACTAAATTGACGATTTTTAGAAATCTTTTCTGTTTGTATGTATGTACCTATGTTATATTCCTTCATAATTCTTAAACCGATCATCCGAATTCTATGAAACTTAGTACAAGCACATTTAACTATACGGGACACAGGATAGGCTAAATAAAATTCAGTTCCAGTTACGCTAAGATGTGGCTCTCATACAAACCGAATTGTTCCGCGTGCCGAAACAAAGTTATGGTAGCGGGCTTACTTACTTTCTTCTTTTTAAATAAGAATTTCAAGCGATCGAAGCCGCTGGCAAAAGCTATAATATATTATAAGTATGACGATATATTATTTAACCTACCTACAAGCCAGACGTCGTCGTCGCGTCGTCGTCTGTCGGTCACTTCACTGCTCAACCTCAAGCACGAGACTCGCTCCATTATCTCGCGGGTTACTTTCCTTTCTTTAGTTCTCATTCAAACCGCACCACCGCACTGGTATTCGCGAAAGATTGTGGGGAGAAGGATAAAGGGCCGACATAAAAAACAATACATTTTCCTCGCTGCATCCTCCTCTACAGTGTTGAGAGTGAGTATGTCGCGCTCGCGTCGCGCAGGTGGCCACCGCGCCGCTCCCTCTCTCTCGCTCCGGAGTACATAGGTACTCCCGCCAGACCTCCGACGTACTCGGTTTGAGCAATTATCGCGTTCGCGTACCCTTTGGATGAAATTTCATCATACATTTCGAGGAATTTTGACTCAGCGCACACTTGTTCCAGTGTGTGTCGTTACACCATCCGTTTGTTTTCAACCGACTTCCAAAAAGGAGGAGGTTCTCAATTCGTCTGTATGTTTTTTTTGTGTGTTACTCGATTTCTCCGCCAATTCTCAACCGATTTTAATTATAATTTTTTCATGAGTAGGGTATATCTCAGGGGTGGTCTTTTCATAAATTGTATGAAAGAATACCACCCCTAAGGGTGGGAAATTAAGGGATGAACACTTTCATACTAAGGAATTTTTCAACTACCCACTTACCGTCAACCGATTTTACTACTTGTCGAAAAACCAAACTAATAAATATTATGTGATAGATAATACTAAAAAGAGTGAAATAAAAAAACTGTTTTAAAAAAACACATTGAATCGGCTTCAAACTCTAAAAAGTATTAAATAATATTTTGATCTTGAGTAGAAGGCGGTATAAAAGCACATCTGGAAATTTATAGATGAACCCATTTGTGCTTTTGTCGAAGTGATGAGCGCTGTGTGAAGGTTCTTCTCTAGAAGAATATGCAATTATCAGCGTCAACGTTCGTACAGTTCCTGACAGCAAACAAATTGCACAGTCGTTTTCTAAAGCCCAATGTGTATTATTTACTGCCACGTACTGTACAATTTTTTTAAATTATCCTTAGATTACTCGCTCTCGGCCCGCTTAGACTATTGTACTGTACCTTCAAGCAGAACGAGGCAAGTTAACCTTGTCCTGTGCCCGGTGCAGATCTGAGGAATAATTTTGAAGACCGATGAAAGGATGTCGCGCGCGCCGCGCATGTCTCCTCGCTATTCGTCGCGTCTCGTCGTTAATTTTACTGCTGCGAAATTCATAGCGTACCTACAACCTTCATTCCAAATCGCGTTACAGTTGATTTGTGTGTCGTTCCACTGGTAGGTTAACTTATTTATTACGCAATTAAGTTCAAGTTTAACTGACTAAAGTAGTTCAACTTTTCTTTTTTATGGAAACTGACACGGTTGGCTACATCACCTACAACATCTGTGATGTCAGCCTATAACACCGGGTGAACTAGCTGCCATGTGAGTGCTTCCCTTCGATCGTGCCGGCTACACTGAACTGGACGACACACACAAACTATTTACATAGCGGTTTCGCCCGACGTTTCATTCAGTGCGGTAGAATGAACCCTACAACCGAGTAAGGTAGAAAGGGAAGGGACCTACAGTTTTACGTGGAATCCGAACCACGGTCAGCCTCCAACGGTCGAGCGGTCACCCATCCAAGCATTGACCGCGCCAAACGTTGCTTAACAATCAATAGCAACAGTCGACTGTCTGCACCACTACTGAGCTATCGAGGCTGACAACTTGCATCGCCTTGCATTTGCTGGGGAGAAAATTGCTTCAGATCGCTATCTGCTGGCTTAATTAAAATTAGGCGCTTACGGCTCAGCGCGAGTGTAGACAACGACTAGGTAGCGACGAATAAAAACAAAATGTGTGTCGAATGCGATAAGTGGAGTGTGTCGCGCGACTCGCCGCGCGGCGCGTGTGATGTGAGTGAGAGAGTCCGCGTGTGCACGTGTGTGCACCGTATTGTGCAGTCAGCAGCCAACGAGATACGCTCCACAAAGTCCATACGCTCACATAATATGCGATTATGAAAAGCGACGGCCGAGTAGCCTGGCGCAACACCGACAGTCGACGACGTCGTCGCAATGATCTCTCTCAATCATGAATTTCTATCCAACCAGAAAATATTGATCCAAAATTATTTTCACGAGATGCACGTCCCGTCTAGGGTTGCCATCTCGATGCTGGTAAAACTAGAACAAGAAAATCTAAAACCCCTGACATTTTGGACAAAAATTCGGACACAAAATAAAAATCTAATAATTTTCTTAGCATTGTATGGAAGAGAAACTAGTATGGGTTCGCCTAACGGACATTTGGCGCGATATTTAAAAACCTAGGACGATTAAAAAAACCCGCCCGGCCTTCCCCGGACACCCTAAAAACCCTGACCCTGTCCGGGGAGACCCGGGCGGATGGCAACCCTAGTCTCGTCACTATTGACCTTATTTTTTTCAATATTAATTTTGGTATTTAGTAATACCTATCTTGGTTTTTTTGGTAATTTTTTTTTTATGAACTCTGAAACCTTTGGCTGCGTCATCCGAGGCATCACCTAATATATCCGTGATGTCAGCCCAGCCCATAACACCTTGGTGAACTAGGTGCCATGTCAGTGCTTCCCTTCGATCGTGCCGGCTACACTGAACTGGACGGAAGACACGAACTATTTACAAAGCCGTTTCAACCGACCTTTCATTCAGTGCGGTGGTAGCAACCCGGGCGGGTTAAACCCTACCACCTAGGAATTGATCATACCAATAATCATATTCAGTTAACCCTCAAAGGTAGCGCCAAGAGGGCTCTATTTCCAGCCGAGCGTACAGAAAAACTACTTCTGCAAATTAATCAACGTTTATGCAAATTTTAATTGAAAAACCAGCAGCGTGTACACGCGAAACCGCCTCTAACCGGTTCGCTATCGATTACAATATTACGTATCAATATAAGTGCAATCTTTATCTCGGACAAAGTAACAAAACAATTTTATTTATCGATACGATAAGTCACTGTCGATTGAGAAATTATATAGTCTAGTTTAATTAATTCAGCTTCATTATTACTCTATCTGCGTCGTTTGCTTTGATCCCCAAGCGGATCCTTTGTGTTGTATCCGCTATCGTGACGGTTACGTCCTGAGTCCTGACCTCTTTTCCCTCGACGCTTTTTTACGACCACACGTAGTGATCGATGCGTGCCTCACTTGCCGCTAGAAAGTTGCCTTGCTCTGAAACTTGACTAAACGTGGTGGTCGGGGTGTTGTGCTGCAATTTACCAAAGTTCTTGCGGCACAACACCGATTACTCTGTTCACCCCCTGTTGTCGGGGTATAGCGTGATTGGTATGTACAGTTCTCGGCAGCAAATAGTGCGTGTCTAGCTTTAGAAAGAGACCATCCCGGTTGTAGAGCGTCGTCCCTGTCGCACGAACAAGCACGTCACTGTGCGACAGGGACGTCGCTCTACAACCTGATCTAGCTCTGAACCTGCTCTACAAAGCTCGACACGCACTATTTGATGCCGGCAACTGTACAGTACGCGGCAGTAATAATAATGCACATCGGGCTTTAGAAAGAGACAATCGGGTTGTAGAGCGTCATCCCTGTCGCACAGAGACGTGTGAGTTCGTGCGACAGACACAACGCTCTACAACAGGATTGTCTTTTTCTAAAACCCCGATGTGCATTATTTACTGTCGCGTACTGTATACATACTGTACGCATTAATTTCTGCCGGTAAGTGTACATGTGATGTGATGTGCGATGCGCCTACATTCTGCCAGACGTTGCTTTGGAACGCCCTCCAACTGGAAGCGACGCGGCGGCAGCGGCGCGGGGGCAGTGTACACGTGATCGTTCGGATGTTACCCGCTACCGCTGCCCTCGATCGATGCGTGCGTGAGTGAGTTGAGCTACGCACGTTCTAACGATCACCTTCCCGGGCAGACCGTCTCGGTGTATGTCGGCCGCAGACCCCGGTCCGTGCGCTCCGCTCGGGCTGAACGAATGAAATGTATTGACCGGTTGCCTTTCTGTTTGTTGCAGCGCGTCCGGCACGAGCGCGGTGGCGATAGACAACAAGATCGAGCAAGCTATGGTGAGCACAACATTTCTATCTTATATATAATATAATATTTATATGCCCTTAATTTTGGAAATGTAGAGATTGCTGAAGTCACATCAAGTTCCCTTATGTAACTTACCTTGAGAGGAAGATACCATTGCCAAAGATAAGGAAAAAGTTCGTTAACCCATACGCGAAAGGTGCACAAAATATCAATACATGTTTAAATGAAAACTGATTAATAATGGAAATTGCAAAGTTTTGTTACCAAGAACAAAGAAACTATTAGATTTCCTCGTGCAATTAAACTGCTTTATGTTGCACTCGTGGACATATTATTATCTTGAGACAGCATTGTCTGCATGTGTTGCAACCCAATAGCGACAAATCGCGTACTGTTCCATGCATGACGTGAGAATTCTAGTGCATTTCCGCGGCATCAATGTCACCGAGTGGAAAATCGTGCAACCGGATGAGTCACCGCCGCCGACGACAACGCCGCGCCGCCGCGCCGCCGCGTACTATACCCGTTACAGACACTGATGGAGCTAGCACCTAGGCCCAGGCTTTTACTCCGTTTTAGGCCCGGCCTTTACTCCGGATAAACGTTCAGGATAACATGGTTTAGACGTTGGCAATCGCTCTTGTTTATTGATTGTTTATTGTATATTTCATCCATAGGTAGGTAACCTACGTATGGGCATGTCGAAAATTCCGCCAGTTCTAAATTCAATGCGAAGAAGAACTGACAAACAAACTTCGCAAGTCACAATGTTTTGTTAGTACCTTATTATAAGTATTATAATTTATAATATTATAGTAACTTACAAATAATTAACCCATACTACCGCTCACAAGAGCATTAATACTTACAGCATAAACATGAATACTGAAGAATCTGACCACTCTGCCTATTTATATTACCTATATCTGGTGTATGTATAGTGCCATCCTCAATTTGACACTTAAAGCTCTAGGTCATTCTTGAAAACCATACAGCGTGTTCAGTCAGTTTATCTAGTAAAAATGCCTTGGTCAATACAAGTACAGTTCCCAGCAACATAATATAATGTATGTCGAGCTTTAGAAAGAGACAATCCGGTTGTAGAGCGTCGTCCCTGTCGCACAGAGACGTGCGAGTACGCGCGACAGGGACGACGCTCTACAACCGGATTGTCTCTTTCTAAAGCCCGATGTGCATTATTTACCGTCGTGTACCGTGTACTGTATGCGTTATGTTTTTGCTATTGTTTGTCTAATCTTCACTTGTAGAAAGAACAGAGGTTCGTTTGACAATGAGCTTTTATTGACATTTCGTTACGTACCTACAATTCAACGTGGTCAAACTAAATATTTGTATTTTGTATGACAATTTTAGTACCAACTGCATCTTTTCTCCATACAAAATATATTTTACGCAACTAAACGTAAAAAAATCTAATAATATGCAATGGCACTCATAACTGCAGTCGAACGAAAATCAAGTCAAGTCATCCGTTCAAAATAAAAATGAGATCAAGCTTCGAGATAAAAATGAGTAGCTATGATTTTTTTATTTTTTTATGGAAACTGACACGGTTGGCTACATCACCTACAACGTCCGTGATGTCGGCCAATAACACCGGGTGAACTAGGTGCCATGTCAGTGTTTCCCCCTTTGATCGTGCCGGCTACACTGAACTGGTCGGAAAACACAGACTAATTATAGCCGTTTGGACCGACGTTTCATTCAGTGCGGTGGTACCAACCCGGGCGGGTTAAACCCTACCACCGAGTAAGATTAGGAGGGAAGGGACCTACAGTTTTACGAGGAATCCGAACCTCGGTCAGCCTCCAACGGTCAGCGGTCACCCATCCAAGTTCTGACCGCGCCCAACGTTGCTTAACATTCAATAGCGACAGTTGACTGTCTGCACCACTGAGCTATCGAGGCTGATGATTATCTTCGATCACGCAAGTGACACAACTGAGCCACCGTAACCTCCGAGCACTGCGTCGTGCGTGGCGTGGTAGCGTCGTCGCTCGTCGATACGTTTCCTGTCTTTTAATGACGGGAAGTCATTAAACATTCAAATTGTACCTTTGATCTAATAACCGTCTGCGATAACTTTGCCACCGGTGCGGTGGTGTGGACACTGGAGTGGAGACTTCGCTGGAGACGTTGTTGTGTTGGAGGAATGGTTTATATAAATCGCTGACGATTTTCCATCACAGAAATCGATTCCGTTGCATGTTTATTAAAAATTATAGCCGCCTTTGGTGTGGTTCTATCGCTTATTTCATGGGGACTGCTCGGAGGAGCTGTTTGACGCAATCCCGGCGTCGTCGTCCCCTTTCCACTTCCGCGCAACGCGCACTGGGCAGGGATTGCATCCCTACACGCTAGACTTTCCGCGGATGCGTACCAATCGCTTCTGCAGATATTTCCTTCAGAGAACTGGGGAGAACTGGAACGCTCCATTTCCCGCCCAAATACATTCTCGGGTCCTTCAAGAGAGGCGTGAATAGGTATCAGTCAGGTCGGCTTGGCATTCGCAACCCCCGCGTGCGACCGAATGTCTATGGGCGTCTTTAGACACCTTATGGGTGGCACGCCAGATATCGCGCCTTCTATAAAAAATTAAACTTAGATATTGCCTTATTTTCTTTACAAAAATCTGCACCCCTAAACGGAATACGCGCATAAAATTTTATGTACTGGAATGAGATGGCGCTTCGATTTCACATAAACGTTGTACTAAATAGCCATGACTCGGACCTCGGTACGCTAGCGCAATATCGAGCGGTCTGCTCTGCAGCCAGTGGTCGTGCGAGGATACTCGATCGACTATGGCTATAATTAGTTGGAACAGATTCGCCGGCTGCTAACCGCCAGATTGACCCACATCGCGCCGGCACTCTCCGCCGCTCCTCCACTGACATCCATCCGACTCGGGTTTATTTTTGTGTCGTCACTCGAGCATCACACAACTCGCTAGCTCCCGTCTCCCGTCCGTGCCGGCGACTTCACATCACTCGCACCGCACCATATCTAGGGTTGCCAGATGGGTCAGTCAAAATTCCGGGACATGAAAAAAAGATTAATAAAAAAATAATTACCGTGATGGACAGGTACTTAAAATGAATAGCCCCACTGCATCTCTTACCGTGCATGTCGTAAAAGGTGACTAAGGGACAAGGACGAAGGACAAGGTTAAAGGGCGACAGGATAGCCACCTCTCACCTTGGCACGGTCTTCCACCGAGTCATGCAGCGGGTGGGGTCTTCGTGCCTTACTTATTGCTTTATACTTGATCTGTCTGAATAGTTTGCTAATCTTGGCGGTCGGTGTTGTGCTGTAATCACCGGAGTTCTTGTAGCACGACACGTATTACTCTGCTTACCTCGATTGTCGTGATAAAGCCTGTGGTATGCATGTATGTAAAAAATTATAATTATTATTTAAAAAAATTTATTCGACAAAAAAACAACCTTGTTGGTAGTATAATGTTTAAATTTATTTCCACTTGGTATTTTGAATTGTCTCTAGCAGATAATCTGGGACAATTTACATAATTCCTGGACCCGGGACGTATAACGAATTCCGGGACAATCCCGGCCGCTCCCGGCCGCGTGGCAACCTTAACCACACCACACCAACCACCACCCTCTACGTTACTTATACTACGTACACTTCTCAGTTTTCGTTGGGACATACGAAATTACATCTTTACCACACGACTGCTTCTGCGCCGTCGTCGTGTTCATCGTTCCAATCGGCTCAAGTTTATTTTACGTTGTATATTTTTATTCGCTTGCTCGAACTGAATAATAATTATTATTTTGTTTAAAATTGTGTCGTTTTCAGACCTGTATCGCTATCGATATAATATGTATAAGCTACATTATCTCGCGATAATTTAACGTTGTTTGTCCCGTTGGTACAAAAACACTGTAGCGTGAGCGACGACGTTATTATTAATTAATGTTTGCTTATCTATATCTCTGTGTATGTATATTTTATTTTCGCCGATTCATCCAGATTTGAGATAGTTGAGCACGTTTGCCTAGTTATTGATATGATAATTTAAATTGGTAAACAGATCACGTAATAATAATAGATTGACCTCTTAATATTCTAAGCAAAGTAAAACGTTCGAGCTTCGCGGGTCGCGAACGCCGCGACCGCGTTTTCCTATATATTTATTTCTTTCTATTATTTATTTATTTATTCTGCTCTACTATGTTAAATTTTTACTATTTTATTATTCATTATATTAGTTTCGTGACTTGTTGCCCTAGCTAAGCTACTGCTATTGTTACAAATAAGTAAATCTTTGTGATATTACGACTGCTATTCTATGAGTATCTACTTCTGTTAATTTGAATTATACAGCTCAAATTGTTGTTTGTCCTCGAACTTTCGAGTGAAATAAATCAACGTGACAAAATTGAAATGAAGATGGGTGGGACATGGACTGCCACTGCTAGTTTCGCGGCGATGCGATGTTGAAAACCGGTCATCCTTGAAGCAGCGCGGCGAGCGAGACTCGGGCGAGGCGGACGCTCCGCCGCCGTCGTCGTCGTCGGTGCTGAATAGGCGTGGCGGCGGTGGTGGTACCATGGTGTGACTGTTTTTTTTTTATGGAAACTGACACGTTTGGCTCCATCACCTACAACATCCATTATGTCAGCCCATAACACCGGGTGAACTAGGTGCCATGTCAGTGCTTCCCTTCGGTCGTGCCGGCTACACTGAACTGGACGGAAAACACAAACTATTTATAAAGTCGTTTCGACTGACGTTTTATTCAGTGCGGTGGTACCAACCCGGGCGGGTTGAACCCTACCACCTAGTAAGGTAAGAAGGGAAGGGACCTACAGTTTTACGTGGAATCCGAAGCACGGTCAGCCTCCAACGGTCGAGCGGTCACCCATCCAAGTACTGACCGCGCCCAGCGTTGTTTAACCATCAATAGCGACAGTCGACTGTCTGCACCACTGAGCTATCGAGGCTGTGTGTGTGGCGATATTTTTGTAATATTTACTTCCTCTATATGCCTGTTGTTTCATAAACACATCGAAAGCACAAACTGCAAATAGCTCCGGTTTCTAAGAATCTAAATCGAAAAAAAAAGCTTTGTATCGGATTGTATTCTAATTTTCGTTCACACTCTTGCGTTCGTTTTCGTCATCGCCAACGTGATACAAACTGGCAATGCTTGTATTTGTCACTAACTCTACATGCGGTACATTACATACGAACATAGCAGCAGCAGCAGCAGGGCAATTTGCATGCAGCGGCGCCGGCGCGGCGCGTGACCCGGGCTCCGCCTCCGCGCCGGGCGGGTGCGCTGCTAAGCTCCACCGAGAATAGACACGGAAGGAAAGTTGCTCGGGCGGGTGCGATATGACGCTGGAAAAACGACCTCCCACCCACCATCTCGGCACTCCTATCGAGATCCATTTGCCTCCAGTAGCAGCGGCTCCCCGCAAAACGAAATGGCCCGAGGCATGGTGGCGGTGACTATGGTCGAGTGATATTAGCCTAGGTAAACACGGAGGTGTAGTTCGTCCGACGTTAAATCCATTTTACTATATACATTTTAATAGTCACGTGCAGTGTCTACAGTAGAAAATTGTTACAACTAAAACCGGCCAAGTGCGAGTCGGACTCGTGCGTTGAGGGTTCCGTACCACCACGTAATTGGCCGGTTTGTATTATTTGTTGTTTTACTTTAGAATGTGCACTGTAATCAAACCAAGTTTGACGCTTGTATTTATTAATGTTTTTATGATAGAGCAAGAACAAAACCAAAAAAATAAACTTTGAAAAAAAAAACAATTTTCTTATATGGGGACGCCTTAATTTTTTACTTTTGCTTTTTTTATTTATTATTTTTTAATATATCCGTCATAATAACACTATAATAATAATACTTATTCTTATGTGAAAATTACAACGAGCAATGGTTCAAAAGAGATTTATTTTTTAAGGCTAGGACAGACAGGCAGACACACTCTTGCGTTGGCTTAGTAATAACCTTCCGAATGGATACGGAACCCTAATAACGACGAGCAGTCTAGCTAAGCATTAATAACTGCTTTATGTTTGCTCTAAATCGACTCGGTCACGCTAGCTGAGCATTTGCTGCTGGACAATCAGAATACTAGGTACTATCGATCGATGGGCGCCGTACCGACCGACAAACTTAAATATTTTCTTTAGAGACATCCATCAGTGATGGATCTAACTTGACTATTGATTGAAGTCCGGTTCTCACGCATGACGTCCAAGTGTTATCTATCTTATTGCTCACTTGTTTTCCATCCGATTTATCTAAGAAAACAATTTCCATGACGCCCCACTGCCGATCGCTATCCACTGCGTCCTCCGGTATCGGCGATTTTGGAGTCGTTCTAAATTCATTAAACGATAAGTGAAATCGGTACACAAGATAAAATCGCTAAATTTGTATTTCTCACACTTTAGATCCGTTAATAAGCTTGGTATTGGATCTTATCTTGGACGAGCTCGTGGAATATCCCATCGGCTGTGGAAATTAACATCGCTCGTGCCGTTTGACTTGTAAGTTTGTGTGACATATCGAATACGCAGATAGCACATCGGATAAGTTATCTTAAACCACATAATCGATACTCGCTTTATGGAATGTATTGTAAAAAGTTCAAATAATAATATGCAATTCGGATGGAAAATAAGTGTACCGTGTGGAGCCGGTACTTATAAAGAATAGCCCCACTGCATCTCTCACCGTACATGTCGTAAAAGGCGACTAAGTGATAAGGACAAAGTGCCGTGCTAAAGGACGACAGGCCAGCCACCTATCACCTTGGCACGGTCCTTCCACAGAGTCATGCAGCAGGTGGGTCTTCGTGCCTTACTTGCTGCTTGATAGTTATCTTGTCCTAATGTCAGCCTCGGTTGATCAGTGGTGCGGTCGGTCGACTGTGGTTAAGCAAAGCAACCCTGAGAGTAGGAGATTATTGATGCTTCTAGGACACCTATCCACACAACGACAAGGTGCCATCTCCCATACAACTACTATGAAAGTCGGAACCCCGTCATACTAAAAATTGTGAAAGATGGGGCCAAAAAATCGGAGGAGGAGTTCTGGGACACCTACCCCCGCCCAACGATCCCATCCACGGCCGGCCGCCCGCCCTCGTTCGCTTCCGGCTGCCCACCCGCCCAAGTTCGTTTCCGGTTGGAGGCTCTCACGCTGCTAGCCTAACATAACAATCGTCCTCTTCAACCCATTGATGCTTCTGGGACACCTACCCCCGCCCACGACTGGCCGCCCGCCCTCGTTCGCTTCCGGCCGCCCCCGCCACGCTGCCGTTGCGCCCCCGCCTGCGTAGCCGACACGAAATGAAGTTAAGCATTGACATGGCACCTAGTTCACCCGGCGTATGGGCTGACATCGCCGATGTTTTAGGTGATGTAGTCCACCGTGTCAGTTTCCATAAAAATAAAAATAAATACCTACATTGCAAAACGTGGTGGTCGGTGATGTACTGTAATTTACAAGAGCACTTGCGGAACAACACCGATTACTCTGCTTACCACGATTTTCGGGTTGCAGCGTGTTGTATGTATGTATTGTATGTACCAAATTTCGATAGTGGGTGACGAGCAGCTGTTCTTTGTTTCACTTCTCGCGCGGAATGAAGGCGACCTTGCGTAGCGGCGCGCGGGCTCCTTATCTCAACTCAAAATCAACGCTCCGGTGAAAATAACAAGCTGCTAGGTATTTGCCTCGCTCGCGCGGGCACGTAGCCCAATAAATAATATTTACGCAAACGCTTGATCTTTCAGCGATTTTGATAACAAACTGGTACTTACTGCTTTTGAGGATTATGTGCGAGTGTTTATGCGACGCGGCTTGTTACCTCGCTCCGCCCGCTACAAGCATTCGACATTCTAATCTTTGAGGCCGCGTAATAAACGTTTACGCCTAAGATTGTTTCCAGCTAATCCAATTGTTGCGCAAACTCGAACCAAGTATGTAATTTAACTAAAATAATTTTCTGGTCGAGCTTAATTAATTATTTAACACCTGCGGAGAGCGAACAGGAAGCCGTATAAACATTTTACGCCACGAGCGAGTAGAATCGGAGCTTCAGATCTCTGCCTGAGCTTTCCTGCTTTCTCTCACCCGCACCTGGTTGTGCTACGTTACACGGCGCCGATTGTAGTCCGGGCGACTGATTACGTGCGGGCGGGCGGGCAGTCGTTTAGCGGGGCTTGTCTCCACGGATCCAAGCCGGATCAGATTGAATTGGAAACTGATCACGCCGATTTGTATCCACTGATACCGGTATCCGTTTCCATTGAAAAACTAATTAATGTTTGTGGGAAACTTCGAAACGTCGTCGGTCGAAACGGCTATGTAAATAGTTTGTGTTTTCGGTCCAGTTCAGTGTAGCCGGCACGACCGAAGGAAAGCACTGACATGGCACCTAGTTCACCCGGTGTTATGGGCTGACATCACGGATGTTGTAGGTGATGTAGCAAAACCGTGTCAGTTTCCAAAAAAAAAAAATACTTGGAGACCACAACTTACAATTTCTCGCCTATAAACTGTAACACAGTAAATAAATAAAAATTAAAATGTAGTAGTGCTAACTAAATGCTATAATCACCCTGACAGTATCTTCGTAAGTTAAAATCACGACCTCAGAAACCAAGTAAATAATTTGAAGTCTTATCTAGAACGTGAGAGAGAAGAGATAATTTATATAATATGTATTTATCATTGTCGATAACCCCTGCAGTTCTTGTCTTTGGCGAGCTCACGTCATGGCAAAACAAAATTAAATTATTATTTTGTCTTACATACAATCTTTAGCCGCAAACTATAAGTAGGTATAAATTGTATCCAACAACTTACAATAAATGTATAAAATTTACTAGGTAGGAATGTACGTACGTACGAATGGCACGTAATTTCTATTTTTATAAATTGTATAATGTTATGGTGCGATTATTTGGTGAGTAACATGCACAATAATACATAATACATGTGTATTGTGCTGAAGGAATTCGCAGCTTTATAAATATTTTTGCGAAGTATTAAAATAAATCGAGCATGTTGTATTCTCCGTGCTATAGTATACTTCCCCGCGTGACATACTTATTGTTGTCTTGTACCACCTGCACAAATAAATACATTTGGAAGGTGGAAACTTTATATTGGATAACAGAATAACATTTCTCATATTTGGTAACGACTCCTTACGTTTCTGCCAATATTGTTTTCCATTTTCCATTGTTCTTTGTATATTTCTTTAGTCTCCTGACTAGTAAATTATGAATTAGTAAAAATGTATGGGTATAGTACTGTGGTGGTCCACAGATTTGATTTATTTATTTTGTTTGTTAGGTTTATGGTATGACATTTGTTTTTTGTGAAAAAATACTAATGTCATTCTTTGACAATTATTCTTTTGCAATTGTTTTAACAAGAAAAACGAAATAAAATTTCACCACAAAAGCAAGAAATATATTATTTATTAGTTCTGAGAAATACCCCAAAACTGGTGACCCCGAACACGCAAAATGGAGGAACAGATACAACAATTGCAGGAACAACTACAAAGACTTCAGACTGAACACCATCAGGTTTCACCTGTTTCAATCAAACTTCCTACTTTCTGGCACGCAGATCCCGAACTGTGGTTCACACACATCGAAGCACAGTTCGAAATTTCTAGAATTACAATTGATAAAACCAGATACAACTATGTTATTGCCGCACTCGAACCAACAACCATGTCAATAATATCAGACATAATAAAAAATCCATTGACGAGGACCTATGGTGCAGTAAAAGAAGCCATTATCAAACGATGCGGCGAGTCAGACGAACATAGACTGAAAAAACTGTTAAGCAACATCCAAATCGGTGACAAAAAACCATCACAGCTCCTGCGAGAGATGAGAACGCTAGGAGGTTCCTCTGCATCCGAGGATCTCATTAAAATGCTTTGGTTACAACAACTACCGACCACTACACAAGCCATTCTGCAAGTAAGTAAGGAAAGTCTAGAAATACTCGCAGAGATGGCCGACAAGATATCGATTGTGATGGTTTCTCCGGGTCTAGTCGCTCAAGCCTCTACAACCACATCTCCAACGAACGACAACATTTTAGAAGAAATATCAAGAGAATTGAGAGCGTTGAAGAGCGCTGTTATTTCGATGTCTCAACGTTCATCTCGTTCCAATTCAAGAGACAGCTCTCGCTACAGCTCTAGAAGCAACTCACAATCTACAGCAACTACTCCAACAACACTTTGCTGGTATCATGCAACTTTCAAGAACAAAGCTCACAAGTGTTGCCAGCCGTGCAACTATAAAAAATCAACAAATTCGGAAAACGATCATCCGAACCTCACTCAATAGCGGTTGGTGAAGAGTTCGAAAAGATAAACCGCCTAATTGTTATGGATAAACACACTGGCCTTAGATTCTTAGTTGATACAGGAGCTTCATTGTCACTGCTACCTGTCAAGTCAACAGAAAGACAAAATCGTACATCTCCAACACTATACGCAGCTAACGGCTCAACTATAGCTACATATGGACAGAAACTTCTTACCCTGAACTTCGGACTAAGAAGAAATTTTCAATTCGTATTTATCATTGCTGACGTCACAATACCAATTCTAGGTGCAGATTTTTTAAAGCATTTTGATATTCTTGTCGACATTAGAAATCAAAGATTAATTGATACAGCCACAGGAATGAAAACCAATGGTAACATCACGCGTACATCTCCGTTGTCAACAATTACGTCAATCAATGACAAAATCTTAAATCCGAAAATAAAAGAGCTACTTCAAAAATATACAGATCTAACCCAGTACAATCAACAATCCAAGAACCTTAACGCAGTACCTAACAACGTTTATCACCATATTGAAACACACGGAGCACCTTGTTTCGCAAGACCACGTCGCCTCGCTCCAGACAAACTAAGTGCAGCCAAGGCCGAATTTGAATTCATGATGCAACAAGGCATTTGCAGATCCTCAAACAGTCCTTGGGCCAGCCCCTTACACATGGTCAAGAAAAAAAATGGTGACTGGAGACCATGCGGTGATTACAGGCGCTTAAATTCCCAAACTATCCCAGACCGATACCCCATTCCTAACATTCAAGACTGTACAGCGTTACTACACAACAAACATATATTTTCAACCATCGATCTCACCAAAGCCTATCTCCAAATTCCAGTTAATCCTGAAGACATTCCGAAAACGGCTGTAACAACACCATTTGGTTTATTTGAATTTACTCGCATGCCATTTGACTTACGTAATGCAGCACAAAGTTTCCAACGCTTTATTGACTCTGTGGTGAGAGGTATACCAGGCATTTTCGTCTACATAGACGATATTATAATCGCATCTGAAAATATGGCGGAACACATGACTCTTCTTGAACAGCTTTTCGCTCGACTACAACAAAGCCATGTAACCATCAATATAGATAAATGTACTTTTGCACAACCTACAGTAACATTCCTTGGTTATCAACTTTCATCTCATGGTATCGCTCCCACAGATGAAAAAATCAAAACAATAAAAGATTTTCCCAAGCCAAAGACAATCTGTGAATTGAAACGCTTCCTGGGAATGCTAAATTTTTATCATCGTTTCATTCCTGGTACTGCTGCAACACAAGCACCTTTGCATTGTTCTGGAACTAAAAATGACACAACACCAGTAAAGTGGACTACTGCCATGGAAGAAGCCTTCGAAAAATGCAAAATAGAACTTCAACAGGCTACACTTCTTTCATATGCAAAGCCCGATGCTGAGCTCTCGCTGATGACTGACGCGTCAGACACAGTCATTGGAGCAGTTCTCCATCAAGTTATCAATGGGAACAAGCAACCACTTGGATTCTTTTCAAAAAAAATTGACTCGACACAACAGAAGTACTCAACTTATGACAGAGAATTATTAGCGATTTACTCAGCAATAAAACATTTCTCTTTCATGTTAGAGGGAAGGGAATTTGTTATATGGACCGATCATAAACCGTTGACCTACGTCTTTACAAAAAAAAACGACAACAGTTCACCTCGTCAACAACGGCAACTTGCATTCATTAGTCAATTTTCAACAAACATTCAACATGTAAATGGAGCTCACAATATTGTGGCAGATACATTGTCCAGAATTGAAACTATTGAGAAACGCCAAATTAGTCCCAGGGAACTGCAACAAGAGCAATATGATGACCAACAGTTAAAGATAATTTTGGACAATCCTAAAAGTCTAAAATTAGAAAAAATAATTATGGAGGATACCAATATTTTCTGTGATGTTTCCACTGGACGCTCCCGCCCATACATACCTAGCTCTTTACGACGCAAGATATTCGAACAATACCACAACTTAGCACATCCCGGGGGCAGAGCAACACAGAAAATTATATCGGAAAGAACAATCTGGCCAAATATGAATAAAGAAATAAAAGATTGGGTAAGACAGTGTCATGAATGCCAAATATCTAAAGTCCAAAAACATGAAAAAACACCTTTGACACGATTTTTACTACCGGATGAAAGATTTTCTCATGTGAATATCGATATCGTCGGCCCACTCCCTCCATCCAAAGGCAACGTTTATGTCTTAACATGCATCGACCGTTTCACACGTTGGATCGAAGTTTTACCTATTCCAGATCAAACCGCTGAAACTATAGCAGAGGCATTTTTCAACGGTTGGGTCGCACGTTTCGGTACTCCAACTCTCCTCATCACAGATCAAGGAAGAAATTTCGAGTCAAACCTTTTCAGGAATTTGACAAAGATGCTTGGAATTCAAGTCAATCATACAACAGCCTACCATCCACAAGCTAACGGACTTATTGAACGATCACATCGCACAATTAAAGCAGCACTTATGTGCAGACTCGGAGAGGCTAAGGAACATTGGTATGCAGAACTGCCTGTAGTTTTACTCGGATTACGTGCAGCATATAAAGAAGACTTGAAAGCGACATCTGCTGAACTGGTCTATGGCACAAGCCTACGATTGCCGGGAGATTTTTTTGAAAGGCCTGCAACGGGAACATCCGAACAAGAGTTGTATATTAACAAACTAAAACGGGCTTTCGAACAAGTCAAGCCACAACAGACATCGTGGCATAACAATGAACTAATTTTCACACATAAAGCATTGGACAATTGTACGCACGTCTACATACGCACTGATTTGGTACGTACATCGCTCCAAAGACCATATACAGGACCATACTTAGTCGTGCGACGCAACCCCAAACAATTTGAGTTGATGGTTAAAGGGAAGAAAGTATGGCTAACCAGAGATCGGCTTAAGCCTGCCTTTACAGAGGGGAATAATGGAGACACCGGTACAAACAAAAATAAAACGGGGACTGATGAATCCACAGAGTTGCCATGTGAAGACAGCGACACCTCACAACAATCAGAGTCACCGCCAATTCCAACACCGAAAGTGACCAGAGGAGGTCGAAAGGTGCATTTTCCGAGACATCTAGCGGATTTTGTGTGACCCTTACTAGAGGGGGAGTACTGTGGTGGTCCACAGATTTGATTTATTTATTTTGTTTGTTAGGTTTATGGTATGACATTTGTTTTTTGTGAAAAAATACTAATGTCATTCTTTGACAATTATTCTTTTGCAATTGTTTTAACAAGAAAAACGAAATAAAATTTCACCACAAAAGCAAGAAATATATTATTTATTAGTTCTGAGAAATACCCCAAAGTACTAACAATAATGTTTATTATAAATAGAAAGGCAACTTTATGTTGAGCAACAATAACTGAAAGCCCTGTAAGGGATAAGTCCGCCTTTCATCATCATCATCATCACTGTATCGGTCAACTGCTGGACATAGGCCTCTCCCAAGGCACGCCACCACACGCGGTCTTCCGCTCTTCTCATCCATCCACTCCCGGCTACCTTTTTCCGCCTTTGCACCATGTAAATTACATGTCATTTGTTTCTGTAAAATTTTTTTGGAGCGTTAAAGTATTTCTATTTTCTGTCTATCTAACTATGGCGCCTATCGAAAATTGTTGACGGATCAGAGTTATAGATATATTGCCATCAAAGCATACGGAGTCGTGTTTAGATCCGTGCGAGAGAACTTGTTCACGAACGACAACAGAGTCGTTTGTTAATGCATATAACTTTGTTGTTTCTGTAATTAAATTATTTGTATGATAATTAGTAAGAGACCAGTAGTGCGTCCAGCACTCACATCTAAATGTCTGATCCTTTACTAAGTAGAATCAACACCATCGCATCGTCGTTCATCATTCATTAATTATCGAGGACATGTGATATTCCCTCTTACGTTTATTGTCGAATTTCACGGTAGGGTGATTCAGTCGCCACAAATAGAAGCCTCCGCCTACGAGACTTCTAGAGAAAAGCACGGGAGCACGGAACACGTGTGGTGTGTGTGACGCTTGTGGTCATGCCATATGCATCTCTGTCTGGCTGTCCTTGAGACTAAGCTACCGGCGCGCGCGGTGGGTGGTGTGAGCGCAATATTTGCGCGGCGCGGTGCACTGCATTACGTCACCCACGAAATTATTTAGCCGGTAGATTTGAGGGGAAGGGGGGGGGGCGTCATTATTCAGAAGCCGCGCCGCCACCGCACCGCGCCCGCCGCCGCACCGCGCCCGCCGCCGCCGCCCGCCCCGGCCTCGTACAGCGAACGAGTTCAGTGCACTCAATTGAAAGCCACGATAACCCAAATTCAGATGTAAACAATGCCATTGGAGCTACACGCGCCCGTCGCGATCGCATCTGACGCTATCCAATAATAGTACATTCGAATCTCTCATTGAAAGTGCGTGCGACCCTGTTTATGCTGTGACGTGGTGCGAGTCTTCGCGATTTCTGTTCCCCGTATACTCGTACTAGTATGTAAATGGTATTGACCTGTGGTATTGACCCTATTATACCGAACCCTACTGCATATTTCCCCGTGCATGTCGTAAAAGGCCACTAAGGGATAAGGACAAGATGCCGTGCTAAAGGGCCTCCACCTCTCTCACCTTAGAACGGTCCTTCCACGGAGTCACGCAGCAGTTGAGTCTTCGTGCCTTACTTGCTGCTTGATAGTTTGTCTTGTCCCGTATATACCTATACTTTGTAAACGTGGCGGTCAATGTTGTGCTGCAATTTACCCGAGCTCTTGCAGCACAACACCGATTACTCTGCTCACCCCGATTGTCGGGATCCAGCGTGTGTTATATTGTTGTATTTATATGTAACAAGCTGTACCCGCGGCTCCGCCCGCTCTCATATTTCACTTCACTGCTAACCTCATAAGCTATTTAGCGTGATAGTAAGTAGCCTATAGTTGATGGGAAGAATCAAGCTATCCGTAGAATTTTGTTTTATTAAAATCGCTTCAGTGGTTCTCGAGTTATAAGCGGACAAACAGACATACACTCAGACACTCAGACAGAAAGCAGACGTTGGATTTTATTATAGGTAAGGATGGTCCGTTCCGAATGGGAGTGGATGGATGAGAAGAGCGGAAGAGCGCGTGTGGTGGCGTGCCTTGGGAGAGGCCTATGTCCAGCAGTGGACCGATACAGGCTGATGATGATGGTCCGTTCCGTGGTCGTGCAAACGAAATAGCAGCGTGTGGTGTGGCTAACCCCTCGGATAACCCTCAACGGCTAATGAACACCAGAGCGCGCGACGTAACCCGAGCGACCTCGTCCTCTGATGCCCACGCTGCTGCTGCAGCTTGCGACTTAATCACACCTTATTTTTGGAACACTCTCTCACACTAACTACATATAGAATCATGTTGAATGTTGTTTCACGGTCTAAGTAACTACCTACATACACTTACTAACTTTGTTTCACGCCATGAATATTTTTAATTTTATGCGAATTACGAGCACGTTTAAACGACACGGGTCATTAATAGCAATCATGGGCGGTTTAATTAATGTTTATTGAAGCCGGTGCCGCGTTCTCCGACCGCCCCGGAGTCCACTATATTATCTCCTAGCATCATCCTCTCGATTAGCTGTGCCTACGCTTGTATATTGACGTATTAGCGTGGTGTTCCGCATTCTGCGACTGTCGAGCTTCAATTAAACGCCTTGGAAAATGTCCACCGCCAATAATGCTGCGATATTCCATAAAAGGTGACTTAGCTACGCTCCTCCGCGCTAAGAACCACAGCGGTTTATCTTACTTCATTTTTTTCCTCATCGATTGGATAGAGATAGAATAGAATTAAAATCCTTCTTATATATATAATAAGGATAGCGGCGGGTGGCCGAGTGGTCTGGGCGTCGGTTTTTCTTGCGAGAGGTCCGAGGTTCGAATCCAGCCGGCGCGTGTAGCAATGATTTTTTCTGATTAAAAAAAAATTACGTGCATACCGCTAATTTATACCCACTGCTCCATGGTTCGGAATCCATGTAAAAATGTAGGTCCACCGGGTTGACTGGAGGAAATTGCCTAAGGCAATAAGCCCGCCCTTGCCACACATTAAGTGGCATAAAGTGTATACATTATATATAATCCATTTATTCACACATTTCTTTTTATATAATATGTGATTTCTTGTTGTTCGCAGCTTGCTAACACCGAGTATTTTTGCATAGACACAACCTAGTAGCCAGGATTATCCACCAGCAACTTGGCTTAAAGTTCAACCTTGTAGGTACCGAAGTATTATTAAGTACATACAGTAAAACCCGCTTAATACGATCCGGGTTAATACGATTTCCCGCATAATATGATCTTTTGTGCCGCCGGTCCCATACTCAACCTAAATTTTATGCTCGTCGGTTTCTTGTCAAATAAAAATACCTTCACCCACTGCTCCATGGTTCGGAATCCATGTAAAAATGTAGGTCCACCGGGTTCACTGTTGTGCCGGTCCCATACTCTACCTAAATTTTATGCTCGTCGGTTTCTTGTCAAATAAAATAAAAGTAGCATGAATTATCATAATTTCGTTTTTATTCAATTTGTCAATGTAATCGTTCCCGTCCCGACGTCACATTCTGTTGGCCGGTCTATTTCTGTGCGCGGCCGCTGGATTTTAATTAATTTATTGTGCCTGGAAATAGAATCCAATCGAGTTTAATTGTGAGCGGCTCGTAAGAATGATGGCGGCGCGGCGCGGCGTTGGGAGTGCACTACGCTGGAGCGTGGCTGCTGTGTTGTTGACGCGCGGAGATGTATCATGTAACCCTGTGTGTGTATGTACACACAGTCGACCCTGACGCCCACGGACTCGCGGAATTTTTTCTTATTTACGCGAATAAAATGTGGGCTAGCTCTCGGCGCACACGCTGGCTGAGCATGGCTTTACACTATCGGTCGCTTATCTCTCATCGATTCGACGGAAAACGCGCGCTCGCGCCTAGAGAAGCTAGACTAAAAGTGCGTACGCTAAGTTTTTATATGTAGGTAGAGATCCATTTAAACATTACGTAATAATGGTTTATATGAATGAAGGATGTTTTCATTTCTATGTGGTTTATTAGTACCTAATTAAGTGATGAGCTCATATCAACTCACCACACGCTTGGGTCTCAAATCTCAATACATAAGGAAAATAATTGCGGCAACTCTTTCCTGGCATGAGAAACTGGTCTGATTATTATAATATGTATAACTATATATTTCATTTTTAAGTATAGACTCAAGGCCGCGAAGCCCAGCGGTGAGTGCCATGCAATCATGTGCCAGCTATTTTTTTATGTACCAAGCTAGGCAAGACCACGGCGCTAAGACAAAATACAAGTATATTTGAACTTACCTGTATGAGCGGTAAATTGCATCAGGTTCTCCTTCCAGTGCTTGCACTAGGTAGGAGGCATGGGACGCATATACAGTTTATCATCGAATCAAAAATAAACTCGTATGTCAAGATTCAAACCCCAAATAGGTATGTCGAATGACATGTCTGTCACCCGCAGCCTCAGACAAGGAATGTCCGAGTATGTATGTCGAATTCAGAAGGATAGCACGCAGTGCGGGGGGAGTGACGTAGCGCGCACCGCACCGCGCCGCTCGTGCCCCATATAACGCGTGTAGCGCGCGCGCAGACCACCAGTCGCCAGCGGGCACGAGCAGCGAGCACACCGGTAGCTCTCGCGGAATTCCTTATCTTCCGAATAACCCGACACTTCAGTCGTGTAGCGAAGCCCGAGAGGACCGCACTCATCTGTCGCGCGCGCGCTTCATTTCCGTCAATAATTTTCATTCGCGGCGACTAAACGTGCAAGGAAAGGCAGCACAATGCTCGACGTAGTGCAATCGCGGGACTGCTGTCTGTACGAGATCAGACAGAAAGGGCAAAAAGATGCCTGCTACGTGGTCGTGCCCAATCCAGATGTACGTATGCGTCCGTTTGCTTTAGATTTTACCACCTCGTGCGCGGAGAGCAATTTCATTACTATTCTCTAAAAAAACTGCCGCTACAGGTGTGTTGGTATTTCACAAGTTAGTTTGTAGTAACCTGTAATTGGTTTTACTTTATTGTTGTGTCTTATGTGTGTAATTTATTAAACTTTGGTTTTCCTAAATAAATAAAATAAAACAATTCGATATTCGTTTTCGAAATTAATTGATGAATTTTAGGAACGTGCAATATAATTTAACAATAATTATAAAACAACAAATATGACTATTTTTTTAAAACCTATATTTTTTCTTTAGCAATTTGCAAATATAAGGTTGCTTTGAAAATATTTATGAATTATGAATACCTATAGTAAAGGTATGTTAATTTCTTTCGAAAAAGTTTAAGGTATTTCCTCTAATACTGACTGGTGTCCAGCAGATAGCCGCTGCCTTACCGTGTATCATGAATGAATGTGTGGTACAGAATGTTGACGTGGCGTGTATTGTTGTTGCAGGATCTGGTGAAGAGCCACCTCATGTTCGCTGTGCGCGAGGAGGTGGAGGTGCTGAAGGAGCGGATCGCGGAGCTGATGGAGCGCATCACGCAGCTGGAGGTGGAGAACACGTACCTGCGCGCGCACGCCAGCCAGGACACGCTGGCGCAGCTGCCCGCGCCCGGCGCCAAGCCCGCGCCCCTGCCGCCCGCCGGACCCCCGCCGCCCGCCTCGTAAGCGCCCGCTCGCCACGCCACCGCTACTTACACGCCACTAGATGCGCTAGGATGTGATCGGTGTCCCAGTCGGGGCAGTCGGCACGGCACCGGGACAGTCGGGACGCTGGAGGGGGCGTCGCGCGCGGGCCGCGCGCCGCCCCCCGCCGCTACCCCCGCAGCCGCGAGGTGCGAGGTGCGAGTGACGCTTCTGTGTTGTACTCGTTCGATATTTCCACGGCCCGGAGGCGCCGCACCGGTCGGGAGAGACGCGGGAGAGGTCGGAGTCACTATGGCTGTGCTATATTATTTTTATAATTATCGTAACTTTGAGCGAGTATCGTTTTATCGATTAGAAATATTGAATTGGCCGGGCCGGTACGTACGCCCCACGTACGGACGTACGGGCGGTACGGGTGTCCCGACGCGCGCGTGACGCGACGCTGCGGTACGATTGTCGTATGGAACTTTATGCTTTATTTATCTTTATAACTGTAACAAGTAGTTAGATGTCATATGAAATTTCACAAGTGTCATTGGTGCTCCTCCGGGAGGCATTACGAGATGGAATTTGTAAATACTCGCGCGGACCGGAGCGCTCGGTCGCGCGGTCGCTCGGCTAGGCGCGGTGCGTGCGCGGCTGCATCCATCCACCGCTTCAGGCGATTCATTATTATTATTTTTTGAGCTTGCACTCCACAATGCGTTAACACAAAAAATAGCTAATGTTAAGACTATACATATTATTGCCGAATGACACGTTGGTCTAATATTCTTCAAGTATGTATAGATCTTCATAAGATTTTCATTTTGATTTACTTGCGGTAATGTTTTACTGAAAATCACTATTCCAATTTATTATTTAATCGATGTAAGAGTGTGGTTGGAGTAATGTTAGTTATATTTTCTTTACATTGAATGATGACTGTGTTTATTTATTATGCTACGTAATTTTACTGGTTAGGTTAATATAATTTTTATCTTGTGTTAATAAATCTAGAGTGTGTTTCTTTTTATAATTACGCATAAAAATATAATCGATCTGTTACTATAATTTTTCAAGTTTGAACACTTTAGTACGTACTGTGTTAAATTACTTTACAGTTTAGAATTTCATTTAAATAGCGTCCACTTTACGTAATGTGTACCTAAACATAATGGTAATAGTTATAGCATTTACATTGTGTCGTGCTCGGGTTTATTATTTGCAGGACTTAGATCCTTGTTTTTATTGCGTGAGAGAATATCGAACAGAGATTGTAAAATGGAATGCAATTTTTTTTTATGTATAATTGGTTAAAATTATTTGTATATAGAACACGGTTAAACTAAATGTATGTATTCATGCGGAATTACTTGTGTGTCTGTATATAAACAATAGAAGAGAGTGTATAAACGGAACGCGCGCATTCGTAATGTTGATTTTACCAACTGTGACTGCACTCGAGTGTTTCAAGAAGAACTAGGTGGCTTTACAAAAAATCCGATAATGGAAAAATTATTGTAACAACGTAGGTAATTAGTTAATTGTTTTGAGGAGCTCATTTGACGCTTTCCTCGGCTAGCAGCAAATAGGAAATTGGACGGTGGGAGTATTTTGAGCTTCTGGTTGCATCCATGGTACTGACTATTGATATAATTGGTATTGCACATTTGTATATCTCTCTAGTTCTTCGTGAATGCTGTGAATATCCTGTATTTTACACCTACATATAAAGTTAAATTTAATATAACATTTTAGTAGAACTAGATAGCGCATATATATTATACTGTTGATTGTAAATATATTGTAAACAAAATGTCCACTATAGCTTATATTTACCAGAAAGGTTCCTCATATCCAATAAAACCAGAAATTAATCAAAAATATGTTTGTCCTTATTCATTTGGAACCTTAAATATAATCCCGAACTCCCTAAATATAAATGCGCAATACTCTAGGCACAAGTATGGGTTCATTCTAGACTGAATTATTTGCAGTCAGATCCAGGGGACTACCTGCTAAATCAGTATAATATAGTTTTGACCTGAATACGTCTTTAAATTTGCTTCCATAGTGGGAGCCAATCCAGAAAAATGATAACAAAATCGGGGGATACGGTTTGGTGTTGTAGCTTCATCTATCATCTACATCCAAAATTTAATTACACCACTCAATAGGTAAAGGATCAAAGAATACGTACACATGTATTCACGTAAAACACACGGCCGTGTCCACGACACAGCCACACCCCGATTTTTTTTTTTACAAGAACCCAGGCTTGCCTTTCGGCGATAAGCTCCTACACGGAAAGAGCTTCGCGGGCCGCACTGGAAACCTCTTATGCGAGGTTTACACTCAGCCCTACAGGGCAGGGAAGTGAGCAGCAGAGCAGAGCGCCGCCGTTCGTCAAGCTTGTCTGCGTTCGAAAAACACTCATTATTATTGTATTTAATTATATTTATTTTATTAGATTGATAGAATTTATTTATTGCTACAAAACATTTTTACATAAGCAAGAAGTTCGCCGCAAGAACTTCGTCCGCCATGACGAGTGAACATGGGCAATAATCGCGGCAGCGGCAGGAGCAGTATCATGGGCTGAGTGTAAACACGATACTCGCGTCGATGCTGCCGCAGAAGTATTTTGGGCAATAATCGCGGCAGCGGGAGGAGCAGTATCAAGGGCTGAGTGTAAACCTCGCAATACATAATTTGGATCGGTAGAGAGAGTGAAGTCGAGCATGGGACAGTTCTCTCCATCTCTCCATGTCCTAGTCAGCGCGGACTAGCTGATGAGGGTGTGACGCAAGTTGCAGTAGAGAACAAGATTGCCGAATTGCAATGGGCCTGGATGTGGTGACGCCACTGTATCCTGAGTTCTTCATCAGGTCCTTGTCGGAGGCAGGCAATGGTAATTATTCAGTTTTTTTTATGTGATTTGGTATAGGTGGCTGAGTCAGAGGGGCCACAAAGCACATGCTCTGACTAGCCAATATCACCTTAGAAGGTAGGTGCCATACCAGGAACTTCTCTTTGGATTAATTAAATTAACGTAATTTATTTATTTATTTTTGTGGAAAGTGCGACGTGATATCGTTTCACCTACAAGTAGGATGCCCATGGGCATTATGTGATATATCGACATGGCTGTAAACTAAATACTTGCCCAGAATTGGAAGGTGAAGTGTTGAGAATGTGTGAGAATTGGGTGACCACACCATTGCATGTAGGTACAATTTTAGTAGGTACACTATTGCATGTAGGTACTTTTTAATTAATTCTTTACAAATTCCAGGATTCATTTTACAAATTAATTCACAACTAAACGTTTCGGTAACTAAAACTACAAAAAAAAAGCAAAAAAAAAAAATCTGTCGATTTGAGAACCTCCTCCTTTTTTGAAGTCGGTTCAAAAACCATGTGGTCCCTCAGTTCACACGCACGTGCTTGCGAATGCCATGCCGGCCTGACAGAAAGCCTTTTCATTCTTCTTTAGAAGAAACCCCTGACTTTATTTGGAAGGAAATAGATGAATATTCTTACAACTCGAGAACCACTTTATGGATTTACATAAGGTTTTCACTGTTACATTTTGTAACTTCTGTAGATGGTTTTAGGCCAAAAATCATAACGCTACGTCATCGGCGGCCTGAGCTGTGAGCAATAGTCACGCAAAGCGAAGTGTGGGTAAAAGTAAAAGCAAGTTGGTACATAATATTAGTGAATAAATGTATAATCTGGTACATTTAAAAATTGTGTAGTTGTATTCCCTGGCCCCAAAGACACGAAGTATGTGGTCCTAAGTTATTTAGAAGCCGAGTTAATGATAATATACATACCTACCTATATTTCAAAATGACCGCTATAAAATCCGAGATAGTCGACGTGGAGTTGGTTCCTATCAAAAATTTAAAGCTAAATACTTGACTATAATATATAGTTTATATAATTTATATATAATATATAATTTATAGTACCTGAAAGAAAGGAGGATGGGCACTTTGGTACACCCCTCCAATAGCAATGAGTATTACATGGTTGAATTGGGATTTTAAAGTAGATCAATAGTTACTATGGGCGCTTCGGCCAAATCGTTGTCCGTTCGGAGATATAGTTATCTAAACATGGCTGATTTTTGCTATTAAAATATAATTTTAACTTTAGAACAACTGAACCGATTTTAATACAGTTTGTTTCTACGAATAGCTTGATTGTTCCCATCAATTATAGGCTACTTGGCATCACGCTAAATGGCTTATGAGGTTAGCAGAGAAGTCAAATATGTGAGCGGGCGGAGCCGCAGCGCACAGCTAGTCGTTAATACTAATAATAATCAATCAGTAAGGTATGGTCATGGAGTAAGTTACTTTGTTTTATGAGATACTGCGTTTGTAGGCTCTGTGTATGATACTAAAACTAAATTGACGATTTTTAGAAATATTTTCTGTATGTAGGTATGTACGTAATGCTCCTCCATAACTCTTAAACCGATCATCTGAATTCGATGAAACTTAGTACACGCACATTTAGCAATACGAGACACAGTATAGGCTAAATAAAATTCACTTCCGGTTACGCTAAGATGTGATATATAGGAAAAACTGTACATTTATATTTCATACTTAAAGCAGAATAGCTCCGATCCGACAACAATTGGAAACTTGCGCACCAGTACATAGTTATGTACATAAAATTACCTTTCTATTGATATATAATTCATTGCTATTGGGTGCTGTACCAGAGTTCATACATTTTTGCCCATCCTCCTTTGGTACTTACTTTTGTCCGGTCGGTGTGTCCACAATTCCACAAGGTGATGTGAGTGAGACTGCGTCTGACTTGACTCGAATTTCAAAAAGTGTACCGCCAATATTACTTACCTGACAGATTCAGTTTTAATATAATATGTATGTAGGTAGAAAGTGATCTGCACAGTAGTTGATGCATAAAACCAAGACATAAAACATACTACATATTCGTAATAAATAACATATTTATGAAGAAATACAATGCTGTTTTAAGTGGCATGCATTGATGTTTTAGTAAAAGAAGAAAGAAATTCTTTGTTATTATATTTTATTAACTCCATTAACTGAACGTTTCATTAGAGGCCGGCACCCTTATTACGATAATGCAACCGCTCCGCCGGACCGGTCCCTAGCTCCAAATCTGACAGTTCGGCGACTGTTTTATGCGATTTTAGAATGCAACCAGTCCGTGCAACGGGTATTGCGGTATCAGTCCGCAGATGTGTCGTACATTTTACGTCTTTGATATTACGATCGCATTTGCAGTCGCACAACTGTCAAACTTGCGACCGACCGCAGCCCGCGAGCTGTCATCCGTGATGCTCCTCCCGAGCAGCATCATAGCACCATTCACGGCTAACGAGCGACGATCTTTTCTTTGTTTTTGGTGGTGACATCGTATAGGTATATTTATAGTCGCTAAAATAAGTAACGTATGTTCATGCATAGTGTTTGAATTATGTTTTTTTAGTAAATTTTGTATTTTAATAGTATTTCTTAAATATATATAATTTTAACTTGGTATTGAATTTATATCATATATAATACAGAATATATAATAGGAATAATAAAGGAAACCCCTCTCCCTCTCCCTCTCCCTCTCCCCCTCCCTCCCTTCTCTCTCTCTCTCTCTCTCTCTCTCTCTCTCTCTCTCTCTCTCTCTCTCTCTCTCTCTCTCTCTCTCTCTCTCTCTCTCTCTCTCTCTCTCTCTCTCTCTCTCTCTCTCTCTCTCTCTCTCTCTCTCTCTCTCTCTCTCTCTCTCTCTCTCTCTCTCTCTCTCTCTCTCTCTCTCTCTCTCTCTCTCTCTCTCTCTCTCTCTCTCTCTCTCTCTCTCTCTCTCTCTCTCTCTCTCTCTCTCTCTCTCTCTCTCTCTCTCTCTCTCTCTCTCTCTCCCTCTCTCTCTCTCTCTCCATCTCTCTGTCTCTCTCTCCCTCTCTCTCTCTCTCCATCTCTCTGTCTCTCTCTCCATCTCCCTCTCTTTCTCCCTCTCTCTCTCTCTCCATCTCCCTCTCTCTCTCCATCTCCCTCTCTCTCTCTCTCTCTCCATCTCCCTCTCTCTCTCTCTCTCCATCTCCCTCTCTCTCTCCATCTCCCTCTCTCTCTCCATCTCCCTCTCTCTCTCTCTCTCTCCATCTCCCTCTCTCTCTCTCACCATCTCCCTCTCTCTCTCTCTCTCCATCTCCCCCTCTCTCTCTCTCTCCATCTCCCCCTCTCTCTCTCCATCTCCCTCTCTCTCTTTCTCTCCATCTCCCTCTCCCTCTCTCTCTCTCCATCTCCCTCTCTCTCTCTCCCCATCTCCCTCTCTCTCTCTCTCTCCATCTCCCTCTCTCTCTCTCTCCATCTCCCTCTCTCTCTCTCTCTCCATCTCCCTCTCTCTCTCTCTCTCCATCTCCCTCTCTCTCTCTCTCCATCTCCCTCTCTCTCTCTCTCTCCATCTCCCTCTCTCTCTCTCTCTCCATCTCCCTCTCTCTCTCCATCTCCTTCTCTCTCTCTCTCTCCATCTCCCTCTCTCTCTCTCTCTCCATATCCCTCTCTCTCTCTCTCCATCTCCCTCTCTCTCTCTCTCTCCATCTCCCTCTCTCTCTCTCTCTCCATCTCCCTCTCTCTCTCTCTCCATCTCCCTCTCTCTCTCTCTCCATCTCCCTCTCTCTCTCTCTCTCCATCTCCCTCTCTCTCTCTCTCTCCCCATCTCCCTCTCTCTCTCTGTTTGTTTTTTAAATTAATTTAAAATTTTAACTTGGTAACTTTTTTTTAAATTATTGGTACCCGAGACACTTGGCGCCATCAGCATGGATTCTTGAACCGACGACAACCATATTTATCATCTATATATAGAATCTCTATATAATCTATATTGTAATAGGAATAACAAAAAATTTAGAAGCTTTAGTTGATACAACATTTTGGTCTTCTGCGTCATAGACATTATAATACAAGTGACTTTACATAATTGTACAATATATACGGTATTGCAAATGCCCACGTAATATTTTTAACTGCCATCAGGAGGTTATTCTTTATGTGAAGCTAAATAACTTTTGTAACAGAAATGTTTTTTTCGAGACAAAATATTATTAATATCAGAAATAACATTATAGCATTCCACAGTCAGGATTAGAACCCACAACCTCCTGCATTGATTATTGAGGGCGGCTCTTCTGCCTGCTAGGCTATCTATTCAAGCACACAATATGCATACCGAGATAGCATGAAAGCGGCCGCCATCATATCTTTATGTGTATATATCCGTATGTATACATATACCGGCAGACAGACCGCCGCGCTCTCCGCCGCGCCGTGCAGGCAGAAACGCCTTTCCTAAGCAATCCGTAACACAATAAATAATTTGTTCAATCGCTTGTATTAATTATCATTGCTTTATGTTCCTATATTTGGCATGTTAAAAGTAACATACGTTATTTATTATTGATTTTAATATATAGTTTTACCATTCGTAGTAACATTATACAAGTTTCTTTCAAAATTTGGCACCTTACCTGAACCAACAAACAACCTTTGATGTCGGTCCGCGGGACCGGTCGCATTATCGTAATACCAATTTTGTCCGTCGCAGTCGCAACATCAACACCAGTCGCAACATCAGCACCATTATCGTAATAAGGGTGCGGACCATCCGACGGAGAAGTTAAGCGTGGAATTCACACACGGTTGTGCCCGACGGATCCGCCCGAGGCGGGCACATCCGGCATCGTCGCGTTGTGAACACACACGCGGTCGCGGACATAGCAGTCGCCTACTGAGTTAGTTTGTGTGTCAGATGTTCCCTTGCCCCTTACTAGGTGGTAGGCTCAAATTGTATTCGACTGGGTTGGTACCAACCACCGTTAGGCCTCATGCACTCAATGTACTTGCGCGCGCTAACTACGTACCGCCCGGCGGACCGCCGCCGGCGATCCATAATTCAGTGTCCTGCCGACAGCCGCGCGGAGCATACCTACACGCGCGCTCACGCTACTGCTTTCAGCTGCAAAGCAATAATCACTTTACACTCGATCGTTTAGGTACTTACATTTTCGAACGCAGCGATTTGGCGACGTGAAACATTAGGCTATTAAAGCCGTAGGTATGGAAATTTTTCTATGGAGTGATTTATCTGTTACGAAGTAACTATTAACTATTCTGTGCCACCGTACTGGATGT
Source organism: Nematopogon swammerdamellus (assembly GCA_946902875.1). Classification (NCBI taxonomy): domain Eukaryota; kingdom Metazoa; phylum Arthropoda; class Insecta; order Lepidoptera; family Adelidae; genus Nematopogon; species Nematopogon swammerdamellus. The sequence continues at coordinate 24,718,564 of OX336333.1, read as the reverse complement.
AAGATGGCCGCATAGCAGCCTCGGTTGTGTTCACCTCTAGTCCAGTATAGCCAGCAATCCAGGGAAGTCTCCGGTATGGCACCTACCTTTTCGGAGGTGATATTGGCTGGTCGGAGCATGTGCTTTGGCCCCTCCGACTCAGTCACCCAAACCGGATTACATAAAAAAAATCTGTAATGTTTCGAAAAAAAAAAACATTTGCAGGAGACGCGGCTTTAGTTGACGCAGCTACATCGTGCTTCGAAGTTCAAATTAAATTTATTCTTCACGAAAAACTCATTTCTCAGCGAGCTTTCCCAATGATGTTGAAAATAATGACAAATTATTTGCCATATGTATGTAATGACCACAAAATCTGCTATACCTATTGCAAGTTCACCCGAGTCATCATAATAATACAATGCAATACAATTTGGTACCACCGCACTGAGCGAAACGACGGTCGAAACGGCTATGTAAATAGTTCGTGTTTTCCGTCCAGTTCAGTGTAGCCGGCGCGAAATGAAGGGAAGCACTGACATGGCACCTAGTTCACCCGGTGTTATGGGCTGACATCACGGATGTTGTAGGTGATGTAGCCAACCGTGTCAAGTTTCCATAAAAAAAAAAAAAAAAAAAAAAACAATTTTTCTTTCATTCATGAAATTTTTCTTTCATGAAAGCCAACATTCTACTCTGGCGCCTGACTCCAAAATTTGGAGTCGCCGAGACACTTATATCCTTGAATGAAATGTGACTAAACAATGATATTTAGTAAAATTAAACCGTCCTGCGCCTTTTAGTAAATCATTCCGACCAGTTAGTTCCTATTGAAGACAATGGGCAAAGCCATAAAACTAGTTGTAAAAAAAAGTTGTTTTTTATGTGTAGTGACGTTTATGGCAGCAAGGGCCTGGAAGAAATAATTTTCGTATAACCTTGTCTCATTCCAACATACGATTTACATTTGTATGAAAAGCCGGGCCTCCTGCGCATGTTTTTTTCGAAACAATACACAAAAAACATGAAACAGAAACATTATTTCTCTATGGTTTTCATACAAATGTGGATGGTCACGCCCCAATGTTTCGATGTTTCTGTGTAATGTTTCGAAAAAAACATTCGCAGGAGACGCGGCTAAAGATAAATTCTACTAGACTAGACTAACGCTAACTTGTCTCTTTCGTACTAGGACAAATTCACGTCGACTTTCTATCGTTTTCTTGCTCTTTGGTTTTTAGTAGAGCAAAGCAAACATGAACTGTCAACATTGGCTGTACGGTCAAACGACCTTTGCCTTTCCGTAAGGATAAAAAGCACAAAAAAATCTCTTTTTTGTTATTCTCTTTGGTGGAAAAGGTGGCGAGGTGAACAAGTTTGTTTGCCGCGTCGCGTCGTCGTAAATAAAAAGTATATGTTTTTGAAATTATCGCAATACGAGAAGAAACAACAGACATTAGAAGTACAACAGAAAAGGCTGTATACTTTAATTAGTTTTGCCTGTGTCCCGAAAAGGGACGAATAAATAAAAAAAATTATTATATTCTCTTTGTTGTCAGTGCCTATACCTATTTATGAAGAAAATTGTTATAATGGCTGTATGGTCAAATGATCTTTGCCTGCCTATTTATGGCGAAAACAATAACAACAACAACAACAACAAACGTGCCAGTGTTATCTTGTGTCACGTCACGTCACGTTTACTTTCTTTGAACAAAATCAGTAGTTGATCAGCAGTGTTGCCATGTTAGGAGATTTTCTCCTAGATTCAGGAGAATTTCAGCGGTGTTAGGAGAAGTTTTTGCCTGTCAGGAGAGTAGGAGAAAATCTAGGAGAAAGAAAATCATTACAGGAGAAGATTTAGGAGTGAGAAACATATATTTACTAGTAAGTAACAAACAAATATTTCGGTATATGTACGGTGACAAGTGACAACACAATGAATGAACTGTTTGTGAATCAACCAACCTCTCAAGTCACACAATATACGATAGGATTTGTCTTTTAATAAGAGCAAGGTTCCCCTTCTTGCTCTTTAGATAGGATAATGTGACACTCTGTGAGTGTGTGCGTGCATTGATCGGCCGACAAGCGACTACCGGGCGGGCCTAACCGAACGAATACTTTGTTATCAATCAATGTTATTTACATGTATTCTTTGTAATAATCAGTAGTATTACTAAGCCTACGTCGATAGTCTGTCCGTCAGTCCGCACTACTTTAAACGGCTGTATATTTTGTACGGTAATAGGTAGCTGGTTGTGATTTTTGTTGTTGTTTGTGGTTGTTTTTTTTTCTAAAAAAAAATAATTTTTGGTTTGGTTTTGCTCTAACGTAAAAACGGTAATACGTGCAAGTGTCAAACTTGGTGTGGTTAAAAACTAAAAAAAAAACAAATAATTAAAACAGACGAATTACGTGGTGCTTAGAATGGCAATCGTGGTTATGACGGGGGGGGACAAATCATTATTGGCGGAGAAGTGATAGAACATATTGAAGGAAGAGTATGTACGTATATCTCGGTTAAATACTGCTTGGTAGACAAGGTCTCCTTAAGAAGGTCGAGGGAGGAATTCAACTGAGTAGGGTTGCCTCGGAAATTTAAAATTCGCCCCGAGGTCTAACCTGTATGTATTATGACCAGCGCGTCCTACCGTTTATGACGTACGGGTGTGAAACGTGAGCTCTGACTAAAGTTGTTTTCAAAAGTTACCCAGCGAGCGATGGAACTAGCCATGCTGGGCTGGCATGGGAGTATAGCTAGGCGAAATGGTGCGTAATGAATGACTAATGAATGAGGGGACGACGACCGTTGGAGTAACCATGTACTACATTGGCGGCCGTGGACAGGAAAATGGAGTGTTGGACGCCGCCCACCCGCCAGGTGGGACGCCGACATGAAGTATGTCGGCGGAAAGCAGTGGTCCGTACCGCTGAAGGCCGAGAGACTGGAGGAAAATTTAAGGCGTATGTCCAGCAGTAGACGCTTACCTACACGCTGACCGACTGACTGACTGACAGAGAACCCTCGGTGCGCGAGTTCGACTCGCACTTGACCGGTTTTCAGGGTGCAAAAGATACAGCTCTTTACAGGTCAGGACAGACGGCCTAGGCTTAGTAAAATGGTCCCGTACGTATAAGGAACACTAAAAATGTGGTGAAATTTTTATAATTTGAAGAACAGGAGAATTTTTTAGGATGACGAAAATTTTCTAGGAGATTTTTAGGAGATTTTCGAAGTCAATCTAGGAGAATTTCAAAATTTGAATTGGCAACACTGTTGATCAGTAGAATAATCTGATCATCGTTGGATGCCTTTCTTTTGCATGTAAATTTTGCTTAATTTGGCCACAAAGTGTGGTGTGGACTGTGGACGTAGTTTCTCAAGCCATGGACAGCATGAGCCTGCGCGAGCTACAGAACAAGCTACTGCAGTGGGACCGCGCGGAGCGCCCGCTCGCTCCGCTCTCTGCAGCTCAGAGAGAAGCGCTGCTCGACCTGGAGGCTGCCCTGGCTCCGGAGAGTGCGCCTCGAGAGACTGAAGTGAGCTGTACTTCACGACCAAAGCATGTAATCATTTGTACAGAACAGTGTACCGTATAATTTGTGAAATAACTCAAATCGACCCGCCTCAATCAGCCTTTGGTTGAGTATTTGATTAGCGGGGGTTAGATCGAATATTGCTGGTATGCTTATTGTGTAGGCCGAGTTAAAGGATGAATTATAGTGAAAAAATTGTTTGCCAGAAATGCATAGTTTTGGAGAAAAAAAAACAATTCCCATGCAAAATAAATTTTTCATATAAAATAAAACATTTTTTTTAAGGCACCAAAACATTGGTTTAGAATATAAATGTATGTAAAAACAAGGGAAGTGGTATGGGTGAATTCTTTGGTGGTTTAAAAAAAATAAACCATTCTACAAATTAACCCTAACCTAATGTTGAGGCGGCGCATGTCGTTTTTGCATAAATTCCTATTCAAAATAAATGTTTTGGTGCATTAAAAAAAAACATAAAAAATCGAAAATTTATTTTGTATGAAAAATATTTTTTTCAAAATTTTTTTTCTCCGAAACTACGCATTACCGGCAAACAATTATTTCACTATAATTCATCTTTTAACTCGGCCTACACTATAAGCATACCAGCAATATTCGATCTAACCCCCGCTTTAACAATACTCACCCCAAATCGACCCGGCTCAATCATCCTTTTCAAGGGGAGTGTGCCGGCGGCCGACGCACCAGCACCGCGGCCGATGGAGTCTACGGTGGAGTTCTTGCTGTGGTACGAGGGACTCGGGCGTGAGATGCTGAAGTGCGAGGACGCTCCGCATGACAGCTACTACGCCCAGCTGGAGGAGCGACGCGCAGATTGTCTCGAACTCGTGAGCCAGGTCAGTTCAGGGCTGTGGCTTTATACTCGGCAGCCGAGTTCGCAAATTTTTGGTAAGCTTAATGTGTAGGCTGTAGGCTGAGTTAAAGAAATCATTTTAAGTGAAATAATTTTTTGCCGGAAAAGCGTGGTTTTGAAGAAAGCAAAAAACAAAGAAACATTAATTTATTAGGTTAACCCTTCACGTTCCCAAATATTAAATATGCTTACCTATCTTGAGTACCATGCAATTTTCGCCGCACGCAAAAAAAAACGTGAAATTTTGGCCCGTGCGTTCCCGCACAAATTGGAATATTTTGTAAGGTAATGAATTTAAATCAATAAAGTCTGTTCACAATTATTTTTAATGAAATTACGCATGCAATCATGCCAAACACTTGAGGATTCACTTATTTAGAAGCACAGATGAATTTTTTGAACCCCAGGCAAAACAAAACACCCTCGATATTTCTTTCCGATTTTTTCCTTACTTGTTACCTCCTTTACTTGTTTTACCTTGTTTTATGGGTAATATAATTGGTAAAAATATGTGCCAATAATGTGAAATCAGGGGTTTCATAATAAAGTTTTTGGAATCTAACAGGTTAACACTTCTTATCAAATTAAGCTCTTTTTTACTTGTGTGATTTTTATCCTTACATAGCCAACTAAGTACGCTTGCAGGCACCGGGACTAGGTGTCATGTAAGTGCTTGCTTTGTGTTTGTGCCGGCTACACTGATCTGAACATGAATTTTTCGTAGCCATTTCAATAACTTTACACTCCAAATAGAATTTCACAAATAATTAAGTCTTTCATAAAATTTTTATTAAATCATTTGAAAAACCTTCAGGGTACCTACAGATATTTTATCTCACAAAGTCCATTTGGCTCTGGTTGTCGTAGTGACGTATGTGTTGTATGTGTTGTGTGCGTGGACCGCGTCGCGATCATAACTGAGCGCTCTCGAGGTTACGCACACTAAATCAATGTGCATGTGCACGCCTGACAACATTCATAGCCAAACGGACTTCGTGAGATAGAATATCTGTACCCACTAGGGGGGAGCGGGGCGGCGAGAACTCGAAGAATCCATTGAATACTGTACTCAGGAAATCTGACTCAGCTGAAGTTAGTTCTTTATTTCTTTAGTTTAACATGAACACAGAAATACGCCAGTAAATAATAATATTGTATTATAAAACTAAATTAAGAACTAACGGTAAATTAAAAACTAAACTAAATAATAATAATGAAGGTGTTACCTTAAGAGGCTCTCGCTGAGTGGTTGGGTCAAGGGCCAGATCCAGTAGGCAGCCCTGCTCGACACTGTGCGTATAGTCCGGAGGTTTCTCCCTTTGGGACCCGACCATCGGTAGCCTGGGCTCGCCCCGCCGCCGGTGGTGGAAACTCCGTTTGTTTTTATATTAATTTTAGGATTTAATAAAAAAAAAAAATTATATTTATAAATGTGAAAATAAATGGATAAAATTATAAATGAAGGTGTTATAAATATACCTATAAAAAATGATTTAAACGCAAGAAAAAGGCCTTCCAAAACATTGTTGGAACTTTCAGCGAGATTGTGAGATATAATAATAATACCACATTCAGATCGATGCAACGCTCGAGGACCTGAGCAAGCTGTCCACGGAGTACAACGTGGTGTCGACCAAGACCAACGCCCTGCACCACATGAGCGAGCAGCTGCTGGCCGACCAGACTCGCCTCTCCGACCTGGGCGAGGACGTCAAGCAGCGGCTGCACTACTTCACACAGGTCGGTGCTGGCTGTGCCAGCTGTAGCCGCAGGTAGTAGGGGCCCTCGAACCGACTTTTTCAATTTAAAACATTGTTGCAACTTATTCTTGTTTGCCCGCATGTACATCTCCCAAATTCCTAAGGTTAGCTGGAATAGAATGCCCTACTTATGTCATTAAGGACGCCTATTGTACCTTATTTGTATGAATTGATATTCAATAAAGGGTATATATATAATAATACTAATATTTTGTGTCAGCGGTGCCCAGTTTAACTACTGGGCACCGCTGTTATTTCGCAGTTTATTAACCTATTCACCAGCTACTGTTAGCCATAGGCAGGCCGTTTAATGGCCTGAAGACCTTGATGAAAGACACTTCATTGAGTTTGCCAAATTTGTGACGTCCAAGTCGATGTTTTCTTTTACTTCTGCAGTAGTGAGCATACCTGCTGTTAAGGTTTTCTATTTTGGAGTCGTCGTCGGTGAACAAGACAATAGGATTTTGAATGGCAGGTCTCTCGCTGAGCCCAAAACTCTCACTGCAGGTGGAGCATATCTCTCAGCGTCTGGCCAGCACCACTATGTCGGTGGCGAGCGAGCAGTTCTACACACTGCTCACCAAGATCGACGAGTGCTTGGACTATATGAAGGTTCATGTGAGTATCCTGCTTGCTAATCTACATACATACATTATTATGATTTAAAGTGTGAGAGTAAGGGCGTTTTTGCACTTGCGACCGCACGACACGATTTGCGGTCACGTTTCTCAACACACGACGTACTGCACACGACATGTCGTTCATACTTTTTTCCACTAGTGACGATTCAGCAACTACACGGCAGTCGTGGCTTGTTTGTAGTCTTCACGTGAGCACGCTCATCGTCGTCGTGTCGTGCGGTGCGTCGTCAGCAAGTTCCAACTTGTTTCGTACAGCCGCTATTTCGTCACTGCAAAAAAACGTAACGACATAGCGGCACGGACGACATAGCCAAAAAGTCGTTTGCAAAACGTGAGTCGTGCTGTGCGGTGTCGTTGCGTGAGTAAACGGCTCATATAAATATATGGCGCTCGGAGTCGTGACCGCATTTTGTCGTGTCGTGTCGTCGCAAGTGCAAAAACGCCCTTAGTGCCCCTGAGCCGGTTATCACTGCGACCTAGGAAGATCTATTGTAATCTCTTAAAAGTTTAGAGCCCACCCCCAAGTCCGATTTTCGCTATTTTGGGGTTGAGTGCCTGTATTTGGCATGGGTTAAAAATATAACCCCCATGAATACATACATACCGCACGCTGTACTGTACTGTAAATAGACTAATCGGTGTTATGGTGCAAGTACTATGGTATATTTCAACGCACCACCGACCACCCGCTGATCATTCCCTGGATTGACTGACTGATTAACATACACAGATATTCCGCACTCCGTTTTTTCTCTGTTTTCTCCTACAAGTGTTTTTTTATTCACTTCTGTTCTTGTTTTTATTAACATTCTGTGATGTTACTATACATTCAACAGCTCTGATGAGGGCTCATTGAGTTAATGCAGAGGAAAAAAACCCATTTTGTTGTTTTAAGTCTCCATTCATTGAACTTTACAATGTTTCAGAGTACATACAAAGAGGCGCACATCTACCTAGTGAAGTACCGCCACTGCCAGAGTCGCGCCATCAGCCTGATGCGCTCGTACGTGACGCACGTGCTCAACCACGCGACGGAGCAGGTGCTGTCGCCGAGCGAGGGCGAGGAGGAAGTCGACCGCGCCGCCGACACCGCATTCGCGGTCTACTTTGGAAAATTCCAAGCGGCCGCTCCTAAACTGAGGAACGTTATTAAGGAAATTGAGGATAGAGCCGAAAAGAGCGAAGAGTGAGTGAATCTTTTTCTTCTGTTAATAGTGTAATAACTTCTTTTGTGTTGCGTGCTGATGAATTTTGCATATAAAATTTTTTGTCGAAATTTCACGAAAATGAAGCAGTTATAAAATAGGTTCACTCAACTTAAAAATATTACAAACATAAAATAATGGCCTCACCGCATACCAGCATTTTTTGTTTTTTAAGTATTTAGATTAGTTGATTTGCATCTAAAGGTGAGACCGCATTATGCAGTACTTCACTGCGACAGAGCGGCGTGACACTGCTTCAAAATATTCTTGTATGAGCTTGTATGAAGTAAACCATATTGCGCGGTAGCGATCAAGCTGATCATAATCAAGCGATTAGTTTTAAAGAATTCGGTGTTTTAGATTTTAAAGACATTTTTACATCTGTGCATCATGTATATGCAAAAACATAATTTTAGTTGGTGATCTAAATGTGAATTTATTAGAACGATCAAAAAATAAATGTGACCTAATTGATTGCATATCTCAATATAACATGCAGCAACTTATTAATTTCCCTACAAGAGTAAGCGGTGATTGCTCCTCACTAATTGATCACGCATACACAGATTGGCCAAGCTCTGACATATCTATTGAGCCTTACAAATCTAGTCTCTCTGATCATGACGCTCAATTAATTAAACTTAATTATATAACATATAAAATCTGTAATAAAAACCCCACAGTTAAAAACGAATATTTAGTGAACAAAATACCATCAGTTTTATTGAAGCCCTGTGTATGTATGATTGGAATACGCTAATTTTAAAACACATGTGTTCGATCTCTGTTGATCTGACCTTCAACAAAACCATGACTGTGATAAAACACTTATTTGACAATCATTTCCCTGTTAAATGTGTACCTGAACGAAAACCTGTTTTAAAATGGGTAGATGATGAAATTATCACGGTCAGGTACTTACTCTCGGAGTTGTATTACTTGCACGAAAAATTTTCCACCAACACCCTTGTTAGTCAATCATTAAACTCATATAAGGCATCATATAGTAATATGCTACTTTCTAAACGTAAAAACTTTGTAAGAAACACAATAGTGAAAAGTACTAACGTTGCCAAGGCGGTGTGGAACGTGATAGGCTCAGAGACATGTAGAAAGAAGAGTAAATGTGATCCGCTCGACATCTTGATGGAGAGCGTGGTCGGACACCGCGGTGATGACGCACCCGTGCGGCTCGCTAGTGAACTAAATAAATTCTACATCCATACAGCTGATAACTACGCTGTAAATTCTGACGTTCCCGCAGCGTTGCAATATTTGGCGCTATTCACACCGTGCGCCGACCGCTCCTTGCGCTTTCTGCCGCTCACTGTCGATGAGATGATTGAAACCATTGCGCAAATAAAAAAAAAACCTACAAAAGATTTTTATGAAATGCCATGTCACCTCCTACATACTATGCCTATTGTAGTAATCGAGGTAATCTGCAATCAGCTGAACTGTTGTATTCGTAAAGGTCATTATCCCAGCTCCTTGAAAAACATAAGAGTCACACCTGTGTACAAAGGGAAAGGGAGGAAGGAGGAGATGAAAAACTACCGCCCAATTTCAATAATACCTATGTTCTCCAAGGTGCTCGAGCTTGCCATATGCAGCAGGTTAAGAGCATATTATGACAATGAAAATCTTCTTAATCCAAACCAGTATGCGTACCAAGCGGGTCGATCCTGCGTGGATGCTGCTCGTGATTTACAGAACACGGTTATGAATCATCTTGAGGCCGGGAGTCAGGTCGCCTCAGTCTTTTGTGACTTATCCCGCGCATTTGACCTAGTAGATCACCCGCTACTGCTCGCCAAGCTCGAGCACTACGGAATCAGAGGTCCGTTTCTGAACTTGATCGCCTCCTTCCTCTCAGACCGGGTACAGGTCGTCGACGGTGGTGGCGTGCGATCAGCTCCTGCTAAAATTGGCAACATCGCAGTCCCGCAAGGTTCAGCTGCCGGCAATTACCTTTTCTTAATACTAATAAACGACTTACCCTCCGCAGTACCAGAAGGTAAATTCGTTCTCTTCGCTGATGATGCGAGCGTAGTTGTACATGCGCCATCAGTGGATGACCTTCAGAAAAAAATTTCATCGGCAGTGAGAGGCTTGGTGGGATGGTTCCGCTCGAATGGAATGGTGTTAAACTTGGAGAAAACTCACGTAGTTCACTTCTGCCTCCGTGGTGTTCCCCGCAACAAACTTACGGTTAAGTGTGATGGTATTGAAATCCCGCAGGTAGACAATGTTAAATTTCTAGGTTTGTTTGTGGACTCTGGGCTGAAGTGGGAGCGGCACATCGATCAGCTGTGTGACAGACTCGGTCGAGCTTGTTTTGCACTGTCGCGGCTTGCCCCGACGCTCGATATAGAGGATCTACTCAAAGCATACTACGGCTATTTTCATTCTTTAGCGACCTATGGAATCGAGCTGTGGGGTCGAGCTGCCGTTTGATACTCCTGCGCGTGAATTGTTTCGGGACCTCGGTATCATCACATTGCCAGGCGCGTACATCATGGAGGTCGCTAAGTACGTGAGACGTAACCTCAGCCTATTTCAGATCAACGGAGTCAGTCATAGCTACCCGACTCGATCTCGCGACCAATTACGTAGTGTAAAGCATCGTCTTACAAAATCGGAAAGGTCGGTAACTGTGATTGGGCCCACCATCTGGAATAGGCTGAGTGAATCTATTCGAAATGCTCCTTCGGACGGTATCTTCTCATCTAAGCTCAAGGAGTTTCTGGTCACCAAAGCATACTACTCCGCAGAGGAGTTCTTAGACCGTGATGATATCATGAAATAATAATATAAATAGGATAATAGGATAACAAATAAAAGGCCATATGTAATTGGTATATTGTTGAATTTTATATTATTTTTTATATACACAAAAATTCTATATTATTCTATAATAATATAAATATTTTTAGGTGTAATAATTATTGTATGACTTCATGACTTGTAATATGAAAAATTATTATTAATAAAAAATCTAAATCTAAATCTAAATCTATAAAGGATTCAGACCACTAGCATAACAAACACTATTTGTCCGCACAGATACGCTTCTCTTCTATCAGACATCGAGCGTGAATACGCGGCGCGACGGCGGCAGGTGGCGGGCGCTCCGACCGCTGCGGCTCTCGCATCGACAGCACGCACGCACGCTAGAGATCACTGCACACTGCTGCGCTCGGCATGCTCCCTGCTGGCGCACGCTGCACGCGACGAGTGTGCTCTATACGCACACTTCTTCAGCAAGCCGTCGCAGGCGCTTGAGTAAGATAATATACAATACAGTTATTGTCATTATTTGTCATTGTTTCCATTGTGTTTAATTGTTTTTCATTGTTGTTACATTTCACTCTACCCTTCAAAAGATAACGAATTAAAGTGCAAAATTAATTTGCCTATGAATGATAATAATAAAACCTAAACAGTTTTGTATAACTTTTATTCATGATCTTCGTCGCCACTGACGGATAAATCTGTCACAAATATTTCGTGCATAAATTTTGGAGTGTAAAGTTTTATTGACAGTTTTTTTATTGATATGTGGAAGTTAAGAAATCTGTAACACAGTACCTACATGATTGAAAACGCTTTAAACTGTATTAAAAAATAAATAAAAACCGAACCATAAACTCTGGAACGCTCTACCTGCCTATTGATCCCAAGTTTAGAATGTTTTTTTTATTTAAGCGCGACCTGTGGCCCCGAGCCACCCACAAGATTTCTAACAACATGGACATCTGTTCGCATGCGTGGGTTGCGAATGCTTTGCCGGCCTGACAGGTGCCTATTCAAGCCTCTTAAGGGACCCGAGACTGTGCTTGGGAGGAAATTATGTTTTAGCATGTTCTAGTTTCATATATTTGAATAGCAGCCAATTGTTTCAGAGATTACCTCCAGTCGCTGTGCAACGGGCTGTACGACACGATGCGACCGTACATCATCCACATCAACCACCTGGAGACGCTGGCGGAGCTGTGCGCCATCCTCAAGGTCGAGGTGCTCGAGGAGCAGGTCAGCAATGACAGTGAGTCTTCACATCCGCATATGTTCGCACATGTTGTTATAACAATTAATTGGTGACGGTGAGTGTGTTGTGTTGTTGTTATTTTTTTATTATAATTGTTTTTTTTTTTCAAAATATTAACTCGTTGAGTCACCACCTATTAACCTCTTGGAAAGGAAAAAAAGAGGTGTTAGAATATATATTTTTCTGTTTGAGTGCGGAATTCTTTCTAGGGGTCTTTCATATCAATTGAAAGGTCCCTTCACTTCTTACCTAATACGATAAGAAGGGAAGCAGCCTATAGTTTTACGTGGTATCTGAACCATGTTTGGACTGGGCATAGAAACAGCAAAGTCTGATAAAGAAATACTGAAAGGTTTTGCTCAGGAGGACATGGAACAAGGCTTCAAACTTCACGCCTTAAACCTAGAAATGCAGAATGATTGGCTAACAGTGGGCGACTTCTGCAGCCCTCCTGCATTGAAGTGGAAATCCATAATATACAACTGGTCCCCTGAGCTGCTTAAGTTCTACTTAAATGCATTCCAGCTTACTCTCCCCGACCCGAGTAACCTAGTTAGATGGGGGAAATCTACAAATAGACTATGCCCGTCATGTAAGGAGTTCGTAGGCATGGCCAAACATTTGTTATGCGGATGCAAAATACTACTTGAGCGAGGCCAGTATTCCTACCGTCATGATAAAGTCCTCCAAATCATCAGAGAGGCCATCAACCAGTCAATTGCACGGACCAGGAAAGGGCAAACCAGTAGCGGCTTCCAGAAGGTCAACTTTGTGAAACCTGGAGCCAATAAGCTGCCCAAAGATAGGACTAAACCTTCTTCAATTTTGGGAGCAGCAAAGGATTGGAAATTGTTGATGGACACACATGAGAAGCATTACCAAATGCCTTCGGAAATCTGTACCACAGCATTAAGACCGGATATACTCATATTCTCAAAAGCGACAAAGTACTTGTTGAACTTACAGTTCCATGGGAAAGTAACATACCGAAGGACCACAACATCAAACTTAACAAGTACTGCAACTTAGTAGACCGGATTGTGAGAAACGGATTCAAGACTGATCTCTTCGCTGTGGAAGTCGGAGCAAGAGGACTACCAGCGAAGTCGCTCTACAGTCTCTTCAAGAATCTAGGGCTCCCAAGATCGACGCTAAGCTCATATATGGAGAGAGCTTCGAAAACGTCACTGGAAGCATCCTACAGAATATGGATAGGTAGAGAGAGGGAGGTCGAGAGCGGGACTGGTGGTTTCCCCGCGTCCTAGTCAACGCAGACTAGCTGACGAGGGCTTGAAGCGAGCCGAAACGTGAAGCATGCGCGGGAAATTTAGAGTGGCCACTCGCTAGTCCCGGCCTCGATTAATACCCTCCTCTACTGCCGATGGGCCCGGATATGTTCGGTGAAGCCATCACAAGCTTAGATCCACACCTTCCTTCTTTGATGAGCGGTTTGTGGACGGGGGCGCGTGCTGGTGTAGGCCGCTCATGTATACTATGGTGCGTTGTAGCGGTGTGGACGGGGGCGCTGGGTGTGCTGGTGTAGGCTGCTTATTTATACTATGGTGCGTTGTAGCGGTGTGGACGGGGGCGCTGGGCGTGCTGGTGCAGGCCGCTCATGTATACTATGGTGCGTTGTAGCGGTGTGGACGGGGGCGCTGGGCGTGCTGGTGTAGGCCGCTCATGTATACTATGGTGCGTTGTAGCGGTGTGGACGGGGGCGCTGGGGCGGGCAGCGGGCGCGCTGCTACAGGACGCGCAGGAGCGGCTGGTGTTCCGCGCGCACGTGCACCTACGCGCCGACGTGCTGCACTACCGTCCCGCTCCCGGAGACCTCGCCTACCCCGACAAGCTGCAGATGATGGAGGTGCGTACTTAAAACTTAGGGCACATGACTTTTTCGTCGATCACTTTTGCATACTGATTTGAAGCTCGTAAAAGTCCTAGCAATAAGTTTTTATTTTTATATAATTCTGCTCCATGTTACCATTATCCTTGGGGTTGAGTGCCTGTATTTGGCATGGGTTAAAATATAATCCCCAGGAATACGGCTTCCATTGTGAATGAGCGGTTCACATTCACAAATGATGTGTATGGGTGTTTTATCCTCTTTTATACAGAACCTGCACTCCTGCACGTTGTTAGATGAATTCGCTTAGGCTTAACTCACATGTAGCGACCACAACCAATTTTAGGTGAATTGTATGTTGTAATGTAAAACTTTTTTGTTTTTAGCAAATCGCGATATCAATACAAGAGCAGAGTTTGAAGCGGAGTGACTCACGTAACTCGATGGTGTCGGACGTGTCGGCTACCTCACAAGAGGTCGCCAACATCAACAGGCGGCCGCAAGGTCTCAATTTATATTCATTTCCTTTTTATTATAAAATATTTTCGAGGCAACTCATCCCACCAATATGAAATTATTGTCTCAGTGTGCAAGCAGGACCATGGGCATTTACTTTTTTATATTTTTTTTATTTATTTATTATAATTATTTTTTTTATATTTTTAATTTTATTACAACTAGATTTGTGAACGGGCCTGTTCATGAATATAATAATGTTATTATAATGAGATTAATTAATGTTTTCTTTCTTTCTTACTTTTTACAGTATTACAATATTGTTCTTCGTGCCTTATAAAATACATTTCTTAACGTGCTCGTCAGTATTGTGCTGTAATTTACACCTTGCAGCACAGCACCTCTGCTTACCCAGATTTTTGGGATAAACAGTGTGGTATCTATGTATGTATGTACAATATTGTTGAATTCAGCTCCTGCTCGATAATTTAGGGCGTAAATTCAATCCTGTCACACTGTTGACATTAGCTTTTAAGGCGCCTAGAAACACCAACGGCGTAGCGCGTAGTAGTTTTCGTAAGGGATTTTTTCATAAATTGCGATCCTTCGCATTAGAACTTTAAAAAGCATGTGATCGATAGATAGAACAAATGGCAGGATTTTGCTATAAAATTCCATTCATATTCTCTTTAGTTTCTAGGATTAAGTCTTCAAAGTTCACGCGAAAGAAAAAATCGTATAGTTTGTATAGAAAATAATAAAATTTTGCAACCAAAAATGTGTGATCGATAGAAAAAGAATTGTTCTATATTTTGCTGTAGTTTTTAGCCTTTGGATTGGTCTAGTTATCACGGGCTACTTCTTCAAAAATCCATATGTGGCGTTACTAGGCGCCTTAAAATATGCTGTAGTGAAAGTGATGTTTTCCCGC
The DNA here is from genome assembly GCA_946902875.1 of Nematopogon swammerdamellus. Lineage (NCBI taxonomy): Eukaryota > Metazoa > Arthropoda > Insecta > Lepidoptera > Adelidae > Nematopogon > Nematopogon swammerdamellus. The sequence continues at coordinate 24,703,284 of OX336333.1, read as the reverse complement.
CAGCTTCGCCGGCAGACCTGCACGGCATGTGGTACCCGGCGGTGCGGCGCACGCTCGCCGCGCTCTCGCGCCTGTACCGCTGCCTGGAGCGCCGCGTGTTCCAGGGCCTCGCGCAGGAAGCCATCTCCCTCTGCGTCGCGAGCGTGTCGTCCGCTGCACACCAGATCTCTGCCAACCAGGTCAGTATCATATCTAATATTGTACAGTACCTAACTATTATTATTTTTGATAAACTATCAGCTTAATATGCTGATCTGTTTATGTTTATGATGGTCACTGCTGATCTTTTTTCATTATCTAAATACTTTGTCAAGCCTATTTTTGAATGCGTTTATCGTGGGTGTTTCAATAACTTCCTCGGGCAGTTTATTCCGTCTGGTCAGGATACTGTTAGTCAGGAAGCGCTTTCTTGCTTCGGTTGAAAAGTTTTTTTCATTGAGTTTCAAGCTGTGACCTCTTAGGTGATTACCTTTTAATATATTTCTACAGTGCTAGTATTATACTTCTGCATTGCAGAAGGTGGGCATAACAGAGTGTGCAATTGCTTCCAGTTGAACTATTTACACATCTTTGGTATTGTTAGGTTTTCTTTAAATCTTCCTCCACTGAGGGAGGTCATATGAAGCATATAGGCACTAGGCACATACTATGTTGCTTCTTATTGTGTAAAAATAAGTACCCGAGGGATTTTACCCAGTGATTCCTAAGGTCATTTGGAACAAAAAATCTGTATGAAATATTTCTCTAGCATATCTTTTTTTTTCACATACAAAAATATTTTAAAACCTCCTGTCAACATGATACGAACACACCAGCTCCAGATGGTTTAATGTCATTGAATGTATTCAATAAAAATGTATAATTACTTGCAGACCAATATTGATGGGGAGTTATTCGAAATAAAGCATCTCTTAATCCTAAGAGAGCAAATCGCTCCGTTCCAAGTCGACTTTATAATAAAGGAGACGAGCCTCGACTTCAGCAATGTGAAGAACGCGGCCTACGGGCTGCTACAGAGGCGACGGCAGATATTCTCTATGAACAGCAACAATGCACTGCTGGAGTTTCTGCTGGAGGGCACGCCGATGGTGAGGGAGCACCTGCTGGACTCGAGGAAGGAGGTGGACAGACAACTCAAGAACTGCTGCGAGACTTTCATCAGAGATGCGACAGAAATACTCGCTGCACCGCTCATGGCTTTCATTGAAAAGGTGAAATAAGTATTAGTTAATTTAGAATAAGAATTTGAAAACAGTGTTGGAACATAATAGTAAACTAGATGACACCTAATGCAGGTGGAATGTCAAAAATAACCCTTAGGTATGCTTACCCTCCTTCATTTCCATGCAATTTTTGCAGCGCAAAAAATCTGGAAATTTGGGTTCAATAAACTCAAATTTTTACTAAAATACTGAAGTCAGATCATTAAACTCTACTCGCACTAATAGCCAATGAAAATTATCCACATAATGATGTAAAACAAGTGAGGATTCACTTATTTAGAAGCACAGATGGATTTTTTTAACTCCGGGAAAAACAAAAGACGCTTTGACATTTTTCCGAATTTTACTAACGTGAAATTGACAATTCCCCCATACAAATCGCCCGTGTGTTCTGTAGGGATGGCAAAGGTTTTTTTATCTGTACAACCGCATGCATTCTCAATCGTTTTAATAAGGAACATTCATTGAAATGGTTATTAGCTATATTTGCAACGACCGATCGGACAACGGACCAAATTGGAATTAATGTTTTTAATCCTTTAGGTGCAAGCCGTTACACCGATCGAACAGCTACGGAGTCAACCGTGGGCCGCTCCTGAACAAATAGGAGTGGTCATCAAGGAAACTCAGAGAAGAATCAAATCACATCTGTCGCCACTGCAGAGATCAATGCAACTCTATCTCGCCAACAAGGAAACAGAGTTTATTCTGTTTAGGCCTATACGCGTAAGATATGATTTATGATGAATGATTTGAAGTTGAGAATTAGAGCCATATTATCACTGCAACCTAGATAGATCTATTGCGATCTCTCAACAGCTCGGATAAAATAACATCAAGCAGCAAGTAAGGCACGCAGACTTGGTGGAAGGACCGTGCGAAGGTGGGAGGGGGCTATCCTGTCGCCCTATAGCACCAGATCTAGTCGTTTTATCCCTTAGTCGCCTTTTACGATGTGCACGGGGAGAGATGCAGAGGGACTATTCCTTTTAAGTACCGGCCCATAATTTGCCTCACTGCACAGACGGGCAATCGGCATCCGTGAGCTGTAACCCCCGATTGATGCCGGCTTCATATCTATCATGCCATATTCATGTATACGTCAGTTCTGTATGCATTCCGCATCAACGTGGCAGAATTTGTATATTATTTTGTATGACATCCTCTAATCCTTTCTCTGTATTCAATCAATCAATCAATATGTAATCTGTAGGTATTTGTTGCTTTCTAAAATATAATGAAAAATAATCTGCACTAAAGGCAAGTACAGTTCCCGGCAGAACATACGGAGAGAGGAGCTTTAGCAATAGACAACCCGGTTGTAGAGCTCCGTCCCTGCCGCACGTCTCTGTGCGACAGGGACGACGCTCTACAACCGGATTTTCTCTTTCTAAAGCTCGACACGAATTATTTACTGCCGGAAACTGTACTGTCACTTTGATATGAAGTAAATAATTATATCTTCTTCCCTACATATTATAAAATCCAAAATCGGCCGTCTGTATGTATGAATGTATGTATGTTCGTTTATAGAACAAGAACAGCTCAACCTGTTCGCTTGCGATTTTCGCCTATATATGTGACATATCTTCGCCAGGTTATTTTAAGGCTATATAGCATCACGTTGAACGTGAAAGCACCTCGGCCTTCGGCCTCTGCTAAAAACTGAGAAGACTCAACCTGTTCTTTACATGAAGCCTCGGGACAAGCTCAGGGGGAAAATGTTGAATCCATACTAAGTTTTTTTGTAAAGTCACAGGCATTGATTCGTGCTGAAGTAGATTAAAATATCAATATAGTTACTATGGGCCTGGCATAGCCAAAAATGGCTAAAGCCTTGAACAAAGTAAAGATAAAAAAAAACAAGTCTATAGTAATATTTTTATTGTCTTATTCATGTTGAATCTAATCAGCATGTTCTTATAAAACATATTTTTGTTTCAGAATAATGTTGTGGGGTATTTTGTACAAATGGATCAAATCCTCACAAACGCTGCCTACTCATACGATGACGGCCTCATTGCGAGCTGTCCCACACCAGAGCAGGTGTCCGTCTTCATATCCTCCGCCAGTCTTCTGAACAACGCGACCGAGGTTGCTCCCTATGGGAAGACAAGACGGAAAACCAGCACCGCTCACAAACTACAGCCTACAGTCACAGACCAAAACCCGCTCCCCGGTGAATCCGAACAGCCTTCACAGGCTAATATGGTTTAAAAATAAAATTTTATTTATATAAGAAAACAATTGTTTATTTACATGCATATTGTTATATTATATCAGACTACAATTAATTTATTGAAAATAAATACACAACGTTCCAAGTTCCCAAAGGCATTTTATCAACAATAAAACGAACGAAACTTGACCAGAGTTTTATTGAAGTCGGCAATAAATTTTTTTTCGATACACTAATTACACTAAGAGTTCGATTTGAAATTACGCTCTGAGCCAGAACATGGCGCTGCGGATGCGGTTGTAGTCGGGCACGGCCTCGGTGGGACCGACGGCCGCCACAGCCGGGCAGCGGTCGAAGATGTACTTGTTGCAGACCTCGCGCACGTTGGCCGCGGTGACCGCCTCGATGCGCGCGTCCAGCTCGTGCAGCGGGATGCGGCGGTTGTAGCAGAGGGTCTGGCGGCCGATGTCCTCGCACACGGGCGTCGTGCCGTCCAGCTGCAGCAGCATGTTGGTCTTGAGCAGGTTGCGTGCGCGCTCTATCTCCGACTCGGTCACCGACGTGCACAGCTTCATCCACTCGTACTGCACGTTGTGCATCATGTCCTCAATCTGCAGCGGCTCCGCCACGAAGTACACACCCCACAGTCCCGTGTCCTTGTAGCACGTGTTGAAAGACTGGAAGCTGTGAGCGAGCCCGCCCTCGGACGCCGCGCGCGCCAGGAAGGATGCGTTGTTGCCGCCGCCGCCCTGCGACCGGTCCCACGACCCGATGTACGTGTTGGCGACCATCAGCGGAATGTTATCCGGGTCGCACCAGCCGGTGCCCTCCACCGCGATGGCGACGTGCGCCAGCGGCATCGAGTCATCGCGCGACTTGATCTCGGAGCCGGTGAAGCGGCACGGCGTCAGCTGTGGAATTTCGCTGCCGTAGTTGTTGGAGAGACTGCCTAAGTGCTTCTTGGTGAGCTCTACTAGCTGCTCGTGGTTGACTCCGCCGGCGCCGGCGACTACGATGCGCGCCGGCTTGTAGTGGTCGTGGATGTACTGCTGCAGATCGGCCTTGGAGATCTTCTTGATGTTCTTGGTGGGGCCGAGGATGGTATTGCCGAGCGGCGTGCCCTGGAAGGCGGTCGCGTGCAGATGATCGAACACCACCTCCTGCAGGTTGCTCTCGACGTCCTGCATCTCGCGCAGGATGACCCCGCGCTCGCGCTCGATCTCCGGCTCGGCGAGCTTCGAGTTCTGTACAATGTCGGCGAGCATCTCGATTGCAGTGCCGACGTCTCCGGCGAGACACTTTGCATAAAACACAGTTTGTTCGCGGCTCGTGTAGGCATTCAGGTGTGCTCCCATGTTCTCCACGAGAAGCTCGAGATCGGTCTGAGAGCGTGTAGCAGTCCCCTTGAATGCCATGTGTTCTAGGAAATGTGCGACGCCATTGTTCTTGGAGGTTTCGTAACGCGAGCCGGCATCGATCCAGAGGCCTACTGTGGCGGTGGCTGCGCCCGAGTCCTCGCTCGCTACGCGTATGCCGTTGTCGAGCTGAGTCATCTTAGTAGGCGGCACGTTCATGAGTGCAGTCTTGTACTCGGCGGAGGTGGCCATTAGCCTCGCCTGAGAGCGCCCGATCAGCCCCAGTCTTAGCACGCTCGGTAGTTTCAACATCCTGCTCTATATTCGTTGGCGCCCGCTTTAAATGAAGCACTCGGTGCCCGGCTCTTTTTATTCCCCTACGAAGTTGTAGGATTTACGTAATGGATGGTAAATTTTTCACTATCGCTTCAGTCAGACAGGCTGCGCAACCTCCACAGACTAAATATATCTAGATCTTTGACGTTTAGTTGACTGACAGCCAGCAGAACAGTGCTGCCACCTACATGACAAAATTAAAAACTCCCGACACATCAAAAGCCCTCAAAAAGTAAAAATTTAATTCCCGCTGAGCTAAAAGGCGTCGGGGGACCAACGCCTTTAAAATAAACTCGATCCCCCGTCGCCTAAGCGGAAATCCCCCGACAACTAGGCGGAAGTAATTTTTTACTTTTTGTTTGAGGGCTTTTGAAGTGTCGGAAATTATTTATTTAATCAAGTAATTAAGTAATAAAAACAATTAATAAAGATCTAAAACTAATAACTAAAACTAACCTAAAACATAACTTACCTATCTAACAAAAGAAAAATTAAGAAGAACCTATAAATAAAAAATTTCTTCTATAATAGTTCAGCCGAGGCAGCCATAGTCCATAGGACGCTAGCGTTCCCTCTTTGAATTTCTAGGCTTATGCGGCGTATGAAGTAAGCCTTGGCACGCACGTCACCGGACTTATCCACTAGCAATTTCCCGATGGTTTCGGCAAAAGCCAGTGCGTCCGGTGACCACACACCAAGGGTTTCCACCGCAAAACCTAGAAACTCAAAGAGGGTTTTTAGGGACTCATACTTAGTATTTTTTTGAACTTTTATTTCAAGCTTTATAAATGGAATTCAGAAAAAAGTTATTTGATTGTTTTGTACGAGTCCTTCAATGCAGGAGAGCTTTGACGCAGCTGTGAGGGAGAGAAGACAAGGACGGCGGGGCTGGACTTCCCGCAGCGCCGGAGAAGAGGCAAATTCGCGGAAGTCGCCATTTTGTATGAAATTTTTTGCGTGAAATTTAATTTTTTTTTATTTTTGGCCCCAGTTTTGATTTCCGCAGGCTAAGCCTTTTCTAATAGCAGTGTATTCTGGTCCTTTATGCTCCTGTATTTTTTTTACGAGGTGCAACAAATAGTAAATGAGAAGAAGAATGAAAAACAAGACATGGCTATACGGTCACAATATCCTTAAACTGAAAAAAAAAGTTAACTGTCAGGTGCTTACAGATGTGTGAATTAACAGAAGTGTCATTGGGCTGTCATAAGTGTCAAAGCGTGTTCAGTTCGAGTTTTCTGTCTCTCTATAGCATTTTATCGTGCCGAAAGCTATTCACAGTGATGCCCGGAGCATAATCCTAAAATTGAAATAGTTTTTGAAGAGGATCCTCGACAAAAAGCGCCATAATTCCATTTCATCAGATTTACAAAAGAATATAAGATGCTAAAGATTAGTGGTGCCAGTTGTAAACCAAATTTTTCCCACATAACAGATACATTTTAATTTGATGTTTTGTGATTGATTGAATTTTCAGGTGTAAGTAAATGGCTGCCACTATTTAAAAAAAGAAGAAGAGAAGGGCTCATTTCCAAAATTGTTAAGGAAAAGAACGCTTCAGAAGAAACACTTACAAAAGAGCCAGATATCCGCAAGAAAAAAAAAAAACAATCCAAAACAATATGTCTGGGGTGTGGCCTATATAGATCACGACTATCATAATACTATACGCGTACAACTGAAATCACAGCGAAATTATTAAGTGACCATACTTATTGTAAACCAGGATTTAAATATAGACAATTATTTTTGAGTACATACTCATTTTTCACATTGAAATTTCATCCTCTATTTATTTCACTATTTACGAATTAAATACTTTTTTACACCAATATTTGTTTTTTAGTTAATTTTAGCATAATATACTCACATGCATAGTTTTGATAACACGTAATAAAATCTATGGGGGAGGTCTATGTTCAGCAGTGGGCGTTTTGTGGCTGATAATCGTAGCAAAATAGCTATTCTAAATAGTCAACCACATATTACATGAAATATCTTGACTTAGGGCCCGGCCACATCACCATGGCGGCGCGGCGCCGCCGCCCCGTCACCGCCCTGGCGCGGTGCGGCGGCGCCGCGCAGTGAAAACACCGTAGTAGTAGTAAAGTTCCGGTGCAATCGTGAATGCCACCGTTTTATTTGATGTTACACTCTCGAACCGTTCCTCTACTAAGAATAAAAGAGTAAAAGGCGACTAAGGGATATGACTCCCTTCTTATAATAATAGGTGGTAGGGTTTAACCCGCCTGGGTTGGCACCACCGCCCTGAATGAAAGGTCGGTCGAAACGGTTTTGTAAATAGTTTGTATTTTCCGTCCAGTTCAGTGTAGCCGGCACGACCGAAGGGAAGCACTGACGTGACACCAAGTTCATCCGGTGTTATGGGCTGACATCACGGATGTTGTAGGTGATGTAGACAACCGTGTCAGTTTCCACAAAAAAAATAAAAAAAATCAGTATCAATATTGTTTGCACAAAGCAACATACGAACTGAACTGTTCGAGAATGAAACATCAAATAAAACGGGGACATTCACACTAAAATTTTTTTTACAAATAGACGCTCGTGCTCGTCCGTATCCTGCCTGCCTGCCTGCTGCCTGCCACAAAGAGAATATATACCAAAGTCAGTCCAGCCAGCCAGCCAGCTTGGTGCGCCACCTGAAAGCCATTGTCGTGCCTGCTGTTCCTGCGATCCTGCGGAACCACTACTTGAAGTGATAAATAAATGATGTTTTGGTGTTTTAAAAAAAAATTACCAGGGTTAATAGTTAATATATAGCTGATTAATATGTCGCTACGCGACGCATCTTCTATATATAACCTAATTTTGAGGCGGTGCATGTCGTTTTTGTTACGTTTGTATTTCCGAAAATAAAGCTTTTAGGTGGTTATAAAAAAAACTAAACACCCTAAAAAAATTTAAACACCCTAACATTGCTTAAAAAAGAAAAAAAAAGAAAAAGATTTTGTGGGATTCGAACCCATGGTCCAAAAAATGCAAACCCTACACGCTTACCACTGAGCTAACAAGTTACTTAACCGACCAAACGAATATCGGTTTCTATTGGTTCGCTCCGGGGGGCGAAGGAGTAGGTATGAGTGAAGGAACAGCAGGCACGACAAAGGCTTTCTGGTGTCGTACGGCAGTCCAGCCAGTCATACATATCATATATTCTTTGGTCAGTCAATCAATTGTCACAGCACGAGAAAGTTCTTGCCTGCCTGCGCTCCCGTCTCACCAACCTACGGCACCGTATATTTCAGTTCAGTTCAGTGTGCACCATCATCCATTCCATACTTAACTCGTTCGTTCATTCCTGCTATAAATTAACGTGGTGCCTTGTTCTCCCTAAATTGACTCGTAATCGAACGGCGCCCTTGCACGCACAGTGCCATAATAAATATACCTACCTGTGCTTGTGGCATGTTTCGGTGGTGGTGAGGGTCGGCGCGTATGCGCGCGATGCTCCGCGCTGGAGTGAGTGGTAGCCGTGGGGTGTTCAAGACCGCGCGCGCGGAGTCGGTGCGGTGAGATGAGTGGCGTGGGCGTGGGGCGCGGAGGCGGCAGCGCGAGCTCGGCGCTCAGCCTACTCAGCCACATCAAGTACGAGCATCTGGTGGCGGGTATCTCCGGCGGTGTTACTTCCACCCTCATCCTACACCCACTTGACCTCATCAAGATTCGATTCGCAGGTGAGCTAGGACATTTGGGCTCTTCCAGCCGATTGACGGTGACAGACAAATTTGCAGGGAATTCTTAGGTTAGGCCGTACAAATTGTCTAAAAAGCCATCTCAAGTTAATTCAGCGTTGCCAGTTCAGGTTTTCAAAAATTCGTTTATGTAATTGGAGAATCCGTATAAATCTGTTTTCTTCTATGAAAAGATATAAAGAAAATCCGTACTCCATACAAATCTTCTTGCGTGAAAATCCGTATAAATGATAAATTTGTATGAAAACTCAGGTATTTTAATTCCGTATCTTACATTGAAAATCCGTATAAATTCGGATAAATCCGTACATATGGCAACGCTGAGTTGATTTAACCTGTTGGCTCCCACAGATTATAATAATGCTTACTCCCGGGCCACTTTCACCGCGCGGCGCCTGCACATAAACTCAAATATTTCGTAAACAAGCCAGATCAATAGACTATACTTGTGCTTACATAGCGAATGAAATTATCCACAAATATATGTCAAACAAGTGCGGATATACTTATTTAGAAGCACAGATGGATTTTTTGAACTCCAGGAATTTTTTCTAACCCAAAATTGACTCAAATAGTCATCTCCGAGGCCATAGCTTGAAGCTGAATGTCACTGTCAGCTCAACACATCCGAGACGAAACTTCCGGTCAAATAGAGCAGTGGAAATGTGGAACAAACTGCCCGAAGATGCCGTACAAGCACCCACCACCAATTCCTTTAAAAACAGGCTCGACAAACACCTAAAAAACAACACCAAACTAAACCAACATCAAAATAACAAAGCACCAGTGAATTTAGACATGAACACATCAGCTTAGGCTGTTCGTTCATCAAATAAATAAAATAAAAATAATTAAAATTCACAATTCCCCTTACAAAATGTAGATAAAGATCTCTTCAAATAATGCATGCACGCAGGCCCATCGGAACGTAACAGATCAAAGGAAAATGTTGTAAATATCATGTCCAGTTGTGCAATACATAACATGAATGAGATGAGTCCTTTTGAAACCAATGAAGCATAATGAAGGGTTAGGGAAATGTGTAGAAGAGGAGCGCAGGTATGGAGGGCACCAGAAGGTGGTGGTGTGTGGTCCCTAATATATCCATGTTTGAAATAATTTATGAAAGTGCTCAAAATGTCTGGATGGTGGCCAAGCACAACTCAAGCTAATACATATGTAAGGTGCCCCGTCATATGACTCGTTTCTTGAAATTAAATCTCTACCAGTCTGTAACAAGCTTCACATAGCTATTAAATTTACGACATAAGTGTGAAGGTGGAGACCGTACACATACCTACATAATATATGTATGTATCCACTGTTGAAGTCACTACTTATTTACAGGAAATTATATTTATAAAAAGTAAGATAATGCTGTATCATGTGGGGTCGGTACTAGGGTTTTCGCGTACCCGGTGTTTTTTCATACCCGGGTATCGGGTATTTTTTTAATATATACCCGGGTACCCGGGTATTACATTATGTATAGCTATATACGAGAAAAACTGTTGCAAGAAGAGAATCTAACGCTGGAAAAGGCTATGATAATTGCAAAAAGTGTGGAGATATAAAAAAAAACTAAATAAATCAGCCAGCAAGAATGGAGAAGAATCACCAATTTATAGTTTAAAATGAAAAGGAATAGATGCTCTACCTATTCATTTCCTTCTTCGACTGTTAAAGACAACAAATTTTAAGCAAAATACAAAACACGGAAACGGAGATAAATCAGCTATATCACCAAAGACATCTGATTGTGAATGAAACTGCTGCTGCAGGCATTATTAATTTTGTATGTATAGATTTAATTGTTTTTGTTTAATATGAATTATGAGGGGCATGTAGTAATTTATCTGCAGAAGGCAAACACCAATACAAACAACATTACCTCACTCACTTCACCAGCCGTCTATGGCCACAGAGTAAATAATCACTAAGTTTATCTATGGCTGGCACAGGCAACCAGTGTTGCCAACTCGGCTACTACAAAATATGGTACTGTGGTGTTAAAAAATGCTGATAATACGCTAACTATATTTTCTAAGTGCCAAAAAATTATACCCCGGGGTCCCGGGTATTTTGGGAAATTTTACCCGGGTACGAAATCGCCTGTAAACCCGGATATACCCGGTCCCGGGTACCCAGGTAGAAAACCCTAGTCGGTACTTAACCCATTGATTGCCACCACATCTTTAATACACTACACCTACATGCCACTATATTTTATTGATGATTTAGATCAATTATTATATAAAAATTATTTTTTTAATATATAAAAAATTTAATTAATAAATACCCTGAAAATATGCGTGACCGCACCCTGTGCGTTGGTGGCACTGGTGAAGTATTTTTCATCAGCGGTGCCATTCAACGCACCATTTGCGTTCGAATCTAGAAAGTATTATGCAACATGCAATTACTTCTTATTCTTTTTTTTATTTCCTGTGGCAACCAGCGAACTTGCGTCGTTTATTACTTTTTAATTTAAAGAAAAAAATTTCTTCCCCATACATTTTGAGAATAGGTATTTAAAAATTGTATAGAAAACATATTTTTTTTTGTTTCAAAATTTTTTTTTCGCCGCAGAAGTTGTTCTGATGTCAGTTAAAAATATTGTGGGGGCAATTGCAACGCCGTGTTTAAATAATTGGTTGCGCTGTAGTATAAGGCCTGCTAATTAGAAAATTGCTGATAGGTGGGACTGGTAGGTGAGGGTCTAAGGAACTACTATCAAAAAGATTTAGGGCGCGGAGACTTGTACTTTCGGAGAAATTTTTTTTTGAAAAAAAATTTCATACAAAATAAAAAAAAAATTTTTTTTTTAAGGCTCAAAAACATTGGTTTTGAATATAAATGTATGTAAAAACAAGGGAAGTGGTATGGGTGAATGTTTTGGTGGTATAAAAAAAAATTAACCCTAACCTAATGTTGAGGCGGCGCATGTCGTTTTTGCATAAATTCCTATTCAAAATAAATGTTTTGGTGCATTTAAAAAAATAAAATAAAAAATCGAAAATTAATTTTGTATGAAAAAATTTTTTTTAAAAATGTTTTTTCTCCGAAAGTACAAGTCTCCGCGCCCTAAATCTTTTTGATAGTAGTTCCTTAGACCCTCACCTATCAGTCCCACCTATCAGCAATTTTCTAATTAGTAGGCCTTATACTACAGCGCACCCAAATAATTTGTTATATAATTTTAATAATAAGTAATTATTACTTCAAAAAAGATTATACCTAAAATCATTTATCTATCCAACAAGGATTTACCCAGGTATGCCAGTGAACGCACCGTATGCGTGCATATAGTTCTATGATTGATTATACAATGAAACAATGAAAATTATTGTGTAAAACGAAGAATATTGCTCATCAATTACTTCCCATAAATTTGTATAAAGGACACCAGTGTATTTCTTGATTTATTTGATAATAAAAAGTAGCGCAATTCAAGCCAATTTTTTTCCAACTGACGAAACGAAACTGACAGCGCGCCTAAAACCGACAGTGTTTTTACATGTAAAAATTATTTCCCTTAGCCTGTGTTGCCAGAAATTTAACCAAATTTATCTATTTTTTTTAACAGCGACCATAAATAGGCAAGCTCCACTTGAACGCACATGGTGCGTTGGTGGCACCACATCGAAATCTCGTTCAACGCAAACGGTGCGTTGGTGGCAATGAATGGGTTAAAAAGGATAGCCCCACTGCATCTCTCCCCGTGCATGTTGTGAAAGACGACTAAGGGATAAGGACAAGATGCCGTGCATAATGGCGACAGGCTAGCCACCTCTCACCTTGGCACGGTCCTTCCACCGAGTCATGTAGCAGGCGAGTCTTCGTGCCTTACTTGCTGCTTATCTTCTCTTAAAACTTTGCTTAATGTGGTGGTCAGTGTTATGCTGTAATTTACAAGAGTACTTGCAGCACAACACGGACTACTCTGCTTACCCCGATTTTTGGGATACAGCGTGTGATATGTATGTATGTTAGATAATACTTTATGATGACAAATAGAAATCCCAAGTTCTCAGATATACAGTGACACAGAGGAATTTCTTTTCTTTACTTTGGGGTTCTGCTCCGCTTACTAGTCGCGTAGTAACGTAGCAGACTATCTGACAAGGGCTTGATGCGAGCCGAAACGTGAAGCATGCGCGGGAAATTCAGAGTGGCCACTCGCTAGTCCCGACCTCGATTAACACCCTCCTCTACTGCCGATGGGCCCGGATATGTTCGGTGAAGCCATCGCAAGCTTAGTTCCACACCTTCCTGCTAGCTGACGAGGACTTCCTGTGAGCTGAAACATCTAGTGCCCTGTAAGAGAGAAAGTTTGGCGAATCGCTGGTCTGGAGCTCGGTTGAATCGTTCTAATTGCAATGGGTCCGGTGGTGTTCGATAAAGCCATTGAGTGCTCAATTCTTGACCTGCCTCTCAGACGCTGGGAAAGACTTAAACTTGATATGGACAAGATGAATGTTGAAAGGCCCCCGGCGATTGCTAGTTCAAATAAAAGCCGCCTTGAACTTTCAAGGCGTGTCTTCCACACTTTGTGCTGGTTCTTCTGTCTTCAGGCTGAACGTGATTCATAATATAATGATAGTAGCTAAAACAAGAAGAAGGAGCCTAATGATATAATTAATTAAATATGTTATAAGTATTATTTTTATTATATATGTATAATGTAATATTTATTGTATAGGGTGTCCCATTTCAACAGTATTTGCTTACCACCATGGCATTCCTCGTTGAATAGGCTTCAAAGTAAGACCCAGTAAAATGTTTTCCTAGTACTCATATTTTTCGAGATAATCGAGGTTAAAGGGTCCCCAAAACTGTGCAACTCACCTTTTAATGGAGATTATCTCGAAAAATATGAATGCTAGAAAAAAACATTACCGAGCTTTTCAACGGTATCTCGTGGAGGTAAACAAATGCTGTCTGTGTCCCAGTTAAATTATGTATATATTATGGTATTAGTTAAAAAAATTAATGAATAGAGGTGTCCGTGTCGGGCAGAACCGTGCCACGTGAAGATCCATTGTGTCTGTTTACAGATGTTCTCTCTCACGAAGTCTGTTTGCTCTGATTGTAGTAGTGACGTGTACTGATAAGCGCGCTTGTGTGTGTTGTGTGCGTGGGCCGCGTCGCGATCGTGACTGAGCGCTCTCGAGGTTACGCACACTAAAACAATGTGCATGTGCACGCCTGACAACATTCATAGCCAAACGGACTTCGTGAGATAGAATATCTGTATCCTATTGGAAGTCAACGTTAAGAATTTAAGCGGCGGGTGGCCGAGTGGTTTGGGCATCGGCTTCTCATGCGAGAGGTCGGCGGTTCAAATTCGGTCGGAGTGTACCAATGAGTTTTTTCTGACGAAAAAATTTACGTGCATACCTACACCTGCTGCTTCACCGTTCGGAACCGGTGTAAAACTGTAGGTCCCTTCCCTTGCCCCTTACTAGGTGGTAGGCTCAAATTGTAGCCGACTGGGTTGGGACCACCGTACTGGATGTAAGATGGCCGCATAGCAGCCTCGGTTGTGTTCTCCTCTAGTTCAGTATAGACAGCAATCCAGGGAAGTCTCCGGTATGGCACCTACCTTCTCGGAGGTGATATTGGCTGGTCGGAGCATGCGCTTTGGCCCCTCCGACTCAGCCACCCATACCGGATTACATAAAAAAAAAACGTGATCTTTTGTATGGATAGAGTGCTGTACTGAAGTTATGACTGTGTGACAGTGAACGACGGCAGGACCGCGACTGTGCCCCGATACGATGGCCTGGGAAGTGCGTTCACCACCATCTTCAAGAAGGAGGGCCTGCGGGGGCTGTACCGCGGCGTCACGCCCAACGTGTGGGGCTCCGGCTCCGCCTGGGGCTTCTACTTCCTTTTGTAAGTACCTAACGTTACAAATAGGGAGATATTTTTTCCAGAAATGTTAAGTCACTCATGTTAAGGCAAATATTGAAAATATCTTGCCAGCCTCTTAAGGAGTAGCAATACTTGAAATCAGGCTCCCCTATGTTGCTTTTACTGGCAAACCGTGGTGAGAAAATATAGTTTTTTACACGACAAATTGCACCCAACAAAGATTTAATTGACTGGATAAAAAAAAGCAAATTGTGCGCTCGAAAATTCGATTCTAAACTGCCATTCAGCATACATATTATAGTCATTTTACATTGTTGTTTTTTTTATATTCGTTCATATTGCTGGCCCTTAATTGAATTTCACAGCACCTCCAGGTTTGAACTGTTGACATAGGTTAAAGCAATGCGCCTAAGCCAAATGTCGTATTAACGAGCTAGACAGCCTATCAACATTCCACAAATCTGCTGGCATGGCGCCTCACTGAGCATGGTTTCGCGAGGAGAGGTGTTTTTGACTCTGTGATTGCACCATTGGTCCTTCGGCACAGCTGCCCATGTTGGTTGGTTGGTTATGTCGAAAGAAAGTTGATGGATACTTGTTTCATTTCATTTCAAAGCCATAACCAAAATTTATAATTCACTATAAATTAAATCTTGCCCGCGACTTCGTCTGCGTGGATAACTGAACATGACAAATTTGGGCCAATTTACACAATGTCTTTATAAATTATAGCCTATATGTTATTCTGATGTATAAGCTATAGTTCTGTAAAGTCTCATCAAAATCCATTCAGTACTTTTTGCGTGAAAGAGGAATTATAATATTAGTAGGATATTGATTTAAGAACAACAGGAAATCATCTTTATTTGACTCTATGTCGTCATGTTATTCTAAATTACTTTTGATTCATAAATTGTATGCAGTTGTGGCATAATGTTTTCCCACTCTAGTCCCTCCAATGACGTCAGTTGTCCAAAGTCATTGTTGTCGATAAAAACATGGCTCCACAATAATTTGTTTTTCTTAATACAAGTGCAAAGGTGGGTGTGTCCTAAAGGTAGAATGTTATCTTGTTGACTTGCGAGGAATGTGTAAAATGTTTTACTGACGTCATGTTTTGCTAATGGTATGGAAGACAGCTTTTTATCTGTTAAAAAAGTGAAATGAAAAAAATATCCCTTATTTTATCATTTTCTTCTAAAAATTTTAATACATTGATAATAAGTATAAAGATTGAATATCCACTATGCACATTTTCACACAAAATTAATGTATAAGAGAACTAAGTAATACATTATCTTTGAAATTGCACCTTTTCAATCATCGGATCAACCTACTATCTTTTTATAGAAAATATTAAAATTTGCAAATGCTTCTCAAAGTGAATTAATCGTGGTACAGATAATAAACTTAATACGAGTAGAACTATTTAATTTTTCTAATAAGTACTACATGTTGATATAAATAGAGAATCATGCTTTATTGTACAAAAAAGAAACAAATATATAAATTAGGCTAATTACAAAATAAAATAGAAAAAATGCTTCTCATATTTTAATGAATAAAACGGCAATTAACAGTTACAGATAAACCCATATTTGCACAGAATATAAAAAAAACCTGTAGAAGTTTTTTTTTATTTCCTCATTCCAATAATCTGTCCTTCGGTACGACATTTAGCTATTTTTCATCCTTCAGTCTTCGCATTACTCATTTTCTACTCGTTATGTCTTATATTCATGTCATATATTTATGTCTTGTGTATAGATTTAGAGAATAAAGAAATGTGTTTTATCAGCTACAACGCGATCAAGACATGGATCCAGGGCGGTAACGCTCGCACGCCGCTCGGGCCCGGCATGCACATGCTGGCGGCAGCGGAGGCGGGCGTGCTCACCCTCGCCATGACCAACCCCATCTGGGTGGTGAAGACGCGCCTCTGCCTGCAGTACAGCGACGAGCATCTCGCCGACAACAAGCGCTACAACGGCATGGTAGACGGACTTAGGAAAATATACAAGACCGAGGGCATTCGCGGACTTTACAAGGTGAAATATCATTCACATTCTTCTGATACTTATTTTGTCATAGAACAACGCACACCGTAAACAATAAATCATCCGTTTGTGTGGATGATTTATTGTTCATGCAACATGCATCCAGCTTCTATTATATATAACAGTAGATTATACTTATACAGTACAGCAGACTATTACTTATACAGTAAGATTTGTGAAACAAAAACTTGAATTAATTAAGTTGTTCTATTGTCACTCTCTTTACTAATTGGTTAACATTAGCTTAACTCATTAGCAGCAATTACTCTAATGCAGGGATGAATCACCCTGGAATTAGTTTCTTAGTTATCTTCTTAATTCTTTCTTCTTCCACTCTTTCTTCCAAATCCTGTTTTTGTATTCTCTCTCTTACTGAACGTAAGTCATTTAATTAAGTGGTTTTATTTCATATTCATCACATCTAAAATATGTTTGGTTGGTTTTTATTTCATTTTTATTTCATAATGGTTTTTGTTTTTATCTAAATTGTATTTTGAATTTGTTATGTGTTTGGAACTTTGATTTAATTGGAACTAGAGGAAAATCTACCTGCCTGCAGTAAAATTCAGAGTTAGCCCACCTTTTCTTAATTTTTTTTTTTTAAGATTCAATAGATTTTTAAATATGTGCTTCCATATAAAGGAAATACATTCTAGTGGTATGACAACACTTGACTTGACAACTTGACTGGAAGGAATCACTACCACCAGTGACAAGTCCGCCTCTGCGCTCTGTTGTCCCCTTTATTTATTTCTGTATTTTTTATACATATTTATATACGAGTAGTACTGTATGTTCCTTCTTGTATTACCTTCTTGTTGCTTTATTATTGACTAGCTGAGCCCGCGGCTCCGCTCGCGTGAAATTCTTATTCCAAAGAAGAATGTAAGTAACTTAGGGCGAGGCCGAAGGCCGAGCTGCGTTCAGGTAATCGATAAACCTTCTTAAAGAAAGTAACTAACTAAGGGCGAGGGCGAAGGCCGAGCTGCTTTCAGGTAAACGATAAACCTTTCTCAAATAAAGGAAGTAAGTAAGGGCGAGGCCGAAGGCCGAGCTGCGTTCAGGAAGACGACAAACCTTCTGGAAGAAAGGAAGGAACTAAGTGCGAGGCCGAAGGCCGAGCTGCGTTCAGGTAAACCAAAAACCCTCTTCCGCCTTCGGGCCTCGCCCTTAAAGACTTCCTTTCTTCGATAGAATATAATATCGTTTACTCAATCTATTTATTTCATATAAATAAAAAAGTAATATTAATAACTAAAGAATTAAACCTACCTAACAAACATTAAAATAACTATCAAAACGGGCATTTTCAAATGTTCTTAGAGCACTTGCGGCATTACCCCGCTGGATGGCAAGGCTTACCCTTTGAATGAAGTACATAAGCCCTTGATGACGGGACACCAGTTGCGTCAACCAGCTCAAGCCTCTTTTGGCTTCACTGCTCCATGGACCGAGGGTTTCAACCGCAAACGCAACAAATTCGAAATCTTGAATTATATTTCTATATTTGCTGCGTTGGAGGCTCTCCGCCCCAGCATCGGCCGCGCCAGCCGCTCTTGAAGATGTCCTAACGTGACTTGGAGCCAATGTGAGAACAAAAGTGGCGTCCCACATCAAAGAACTACCCTTAGTCCATGGCACTAAGGTCTCTAGCATCGGGCCTCTCGCCATCCAGCCGGGAATAACCGCGAGGTTCTAGGATGCACGGTATATTTGCCGTTAGAAGCGTGGACTTTATAATAAAATTTTAATTAAATTAACTCAATCTTAATATTAATTAACTTTATTCGAGATGGTTTAGCTTCTTCCTGAACGCAGCTCGGCCTTCGGCCTCGCCCTTAGTTACTTGCTTTCTTCGAGATGGTTTATCATTTGTCAGAACGTAGCTCGGCCTTCGGCCTCGCCTTAGTTGCTTACTTTCTTCAAGATGGTTTAGCTTCTTCCTGAACGCAGCTCGGCCTTCGGCCTCGCCCTTAGTTACTTGCTTTCTTCGAGATGGTTTTTCAATTATCCGAACGTAGCTCGGCCTTCGGCCTCGCCTTAGTTACTTACTTTCTTCAAGATGGTTTAGCTTCTTCCTGAACGCAGCTCGGCCTGCGGCCTCGCCCATAGTTACTTACTTTCTTCGAGAAGGTTTATGGTCTTCCAGAATAGAGCTTGGCCTTCGGCCTCGCCCTTAGTTACTTATTTTCTTCAAGAATGTTTTTGTTCTTCCTGAAATCAGCTCCGCCTTTCGCCTCGCCCTTAGTTACTTTCATCGAGAAAGAATATCGTTTACGTGAGCGCAGATCCGCCTTCGTGCCCGTCTTTAGTTACTTACTTTCTTTTTTTAAATAAGAATTTCACGCGAGCGAAGCCGCGGGCAACAGATATATAAATTTTATTGCACCAATGACAGCGACATAACTTCGACTTTCAATTATTATTTTTATTTATCAAACAATTTGTCACCGGCCAGCTCACGTCGAGATGACAGTTCTCCGTTGTCAACATGACATTTAAAATTGTTTTTACCTTTACTTTGGACTACGTGATTTTAAACGCGCAATAATGTTTATAATTGTTAATTTTTTTTTATTTTTGTTAATTTTTTTTACGTATTATGTTAACCCGGCATATAAACTGCCACTATACAAAGTTTCGTCTAATTCCGTTCAGTGGTTTTTGCGTGATGCGCGTACAGACAAACAAACAAACAAAAATTTTAAAAACTGTTCTAACATGTTCAGTATCTCATTTTAAGCCACCCTGGTTAGTTTTTTTCCGAATACATTCAATGTACAGACTTTCTTACCTCTACGATTTTATTATATGTATAGATGTACATTATCATATTTCTATTCCATTTGAGGCTGATCTCCATTTACACTATCTCTGTACATGATATAGCTACTACTAAGGATCGCTATCCATTCTGAACTTTCTGATCTCTTTCTTATCTGATTTGATCTTCACGTACGTGATTACGAAACTACACACACCTATTGTTGTCTGTCCTTTATGTCTGGAATTATATTCTATTGAATGATTAAATTTAGAAAGCTATAATGTTTATGGATTTATGTAGTTTCTTATCTTAAGGTAAATTGAATGTTATTTAAGACTAGCTGCGCCCACAACTCTGCTTGTGTTAACAATATACCTACAGATTAATTCAAGAAACAGTATTGAGAATTACTCACTCTCTCATGCACGAGTGAGAAGCGATATTGTGCGACCTCACTCAATAATCTTATATAACCTATAGCCAATCCGACGATATGTTGGTAGTATTGGTGAAAAGCAAATGTAAATCTGTCGAGCTTTCATCCAATAAAAACCCCCTGACTCCTTAAAAATTCAAAAATAATTTCAGTTTAGTTACTTAGAGGAGTTGGGGACCACTATGTAAATAAAATATAAAAACGCAGAGCTGCACGGGTATTTACTTAGCGGTCCCCCTACTCCTTTAAGTATCTAAACGGAAATTACTATTGACTTTTTAAGGGGTCGGGAGATTTTTAAATTTGTAATTTATCTTTTATTTCAAGCTTTTTTTAAAAATCGCATCCAAGTAGGTCCATCCATGAGACGTGATTTTCAAGATAATTAATGTTTTGATAACTTAATTACTTGATAGCAAACATAGTTAAGAACCATCCCGATTAAACCAGCTTTCTAATAAAAAATACCGCATGCAAATCGGTCCACTTTTTAATAATTAATGTTTTGATTACTTAATTACTTGATTACAAACATAGCTAAGAACCATCCCGATGAACCACATCCAAATCGGTCCATCCATTTGGAAGCTACGATGCCACAGACAGACACACCCATACACACATACACACACACACGTTAAACTTATATATAGCACCCCTACTTTTGCGTTAAAAAGTGGTTAAACAGTGAACATACAGTCAGCAGAAGTTTGCCTTTCATAATATGTATGGAAATGTTCTAGCCATTTAGATTAAATTTCCAGCTTCAAAACTTCATAAAACAAAAAACGACACTTATGTTTTCTCAATTAGTAAATACAATAATCTATTCCAATGATGATGAATAGAATGGCATTCAATATTTTAATTATTGGGAAATAAACATTAGCAAGTGTTTAAGATTGATTTGTTGTTTTATATAGATAATGGATGCGACTGCAGTAACCTCAATACTTGCGATTGTTTTATCAGTCTCACTCTGCAGTATGATATGTAAACATACATACATACATAGATACATAGATCATCTTATGTAACGGCATGTTCATATTGCAAACCGCGCTGGTCAGGGATTGCATCTTTATACGCTGGACTTACCGCGGATGCGTACCAATCGGTTCTGCAGATCTTTCCTCTACAGAACCGGTAAACTCTGGAATGCTCTCCCTGCTCACATATTTCCCCCCAAGTACAGTCTTCGGTCCTTCAAGAGGCGTGCGAATGGGCACCTGTCAGGTCGGCATGTCATTCGCAACCCGCGCATGCGACCGAATGTCCATGGGCGTCGTACCTTATGGGTGGCTCGGCGCCAAATATTGCGCTTTCAATAAAAAATAAAAAAACGCATTTGAAATTCGGACAAAACATAACGAAAAGACGTCAAACGTTCCTTGTGTTAAATGCTAATGTATAATACGCAAATATGCCTTGAAACAGACATTTGTTTAACATTTATTATGCAAATGAAGTACATTGTTCAGGAAATTAACCGTTTAGTATTGTCAAATCGACTTTGTTACTTGGTTGTATTTTTTGTTTTTCCTACGTCCACTGCTTACTCCGAGATGGCTTATCTCGATGGACGTTATTTTCTTCTTTTGTTTAGCGACTGACCTTCCTACAGGGCGGTGGTGCTAATTCAGAAAGAATTAAACCTTCACATGTTGTTGAATTGCTGCAGGTGCTGAGTAGTTTTTATTTGTTTTAGAATTGTTTTTGTTATCTTTGACCCTAATATAGTTGGCTATCTACATCACCTTCAATACTTGTGGTATCAGCTCATCCCACCTTGGTGAACTAGGTGCCATGTCAGTGCTTCTCCCTTTGGACGTGCCGCGTACTATACTGATCTGGACGGAAAACGCTTTTCATAGGTGTTTCATTCATTCATTGCTTTGGTACCAACCCGAACGGGCTACACCCTACCACCTAGCAAGGTAAAGGAAGGAACTAACAGTTTTACTGGGAATCCGAATCACAGCCGGCCTCAACGGTCAAACAGTCAACCGTCCAAAGTCGGACCGCACCCGACTTTGCTTACCTTTGGCGATCAGACGCCGAAGCGTCACACCACCGACCTTCCCAGACTAGAATTGTTGTTTGTTATAGGATTGTTTTTTTTGAGCGAGGCCTGTATTTGTGTGGAGTTGTTATAGAATTGTTGTTTGTGAGCGAAGCCTGTATTCGTGTGGAGTTGTTTGTTATAGAATTGTTGTTTTTGAGCGAGGCCTGTATTAGTGTGGAGTTGTTTGTTATAGAATTGTTGTTTGTGAGTGAAGTCTGTATTTGTGTAGAGTTGTTTGTTATAGAATTGTTTTTTTAGCGAGGCCTGTATTCGTGTGGTGTTGTTTGTGGTTGCAGGGCTTCATCCCCGGCATGTTCGGCGTGTCGCACGGCGCACTGCAGTTCATGACCTACGAGGAGATGAAAATCAGGTACAACCAGTACCGCAACCTCCCCATCGATATACCCCTGGTAAGTACCATTATACTACCTTAAATACGAACTTTTGCGCGCTTGATAAGAAAGTAAGAAAGAGGTTGTTACACTTACAGTTTTTTCGGTGTTTTCTATTCGACATTGTGACAATATGTTTCGGCCTATACGACACAGACATAATCAGGACAGCGTCTCGTCCAGCTTGAAAACCGTAAGTGTAACATCTATAATGAACACCAGTGTAAAACAAAATTAAATATAATTTGAAGGAAAGAAATAATTATTTTCTCTTAACTGCATATCTTGCGTTTTAATAGAATTAAGAAGAGATAAATAGTTTATTTTTAATGTTCTCCGACACATCTGTGTGTGAAACACAGAGTGTGCTGTTACGAAAACAAAGATTAATATTGTGGAGTAATCTAGTTCTGGGCCGTAGTGTTGCATGGTGACTAAATTTCGCAATCTTTCAATTAGGTAGTCTTTTTACCGAGAATGAAAATACAGAATTTTTATTTATAGGTACTTCTATAGAATTAAACAAATTATTAAATAAATTATTAATAATTTATAGAACTATAAATTATTGATAAATTGTGTTTGTATGCACCTTACAAGATGGGTAAAATCTAAAGATAATGATCTCCAGGAAAGTATTCTACGCTTCCAGTGTACAACCGTATAACATAATAAAAACACAAATATTGTGTGTGTGTGCATAGCGCGGATTTACATTTCCATTTAGATTACTGACAAGTAAATGATTAGGCACACTATTAGCACTTGTGACGACCACCCCACTTGTTATTCATACCTACTTACTGACTAACCTTTATTATTTTGCATGTAGATTTAGTTTGGCATTATTTAAAACGATCTGACGTAAAAGGCGAAAAAGGGATAAGACTCTTTAAAATTTCATTGTGCACTACTACTTAGTAGTGCAAAAGGGAAGAAATAATTCCAAACGACACTACCGGTTTCGCAGCTAGTAGTGCAGTAGTACAGATGGGACAAAAAATTCCAAACAGCACTACCGGTAGTCGGTAGTGCAGCTTGGTAGTGCAGTGTAGAAGGAACGCTTTAAGTTTTTGAAATAATTTAAAAGCACCCAATAATTTCAAGAGCAGTTTGAAATTGTGTCTAAAATAAAGAATAGACTCTGGCGCCATTCTGGAGATTTTCATCATACTCTATAAATATCTCTATAAAATCTATAATATCTCTATAAATACTTACTCTTTAAAATATGTATATGGTGATGGTAATTTGCAAGATTTGGAATATCAGTTGAGAATATGCGACATTGATTGTGTGTGGCTGCAGAGCACCGTGGAGTACTTGACGTTTGCGGCTATATCGAAGCTGATAGCCGCCGGCGCCACCTACCCGTACCAGGTGGTGCGCGCGCGCATGCAGGACCACCACCGCACCTACGACGGAGTCTGGCACTGCATCCGCGAGACCTGGAGGTACGAACGCATCGGCGGTTTCTATAAGGGCCTGTCTCCGTACCTCCTCCACGTAACGCCCAACATATGCCTAGTGATGCTCATATGGGAGA
The DNA here is from genome assembly GCA_946902875.1 of Nematopogon swammerdamellus. Classification (NCBI taxonomy): domain Eukaryota; kingdom Metazoa; phylum Arthropoda; class Insecta; order Lepidoptera; family Adelidae; genus Nematopogon; species Nematopogon swammerdamellus. The sequence continues at coordinate 24,679,335 of OX336333.1, read as the reverse complement.
AGTTCACTAAGAACGCCCCACACTGAACAGGTCTACTCGATAATTATCTGATGGGAAATACCGTTGCGATTTTTATAACAGTCTCGGGTCGGGTCGCCGTTGCAATCGCGGGCGATAAGCGGGCGCCGCAGCAAAATATGTTGGAAGCTATTAGGTAAATTAAAAATTATTTTGTACCGAAATTATTTGTCGCTTAGTCGTAGTTAGCCTGGATCGAAATAAGTAGTAGAATTATTTGCTCTGTGGCACAACAGTAAGACGGTGCAGTCTAGTCTATTCGCTAATATTATCTATTACCCGCATGCGGTTAGTGTATGCACAATGCAAGGTCAGTGTGAAAATCAAGAATATTGTTGCGAAAAGACCAGAGTCTGCCGACAGTTATGTCGCTCGTGTGGGCGCTGCCCAGCCATGTTCAGTTATTTAGTTAAAATGTAAATTAGAATCTCTTTATGCCTCAGACCCCTTACTTCCCTTCCAAATACACAAGTAGGGAAAAATACTGTTTATTGTAATATTATTAATCATTGCTGAAGGTAAACTAGCACATAAGAGTCTCTCTAATACACATTTTATATTTAGGCAATGTGTTATTTGTAATTGTATATTTATATAATGTACTTATATGTATTTATAGCAGTTTTTCCTTTACATTTAATTGATCCTAGCATCTTATTGTAAGTTTGGAGGCAGCGAACATTGACTGAGCGAGATAGATTAGATAAAACAAATGGATCATTTTCGTAGATACATGTGTCAATGTCGCACCAGTCACATGACCCTGAGGCGTTTTAATCAAATAAAATGATAGCTACTCCGCCTGTGACATGGTAAAAAAGTATGTTTCTGTGTATTAACTTTTATTCAGCTACACTTTTTTGAGTGAAACATTTTCTATTTCTCCATACTAAATGTTTTGAAGAAAACAAACTGTTTTCACCTCAGAATAAAGTCACCTAACAATAATTCTTCAGTTTTCGGCATACAATTGCGGCATTGCGAGTTCTCGAAGAGAGAATCCTCCTAATAATATAAAGCCATAAGAAAATGTTCAGTAAAATAAAGTTTTATGAAAAGATGAATTATAGTAAAACGACACCTTTGTCGACCTTTCCAATAGTGTTATTTGCTAACACACTCAACACATCAACAATACTTTTGGACATAGCTAACGTTTTACAGTTCTCTCAAGGGCGATTTGTTTGAATTGAACAGTATGTTACTCTCTCACGCTCGTAAAGATGCCGCAAAACTCGCTGGCCGGGACCAGACATTTGTGCGATCGTGATCAGGTTAGATGCAATCTTCAACCTTACGCCCCTCTTCACGTTGACCCATGCAAGGTAAAATTTTTAGTGTAGTGTGCTCTCGCATCAACTTAGCGAGCGAAGGTGTGTGATGTGGTCGTAAACAAAAGTACTTTCCACTTATTTACTGATTTATCCTAAGAAATATGTATAAACGGAAGCACTGACATGGCACCTAGTTTAACAAGGTGTTATGGGCTGACATCACGGATGTATTAGGTGATGTAGCCAACCGTGTCAGTTTCCATAAAAAAATATGTATGTATGTATGTATATGTAGACAAGAAGGCATGTTCTAAATTTTTTATTTGCTATTGACTCTCCACTCAGACATGTTTTAGTACATTATGTACAAATTAATATGCTCAGAACTTTGGTGATATGAGGGACACTGTTGAAAATGTTGTTGATCTTTATAGGTATCAGTGAAAATTTACGTTACAATGAAATTATTTAGGTCACTGAAAGCAACCCAAAAAGCTCGTGTAGGTAAACCTTTTTCAATGTTACAAAGACTGGCTCCCTTATTTGTTATGGACATGGTAAAGTCACCTGTGTGTAAAGTCAATATGTCGAGCTAACAATAAAAAAAAAAAAAAAAAAAAAAAAAACCTACAGCAAAGCCATTTTAAAAATCCTTAATGAAAATATTGTAGCAATAAACTTTACTGTGTTTTCAGGAGCCAAAATGACTAGCACAGGTGTGCTTTATAGAATGTTTCTACCGGGCGTGTGCATAGTGCATGCTTGACCGACTTAGCATTAAGCCGACTCCACACATTGCCACGGTTTAGTTTCATACTCCCTTAATTGCTTAGCTGAAGTGTGAAACACCTTCCGGTCTTACATTACAAGGTGGTAGGGTTTAACCTGCCCGGTTTGGTACCACCACACTGAATGAAAGGTCGGTCGAAGCGGCTATGTGGTTTCCATCCAGTTCAGTGTAACCTGCACGACAGAAGGGAAGAATGACACGGCACCTAGTTCACCAAGGTGCTATGGGCTGAGCCAACCGTGTCAGTTCCCATTAAAAAAAAAGAGAATGTTTGCTTTACTCGGCGAATGTGTAGAAGCGGAAGCCGGCTCTAGTCTGTAGATAGTGATGGTAATGTGGGGCGAGGTGCCTGCAGCTAAATGTGAGCAATGCATTGAACGCACACAAATACTAAGAGAGTAGCGACACGCCAGCAGGCCTCAGGCACTCTATGTACTTGCGCGCGCTAACTACCTACCGCCAAGCGGGCCGCCGGCGGTCTAATTCAGTGGAAATTCGTCAGCCGCGCGAAGCATACCTACACGGTCGCCCACGCAACTGCGCGCAGCTGCAAAGCAATAATCTCTTTACACTCGATCGTTTAGGTACATTTTCGCACGCAGCGATTGGCGACGTGAAACAGTAGGCTATTAAAGCTGAAGGTATGGAACTTTTTCTATGGAGGATACGTCTGTTACGAAGTAACTATTAAGTAATCTGTGACGCCAGGTACTTCCCATCAGATAAGAGGAGCAGAGAAGCGACGCCACTCTGATGTAATCAGTATTCCGTTTGCAATAATAAAAAATATATATTTTATGTATGCGGACGGAGCGGAGCGCCCGAGGCTTAGCACAATTGTAATTTAATGTTAGCAAAGGAAATGTTCTCTTGTGATAGTAGGTACTTAGAATTATCATTGATTGACCTGGTGCGATGGCTCGACTTTGCTTGAATTGTTTCTAGGTATATGTATATTTAAAAGACATTTGTTTAATGAGTATGTGTTGTTGCGTTACATGCGGGGGGATGCGAGACAGAGGATATAGTACAACAACTCTAGTTTACTTCTATTTAAACTTTTTTTTTGGCACATTTTGATTTTCGACCTAGGTGTGTTAGTGAATATGAAAATATAAAATGGAAAGTAAAATAATTATTTATGACTAATACGATAATTATTGTAAATCGGTTAGAGAAAACTGCCCTCAAAATGTGGATTATTGTGGTTGTATTGATGAATATATTCTTATCTGTAAGTCAGGTCATCCCTTGTAGGCAATGTTAATCACCCTTATTTAATTTTATTTGTGACCTCGTGTTGAGTATCCGACTGAGTGACTAAAATGCTGTTTTGATTGTTTTCCACACTACATCACATTACTAACACCGTGTTTTGTTGGTACTTAAGTATTTATTGAAGTAAATTGTTTCCTATGTCTTTTAATATTATAATTTTTTTGTTTTTTAGCAAACCCTTAAAGCTACATCCATATTATCTTAACACCTCGTGTGCGAGCGAGTGCGTGCAACATATTTATGTACAATTATTGCTCAAAACAATCCCTGCATTACCTATGCTTTCTTCTAAAAACTCGACAGACATTGCAAGTTCTCGTGAAATGACACTGCAATACCCCTCAAACTACCTATTGAATTGCTTGCATTTTGTATTATTGCATGTTGCGATAATATGGAAAAGGCTTAACAAGCGCACACTACACAGAGCACGGAACGCCCCCCGCCCGCGCCCCCTCCTAGAGGCGCCCTAAGCGATAATATTTGAAACCCAATAACTGGACGCAGTGCTACTAGCGCTTCGTATGTGTGTGTGTGTTAGTATCGACACTACACACAAAGAGGAGCAAGTTAGGCACACGCACAAAACAAATGCACACGCACAACACACAATTGAAAGTCATAGGCCACGCCTACAGGCTTTAACGCCTTTGTAGGGAAATCGCGCTCAGGGCGCCTCTAGTAGGGGGCGCGGGCGGGGGGCGTTCCGTGCTCTGTGGCACACTATAAACACTTATTACGTGTAACACATTTTTAACTTTCAAAATCAGCTCGGGAAGTGAAGATAGATAGGTGAAGAAAATATATAACCATTTCATTAACGTGTTTTATCTCTCACCTTGTGGCAAAGTAAACGTGACAATCTTACGTAGCCACTTTTAAATGCAACTACACTTTCTCCACATTCATGTTGCTGTTTTGTTTTCATTAATGAAGATTAAAATGACATATCCGATCAAATCATTCCTTCGGAAGGCACTAAAGAGATCGAAACTTAACTTCACAATGTTGTTATAATTAGATGTATTGCACAATAAAATTTAGTATTCCATGAAATTTATTGCACAAAATACTTAATATGTGAACTATATAAATATGTGAACCTTGTTTATTGTACATTAAATGACCTAGTATCTAGCTCGAAACTGTTGTCGCGAAAGTTATGGCTTTTCTTAGCTTGAACCGACGAATGATTGTGATTAAAATATTTAAATAAAAAAAGGCTAAAGTCTTGTACAGTAATCTAGTTCACATGTAATATTTAAAGAAAAAAGTGAAGCTTTATTTCTAGTGAATTTATTTAGCTTTGCTGTTTCGTGGCTGGCCACAAAGTTATTATAATATATTTTTATAGTAATAATACTTAGTCACTGATGATGAATCCCTATTTGTATTCAATTTGTGTAATCAATAAACCGATTTGAACAAATTGAACACAAGGCTTTTATTCCACAACCTTTTAACAAATTCTGTCTGACCAAAGTAAACATAACATCTTTTTCATTAGAAAGACTGACCAACGAGAAGTCGATTTCAGCACTTTTTCAAAGGAAACAATGTAATTTGAAACCATTCCACATTATATTTTAAAAGATCATTAAAATATACAGCTTAAAATGTACGGAAAGGTTACTTCTAACCGTGAGCCTTCAAAGTTATGCATTAAGAAGATTTGCGAAACAAATAAAATACTAACCATAGATCCCCGTGCGTTGCAGGTTTGAGGGCTGGAAAGGTTTCTATAAGGGCTTGAAGCCAAACTTGGTGCGAGTGGTCCCCGCTACGATGATTACGTTCGTGACGTACGAGAAAGTTTCTCGGGCGCTGTTGGCGCGCCGGGCGCCTCGCCACGTTGACGATTCCTCTCGTGGCTAAGGAAAGGAAGGAAACATGTTCCTGAATCTTGTAATATTAGTGCAGTTCCATATGTAGCGTGTAGTGTCCCCACCGTAGCGTGTGTCACAAGTTAGCTTACACTCATATTCTTAAAATCTGATACAATGTAAGGTGCTTCGTTATTCATGTCAAATCTTTCGGGACTGTTACATACGCACTCAAATAAACACGATACGCAAAAAAATTATATGTTTTTAGCATTACTTTTCGAGAAATTTAACAAAACATGTTTGCTACCTAAACATTAACCTGTGTGTAACAGTATGTAACTTGCATTGTACAGGGTCAATGACCGTACTATGTTCAAACGCAGAACAGCTGTTTGTTGTAAGTAAGTCACAAGGTCACTATGATTGGTTTTTACAGCTACTTATTTGATTTTATTTTTTTGTTAAGAGAAAAAATGCTCCTATAAACATATGTATTTTTTCTTACATAAAGTGTTTGTTTGAGTGCGTATGTAACCCTCCCAAAGTTATTGACATAACGAAGCACCTTATATACATTACAGTAGCACATAATATAAGCATTAATAGGTACCTACATACGTACTTACAGTGATAAAATACAAACGGTCAGAGGAAAGTTATTATTTAACGCTCATCTGAACTATTTGGTTAACATTAAAATGTTTAAACTTTTGGTTAAATAAATTGTTAACACTTTGGTATTTGACATTACTTAACGAAAGAGTCAGTCAACATCATTAGGTTGTGAAGTCAGAGGCTGCTTTCATAATATGTAGATGCGGTAGCATGAATATACTACTGTCAATTAAATTCCATTATGCTTCACACTATCACGCGCCTCAGAACTCTTGACTAATATACAGATTGTCATTGTCAAATATTTGGTAAGAGACTACTTACAATACAAGGATTACACATTTATACATAAGTAGATAATTAATTACATTTGTGTAGTAGATGTAGGTTGTTACAGGTTTTAATTCTGCATGAAGTGACAGAAACGATGTTCATCATTCTCATTGTCCCATATAAGAAAATGTTGTATAGGAGACAACAATTTCACGTATATTTGATCAAGTTGAATTTTTGTTTTAAAAAGCACATTTGTACATATTGAGTATCACCTACTATTATGGCAGTTACAAAATATGATTAATCCAAAGTGTGAGGGCTGTGAAGTGGACGTCGACCTACCCACTGTATACATAATTATTGATATTACATATCCAAGGTAAAAATAAAGTAGTGATGACGACTGCGTGTGGGCAATATTCCAAGTAATGTGTATTGTTAATTTGAAATTGTGTGTTATATTGTCAATAAAAATACAATTGCTCTTGCTTTTAATTGGTTTTAATATTATACATTTACAAATTACAATTAATTACAGTTCCAATTAGGTATGAACTTATAATATTCAGAGGCATAAATCAGTCTAGGCTGCCCTGTATAAAATAAATAAATTTTCTTTGAACATACCATTGGGATTTTTTTTATAGTCAAGTTTGATTTGGAATTTTGACTGTCGGCTAATCATGGATTAAATTAATCAATATGAGGTATTACTCGAAATATGAAATTTCTGAACAATATTTTTTTTATATTTTACTTTTTAGATTTGTACAATAAATATTTTGGACTGTAGATCATATTATCAAAGAGATCTATGCTATAAGCAAAGTAAACAGGAGTCCATAAAAATAACAAAACATGCCTTAGATATGGCACACTCACCACATCACTTGAATAGTAGACCGAGACATTCCTACTTGTATGTACCTATATCAGTTCTATCTTGTTATCTACGGCCCGACCGAACAGACTGGGTGTACCACTGAAATCCTTATTCGACTATGTTGTGGTAATTTTCTCATGGAGCGTACTCACTGGGACCATTCGCCTCGTGGACAAATGTGCGAACTTTAACTTACACTGATTATCGAGATACAGTGTGTGGTGTGTATGAATGTATGTATGTATTTTACTAGAAGACTGACACAAATTTGGGTATCGAGTGGCGAGATAACATTCATGCAAAAATTGTTCGCCCTGCGAACTTTTGTTCCCGGTGAGTACACTCTTGTACAGGTACAATACAACAGCAGATGCATGAGATGGTAACTATGCGAGGGTGATCAGTATGCGATACATGCAGTACATACCTTCACTCACAGCCGACATGGTCTTTCCTAGGACCTACACGTCTTGCCGCATCCTGACTTTGCACGTGGCCGCATAAAAATAAGGAACAGTGTTGAAAATTAATAGTTAACAAAGTTATTCTCTGAGTGGTAAGTACAGGAGTCATCAAATAAAGATATTTAGGTAATTTAAATGTTTTCCGATTCATTACTTTTTATAAATAACCAAAGAATTAACTACATTGAAAAAAAAGGCATTTCAAAAAATTTTATTGTACAAGGCGAAAAAACTAAATTAGTATACAAATAGTAATGAAAAACAAAAAATGTGGCGCCGTCTATTATTTAGTAGCGTGAATATGTAGTAATCTTCTTAGCACGTTTTTTGTATGGGGACCCCTTAGTTTTTACTTTTTGCTTTTTTTATTATTTGTTGGCATATTTGCTATAATACAACCTGTCGGAGTCACATATTCACATAGAGTCACATACCTAGTCACATATTATGTGAAAACTTCAACCGGCTAGGTACCTATACCAGCCCCTGTACCGGCGTTACTCACCGATGTGAGTATGAGAAACGATCTCACTCAACCAATCAGAAGGCGTTCGGTGAGGCATCCGGCCTGACTATTGGTTGAAATATACGAGTAGTTAGCGAGTGAGTTAATGCCGGTAGACCCCACGAACAGTAGTTATTAGTAACATAATGTACCTTTTACCAGAATCTTTATTATAAGGACATTCTAAATTTGAGTGAAAATTCGAAAAAAAAATTGCGAATAGGTTTCTTTCAGATTTCAGATGGATGTCCATTTGTACTTTGTACACCAATTAATATATTTATATATATTATATTATAGGTATATATTATATTATATTATTATATTATATATATTATATTTATAGTCTACGCGCGCTTTATAATAATCACCTGATCTCAAGCTCCATTAACGTCTGTCCGCCACCTGAAAGCCTTTTTAGATCCTGCGGTGCCTCGAACCTGCGCATCCTACTCCTTTCGTGCATACTTAACTTCGATATCGATACTTATCGGCAAGAGGTATGAGATGAGTGATGTTTTGGTGGTTTAAAAAAAATAAAGATGAAGATGCGTCGCTATCGCTACGCGACCCTGGTTATTTTTTTTAAACCATCATAATCTCTGTACTCGCATAGTGCAGTTTGTCCACTGAGCCAAAACTCTCTCCTGCGATGAAGGACTCGTCAACAGAGAGGGGGTTGACACCTGAAAGACTTCCAGGCTCCGTCCTGGCTCCTTTGACTCCTTTCGTGAACACTCGGCTCGAAACAAAACGACATGCATCGCCTCAACATTAGGTTAGGGTTAATATAGAGAAGATGCGTCGCGTTTATATTAACCCTGGTTATTTTTGACGTGTAACGTTCCATCTAAACCTGTGTGTGCAAGCGAGAGCGCGATAGAGACCTGTGTGTGCAAGCGAGAGCGCGATGAGAGGAATAACCAAATAGTAGGAAATACAAAATATTTTTCACCGTCTTTTGCGAGCCTCGAACCCGCGGTCCCTGCCACCATCACTGACCAGACGTGTTATACACGCGGGCTATCGACCGTCTACTTATCGCTGCAAATTTTCTCAACAGTATGTGACAACAGTATGTGACAACAGTATGTGAATTTCATGGAGCGACATCTAGCGTCCACATCTAGCGTCAATATTAAATTAAATACTTCAGCCAGCGGTATACTTGATTTAGCAGTTAGGTAATTGTTGCAACTTTGAACATGTAGATGGCGTCATGTAGGTTTTTAAAATTTAATTAATAGTCGTTATTTTCTCATATTTTTTATTAGTTATTATCACATCTTTATCATGTAATTTTACATGGTAAATATCCGCCGGAACTGATTTACTTTATGACATCATCACGTAAAACTATCGTCCGTAAAGCAACTTTACAGACAACAAATTTTTTTTAAAACCACCAAAACATCACTCTATACTCATACCACACTTTCCTTCGAGCCGAAGTCTGCCGAAAGGAGCTAATGGAGCCAGGAAGTCTTTCAGGTGGCGCACCGCAACAGAAAGACGTGACTGTACATTACTTTCCTACCTATGCGAGCGAGCGAGAAACAAATAGAATATTATAAAGCGTGATTATAACCGCTTGTAAGTGCAACATATTATCCATAAATGGCGGCTGAACAAGTTTCTTTGCCGCGTTGTCGTAAATAAAAAGTATATATTTTTGAGATTCTCGCAATACGGGAAGAAAACAACATTAGAAGTACAACAGAAAGGGCTGTATACTTTAATTAGTTTTGTTTGTCCCGAAAAGGGACGAATAAAAGACAAGGCCGCATGGTATAATACCTTTGCCTATCCCAAAAAAGGGATAAAACAAAAAAAACTAATAAATAAAAAAAAAATTATAAATATATATATATAGTCAGTCTGTGGCAAAGAATATATTACGTCTGTGGATGACACTCATACATAGAGTAACTATATTGATGACACTGATGACAGTTTGCCGCGGCGCGCAGCGACTTTTGAGTTTGATTGATTTGCAAAACAGTGTTTCGTACATTTTAGAGAGCAAAAGTGAGCAACTACCGAAAATCCTCTTCTTTCCGTGCTCAAACTCAGCTTTGTTTAGTTTTATTGTTTATTCCTGAATAAAAAGATAAATTAGTTAATTTTGAGGTTAGGAAGTACGTTCTTTTTTTTTAGACTGTATTTGCATTCACTACTGCTGTTCAGTTGATTCAACATGTATGTTCTCATTCTCACTCACATCACACATGCAGGCTTGCCTCCAACTGACTCCAACGCGAGCGGACTTTGAGGATGAGTCGTCAGGAGGCGCTCTCGTCCTTCATCCAGCAGATCCACGGCCGACCCGTCGTGGTAAAGCTGAACAGCGGCGTGGACTACAGAGGTACGTTCTTAAATTTTTAAATATGCTTTCTTACCCACCCCTGCCTTCTATACCATTTTGCCCGGCGAAAATATGAAAAATTTGGCGCGCCCGCTGGCGCGCAGTGTAATCTTGAATAATTTCGTAAAATAACCCAACCCTTTGAGTCAGACTAATAAACTATAACACTTATAGCCAATTAAATTAACCACAATATTATTTAAAACAAGTGTTTTAATTTTTCACTTATTTAGAAGCACAGATAGAGTTTTTTTAACTATAGGATAAGCAAAACAGCGCCTGACATTTTTTTCCAAATTTTTATAACGTAAAATTGACCATTCCCCCACACAAATTATATATATTGATGTGTAGACGATGAATTGAACTATTCAAATAATGTATTCTAAATAATATTAGATCAGAAACCAGATTACCATCCTGCCAGAAATGACGTAGGTATAAATTGACAGTCGTCACAAAATTTTTTTCTTTTTTCCTGGGAATATTTCTGAAATGTGTTCTATAGGGAAGGCAAAGGGTTTTATCCATAAAACCCGCAATTCTTGCTTCTTTTAATAAGAGACATTTATTGAATATCATATGTATTACTAGACACAAATGTGCGACCAAATATTCCGCAACCCACGCTGATTTTGTGGGTGGTAACCGTAGTAGGTATAACACGAAAAACCCATATCAGTAATTGGTGTAAAATTGTAGGTCCCTTCCCTTTTGACCGGGTCGGTACCCTACTGTACTAGACAAAAGATGGCCGCATAGCAGCATCGGCTGTGTTCTTCTCTAGTATAGCCAGCAAATCCAAAGGGAAGTCTGCAATATGGCACCTTCTCGTAGATTATTTTGACTAGTCGGAGCATGTGATTTGGCCCCTTTGACTCAACCTCCCATACCGACTTACTTACTTTTTTTTTATCAAACAATTATTGAAATCATAATAAAAATCTTACATAAAACAACACTCTGGTTTGGGTCCTTTAAAATATTTATTTTGCATACAGCGTATCACCCAGGCATCGTCAGAGTGAAGAGCTATGTGTGATTGTTTGGGTGATGCAGGTGTGCTGGCGTGCCTCGACGGCTACATGAACATAGCGCTGGAGCAGACCGAGGAGTATGTCAACGGGCAGCTCCGGAACAAGTACGGAGACGCCTTCATCCGCGGCAACAACGTTCTCTACATCAGTACGCAGAAACGGAGGCTCTAGCGGGCCGGCTAGTGCTAACTCTAGTGCGTTAGATTACTGCAAAGACTGTCTTAAATGATCACTTCTTTGTAATATGTATTAGATCAGTTTTAAGTTTAAATCGACTTAGCTGCGGTTTCCTTGCCTTTCTATAAAATACGATCAATGTTCTACGAGGGTGTTTTAATGAATCACGATTTAATAACTACTACCCTTGTATCACACCTACGAGGTCAGGCCAGCTCCACTTGGGAGGGCGTTTGCTGCCGCCGTGGGTCCAGCTTCCTTCCACAGTTGTGTCCTTCCACACTTTAATGGTAGCCTTGACAAAGCTCAAAGCCGAACTAGCGAGTTGTACGTCGCTCCGCCACGACTCGACGAGCAAGTGGGATGACGCCGGGCATGTAGCCCGAACCCGCTCAGTTATGTCCGCTGGAGGGCGCGTCTGCATTGCAAAGCAGAGACTGCAATGCACCAACATCGACAGAGTTCGACGCTATCGAAAACACGACGTGAAACGATATGTGCGTTTTATTAATAATCAGACACCACGCCAAGCGCTACATGTGGCGCCGAGCCACCCATCGAACGTCTAACAAGCCCATGGCCATTCAGTGAATGCCATGCCGGCTTGACAGGTGCTTATTTACACCGCTATCTAATCCAAGACTACTTGGTAAATAAATGAGTAGGGAGATCATTCCAGAGTTAACCACTTCTGTTTACCACACAACTTAGTGATAGTGAAGAAAAATCTTTAACATCTACAGAACCATTTGGAATGCTGCAAGTCCAGCGTATACAATGAGCAGGCCAGTGCACGTGGAGGTGGAACCGGGACGTCGGCATCTCGTCAAGCATCTTCTCCGATCTCTATCTATAGAATAAGTGTTAGAACACTTAGGGATCTGACATTCCTAAGGAGTTGTAGTAGTTAAAGATTACGAGACACCTTGGGCTCACCCACTAGTCGCACGAATCGACACTGGACTCAGTCCAGAGGCGCAAGCTGAGATTTAGCTGAGCCATCCCATAAATGCGACCAAAACTCCAAGCAGGACCTAATCTGTGTACATGTGATACGAGGGTAATAGTTGTTCAAGCACATGTTTCGTCAACACACATTGCAAACGCTCAATGAAAGTGCAAGGAAAGTGTCACTAAAACTGAAATATATTTTGGCTTTTAAATGCATAGATACATGTTTTGTTTTGAATGAACTGTGTGTATAGATGTTCTCAGAATGCCTAGTTAAAAAGTACCTATTCGAAAGCGACCACTGCACTGGACTTTCATATAAACTTGTGGTCACTCAAAATATTTTCTTTTTTGTGATGATTCTAAGGTAATGAGCTCAATTGGGTGTGTCTGCAAAGTTCAGTTACGTCGGCATCCTGATGTGATGTGCCATTCGTGATCTGAAGAATGTTTTATAAAAACCACAACTTTTCATATTCCCATATTTATTTCACATAAATACCCATAGTTCGTTTCCTTACAATATTACTCAGATATAATGAATTAAGGACAATATACAGTAAATCCAAAACTAAGTATGTAATATCCCATTCCACTATGTACATTAAAAGTTGTTATTCAGATTAAAAGAAAGCTTTATTGTATTTTGTTTGCTCCTGGGTACGTGTAATAGAATTGCACATCATCCTGAAATTAAATTAATTTTGCATTAATTTGTGATTGTAGGGTACACCACATACCGGAGCGGAATGACAAATGACAATGACAAGCATACGTACATATTCCTTGGTTCTCGTAACTCAATGTTATGTAATAGGGTGGTATAATGCGCGGGGCGGATCTCGGCGTGTCGCCGCCTCTGCGGCTCGTCAGTGTTCTCCCTCGCACCCGCACCATACTTGTATAGTGTATGCGCGTGGCGAGTCGCCCGCTGCGGCGACGACACGCCGAGATCCGTCCCGCGCATTATAAATTAGTATCTACTTCATTAAAATATTGTATGCAATACAGTTTTATTATATTCAGATTTAGATATTTATTTCACCATAAAGAACACACAACTTTAACAATATTTCATTGAGACGTACGCATATTCAGTATGGTTCATCATTGTATTGTCCCGTTCAATTTTGGTTGATATAATGTACTCAACGTACCTGTGCACGATAGACTGTATCACTTGGAGGTCTGCCAGAACCAAAACCTGCGATCAATCGTTCTCCCCTCACTCCATATTTCCTCTGATACTCCGCCTGTGCCGATTTTCCCGCATCGGGCTCAAATTTTGCATCCACTCGATAGTTGAGAATCCTTGGATCGAACAACGGCGCCCAGAAACTTGAAAATAATGCGTTGCTGGACGATACACAGATTGCCAATATGAACGTCGATGTTAATAATATTTTCAACATGATAGAAACTTCGCTCGCTCGATGGGATGGTACCAATAATATTAATTATATATATTTTGGAACAATAATATTTCTTGTGATCAGGTATTTTCCGCTCTCTCTTAGTTCATATAAATACTTGAAAATACCAGAAAACTATAGTATAAGCTTGCAAGTCACAGGTACGCACGCAACACTGAATTATGTGAACACATCTCACATAATTAACTTTATCCTTTTATGGTTTTAAAGTATAAGTTAGTTTGCTGCGTTCAACTCGAAACAAAACTGATTTGAGATTGAGTATGATGAGGAAGCGAAGAGCGCAAATGTTTGTGTACTGGGTTGATGTGCGCACTACGACTCTTCTCAATATGCCAACAATGAGACATTCAGCAGAATGCTGCCGACCTTCACATATTACTCTATGTGTGTATTTAGCAAATATGCCTCAGTTATATTCATTCTATTCTACTTTATGTATCGACTTAACGCCTTCCTGTGATTTAACCAAATAGTTATACTTATATATTGATTTCACAGAAAGTAAACACTGTTTATAGGTATAATATACAATAAATCCGTGATAGGGAATATTTCATAAATAATGTGAGTAAAATTAAACTCTTTAAAATGGTATCAAAATTTATTGCACTAATCATTTTAGTTGCTAAAATCTTACTTATATTTACAAATGTAACTAGACCAAACCTATCTTCTCACCCAAAAATAAACTAAAATAAATTCATTAAAATGTGCAAGTTTTTCGTATTTTTTTTGTTTTGTTTATTATTTTCTCTCTGTAAGCTAGGTATATTGCAATATATCTGTTGAAATATTGCACTGAATATTATTCATTATTAAAATACTTGCCAGAACAACTATAGCATAGGCTAGAAAATCAAAAGCACGCACACAACAATATATTAAAAATGTATTTATGCAAATTTTCTTTAAATACACTAATGGTGACTAATGAGAGGAGAGCGGTGGCGGATATTCAGTGGATTCCCTCGAGTGGCGAGTAGGACTTGTACTGGTAGAGGTCGGGACCACCGTACCCGTACAGCAGCTTGCCTTTGCCGTTCTCATCGTAGTATGGGTAGCGGTATTTGGGCCTGGAATGAAAATGTTCTGCTATTTTAAATCTCCTTTTAAATAAAAGTACAGATTTATTTTCACTTCAGCCAGTCGGAGTGATGTGGACGAGAAGAGGCGAACACTTGTGTCCGAACTCGAGCAAACCCTCGAGTCTATTGCCGAATGGGGCCGGAGCAACTTGGTCGTGTTCAACGCATCGAACACACAAGTGTGCGCTTTTAGTGCGAAGAGAACAGCGTTCACACCAGCTCCTTCCTTCTAAAGCACTTCGCTTAACACATTCATTGGCGGGCTAAATAATTCAGGTGTCTAGAGATGGCCACAACTAACTTTTCATAAATTTGGTTGTTATTGTGCTAAAAATATTTTTGTATATTATGTATACCTATATAGTTTTATCACTAGGTAGGTAGGTTCTATATACTGTAAATATTTACCACTTGATATCCCGTGACTGGCCATACATAACACGATTATTGCCTATATGGCCGGTAACGAGATATCACGTGTCATGTAATTAAAGTTTATAAGATGAAAATCAAATAAATATAAATATATAACAAAAGCATTAATTACAGCTTAATTTTATCAATGTTATACATTTGTTAGTTAGGTTTTAATTATTTAGTTATTAGTATTTATTTTACAAAAGCATAAGTCCAAACTAAACGATAACAACGTAAAAAGTACTGAATTATTACATAGCAAAACAAAATCGACTGGTCCGAACGGCTGCGTTGACTAAAATGTCAAACAAAAACCAAAATGGCGGCCACCGCACCATATGATAGGTCAGTTCCTTCGCTAATGGCCAAAATAAATGCCACATGCCTATACGCAGCAGCCGCTAATCTATCGTGCATAGAATATGGTTAGGACCAATCACGGGATATCCTGTGTTGGGCCACAGTGTAGAGTGCCGGACCACGTGATATCACGTGGTCCGGCAATGAACGTGTTAAATTAAGCGACCACCTCGGGGTCCTTGGTGTCGAACTATGGCACGACTTAAACTTCCGGCGCCACATTGAGGGCAAGGCCAAGCTGGCCTCGAAAAAGCTGGGTGTACTCAACAAGGTGCGGCGGTACTTCACGGCGGGCCAAAAACTGACGTATAAAACGCAGGCTAGTCTTGGAGTAATGCTCGCACCTGTGGGCTGGCTCAGCTAATGCGACTTGTGGATGACCCCTCCACTTAGAACCGCTGCAAATCCGTAGGGACGTCTGCTTCCTAAGTGTGTTCTATCGTCTTTTTCACGGGGAGTGTTCGGAGGAGCTGCTTAACGCGATTCCATTCCATAATCCCCATTCCACCTCCGCACTACGCGTACCGGGCAGGGGATGCACCCCTATACAATCGACCTACCGCGAGGATGTCGCACCAACCGTTCTGTAGGTCTTTTATTCACAGAACTGGGAAAATGTGGAACGCACTCCCTGCTCATCTATTTCCTCCCAAGTACAGCCTGGGGTTTTTCAAAAGGGGCGTGAAAAGGCTCCTGTCAGGCCGGCATGACATTCGAAATCCCCGTCCCGTGCATCAAAGAATGTCCATGGGCATCGTAAGTGAAACGATGAAATATGTCGAGCTTTCCATTTAAAAAAAAATTTGAATGTAATCTACTAGGTATATAAAATTAATATTTGTTCGTTCGTCTTCGAGGAGTTCGAGGTCGGCGATGGATGACATACACAATTTATTCATGCATACACATTAGGGTGGCATTAAAAAACATATTTTCACTTCCTTCATATATTATTAAAGGATCTAGGAATTAATGTTAACTAGTTACAAAAAAAAGAATAATCGAAATCGGTTGAAGTGGTAAAGAATTATTCGCCATATGTGTCAAAGTTACAAAATGCTTCTTTGGTTGATTGAACATAATGAAAGAAACAATAATTTAGGAACCTACCTTTCAAAGTACTGGAAGTTGGGGGCACGCGGTGTGATGGTGGATTCCACTACAGCGGTCAAGCAGATCACCAGAACCACCTGAAAACATTAACACATTCGGAATGTAGGTAGGTATGTACATAGTATGACATTCTATACATATCTACAGAATGATATAATATTTGGTTTGTGGAAATATCTAATGAAAACCAGGACAAGTCCATTGAGAAAAACATAAGTACCTAAATTCACTCGTGCAGTAGGCAAAGTACCCAGATAAGAAATCCGCCTATATGTTATAATTATATCAGCAACTCTTCAATTGTTTTTACGGACAACCGGAACGGGTGGCTGTGCCCAAAAGTTCAAAAAAAGATTAGGCACAACCAATATCACCAATTTCCTGCAAATGCTTGATCCCAACTAAATCACTGTGATTTTGTGTGACAAACAAGCTAACTTAGGTATTAATTCATCCAAAGATTTAGCAACCTATCTATTAGGTAAGCTTAGGTAATTTCGCATTGCTAATGCACTCAAGGCCAAACACAATTTCACAACGGCACGGTAATGATTTTCAATCGACACTAACCATCACAAAAAACTTGCAGCACAAACTTCGCGCCATGTCAGTATATTCCCGCGGAATGAGTCTTCAATTCCAAACTGTTTTCAAAATGGCGGCCAAATTGGAGTGTGTATTCTCTTGCAGCAACCGACAGCGGACTGGCTGACCGAGTGTATGTATGTGACGTGTTTTTCCCCGGTGTACTGTTACGACAGCACTACTGAGGCCGCAGTGGAGGTGGCCGGTGCAGCGAAGACGAATGTTAATGGCACCTCGTTACCTACTTATCAGACCAACGGTGCTCCAACAATGCCGCGAGTGGAGCCATAATAACAATAGTATTTTGAATGCGTCACGAATGACGGACAAATTCCTCGACTCCGACGCATCAGACAAAATAATGTAGCACACTGTTAGGGGAATATACTAGGAATACAATATTTGTCACCCTCAGTAGCTCAGTGGTGCGGGGTGCCGTCGGTCGAGTGTTGTTAAGCAACGCTGAGCGGGGTCAGTACTTGGATGGGTGACCGCTTGACCGTTGGAGGCTGACCGTGGTTCGGATTCCACGTTAAACTGTAGGTACCTTACTTTCTTACCTTACTAGGTGGTAGGGTTTATCCCGGCCGGGTTGATACCACCGCACTGAACGAAACGTCGGTCGAAACGGCTAAGTATGTAAATAGTGCGTGTTTTCCGCCCAGTTCAGTGTAGCCGACAGGAAATGAAGGGAAGCACTGACACGGCACCTAGTTCACTCGGTGCCATGGGCTGACATCACGCATGTTCTAGGTGCGGTAATCAACCGTGTCAGCTTCCATAAAAAAATTTAGAAAATAAAGGCAATTTTTTTTGTATTTGTTTGTGAAATTGCGAACAAAAATAATACCATGTACCTATTTGTTATTATTATTTTCTAGGTTTCATTTTACTCTTACAAATTGTCAGTGTCATGCATGACCTTTATTAATAAACGTGTACATTTTAAACAATAAACTCTACGCGAAAGTTTGACATTCACTGTTGTATGTAGCTAGAAGAGGAGGGAGGAAAAGAAAGTACGTCATTCGAGGATCCCTTTATTGACAAAATCTTGATACTTTATTGTACATACATACATACATACCACCCGCTGTATCCCGAAAATTGGAGTAAGTAGAGTAATCGGTGCTGTGCTGTAAGTACTTTTGTACCAGCACAATACCGACCACCACGTTTAGCAAATTATTAGGACAAGATAACTATCAAGCAGCAAGTAAGGCAAGAAGACCACTGCCCACTGCCCTTAAAATATGAAAATCCAAAAACCCTTAAACACGTCATTATTATTATTTTTTTATGGAACCTGACACGGTTGGCCACATCACCTCCAACATCCGTGATGTCAGCCCATAACACCGGGTGAACTTGGTGCCACGTCAATACCTCCCTTCGGTCGTGCCGGCTAAACCGAACTGGACGGAAAACACAAACTATTCAAACTATTTACATAGCCGTTTCGACCGACCTTTCATTCAGTGCGGTGGTACCAACCTGGGCGGGTTAAACCCTAACACCTAATAATATTAGAAGGGAGTCATATCCCTTAGTCGCCTTTTACGACATACACGGCAAGAGATGCAGTGGGGCTATTCTTTTAAAGTACCGGCCCCACACGGTACAATTATTTTTTATGAGTAGCCATACTTAATTATGATTTTCAAGTTCCTACCCTACCTCTCCCATACAAAATATGATCCCCCTAAAATGTGTCCCCCCCCCCCCGTCCTCCTCCTTAAAATGTGGAAATCCAAAAACCCTGAAACACGTCATTATTGATTTAATTATCAGTAGCTGTAATAAAAATGTTCATATTTCTAACTTCAAAGAACAAATACTTTCATGCAAAGTCGTCGTCCCCATTTCCCCATAAAGATGAAATTTCCAAAAATCCTTTCTTAGCGGGTGCTTACGTTCTAAAATAAATCTATTTTCCAAATTTCAGCTTTCTAGACTTAGTAGTTATGGCTGTACGTTGATAGATCAGTCAGGAGTCAGAACAGGACAAACAATTTTATAAGTTTTAATAATACCTAAATTAAGAAAGATAATAAGTACCGTTCTAATTTTCAGGAGTCTGTCATCCTGAACTTTTGTGTAGTTTTCAAGCATTAAGCAAGTCTCACAGCTACGTAATCGAACTACACGTGGAGAATGGGAGTGGGGAGTGAGTCAGTTGGCGGGGACAAGGCGAGTGAAAGTTGGTTCCACCACGGTTCCATTCGTGATTCGAAAGAGTCAGCTTGTCCGTGTCGGTATGTCGTCTGGTCACGTACGGACAAGCTGACTCAAGAAACACCTAATGAATGACGGATGATATTTTGCAAAGTCTACCACACTACAGTTTCTGTTAGGTAACAGTCATTATTTAGTTACGTAGTCGAACGTCAGTTTTTATTTTTCATTTAATTTAATTTCTTTATATTTGACAACTGATATTCCAATATAAAAAACATTTACAACTGTTTTTGATTGTTTATTATTATATACTTCATACTTTTATAATGATTTGATAACACTGTTTGAAAATTTTTAATTCCTGTGTTTAATTTAATTTTAATCTTTGTTATTTACTATAATTGACAAAATATTACAGTTTCTTTTTTACAAGTTTGACTTTTATTTAACTAATGACAGTTTAGTGTGGAAATTAATTTAATACGTTTTTAATTGCTATTTGAATTCTTATTACGATAAACTTAACCATCGTATGTATGTGTGTTATCTTGTACCTAGTTTAGTTCTATTGACGATGGCCTATTTCTTACTTGTACTTATAATAAAATAGAACAATAAACAGTTATCTCACTTGTTGTAACATATTTTTTACGAATCTAAGTGTAACTAGTTACCTACATAAAGAGAATTAATGTTTCAATTGAATTGAACAAAATCATGTAAATGTCGCTTTTGGAGCAATACATTTTCTAAGTTTTGTCAGATGCTTCTATTTCTATTTCTGAAACTATCTATCGCATTATTTTTTTCAAAGGCGTTCGTTTGGCTTTCCCGGTTGAGAGATTCGGCCTCAAACTTAATAATCAAGTGCCTGATAAAATCGCCCACCAACTGTACGCATGAACGAATCTTATTGCCTATAATTTTATCACAGGCGCTTTTAAATGAAACAAAACATGCTTCACTTACGATTTGTCCATTCCTTATATCAGGGGTTCTCAACCTTTTTTCCTCTGCGACACATCTGAAGATTTTTTTTAGACTGGCGACACACTCAAATAAAAAACATTTTCGCGCAAAAATGTGACATATTCTAAGCTGGTGGGAAATTCAAATTAGCCCTATCTTATTATAATGCTAGCTGTTCGTGACAATGAGTAGACTGGCGCGCGGAGGAAGGAGCCGCGCCCCGTGGCCGCGACACCGCAGCCGGTGCAGCAAGACAGCGCGGCGACCGGGCAAAAATGCGATTTTTTTAAATTTTTAGAAATTCTCGCGACACACCGTGTGTCGCGACCACGAGTCAGTCAGCCTGGATACGAAATACGGCATCGTTTGTATGAGAACCGAGGTAGCCGCCAAAGGGGTGTGAAGTCTGAGGCGGGAGCGGCGCATGGAACGCCGTGATTGGCCGAGCGAGTAGGTAGCCACGTGACGCCAGTCTTCCATACGTTTGAACGGGATTCATACAATAAGTCGCTCATTGTGTCGATTCGCGATGAAAAGATGAAACGGATTTAACAATATTTAACCCTTCTTTACATCAAGGGAATAATATAACTTTCTCTTAAATGAACAAAGGCAACGCCCCTTTCACAATTTTGCGAATTTGCAGATTTTCGCATAAACACGATAATAGTTCTAAGTTCTGAGATACCTCGGATACTTTATTATAAATCTACATCAAATTTCCAAAACAATGATATGTAAGACCTCGTACATTGGTATTATCTTATTGGAGTATTTGTTATTGGAATTTTCCAAAATTAAAAAAATAATGTTAGAAAGTCGAAAAGTTTTGTAACCAAAAAAAAAAATTATTATATTATTAACAACTATTTGCTAATTACTTAGCCAACGATATGACAAATTATATTCCAATATGACTTCGCGAAAAATTCGCGAAAATCTACCCTACCATAAAAAAATTATGAGTACCCACCTCGATATTTAATTTTTTTACGGTAAAATGAGGTTTTCCAGGCTTTGCCTTTTTTAACAAACTAACCAGCCATACCCACCTGGATATTTAATTTTTTTAGGGTAAAATGAGGTTTTCCAGGCTTTGCCTTTTTTAACAAACTAACCAGCCATACCCACCTGGATATTTAATTTTTTTAGGGTAAAATGAGGTTTTCCAGGCTTTGCCTTTTTTAACAAACTAACCAGCCATGCAGCTAGAGCCTTATAAAATGTACCATGCGTCTCTCTGTCAGTTTGACGGTGTGAATTTGTTATATAAGGGTTAATAAAATAACAAATGAAAGGCTGTGTAGTCTGTAATAGAAACATATATTTGAAACAGAACAATAATTTACTTAATTGTTTATTTATAGATCGGTATCTATATTAAAATTTTCATTTGGTAACTTTTGAACAATTGAATTAAATTTAAAAGCACAATTTACGACATTTACATTGTTACTGTTTACATTGTTGACATTTACATTGTTATTGTTGAACTAAAGAACTAAAGAACTAACATGTGTCTCGAGAGATGGTCGCGCAACAGATGGATAGATCTCACCGAGACCTAAAGTTTGAGTACCAACACGATGGGTCTAGCACCAGTGGTTCTCGAGTTATGACCAAAACAAAAGTTCATGTGACAGATGGATAGATCTCACCGAGACCTGAAGTTTGAGTACCAACACGATGGGTCTAGCACCAGTGGTTCTCGAGTTATGACCAAAACAAAAGTTCATGTGACAGATGGATAGATCTCACCGAGACCTAAAGTTTGAGTACCAACACGATGGATCTAGCACCAGTGGTTCTCGAGTTATGACCAAAACAAAAGTTCATGTGACAGATGGATAGATCTCACCGAGACCTGAAGTTTGAGTACCAACACGATGGGTCTAGCACCAGTGGTTCTCGAGTTATGACCAAAACAATAGTTAATGTGACAGATGGATAGATCTCATCGAGACGTTCAGATTGAGTACCAACACGATGGGTCTAAGTCCAGTGGTTCTGTAGATATGACCAAAACTAATGATCACGTGACAGATGATAATTCCGACCCCTCACTCGCATGATCGCATCGCATTTCGCATTTAGATGCTAGCTAGCTAGCTAGCAGCGGAGCGCAGGCGCTATATAGCATTTAGCATTTAGCAGTACCACAGATAAATAGCACATACTTCATTGCTTTGTGCGTTCCAAAACAAACGAACCAACAAAGTTTTACGAACGAAACAGCAATGCTAATTAAAATTAAATGTGATTATTGCTTAGCATTTAGCATTAATTTTTATTCATCAGGGCGCTTAGCAGTGCTAAATGCTAACGGGGTATTCATTATGAATTAATTTTGTTAATGCTAAGCATAACAAGACTAATTCCCGGTAGACGCATGACCTAAAGAAATTAATTCTTTTAGAGTCGCTCAAAAGTAAAAACCGGTAGGTACTGGTTGAATGAAAAAAGCGCGATAAACGAATATTGAACGAGGAAACCTGCTGAGGTTGACTAGAAGAAATGTCCTTTGGCAATAAGGCAGAATGCATGAAATATCTGTATATATTTAACATACATATTTATCAATAAACAAAAAAAATTACAAGAGCTAACTGCATCCAACACGATAGTCGACCTATGGTGGGTAAGCAGAAAAGAGCTCTCCATACATATTTACGCCGATGTTTGTTACTGAAATTCAAGCGAAAAATGCTATCAAATTGAATGAAAGTACTTACTCGTGAAAGGTGACTCCATCTGTGTTCAAGTTTGAATTTTTCGACGACTTTTTGCACCAAAGCACTGCACAATGAGGCATTTTGTGACAGACGCGCACGTTCGCTCCGCCTGAGCGGCGGACGGAGACTAAGATCGGTTGCCGGCGCTAGACTGACGCGCTGGCGCGTGTGCGCCGACGCGCGGCTACCCCTGTCCTCCTATGTATAGCGCCTCCAGGCTTACTGACTCGTGGTCGCGACACACTGGTTGAGAATGGCTGCCTTATATGATGTTTTGAAAAAGGAGGAATCGAAAGAATGAAAACGCTTTCCACAAACTTTCTCTAGTCATTTTGAATGGCTTCAGGCTCGTTGCTTTGTTAAGAATAACCGATATGGTTGAAAAGAGTTGAGCACTTCAGTAGCAAATGAGTCGAATAAAGTATAATATGTCAATCTGAATGCCGAGCCCATGCCTCTACTAGCAAGGTTGAATGCTAATGGTAGTGTATGTAGGTGCCGCAGCTACATACATAATATGCAGGTACACAATACTCAACTGAAATTAATAATACCTTCTTATATTTACCTTCGGACAACAGTGACGAGTCCACGTTTCACACCCGTACATCATAACGCAACTGGTCATATATACGGGTCATTAAATTTTGCGGAAGGTCAGAAACTCAGCGCGAATTTTAACTTTCCAAAGGCAGCCCAAGCAAGCGAGCAATGGAGTGAGCCATGCCGGGAAATGGGAATATCGCTACGTGATATGGTACGAAGCGAGGCGAGGTAAGCCGTAGACGCATCAAAGTAGTCGATATTGGGTGGCTAAGCTTATGTGGCAATGGGCAAATCAGCCGAAGAGACGATGACCGTTGGGGTAACCGCATCCTACACTGGGGGCGGGGACAGGAAAACGGAGTGTGAGAAGACCATCCGCCGCCGCCAGGTGGGACGACGAAATCAACTACGTCGGCGGAAAGCAGTGGTTCCGTACCGCTGAAGGCAGGGAGGACTAGAGCGAGGACTAGAGGGTAATTCAAGAGGCGTGTATCCTGCAGTGGACGTATACACGCTGACTGGCTGACTATACTTACATACCTGCAGCATGAATGCCATAGAAAAACCTCATTAGATACATGGGTACTTAAATAACGATTGAATCTTGATAGTAATTCTGTACTATGTAAATAGTAATTCATTATGTGTGTATATGTGTGTAGTGTATAATAAAGTATCTAATACCTAGCTAGGTACCTAACCATATTCCTACTTTCTACTTCACTATTTTGTATTTGAAAAGTGCTAGTAGATATCACAATCTCGGCTCGTCGAGTCGTAACTGATAAAATAATAAATAGAGCAATCACAGCGTCTAATTAAAGTATTTCATAAAATTATTTGAAAATCTTGAATAATTGCTTCCAACGGCATATTTTATGGAACTATTCTCATTAAGGTACGTAATTATTTTTCTTATTA
Source organism: Nematopogon swammerdamellus (assembly GCA_946902875.1). Taxonomy (NCBI): domain Eukaryota; kingdom Metazoa; phylum Arthropoda; class Insecta; order Lepidoptera; family Adelidae; genus Nematopogon; species Nematopogon swammerdamellus. The sequence continues at coordinate 24,654,534 of OX336333.1, read as the reverse complement.
CTATTAGAAAGCTTTAACTAATTAAGGGTTGTGAAAGGAAGAACTTCTAAGAAATACCTACTTATTTAAATCAGTATTTTTTGTCAACGTGATAAGAAGCGAGCTTACTTCACGTCGCCGCTAACGCGGAGCGGAGGCGGTTGCGGCGCGGAGGCGGCGAATTGTTATCAAGCAAGAGAGATGGGGAGCGCCGTCATACGCACAGCAGTCTCTAGCCGCGCTGCGTCGCGATGCTCGCGCCAACTTCAAGCGGGTGACAGCTCCGGAAATCACAAGGAAACCCCGCGAAAACACCACCACAGACACCCGTCGAGGACACCTAACGTAGACCGAACTATCACAATGGTGAGTGCACACTACAATAATATACAATTCTGTCTTTTCTCTAATTTAGTGCGTTGAAGTTCGTAACACTTGGACGTAGATAAGGTGTACTCGCTTGCTTGTCGCGAGGCGGCGCCACCGATGATGACGCTGTAAATTTATAATGAGACCTCATTTCCCTCGTGGCTTTTGTTTTCCATTGACTGTGGGAAAATTGCAGGCACCAATCCACGTGTTATGCACTGAGACATATTATGATAATGACATGAAATCTCGCATGGCATGTGTGTGTTTTGTACATACATACATCAGCAAGTGCATTTTTTTACTTTATATGTAGTTCGTCGCGTTTTTTTTTATTTAAAATCTATGATGTCAGAGACCTTCCGGTTCTCCCGTTCTCCTCGCTAATCTGAAAGAGGAGCACAATAAATAATCCAGAAGAAGTACCAACTAGAGGCCACCAGGGCCCTAGTATAAATAATGTCCTATATCTGAAAAAGTTCCTAGTCTATTTACTTTCTTTTTCATTCATAAAACGTCGATTCAGTCATGTTTGCCGATAGGAAAATAGTTGAACCGAAGAACACATTGCGACCTGCTTTGAACACAATCTTTGTGTTTCGTAGCATGTTGAAGTGAACGGTTTTTATTTGTGCAGGTGTTTTCATACCGAGTGAGTTGCAACTATTGTTGGAGGTTATGAAATATTATGAACGGATCGCACCGTATTAACTCTGGAGTAATGTTAGGTAGGTAGGAGGACATTAGTACAACTTATGAATACTTATCTATTTATTTAATTCGTTATCGATGCACGCCAGCACGCTATAGATACCTACGCGAGAGACGTCCCAAAGCAAGTTAGGTAGTTTTAGATACGAAACCGATAGTGTGAGTCTTATCTATGAGGGGATGAGTTACTTTGTTGGGAGTTGAGATGTATTACAAAATTCGGTCAAGTGCGAATAAGGCTCACCCACCGAGGACTCCGTATCAATATTAAGTTACATTTAAATAATTTCATTTGGTTACAGATTTATAAAAATGTGTTATGTTATGTAAATTAAGTATATAAAATTTTGTTTTGCATTCACAAAGAGGATCCTATTCCAACGATGTGTCCAATATTTTTTTTTTCATTTGTCTTTACTGGCTTCTATAGGTATAATATTTTTTTTTATAAATCTCCTTTTGGACTAGGATTTTAAGGTTAAACACCTAAAAGAACTTACTAAATGGATGTATAATGTAGCGGTTAGTTACTGTTGAGTGTTCACATACCAAATACCAATATGTTGTGCATTGAACACAGTACAAAGCGCAGTATAGAGACGGAGCAGAGGGGAAGGCAATTATTGACTCGCCGCAGTCATTGTCAAACATTACCAATGATAAGTAGTGACACTGAACAAACAAACAAAATCTCAAATCGCTGAATACCTACGTACCTATGTTCCAAATTCAACCCAGCTATTTTCCAAAGAGTTTGTATTACGTCGCTGCGCTCCTATAAAGGAGCGCAGCGACGTAATACAAACTCTTTGCTATTTTCATACACAGAATAACCAATGGCTTGCTTTTCGCTATGCTTGTGTTTCTATGATTCGGAAAATTGGTAACAGTGTATTTAACATCAGTTATAATATTTTTTTCAAATTATAATGTTGAAAACCAACTGAAAGTGTATTAAATTTGTGTCAATTTTCAATTAAAGCCCCGCCCACGATAGCTGTAACTTATATCGTGCGACAATGTAACTACAATGAAGTGCCTTGTTGTAGGTTAGTGTAGTTGTGTGCACAGCACAAGATACGATATCCTGTACCCATCCGACTCATCCTTGCAGTTAGATAGGTTAGTTAAAAGTATATATGTACGTACGTAGTACGTACCGAGACGTAGCGTAGATAGTATAAGTAAATAGATGGCGCGCGTGACGGAGCAGACCATGTAATTTATTTACCTTGTCCTTGACGATTGCATTGCTGGCTGAGCGTTGAGTGGATTTGTCGTGGCAGTCTACCTTATCTACCGGCTACCCTACCGTACTCTACTTTTCTCTACTCAACCCTTCCTTACTCTACCCTAGCGGGTACCCTATAAACTCCACTATTCTTTATCTCACTATCCTACTAGTCTTCACTCTCTACCTTACTCTATTCTCTGCCCTACATTACTCTACTCTAGCGGCTAACCTACCTTACTCTACTCTGCTCTATCATACTCTGTTATACCCGACGGAACAAAGTTTAGTTTTACCCCAACCCAACCCATTCTACCATATCCTCCAACTCCACCCTTTATACTTCAACCTAACACGCGCCTGTACTCTAATAACCTATTTTTTTATGGAAACTGACACGTATTTGCTACATCACCTACAACATCTGTGATGTCAGCCCATAACACCGAGTGAACTTGGTGCCACGTCAGTGCTTCCCTTCGGTCGTTCCTATCTAACTCTACCGCACTCTACCATACCAAGCCCAGCTATAATCTACCACAACTCTACCCTCTGCCAAGGTCCACTATCAAGGTACATGCCTTCATCTACCTACCCTGCCTACCTGGAATCAGGTATGTTGTTTGAATCGCTTGTGAGTAGCAAACTGGATATTGGTCGAAATTATCCGATAGGTACTGAAATGTTTAATATTTACTTCCACGAAATGTATATATTGATAATTTGATAAATTATAATAAAGTAGGTACCTAGATAGATAGCCCTCGTTACATGCACTCCAGTAATTAAATGCGCAATTAGTATTGCTATATTGCTTGACCTGCGAGCCTCCTTCATTGAGGACAATCGTTGATGAATGAGTTCTGAACAGATACCTACAACTTTGGCTATCAACATCTTTATTATGTAAATAGTCAAAGCATAACTTACTTACTGAGAGATGAATGATTTCTGGATGATGATTTTGGAAAATCCCGAACCGCCTAAATAAACACTACAGCAATGGTTTTTGACTGTGCGGCATTCGTGAAGTTGAAATATACAAAAATATATTTCTTATACTAGCTGAGCCCGCGGCTCCGCTCGCGTGAAATTCGTATTCCAAAGAAGAATGTAAGTAACTAAGGGCGAGGCCGAAGGCCGAGCTGCGTTCAGGTAATCGATAAACCTTCTTAAAGAAAGTAACTAACTAAGGGCGAGGCCGAAGGCCGAGCTGCTTTCAGGTAAGCGATAAATCTTTCTCAAATAAAGGAAGTAAGTAAGGGCGAGGCCGAAGGCCGAGCTGCGTTCAGGAAGACGATAAACCTTCTGGAAGAAAGGAAGGAACTAAGTGCGAGGCCGAAGGCCGAGCTGCGTTCAGGTAAACCAAAAACCCTCTTCCGCCTTCGGGCCTCGCCCTTAAAGACTTCCTTTCTTCGATAGAATATAATATCGTTTACTCAATCTATTTATTTCATAAAAATAAAAAAGTAATATTAATAACTAAAGAATTAAACCTACCTAACAATCATTAAAATAACTATCAAAACGGGCATTTTCAAATGTTCTTAGAGCACTTGCGCCATTACCCCGCTGGATGGCAAGGCTTAACTTACCCTTTGAACGAAGTACATAAGCCCTTGATGGCGGGACACCAGTTGCGTCAACCAGCTCAAGCCTCTTTTGGCTTCACTGCTCCACGGACCGAGGGTTTCAACGGCAAACGCAACAAATTCGAAATCTTGAATTATATTTCTATATTTGCTGCGTTTGAGGCTCTCCGCCCCAGCGTCGTCGGCCGCGCCAGCCGCTCTTGAAGATGTCCTAACATGACTTGGAGCCAATGTGAGAACAAAAGTGGCGTCCCACATCAAAGAACTACCCTTAGTCCATGGCACTAAGGTGATAGCATCGGGCCTCTTGCCATCCAGCCGGGAATAACCGCGAGGTTCTAGGATGCACGGTATATTTGCCGTTAGAAGCGTGGACTTTATAATAAAATTTAAATTAAATTAACTCAATCTTAATATTAATTAACTTTATTCGAGATGGTTTAGCTTCTTCCTGAACGGTGCTCGGCCTTCGGCCTCGCCCTTAGTTACTTGCTTTCTTCGAGATGGTTTTTCAATTATCCGAACGTAGCTCGGCCTTCGGCCTCGCCTTAGTTACTTACTTTCTTCAAGATGGTTTAGCTTCTTCCTGAACGCAGCTCGGCCTGCGGCCTCGCCCATAGTTACTTACTTTCTTCGAGAAGGTTTATGGTCTTCCAGAATAGAGCTCGGCCTTCGGCCTCGCCCTTAGTTACTTACTTTCTTCAAGAATGTTTTTCTTCTTCCTGAACTCAGCTCCGCCTTCCGCCTCGCCCTTAGTTACTTTCATCGAGAAAGAATATCGTTTACGTAAGCGCAGATCCGCCTTCGGGCCCGCCTTTAGTTACTTACTTTCTTTTTTTTAAATACGAATTTCACGCGAGCGAAGCCGCGGGCAACAGATATATAAATTTTATTGCACCAATGACAGCGACATAACTTCGACTTTCAATTATTATTTTTATTTATCAAACAATTTGTCACCGGCCAGCTCACGTCGAGATGACAGTTCTCCGTTGTCAACATGACATTTAAAATAGTTTTTTACCTTTACTTTGGATTACGTGATTTTTATTATATTTTTTAATTATGATGTTCATCCGGGATTGTCACTATAAAACGTTTCGTCAAATTCCGTTCAGTGGTTTTTGCGAGATGCGCGTACAAATAGACATTTTTGCATTTACGATTTTATGATATGTATAGAAAGAATAGATATGTATAGACTATTGTGTTCAAGTTATAAAAAAGAAGAACTGTCATTTTCGTTGTATCTACTTATTTTTAAATTTCGAATGAATATTTTATTCAAATTGTATTTGCTGCCAGTTCTCAAGATATAATTATGTACTTTGGACTACGTGATTTTAAACGCACAATAATGTTTATAATTGTAAATTTTTTTTTATTTTTGTTATTTTTTTTTACGTATTATGTTAACCCGGCATATAAACTGCCACTATACAAAGTTTCGTCTAATTCCGTTCAGTGGTTTTTGCGTGATCCGCGTACAGACAAACAAACAAACAAACAAACAAACAAACAAACAAAAATTTTAAAAACTGTTCTAACATGTTCAGTATCTCATTTTAAGCCACCCTGGTTAGTTTTTTTCCGAATACATTCAATGTACAGACTTTCTTACCTCTACGATTTTATTATATGTATAGATGACATAACGACATATCCTTTTCGGATTTTATCTTTACTTGTGAGACCTTGCTTCTTGCCAAATTTCATTACTCTAGCTAGGTCAACGGTAAGTACCCTATAGGTTTTGATTTCATTTGAGTGAGTTTGCAATTATTAAAATTTCCCATAAATAGCCGCATCTTTTGATTATATTGATTTAGAAGCTTTCATTTTCTATAGCTCGAAGGGATCGCAGACGTTAGTATTAATTTCAATTTGATATCTTGACTCGTTACTGAGAAAAAGGGTCTTGACACACAAAACAAGAATTTTTTTTAATATCATATAACTACAAGTTTAAAATTTTAGGATTTTTTTCCTTTACGTGTGCTATGAGACCTTGCTTCTTACCAAATTTTATGATTCTAGGTTGACGGGAAATACCCTATAGGTTTTGATTTGATTGGAGTGAGTTTGCGAGTATGAAATCTGACATAGATGGCCGTATCTTTTGATTGCGTTGGTTTAGAAGCTTTAATATTCTACGCCTTAAAGAGATCGTAGATCTTAGTATTTTATATTAATTTCAATTTGTTATCTTTATCCGTTCCTGAGAAAAAGGGACCTTGACATACAAAACAAACATTTTTTTTTTATGTCAATAACTACTATTTTACAATTTTCGGATTTTTCCCTTTATTTGTGCTGTAAGACCTTGCTTCTTACCAAATTTTATGATTCTATGTTAACAGGAAATACCCTATAGGTTTTGATTTGTTTTGAGTGAGTTTGCGAGTATGAAATATGACATAGATGGCCGTATCTTTTGATTACGTTGATTTAGAAGCTTAAATATTCTACACCTTAAAGGGATCGTAGATCTTAGTATTTCATATTAATTTCAATTTGTTATCTTGATCCGTTCCTAAGAAAAAGGGACCTTGACATACAAAATAAACAAAATTTTTTTTTAATGTCATATAACTATAAATTTACAATTTTCGATTTTTTCCTTTACTTGTGCTATGAGACCTTGCTTCTTACCAAATTTCATTATTCTAGGTTAACGGGAAGTACTCTATAGGTTTTGATTTGGTTTGCCGGTAGTAAAATATGTGACTTAAATGGGCGTATCTAGTGATTGCGTGAACCTATAAGCTTAATTTTTTTACACCTCCGAGGAAACGTAGACCTTAGTATTTGATATTAATTTCAACTTTATACCTCTACCCGTACCTGAGAAAAAAGGTCTTGACAGACGGACAGACACCCAGCCAGCCAGACAGACGGACAACAAAGTGATCCTATAAGGGTTCCGTGTTTTCCTCCTTTGAGGTACGGAACCCTAAAAAGCAAGTGCATGCTTACTGCTTAGCACTAACATAGAAAAAAAATTATATAAAATCAACGTTCTGTCGTTCAACCAAAGTTGATAAACTTTTATTGAAAGCATGTTCTCACGATACGATTGTTTTTCGATTCGCAAACGAATTTAAATTGACCGATTAAAATCGCCCCGTGAGAACGCGGCATAAGTCACCATGCGCGAGGTTTCAGGTTCAGAAGATGTGGCCCGCGTGTCGCCTTTAAAAGCACTAAATAAACATATAGGTATCATTTAATTTTTCATTTTACTACAGCATTACAAATCCTCATTTAACCAGTGATATGCATTTAATTGTATGCAAGAAAAATTTATTTATACATATTCCAATGTGTCAGCTACACCGATTACGAAATATAATACCTACCCTACACGGCTAGCTGGGCTAGGCTGAAAACAAAAAGTTCACATGACTTGAATGGAACCCACTTTAGATGTTTTACAAGCAACAATGAAAATAAGTTTATACGTTATCCTATAGTAGATAAATATTAATAAACAATATTAATCGAATTATTTTGTTCAATTGAAAAAGCTCGTTGCATAAGATAGGAGACTTTATGATGATCTATACATATCTATACATATAATAAAATCGTAGAGGTAAGAAAGTCTGTACATTGAATGTATTCGGAAAAAAACTAACCAGGGTGGCTTAAAATGAGATACTGAACATGTTAGAACAGTTTTTAAAATTTTTGTTTGTTTGTTTGTTTGTCTGTACGCGCATCACGCAAAAACCACTGAACGGAATTAGACGAAACTTTGTATAGTGGCAGTTTATATGCCGGGTTAACATAATACGTAAAAAAAATTAACAAAAATAAAAAAAAATTAACAATTATAAACATTATTGCGCGTTTAAAATCACGTAGTCCAAAGTAAAGGTAAAAACAATTTTAAATGTCATGTTGACAACGGAGAACTGTCATCTCGACGTGAGCTGGCCGGTGACAAATTGTTTGATAAATAAAAATAATAATTGAAAGTCGAAGTTATGTCGCTGTCATTGGTGCAATAAAATTTATATATCTGTTGCCCGCGGCTTCGCTCGCGTGAAATTCGTATTTAAAAAAAAGAAAGTAAGTAACTAAAGACGGGCCCGAAGGCGGATCTGCGCTCACGTAAACGATATTCTTTCTCGATGAAAGTAACTAAGGGCGAGGCGAAAGGCGGAGCTGATTTCAGGAAGAAGAAAAACATTCTTGAAGAAAATAAGTAACTAAGGGCGAGGCCGAAGGCCAAGCTCGATTCTGGAAGAGCATAAACCTTCTCGAAGAAAGTAAGTAACTATGGGCGAGGCCGCAGGCCGAGCTGCGTTCAGGAAGAAGCTAAACCATCTTGAAGAAAGTAAGTAACTAAGGCGAGGCCGAAGGCCGAGCTACGTTCGGATAATTGAAAAACCATCTCGAAGAAAGCAAGTAACTAAGGGCGAGGCCGAAGGCCGAGCTGCGTTCAGGAAGAAGCTAAACCATTTTGAAGAAAGTAAGCAACTAAGGCGAGGCCGAAGGCCGAGCTACGTTCTGACATATGATAAACCATCTCGAAGAAAGCAAGTAACTAAGGGCGAGGCCGAAGGCCGAGCTGCGTTCAGGAAGAAGCTAAACCATCTCGAATAAAGTTATTTAATATTAAGATTGAGTTAATTTAATTTAAATTTTATTATAAAGTCCACGCTTCTAACGGCAAATATACCGTGCATCCTAGAACCTCGCGGTTATTCCCGGCTGGATGGCGAGAGGCCCGATGCTAGAGACCTTAGTGCTATGGACTAAGGGTAGTTCTTTGATGTGGGACGCCACTTTTGTTCTCACATTGGCTCCAAGTCACGTTAGGACATCTTCAAGAGCGGCTGGCGCGGCCGATGCTGGGGCGGAGAGCCTCCAACGCAGCAAATATAGAAATATAATTCAAGATTTCGAATTTGTTGCGTTTGCGGTTGAAACCCTCGGTCCGTGGAGCAGTGAAGCCAAAAGAGGCTTGAGCTGGTTGACGCAACTGGTGTCCCGTCATCAAGGGCTTATGTACTTCATTCAAAGGGTAAGCCTTGCCATCCAGCGGGGTAATGCCGCAAGTGCTCTAAGAACATTTGAAAATGCCCGTTTTGATAGTTATTTTAATGTTTGTTAGGTAGGTTTAATTCTTTAGTTATTAATATTACTTTTTTATTTATATGAAATAAATAGATTGAGTAAACGATATTATATTCTATCGAAGAAAGGAAGTCTTTAAGGGCGAGGCCCGAAGGCGGAAGAGGGTTTTTGGTTTACCTGAACGCAGCTCGGCCTTCGGCCTCGCACTTAGTTCCTTCCTTTCTTCCAGAAGGTTTGTCGTCTTCCTGAACGCAGCTCGGCCTTCGGCCTCGCCCTTACTTACTTCCTTTATTTGAGAAAGGTTTATCGTTTACCTGAAAGCAGCTCGGCATTCGCCCTTGCCCTTAGTTAGTTACTTTCTTTAAGAAGGTTTATCGATTACCTGAACGCAGCTCGGCCTTCGGCCTCGCCCTAAGTTACTTACATTCTTCTTTGGAATACGAATTTCACGCGAGCGGAGCCGCGGGCTCAGCTAGTAATGAATAAATTCGTGAAATCGTGAAATTCGTGAATAATGAATAAGTGCGGTCAAAGAAATGTAAGAACCTGATATTAGCTATTATAATCAGAGTTCGGATGGTCTTTGTCTCTCTCGACACTAAAAGAGGCTATTGTGCGTTAGCAATCTGAGGTTCGATTATGAGATTTTTTGGCATTACGTTGCGTACAAGCACGGACTATGAATTTCCCTAGTTCGTGCGTACAAGTAACATGTTCAATTAAATATATGTATGACAATTTTAGTACAAACTGGCCCGCTAGAGGCGCTGCTTCTTTTCTCCATACACATATTTATTTGAGCACGTTACTTGTACGCAAATGTTAAAACAATCTCATGATCGAGCCTCACTCAGAGTAGGTACTATACGTAAAAGTAAGCGGTTCAGGCCTTCGTTCAGTCAACCCATTACGCATAACAAGAATATCTAAACACAATCTGAGTCGTGTGCCTGAGTTATCTAGACTTCTGCTATAAATCGCAAGCTAATTTTATCCACAAACTGTATTTTAAGACGCGACTGGACGCACGGAGGCGCCTGCCACACTTGACCCCGGTTCTGCGTCCACTGATAATGCATGTGACGTTTGACACGCGCCACCACTTAATTGTTTGATTTACTCTATCTTGTTTCGAAGGAAGCTGCGATTGTGCCGCATTCATTCGGCGTCCACTTCTTACCAAACGCTGTCAGTGCGCAATTAATCCTCAGCCGCTTCAGTTGGTTCGATAATTAACGTGAGCGGAGCTGCCCAGCCCAAATTCGGTCTAATTTAATTTCTACGTATTTGTCACGTTTCTTTGGGCTCTATTAAAGTTTAATTTACAAAACGCAACCTGCGACACTAAAGGATATTATAACTCTACGTTACGGGTAGCGAAAACAATAACAACAACAATACGTTACGGGTAGTTGTTCTATGGTTCTAATTTTAAAAGCTTCCTCAAGCTCTTGCGTATTTTTGACAGTTAGCGATTTGACAGTTTGCGCTGCGTTCAAATTGAAGTGAATAAGGGTTCCTTGTTGACTACGGAACCCTAAAAACGATGATGGTAGAAAGTAAAGCGATAGAAGAGCTATACCGACAGAGCCGCGTCGAACGCAGCCGGCGTCGGGAGCGTATGATGGCACACTGCAAGGAGCAGGCTTTGGAGAACAACAACACCTGCACCTGCACTCCACTCGTCCTGGAAGTTCGCAGAAAAACCTCGCACCAGGTGGGTACAGATTCGCATCATCCGGCGATGTGAGATTCCATTCTCGAATGGTTAATATGTTCTTCGATGGTTTCGGTTCAAACTTTAGTGTTTGTCACATCTGGGCGATACGAAAACTAGCTCCGTACCTAGTTTTTTTTTACACTTAATGTCAACTAATGTGTGGCAATGGTGGACTTATTGAGTACATACATATCACACAAAATATCCCAACAGTTGGGGTAAGCAGAGTAATCGGTGTTGTGCTGCAAGAACTCTGGTAGATTACGGCACGACACCGACCACCGCGTTTAGCAAAGTATTCGGACAAGATAAATCAACAATCGATAATCAAGGAGCAAGTAAAGGCACGAAGATCCACCTGCTGCATGATAGGCACCCTTAGCGCATCATCTCCATGTTCCATAGTCGCCTTTTACGACATGCACGGGGAGAGATGTAGTGGGGCTATTCTTTTTAGTTACCGGCCCCACACGGTACTGAAATTATTGATTTTTCGTATATTTTTTACTAAAAGTAACTTGCACCACCAGTCGTACATTACATAAGGCTGCCATAAATGTAAATTTCGAGATTTTTAAAATTTTCAAAAATTTATTTCAGAGAAACCAGGCCACACAGAAAAAAATATAAAAATTGATCACGAAAGCCAAGAATAAAGAGAAATTTATAAAAAAAATTGTACTCAAAATGTGGCTTATTTACTTAACAAACCCCCTTCAAACCCCACCTTGTCGTAAACAATTGCTAACATGGTGTTTTTAGCAGCTTTTTCCAGGGTCAACCTATACAAAAATTAAAAAAACAAGCAGGATAAACCCTCGTTCTCATCTTTTTCTTGGGCTTCTCCTGAACATTTTGTGTATAAGTGTCTTGATTTTCTTAATATTTTTTTCTAAAAAAACGTAATTTATGGTCCTCTGTCGTGGATTTTTTTTTGGCAAAAGTTACATGTTTTATATAAGAAATAAATCACTAAGCATCCAAATCATATTTTTCAAATCCCATTGAAAAATATGAGTATTTTGTATCGAAAATTAATCTAACAAATGGCACATATTATAAGCCAAAACGCTCATTGTTCGCAAGTTTTGCATCGGCGGAATAGGGCATTTCTCTCTCTCTTCTCATTCAGCTGATTGTGTTGTACATAATATATAAGTTTAGTATTTATGTAGTATTTGTTTGTAGTTTATCATACAGATTTCTTTACAGTCTAACACATTGCCACAAATTATTCTTGTTCGCCTGCATGTAATTCTCCCACATCCCAAAGGTTAGCTAGAATAGAAGGCCTCGCGGCCTTTAGCTCGCCTGTTGTGCCTAATTTGTATAAATTGGTGTTCAATAAAGAATATACACCTACATACATACTTAAACAGTCGTCAGTGTCTCGGGCATACGAATAGCGAAACTCGGCCCTAGCTCTTGGCAAGACTGCTGTCAAATAAAAGCACAAAGACTTGACTTTACACTTTTGAAATATCATTGTGTTGTACGCTTTGCACCTGTGCTTCCATCCTGTTTTATGTCTTCGAAGTTGAATGTTTTCTTTGGATGCAATGTGCAAGGTGCCGTTGTGAAGATATTAATTACGTACTAATAAACAGCACTAGTACACGCGCCAGTGGCGCATTAAAATTTCCATGACTATCTTAAGTTATTCAATCCGATATCCTCAAATTTCTTATCGCTTCCAGCTACCAGCCATGTTCACGGCGCGTAAGGTATTTGAAGCGTCTAATAGTAGATACAAATTACATGAATATAACATATTATCTGACACTTATCGCGTTAGGAGCCGTCGTGCGATTTGTGCAAGCAGTTATCAGAGTAACGCCCGATAGTCACACGATATAACGTCTCGTCATATACCCTCAAAATTATTATAAATTTCCCATTCATATCAGTTTCAAAACACTTTCTATGAGAGAAAAGTGATTTTTCAATACTTGTTTTCTGAGGTAGAAATGTACCTACTCTATTTTCATTTAATTACGTAGGTTTACTTTGTATGGAATTCGGTGGTGGGTGATCGTTCACACGCAAAATGAACTAAGAGAGTGGCACTAATAGTGAATTGTTCACACGTGTGGTGACTACACGTGCATACATGTTGCAGATTCGGACATGTCAAACCAACCTTGCGACTGTCATATAGGAGCTGACAATTTTTATATAACTGTGAGTAAGTTTTCATATAACTGTAATTTTTTTAAACGCCTTATTTAGAATATTTTTTGCGATTAAATCGCATTCATCGGCTCCCATAAACAACATTGGGACGCTCGGTGCTCGAATGCCCGTCGGTTTGTTCGTAAAAGTTATTTTCCAAACCTGAAATCTGCGACACAGTTAATTTTCTGCTTACTAGGCTTTGCACCTAACATTTAGATCGGATTATATTGAATGTTCCTTCCTATGCGTCGTTCATACTAGATTCTTCCTGCGTATAGGTCTCAAGACTGATTACTTAATCTATGATCTAGGCCTAGCTAGACTTTGCTCGGCGTGTCCTCAATTATTTGCGTCGTAGATTGATGGGCAGCGGAGTCCGGAGATCGTTCAATAGCCCTGACGTGTACGAGTAATGGCTTTAACGGCCTACGAGTGTAAGTGTTGTGTTTGTCATTTTGGGTTCTAGACGTTTCAGAGTTCACTGCCTGACTACTATCCGGGTTCAAAATGAATATGAAGTTTCTTTTATTGACGATTGACTGTAGAATTGACTCACGTGAAAGAAGAATTCGCCAGTAGTAACATTTGTTTAGTTTAAAAAACGGAGGCTGGAGGTAAGGTCAGTTTTCCCTGCTTATTATGCAGACATAGTTCTGGTTGGCCTAGTATGGCCTGGTGGTATTCTAAACAAGCCCTATAATATTTCGTCACAAGTTTTTGCTATTTAAGATTGAAACGGCATAATTAAAAGGGTACTCTCACAACCAGATGAAAAATATAAAAATTGAAACCGACTTAAAAAAACAACTAGAACTTAAAAGTGTTAATTAATTTTTTATTCGGACCCTTGAGTTGAAGGCGGTACAAAAGCACAAAAGGGGTCCATATATCAATTTTCAGGTGCTTTTGTACCGCCTTCAACTCAGGGGTCCGAATATGAATCAAAATATTATTTAACACTTTAAAGCTTATTATAAAGCTTACTCACAGTGTTCTCCTCCTGAATGGCTCCACCGTCGACCGCGCACGTATTTTGGCGGCCTCTGAGACAGAGTCCGGTGCCTGGTTACATGCCTACCCTTCACCTTATCTTGGCACACTCTTAGATAAGGGAACACTGCGCATCGCCTTCTGCCTCCGTTTCGGAATCAGAATATGCGAGCCACATACTTGCATCTGCGGCTCGGCGGTGGGAGAACTGGGACACCACGGTCTGTCCTGCTCTAGGAGTGCCGGGAGGTTGTCTCGCCACGCCAACGTCAACCAGATCATCAAGCGGTCTCTTGCCTCCGTCAATGTACCAAGTAAACTAGAACCACTAGGAGTTTTCCGTGACGACGGCAAGAGGCCAGACGGCATCACTCTTTTGCCGTGGCGGCAGGGGAGAGCCATGATATGGGACGCGACGTGTGCAGACACTCTAGCCCCAAGCCACTTGGAAGGCTCTTCTAGAGCAGCCGGGTATGCCGCAGCAAAGGCGGAACTTGTAAAACATAATAAATACAGTTTAGTCAAAGCAAATTACGAGTTTGTCGCCTTTGCTGTGGAGACTCTTGGAGTTTGGAGCCCAGACGCCAAAAATCTGGTTAAAGAGCTTGGTAAACTGCTCACGGAGGCGTCTGGGGACATCCGCGCGCCAAGCTACCTTAGGCAGAAGATCAGCCTAGCCATTCAGAGGGGGAACGCTGCCTCCGTCACCGGCACAATGCCAATTTCGCCGACGATGGAGGAATATTTTTATTTATAGTTATTTTATTTTTTGTACCTATTAGCTTAAATTATTGTACATTCATGTTTAAATAAAGTATTTTCCTCATCTTTATATTTAACACTTTTAAGTTCTAGTTGTTTTTTGAATTCGGTTCAATGTTTTTAGGGTTTTTACGACCGTTGGAGTAACCGTGTCCTACACTGGCGGCCGTGGACAGGAAAAAGGAGCGTGGGAAGACCACCCGCCAGGTGGGACAACGACATCAAGTGCGTCGGCGGAAAGCAGTGGCTCCGTACCGCTGAAGGCCGGGAGGACTGGAGGAAAATTGGAGAGGCGTATGTCCAGCAGTGAACGCTTACACGCTGACTGACTGACTGACTGACTGTTTTTAGGGTCCCGTCGCAAAATGTGAAAAAAGGGACCCTTATTTTAAAACAGTTTTTTATTTCACTCTTTTTAGTTATATCGCACAAGTTCTGCTTTAGAATTGGGCGTTAAACCAACGACGTGTTTTTCCAGATATTGGTACACACTTAACAGTCCATATCTTGAAAACTACTAAACTGATTTTTATGAAACTTGTACCATTCCCTAAGTTGGAAGATCTATACTTAATCTAATAAAAAAAGAATTATGGCTATTCGATTTCTAGTTTCCGAGAAATTTGTGGCCAAACATACATACATACATACATACAAACATACATACATACACTTACGAAATTTGGCACATCATACGGGTCGAATTGATAACCTGTTTTTGAAGTCGGTTAATAATAAAAATAGGCCACACCTCCTAAACTTACACACACACACACACACCCTCACACACCCTCACACACACACACACACACACACAATGCACATGCTTATAGGTACCACACCACTCTCGGCCTATGTCACATTTAGTTCATATAGCCTTGTAACATCTGATATTAGTGTTGAATACCGGGTATGTACCTATGTACTCTGTTGATTTGACCCATTCAGTCAGTCGTTATGTGAGACGTTTCAAACCACTAACGTTCCGTTCTAGTTCCAAATTTAAATTTTATAGGTGCTCTAATGGCACACATATTTAATTTGGATTGAAGTTGTGTTATTTTGTCATTGTTTCAGTGCTTAAGTGTTTTATATATTCATAGATAATACGGTTTGTGTTTGTTAGTATGTATGTTAATACTGTGTGCACTTTGCTCGTAGAGATTGGCTAGACTGAGATGCTCTCGGTTGGCGCCAGGAGGAGAGTGACTGTAGTTGTAATCAAATACAAAACTCTTTACTCACTCTGCGGGTTCGACGCAGCAGTGAGGTTGGTGAGTTAGAACTCTTTGTTAGAGCTGTTGTATTGTATTAGCACGTTTTATCTTCCGTTTGACATTCGTGCTTGATGATGTGTGAACACCTATACTATACCGGGACTCGATGATTCTGGAACTGGGCAGTGCCGGATTTATACTTTTCATAAGTATATGCCACTTTATTTGCGCCGCCACTTCATCCTTCCCAGAAATCTTATCATAGTCACTCACACATTGTAGTAGGTCTTTATTAGATAACAAACAATTTGTAAGTACCTATTTAAATATATGTTAGGTATGTATTTCGATTTTTTCACACATTCCACTTTTCAATAAAGTAAACGTGTAAAATGAAACAAGAATTAAAAAAAATTGCTTACGGGATTTTTATTGGATCATCTATAGGTAATAATCATTATAAATTTATGGTGTTCATTATCTCTGACTCTATGTATAAAACAGCCAAAGAGTTTAGTTTTTCTTTAGGCGATGAATATCTTTTATAATTCTTCACCCGTTTTAAACAAAAAAAAAATCCTTTCTCCAGAACAATTTGTGGTCGGAGTACAAAGCGTGATGCGTAGAGCTATGTCCAAGTTCGGATTGCATAGAGATTGTTTTCTTAAAAACCTAGAGAGAATTTGGAATTCACTATGGCACAACTAGTCGTGACACTCAGTCGATATGAATTTCATAGTTGTGTCACGGGAAATAAATTCGCAAATGAATTCCCTATGGCACAACTAGTTGTGGGTGGACCAATCAGTTGTTCCACGAGGAACACCTCAGATTGAGCAATGATGTTGATTCCGGTTTTTCTGTAGTTTTGTTAGAGGAAACGTGACTGTTAAAATGTACACATTCTGTAACAAAAAACATCCTCTAAATCGTCTTCTTGTAAAAATGAAAAATTTTCTTTGAAGGCCGGTGGCGTGGCGGCCGGGTTTGCTCATCGAATATGGTGGGTTTGGTCATGGAAATCGCGTGGAGAGAGTTCCGTACATTCCGTTTTCACAGATGTTCGTGTAGGTTTTCCTGTAAACTATAAGATACACCCTAAATTCCATATTTATTTAATTTTTTCAAAATTTTGGACGAAGTAGTTTCGGAGATACTGAATGGGAAATGTTTCGTATATTTTCTTTAATATCTTTTATACTACAAATACATTTTATTATATTAAAATAAAATAAAATGTATTAGTATTTCTTTTGACGAGCTCTTTCTATTGATATGTCACAAGATAACATGAAGACATTTTTTTAACCTTCTATTTTGGTCCCCCAAAATCGAAATTCGTTCATTGGGTCATCAAATCAAACACTATATACCTAATGTACCTTTTTACTTTTTGTCCAGTAGATTCGGATAAAGTAAGCTGTGGCAGACAGGCAGACAAACAGACAGACACGAGATTGATCCTATAAGGGTTCCGTTTTTTTTCCTCTTTTGAGATACGGAACCCTAAAAAAGAAGAACATTTCACGATACCTTGTTCTTAACTAACTTCTTATTCCAAATTACATCTTCATATACATAACTGTCATACTGTCAGCTTCGGTAGCTCAGTGGTGCGGTCGGTCAATTGTTGTTAACCACACGTGGGCGCCGCCGTCAGTACTTGGATGGCTGATCGCTCGACCGTTGGAGGCAGACCGTGATTCGGATTTCACGTCCCTTCCCTTCTTACCTTACCCGGGTTGGTACCACCGAACTGAACAAAACGTCGTCGGTCGAAACGGTTATACATATAGTTCGTGTTTTCCGTCCAGTTCAGTGTAGCCGCCATGAAATGAAGGGAAGCACTGATATGGCACCTAGTTCACCCGGTGTTATGGGCTGACATCACGTATGTAGCCAACCGTGTCAGTTTCCATAAAAAAACATAAATAGAATAAATAAAACAACGCAGATCATGTCCTACCTAGCCATATAAGCCTTATCCTTATTAGAGCTTCTCGAAGCTAAGTCCTTAGTCAGCTCAGCTTAGTGCAGTCCACCGAGTATTGTTGTTGAGCAGAGCTGACACTTGCGGTACCGACGCGGACGGATGTGGTCGCCAGCCTGCGGAACTATGTTATGTTATGTGACTTGACACCGCACCGATTTAAATCTATGTTGGCACTTCGATTCACGATTTGATCCCATACATAATCCGTATGCTCTTAACAGTGCACAGTGTCAAATATGACCTTAAAATCGGACACGTTCTTTTTATTCCAGAAATTAATAGATTTAGTTATTTAAAATGCTAGAGTAAAACTCCCCCGCCTCTGCGACTTTTAGTTTAGGAGAAATATTTTTTTGAAAATTACACTTTTTTAGTTTCGGAAAAACGAAAAATAATTCTACAATTAAAACTAAGCTACTTATTTAAATTTCACTCAGCCTTATCAAAGACCCTTTCGAATATCCACATTTGAAAAGTTATTCGAGGCTGTGAAAGTTTACAGAAATCGAATTATATTTATTTTTTATTTTTTTTATTTTATTTTTTTTCTCCTAGATCCCATAGTAGTAGGCGGAGATATTTATACCGAAAATAGTTCACTGTTTCCTCTGTCCGTTAAAAAAAAACCGACGCCTAATTCCATGGGATTAAGAAGTTACAGGAGTTATTCGCTATGGGCTAGGGTTGTTACAAGAATGAATAAAAATTTTGCCATTTTTTATTTATTTATTTTTGACATTTGATTAATTTTATTGTATTGTTTCGTGATTTCTTTTAATAATAATTAGATAGTTTTGGTTTTTGTTTTCGTTTTTTTTTTATTAATTTTTTTTATGGAAACTGACACGGCTCGCTAAATCACCTACACTACAGCATCCGTGATGTCAGCCCATAACACCGGGAGAACTAAGTATGCATACCATGTCAGTGTTTCCCTTCATTTCATGTCGGCTACTATGTTTAAAATTGGGGAGGCGTATGTCCAGCAGTGAACACATACACACTGACTGACTAACTGACCAGTCCATATACATCCACTGCTGGGACCATATCATCATTTTGCGGAAAAATAAAAGATTTTGTAAAGTGCCAACCCTATTGCCCGAAACTTGATAATTGCACTAAAATGAGCATAACTTCTTAATCCCATGGAATTAGGCGTCGGTTTTTTTTTAACGGACAGAGGAAATAGTGAACTATTTTTGGTATAAATATCTCCGCCTACTACTACGGGATCTAGGAGAAAAAAAATAAAATAAAAAAAATTAAAAAAATATATAGTTCGATTTCTGTAAACTTTCACAGCCTCGAATAACTTTTCAAATGTGGATATTCGAACGGGTCTTTGATAAGGCTGAGTGAAATTTAAATAAGTAGCTTAGTTTTAAATGTAGAATTATTTTTCGTTTTTTCGAAACTAAAAAAGTGTAATTTTCAAAAATTTATTTCTCCTAAACTAACAGTCGCAGAGGCGGGGGAGTTTTACTCTAGCATTTTAAATAACTAAATCTATAAATTTCTGGAATAAAAAGGACGTGTCCGATTTTATGGTCATATTTGACACTGTGCAGTGCACCGTTTGTTGTATGTTGGCGCAGCGTACAAAGCCATGCCATAGGCTGTATTCTTGCCCTGTACTGTAAGTATGAGTAGGTAAATCAATGAAAACAGGCCAAGTGCGAGTCGAACTCGCGCACCGAGGGTTACGTATCGCCATGTCATGGTCAGCGCCACTCACGCCATCTATGGCGTGTATTATGAAATGCTTTATAATAGTTAAAATTCATGATTAGTTAAAATGCTTCATACTGTTTTCGATAAGTGGCACGCATACACTTTTTGGTTTCTTGTATGGGGACCCCCGTGAATTTTGTACTTTTTCTTATTTTATATTATTTGTTGTTACCTATATTGGCCATAATAACACATATTCTGTGAAAATTTTAACGGGCTACCTATTACCTACGGTTCAAGAGATACAGCCCTCGGACAGACAGACGGACAGACAGACAGACAGACAGACAGAAAGACGGCGTGGGCTTAGTAATAGGGTCCCGTACGACTGATACGGAACCCTAATAATTAGATAGTCATTGATGCCCGTACACCTTATATTCAATTGATTATATATGTATCTATAAAGTATATAAGTATGTACATATAAAAAGTAGACGTATATTAGAATATTTATTTAACTTATTGTACATATACATATAGTGATGTACGATTATATTGGTTGCATGTATCTATGTGCAATTTGTGCATATAGTTATGAATTTATATTTCACGCCATTGTCCTTTCTTTATTACTGCATTGTCCGCCCTACGCGTCTTACACATACCAAAGGTACTTAACCTTAAATAATACCGCAAGGCATTAAACTCGCCTTTTACATACTGGTGAACATTTTCATTACTATTCGACTTGATTGTGTGACTACACAATCATGAAAGTAATTTTGACCAGATCTTATCAAACTTATTTCAGATCGATGTGTTGAAGGACATTTCATCTTGCAAACATTTTAAATAAAACTCAAAAAACGTTGGAAGACTTTCAGTCACTACAGATAGTCGTAAGAGCGATTAGAACCAGCAAAGCAGTATGCAATCTGAAAATCACGGGTTCCAATCCCTCTTATCGGAAAACCCATTGGTTTTAACCTTCTTTACATTTTCATGTATATTTTTGCACACCATTAAATAAAGATTACGAAAATAACGTAAAAAAAAAACAACGAGTTTTACAGTACCCGCCAATTATGTGTATTTTTGACGATTGACAGCTGTTGACATGCGCCAACTGTAGGCCGCACCAAAGAATCGTAATATACTTCACTCACAAAATTACGTCACTTCCTTAACGCATTTCCGCTTCATTCACAAAATTATTGTCCACACCGACAGCTATGATGTTACACAGTAAAAAAAACTAATATTATTTTTGCAAATGGTACTCACGCACCCAGCAAGCAAGAGCACTCTATATATCTCAATAAGGTTTAACAGGCCACTCATTCACATAATAATATACTTCAAATGTTTCAACATATTTTTTAATTGGCTTCCTCCTACACACCTACAATAACAATCATAATTTTCCAAGCGAGTACGCGAGGTTTCTTTTATTTAGCAGTATGGATGTAGGTATTGTGTACTGTTGACAGCACTTAGGGGCTTTCGTCCTGCCAAACGGAAGGAATCCACACAAATGCTGCTTGTTCGAGGCCGTTACGTTTGATATCGACCGTTGATGTACAGGTGCGCACTTTAGAGCCTTAGGTAACTAAGCTTTGTAATGGGGACGAGGAGATTATGGACTTGGAAGACTTGGACTTAAAGAATTGAAAAAATCGTTCCGTAAAATCATACCGTGCCTGACGCGTGATCACTGCGCGCAATCGTTATACGTTAATGGCCACGGAACCCTCTCTGTGTGAACAACGTACACACTTAACATAATGTTTTCGTCTTTTTTACTTTCTCGCTTACAACACTGAAAAACCAACTGACGTACTATGTATGTTCCGTTTCTGCTTTTCCAAAATTATTTTATAGATAAGTACGTTATGTATTACGATCAACTCGACTGAAGCGACCAACTCATGTACCGACCAAATTAACCTCCATACCTATTTGCACATTTGACAAAGTTCTCCAGATTATTTTTTCGCTTAAAAAGACGACTGTACCAATACATATATCAGCCTACAGTCGCTCTCAAGATAAGTAATTATTGTAAAAACAATATTCTGTACATACCTACTCGTACCTACATACATACCTAACTACTTACATAATCACCGGGTCATCGATTGATAAAGTGATTGACGGGCCTTAGTGTAAACGTATACAGAATGTACGTAAGAATCACGGTGAGAGTTTTAGACTGAAATCACATCGACAAGAAAATATCTGTGTACGCTTGGCTGCGGCCAGCGGTGGTGGGCGGCCGCGCCGCATCCCGCTCCGCCCGCCGCGCCGCCCTCCGCGCCGCCCTCCGCGCCGCCCGCCTCTAATCAATGCGCTCTCCAAATATTGTTTTATTTTTATTTTATTTTATTCTACGAGTATAACATTATATTTATAACAGAGTTAGGTGCTACTTACTGAGATCCTTCTCTTTTTCTCACTGGTGCTCCTTCCACGGCAATTTTTCTGCATTTTCAGCTTTTACTCAATGTAAAATGTTCATTGGTTTGCTCTTCCACGAGCTCTTCCACTCACGTATACATTGCATGTTCTTTTTTGTTACTAGATACACTTTTGCTATTAACAATAGACAAATTGTTACAACATTATATCATTTTAGAAAAAATGGTTGCGCTTACTAATCGCAGGTACGCACGTTAGAACTTTACTTCTTTGACCCCTCTCTTCCCGTCCCCCTCGACACCTCGACCACTTTCCTCCCTCAACGGCAACATTTATGCGGTGACGGCGAGCGTGACAATGACGACGACGACATGACGTTTTTTTGCCATTTTCGTAACGCGCCTAAAGAAGTTAAATTTAAATCATAACGTGCGTAAGAATTATAATTTAAAAAATGAGGTTGAAATAATTTCCTATATACTTTTACACATGATGGGTGTCACATTACATCAGTTTTTAATAGTCGTCGTGTTCCAGATGACTGACAATATATTATGGAGTAGTTATTTCATTACACACAATTCTCTACTTAGACCCGCAGTAAAAAATGTGTACATAACTACCTGCGTGTGAAATGATATCGAAATATTGATCCAGTCCACGCGCTCATACAGGCTGATTCAGATTACCGTACTTATTTTATTTTACACACAGAGACTGAAAACAAATTTTACATCACAGTTTGAAAACAAACACCATTACAAAATAATATACCTATCATCATCGATGATCGATGCCTAGCATAGACAACAAATACAACGGTAAACTTGAATCTAAATACAAATATACGGTAACCATGTATCAAGGCAAGTTCATGTAGGCTATTAAAAACAAAGCTATCTACCACTGATACCATAACGTTAAGTCCTTGATAAGAAATGTATAAAATATTAGATTATAATAGAGAGTTTTATTGTGAAAGGATATCAATTATTTTCGATTTCTTTTTCATATTTCAATTCGTAATAAATAACAGATAAATATAGAGCGAGCCAATCTGGTAATATCTCTGTGATAATAAGTACGTTTCGAAAAATATTTTGTCACGCAGCTTCCTTTGCGACAAGAACTAAAATAATAGGTCAAGTTTGAGTTTTACTCACGCACGGACGTTTCTGTAGATCTGCTGTATCATCAATACTAATAATAAATCTGTAAGGGATGGTTATGGAGTAAATTACTTTGGTTTATATGAAATAATGCGTTTGTACACTCTATTTATGACACTAAAACTAAATTGACTATTTTTAGAAATCTTTTCATTATGTATGTATGTATGTATGTAGGTTCCTCCATAACTCTTAAACCTATCATCTGAATTCTATCAAACTTAGTTTAAGTACATTTAACTATACGGGACACAGGATAGGCTAAAGAAAATTCAGTTGCGGTTACGCTAAGATGTGGCTATCATACAAACCGAATTATTCCGCGCGCCGAAATAAAGGTACGGTAGCGCTTACTTTCTTCTTTGTAAATATGAATGTCATGCTCGCGAAGCCGCAGGCAATATATATGTATGTCAAAACACCATTAAATCGTCTATCTTTTTATGTCTGTCTGCGATGCAAACCACCTGTGGCGTCATCTATTGTTTAGTACTGTGTATATGTACTAATTGATTCTTAGCACGTTTCTTGTATGGGGGCCCCTATTTTTTTCTTTTTAATTGCTTTTTTATTATATGTTGGCATACCCGCCATAATAACTCATGTTCTGTGAAAACAACTTGATGTCGTCCCACAAGGCGGGTGGTCTTCCCACACTCAGTTTTCCTGTGCACGGTCGCCAGTGTAGTTTTCAAATATGGATAGTGTTAATGCATGTTGCATATTTATGTGCTCACTAGCTTTTGCCCGCGGCTTCGCTTGCGTAAAATTCGTATTTAAAAAGAAGAAAGTAAGTAAGCCCGCTACCGTACCTTTATTTCGGCGGAGGGAATAATTATGTTTGTATGAGAGCCACATCTTAGCGTAACCGGAACTGAATTTTATTTAGCCTATCCTGTGTCCCGTATAATCAAATATGCTTGTACTATGTTTAATCGGATCATCGGTTTAAGATTTATGGAGGAACATACATACTTACAGAAAAGATCTCTAAAATCATAAATTTAGTTTTACTATCATACATAGAGTCAGACGCAGTATCTCATATAATAAAGTAACTTACTCCATGAACATACCTTACAGATTTATTATTAGCATTCATTGATGGATATGATGATGATATTGATGATTGATTGCACACGTTCATTGCCGTTAGTATTAGAAGTATTGTCAGTGACTGACGGCAAGTAGCTACTCAGCGCCTGAAATCCATGTTACAGAACGGACAGCTACTCATCCTGCAAGTCTTTTTATATAATACAAGGAGCATTTGATTTGCAGAATAGTGTATGTAGATTAGAACACTGCGCGGATTAGAGCGCCGACATTTGACACTTCGACGACGCGGCGGCGCGGCGGCGGCGCGGCGGCGGCGCGGCGGCGTGCGGCGGCGTGCCTAGCGAAGTGTGTCGGCGCTGTTGGCGGAACACGATCCGCGGCGCTCGCCGGGTAACGAGACACCAGCACCACCGCACTACTCCGCAATCCAATTACCTGTATCACCCACCACCGCGCCCTATTCATGATTCCACGACCCGTAGTGCTCACTCACCTCACACATACCTTTCAAATGTTTGATTGAAAAATTAAATAAAGCCATCAACGAATATGCCTGTTTATCGTCAAAAATGACGTGGTTTGCTGAAGAAATTACTAATGCCGACAAATATGTGGTTCGCATATTTTCTTGAAAAAAATTGCAATAAAAAAATTGGATTATATACATCACAACAGTCATCATGTGCCCCTAGCCGCGGCCGCCCCCTCTAGACTCTATGTATGATACTAAAACTAAATCGACGATTTTTAGAAATCTTTTCTATATGTATCATCATCATCATCATCATCATCAGCCTGTATCGGTCCACTGCTGGACATAGGCCTCTCCCAAGGCACGCCACCACACGCGGTCTTCCGCTCTTCTCATCCATCCACTCATATATTATGTTCCTCTATAACTCTTAAACCGATCATCCGAACTCGATGAAACTTAGTACAAGCACATTGAACTATAAGAGACACAGGATAGGCTAAATAAAATTCAATTCCGGTCGCGCTAAGATGTGGCTCTCATACAAACCGAATTGTTTCGCGCGCCAAAATAAAGGTACGGTAGCGGGCTAACTTACTTTCTTCTTTTTAAATACGAATTTCACGCGAGTGAAGCCGCGTGCAAAAGGTAGAACTAATAATAAATCTGTAAGGGATGGTTGTGGTGTAAGTTACTTTGTTTTATGAGATACTGAGTTTGTCGACTAAGGGATCAGAAAATTCGTCAGCCTCGGTAGCTCAGTGGCGCGGTTGGTTAGTCAACTGTTATTAAGCAACGCTGAGCGCGGTCAGTGATTGGATGGGTGACCGCTCGACCGTTGGAGGCTGACCGTGGTTCGGATTCCACGTTAAACTGTAGGTCCCTTCCCTTCTTACCTTACTAGGTGGTAGGGTTTATCCCGGCCGGGTTGGTACCACCGCACTGAACGAAACGTCGGTCGAAACGGCTATGTAAATAGTTCGTGTTTTCCGTCCAGTTTAGTGTAGCCGACATGAAATGAAGGGAAGCACTGACATGGCACCTAGTTCACCCTGTGTTATGGGCTGACATCACGGATGTTGTAGGTGATGTAGCCAACCGTGTCAGGTTCCATAAAAAAAAAAAAAAAAAATTGTAGACTATGTATGATACTAAAACTAAATTGATGATTTTTAGAAACCTTTTGCTGTATATATGTATATATGTATGTTCCTCCATAACTCCTAAGCCGACCATCCGAATTTGATGAAACTTAGTACAAGCACATTTACCTATACTGAATTTGATTTAGCATATGCTGTGTCTCGACACAGCATATGCTAAATCAAATTCAGTTCCGGTTACTCTAAGTCTTAGAGAAGATCTTAGTAAGATGTGAAACAATTCGGTTTGTATGAGACAAGGCGAATTGTTCCGCGCGTCAAAATAAAGTTAGGTACGGTAGCAGGTTTACTTACGTTCTTCTTTTAAATACGAATTTAACGCGAGCGAAGCCGCGGGCAAAAGCTAGTACGTAAAGTGGTGCATAATACGGCGGGGCGCCGTGCCTTAGTTATGTCAACACGATGATAGTACATCGTTTCGTTGTGACCGAAGTCATAGTTCGATGGCTGAAGTACCTATTGAAAGTTTCACCGAGAATTAATAAGAGCGTGCTGGCCGGATGGACGAGCAAGGCCGCGGCGCGCGCTAGGCGGGCGGAGCGGTGTGGCGCGACGCCTCCGCCGCCGCCTTCGCCAACCTGGGCAGTCGCGGGCAGTCGCGCGCCGGCCACACTCGCTCGCCACACGCACGCCTCGAACAAAATTAACTCAAGCGGCTACCTGCGCGCACCCTCACTCGCCGCCCCGCCGCCCTCACACCGCGCGACATGCAGCGAGACGACGACGACCCCCCCGCCCCGCCGACCCACGGCACCCCACCTCCGGAGCGATCCAAGCTCAAGCAGACGCTACACTCACTGCGCTCGCCTTTCAAATCTGGCTCACCCTTCCACATCGGCTCCGTCAAGCGGACCGGCTCCGTCAAGTCCACCGACGCCGACGACGAGACGCAAACACTCCGCAAGACGCGCAAGAAAATTAAGAAAACCAAGTCGGAGAGCACCCCTGGGGGAGGCGGGTCCGACGCGTCCGGAGGCTCCCGCGGAGACGACGTCGGCAAGTCTCCGGGGCGCGAGCGAGAGAGGAGCGCGGGGGGAGCAGCCGGCGCGCTGGTGCGCAAGCTGAGCGGCATGCGGCGACGCGGGCGACGGGGCGGGGACGGCGGCGGCGGCTCCTCCGGAGGCGAGTCCCCAGCGCCGCAGCCGCCCCCGACCCGACCCACCTCCGACCCGCTGCCTGCGCCCCCGCTCGCCGAGCCTGAGGACGCGGGCGACGCCGACTCGCACTCGAGCTCGACGCGCGACATGGAGGAGCCGCCGCCGCCGGAAGAGCGGTCTCCGTCACCGCCGCCTTCGACTGCGTCCGAGGAGGTCGCGCCGGACCCGGCGGCGACCGCTGAGGCCGTCGTCGCGGCCGATCATCCGGTTTCGACGCTGCCGTTCACCAAATCGGCTTGGAAGCGCCGCTCGTCGCCGGAGATAGCGCGTCCAGTGGAGGAGCCGAGCCCGGAAAGCGCGCTGCGGCGCCGCATCGCGTTCGTGGCGCAGGCCTCTACCTACCTGTCAGAGGAGCGCGGCGAGGAGGAGGAGGAGGAGGTGAGAGGCGACGTGGGGTCGCTGGAGCGCGCGGTGGAGCTGGCGCGGGTGCGACTCGGCCGCGCCGCCTCCGCGCAGCATACGCCGCCCGCCGGTCGCCAGTCGCGCACCTCCGACCGCGACACCGAGACCGAGAGCGACCGAGAGGAGGAGGGGCGCGACGCCACCACCGCCTCCGCCGCCGCCTCCGCCGCCGAGGACATGCCGGCCTACGGCGACCTCTTCACACCACACGACAAACCGCAAGACATGGGCGCAGCACACTCCTCGGTAAGTCGAGTCGTCGCTTCGCTCATCGTCTCCGCCGACCCGCCGCAGTCCAGACCGCACTCCCGCTTCTTTATCGGGAGATATAATGTTATTTCGTTACGTCAAGCTTTGGTAGAGAACGAACACAAAAAGATGATAGGTACAGGTAATGCGAGGTGAGTCGGGCTCGCGCCGCGCGCGCTGTGGATCCAGCTCGCCTCAGTCAGTGGCGAGCGCGCGCGCGAGTCGCAACGATGTGTGTTCGTGACATCGCGGAGCTTCCCCCGCGCCGCCGCCGCTCGAGGGTTGTCCTCGGGGAAAGTCCGCGAAAGCTCTGGCAGCACGGTGGTGCAAGTGCAATATGACATTCGACAACGAAGTGAACGACGTGCACTACCTGACAGTGTGCGACTGTTGCGGCTGGAAGATGGAGACCGACGTCTTCTATCTCGTATGTTATCTCTCACTCTTATTATTTTAAACCATTGTGTACTGAAGGACTAAAACAAAAAAATTGTACGAGGCGCATACAACTGTGCAAATACTGTGCAACAAATACAAGTGAAGGGTCGCGCGTGCTTGAGATAATGACACAAAAAAACTTCTTTAAAAAATTCAGGACATTTGCGATACAGATAGATAGATAACACAAACATCAGGAGAAAGGAAATAGCCAATTGTCGTGTTGTCTGACCATCTTTGAGAGCGAAATATTTGTCTATGTAAACACCAATCCGTTCGTCAAGCGAGACTAAGTAGAGTCATATTTATTGAAGTCAATTGAGACGTCTCCACGAACGGCATTAATCCATCAAGGAATATCATCCAGCAATGAAGTATGTGTATCTATCATTGTTCAGTGCATACACAACGTTAGACAGCTCCGACACGAAGGGAATGGACTTTACTTATGTACTTCGCACCATCGATGTCTCGCGCGAAGTAACACTTACGATACCTGCAGAATTCCACCTTTGAGCTTTTATGGATTAAAAAATCCCCGAACCTTAAAAATTCAAAAATAATTTCCGTTTATTTACGAGACTTAAATGAGTCGGTGGACCGCTAAGTAAGTAAATACGCGCGCAGCTCTGAGTTTTTATATTTTATTTTCTTACCGGTCCCCCGACTCATTTAAGTAAGTAAACGGAAATTATTTTTTACTTTTTAAGGGTCGAGGATTTTAAAAATTTGTAATTTAATTTTTAGTTCAAGCTTTTTTTAAGAACTGCACCCAATCGACCCATCCGTCCGGTCCGTGAGACGTAATTTTTTTATTACTTCATAATTACTTTATTACTTGATTACAAACTAAGAACCATCCCGATTAAACCAGCTTTCAAATAAAAAAAAACGCATCCAAATCGGTTCATCCGTTTGGGAGTTACAATGCCACAGACAGACACACACACGTTAAACTTAAAACCCTCCGTTTGTGTCGGGGGTTAAAAATACGGTAAAATATTTTAACAGATAGAGCGTGAATCGTTTGTGGTCGATTGATTATTTATTAGTTGATAATTGCAACGGTTTGCGAATTGTTTGTTGTTAGTTATTTCATATTAGGTGTTCCCTTCGGCTTCGCTTCGCGTCACGTATCCTATAACCATCTGCCTGCCTGAATATGTCAGTGAAATCCCCACGTGATTTAGTAGTTCTCGACGTATAAGCGATGATCATAGAATCGCGATAGCGCGGCTCAAAAAAACTAAACAGGACAAATTTAAGCGTAGTGTAGGTACTGCCATACGAATGATGAATAAAGAATAAAGAATAAAGAATAGATAGGTACTTAGATATATTATAACCTCCTTCATATGTACCTATCAATGCGCGGCGCAATCGAGGGCGCAATTACAGATTTTCCGCTTTATTTATTAGGATAATGATATTCCTAGCTTTGTTACATACATGACATAAAGGACAAGTCGATTTAAACCAATCTGTACAACAAAACCTTCTCATAATTGAACGTTTCCTGTTTGTAGAGAAAGTCTCCTCTCTATTTAAAGTTTTCTGGACTATTCTCGCCTGCAACTCTTCAATTCAGTGCTCTCTACATTGATATAGTTCATGCAGGTTAGTATTCGTAAGAATGATCTACCTGAGGTGTTTCATTTTAATTTATTTTAATTTAATATTGTGGATAAACAAATAAAACGAATTATTGAAATAAAAAAAATACAAAACACATAAATAAAACTACTTTACTTAAAATAACACCTAAATATACGCGTACTAAAAATGGTCCTCTAAACTCTAAGAGAACTCGCACGGTTCCGAGCACGCTATACTGGCGGAGTTTCCTCTCTGGATGACCATATTGATGCGGTGCTTCACTGCGTTGTCCTGAAACAGCGCACAAGGCCACCCTATTTATAAACCGCTTAGCCTCCTCGGACCTTGTCTCCATAGATAGCGTCACCCTCACCACTGAAAATGCGATGAAATTAAACTAGACATTAAATAGGTATACTTCTTTATTTACTATTTTTTGATAACATGTTTTACACTTTTTTGTAACACTTTGTGCCAAGAGCGAAGAATTTGTCTTCGTTGAGAAGAAATTATAAAATTTTAATTGTATAGCAAGACAGTATATTGGAAATCGGTACGTCACCTACCGTTAAAAATGTGGTGTCGACTAAGTAAGCTTATTCGCGGTATAGACAAGTAATATTTCCATGGTCAATATTCCCGTACATTTTTTATGGATACTGACTTGGTTGACTAGGTACGTCACCTACAATATTCGTGATGTCAGCCCATAACAGCGGGTGAACTAGGTGCCATGTATTTTTATTTTATTTTATTTATTAAGGAGAAAAAACAGAGACAACTAGTACATAAATTATGACAAAAGAGAAACAAAAAGTATACATATAACATGTCCCCACTACGCTTCCCTCTGGAACACATTGAACATGATAAAGGCAAGTAGAAATAAAAGTTATTACATAAATAAACAATTAATAAAGACAGTTGCGAAACAGAGAAACACAAAGAAAAGAATTAAAAAAATACATAGTCGATAGTTATGAGAGGTGATGAAGTGATGACAGAATAGACGAGACGAGAGGGTATACAATATATGTAATTATGCGATGACTCACCTACCTATCCATCCAGCAGGTTACGGACTATATTCTTATAGGAATGGGCCGAATTAAGAATATATCTGTCGAAACCAGTTTCTTGTTGTAGGTGTGCCGCCGAATGTGCATTCGGCGTAATGGCGCGCGGACACCAGCATTAGTGGCCACTTTTTTTAAATGAAATAGTTTTACGGAACGTGTGTTTCGGGAAGGTACGTAGACCAACCAGCTCAAGTAAGTCGGGACAGGTTATACTCGCCGACACAGATGTTGCGCAGTACTGAAGCATCGAGTATCACACGACGGTCGGCAAGTGATGGGACATTATATTATTTTTTTAAGTGGTCGGAATCGGAATGTAATTAATTACACTACAATCCCAGCTTTAACCACTTGTAACTTTTTTGTTTATGATTTATCAGCACAAAATAAAATTTATTGAATTTTACGATGTATCCTTGTACTAGAAAAAATATTATTTGATGAAGTTAATAGGTACCATGAAAATGTATTATGACCTCACAAAGTCCCGAGAACGAGTAAAAATATGACAGATTTATTTCTTAACAGCGATTGATAGCTTCATTTTCTTTTAAAAAGTTCGCTAGTTTACGCCCTTTCCAACGTATACCACATGTTATTCATACCATATCATACCCCATTTACCTACAAAAAAAATTTGTCGGTAGATGTGCCGAGCTATAATGTTTTAGGGTTCCGTATCCGTCGTCTATTACTAAGCCTACGCCGTCTGTCTGTCTGTCCGTCTGTCTGTCCGAGAGCTGTATCTCTTTAATCGTAATAGGTAGCCGGTTGAAATTTTCACAGAATATGTGTTATTTTATTATGGCCTATATAACAACAAATAATAAAAATAAGAAAAAGTAAAAAAATAACGGGGTCCCCATACAAGAAACTAAAAAGTGTATGCGCATCATCTACCGAAAACAGTATGAAGCAGCGCTGACCATGACATGGCGATAGGGTACCCTCGGTGCGCAAGTTCTACTCGCACTTGGCCGGGTTTTTTTTATAATTTTTCATTTTTTTGTTATGTTATGGCTACACAACGAACGGTTACAAGCTGTAACGTGATTCTTCGCGGTTCGTTCATGCTCGTCACCACACCCGCCTCCGCTGGTGTGTATCTAACAGCGCCGGCTGGTTGGCCAACCCGCCTTGTGTAGCTACCGCTACTCGATATGGAGGAAGTCGGTCGACACGATAGAGTATCGATATTATGTAAGGAATATTGGAATCCATTTCGAAATAATAGAATAAAGGGCGAGCGTGGAATGAAGAATGGATAGATAGAAATACTCGATTATTCCAAAAACAAGGGCATGTAGCATGAGCAAGGAAGTGGCACATTCATACTAAAGTATGCAGGCAGGCAGTTTCGTTCACTTCCAAGTGCGAGTGGGACTCGCGCACGAAGGGTTCCGTACCATATAATTTGTTGTTTTACTTTAGAGTTTAAATTATAATCACACCAAGTTTGACGCTTGTATTTGTTACCGTTTTTACCACTTATGATTTCTGTGGTTTTTACAATATCGCAAAAACAAAAAAAAACATTGAAAAAATAATTATTGTATTTAATTAAATAGTTTACTGTTTTATTATTTGGTAGGAGATCCGCCATAATGATCACTTATCACATTTCTGTGAAAATGTCAACGGGCTACTTATTACGGTTCAAAAGATACGGCCCGGACGGAAAGACGGACGAACGGCGTAGGCTTAGTAATATGCTTCTGTACCCGTACGGTAGGTAAGGAACCCTGAAAAGTAAATTAGGGATAGGCTAGGAAGTGGTTAATATCAAAGGTAAGTGTGGTAGAACAAGACAATAGAAATGTGAGGTAGATAGCATCCAACGCCAAAGAAGGTCCCGCTCCAAAATTATATGATGTCCAATAAATATTCAGCATTTCAACATCACCTTTTTTTTTTTTTTTTTTACCTTCGAAAACATTAAACATTCTCGGCTAGCTGAATGAAAACTACGAAAGTGCGAACTCGTATGAAGTACCTACCTAGAATGTAGAGTTCTTATCGGCTCTACAAAGATGACCGATAGCAAAATGTTCTATTACGAGGTGTCTATTACATATACTTCGCATTTACTTTCATATGCATGTACTAGCTGTGCCCGCGGCTCCGCCCGCTCTCATATTTCACTTCACTGCTAACCTCATAAGACATTTAGCGTGATAGTAAGTAGCCTATAGTTGATGGGAAGAATCAAGCTATCCGTAGATTTTTGTTTATTAAAATCGGTTTAGTGGTTCTCGAGTTATAAGCGGACAGACAGACATACATACACTCAGACACTCAGACAGAAAGCAGACGTTGGATTTTATTATAGGTAAGGATATACAATAGGTATACAAGGCATCGCACGAATACGGAAAACCGCCTGCTCATCAAGCAGATTGATTCTTCATTACGTTACTCGTCACTCTTACTTATGCGTGCGCGACTGCGGTCTCTGCCTTATCTACTCTGCGATTTAAATCTAAGTTTTATTTACTGAAATGAAGCAATCATTAAGAGCCACTCGTAATTTTCTTTATAAATACTCATGTCCAGAATTGCAACGCTTTATTATCGCTCAGTGTCATCTGTTGGGTTGTACTGTGCTGTGCGTTGTTTTACGATACGCTGCGTGTTTACAAAAGCGCTATCTGTAATTGGAAGTGTTAATTATCGTTTGTCAATGTACGACTTAATTTGTGGCAGCCAGCGCCGCATCTTATTGGTCAATTATTTTCGGTAGTGCTCGGCCGGATACATTTCGGAGTGGGTGTGTGACAGCTTCTTGAGGCAGCGTGAAATGTTGGAGGTGGTTCGCAAGGATCGCGAATAACTGAACAGAAAAACGCGAGAACAGATAGTTACAAGATTGGAAAGTGAATCAACCGACATGTCTCCTCGGCTACCGCTCGGTAGTAATGTGCGCAAATTTTTGTATTTTTTATTAATATTTTTTTATTTTTTATTTTATGTAATTGCGAAACGCTCCGACACCCCATTTATTCCTATTCGTACGCGGCCCAACCTCAGTAATCAGCTCCAAGCCTCTGTATTTATCCACAAAAGTCTCTATCTGTCGGGTCGTAATTGTGTTCTTATCTGTCTCACCATCAAGTGCCGAACCAAACGTGGCGCTTACGAAAAAAAATTTGACCACCACCGATACAATGTTTGTGCAGTCGCACGCGAGCACGCCCGGGGGCGAGCGTCGCGAGCATCTCTACAAGATCCTGGTGATCGGCGAGCTCGGCACCGGCAAGACCTCCATCATCAAGCGCTACGTGCACCAGTTCTTCAGCCAACACTACCGCGCCACCATCGGCGTCGACTTCGCGCTCAAGGTGCTCAACTGGGATGCCAACACAATTATACGGCTGCAGCTGTGGGACATCGCAGGTGAGGCGCCCCTTCATACCGTATCTACCTACCTCAGTATCGGCATCACTTCCATCATCGAGCGCTCCATACGTGCACCAGTTCTTCAGCCAACACTACCGCCGCGCCACTCTATCATCGAGCGCTATGTATGTGCGTGCGTCAATCCTTCAGGCTAAGCTCTAAGCTATAGCGCGGTTTTCTCAACCGTTCACTTCGAAAGAATGCGGCGCGCACCCTCCGCTCTCCGCCGCCACCGCAAATGCCCGTCAGTACGGTGGAGGCGGAGAGCGGAGGGTGCGCGCCGCATTATTTCGAAGTGAACGGTTGAGAAAACCGCGCTACTTATAGCGCGGTTTTCGCCCGTTGAGGGCCTTAGCCCTCAACGGGCACTCTTCCACCAGCCGACTGAGCATCGCAAGTCTCTAAACTTCGAAACTTCCTTACATACATGACCACAGCACAGACCACACACCGGACATAGAAGTATCAAGTAAGCTTCCATCACCCTTTGGAATGTAAACTGTGTCTTGTGTTTACTTGTGAAGATAACTCTGCTGGCAAAATGTTTGTCAGTAACCAGAGAACGAGATAAATTTATTTATTCTCATGAAATGTTCCTTCGTCACATTAAGTAATATTCAATAGGTAATTGGTTTTTCCGGAACACTGTGATGAATCTGGTATAAACAAGGCAATTGATATTCAATCAACAAGTGATAAATATTCTTGTGTTTTTTATTTAAAATTATACGTAAAATATTAATGAAGACTTTTTATTTATTAGTTTTAATGTCGATTGATTTGGATTTCATAAATCAAAGTGGATATGTCCAGGCCAGGATCGACGGCCATTGGTGGCATTGCCAATGAATATGGAATCAATTAGTCGTAAACAAGCTTATCTTTAAAGGAATCTCAATTTTATACGACATTTTAATGCAATTTAATTTTTTTTACATTTTACATAATTCTGCTTTTAGTTTGTGTTTTATTAATTTGCATTTCCTGTTAACTATTAATAAACGTGTGGACGCGTGCAGGCCAGGAGCGGTTCGGCAACATGACGCGGGTGTACTACAAGGAAGCGGTCGGAGCGTTCATCGTGTTCGACGTGACGCGCGTCGCGACCTTCGACGCCGTGCTCAAGTGGAAGACCGACCTGGACTCCAAGGTTCAGCTGCCGGACGGCTCGCCCATACCCTGCATCCTCCTCGCCAATAAGGTCATTACTCCTCTGTCGCTTGTTGCCGTTCGTGCGTACTCTAGAAACAGGGATAAGCAATACAGAACATTACCAGAATGTGCCACGAGGCCAATGGTACAGTTTCCTTGGAGCAATTCAAGAAAATTACGATTAGCTGAGGTAACTAATTATGTTCGTACCCTAAAACTGCTCAATCATTATCCAATAGACAGGAATATTATAGATCGATTCAGGGGAGTCCCTTTATCCGGGGAAACCGATAATCTTTTATTGTTAGAAATTGTGTACACGAATGCGGTTATGACAAAAAAGCTCGAAACCATACATTGACAAGGAAATTATTTTGGCAGTTATTGAGCTGTTTAACTGAGTACTTACGGTATAAGTTCGGTACGCAGGACAAATCAGGAGCAGATTTCATGATTCATCTTTACATAAAAGTGTGGAATGACTGCAAGTCATTCACGAACATATAGATATAGATTAGATAAACTAGAATAATATTATTACAACTCACAATATTTACTTACTTAAGTATGTAGGTATCTTTATAATTTTTGTTGGAATTTGAGTTTATTATACGCTCGTAAATTACTGCGCTACTGTATTGTCTAAAAAACGCAAACCACTAATAAGAACTGAAATATTTGAAATAAAGTTTCCTTGATAACTAAACCGTTTCGATTTGTAAACCCTTGAGTTGCATCGAAAATAAATGCTTCTATTAAACTTAAGAGTTTCGATGTTGGGGTTCATTCAGCAGTTAGTATTGGAGAGTGTCAGGAATATTTTGAGACTTTAAGTTGATCATCCAACGTGACATGCCATGTTCCAGTGCGACCAGCCAAAGGAAGGGATCGTGAACACGCCTGCCAAGATGGAAGAGTACTGCCGGGAGAAAGGCTTCGCCGGCTGGTTCGAGACCTCCGCCAAGGACAACATCAACATAGAGGACGCCGCCAGGTCACTAGTGAATAAGGTAAACTCCATGAGTTGATTTCCTCGACAGTTTCTTCCGTTCAGAAATTGAATGTTACGCATTAAAACCCTTGAGGTTAATTAAGTTAAATATGATAATTTCGCGATGTACCTAATGCCGTATCCAATACCGAAGATAAATAACACAGGCTATCTTATAATAACCTACGAACTTCTGCAGCTCTGCCTACAACTATAATACGCCCTCCAGTCCAGGACAAATATTAATATTTTATAAGGACTGTGTTCGTTTACGATCAAGTAGGTAATATTTATATTAGTACCATCAAAATGAATAAACACCGGGTGATGTGCACATAATTATGTAACAAATTCAGTTCTAGTGCTTATCTCGGTCTCCTTCACAAACAAAACATCCGTTTTTTTTTTATGGAAACTGACACGGTTGGCTACATCACCTACAACGTCCGTGATGCAAGCCCATAACACCGGGTGAACTAGGTGCCATGTCAGTGCTTCGCCCTTTGATCGTGCCGGCTACACTGAACTGGTCGGAAAACACAAGCAGAAGTGTTCATGAGATGCTCGTTTAATTACATTCGGTTTTCTTGGTTGGTACCAACGAAACCGATATATTACATTCCAGCCTCTTACATTTAAAACCTAGAATAATCGTATATAATCGTGTCTTCTTTAATAAATTGGCTTTCTTTAATAAATACTAATGGCTCGTCTGCAATTCCAGATTCTACTCAACGACAAACTCCTCCAGAGTAGCGACAACAAAGACAGCGACAGGATTGCGCTAGACCACAGGATCGCGAACGGCGAGAACGGTCGAGACGGCAGCGCCAAGAACTGCGCCTGCTGACGGTCGTTAGATCCGGCGACCAATCACATTGCGGGAGAACGATAATACGACCAATCAGCGAGCGCGTTCAGCGCTTCGTAGCTCACTCACTACCCACCGCGCCAACTCTATTGCCAAATTCGGAGCACAGGGCACCAGATGACGTGCAAAATATGGAGCAATACAGACACGCTCTACATCTCCATACTCCATACGAATAGTGCTCGGGAGAATATCGTTGAACTCGACTGTAATTTGTAATATACTTTGTATGAATAATATTATAAGAGTTTTATCACGTTGTACGTATGTAAGTATTTTCTATCCATAGCTTCTAAGTTAATAATGTTTGTGCTTGTACCCATACCTATAGTAAATATTAAGAAAAAGACGGATGTGTGAAATGTGAAGAGGTGAATAAATTTATTGCATAATACGTAAATGGTGTATACTTTTTTTATGTACCCAGTGTAAAAATACATAATTAAGTGAAATAATTCCACAATAATATTTATAATCCACAAATGAAATATATCCATAATAATAATTCTCGCTGAGTGGTTGGGTCAAGGGCCAGATCCAGAAGGCAGCCCTGCTCGACACTGCACGCATCGTCCGGATCGCCCCGCCGCCGGTGGTGGAAATTCCATTTTTTTAAGGTTAATTTTGTATATGTTTTTAATGTTAGGTTTTTAATATGTACAAAATTAGTTTTAAGATAATGTCTTAATAAAGAAATAAAATAATATACTAACCATAACAGCAATTACAAGCTAATTAATATTCATAGGACTACATCAACCTACGTATCACTAAAGCCGCGTCTCCTGTTTTTTTTTTCAAAACATTACACAGAAACATCGACACATTGGGGCGTGGCCATACACATTTGTATGAAAACAAATGTTTCTTGTGTCACATTACGAAAAAACATGCGCAGGAGACGCAGCATTCCAGTGTCTCTAATATCGACTCTCTGAAACGAAACTACAAGGCCTAGCAAACTAAAAAAATAAATTAAAAAAGGGTCTACCGGGAACTTACTGACTCGTGACCGGGAACAACTCGAAACTGTATGTCGAAGTCCTTACCTAACGCTTTAATTTTTTTTATTTTTTTTTATGGAAACTGACACGGTTGTCTACATCACCTACAACATCCGTGATGTCAGCCCATAACACCGGGTAAACTAGGTGCCATATCAGTGCTTCCCTTCATTTCATGTCGGCTACACTGGGTGAACTGGACGGAAAACGCTAACTATCTACCGAGCTATCTACATAGCCGTTTCGACCGACGTTTCATACAGTGCGGATAAACCCTACCACCTAGTAAGGTAAGAAGGGAAGGGACCTACAGTTTTTCGTGGAATCCGAACCACGGTCAGCCTGCAACGGTCGAGCGGTCACTCATCCAAATACTGACCGCGTCTAGGTGTGCTTAACAACAGTCGACCGACCGCATCACTGAGCTACCGAGCCATTGGTTGACATTGTGCGAGTGAGTGAGCTAGGAGTAGTTTCTGGTACATAAGATGATCAGTGACAGTTACCACCAGTGACCAGTAAACACTGTCGGTTGTGCAAGGTTATTTGATGTGCATTCCTCTTATCCTTAATTGTTCCAGAGTAAAATTAATTAGGGGTTTTCGGTCACTAATAGCCCCATTGCATGTCTCCCCGTGCATGTCGTAAAAGGCGACTAAGCGATAAGGACAAGATGACGTGCTAAATGGCGATAGGCTGGCTACCTCTCACCTCGTCACTGTCCGTTCCACCGAGTCGTGCAGCAGGTGGGTCTTCGTGCCTTACTGGCTGCTTGATAGTTATCTGGTTCGAATACTTTGCTAAACGTGGTTGGTGGTCGGTATTGTGCTGTAATTTACAAGTGCCCTTGCAGCACAACATAGATGATTCTGCTCACCCCGTTTGTCGGGATGCAGCGTGTGGTATGTATGTTTTCCGGTCAGTTCAATACACCCTTCAGGCTTCATGACCAGCACAACTAAAGGTAAACACTGACATGACATGGCACATCATTCAAGAAGGTATGACGGACTGGCACGACGGGTAGGGTTGTGTAGCATTCAGCAGGTGATTTAAGCAAACGCAAAGCAACCATGTCGCCTTCCATAATACGAACATTATAATGATCTTCACGTTGTGCATTGCCATGGCCCTCTACTAATGCGGCGAGGTGTAGTGAAAATTGTGAGATGAAAGATGACTTTGGCATGGCTGATGGCGCCGCCCGCCGCGCCGGCCCCCGACCGACCGACTGAGTCAGCCGGTAGGTAGCTATACGGCAGTGGTGCCCAAACCACAGATTACTTAATAGTTACTTCGTAACAGATAAATCACTCCATAGAAAAAGTTCCATACCTTCGGTTTTAATAGCCTACTGTTTAACGTCGCCAATCGCTGCGTGCGAAAATGTACCTAAACGAGCGAGTGTAAAGTGATTATTGCTTTGCAGCTGCGCGCAGTAGCGTGGGCGAGCGTGTAGGTATGCTTCGCGCGGCTGACGAATTTCCACTGAATTAGACCGCCGGGCAGCGGCGCGCTGGGTGGTGGGTAGTTAGCGGGCGCAAGTACATAGAGTGCGTGAGGCCTGCCCCAAACGGTCGATCACGATCGACCGGTCGATCGCGAGAGGCTTTTAGGTCGATCGCTGAAAATATGTCCGTAAAAAGTAACTTGTAGAAACATGAACCATTTTCCGGGTGGTGTGTCTTCCGCAAGAACCGCAATGGTAACAAATACAAAGGATGTAGTAAATGTAGCTTTTAAAGATGTGTATTCCATCTGAGCAAGATTGGTTCAATTTAATTAAGTAATTAAGTGCCATTTATAAAATTGTTTTAATTGTAATTTAGAAGCTATACGTAGGTACGTACGGTTTATTCACCGTAAAATAACAAAGATACTTCACATTAAATAAATTATTAGGTTATAAATAGTCTATAAACATATATAATATATTATAAATAACTATAAATTATTGAACAATGAAAACCTTTGGTACAAGTGTCGATCTCACAATCTTTAATTATTTGTAGGTAGATCTTCATAGAAAAACGTATGGGCACCACTATTATACGGGTATATTATGTTTACGGGAGTTGAATTTGTTGAAATGCTTTTCAGAAACGAATTTAAAATAATACCTACATACCTACGTAGGTACAGATTATGCCCATTAAGAAAAGTCAACTTTGCTCAACCATGCCATCATAATATTTTATAAGGATAACTGCGTTTAGGTACTTCTCAGGCACGAGAAGACACACACTCTACTTAAACTTTTCATTAAATGTTATCCGATATTTGGCATCAATTATGCATAGGTACCTTGCAAGCCGACTTTCAGCGGCCTAAAGTAAAAGAAAAAAATATTACTGAACATGCTTTAAATTTTCTGAGGAGCGAATATTTGGATCTAGATAGAACTTTACGACAATATATCGTAAGAAAAGATAAAGTAATCTGTTCCGAAAGTATGAGTGATGAATAAGAAATAACCATTTCATTTGAAAAATAAAAATGTAAAAACGGTAAACCCACTCTACCGGCTGTACCGGCGCCGGGCGGGCGCAGCGCAGGTAGTCGAGCAACCTGCTAAGAAACAACTGGGCGCCATTATCTCTAGACATCAAATCCTCGAGCAAATTCCAACCGTTGTGTGTTTTCCTTTATTACTGAAGAACGAGATAACGGAGAGCACCTAAGTGCCAGTGTAACTAAACTAGTTAGCTCATTTGACCAAAATTATGTGCTGGTGAAGTGTATGTGAACTAATAATGTGAATAACAAGTGGGTTTTGAACATTTGTTCAGTAAAGTGAGTCCAAGCGATCTAAGTTATGCAGAGATATGAAATCTTGAAACAATAAACGAAGCGGTTGTGCGAGTTCTAAAAATACCAGGCTGCTTAAGAACGTGAAAACTAATGGCTCTGTATAAGGTTAGTCGACAATGACATATTGTAAATATATTTGGGGGTTTTGTAACGGTTTCGAGAATATTATCATTATTTTTGCATTCCATTCCCTTGCCCCTTACTAGGTGGTAGGCTCAAATTGTAGCCGACTGGGTTGGTATCACCCATAGAGAAATAATATTTCCTTTATACGTCTATGGTATCACCGTACTGGATGTAAGTGTGAGATGGCCGCATAGAAGCCTCGGTTGTGTTATCCTCTTGTCCAGGATAGCCAGCAATCCAGGGAAGTCTCCGGTAAGGCACCTACCTTCTCGGAGGTAATATTGGCTGGTCGGAGCATGCGCTTTGGCCCCTCCGACTCAGCCATCCATATCGGATTACATAAAAAAAAATTACTA
This sequence comes from Nematopogon swammerdamellus, assembly GCA_946902875.1. Taxonomy (NCBI): domain Eukaryota; kingdom Metazoa; phylum Arthropoda; class Insecta; order Lepidoptera; family Adelidae; genus Nematopogon; species Nematopogon swammerdamellus. The sequence continues at coordinate 24,613,124 of OX336333.1, read as the reverse complement.
AAATTTATAATCATTGATCCAAAAACAATGATTATAATAATGCCCACGGGCTTCTTTCCGATGTTAAATAATTGTCAGTGTAAGATTTGGTAAAAGTAACACTTCAATCTCTTTAAACCTTTTAAAGAAGTGTAGTGTCTATTTTTATTGTATTTACAAATCAATATTCTAATATTAAATTTGATTATGTCAAAAATTTAAGGATGAATGGAAAAAAAGATCCAAGAAGTCCTGACGAAATTGTGGGTATATACCCGATAGAAAATGACTGAAAGAAATAATGATAAGTCCACCTTTGCTTGCGCACTTTCTTGTTTCTTTTCGTATAGGATTTGTGCGTAATAAAGAGTTTATGTTCTATTCTAAGATTTTAAAAGGCATTCATGCCACGAAAAAGTTAAAAACTCGCACGCAAATTTATAATCCTTTTGGACTTGTCTATTCCAATACCAAATTGCTAGTTTCCTATATTACACTTCAGACAAATATTTGCTTAGTACAAGTTTTGGGTTCGGGCTAAATTGACGCCTGTACAATCTACATACAGGAGACACCAGGGAATATAACCCTCAGATGGGAAGGCGTGAGGGTGTGGAGCGAGGAGCGGCGGCCTTGGTACCGCAGGGCAGCACCATCGGCCCGCAACTATATCTTGCAGAATGGTAAGGCGTCTTCTGTGGAATGTTATAAGAGCAACTGATTTATGGAGAACTTTAATAAAATCTTCCACGTAAATCGAAAATGTTTAAATTATTGAATTAACATTACATAGTATTTCACTCCCAGTGACTTAAAAAAATTAAATAAAAATTTCGTCCTTTTTCGTAGTCGGGTTTTATAATTATTTTTTTTAATTCTTTTTCAAGCTTTTGCCAACGATAGCCTACTCGATGGGGTTGGAGTTATTGAATAGCGCCCGCCATTTTGAATTTTTTAAATCCCTAGTTTAGCTAGTTTTCCTTAACCCTAGTTTAACTTCGCCGTAGTCGGGTACAAAAGGCAAGTAACTACTTAGAAGAAAACTCAAAACCTGAATTCGTATTTTTACATGATGCTATAATAGGTATATAGGTGTGACATGGACGGGACACCGCTCCGCGTCCACTAAGTGCTAATGGTACCATGGACCAATAAAATTTTCTTGCCATGGACATTCGGATTGCGGGGGTATAGGCACAGATTACTTAATAGTTACTTCGTAACAGATAAATCACTCCATAGAAAATGTTCCTACCTTCGGGCTTTAATAGCCTACTGTTTCACATCGCCAATCGCTGCGTGCGAAAATGTACCTTAACGATCGAGTGTAAAGTGTAAATTGCTTTGCAGCTGCGCGCAGTTGCGTGGGCGAGCGTCTATGTATACTTCGCGCGGCTGACGAATTTGTACTGAAAAAGACCGCCGGCGGAGGCCCGTCGGGCGATAGGTAGTTAGTGCGCGCAAATACATAGAGTGCGTGAGGCCTGGTATAGGGGCGAGAGCCGAGTCGTCCTGACTGGTGCCTGTTTATGCCAATTACGCCCCATTACGCTATAATTTCAAATAACCTTTCTCATACACAGTACAAGGAGCGATCAACGGTGGAACATTCGTTGCTGTTATTGGACCGAGGTAACTAACAAAAATATTATAGAACTTCTATTTTTCATGTACATAGGTGTAAACACTTTTCAATCAAAAAGCAAATATTAAATTAAGAATAACGCTGAGAATCAGGCTTAGAACAACACATTTATTGAACAAGAAATTATCTATACCTATAGAAACATCAGCGACGCGCGCGCGACTCAGGACTGCCACTTTGACATATTATGACGTTGAAGTATTAATATTTCAAACATTTATTATCAGCTGCCGTTTAGAAGTTTTATTAATTTATTTAATAACTCAATTCACACGTAATATATTAAACTTAATGACAAGGATAACATAATATTTCATGCCTGCCAAATACAATAACAAAAAATTGGTACATATAGTAATTATATTACAAGTTTTTGTAGCTGTAGATCAATAAATCTTTGATTTTCATTTATTTTAAATTAATTTAGGTTTGTTTGTTTTTTTTTTTAGTTAGTAATTTAATATCATTTAATTTCATCAGGTAGGAACTATTGTAATTAGATCTGAGAAGATTGATATAAAAACCTTTTGTAAAAGCCTCGGTAGCTCAGTGAAGCGGTCGGTCGACTGCAAAATCTGCATTAGGACTTTGAGCTACCTTAGTTTCTCAAGGCATTTCCCTTTTTTTTTTAAGGGAAGCACGACATTATGGCCCACGGGCATTCGGATATTTACCAGGGCTGCGAATACCATGTCGGCCGGCTAGGTGCACACCTTCACATTATGTTTGAAGGACCCCAGACTTTACATTAGAGGAAAGGATGCAGGTGGGACTTGGGAGTGAATTCCAAAGTTGGCAACCCTGTAAATAAAGGATTTACAGGCTCCATTTGTCCTAAGTGGGGGGATATCGACAGTGTGAGGATGCATTCCCAACTCTGTCGCAACACCGCCATGCGTGGGGAATGTTTGGACAGCGGCGACTGTTTTCCGATTTCCTCAACCTGGATGGGGGGGTCTTCAAACGCCGTATCAACAGGCTGGACAGTGGACACCCTGTGGTTTCGCAAGGGGAAATAGAATTGGCTGTGTCTAGCACCGTTGATCTTTCGGCACAGCTACCGTACTTATTATTATAACTAAACTTTTAAATAATTTAAAAGTTTAGTTGGTTGCATGTACGTATAAAGACGCCAAAAGAGAAACAATAATAGGAAAGTGTTTAAAACAGTTACGTTGGGTATGAGTTTAAATATAAATACAAATATTTTTCATTGGGTACTTTATTTCATTATATTATTGTTATTAAATATACTTCTTTATTTACATAAAATATAAAAAAGTAATACTAATAACTAAAGAAATAAACCTACCTAACAAACATTAAAATAACTATCAAAAGTTACTTAATACTTAAAATACTTGACCAATGGCGTATTTGGCAAATCTCATAATTTGACGAAAAAAAGATTTGACGAATTACCGATTTGACGAATATCAAATTTGGCAAATGTCTGAACACCCTGTTGTAAGTAGCATGTAACGTGTTTCTTCTAATATAGCGGTTCGGGCAAGACAACTTTCCTGGCGTCCCTAGCCGGGAAGTGCCGTCTGCCTCACGAGGGGACAGTATGCGTGAATGGAACTCCCGTGGATCGGCTGCCGAGAGGCTACCTGGAGCTGGTGCCTCAGTTCGATGTCTTCATACACACCCTTACTGTTATGGAGCATATTGTCTTTATGGTGAACATTTGCTTGGCTTTATAATTTTTTTGAAGAGGGCTAACTAATATCAATGTAATATTTTTGAGTAAAAGTTGTTTACACAATATAATATTTAGAAATTGTTGGTAAAACAAACAGGAACAAAAATAAATAAACTAACACAACGACCGAAGGGAAGCACTGACATGGCACCTAGTTCACCAAGGTGTTATGGGCTGACATCACGGGTGTAGTAGCCAGTAGATGATGTAGACAACCGTGTATGTTTTCATAAAAAAAACTATTCCAAATTTAGAAATAAAATCCCTATGTTTTATTTTATTTAAGTACTACTAGCTTTTGTTGCTCGCGTGAATTTCGTATTTAAAAGGAAGAAAGCGAGGAAGAAAGTAAGTAAGCCCGCTACCGTAGGTACCTTTATTTCGGCGCGCGGAACAATTCGGTTTGTGAGTCACATCTTAGTGTAACCGGAACTGATTTTTTTAGCTAAAAAATTCAGTTCCGGTTATAGTTATATATATTATAGTTAAATGTGCTTGTACTAAGTTTCATCGAATACGGATGACCGGTTTACGAGTTATGGAGGAGGATACATACAGAATTATTTCTAAAAATCGTGAATTTCGTTTTAGTATCATACATACATATTATTGCCTACAAAAGAAATACCTCGTCCATTCTGTCGCACCCCGAATATTATGTTTGTTGTAAAGTATAAGGGAACAAAAAAAAAAGTTTTAAAAAACATAAAACCGACTTCCTAAAAAAAGTAAAACTAAAAAACTATTTAAAATAAAAATATAAAAACCGCCTTCAAAAATATATGAAATAAAAACCTAAAAAAAAAAACGAACCCTAGAGTTGAAGGCGGTGCTAAAAAGGCTACACAAATCACAAAGGATATTATCATCCGCTCATGTTTTCTTTCATGCATCATTTTGCTTGCTTTAGCACCGCCTTCAACTCTAGGGTTCGTTTTTTTTTTTAGGTTTTTATTTCATATATTTTTGAAGGCGGTTTTTATATTTTTATTTTAAATAGTTTTTTAGTTTTACTTTTTTTAGGAAGTCGGTTTTATGTTTTTTAAAACTTTTTTTTTATTTCACAGTTTTTTTTAGTAATTTTTTGCTATTAATGTACTCGGCGGAATCGCTCGGCCTTCGGCCTCGCGATTCCGCCTCGCTTTCCAATCCGATCTTGACCCAATTAAAATAGGACCACGTCAGCTTCGATAGCTCAGTGGTGCAGACAGTCAACTGTCGCTATTGAATTTTAAGCAACGCTGGGTGCGGTCAGTACTTAGATGACCGCTGACCGTTGGAGGCTGACCAAGGTTCGGATTCCTCGTAAAACTGTAAGTCCCTTCCCTCGTAATTTTACTTGGTGGTAGGGTTTAACCTTCCCGGGTTGGTACCACCGCACTGAATTAAACGTCGGTCGAAACGGCTATGTAAATAGTTTGTGTTTTCCGACCAGTTCAGTGTAGTCAGCACGATCAAAGGGGGAAGCACTGACATGGCACTGGTGTTATGGGCTGACATCACAGACGTTGTAGGTGATGTTGCAGAACTTAGTAGAATGGACAGACATAAACGTGTTACGGAAGCCTACTTTTATTATAAAATAACCGTCGGAGGACCTTGGTTGAAAATTGTAAAATTTAGTAGAACGGATAGACATGCATATGTTACGGAACCCTACATTCATTTTGCAGAACTTAGTAGAATGGACAGACATAAACGTGTTACGGAACCCTACTTAACAGTTGCACTCCGGGAGTGCCGGCAGATCCCGTGCCACTCTAACTTAACCCTTAACGCAATGACTTAAGGTTTCATTTTAAAAATGACGCTGACGCGATGTCGCGAGTTATACATTTTTACCCACCTAAAAAAGTGCCAAGAGCCGCTAAAGAAGTTTTCACTTCAAAAACCTCAGGGTTATCCCCTTTCAAATAAAAAAAAAAAGAATTTTCAAAATCGGCCCACAATTGACGGAGTAATCGCGTAACAAACATCCAAAAAAAGAAAACATACCGTCGAATTGAGAATCTTTTAGGTCTAAAGTAAATTTCTCGTGAAGACAAATGCAACGAGCCCAAACACGATGGGTTTATCATGTGTAGTTTAGGAGTTCCTATGGCCACCTTCTGTCTCCATCATCAAACCAGCTCGATGGTACTCGGTACAGTAGGTACTGGCCAGGTACCATAATAAATTAAACGCCGGTCGGAAAAAATAAAAAAATTTCAAATTTAGAATATTCATGAAACAAGGGTCCGAATATGTATCACTAGTATATCGATTCATGTATTTCAACAGGACAGAGAAAATTTCAAAATATTAGGTATTTAATACTATTTAGTTTTTTTTTTTTGTTTTTTGGAAATCGGTTTAATATTTTTTAAAACAGTTTTTATTTCATTCTTTTTAGTAATATTACATAAAAAAGAATAATCGAAATCGAATAATCGAAATCGATTGAAGTGGTACAGAATTATTCGCCATATGTGTCAGACTGCAAATTGCTGAATAAGTCCACATCACAAATGTTTTGCTGAAGGTAACCACACACCATACTAATTTATCAAACTGAAAATTGCCGAAAACGACCACATCACAAGTTTTGCTGAAGGTAACCACACACCATAGTATTATGCTGATTTTTCGAAAACCACTGAACCAATTTCGATAAAATTGAAATGGGACCACCTCGGAAGTATGACCTAACTAACAAAAAAAGAATTTTCTAAATCGGCCCTCAATTGACGGAGAAATCGTGTTACAAACATACAAAAAAATAAAAATAAAAAAAAAAATAAAAAAAAAAAACATACAGACGAATTGAGAACCTCCTCCTTTTTTGGAAGTCGGTTAAAAAAGGGAAAATCATAATCCTATCGTCCGTCGTCATCACAATTTATTCGTTCGAAATTGAAACCTACGGCTGAGTTGAGTGAGACGCCGCAATTTTTTTTTTTTTTTATGGAAACTGACACGGTTTGCTACATCACCAACAACATCCGTGATGTCAGCCCATAAAACCGGGTGAACTTGGTGCCACGTCAGTGCTTCCCTTCGGTCGTGCCGGCTACACTGAACTGGACGGAAAACACAAACTATATTCATAGCCGTTTCGACCGACCTTTCATTCAGTGCAGTGGTACCAACCCGGGCGGGTTAAACCCTACCACCTAGTAATATAAGAAGGGAGTTATATCCCTTAGTCGCCTTTTACGACATACACGGGGAGAGATGCAGTGGGGCTATTATTTTAAAGTACTGGCCCCACACAGTACTGGCCCCACACGGTACCACAATAATTAATCTCGCGAATGCTTTTTTCTCTCATTTTCATGAAGGCCGGTCGGTTGTGTTCTCCTCTAGTCCAGTAAAGCCAGCAATCCAGGGAAGTCTCCGGTATGGCACCTACCTTCTCGGAGGTGATATTGGCTGGTCGGAGCATGCGCTTTGGCCCCTCCAACTCAGCCACCCATACCGGATTACATAAAAAAAAAAAAGGCAGAAGGCAGGCATTATTTTTAAATAATAACATTGAAGTCACCGCAAAAATTGTATATCCTCGTTTCGTTGACTTTCCCACACACATTCGATGTTACGGAAAAAAAATGTGTTTTTTTTCAGGCTGAAATGAAACTGTCGACACGTACATCTTCGGCGACCAAATGGCGCAGGATGAACGCTGTAGTGAAACAGTTGAAATTACAGAGCCACGTGGGAAGCACTATCGGCTCCCTGTCCGGAGGGGAGACCAAACTGCTGTCACTTGCAACATCGGTAAGTGTTCATCATTTTATGCCATGTCATGCGTTTTGTTTATGCGGTATGCCCATGAAGCAATTTTTCACAAATGTCAACTCAATCGGTTGGATGGAACTGGTTTAAGTGGCAAGATTTCACATGTTTAGCAAAATAAGCTTCTTTTTTTTATTTTGTGTTTATAGATTGTGTTGTCATCAGAACCAAAGGGGTGTGCATAATTTCAGCTCGATCAGTTGGGTGGAACCATAGAGAAAAAATAATATACGTCTATGGGTGAAACTGGTTAAAATTCAGTTGCCGGATTTGACCCATACTAACGAAAGTTTAAGTGAAGTTAAATAAAAGCTCGTAAAAAAAGTTCGCGGGAGCTAAGCATAGTTCAGAAGTTTTCGCTCAAAACATCCCGCGAGCGGAGCTGCGGTATAAAGCTATAATATTTGCGTCTTTCGTTCGTTGGTTTCTTTTTATTCGTTTTTACTCGTTTATTACCCGTTTCGTTCGTTTCTTGATGAATGTTTAAATTATGTAAACGCAATAGATAACATAAAACTAGAAATAACGTCTAGCTAGATGTTTTATTTACATCAATTAAGTAAATTGCATCACTTATATACTTAAATGTTAGGGGACTGAAAATAATAACAATTTTATCATAGTTAATAATAGGTAGTAGAGAAACACAGGTTTTGAAATTACCCATGTTATATGAGTAATTTTAAACCTATGTCACTTTCTACTACCTATTACATCTTCAGAGCTTCAAACATAAACCATACATTTTCTAATAAATAAGATACACTTTTTTGGCACTTTTTAGGAATACCTACCTATTGGAAACACATAAAGAAATATATATATTTTTTGGTTTCCTCAAGGACTTCTAAAATAGTTTTCCTTCCTCTTAATAAGACGTATATATTTTTTTTAATTATGCCTTTTTCCCCTTCCCCCTCCCATGGCCGCAAAATAATTGTTTTTTACCATTTTGCTACGGAATCCTAAAAAAACATTTCATTTCAAACAACCATACCATTTTAGAGGAAAACTTCACATATGTCTTGGCCAATTTGAGGCTTATTTGAGAGCAATGAATGAATAAACTGTATTTAATACAGTCAGTTGCGAAAAACCCATAATATAGTTACCGCTGCCGTTATCAGAAGAATAATAAAATTTATTTTGGAAAAAAAGGCAATAACCAGAAAGTAAAACACACATTGAACACGATTGAACTCAAAAACATTTCGTTGTATGCCTAGCTAGATTGACATAAAATACATACACATTTCAGCTGCTTTCAAATCCCAACATAATCCTATGCGACGAACCGACCACGGGTCTGGATAGCCACAGTGCAGCCCTGGTGGTCTCAGTTCTGGAAGAGCTGACGCGTACGGGGACGCTGGTGGTGTGTTCCATCCACCAGCCCTCCTCCAACATCTTCCACCAGTTCCACAGCGTCATTCTCCTGGCGGAGGCGAAGCTGCTGTTCCATGGAACACAGGACCAGTGCAGGGAAATTTTTGAGAGGTAAATTACAGATTAATCAGAGCTCAGGTCAGGCGACGTGAGAGCTCAGATCAGATGGCAGCTAACGTTATTATCACAAAATTAAGTAATCTGTGACAAAAGAAATAAATAAATAGTAGGTACGTTTAGACCACAGAAAGATCTTAATGTACTTACGAGTTGTAACATAAAACATGTAGTTAATTATAGCTTCTAATAAATATAGAGAATATCATTAGAAGAACATTACATTAAGGTGTTTAAGAACGTTTAAAAATTAACATAAGATGTACCATTTCAGCGTCAATTTAGTGTGTCCAAAAGCGTACAATCCGGCAGAATTTTACATCAGCAAAGTGTCACGTCAGGACGACCGCGGCAGTAGGAGCCAAGACTACATACAAGCTTTACACGAGGCGTACGCACATCTACAGCATTCCACAATTGTAGAACACTCGGACTGTCTGTTGTCAATGAGCCGTGAATATGATAATATGTAAGTAGGTAATACTTTTTGTACGTCCGCTTAGATTATCATCGTTGAAGCTTAATTCTAAAACAAAAGTGAGAGAAACATTATGCTGGCTGGCAAACCTATTTCTTGTATGTCTTACTAGCTGTGCCCGCGGCTCCGCCCGCTCTCATATTTCACTTCACTGCTAACCTCATAAGCCATTTAGCGTGATAGTAAGTAGCCTATATGGGAAGAATCAAGCCATCCGTAGATTTTTTTTAAATTAAAATCGGTTCAGTGGTTCTCGAGTTATAAGCGGACAGACAGACACTCAGACAGAAAGCAGACGTTGGATTTTATTATAGGTAAGGATGTATGATCTAAATAAGGTCTTTCAAAATTAGTTCAGAGTACGCTAAGGGGGGGTTCTGTATCGGAAATAGATCACTTTTGAAGGACAAAGATTTTTTTTTTACGATTTTTTTTTTTTAATTTAAAATGTAAAAAAAATTTTTTAATAATATTTTCAGTTTCATGCCAGGAACAAAAAAGTCTTCCAACACATAGATCTCTCTCTTTCAGAAATTGTGAAAAACCACAATTTTAGTTTTATTAGTATTGAATAGAAAGAATTTGATTTTTTTTACCAACTTACACGTGTTAGATCATAATAGTGACGAAGACTTTTTTGTTACTGTTATGAAACTGAATCGATTAGGCTATAAAAATCAACCACCTATTTTTTTATTTAAATACATAAAAAAATATTTTACATAAAAAAAACCCAAGGTCCAAAAAATTGTATATAGGTTGTACTCCCTATATGATAAAGAACCCCCCCTTAGCGTACTCTGAACTAATTTTGAGAGACCTTATATAACAATAATTATTTTCCTAAGATGTGTTAACGCCTGGGCGTTAAAAGAGGTCATACAGTAATTCGAGGAATGTATGATTATATTTCCAGATCCCGTCCGAGATGGTACAGGCAAGTGACTCTTCTAATTTGGAGATCGTCTCTGAGCTTGAAAAGGCAAATTTCCATGCACTTACTACAACTGTTTCTACATCTGGTGAGCAATAGCTTTTTTCACTACGTTACCATGTACATAGATGTATAGATAGTTACATTGTGTTTTTTCTAAATATTTGTAATTCAGAATAAATGTTGCAGAACAAAATCCTCATCTATAGAATTCATTTTTGCTTATGACGGATCCAAGTACCTATAAAACACCATGTATACTTCGTTGTGTTGTACAGTTGTCAGCTGTGATCCTCGGAGTGGTGTACTTGGGAGTGACCGGCGGCAACCAACAGCGCGATGTCCAGAACATGCGTGGACTACTGTGGCTCATCACCAGCGAGGTCTCCTTCGGTCTCACTTACGCCAGCCTCGGAGCCTTCGACTTCGACCTCAGCCTCTTCAAGAGAGAGTCCGATGTCTATAGCAGCTCTGCCTACTACGTAGCTACTTTTCTCTGTGTGGTTCGTTGAATTACCCTTATTGTGCGCAGAACAGTCTAACTTGGGTGGGCAACACTGTCATAGTAGGCTATTGGTAAACTCATCAGCACACACCTGTGATTCGAATCAAATCATTTGACCCTGAAACCTCTAACATGAAAACATACTTGTAACTTTGGTCTAAGTCTTCACGTAAAAGAAAATTAACCATAGAGACAATCATTATCAGAACTTCGAAATCACACTCCTGTCCACGGTCCACGGTCTAATCTCATTGCTAGGAAGTGTTTTAAAAGTCCTACAAACCTGTCAGGTTTAGTAGCGGTATAGAAAAAAAAACACACGGTATCAGGGGTAGTGGATATTATTACTTTTATAGAATATTTAACTGAAATTATTAGTACACATCGGATTCAGAACTTCAAAGAGTTTTTGCACGTTAGTCGGGCGACTCGGGCGTCTGACTAATTTAGATCAGGGTCTCATTTTTATTAGTTCATTTAAAAAAAAACCCTTCCTTAAGTAGCCGTAGATTTAGTAATTTACAACTACTAACTAACATATACCTCCGAATCATTGTAATCGATGGCAAGGTGTCTTCGAATCTTTATGATTTCTATCGGGTTATGATTGTTCCAGTTACCAAGATGCGTAATATGGCCGTTTCTCTTCCTGGTGGTATCGACTTTCGGAATCAGTCTTCCATCTTACGATGACACCATATTTGCGTTGACGATTACCTTGATGCTGCTGGCCATCACATCGGCTGCTTATGGTATCTATATTAACATTGTTGTTGTTTATATAATAGTAATATGTTACTGTTTATTATTAGCTCATAAAGTAACTTAATAGCATAAGTTATGCTAATTTAGGTTAATTAACTTGTCTGTCAATTCTAAAAGAGCACAGAATTAACCTGCCATAGCTTGTCAGTTTGTCATCCATCACTCGGAGTCAAAGGTGCGCGCGTGCATGAGAAATGAGAATCCTTGTTCTATGCTTGGAGCTAACGCTTGTATGTATTTAAATAACCATGCACTTGCCCACACGCAATATTGTTTATAAATACGAGTATATGTGTCTCTGCTGCACTAGAAGGCGGAATAATTGCAGATTGCAATTTCGTATGGCCTTCTTCGTATAATTTCTTACTTTATGCACACAATGAAAACATAGGATACAGAATATGAATTTAAAGCCATGGAAAATTCTTTACAAACTAACCTTTACAGTGTACAGACAGGGATCATTACCTATCGTGTTTTGCTTCACGGTACATCAGGCAGGTAACTTCTTCGAAAATTCGGTAAACTCATCAGCGAACACTTCGACCCTGCAACCTCAACCGCTAGGCTCTAGGACGCACGCCAGCTCAGTTGTTCTTTGTCGGCTAAACAAATGACATGCAGTAGGTATCGTGGAAATTCTTGCTGGTTTCAAAGTTATTTATTTTGTCCTAATACTTTTCCAAACGTATTTGTCGGTGTGGTCCTGCAATTTACCCGAGGTCTTACAGCACAACTCCGACTACTGTTGTCCGACTACCGACTACCCTGATTTATCGGGATTATTCAAGATACATCGTGTGTGATAATATGGTACGTAGGTCCTAACTAAACAAATGTGCACGACAGGAGTGGGTATGGCGGCGCTGTTCACAACGACAGGTGTGATAGTGGACATCATCCCCTGCGTGGATCTGCTGCTGTTCCTGGCGTCCGGAGCCTTTGTGCGGCTGTCCAGCTTCCCGGCCTGGAGCCGTCCGCTCAGATACATCTCGCACTTCTACTACGGACTCGAGGCCGTCAGCAACATCTATTGGCAGCAAGTCGACAGCATCGGTGAGGCACATATTTACTTGAATATATATATTTTCTTCATATTTTTAAGGTTCCGTACGGGAAAAAATTAAGGGGGTTTCCATACAAGAAACCTGTTTTTCTTGCTCTATCGTAAAAAAACGGTAATATGCACAAGCGTCAAACTTGGTGTGATTATAGTGCAAACTCTAAAGTAAAACAACAAATAATGAAACCGGCAAAATGTGTGTCGAGCTCGCGCTAAGGATCCCGAATAGAATGAAAGAAACACATGGAAATAAAAAGTTTAATAATTTATATATATATTTTTTATTTAATTTATTTACTTATGTTATATTTTTTACAACAAACACAAATATATTGTGTAGTGGTACGGAACCCTCGGTGCGCGAGTCCGACTCGTCCTTGGCCAGTTTATTTTGTCGTTCTTTGTTTTATTTATTTTCTAAAGCACGATTAGCTGCCGAACAAGGCCACAGTTCGTTTACCATCCACGTTCGTCGAAACGTCTCTGAATTCTTATTCATTTCTCACGCGTAGCATTGAGGTTTTTTTTTTTGCATATCCATTCGTAATACTTTAAAATTAGAGTGTATAATGTATGCCCCGTACCATATTGTAACTTTGTAGCACTCTTTGCATTGAAGGTGGCTCAGCTATATATGTCATGATAATTAATGAGCAATGATCGCAGAATGCGCTTGGAACGAGACATCGACGTGCGTGCGGGACGGGGCTCAGGTGCTAGCTCAGGACGACTACACCACAGACTTCTACCTCCAGGACAGCATGGGTCTGCTGGGCCTGACGCTCGCCTGGTGCCTCGTGGGCTACTGGGGGCTGCGCCGGGAGGGGAACAAAGGATACGCTTACTGATTTCCTCATTATTTATTGTAATAATACCATAATGTAGAGTAAATAATTGTTTATATTGACAAATGAATGCATTTCAATTATTACCTTAGCTATTAAATAGATTCCGTATCCTCCTACCACCGTAGAATCCTGTATGAAATAGTGAAGTCGGCAAACTCGCCGGTGGACAGATGTAGCCTCATGGTTGATATAATATGGCAAATTAGAACTACCGTTTCCTCTCACTAACATTATATTCGAGAGTGATGACAATCAGAGGTCAGTAGACAGGTGTGCGTTGACTTCGCCGTCGCACCATCCAGTAGGCGACGGAGTTACTAACGCAGTACATGACGCACAGTCCCGTCACGTCTATCCAGAAATTGCTCTCCATGTAGCCGAACCGCTTCAGCACTTCTGTTCCTGTTCTGATACAGGGGATTCCGGTTACGTTCACACACTTAATGTCGCCGATATTGTCCCACTGCAGAATCGAGATGGCCTCTGTTCCATAGTAGAACGGTGAGAGATACTTCAACCAGGAGATTGCCGCTGATAAGCTGGCCAGGTTGAGGAAAATTCCCGAGAACATTATGCCCATGAGATCCACGGGAACGGACACTAGTGCGGCCGTCTCCATCGACCGGAATGTCGCCGACAGCAAGGATCCTGGAAGAAAGAAGAAGAAATGTAACATTTACCTAGTAATGAGCACAATAAATTGGCATGAAGAATATACAGAAGTAGCACAAACTGATGTTTATGACATGGAATCAATTATATGGTTTCATAATTATATTGAACGGACCGTAAGCGTTGGCGTTGTTAGCGCAGAGAATGCAGATGAAGGTGAACCAGCACCAACCCTCGAAGCCTCCGCGCAGTCCCACCACGCAGAAGATGAGCGATGAGTACAGCGTTGGTGATATGATGGCGCGCGGGATCTGTTGAAACATTCATTATTATTATACATTTCAAAATATTACCATAGGAATAAAGATAATTTTTTATTAGAATTCCGATTTTTTTATCTAATCCTGTATGGGTGGCTGAGTCAGAGAGGCCAAATCACAAGCTCCGACCAGGCAATAACACTTCTGAGACGGTAGGTGTCATACCGCAGACTTCCCTTTGGATTGCTGGCTATACTGGACTAGAGGTGAACACAGCCGAGGCTGCTATGCGGCCATCATACGTCCAGTACGGTGGTATCAACCCAGTCGGCTCTCATTTGAGCCTATCAACTAGAAAGGGGCAAGGGAAGGGACTTACAGTTTTACAGCGGTTCCGAATGGTGAAGCAGAAGGTATATGCACGTAAATTTTTCCGTCAGAAAATAACTCATTGGCAAAAGCCGACCGGATTCGAACATCGGACGTCTCGCAAGAGAAGCCGACGACGTCTCAACCGCTCGGCCACCCGCTGCTAATGTGATCCAGATTCAAGAATTATGATACACTAGGGGAGAACACCTCAACTTCTACGTTGAACATATGAGAATAGAAAAAATTAACATAGAAGATAGCCTTGACATTTTTAATAGATGATAATATTAGCAAAAAAATAAAATATATCTCGTTGGTTTTTAGAATTAGTCGTTTCTGTAAACAGCTAATCCTAAAAAACTCAATATAGCCACGGATAATAAGTTAGCACGATCGTAGTTACCCAGAATATCATCTTGGACAAGTAGTAGGGGCCTGGAGAGTAGAGTCCGTTGGCAGACTCCCTCAGGAGCACCGGCACCTCGTGAGGGAACGTGATGAAAACGGCGTAGATGAACATGAATATAACTTCGGTGACCGTGAGGTACATGAGCCCCTCCACGTTCTGTATGTCGCGCTGGTCCAGTTCTGTCGTCATTCCCATATACGGGATCGCGAGCATGAAGCCGACACCCTGTGGGTGTCATCAATATTTTATGTCCTGTATTGAGGAAATGGGTTTTTACCAAGGCCCAAGTTTTGATTAGAGTACTATCTTGACAAGGCGCCTATTTCAGACAGGATCAAGCCAGTGTAATAATAACGTATGTAGTACGTGATGCAGCCAACCATGTCACGGTTCATAAGATAAAATAAAATGTATCTGTTGCTTGCAGAAAATTAAGACGATGACGAATATTGTATGTGATTAAAGTTAGAATGTATTGAATTAACTATTTATTCTCTTTAATAATTTTCTATAATGTCTATCTGTGATTGGGGCTAAACAGCAGAATGTTGTGTCTATATGTGAATTGATTGGAGATGTATTGTTAAATCTAACTTAAAGGTTGGTTGGAATAAATCACGTATGGTGATATATCTCTGTCTTTGCTCACTCCTGTATTTTATTTCTTTCTTTCAAGTGCTTTCTGTCAATTGTGTGCAATAAGTGTTTTTATTCTATTCTGTTAGGTATGCTTTATGATTTGTGTCAACCCTTGTTATAACAGAACTATTACTACATAGGTACCTTACCATTAAAAGTATGAATTCGGCAATCCATATGGAGAAGTTCCGACGGAGAGCGACGATATTTCTCCACAACAACCAATAGAACTGCACGAAATAACCAACTTTCTTCCTGAAAAAATAAATAAAAATAAAACGCAATTATAGGTAAATACATACACACTTTAACGAATAATAGATGTGAAGATTATAATCACAGCAATAAATATCACAGCAACGAATTTGAATACTTACAATGTTAAATAGCGCTCAAATGGGTCAGACTGGAAAAAACAAGTTTTTTTTAGTTAAATTATTTCAAATTTAAATATTCACTAACTACATAATATACAAGACTAGGTACTCATAGGAGTTACATATAGCCTTTGAAGGAGCCAATCAGGGTTCATGAAGTATGTAGGTACTCTCTAATATTATTTTTTTTTTTTTTCAAAATTCGAATACGGCTTTCACCTTATTTTTCAAGAAATAAAAACTTTTTGAAAATGATCTAGCTGGAACTTCCTCTCTTCAGTGATAAAAATATTTGTTTTTAAATTCTCTGATAATGATGCTACGAGTATGATGTTATTCTAAAACTTGCCTAAATAATCCCCTGACAAGGGGAAATAATTTAAAGTCATTAAATAAGTAAGTCATTCATTAATTAGTCATTAGCAACCTCAGAATGGCCACCCGTGTCGAAAATACTGCTCGACGTTGCACTAGAGTGCGGGCTGCCCTCGCGATCCAGATCGAGTTTCCTCTCGATCTCGGCCGCCATCTTGGATCGTCGGAACTCGTCGCAGATGCGCCGGATCCTCTCGTGGCTCTGCAGCTCCCGACCGACCTCCACGCCCAGCCGGGACACGTAGTACTCCGCCTGGTTGAAGCCAACCGGGCATTTGTAGTTCAGACTGCAAACATTTTGACAAATACATGAATCACGTGCACGTCACACCTGCTTCAACAGTGGGGTCTGCTTCTACGGATACGATCCGTCGCGACGGATCGTATCGTGTATTGACCGTGTGGGGCCGGTACTTTAAAAGAATAGCCCCACTGCATCTCTCCCCGTGTATGTCGTAAAAGGCGACTAAGGGATATGACACCCTTCTTATATAGTAATATAAATTATATAGGTGGTAGGGTTTAACCCGCCCGGGTTGGTACCACCGCACTGAATGAAACGTCGGTCGAAACGGCTATGTAAATAGTTTGTGTTTTCCGTCCAGTTCAGTGTAGCCGGCACGACCGAAGGGAAGCACTGACGTGGCACCAAGTTCACCCGGTGTTATGGGCTGACATCACGGATGTTGTAGGTGATCTAACCAACCGTCATGTTATTTCAGTTTCCATAAAAAAAAATCGGATTCATGTGCCACGATTCTGACACACCTCTGATCTACCACACCCATATACTCGTAGTTAATGTTCGAAGTAGTTTTTTTTTACATTATAATAGCATTTAGCATTTGACACACACGCTTTGTCTAGAAAACTAATATTTTGTAGAAGTTATAATATCTGTGGTAAGGTTGGTAGGTAGGTGTAGGGGCCTATGTATGATGAGATGACTCTCTGTGTCTCTTATTTTCTCGACTTTGTATAAAATCCAACGTATCAAACGTTTGTCTGTGTACGAGAGTGGCTTAACAGATTTTCATGTGATTTTACCAAACCATAACATTATCGTAAACACGCGGAATGACTAGTTTTTTTTATGTAATCCGGTATGGGTGTCTGATTCGGAGGGGCCAAAGCGCATGCTCCGACCAGCCAATATCACCTCCGAGAAGGTAGGTGCCATACCGGAGACTTCCCTGAATTGCTGGCTATACTGGACTAAAGGAAAACACAGCCGAGGCTGCTATGCGGTCATCTTAAATCCATTACGGTGGTACCAACCCAGTCGGCTACAATTTGAGCCTACCGCCTAGTAAGGGGCAAGGGAAGGGACCTACAGTTTTACACCGGTTCCGAACGGTGAAGCAGCAGGTGTAGGTTTTAGAGCACGTAAATTTTTTCGTCAGAAAAAACTCATTGGTACACGCCGACCGGATTCGAAC
Source organism: Nematopogon swammerdamellus (assembly GCA_946902875.1). Taxonomy (NCBI): domain Eukaryota; kingdom Metazoa; phylum Arthropoda; class Insecta; order Lepidoptera; family Adelidae; genus Nematopogon; species Nematopogon swammerdamellus. The sequence goes on along the minus strand of OX336333.1, from coordinate 24,595,442 downwards.
CTCGGACCTCTCGCATGAGAAGCCGATGCCTAAACCACTCGGCCACCCGCCGCTTAGCTTAGTAGAGTCTAACTGAAGCAGTTAAAGTCGGAGAAAATATATGTCAGGTTTGCTGTCAAGTTCAACTTTAACGCGAACGGAGTAATCGCGAGAACACACTTACCCACTAAAGAAGTTGGCAGCCTCTTCAATAGTGCCCTGGAAGGCGACCCTGCCTGCCGCCAGGAAGATGACCTTGTCGAACATCTCGAACACGCCCGAGGCCGGCTGGTGGATGGAGCAGATGACCATCTTGCCGGTGGCGGCGAGTCTGCGCAGGCGGGAGGTAACGGCGCTGGCGGCCCAGCTATCCAGACCGGTGGTCGGCTCGTCGCAGAACAGGATAGGCGGGTCGTTTAGCAGCTGATAATGAAAACTAGCCATGAGTAATGTGTGAGTAGGTACCTATGATAGTAATAATTAGTAACACCACCTATCGCTCGTAGCTTGCCTCGCGTCGTCTCGGAGAGCTCCATAGCCACGGCCTGCACCCGCTGGCGGCGTGCTTGGAGGCTTGCCTCCCGCCGTCGGCGGAAATTACCGTTTTTATTTATATTTTGTATATTTTTATTACTTTTTGTAAAATGTGTGTAAAATTTATATAAAAATATTCTAAAAACGTGAAATAAAGAAAAAATTATAAGTGAATAACCATAACCTGTTATTAAAATAGGTATAACCATAACCTGGTTATTTAAAGAAAGGGATTGAAAATGGCGGCGCTTTACAGCTGTACGGTCGGCATGCAAAATTTTTTGCATAGTGTATTTGTTATTTGCACATTTTTGTCTTGGAACAATTGCTTTATTTTCTTTAGACGGCAATACTGTGCGAGCGTGAGGCAAATAGGATTGCCGCCACCGTTGTAAATTAACCTCTGAAAATCATAATGTATGTATGTACAATAGAAAACAATTAAAGAACCTTGAAACCCATACAGATAATAATGAAATGGGCTATCAATCATTTTTCACAGCTTAGAAGTTTTTATGAAAAAGAAACTTAGACGTTTTGCTGCTAAAATAATGGACAGTATTCTGGACACCGTGTGGGGCCGGTACTTAAAAAGAATAGCCCCACTGCATCTCTCCTCGTGCATGTCGTACGAGGCGACTAAGGGATAAGGACAAGATACTGCGCTAAAGGGCGACAGGCTAGCCACTTCTCACCTTGGCGCAGTCCTTCCACCTAGTCATGCAGCAGGTGGGTTCTTCGTGTCTTACTTGCTGCTTGATAGTTGTCTTGTCCGTATACTGTGCTAAACGTGGTGGTCGGTGTTGTGCTGTAATTTACCAGAGTCCTTATAGCACAACACCGATTACTCTGCTTACCCTGATTGTCGGGATACAGCGTGTGTTATGTATGTATGTATTCTGGACAACTAAATCACAAAAAGTTTTTTCTAAAATCACCAGAAGAATTTCCAAAATATGCCGGATCTGATAATCGGATCGGATCGGTAAATAAATCAGAACTGGTAGTTGAATTATCAACTACCAGTTCCCAACATCCATTAGGATATTAGAATATTCGGTAGCCCTCAGGGTCACCGACGCATTTAGGAAATGCAGCTTTTGCTAGATTTGATTAAATTATAACTGTTTAAGACTTATATTATGTAGAAAAAATGGGATGGGCGTCGATTAAGCAGTAATATTTTACCTGAACAGCAAGTGAGATTCTCTTGCGCTCGCCACCGGAGAGGGCGAGCAGCTTGGTGTTGATGCAGCCGGCTACGTTCAGCTCCGTCAGCAGCTGCTGCACGCGCCGCGCACGCGCACCGCTACCCGAGCGCCTGTCCATCATCAGTCGCGCCTGCGCGCACCGCACCCACTCACATTCACAACGTTGTTAGGGATAGCATTTTCTATGAGACCCGAAATCTTTAATACTCGTAGCATTATGATCAATGCCGCGATAATTTGCTGCCACGCTACCAGCCAATTTTGAATGGCGAAACCACAGGTTTCATTCCAGATGTTTGGTGGATTATTATTTATTAAAACCCCGGCCAAGTGCGAGTAGAACTCGCGCGCCGAGGGTTCCGTATCGCCTTGTCATTGTCAGCACCACTAACGCCATCTATGTATTAGTTAAAATGCTTCATACTCTTTTCGGTAGATGGCGCGCATACACTTTTTAGTTTCTTGTATGGGGACCCCGTGAATTTTTCACTTTTTCTTATTTTTATTATTTTTTGGTATATCGGCTATAATAACACATATTCTGTGAAAATTTCAACGGGCTACCTATTAAGATTCAAGAGATACAGCCCTCGGACAGATGGACAGACAGACAGACAGCGTAGGCTTAGTAATAGGATCCCGTACGACGGATACGGAATCCTAAAAAGGATGTTCGCGTCTAGCCTCTTTAGGTTAAAGAATTTACAACAAAAATTTTAATCATCATAACAATAAGAAAAAAAGAGAACTTGTTGTGGTGCAGCAGGTACCTACCACTCGAAGATGGAAGCTCTAAACTTACACTGGTCTAAAAGAACTATGCGCTAACTATCACAAATATCAGTATATTGAACTTGCGACTACGTTATTTCCAGGAAGAGAAAAATAATGGCTGTCTCTTTAGCGCATACGAGTTACAGATTGCCTCGTTTACGTCATAGCCCGTTATAATTTCTCGTATGTCCCGTTAAATTTTGTGGTTGGCTCATCTTTCAAGCCATTCGCGTTGCCTCAAAATGTCAGGAAAGTGTGGACTGAAACGAGTCAGGTTGTAGTAGCCCGCTCTTCGTATTTTGGATAAAAGCAAGTTAGGATACAACTTACAAGTACTTTGATTTTAATCTGTTGTTATTTTTCCATGTTTTTATTTGTTTTTATTAATTACCAGAGTATCAACTTACAAGTAAGGCAAGGTTATTTATTGGGTACCTAGATCTACCTAGGATAGGACGCAGACTAGCTTACTTGCCCTAGAGTATCCTGACTAGTTGGTGATTAGTAATTGTACTGGAGTATACTGACCATAAATTCCATGTGCTCCCGCACATGCAAGTCCACGACAGAGAGGTCCTGCTGAGGAACGAACCCCGAGATCTTGGCGAGTAGGCGCGGGCTGGCCTTCCGTCCGTTCAGCAGCAGCGAGCCTGTCGTATCCGACTTGTCCCGACGACTGATGGCCGCCAACAGGCTCGTCTTGCCGGCGCCGCTGCCAGTGAGTGACGTCATTACTTTGTACTCACATCAGCAGGCTCACATCAGCAATTTAACGTCAGATTCGCTTCGTTAAATTTCTGACGTTAAATTGCTGATGTGAAGCCTATTCGCTATGTGGAAACGTCAGGTACTGCCTTGTAAAATCTCAAATCAATATGTGGTCTAGATGGCTTGTTTGAAGATTCACAAACAGGTGAGCAGGCGACAGAACACATTATTATAACCATCAGATACCAAAGGGAAACACTGACAAATAGTAACTAGCCAAACGAAAGCATTGTGGATCAATGCTCGGATCAATGTGGAATGGTCTGACCGAGGGTCTGACATCACGAGTGTAGTTCAGGTGGTGTAGGCAACTAGTATGTCAAGATTCAATTAAAATATGACATGATGAAATACATAGCCCTAAGTACCGATAAATTAGTTACCCGTACACACGACTCAAGAAGCCTTCTTGACTCGTGCCCATATATATGGGTGAGTGAGCTCAATGGGCTCAATAAGATATGAGACTTCGGTATGAGAAAGATTTCGGCTAGGAGGCCGGCCGCTACTGATATAATCTATTACAAAGTGACCGCTTCCGCATTTCATTCACTAGTATGGACCAAGAACTTGTTAACATAAAAATTGTCAATACTAAGTGTTTGAAGTATAAAAGTACATTCAATCAGGTCAAGCAACAATGTTTAGGATAATCTGTAACATTGACTGTACGCTATATCACTTAATATCACTCACCTCGCTCCCATGATAGCAATCAAGTTTCCCTGTGTCGCTACACCGTTTACTGCAACAAATTATTATATTATTGTTTATGTTTTTTTATCATAGATGAAATTACGAAGTTTAGCTAGTCAGTCGTTTAAGTGACTGGAGTTTTTTGTTCGTACGACCTAGTTATTACAATTTTTTAAACAAGCGAACTGAATTTATTTGTATAGATTTTAGAAGAACAGACCCAAACTATGAAAGCAAGGCAGAAAGTATGTTTCCTGAATTAGCTTGATTGTAAATATCTCGAGTAGAGTAGGTGGGATGAACCGAAAACAGGCTGGTTTCAAAAATATATACAAAGACAGACGGTGGAATGAACTGGCTCCCAACTGATCATACTACCATCCATACATAAGTTAAGATTATAGTTTATTTTAAGTGATCTATGTTTATATAAGTATAAATATGTTGTGTAAGTAAGTATTTTATAATATTTGTGAATGTGAACATAATATTATATAATACACAATGAATGACCAATATCACGCATATGGGTCCCTATTGCGACCCGTACAAACACGTAATTTTAAGTGCTGTGTTAGGTTAGGTTAGGTTAGGTTAGGTCCCCTTCTACCAGTTCAATAAAATGTACCAACCGGAATGTAGAACCTTGACCTCCTCATAAGTGGGTGAGCGCCACACGCCGCGCTGAAGCTTACGCTTGCGGAACACGCTCAGATCCCTCCAGGTGAGGGTGAGTCCCTCAATTCTGTCCGCGTTGTCAGCCTCCTCACCGCTCCAGTTCACCATCGTCGCCCCTGTCAGTATGTTCCGCGTGGGCACGCGAAGTCCTAACTCACTCATCTTGGCAACGATACCTGCAAGATACCTGTTTGTGGAAGAGCATTATTTGATTAAAATGTGTAATTGTTTTCTTTCGATTTTAAATATCTGGTCAACATTCATAGGTAACCCTTCTTTCAGTTTCGTCGTAATTGGATCAACAACAATTACTAATGAAAATATAGTGAATAAGTAGAGAGAAATGGCTTTGTAAAAAAAAAAACTGATGAAAGACAATTCTGATTTTTACGACAAAAGCTATGAAAATAAAATCGACAAAATCTAAAAATCTACCTGCTTCCTTCCTTTCTTTTAGGTGAATTGGAAATAATGTATACTATAATGGGTTACTAAAATAATTTTTAGGGTTCCGTATCCGGTACGGGACCCTATTATTAAGCCAAGGCGTCTGTCTGTTTGTCCATCCGTCCATCCGTCCGTCTGTCCGAGGGCTGTATCTCTTGAACCGTAATAGGTAGCCCGTTGAAATTTTCACAGAATATGTCTTATTATGGCCGATATAACAGCAAATAATAAAAATAAGAAAAAGTAACAGATGCGCGCGCGCCATCTACCGAATAGAGTAAGGAGCATTTTAACTAATCATGAATTTTAACTAATATCAACCATTTCATAACACGCCATAGATGGCGTAAGTGGGGCTAACCATGACATGGCGATACGGAACCGTCGCTGCGCGAGTTCGACTCGCACTTGGCCGTTTTTTATGGAAACTAACACGGTTGGCTGCATCGCCTATATACAACCGTGATGTCAGCCCATAACACCCTGGTGAACTAGGTAGGCGCCATGTCAGTGATTCCCTTTGGTGGTGCCCGCTACACTGAACTAACCGGAAAACACGAACTGTTTGCAAGCCGTTTCGACTGGCATTAAGCGCGGTGGTACCAACCCGGGCGGGTTAAACCCTTCCACCAAGTGGAAGGGACCGTGGAATCCGAACCACGGTTAGCCTCCAACGGTCGAATGTTCCGATACAAGTTCCGACTGCGCCCAGCTGTGCTTATGATCACGAATGACAGTCGGCCGATCGCACCACTGAGTTACCGAGGCTTACTGTTCACTTTCGCAAGCTGCTAGCTTCTAAAATAGAAATAATAATGTAATGTTATTGTAAGTAAACCTCGTTAATATTTTGAAATTTTCTCTGTCATTCTACTGAACTATATTTTATGAATCGATATTCTGATTCATATTCGGAACCTTGAGTTGAAGGCGGTACAAAAGCACAAAAGGGGTCCATCTATAAATTTTCATGTGTGCTTTTGTACCGCCTTTAACTCAAGGGTTCGAATATCAGGTGTATTTAATTTTTTTAGTAATATTACATAAAAAAGAATAATCCAAATCGGTTGAAGTGCTACAGAATTATTCGCCATGTGTTAAACTGCAAAATTTTGACAGTACAGTGCTGAGGTGCTCTGTACATGGTGCTGGACATGGACATGGACATGGAGGTGCTGCCCGATATGGTTATGTTTTTATTGCTGAAAAAGTCCACATCAAAAGTTTTGCTGAAGGTAACCACAAACCATAGTTTTTTGTTTATTTTTCAAAAACCGCTGATTCAATTTATATGGGACCACCTCTGAAGTATGACCTACCAAGCAAAAAAAGAATTTTCAAAATCGGCCCACAATTGACGGAGTAACCGCGTAACAAACATAAAAAAAAACATGCAGTCGAATTGAGAACCTCCTCCTTTTGAAGTCGGTTGAAAATAGGTCAAGAGCGCGGCAGGCTCGCACAAATTATGGTTCCGTACTAACACAACAATACGTTTTCCCCCGAAAATATTACATTGTCGAATATATCTGCAGTTTTCCTGTAATCTATGACTTATTATCTACTAACCCTATGTAAGTCAAAATTTTAGCTTTAGAAACCTAGCAGAACAGGGGGGGGGGGGGTAATTTTGCACATTTTTAGCTATATAATTAAGACTGCTGAAGTTACAATTGTAGAAAGTATATTTTTAGAATCCTTACAGCTGTTAGCTCTTTCAAATGATACGTAGTTTAAACTACCCACACGATATGTAAATTTTTGTATTGGTGTCAAATTGACTCCCCATATTAATGTAAAATAATTTTTTATCTACTTTTTGAGATTGAAGTTTCTACTTTACTTAGTTTTCGAGAAAAAACTCTTTGGCAGACGGACGAACACCGCAGTTATCTTATAATCGGTAAGTATGTAAATGTGTCTTGATAAAGGTGTTCAGCTTACAGAATTTATGGTAGAGTGCTCGATTTATGTGTTTGTACGTCAGCAAAAAACACGCATTTGGTTCTATCCTTAGGTACCAATTATCATCCTATTATCATAGTAAGTAGACTGACTAGATTTTTTTTTCATAGCAATGTCCATAAATGTGTTTTTTTTGTATTTGTAAGTATATAATAATTAATTTAATATATGTATATACATAGTGTGGGACCGGTAGTTAAAAATAATAGCCCCACTGCATATGTCCCCGTGCATGTCGTAAAAGGCAACTAAGAGAAAGGCCGAAGATAATAAAAAGCGGTCAAGTGCGAGTTGAACTCGCGTGGAGAGGGTTCCGTACCATTCCGTTTTCCGTGAGAATCTTGAAGACTTAGTATTTTCTGTAAATTATATATAAGAGAAGTGCTATATTTCCCAATTTTGGACTTATTAGTTTCGGAGACAGGGGCGAGGGGGGGGGGGGGGGGGGGATTTTCTTTAATATCTTGTAATCTATTCATTTCAAAATAATTTTGATCGTTATAAGTATAATTATTATACTTATAACGATCTCTTTCCACTGATATATTGTCACACGAAGTTCTTGAAAACATTTTTTGTTTTAAGTTTCTAATTTGTCCCCCAAAATCGAAATTCGTTCATTTACGCTACACGTACGTGATTGGGTCATCAAACTGTATTTATGTACCAAATTTCAACTATTGTCGTCCAGTAGATTCGGAGAAAATACGCTGCGACAGACGGACGGATAAACAGACACGAGAGTGGTCCTATAAATGTTCCGGTTTTACTTTTTCCTCTTTTGAGGTATGAAACCCTTAAAAAGGACCGGAGCCTACACTGAATCTAATGAAGAGTTCACTAAATTCAGAGCAGTGTTTAGTGCAGCCCTACATTTTTGTACGGGTGCCTTGCACTGTAGGATGGCCCTCTAGTTAACGAAGCCACCCTATTGCTCTAGCTTGCGATGAGGGTGACTGACCGGAGGGCTACATTTTGTTCGAGACGGACACTTGTGTGTGTAATCTAATTAAATAAATACATTAGTACCAATAAACAAATTAGTTACTAGATTTCATTAGATAAGTAGTAACGAAAATCTAACTGACACTGACCTTTTTTTGAAGGCGAGTGTGGAGTGGGTTCAGTATCATTCCGTTTTCCGTGAGAACTTTAAGGGCTTAGGATTTCCGTTTATAAACTATAAGAAAGGCCCTTTATTATCAAATTTTTTTTTTCGAAATTTTAGACTCAATAATTTCGGAGATAGGGGAATGCTCGATTTTTGTTCCGTTTTTTTCCTTAGAGGTACGGAACCCTAATATCTTCGGGTTTATTTTCCACACATTCTGATCTAAATATGTATGTACATACATAGCGTCACGACTGTTTCCCAGTGGGGTAGGCAGAGACAACAGATCTCCACGATCCTGTCACACCTCTGCCATCTCTTCCACTCTCATAATGTTCTTCATACATTCTTCATAGTACTACGCACTTGACCCTTTTTGAGCACATGCCCGATCTGGTCTAGGTACGTGCGTCTAGGGCGACCCTTCCAGACTCTTCCACTCACATTCGCTCCAAAAATTTCTTTCTTTTCCATAAAGTTTTCTATCATCCATTCTTCCAACATGACCGAACCACCAAGGCATTCCTTTCTCAATCCTTATCACTATATCTTCTTTCAAACCACAACGCTCTCGTATTAAACTATTTATTCTCAATCTATCTTTCATTGTAACATGTCCTGCACTTTCAGAGCAGTCAAGCAGCTGCCCTTGAATAGGTTGAACAGCCAAGGTGACGCCACCGGTCAAACATCCCTGTCTGACCCCTCTAGAGATGTCAAATCAGTCGGTGTGTGCCCCGTTTATCCTGACGCAAGCCCTGGAACCCTCGCAGAGAGATTTCAGCGCTTGGACTAAATCTTGATCTAAATCTCAACGAAAATATGCACGGTTTTATGATAAGGCAAATGTACATTTTTAAGGGATGATAACCGACAGACATCTGAGATAAGAAAACAATAAAAAAATGGAGGGTCGCCAGTCGCCACAGTTATCGGCCTATCTAAAAAAAATGTTTTTAATTGTTAGCTAGGTGCTCTGTTAGATAGAACTCAGTGTTCGGCATCCGCCTTATATTAGTCGCATGATTTTATTTTTGATCTTGCTTACTTGTAATATTTCAAATAAATTGACAATATACTATTGATAATATACAAATAAATTGACAAATACTAGCTTTTGCCCGCGGCTTCTCTCGCGTGAAATTCGTATTTTAAAAGAAGAAAGTAAGTAAGCCCGCTACTGTACCTTTATTTCGGCGCGCGAAACAATTCGGTTTGTATGAGAGCCTAAGTTAGCGTAAACGGAACTGAATTTTATTAACCTATCCTGTGTTACGCATTGTTAAAATATGTGCGTGTACTAAGTTTCATCTAATTCGGATGATCGGTTTAAGAGTATTGAGGAACATACATACATTGGCGAGACATTTCTTATTTATGTACTTCATAAAATGTAACTTATATAAAAATTTATCTTGAACGATTTAATCGAGCCCGGGCATATGTACCAAAATTTTTTCTACATCGAAATATGTTTACAATATTTATGTATTTTAGTGGCGGGAATTTAAAAAAAATATGCGACGGAGCTCAATATCTTTTAATCACGGAATGTGAATATTTAATTTAATCTTGTTTTATAGTTTTTTATTTTATTTGATAGGTAGTTTAAGTTTATTTAATAATTTTAATTTATTACTGTAAAATTTATATTAATAAAGAACTATTTTTCAGACATCTTGTTTTTAATGACGAGGAAACTTTTCTATTACATGTTTCGAGTTATCCACTTTATGTAGTAAATATTAAATTAAAATACATACGGATACAAATTCTGGACAACCCTCTCCGCCTTGAAGTGAACTAACCTCACAATTGTTTTTCCAAAATTTAATTGAGATTTCTTTGTTTCCTGAAGGCACAATCACTCATCATAACTTCCCGGTTGAATGACACACGCAATAATGGTGGAATGCGCGGGGCGGGGCGGGGGCGACTGCGGTCGCGAGTTGTCTTGCTGGCGAACTAGAACTGACTACCTGGTACCCCGCCGCCGTAGTGTTGCCAGAGGTTCGAAATGGGATTGCCGTATCGAGGCGGCAAAATTACCGCATTCCGGAAACCGTGCGCCGCCGTAGGTAATCAATCAAAAATCTCACCATTTTATCCAAATTTTCCAGTAAATCCGCCACATTTCCTAAACTTCGGGTTGTCTACCTCCTTAGTAATAATTTTATGTATGTCTGGTTTACACATTATTTAAAAAAATTGGAGACTTGGTTTAAAACACCACTGTTACCACTTGTTTTAGGTGTGTTCCGATTTAAGCGATTTACAACGAATACAAATTATTTTTTAAATTAAAACAACATGGGTGGCTGTGCCGAGGGAACAATGGTACAGTCGATAAAGTAAAAATACCTCATCCGCGAAATCACGCTCGGAGAGGCACCATGCCAGCAGATTTGCGGACTGTCGCTAGGCTGTCTAGCCTGTTTATACAACGTTTGAAGACACCCAGGTTAAAGGATCCTGGAGACACACTCGCTGGAAGACAGTTCCACACCCTAGCGGTGCGACAAAGGAACTATTTTGAGAACCGATGGTTTCTCAAAAGTTCAATGTCAACAACAAAAGGGTGTTCAGTTTCTCTACGACAAGTGTTGCGAAGATAGGTTGGAAGGCAAGGAATAAGGAATGCAGGCTTCTCGTAACAGCGTCCATGCTAGTATTTGCAGGACAGCTTGTGGATTACAGTGTTATTTGAGACGGCAATGATCTACTGCCGTATGTACACCGCATCAATTGAAGTTTTGAATGTTAATTACCGGATAGCATCACAATTGCCGTATCATTGGCAATACTGCCCCGTCTGCCCCCCTTTCTGACGGCGGTGGCCGCAACCCCCACGCCGCCTCTTGCCGGTGCGGTTCGGTTTCAATTCAAAGTGAGCTTGCAGCGACGTCCCATTCTTGGCTTACAGATATGAAAGAGGAAATTCCTATGATATATTCCTTGAGAATGCTTCTATGCTCGTATACCTACCTAGGTCCTAGAAGGAATTAATTACCTTCCTACGCAGGCTTCAGCGGTGGGATACCTACGTTCCGAAATTGTAGCGTCCATTTCGAGTAGAGTTCCTAGAGAGTGAGGCCGGTACTTAAAAAAGAATGACCCCACTGCGTCTCTCCCCGTGCATGTCGTAAAAGGCGACTAAGGGATAAGGACGAGATGCCGTGCTAAAGGGCGACAGGTTGGCCACCTGTCACGGTCCTTCCACCGAGTCGTGCAGCAGGTGGGTCTTTGTGCCTTACTTGCTGCTTGATAGTTATCTTGTCCGAATACTTTGCTGAACGTGGTGGTCGATGTTGTGTTGCAATTTTCCAGAGTTCTTGCAGCACAACACTGATTACTCTGCTTACCCTGCGTGTGTGGTATGTATGTATGTACATATGTATTCGTAGAGAGTCGAATTGATGTTTTACGTTTTGAGAATTGAGGTAGTAAACTAACTTTTGAGATATGAGGACAGTTCAATTTGACTAGTCAACTTAAAAAGTCAAACTTTCTTATGATTCTCGTCAGCCTCGATAGCTCAGTGGTGCAGATAGTCGACTGTCGCTATTGATTGTTAAGCAACGCTGGGCGCGGTCAGTACTTGGATGGGTGACCGCTCGACCGTTGGAGGCTGACCGTGGTTCGGATTCCACATAAAACTGTAGGTCCCTTCCCTTCTTACCTTACTCGGTGGTAGGGTTCAACCCGGGTTGGTATCACCGAACTGAATGAAACGTCGGTCGAAACGGCTATGTAAATAGTTTGTGTTTCCGTTCAGTTCAGTGTAGCCGGCACGATCGAAGGGAATAACTGACATGGCACCTAGTTCACCCGGTGTTATGAGCTGACATCACGGATGTTGTAGGTGAAGTAGCCAACCGTGTCAGTTTACATAAAAAAAAAATATTATGGGTGTTGGTGAGATTATACGGCCAAAATGCATGTAAAATTAGTACTTTTTGTAGGTCTAAATTGCAGTTAATTTTAAATTATTTTTAAAGATCTTTCATAATCATCTTATTTATGTTATCTCTGTGGCTTTTCTAATAAATAAATAAATAAATAAATAATTTTCATAGAGTGTAGTGTACTTACGAAAAACGCTGGAAAACATTATATAAGCAATAACGTAAGGGAAAAGTTACATACCTTAGTGTTAGCGTTACTGGCGTCTCGTATTCGTAAACCAAAAATCTTATACTTCACAATAACTTACATATGATATTTCAACCGTTCCAGTCTTAACAAATTGACCTATACAACAACAAATTTACACTCATGCCTAATTTATCAAATCATACATAACTTTATTTATTAGTCACCTACGGAAGACGAGATACAGTACCCAGTTGAGTTTAAACTAATAATAGAAAATAGGGTAATAGTCTGATGTGGTACGGTACCGTAGGTACCATGTAAACCGTAAACTTATAACAAAATTCGAAGCAAAAAAAAATTGAATTAATTAAAAAGGAGAATGTTTAGATGTAAATAGATAAAATTATGTCGTAAGTCAAATAAGCTAAGCCTGCACTACAGAATGCGATCTACATAGCTACTACGCAATATTTAACTAACACCAACGAGATGCATTAGATAAAGGACCAACATAAGGTAAGTAAGTATACACAAAGGGACCCTCATGATAACGAGGGATTACAATGTAAGATAGTAACTGCTTAGGTAGGTAAATGAGATTATTACAAATTATTACGAGTACCTTGGTATTTGGGAAGATCGACATTAAAACAGAAATTTTTTCATAAGTAAGTTTTTTATGTATACAATCTCAAGAGCAACCTATGTTGTACATACTATGCGTGCAGCTGTACACACTATGTACATAGTAAAATAAATATACCTAATTATAGTAATTTTTACAAATTTAATATCTAAGAGTAACATGAATTTCATAGGTACTTGTAATATTGAAGCAAGAAATTAACTAAGTACATAAATACCTATACGTGATAAAATGTATTTAATTTCAAGTCTTTACAAGAAATAAGAATTCGAACTCATATTTTTACACGTAGATATATGTTACATATATATTTGCTAAATAACGATCTAACAGGTCTTAATTTAGAATATTAAAAAGTTATTAAAATATCCTCACTGACAACACGTAAACGTCAACGTTTACAAAATTCAATTGTTTTAAATGTCGAACGCGCCGATATTATTAGAAGTTCAGTGCATCGCTTGCGACAGGACGCTACAAAAAATTAAGCACAATCCCGCAAACTTTCTCGCTATGATGAAGAACGCGAGCGGTCGCCGAATGAGAACGCCGAACTGGTCCCTTCAAGAGAAGCAGTACTTGCTGGAGCTGATAAAGGAGAAGAAGAATGTCGTGGCTCCAAATAACATCGGCACGGGATCGAATCACTCCGAGGAGAAGACGGCGGCGTGGAATGACATCATGAGAAGACTGACGGATAAGTTCGGCTCTAAGTTCGCCGGCAGTACGATAAAGAAGGTGAAAACCCAGTGGCAGAACATGAAGAGGATCGCGCGCGAAGAGTTTTCGGCGCGGGTGGTCTCTCAGCAGTCCATGGAGGTATGCAAGTTACTGGAGGGGCAAGTCGCCGGAGATGTCATGAAAGATGAAGACGACGACGACGCATCGACGACAATGGAAATTAAACAGGAGTCACTTGACGTGTGAGTAGCGCTGTCATCTTAATTATTTGAATTAACAATATTGATGCTGTCAGTTATTAAGATTTGTGTAAAAGAAAGGACTTCGATACAACGTAGATTAATGCAGAAATTACCAATATGCTGAAGTATCACTAGCGGAGGAACTACGGTATACATCTCTCTATGTCAGCCTCGGTAGCTCAGTGGTGCAGTCGGTCAGCCTCGGTAGCTCAATGGTGCACTCGGTCGACTGTTATTTATTAGCACCTAGGTGCGGTCAGTACTTGGATGGGTGACCGCTCGACCGTTGGAGGCTGATCGTGGTTCGGATTCCATGTAAAACTGTAGGTCCCTTCCCTTCTTACCTCACTAGGTGGTATGGTTTATCCCGCCCGGGTTGGTACCACCGCACTGAATGAAACGTCGTTCGTAACGGCTATGTAAATAGTTGTGGTATGTGTTTTCCGTCCAGTTAAGTAGAGCCGACATGAAATGAAGGGAAGCACTGACATGGCACCTAGTTCACCCGGTGTTATGGGCTGACATCACGGATGTTGCAGGTGATGCAGCCAACCGTGTCAGTTACCATAAAAGAACTCTCGTGAGGTTCAGCAACGGTGAAATATTAAAAATGTTTAAAAAAATATTGACCTTAAATTACTTGTATTATTTTATCATTAGGAAGAAGGCCGAAGCTTCAATAACCATAGACGTCACTTCGGAGAAAAGTACGTCGTCACCAAAGCGATCCTCAACTAAGAAGGCGTCTCCGACCACGTCTCCAGCTCTGTCCGAGTACATTCGCTTCTCCGACACTGATGAACCACTAGTGATGTTCCACAACCGTCAGGAGAATGCCAGCCGCACCAGTTCCAACCCGAATACCATTCAAAATTTGTCACCTGATAATGCAATGTTTAATCGAGCCAGAGATGGCGACACTAGGCGAAGTGGAAAAAACACCGCGGCGGAGATTAAATTGAAGCTGGAAATGATGAAAGAGGAGCGACAGGTTCTCCGTGCCATGAGGGAGACGGCCGAGCTGAACAAGGTTATTGCTGAGCAGCGGCTTAAACATATGCTGTGGATTAAGAAGCAAGAGCAAGGGTAAGCGAAATTTTGTTTTATTAAGCACTTATTGCGGCGGCTTCGCTCGCGGTAAACTCGGTTTAAAAGCAAATCCGATTAAACATAAATATAAAAAATATTCTCTCTCTCTCTCTCTCTCTCTCTCTCTCTCTCTCTCTCTCTCTCTCTCTCTCCCCCCCCCCCCCCCTCCCTCACTTCCCATCCCATCCCTCCCTCGCCTTTTCCCCTCCCCTCCCTACCCTCCCCTCCGTCCTTATCACCCTTTTCCATCTCGCACTACCATGCGACACTAAATTCCGTTCAAACTATACTTTCTTTGATACCGCTCAGCCCTATTGCTATTTAGCGTGATGGTTTAAAGCCTATAGTGAGCATCAAGAACTACTCTTTACATTGATGCAAACCGCACCAAAATCAGTTGAGTGGTTCCGGAGTTTACCTCAAACATACACACATAAGTATAAGTACATACAGACAGGCGTTCCTTTTTATAAGAAGTAGAGAAGATAGAGAAGATAGAGCTAGAGAAGTAGAGAAGATAAGAAGAGATAGAGATAGAGATAGAGAGTAGATCTCCGTTCTAAGTCCATCCGTCGTCGTCTGCCTTTTTTTTATGCAATCAAGTATGGGTGGCTGAGTCAAAGGGGCCAGAGTGCATGCTCAGATCTGCCAATATCACCGCCGAAAAGGTGCCATACTAGAGATTTCCCTTTGGCAAAAGTTTAATTCGTTATGCAGTAGGTAGATTGTTTCGCAAACAATGTTCAAGGTGTATGAAAAAAAAGCTATTTCCGCACTTTCCTCAAGATTTTCAAAAAATAAAATTTTTATAAAATCCAACTCTACGAAAACCCTAAAAACGAAGGAAACAAGACGAGCTGATCTTTTAAAGAGCATTATAAAATGTTGTGTCGGGCTCTCGCTGTTCTAATTCGTTTAAATGCCCGACTACAGAATTTTATACTGCTGTCAAATCAACTTGCCTTGTTTGCTTCGGTTTTCATAGTCGGGTTTTATAAAGTTTCTATCTAAAGTGTTGTATAATTTTAAAAACTCCGTTTCAAGCTCTAGTCTCTAGCTAGAACATTATCTAGTCACACCACACCCCACTCGATGGGTTTGGAGAAATTTTATTTTTACGCTTGGATAATTTGGCTACTGGCGGCCGCCATTTTGAATTTTATGGAAATTCAAAATGACGGCCGGCGCCATTTTGAATTTGCCAAAATGGCACCCAGTGTTACCCGTGTAAGTAAGACAAACCGAATGACACCAGAAGAATTATCAAAACGGGACGAGTCGTTTAGGAGTTACAGTCATCCAAGTACACATATGTACCTACATACAAACATTCAGGTAAAACAGATCACCATACTTTTGATTTCGCCATAGTCGGGCAAAAACCCACGTGCAAGAATAAATTAGGTAGTTAGTCTGGAATCACTTTCAAAAGTGATTTTCTTATTTAAAAATTCACAAAACATAAATTGGACAAACTTCAATTAGGTATTAACACCGTAATAGTTAAGTACAAGTTTTGATTTAAGACGGACAAACCTACAAATTTATGTATTAATGGACAAACGGACAGACATCTAACCGATTTTATAAGTGCCCTGCACTTGCTTGGTTGCTTGGCCCTGCAGTATCGCTGGCCACGGACTCATAAAAAATAATTTATTTTTCCACGCTCGTGTTCATATATTAAAATACCTTTAGATTATATAGCACCTACTTACCTAATGAAATCAATAATCGCTTTAGTACCTTTTTTTCTTGGTCTGATTATTATATATAATATACCACACGGTGTTGCAATTGCCCCCGTAATATTTTTAACCGACTTAAGGGGGTTATTCTGTATATGAAACTAAACAACTTCTGTGGCGAAAAAAAAATTTTTAAACAAAAAAAAAAATTTTCCATACTAATTTTACCTTTTCTCAAAATGTATGGAGAAAAACAAATTTTTTTTCTTCAAATTAAAAAGTCGTAGAACAAAAGTGAGTTCTATTTCACGTACAGAATCACCCCCTTTCTGGTTTTACGGTTGGGGCACAGATTACTTTGGTTGGGGTTGCAATACAACACCGTGTATACTATCAATCTGAAATTAGGTAGAGAGCGTTTCAGCTAAAAGTTCCCTTCGCCGTTATGTTGGCTCCACTGTCAGTGCTTAAATTCATGTTGCCAGATTGTGAAGATTATATTAATAATGTAACCTAATAATGTAATCCGTATAATTAATTAATGCGATAAATACCGATAATTACGGGTAAATCTGTACACATAGCAGCCTTCAACGCTGTTTTGACAGATAGACAGTGGAGCCAACATAACGGCGAAGGGAACTTTTAGTTGAAACGCTCTCTAATTACTATTACGTCGTAAAACTGTCGTTCTTCCTAATTCGCTATTTCAGCAGCAGCAAAGTCCAACGACGACGCACTCTCGTGCCATGACATTTTCCACTGGATATAGCGAGACAGATCCCTACGAAGTGAACTAAAAATACAGTATTCCATGCCCGGCTCCATATTTTCTACGTTGAAACACAGATTTAGACATTAGTTAGACCTGTGAGTTAGACACATAAATTGTATTATTATTATTGGTTGCTTTGCGCAATAAATTGCATAATTCCGGTGAAAGAATTACGAACTACCGTTATACCGATTTCTGCCTAAATGCGTAGAACAAAAGGGAGACGTCAAATAATTTGTGTGCGAGTGTGTGTGTGAACGTTTCCGTGAGCAGTGTTGCCAGATGGGGGGATTCCCTGCAAATTAGGTTTTTTTGAGTACCTCAATCATTCAACTACAAACACAAATTCGCATCACTAGTTACTACTACTTACTTACTATCATTCATCCTGATGAACGAAGAGGAGAGGAATAAAATGTTTTTGTACATAATACATAATATGTAACTAACTAAAGACAAGGCAGTATGGTCAAAAGACCTTAGCTTATCCGAAAGGTTAAATGTTTTAAAAAAAAGTAAGTAACTAACTAACTAAACTAAAAGAAGGGATAAACACAAAAAATAAAATGCTACTTAACTAGTTACAATACAACTCTTTGTTAATGTGATGTGGTAACTAGCTTCATGTTATTTAGTTTTCCCACTTCTCGGTACCTACCTACGAACGACAGAAACGATACCTGTTGCAGGCATTACTGAACTACATTACTGAAACGGATAAAAATGCTAGTGAAGCTGAAAATAATTGTTTAGAAATAGTAGATGCCATGGGAGAGTTTGAATAAAATGTAAAAGAATATTTTTTTTTATTTCTCTAAAATGAGCGAAAACTGTTTTGGGGTTTTTTTTTTCAAAAAACGAGTTTTCGGGGGGATTTTTGATAAAGTAGACGGGAAATTCATAAGGCCATCTAGCAATACTGTTCGAGTACCTTGCTTGTCTTGTTTGCTCCACAATTTCTGTCGTTTTGTTTGTCAGAGCGTGCAATCTTTCTTTGGGACTTTTGGGAGCGAACTATTTCAGCTGAATTTTACCAAATAGAAAGTTGAAACAATACAAATGAGCCTGTTGCTGCGCACACGGAGTGGCCTGTTGCCCGCGCTAACAAGGTACGTTAGATATAACAAGACACGAGTTGTAGGAAGACTGAACTGAAGATGCCGGCCGGACATTCCTTGCTTTCGTTACGTAATTTTATTTTCATATCGGGTGCTTACAACACGCCGGTGGGGCATCGTCTGGTGATGCGTTTAGAAAGAAAAGAACAGAAATTAACAATAAATATATCATACGATGTAACGAAAACCTTGTCATCTAGGTAGTGCGCAATAATAAAAACATTTTTCACAGCATGGTTGTTTGTACGGAATTTGCAAATTAACCCATCGAAAATATCTCGGAACCTCGCCACCATTAGAACGCATGCTTTCGACGTATTTCCAACGGGTTATAGCTTGCCTTATAGCTACCGTATATATAGATGCCGTTTAGCGTGTCCCTCCATGCCGCACTCCCTCGCTTGCTTCACTCGCCCCATCTTGGTGGTAATTTTGAAAAAACAAAATTCTGTATGAAAAAGTTAATTGCAGTAAGTAAAAATAACAAAATTACAATTACGTGTTCGTAAAGAGGCAAACAGAACTATTATACCTACTAGCCTACCAGTTAGTCGCTACTCGCTAGCCGTGCTGCTGCAAAATCTAAACTTGAAGGTATTTAATTTAACTATCCAAATTATTACTTATATTTCGTTATTATTTTCTTTATTTACACATTTGCTTAAAATAAATTTTGTACATATATTAAAAACCTAACATTAAAAACATATACAAAATTAACCTTAAAAAAACGGAGTTTCCACCACCAGCGGCGGGGCGAACCCAAGCTACCGATGGTCGGGCCCTAGGGAGAGAAACCTCCAGACGATGCGTGCAGGGTCGAGCAAGGCTGCCTTATTATTATTATTTTTAAGTTATGTTATGTACTATCTATACTAAGTTACTTGTTTACAGGCATTTGTTATAGCTAAAATATTGAAAACATTGCCCGCAACACCTATGAGACATGGAGGCAAACCTTTATTATGTTCAGAAATGTTTGGGAAAAATGCAAGGTGAGGTGGCGTATTTCCACCATTTTGTTTCAGCTAACTTCACATAAAAAGAGCAACACGACAAAAATAAAACTAGTTTTTTGATTTGATTTATGTTTTAATACCATTGCGGCGACCCACAACGTGAGCGTTGTTGGAATAGATGTCCGCTCGCTCACCCCGCGCTTCACCTGTATAGTTAACGAAGTAGTTTAGTTCAGTGCGTACAGCCAACACTGCGCAGTCTTCAGAATTTTCGTAATCAATAACATTTTTCAAGTGTACAAGGAATCAATATTTTACACCCGATCATTGCATAGTATGGATGTGGGAAACATATCCCCAAACCATACGCTAAGTATATTTTTATACACATGATTGTTTTGAAGTATTATACTTCAAAACAATTTCAAATACAATTAAACTGGACAAAGTGATGCAAGAAAGTCACAATATTGTGCCAACTGCATGACAGTTAATCAAGTGATCAATTTTCTATAAATAGACTGACAAACAAAGCCAACCAACCACTCCACACATATCTTTAGTACATCTCAGCTCAGCAGAGTTGCACGTCAAGCTACATTCAAAATATTACTCTAGAAAAATTGTGCTTTTTTAATAAAGGTTTATATAAATCTTAATTTATAATAATTTTGTTTTAAAATTTAATAAATATCTTTATTAAATGTTGTTCATTTCATGTCATTTTTAGTTTTTAAATAATACTAGCACCCAGTGGCGGCTGGTGACCTATGGGACTGGGTGTGCACAGCACACCCAGTCCCATAGGTACCTAGCGCACAATGTGCGCTAACTTACTCGTAGTACTAAACCCAAACGTGACTCTAATGGATACCGAGACATGATTTTTTATTTTATTTTCATGTCTGAGTTAATTGCCCAAATTATGTAAAAGTATTCTCACTCAACAGATACATAGTTGAAAGACAAAATAAGGTAAGGATAAAAGTGATAAAATTATTAAAATATATGTAATAAAAATGTACTCACTTTTAGATTGAAATATGTAGGTATGGTGTTTTGAAGAACACGCCAGCGAATTTATGAAAATTATGAAGAAATCAGTCACACACACACTACTGTTTGATTGGGTAGGTCTAATATTGTTCTATTTATAATGTAAGTCTATTCGTCGGGTTTTATCTTGCGCAAATATTTCTATCACTTTTTTGTCACGCACTAGAAACACAACCAGAGTCCTAATTGCTCGAAGAACCAAAGCGACACTTGACTGCGCAGTGGCCACTGGCCACCGAGCCGCGGCCGCCGGGGCGCCGCGCCGCCGCGCTCCCGCGCCCGCCGGCCAGCCTTGCCGCGCCGGGCAATGAAGAAAACTTCACAATGTACTGTTAACTGACGAAAAGTCGTTCAAACTGCTAAAAAATTGATTTGCAAAACATCCCGGCGCGGCAAAGATATATTACGTACAATATTTGATCTAAGCGGCGCGGCGGCGCGGAGCGGCCATTATCGGTCGACGCGACGACGACGGGTCTCGCCCCGAACTGAGAGAGATGGCGCGGCGCGGCGAGCGATCGATCGGATGATCGCGCGACCAAACAACGCCTAGGTCTTTGGGTGATTCCATTTTTTACTTTAAAATAGCGAAATATGCAGTATCATTAATGTTTGTCGTAACATTCGAATATTTTATAAATTACCATTCGAATATGTATCAAATCGATATTCGAATAATTCAAATATTCAATTGCAAACTCGATCTGTTATATATATATAAGAAACACCCATATTCCAAAAATGGACTCGCCTGTCGGTTCGTGCAACAGCGTATATGTAGGTACTTAGCGCTTGTGTGTGTGTGACTTCGACGCAGAGTTTAGATCGCCCCCGCCGCGCCCGCGCCCCCCGCCCGCGCGTGCCTGCGGTCTCGATCTCGGCTTACATCGGCTCATCGTCGGCTGGCTCGGTCGCGACGTGTCGCACGCGCGTCTATCCACAATATACTGTCCTTCTTTTTCCGTCGTGTGTCACACGCAAAGTGCAACCTTGTTCCACACATAATCGTATGAAGAGTGTTTTGTTTCACACGGCGGGGCAGCGGCGTTTAACATTTTCTCATAGTAACACGTTCGCGGTGTTTTGTGATGCACACGGGCGGCGAGCTCGGCGGCGATACGTAGTAAGTAGTACGTATTACGTACAGCAAAATCGTGCCTTGTTGTCTAGGAAATAGGAACGAATTCAGATTGATATTTTTACTTCGATCGGCGAGATTCATCGAGAATGTTTAATACATAGGCTGTTCCGAAAATTGTTAGTGAAATGAAAAATTTTTAGAATATGAAAAAAAATTATTTACAGCTTTTCAAAATATTTCCCTCCAATCCCTATGCACTTATGCATTCGGGTGAACCAGGTTTCAAAACATTTAAAAAACGTATCTTGCGGGAGGTCGAAAAATAACCGCCGAAATTCTTCGACGGCCTCGTCTGCAGTGTTGAATTTTCGCCCGCGAAGCATTTTTTTTACCGTGGGAAATAAAAAAAATCGCATGGAGCTAAATCTGGGCTGTACAGAGGATGGGATAACCTTTGTACCCCCGAAGTTGTCAAATAGTCCATGTTTCTACCGGTGTGTGAGCGGGCGCGTTATCTTGGTGAAAAAGAATGCCACGGACGCCGCTTCTTGGGCGCTCGCTATTCAACTCCCCGAAAGGTTGAGGCAGACAAACTTCGCAATACCAATCTTCAGTTCAGCCTGAATCTCCCGATGTGTAATGTGTCTATTCTCCCGCAATAGCCACTCTACCTGATGACATTTTCATGAGTGACTGCAGTTGATGGTCGGCCGGGTCTGGGGTCATCGTTTAGGTTCTCTCGACCACGTTTAAATTCACGAAACCAATAAGTAACTGTTGCTAACGCATGAGCAGACTCCCCAAAAGCAGCTTGCAAATTTTCGTGAGATTCCTTGAAGGTTAACCCTAGTTTATAAGCATAGAAAATCATAGCACGAAAAGCTTCTCGCGAGACGTCCATTGTTGCAAATAAAATATGAGTGACGGATAACCGTTAAAAATATTTAAAAAAAGAACTACACATAGGTGGCCAATAATTTTCATCAAGAAGATTTGTATTTAAATTAGCCGTCAAATCAAAATAGTTTCAGGAAAAAAAAATTGTATTTATTCTGTGGCTAACAATTTTCGGAACAGCCCACGTATTTTAATTTATTTATTTCTTTCGGGTGAAGGCGCTGTTTTGTGGTAGTGCGGCGCACGAACGCACTTAAGGGCCAGCCGCCACTGCTAGCACCACACTAACTAGGTTTATTTAACCCTTCCAAATTTGTTATTACCGCACTGAATGAACGTGGTCAAAATGGTTATGAAAATAGTTCATTTTTCCGTCCAACTCACATCCTTGTCAACGTAGACTAGCTAATGAGGACTTCATGTGAGGCGAAATGTCTAGTGCGCTGTAAGAGAGCAGGATTGGCCAATCGCTGATTTCGTGCTCGATTGAAACCTTCTCCCACTTGCGATGTGCCGTGAAGTATTCGGTGAAGCCATTGCATGCTAAATTTTCCACCTGCTGCCACGAACACAGGGAAGCAGTGACGTTGTGAGGGGCTAATGTCACTGTAGCAGGAGAGGTAGCCGACCATTTCAGTTCTCATAAAAAATATATATGTTCAGTGGGTTTCATGACACTGTGGTGGTGTTTCAGGATGTACAGTGGAGAGCCTGGGTCGGGGGCGGGACGCGGGGGCGGCGGCGGCGGAGCCATCCGCGATGCAGGCGGCGCCTTCGGCAAGATGGAGGCTGGCCGCGAGGAGGAGTACTTCTATAGACAGGTGAGCCATGTCCTAACTTAAATAATATTTTATTTTACCCTTTGGTTCCCACAACACCTGTGCGGGTCGCGGAATATTTGGTCCCACATTTTCATCTAGTAATATTTCAATGAATGTTTCTAATTAAAAGGAGTGAGAAAGACAGGCTGTACGGAAAAACCTTTGCCTTTCCTTTAGAGCACATTAAAATATTCCCAGTACATTATTTTGAGACCTGTCAATGTATACCTACCTCATTTCTGGCAGGATGGTAAACTGGTTTATAATTTAACGTTATTTAGGGCCAATTGCGCCAACACGAATTTAACTATATAAATCAGTTTAACTCGTTAAGCTAGTACCCGTTGACTGTGGGAACCGCGTTTAAATCCATAACTCGCTACTTAACTCTAAATTCGTGTTGGCGCAATTGGGCCTTAGAATGCATTATTTGAATAGTTTAGTTCCTCATCTACATGCCAATATATGATTTGTATATGGTAATTTGGCAATATTTGGAAAATAATGTCGGGCATGTTTTGTTTTTCCTGGAGATCAAAAAATTGTGTGAGATGAGATGAGAGGATTTGTGTTGTCCACCACTGGCGGCCGGTCCTAAAGTGCGCCCGTGCGCCGCACTACCATACCACGAGAAGTCTTCACTTCACTCAAAATAAATAATATCTTACAATACAACATACCTACATTAAAACCATAAATATCGTACTCCAAATAAATACGAATGTGAATTCGACCTTATTATATATTTCACAAGGCACGTTTTTGCGAGTAAACCCGCGCCCCGTGCGGAATCGAAAACCGCACGCGGGTCTCCCATCTGAATGTATGAGGATCGGCAAAACACCGCTGGCGCGTGAGACAAAAGATACTTCATAGAAACAGTATGGGCCGAAATGGAATTCTGCGTGCGGCGCACGAGCGCCAAACAAGGACGCTGTATCGTGAATAGCCGCGCGTGCGACACGTCGCGAGCGATTCCTTTTGCACGAGTCCGTCTACCTAGAGTCAGCGCGCTGTCATGTGATATCACATACCCGTTAGCGCGTGAATATTTAAAATGGGATATGGTTAGGTTTTGTGCTTTCTGTCACCTGATATTGTGAATTAAGTGGTGCCAATATTTGCCTAAGAGTTGGTTAAAGGTAAGGCTTTACAATCAGGTGATCCCGGGTTCAATTCCTACTTTCAAATGTTTTTTTTATACATTTTTTAAGTATTTTTGGGACATTGCTATTGTTTTCTTTTTGAATCTGCAGCAGTGTTGTGGTCTATGGGTGTGTTCATAAAGGTACTATGAATGAGTTAAAAAACTTGTTTGGATTTATTTTCTTGTTTTTTGCAACTCATTGAGTGCCTTGAGAATATTCATACTAGGTACGTACAAAATACAACGCAGGCGTTAAAAAAATTCGGAAGTCGCGATCTTAAAATAACATTGGGAATGTGTTGGGAAATTTGGTATTTAAGGAGGTAAGTACTTAGCGCACTACCGGTCACTGAAGTCACCAGCCGCCACTGTTGTCCACACTTGTTGGGTAGGCTAGGCCCGGCAGGATACTACTTTTTGTGTTGCCAGTAAAAACTGAAAGCTGTCACACGATGGTTCTGGCAAGGACGAGAGTATAGGTAGGTAATTTTTGTAAATGTCCAATTATCCTTTTTTATCCTTTCTCTGTTCAGCTGTAACGATGCCTCAAAGGTGTTCTGATAGAGCATTATTTCAAATGGTCTATTGCCTGGTGTATCTGAATTTATGAAGCCCATTCAATAATGTTGTAAATTTAATTAGTACCTTACACTTCAGATATTTCTTATTTTCTGCAAGTTATCCATCAAAAGTCATTTGCGAATAAGTGCAGCGCCGCAGCCTTATACTCGTAGACGATTGAAGGTGTGTGATGGCGTGCCTTGGGAGACGCCTATGTCCAGCAGTGGACCGACACATATGTGTGCCAAGTTTCAACAGAATCGGTTCACAGGTGTACAATCAATAATTCCCTATTTTTTTCAAATTCAAATGGGACCAACTTCGAGGTTATACCCTATCCAATAAAAAAAAAGAATAATCAAAATCGGACTACTCTGTAAAAAGTTATGTGTGGTCATACATTAATAAAAAATAACAATAAAATATACACATCAACTTGAGAACCTCCTCCTTTTTGCTTTCGTCGGTAAAAAATTGATCATATCTGAAAAACGGGGGGCCGAACCGAACTGAAATCCTAGCCACGCCCGTGCTTGCAGAACTACACCGATTACTCTGCTTATCCTGATTTTCGGGACACAATGTATGGTATGCATGTGTGTATGTAACAATATTGTTTTCATAGCATTATACTGATGGGAAATTTTCAACTTTTGCAGCAAAGGGAGCAGCTGCAAGAACTCAAAACTCACCTGAAGGACGAGATCTCCTTCCACGAGGAGGAGATCCGACGCCACCAGGAGGCCATCCAACGTCACAAGAGCAAGGTCACCAACATCGAACAGACCAACAATTGAACATGAAGCATTCAGTACTTAAGCACTTGAGCTATCTTACAATTTACAAAATTAAACAAGAAACATATTTCTTTTCATATTTTGTGTACTACTATACTGTCTACAGATGTACACACATACTGGTAATATCTTTATTTTAAAAGTGCTTTTAATTTTTGTTGTCAAGTTAGCTTTATATATATATAATAGTTGTAATCTTTTATTGTAAAAGTAAATAAGTGAAATCGCAAGAATTCAGTTGTTTTAATTGTTTTTGTGTTATTTATTATTTTAGTCATGTCGGGGAGTTTTTGCATTATTGCTTGAATGTGAGAATTTTCTGTGTGGACTCTTCTTTCTGTTCCTCATTCTTGGTTTTGATTAGTCGACACAACAGGGGAACCGGGAAGTCCTCTTATAGTATCAACTTGAGTAATTATTCTGTAGATGTATGTAACCATTCCAGATTTTAGGACCATTATAGAGTCCAAAGCTACCCTTGCCTATAAGAAATTGGGCGTCCTCTAACGCAGCAGGCGATTCTTCATACCGGGCGGCGCAACTCCTTATGCTACACAAAGCGGAAGTTCGCCTGGTGATGAAGTACTGCAGTCATCTGTGGGAAGGATGCCCCCTTTACTTGTTGGCGTCCTTGGTTGGACTCTATCCAGCGCCGCGCCATCCGCCTAATTGATGATCCCAAGCTCACGAATGGACTAGAAGCATTGCACCACAGGTGAACAATCAGTTCTCTTAGCCTGTTTTTATAGGTACTACCATGGACGAAAATGGTACTACTATTGCCGATGTGTAGCGTTATCTATCTATCTTCTATATCTATACATATAATAAAATCGTAGGCTTACCGTGTCTGTACATTAAATATTTTTGCAAAACAATAACTGGGGGACGGAAGGAATAAGTAATAGAACGTAAAAATATAGTTTTTGAAATTTTTGTCTGTCGGTTTGTTCGTTTGTGCGCGCATCACGCAAAAACCACTCATTGGATTAAAAATCTAATTACTATAAAATATGAAGCTTTATTCCGAGTAACATTTAGTATTTATTTCATCAAAATCAACCCACAGAATCAAAAGATATTAATTTTTTAAGTTAGAAAATATCTTATAGCAACACGCCACCGCGCCACCGCGCGCAGCGCCCCGCAGCGCCATGTCGCGGCGTCGCGCGGATCTTTTGTTTAGTGTCATGGAAAAGAATCACGGCTGTAGACTGGGGTGAGGGTGAAAAATTTCATGTTTTTTTTTATGTAATCCGGTATGGGTGGCTGAGTTGGAGGGGCCGAAGCGCTTGCTCCGACCAGCCAATATCATCTCGGAGAAGATAGGTGCCATACCGGAGACTTCCCTGGATTGCTGGCTATACTGGACAAGAGGAGAACACAACCGAGGCTGCTATGCGGCCATCTTACATCCAGTACGGTGGTACCAACCCAGTCGGCTACAATTTGAGCCTACCACCTAGTAAAGGGGCAAGGGAAGGGACCTACAGTTTTACACCGGTTCCGAACGGTGAAGCAGCAGGTGTAGGTATGCACATACATTTTTTCGTCAGAAAAAACTCATTGGCACACGCCGACGGGATTCGAACCGCGGACCTCTCGCATGAGAAGCCGATGTCCAAACCACTCGGCCACCCGCCGCTTAAATGTTTGCAGTTTTTATCTGAACTAATGAATTATAGATGGCGCTGTTATCTGGTACCTAATTAATTATAATTTTTAGGGTTCCGTATCCGGTACGGGACCCAATTACTAAGCCTGTCTGTCTGTCTGTCCATTCGTCTGTCTGTCCGAGGGCTGTATCCCTTGAATAATCCGTAAGAGGTAGCCCGTTGAAATAACCGATACAACAGCAAATAATAAAAATAACCAAAAGTAAAAAATTCACGGGAGTTTCCATAGAAGAAACCAAAAAGTGTATGCGCGCGCGCCATCTACTGAATAGATTATGAAGCATTTTAACTAATCATAACATTTAACTAATATGAAGCATTTCATAACAAGCCATAGATGGTGTGAGTGGCGCTAGCCATGACATGGCGATACGGAACCCTCGGTAGCTCAGTGGTGCGGTCGGTCGACTGTTGATAAGCAACCCTAAGCGCGATCAGTACTTGGATGGATGACCGCTCCACCGTTGGAGGCTGACCGTGGTTCGGATTCCACGTTAAACTGTAGGTCCCTTCCCTTCTTACCTTACTAGGTGGTAGGGTTTATCCCGCCCGGGTTGGTACCACCGCACTGAATGAAACGTCGGTCGAAGCCGCTATGTAAATAGTTCGTGTTTTCTGTCCAGTTCAGTGTAGCTGACATGAAATGAAGGGAAGCACTGACATGGCACCTAGGTCACCCGGTGTTATGGACTGACATCACGGATTTTGTAGGTGATGTAGCCAACCTTATCACTTTCCATGAAAAAAAATGTTTTTTTTATCTTAGCGGCTTATAGACAGAGTTACGTTGCGTTTTATAACAGGCCGAGAAAGATCAAGTCCACGCGGACGTAGTCGCGGGCACAGCTAGTTCCTGAATATGATTTAGAAGTTTGAAAATTATTTAATTAAGGAAGAGATAAAAACAAGGAAAAAAATTACGGACAGCTGTCAGATGGGAAAAAATACAAAGAAGAAATGGAATTGGATTTCGGTAGAGTGAGAGTTTTTATGTTTCTGCTACTGTGAGCCAGACTACAGTGTATTGAGTCCAGGACCTGTGGCAGAAGCCTTCTCTAAGGCCGGCTGGAGAGCTGAAGAAATCGACCCACCGGCTCCAATATCTCATTGAACTGGTTAGCTGCACCCCGTTTATCACTTCGTACGGAGCAGCCTATGGTACCACCAAGATGTGTAATCGGAAGGCGTTGATTTAGAGTGCGGACATGGGCGGCGATATGCAGGAGGATGAAGTCGAATGCGTAACGCTGACCACCCTCATCATGAAGAGTACGGCAGGAGGAACCTACATCTACAGCAGAGCTCGTCTGATACGTCCTTGACGCTCACATTCTGTTCCGTTCTATAGTGCTGGAGAAAACCTACTGGTTTAGTCTTACGTTGTTGGCGAGGATCCCATTCTGCACGGGGCTATGGGCGGTTTTGATCACGAATATCTGGTACTCTGAACATTTAAATTAATGCTGTATATTGTATGGTGTATTTATTTTTATCTAACTTGATTAAGTTTTGCTGTATTGTAACTATGTTGATAAAGATGCTGAGAATGCATGGAATCTTCCCCAACTCCATGGTTAACATTTTTCTATCGTTTAAATAGAACCCCGACAGATGCTCTGATGAACTAGCTTCCGTCATCCCTCCTGCGATACCCACCACCCACGTCTTCGAAAAACATTTCGAGGTCATAATAGGACCAAAAACCCCTGGCCCATCTAGTGAGACGGAACTCAGAATCTTCACAGACGGGTCACGGACAAGCAGCGGAACCGGTGCGGGCATTTTCTCACTGGAGCTGAACATCAACAGATCAGTACCACTTGGTGCACACTCAACCGTTTTCCAAACGGAAGTAATCGGGGTGCTACAAGCGGCAACCGCTGTGACTGAGATGGGCGTATCAGGGTACATTATCAAGATACTCTCAGATAGCGCAGCGACTCTTATGGCACTGAAGAGCAAGAGGTGTACCTCAGGCCTAGTGCTACAATGTCGTGGAGCCCTGGAGAAGGTTGCAGGTAATAATAACAAGGTGATCCTCCAGTGGATAAAAGGCCACAACGAAGACGACGGAAATGACAGCGCTGATGACCTCGCCCGAAGAGGATCCAGAACTATACCTATAGGAGCGGAACCCGTGATAATGCCGTCAACGAGCACACAGAGATCTTGGTTGCACGCGTCGACATCACGGAAACACAGGGACAGATGGAAGGGCCTCTCAGAGTGCAGACAGTCGAGAGCTGCCCTTCCTAAACCAGACCGAAGGCTGGCTCGGAAGCTTATCAACCTGGCCCGGGCTAAGCTAAGAATAGCCGTTGGTCTGATGAGCGGCCGCTGCTCACTAAATAAACATCTACACACGATGGGTATTACGGATAGTCCACTATGCAGAGGATGCTTGGCGACGGATGAAACGGCCGAGCATGTTTTGTTGGAGTGCAGTGTGCTTGACAACCAACGAAGGGACATACTCCGCTCCCCAT
Source organism: Nematopogon swammerdamellus (assembly GCA_946902875.1). NCBI lineage: Eukaryota > Metazoa > Arthropoda > Insecta > Lepidoptera > Adelidae > Nematopogon > Nematopogon swammerdamellus. Next base: position 24,565,464 of record OX336333.1, on the reverse strand, counting down.
CTTCCGTTGCGGCGGTCTGCAGACACCCCGGTCGACTTGTGGCTTTCATGGAAGACATAGGCTGGCTGGGGTAGCTGGAGCCTGCGGGGTTTTGCACGAAGGTCCCCAACCAAGCGGGATTAGTTTGCAGGCCTAGAGCCAACCCCAAACCTAACAACAACAACAACAACCCTCCTCCGATCCGTAACCCCCACACTCGCCGGACTCGCTCTTTCGCAACATCCATAATGTTGTTGACACCCAACTTCTAAGAACGTATCGTTTTTCGAAATCGTTCCTGTTGTTGTACATCGAAAATATGGAGTCTATGGAGTCTTACTGTGAGTGTTCCAATTGTGTGTTTCCTTCTACCTGTAATCGGGGATCTTCAAAATTAAAATTCAAAATTAGGGAACGATCTTTTTGTTTGCATTGTGGCTGGCGAACTCTGATATAGTATGGCAATGCCATAATGGCATAAGTAGTTTTTTTTATAACCATATAAAAAAACTTTATTTTCAAAAGTACTTCCGAAATTCAATTCTTCTAAAAATATTTCCCGCCAAAGTCAAAATGCGCATGTTGAACGTCTTCTCCGCTAGGTTCGCTGGGGTGCTGGTGCCCCGTGCCGGCCGGAGCCATATTTCTCCGTCACCGTGAACGACTCGTGCGTCTGTGTTTTTTACGCACTTTGCGGTGTTTTTATGGTTTATTCTGTATCAAGCGCCATCTATTGACAATTTCGAATTTATTTTGACTTAGGCCCTAAATCATCCATTCCAAATAAAGGGCTGTCTACCTAATCTATCTACCTCTAAACCTGTCTTTCTTCTTACACGGATGGTGAATACATGAAACATCTCTAGCGAGCATGTCGGCCCTTTAGCCCCTAAACTTCGGTATAAAGATATTTTGTAAATAGTGTCCTAGCTATCTATCTATCTATGAAAGTGCCTTGATAAAATAACTTATTGCCACTAAACTACGACGTGAACATAGGCGCAGCTCACTCGTAGTGAACGACTGACTGACTGACAGGCCACTGCAGTGTGACGCCCTAGTAGTATTATATTCTTTGGCAGTGTGTCTGCCTGCATGCCTTTGCCTCCCCTCCCATTACGAACATGATGCTCCCATTCTCGAGTGCTAGCATTGTAGCGGAGTAATGCGTGCGAAAGAGAATGTATATTCCAAGGAACTTATCTTTATGAGAGAACGAGATAGATGCACGGAGCCGGTGAGCGGTGCGCCACATGAAAGACTACTGATGGGTCGATCCCGGGATTGAATCTTTATGGGCGGGATTTTATCATAAAAACCCGGATTTAATCCTATTTTAAAGATCGAAAGGATTTTATGTTTTTAACTAGCCTTTGCCCGCGGCTTCGCTCGCGTGAAATTCGTATTTCAAAAGAAGAAACTAAATCATTAAGGGCGAGGCCGAAGGCTGACCTGCGTTTAGGTTAATGATAAACCTTCTCGAATAAAGTATGTTTTTAACTAGCTTTTGCCCGCGGCTTCGCTCGCGTGAAATTCGTATTTCAAAAGAAGAAACTAAATCATTAAGGGCGAGGCCGAAGGCTGAGCTGATAAACCTTCTCGAATAAAGTATGTTTTTAACTAGCTTTTGCCCGCGGCTTCGCTCGCGTGAAATTCGTATTTCAAAAGAAGAAACTAAATCATTAAGGGCGAGGATCTCGTTATGAGCCACGCAAGTTTGCAACGACTTTTCACGAGTCGTATTTGTGAGTGGTATTGCAAGGGATCGCTTGGGCTATCCGCTCTGATCTGATGACATTACATCTCTGATTACATTACACAAGTAGTATTAAGCGGCGGGTGGCCGAGTTTTTGGGCATCGGGTTCTCATGCAAAAGATCCGAGGTTCGAATCCGGTCGGTGTGTACCAATGAGTTTTTTTCTGACGAAAAAATTTACGTGCATACTTACACCTGCTGCTTCACCGTTTAGAACTGGTGTAAAACTAGGTAACTTCCCTTGCCCCTTACGAGGTTGTAGGCTCAAATTGTAGCCGACTGGGTTAGTACCACCGTACTGGATGTAAGATGGCCGCATAGCAGGCTCGGCTGTGTTCTCTTCTAGTTCAGTATATCCAGCAATCCAGGGAAGTCTCCGGTATGCACGGGCACCTACCTTCTCGGAGGTAATATTGGCTGGTCGGAGAATGTGCTTAGGCCCCTTCGACTCAGGCGACCGGATTACATAAAACAGTATTATTTTTAGTAACTATTATAGTTTACTAGCTTTTGCCCGCTCTCGTGAAATTCGTATTTCAAAAGAAGAAAGTAAGTTCGAGAAGGTCGAAAGCTGAGCTGCATTCAGGGTAATGACAAACCTTCTCGAACAAAATATGTAACTACTGACTAGGCCGAAGGTCGAGTTCCTTTCAGGTAAACGTTATTTTTCTCGAAGAAACTAAGATACCTATGGCGACGCCGAAGGCGGAGCTCCCTATAGGTAAACCATATACTTTTTCAAAGAGGCCGACGAGGCCGAAGGCCGAGCTGCGTTCAAGTAAATGATAAACGTTCGCGTAAACGACATTCTCGCCCTTATTTACTTACTTTCATCGAGAAATATATCGTTAACTTGAACGAAGCTCCGCTCTCGGCCTCTCCCTTAGTTACTTACTTCGAAAAGGTACATGTTTCGTATCGGTGACGTCATATTTAGTTTACATGTATCGTAACTTGTACCATAAGAATAGGATAAAAAAATTAGGATCGAATCAAATTACAATTTTGGCTTTCTATAGTATGGGCAGTGCGCTTTTATAGGCACCCGCCCGCGCACCGCGCCGCCCGCTCCGCCGCGCCGCCCGCTCCGCCACGCCGCCGGCTCGCTCATATCTGATACCTACTCGCGCTAAATGGCGCGCGAAACATTTCAGTTTGGGAACCACATCTTAGCGTAACCGGAACTGAATTTTATTTAGCTTATCCTCTGTGTCGTATAGTATAGGATATAACATCCTTGTACGATGTTTCATCGAATTCGGATGATCGGTTTAAGAGTTATGGTGGAACATACATACACAGAAAATATTTCTAAAAATCGTCAATTTAGCTTTAGTATCATACATAGAGTCTTATACCTCAGTATCTCATAAAAAAAAGTAACTTACTCTATGACCATCCCTTACAGATTTATTATTAGTATTGATTTAACAAATATCGGTAGGTTATTATGACCTCAAAACGTTATTTTTAACCGACTTAAAAAAAAGGAGGAGGTTCTCAATTCGACTGTATGTTTTTTGGTCAAACATGACCGAAATTGGTAGATCTACCAAAAAATCGGTACCTAACTTTTCACACTGTCACGGTCACTAAACAGACTCTATTACCGACCTTTTTCCTCTCTCACATCACGGCGAAATGTACGCGCGCTCAAACGACCACAGATATAGATTATTTTGTGAACATAACTAGGGAATCATGCATTCAAATTAAAACCTGTCGAGACATTATTTATTTAGATATAGGAATTCATCCAGTAAAACAATGATCTACATACCTACTACCATATTATGCCTAGTACTAATGAAAACAACTCATTCACGATGTCGAAATCTAATATTAAAATAAAATCCTATTTCGTAGGATCGAATGAGGAACCTTCCCCAACTTTCCCAATAAAATCCCTATAAAGTCTCGAATAAGGATTCGGTCCCAAATGGGATTGAATCCTTGCCCATCAGTATGAAAGACATTCCCGTCCCGGCTCCTCATCATCCCTGTCAACGAGAAACGAAACGTAACAAAAACGACATGCACGCCGCCGCCTCAACATTAGGTTAGGGTTAAATTTATAGAAGATCATCAATACTATACTACTAATAATAAATCTGTAAGGGGTGGTCATGGAGTAAGTTACTTTGTTTTAGGAAATATTGAGTTTGTAGTCTCTATGTATGATACTAAAGCTAAATTGACGATTTTTAGAAATCTTTTCTGTATGTATGTATGTATGTATGTTCCTCCATAACTCCTTAAGCCATCATCCGAATTTGATGAAACTTAGTACAATCCCATTTTACTATACGGGACACAGGATAGGCTAACTAAAATTCACTTCCGGCTACGCTAAGATGTGGCTCCCATACAAATCGAATCGAATTAAAAGCGGCGCGGCGGCGGCGGTTTGTGGCGGCTAGCTAGCGGAGGCTGGCGGCGGAGGCGGAGGCGCGGGCGCGCGCACGGCGCGGGGTGCGGTCTGGCCGAGCGCGGTGTGTGTATGCATTGTCTCGAGCCTGAGGTTTACTTCATTAGGTATCTATGTGATTAATTTTAGGTGCAAACCAAACAAATTTTAGGTAAATGTGTTGTTGCAAGTCGATGCTAGCAGATATTTACTTAACTGGAGTTCCTATTTGATTTAAGTTATTTGATCGTAGGTTTATTATATTGTACGTAGTGTAGTATGCGCGCACTATTAGCGAAAAGATTCTTATTTTTACCCGACTACGGCGAAGCGAAAATGAGAGTTATGTGTTTGACCGGTATGTATGTATGTATGTATGTATGTATGTATGTATGTATGTATGTATGTATGTATGTATGTATGTATGTATGTATGTATGTATGTATGTATGTATGTATGTATGTATGTATGTATGTATGTATGTATGTATGTATGTATGTATGTATGTATGTATGTATGTATGTATGTATGTATGTATGTATGTATGTATGTATGTATGTATGTATGTATGTATGTATGTATGTATGTATGTTCATCTGTTCCCTCATACATAACTTCGAAACTACTTATCATAATTTGACAAATGAGGTATCGTTGGATGCGTCTTGACGCTGGATAGAGACTATGTGACGTCCCTTAAAATTGTATATGGCGTCCTCTAAAGGACATAAAGTCATGACCTAAAAAAATTTTTTTTAATGATGTCGTCTTTGGGATCAAATGAAAGGGCTTAATTAACACATTTCAAAAATTTATATATTGTTAGTTGTTGCTTTCGGATTTACTTGCATGCATCCGATAATTGGGAATAATTTCTAAAATCAGGCCTCACTCCGAACCTACCCAAAATACATCCTACTAATATTATAAACGCGAAAGTTTGTGAATGAGTTGCGTTCAGGAAGACGATAAACGTACTCAAAGAAAGTAAGTAACTAATGGCGAGGCCGAAGGCCGAGCTGCGTTCGGGAAGACTATAAACCTTCTCGAAGAAAGTAAGTAACAAAAGGCGAGGCCGAAGGCCGAGCTGCGTTCAGGAAGATCCTAAACCTTCTCGAAGAAACCAAGTAACAAAGGGCGAGGCCGAAGGCCGAGCTGCGTTCAGGAAGAGGATAAACCTTCTCGAAGACAGTAAGTAACTATGGGCGAGACCGAAGGCCGAGATGTGTTCAGGAACAAGATAAACATTTTCGAAGAAAGTAAGTAACAAAGAAGTTACTTTCTTCAAGAAGATTTATGGTCTTCCTGAACGCAGCTCGGCCTTCGGACTCGCTCACTGTTACTTACATTCTTCGAAAAGGTTATCCTCTTTCTGAACGAAGCTCGGCCTTCGGCCTCGCCCTTTGTTACTTTCTTTCTTAAAGATGGTTTATCCTCTTCCTGAACGCAGCTCGGCCTTCGGCCTCGCCCATAGTTACTTACTGTCTTCGAAAAGGTTTATCGTCTTCCTAAACGCAGCTCGGCCTTCGGCCTCGCCCTCTGTAACTTACTTTCTCCGAGAAGGTTTATGGTCTTCCTGAACGCAGCTCGGCCTTCTGCCTCGCCCTCTGTTACTTTTTTCGGAAAGGTTATCTTCTTACTGAACGCAGCTCGGCCTTCGGCCTCGCCCATAGTTACTTACTGTCTTCTAGAAGGTTTATCGTCTTCCTGAACGCAGCTCGGCCTTCGGCCTCGCCCTTTGTTACATACTTTCTTCGAGAAGTTTTATGGTATTCCTGAACGCAGCTCGGCCTTCGGCCTCGCCCTCTGTTACTTACTTTCTTTGAAAAGTGTATCCTCTTCCTGAACGAAGCTCGGCCTTCGGCCTCGCCCATAGTTACTTACTGTCTTCGAGAAGGTTTATCGTTTTCCTGAACGCAGCTCGGCCTTCGGCCTCGCCCTCTGTTACTTACTTTCTTCGAAAAGGTTACCTTCATCCTGAACGCAGCTCGGTTTTCGGCCTCGCCCATAGTTACTTACTGTCTTCGAGAAGGTTTATCGTTTTCCTGAACGCAGCTCGGCCTTCGGCCTCGCCCTCTGTTACTTACTTTCTTCGAAAAGGTTACCCTTATCCTGAACGCAGCTCGGCCTTCGGCCTCGCCCATAGTTACTTACTGTCTTCGAGAAGGTTTATCGTCTTCCTGAACGCAATTCCGCCTTCGGCCTCAAAAGGTTACTCACTTTCTTCGAGACGGTTTATCGTTTAAGTACCTGAATCCAGCTCGCCCTTAGTTCTTCCTTTGAAATACGAATTTCACGCGAGCGAAGCCGCGGGCAAAAGCTAGTCTTCTATAAATTAACCCTGGTAATTGTTTTTTTAACCACCAAAACATTCACCCATTTTCCTGCTATTTGAGGGATGAAGAGGCCGGCCTTCGCTGTACGAATAACGACTCGTCGTGCGTGGGGCGACCGATCACAGCGAAGTGAGCAGCGAACGAACTGCGAACACGGGGAGCGAGCGAGCGGAGCGATAGCGGAGTGCGAGCGAACGCACGAACGACGGAACGAACGAACACGGAACAGTTTACATTCGCGTCTCGCCATTAGAGGTCGCGTCGTGCGCTGCTTATGACAACGCTGCTGTTGTGTAGTCTGTAGAAAGAGTGGTGTGAATGTAAACTGCAATAATATTGTGTGGTATCGCCGACGCCGTGTGTGGTGCGTGGATACAGTGCACTCGAGTGACGGGAACACAGTGCTGCTGTGATGTATTTGAGGATATACACACGAGTATGGCTGTCTTGTGTCGTCCTCGCGGGATGCGTCCGAGCGGCAGAGGTAAGGGCGCTCTATCTGCACCGTTTGCACCCGACAGGGCCGGTAGACGGGCTGCGGTACGGCACGGTTGGGGGTCGACTAAGAAGTACTTTCTAGAGATTGATTCGTCTAGTCGAAAGTTGCCCAACTTTCAAAGTCAATAAGAAGTTAGTGTGAAATGCATCACAACATACGAGCGTGCAATATACCTCTTACTTACTATATTTAATTGTGTAATAAATATTGTATTGGTACATAAGTCGAGCAAGTTGAACTCCTTCACTCGGCTTTATCTAAGCCCGTCGTCGGGGCAAGGGCATGGTATCTACGAAGGTAGAGGTAGAGTACTATGAGTCCGTATCTCGCTCCGTTCCATGGACTTGCTCCGCACCTTGTCGTGATTCTTGTCACACGCGAGTTACTTCACAATGCGATATTATTAGTTTCAATCGATATTTCCGTTCAAAGTTTACTTGTATATGCACATATACAGTCTCAAGCCTCAATAAAGTTCAGATGTAACAGTTTGTGTTCTGTGAACTCTACCATTTCCTCGAACCACTAGATACCCAAGGCAACAACACAACTAATAACATATACAATTAGGAACTTTCATTATACATACCTTCCCTTGCCCCTTACTAGGTGGTAGGCTCAATTTGTAGCCGACTGGGTTAGTACCACCGTACTGGATGTAAGATGGCCGCATAGCAACCTCGGTTGTGTTCTCCTCTAGTCCAGTATAGCCAGCAATCCAGGGAAGTCTCCGGTATGGCACCTACCTTCTCGGAGGTGATATTGGCTGGTCGGAGCATGCGCTTTGGCCCCTCCAACTCAGCCACCCATAGATACCGGATTACATAAAAAAACATAGGTGGCGTGCCTTGGGAGAGGCCTATGTCCAGCAGTGGACCGATACAGGCTGATTATGATGATGATACCTGTACCTACTATAGTTACCTATATATAAGTAGGTAACTAAGGGAACCTACATGTATATAATTTCAAGGATATGGGTCTAGCTAGACGTTATGTATATACGTTACCTATACATACTGTAATACTGTATGTATCCATAGGTGGCTGCATAATGTTAGAAGTTGATAAAATTTTATTAGCGTTGTATTAGTTGATAAAATTTAATTAGCGTTTTTTTTTTTAATTACCTGCCTGCGTACCTTAGCTGCCTGCCTACCAATGGGAAATTATTTATTGAACAATCAGAACAAACAATTAAATTACACGAAAACAGAAAACGGATATTAACTCGCCCACCACTCATCCATTTCCATATAGAGTTTTGTTGAGAGTGTATGATTCAATTGTAGTGCAAAGAATAATGTAAGTACAGACAGGGTAGGTCCCTTCTGGTATTTATGTATTTTGTTGCGTGTACAAAAATAGAGCGCCCGCACACACGCCGAGATTCCTGCACCACCGGGGCGGGGATGCATTCGTTATGGAGTAATAATAAAATACGTTTAAAAGCCATCAGTAGTTTTGGTTTGACAAGCATTGGTCACGAACGCATATTAATTAACCGTTCGATACTACCCAGCGAGAAGTTTATTTTAAAATACAGTAGACAATACTTGTGTTCCAATATGAATGATTTAGTTAGATGTTAGATGGCAATTTTGGGCTAGCTCGGATAATGAAGTTTAAGAATGACTTAAAACGCGTAGACGTACGCTAAGTCACATTATTACGATCTTATCTTCTATCTATACTGCTTTATCTACTCACTATTTTGCTGCTAATAGCAGTAAGTATGTAGCAACTAACTGAAGTAGTCTCAGTTTCAACGAAACTGAAACTTTGCCTCCTCCCCTTCCGATGCGGTGGTGGCCGGTGATCCGTGTTTCGACCTACTACGGTGAGATCCGACGCGATCCGACCTACGACCACCCATAGGGACAAAGGGTAAGTAAGTTGGTAGGTATGTAGATCCCTTCCGGTCCGGCCCTACCGGCTAATAGAGCCCAAAGCCGGAGATCATCTCCCGCGAGCGATAATTGAACTCAAACTTCCATTTAACTCCACACAAACACCATCCTCTCTCAATATTTGTAGTAACTAATGGCATCGCGAGATCGCTCTGGGAGTCATCTCACTCGTCGAAGAAACGAGTGTTCCTAACTATCTACACTGAGATACTGCATAGATACATACGCAAGGTGACCTTATATGGTTGCGTCGATACGTAAACTGTACAAGTAATGTAACCATAAGCTTAAATAATAATTCTTCAAACAAAACTCTCAGTTTGGACACAGATGAAATAATAGTCGTTTGGATAAGAAGTAGCTACATAAAATACCTACAGGTACAGTGTACACCTACGAAGGTGAGCGAGAATATTTGAGGTCGCTTGCGTGCGACGAACTCGCTAAAGCGTTCGGTTTCAGTGAGAACCTTGTACAAATTGTACACGAATTCGGGCTCTCAAGACCCCAACACGCGCTCGCCGCCGCTTCGCCGTTTAATTACGAGTTCATATCGTACAGGTTCTCCGCGGCTCATTTCACCTCCGAAAGTGCGTCGTGTTACGCAGCCTCCGGCCCAAGTTCGAGCTTAAAGTGGGTCGCCGGAGCCGGCTCCGCGCCGCCGCCGCGTGGCGTGGGCGTCGCCTGAGCGACCGGCTCGCATAGTAGCGTGAGCGTCTACCGGCGCTCTCCGTAGTATTTCCGGCGTACGACGAACACGCCCCCACCCCTCCCCTCACATTCCACTCACTTCATTATACATTCATCCTCATTAGTTAGTGCATTCATACAAATTTACGAGGGGAAAATGTTGAAATTCACACGTTTGAATCGCGAATTGTGGTTGGCGGAGTCGAATGCAACCACTGCAAAAGAAAAGCTCGTAGATTTAAATTTAAATACACAAAGAGCGGGAAAAGCGGTGCTCAAAATTAGTGCTCGAGTATCTTTAACAACGGCGATTATCAGATCAATCCATTACATTTTAATATTTGCAGTCTGATGTGATGAGAGAGAGCGAGCTACTGGTATCGTCAGTTGGCAATATTTTGTATTTTATTTATTTATGCCGAAAATACAATCAATTGTGTACATCTAGTAGTTATAAAGAAGGTAAACAATTTACACTAATTAGGTGTAATGTAACCAGCGAAGTATTTCACAAGTGATAAGAATAAGGTTAGGCCTCGGGTTAGGCGATATCTACAAAAATATCAACGAATGAGTATAATATTGACAATATTTAAAATAAGCAATACCTACGTTGATGAAGGACAAGCATGGGTCAAGTTACCAAAAAGAAAAAAAGCACAAACAACATTCATACATGCCACACGCTGTATCCCGACAATCGGGGTAAGCAGAGTAATCGGTGTTGTGCTGCAAGTACTCTTGTAAATTACAGCACAGCACCGACCACCACGTTTAGCATAAGTATTCGGACAAGATACCTATCAAGAAGTAAGCAAGGCACGAAGACCCACCCGCTCCTAGACTCACTGGAAGGACTGTGACAAGGTGAGAGGTGGCTGCGAGCCAGTACGATCTGCAAGGGAAGAGATGCAGTAGGGCTATTCTTTTTAAGTACCGGCCCCACACGGTACACACAAACAAATAATGCACATACCACTCATTCATTTATACCTACCTATTCAATGCAGTACGACAGTAGATAGTTTGTTTCGCAAGCAAACCCAGCACAACAACTCAACAACGAGTTCTTCTCTTGACTGTATGGAACGATAGCAAAATAACGTGGTGTTTGATACAACCATATATGGGTACATCCTAGTTAGACTAATTTACAGAAGCCGCTCGTGCGCTCGGACTAGAGTAACATGCCCTTCGGCCATATTGTGTGTAATGGATTGCGAGAAGTGTTGGCTGCGGTCGTGGCGGCCGGCCGTTTGTAGTCGGCGCACGTGGCCCAGCGCCATCATTCAGCACCACAGCTCCGAGCGGCCCGAGACGTAATCACGCGCGGTGCGCGCTCCACAAATGCAATTTGCACCCAAGCGGACCACTGCACACTGCGCCGCGCACCACTGTGCACCGCCATGCATCTCCTGACCCGGACCCGATTGTTCATTGTAACATGGTCGCGTGATGGACAAATATATACCCGCACCTGTAGAACATTATATCAGTAGTATCGCATAGATCTGTCGGCCTCGATAGCTCAGTGGTGCAGACAGTCGACTGTCGCTATTGATGGTTAAGCAACGCTGGGCGCGGTCAGTACTTGGATGGGTGACCGCTCGACCGTTGGGGAGGCTGACCGTGGTTCGGATTTCACGTAAAACTGTAGGTCCCTTCCCTTCTTACCTTACTAGGTGGTAGGGTTCAACCCGCCCGGGTTGGTACCACCGCACTGAATGAAACGTCGGTCGAAACGGCTATGTAAATAATTTGTGTTTTCCGCCCAGTTCAGTGTAGCCGGCACGACCGAAGGGAAGCACTGACATGGCACCTAGTTCACCCGGTGTTATGGGCTGACATCACGGATGTTGTAGGTGATGTAGCCAACCGTGTCAGTTTCCATAAAAAAAAAATCTGTAGAACCTTATCAGTACCATCACATAGATCTTCACTCCCACCACCGCTCCTGTAGAGTTTGCAGCAAGCTAGTGAATTCGACATGCATCTCCATTAGGATCGTGCCTTCCTTTCACCCGTATTGGATGTGAAATCCACTATTCTGTAGAATGCGGACATTTCGCGGAACCTATTGGATACAGCTTATGTAAATTTAAGTCTACTTTTCAAATACAACCTTGGACCAAGTGTCGGCTACAAGCATAGAACTACAGTTCCCGGTAACGAATAATGCGTGTCGAGCTTTAGAAAGAGACCATCCCGGTTGTAGAGCGTCGTCCCTGTCGCACGAACTCGGACTTCTCTGTGTGACAGGGACGACGCTCAACACCCAAATTGTATCTTTCTATAGCTCGACACGTATTGTTTGCTGCCGGGAACGGTGCAAGCATTTCTTGGGCTCGTTAGCATGAGACCCATTTCACTATGTCACGTTATGTCCAATATCATACGAGTACATCCCATATCATTCCTCTTTAAGTATTTTACAAATAGTTTGTAGGATAACGTTTGCGGCACATTTGGAGCTATCACAGCGGAACAGACTGAAGAATCGTCCGAACATATCCAAGTGAGACGTTCCTAGTCGAAGAGTCCAGAGTGTTGACAACACGAGTGACTCGTGGTTGACAATGAACGAGCGCGGGCCGGAGCGACGGCGGCGACGACGACGCCATTGCGCTCATTGGGTACATCCTGTAGGCGACTCCGCAGGACTCGCATGTCCTCGGCGCCTCGCGGCCAACACAACACAACAATAAGCAATTTGTTTATTTACGTGCTGTCCGGATAGGTAGTGCCTACTGGCAGGTTTATAGTCCAAATATGAATGAACATGATACAGATTTATGGCCACTAGAGGAATGTACCACCTGACTTGGGATGTCATATTACTATGACGATTTATGAGCCACCCCGCTCTCGTAAGTTTTCTAATAAAGTATCAGTAGATTGAAGTTTATCGTGCACTCGTAATATAATTAGATAGGTCAGAAATTTCTGATTGTCGTATGAAGCTACATGATAGCACGATGTAGGATAGTCAAAGTAATGAAACAAAAAACCATTCTCTCCACCAAATATCTATTGGTGCCATTATCCACTTCCTTTAATTCTCTTTGGCCACTTATGATCAGATGGATGAAACGTTATGCTAAATAAAAATATCAATTAAGAAACTGCTGAGGTGCCTTCAATTACTGATGAAAATACTCTAATTCTGTTCGCATTGGCTGCTTCTTGGAGGTCTAAGCTTGAAAAGTGCGAAACATTGAAATATCCTTAATTAATAAGCAATTTTACAGAGCTTAATACTTCTGTTCCTGTTAATTTTTTTGGAATGTTTTTCCAAAATGTATTAAATTATTTCATTTTGAAGCGACTACCTTGAAAAAACATCGTAAGATTTTGTTACGAATTGAGAACTACCTATTCATCTGCTGTTTTCGGTATTATTGAAAAAGGGCTGAATATTTGACACTTAACCACAAAAATCTTAAATATAAATAGAAATGCTACAATTTAAGTAAATAGTTATTCTAAGGATCCCTTTGAACAAACACCTAATTTATTTTGTGCAAAGATTATAAAGGCCAAATAAAAGATTAAGTATGGGTACTTTCGCTCCGCTTTTATCGCCTACTTCCCGAGTTGCTAACACAATTTCCAATTTATGTGTATTCATACTAGACAAAGCAGTGCCCTGCCATATTACATTTTAATAGATTTTAAATAAATATTTCAAAACAACCCTATTATTACCCGGGGCACACGCACTTATGTGTGTGTCAAGTTGGCCGGTGCCCGGAGTGCGGACCCCCTTCTACCCCCGCAATACTTGCTAACAACCTCAGCGCACACAGTTCCGACAGCAAAGCCTTTGCCAGGCCTTCGTCACTCGCTCAAGGTCGCGAGTTAAATGCCTACCGCTTGGCGTAGCGGCTAATCTACAATTAACAGTGGGCTGCCGCTATCCAGCCAGACCGGGCGCGTGGCGCTTTCGAATTTAGAAAATGTCGAAATCACGTAAATATTGTGCAGTGGACGGGTGCACAAAAGTCAACAGACAAATGAAAACTTGTCTTTTTTTTCATTGCCGAGAGACGAAGAAAGGTAAGTGTTTTGTTTAGTACCATTTTGATTTATTTCTAGTAATTTATTTATTCATATAGTAGGAGGTCATTGATTTAAAATGATATTATTATATTGCCAATAACATTAGTTAGATAACGCCGAACAGCGTGGTGTGTATGGGCTAATTCGTATAAGGATAATAGGTACATTGTAGATGATCATTGATCATTAAATTTATTGATCAAACAAAACTATCACTGGAAGGTTGCACGCAATGCACGCTTCGATGTGAGAAACTAATTGTGACGCTAACGCATGCATGAATTTGTTCGCATGAATTTGCCGTAGCTAAATATCATATCGTTGGTAGCTAGAACGATAAAAGTTGGTAGGTATCATCTTCATTTTATTCCTCACAATAAGACAGCACAAAGACACAGCCCTTAACGCGCTGAACGACGCGCTTTCGAGATAGAGTTACACGACAGAAAGAGAAGCGAAATGTAGGCGGTTATCGTGGTTAGGCATGCAGCTCTGTGCGAGTCAATTTGTACTTTATCGCGTCGTCGCAGAGTAGCTATTTCTTTGTGAGTGTTTGTACAGAGCAGCTTCTGTACGGAGTACTCTTTTCTATTCTGTGCCTTTGCAAACAGCTAATTGCCGATAGCAAAACCTTATTTCTTGTTCACCCTAAGTACTGACTGATTCGTGAAGTCACAGCGCCGTCGCCGGCCAAATTGAAGTAACTAGACAAGGTTTAGGTATGCCCGACTAGTATGCTCAAATCTCATAATCCTTACGCGACTTGTCGGTCCGCCTCCTGAAAGACTTTATCAATCCCTCGAATCCTTTATCCTGAAAACCTTCGGCAAGTGATAAATAAGTGATGTTTTGGTGGTTTAAAAAAAAATAACCAGAGCGACGCATCTTCTATATATTAACCCTAACCTAATGTTGAGGCGGTGCATGTCGTTTTTGTTACGTTTGTATTTCCGAAAATACAGCTTTTAGGCGGTTATAAAAAAAACTAAACACCCTAAATAAATTTAAACACCCTAACATTGCTTAAAAAAGAAAAAAAAACAAAAAAAAAATTGTGGGACTCGAACCCATGGTCAAAAAATGCAAACCCTACACGCTTACCACTGAGCTAACAAATAACATAAACGACCAAACGAATATCGGCTTCTGTTGGTTCGCTCCGGGCGAAGGAGTAGGAGTGAAGGATTAGAGTGATTAAAAAAGTCTTTCAGCTGTCGTATCGCGCGACTTGTTACCTAACCACAGAGGAGCCAAAAGGATTGAGTGTTATCAATTTTCTAAGAAAACACATCACAACAGACTGTCTTTGCTACGTTTCAGTAGAAGGGCACCAGTATTTACTTATTTACGCGACTACGACGAAGGTTATGAGTTTACTTGATAAACACGTTATAGAGGTCGGTTTTTTGCACATAATTCCGGACCGCAATGATAACAAACCTTGGTCTGTCTGATAACAAAAATATTATATTTACGAACCGCAACCTGGTTCTGGCATCGGTTCTAAGTTATCGTATTATGTATGCAGAGTTTGCAGTTCCACTGTACAAATATTTTCATTGGAATATACAAAATACAAATAAAAGTAAAACAGTAAAAGTAAAAATTATTTATTGGATATTATTGCACTTGCAATATACTACTAGATGCTGTCACCTGCACTAGTCCGTAGACTTGCTGCAGAGCAGAGTACAGCGGGTAGTACGAGTATCATTTTTACACGGGTACATTTGGAGAAGAACTTAATGTACCTTACACTCAATTTTATTAACTGTGCGATTGTGTATGTGTGTGAGGTTGTGCATGAGAGAGTGATGGTGTTTGTTAGAATGTGTGCGTGTGTAGTTATTTTGTGTGTGTTATTGCCACGTATATCCATATAATTTGAACAATCAAATCAAACTACAACAGAAACTATGTCATGTACCTGCTAACGGCATGTTATACTGAAGCTGTGAGGTTGAAATATAGAGTTAAGGGCTCGGCTGCACGGCCGATTGTATCACCCATTAAACAGTTTCAGTTTAGTTGAGTTGGGCAGGGCGGACGGCCGGTTTGTCAACCCAACTGTTTAGTCGTTGATGTGCGCACGCGGACGATTGTTCTGTCGTTCGCTCTGCATAGTGCAGCGTAGGTTGGCGATCGACTAAAAAGTCGGCGGCCGACTAAAAAGTTGGCCGCTGAAGGCGCTGTACAACTTTTTTAGTTTTAGGTACCAACTTTTAACTAAAAAGTTGAGTTGGCGCCGCGCCGTATGCGCGCCCTTGACATTTTGCATGTATTTTGATTACGACTAAACAGTTTAGTAGTATAAAAATCGGTCCTCTACTGGAGCCCTAAGTCAATTGAGCAACTGGTCTGTAACGAAAATACATTTCATATTATGAGTCCGCACCCAGAATGGAGACAGTTAAAGATACACGACTCTTTTACATACTTATTATTAGAGACGCTACGATAATGATTGCGTGGTGAAGTGAACAATAGTGACATTGTTAAATGGTAAAACTATTGGTTGTTGCGTGTTGATAAAATTGCATGTACCAGTAAATAGGCTATCAGTTGTCCACTTTATCTATGAGCGATGTCGATCACGTGTTCAATTGAGAAGAGCCTCGCGGAGTCGGCGCGGGCGCATCTTGTGCAACAGTACGTCTCATGCATGATCCCCTCCGCACCGCGGCTGCGCTGTCGCCATCCCTGCCGCACCGCCGCCGCGCCCGCCGCCGCCTACTCTACTCGAGGCGTCTAGTCGCTACGACCTGAATATCCCGACGACGACGATGACGACGGGCCGGCTCATTATAGAATTATCATATCATTGTCATAACAAACATTCTGATACCTGAGTGACACACTTGTCTAACTCGCTCACAGATTATATTTACCTTATCTAGTAAAAACTAAATTACTTAATACAATATTTACCTAGTAACTTTGGCCGGTTCTTAAAAAGAATAGCCCCACTGCATCTCTCCCCGGGCATGCCGTAAAAGGGACTAAGGGATAAGGACAAGACGCCGCGCTAAAGGGCGACAGAATAGCCACCTCTCGCCTTGGCACGGTCTTTCCACCGTGTCATACAGCAGGTTAGCCATCGTGCCTTACTTGCTGCTTGATAGTTATTCTTGTCCGAATACTTTGCTAAACGTGGTGGTAGGTGTTGTACTGTAGTTTTCTGTAGTTATTACAATTTCTTAAATTTCGAAATAGACGTGAATCTTCTAATATTTAGGAATAGGGATAATACACATTTGAGAGGAAACTTAACTATGGTGGTTCGCGCACACTCCTACTCGGATTTATCCATTGAAGAAACTTCGGCCACCTTTTCAAGGCATAGCATGTTGAGAAATGAGAAAGGTGTTTAGATACTTGCAAATTGGATATACAAGACCTCTTTTACTCTAGCGTAGTCCAGACAGTGTTGTCCACCGAAATAACACCTAAAACCTGAATCCAGCCAACGACATTTCACTTCTGGACAGGCCCTCGTCATACATTTTACCGATAGAAAGAGAATCTCTCTCACAGATGCACACCAAGCTAAAATGTTACACACACACGTAACATAGGCTAGAATAAGACGTGCAGATGCAAACTCCGTGAACGGAAAAGGGATAGTGCGGTTGGAGTTCTTCAGTATTGCCAATATTTAAAACAGCGTAAGTGCGCGAGCGCCTCATACATCACGTTACGTTTCCGCCCTGTGAACGTCGATAGAGTAAGACGGTTAAATGGCAATTTGATACGTATAAGGGAGACAAACGATTGTACATTCCAAATTAGAATCCGTATACTTGAACTTTGTACGTCGCGGCTTGCGAGAGTCCCTTTATATTCATATAAAGACTTGTGCCATGCGTTACAAGATAGGTTTAGAACCCTGCATGTCGCCACTGCATGTTCTCAGTGACTGACACTCGTATGCTCTCGTCTCGAACCGAGTAACGTATAGCTATACTTTTCACGCTCATATTTTGTGTATGCGAATGCATGATATTCTACCTCTCTCTTTTACGGACGGACGGATACAAAAACGTGACCTGCCTGAGCGGCGCAGTGCGGCGGACTGACTGCTCGCGAAAGAGGGTGCGCTGTATGCTCACAAATAGCGCGCCTCAAGTCGGTGCGTTGTATGCCACTTCCCGATACTTTTTAATTCGTTGAATCCAGCTCGGTTACCAAAGGAATAGGCATCATAGATAGATGGGACTGGAATGCCAACCGCCCAGTGCCCACTCCCGGTTGAATTGAATCCCAATGAATGGGCGGTTAGATGGCAGACCTCTTCGCCGAGGATCAGATATTACCCGCCTACCTTTTACCGTTTATGTGCCTACATGTGTACTAACTAAGGTAATGCGAGCAATGTACAAGTGTATATGTATATACGGGTACTGTTAACATTTCAAAGGCAAACTGAGGTTAACTCCGGCACAGATTTATACATAATTAATGTCGAACTTGAGCTGACCGTACATAGTTATGTGCGTCTGTCTCTTATATGTATCATAATCTGATATAAATCGGGGTTCAACGGCACGTAGCAGATTTAGTTATTATGTAGTGAGAACAATTTACCAATGATCCCGTGAGGGATTACTCAGATTTCTTCAGAAATGTTTTGCGTGTAGTGTACCGTCTTCCAATCGTTCCCGCCTAGACTGACA
This sequence comes from Nematopogon swammerdamellus, assembly GCA_946902875.1. Lineage (NCBI taxonomy): Eukaryota > Metazoa > Arthropoda > Insecta > Lepidoptera > Adelidae > Nematopogon > Nematopogon swammerdamellus. The sequence continues at coordinate 24,547,154 of OX336333.1, read as the reverse complement.
GATGACGTGCCTGAAGCCAGTAACAGACAGTCTTCTCTCTTTTTTTTATTTGATATAGCTTGAGATCTATTATTAATTTTGCCATTTTGACGGTACAAGATATACCTACGTACATATAACGTAAATTTTTATACCATAATTTTATAGTCATACCAATTAGGTCAAATCTACGTAGTGTGGCGTGACGTGTTGTTTTTATGCAATCCGGTACGGGTGGCTGAGTCAGACGGGCCAGAGCGCATGCTCCGACCAGCCAATATCATCTCCGAGAAGGTGTCATACTGGAGACATCCCTTTTAATTGCTGATGGCTATACTGGATTAGAGACCACGGTCGTGGCTGCTATGCGGTTATCTTACGTCCAGTGCGGGTGGTATCAACCCAGTTGGCTACCATTTGAGCCTACCTGTAATAAGGGGCAAGTTTTGCACCGGTTCCGAAAGGTAAAGCAGCAAGTGATGTATGAAAAAAAATTCCATCAGAAAAAACTCATTGGTGCATGTTGGCCGGATCCGAATCTCGAAAACTTAGATCAAGAGTCCTAGCCAAGATAGCGCTGACCACCCGCCGCCGCTCAAGTTGCAAGAGCCACACACTAGCTCTAGCTAGAAAAATGCTAGAGTTGTCACTGAGCTATGGAAGAATCATGAAAATATGAATTTCTTCCCACGGCCGAATTCGAGATCCCTCCCCATACGAATGAAATCGTTGTGAGATTAAAGGTATTCTTGCTCAGAGAAATTTACTTTCTAAATGTCGGTTTATCCAAAATCCCAAGGCATGACTGAATGAATAATGCTATCTCGGATTAAGTCTGCCTAATATGTAATTTTGTATATTTATGTTTCAATAAAGAATATTTATTCATCCGTTCTATTACGAGTATATTTTCAATTACTGAAATAAAATGGTACTTTCTAAGGATATTATTTAATTTTGTGGAATCTGTCGGTTTCGAGAGAGATTTTAGCATGAAAAAAAAAAAGATTAATTAAATTACGAAAAGTAATGCGTTTTTATTACAACTTTAAATATAATGAATTGTAGAGGAACAAATAAAACATTTTAAATGCTCTCCTGAGTGATGGTAGTTTACTGTTATCTTTTAGAATATTTCATTTCATATTATTATATACCTAGGTAAGTAATTTATTGAATCTTTTTTACAGGTAATACTTACTTACTTTTCAAAAACATTACTTGTATGCATTTAATTTTTATCTGTTAAATAAATATTTAGATAGATAGAAAATACTGCCGAGAAAGATGCCGTGCATAAGGGCGACAGCCTAGCCACATCTCATCTTAGCACGTTGTTTCCACCGAGTCATGCAGCAGGTGGGCCTTCATGTCTTACTTGCTGCCTGGTCTGAGTTATCTTATCCGAAGCTTTGCTAAACGTGGTGGTCGATGTTGCGCTGTAATTTACCAGAATACTTGTAGCACAACATCGATTACTCTGCTTACCCCGATTACGGCGTGTGGTGTGTACAATAGAAAATACTTTATTCTCCAAAAGCATTTTATAGAAATAAGTACAAAGGCATTACAGTATATAAAGGCGGGCATAGGTTTTATTAAATATGGTGCGCGGAGAAATTATTAGGTCGTTGCTTCTTCGTAAAGGCTAATATAATAAGAGAATATTATACTATTTATGTTCAAAAGAACAACTTAAAACGGTGCGGTCTAAAAGCACACAAAGTCTTGGTCTTGCCTAGCCCGATTAGCTACTTAGAAATTATCTAAATGAGTTGGTGAGTTTTGCTCATACATTTGAGTAAATGGGCCCCATTTTCGGAATCGTGAGAAGCGTGTGGGTACTCCATTTCCGGGAGAGTGCAGTCTACATACACACACGCGTAAAAGAATGCTGGCTCGCGACTCGCGACGTTTTTTCTGGCAAGTTCCCAAGTTCGGGAGCTCGGGGCGGGGCGGGAGCTTCCGGAGGCGGCGGTGGCGGCGGGCGCCCAGCCCAGTTTAGATTATGTAGCCGCATCGCGCCATATTGTCGGGTAAAGCTATTGTAATTTTAAAATTAAAAGCTGATTTATTAAATTATGCGCGCAATTACTTTGGTAATAAGCCAGAGCGAGCGAAGTGAGGAGTCGTTGTACCCACGTACCTAATGGAACGTGTTATCTTATCGTCGGCCTTTTGTTATGCGGAACAATGTACGTATTAGTCAGGAAGGTAATGAAGCAGGTGTGGTACTTTGTTTCCTCCACTCGTGTTGTAACTAAGTGGAGCCACTGTGGAGTGTGGAGCGGTGGATGCTACGATAACGATGCTCGCTGGACCTTTGTGTCCACTCTCTTGTCAGTGCAGCAAGTTTTGTTGTTTGTGCGCCTTTGTTTTAACTTATTCGAAGTAAGTTATTTATCGAGCAAATATATGTGTAAAATTTAAGTCAACATATTGTTTGTGTTGACTTAACAAAAGTGTTCCTTCATTATAATGCGAACAATCAGCCATATGAAAAGTATGAGATGTGACGCGGAGGCGGTATGCAAACATTGTCTGAAGACCGAACTGGCCAACGTTTTCCGTAAAGCGGTTTTGTTCCATTTGCATTCGCAATGATTTTTCTCATTTTATCCAGCGGAATTTTAACATTGAAATTTTTTTTTCGATCGCTTCAGTAGGGCCCCCATTTTCGCTGAAAGTGTATTTGTCCCGTGATATGCAGAGGTTTAGGGCCATGAGGACGTAGGAGGGCTCAAAAGAAGGGCCGTCAGATGGTCTAAAATTTTTTTGGAAAAGTCGAAAACTTTTTTTTTAAATTGGAAAAACCAAAAAAAATACCTTGATTTTTAACACCTCCCCCCCCCCCCCGAAATTCTTCGATATCTCGAGAACGAGGTCGAAAATCGAAAAACAAAAAAACCCGCCTAGAATAGGAATATAGGTTAGGTAGCGTAGCGCGTAGCGTAGCGTAGCGCGTAGCGACGCATCTTCTAACCTAACCTATATAATATTTGTATATTTGATAATTATTATTAATTTGTTACTTTAGTTAGACACAATGTCAAGCTTATCTCTTTTTCTGTCTAAATTTTAGTTTAAATTTTTTAAGCTGCTTGTGTTTTTGAAAAATAATAGAAAATATGTACCTAAATGTAATACTTTATTTTTTATTTTGTTGAGTTCATTTTCAGTGTAGCTCGGAGGTCGTGTAATGCACGAGATCTGTGAATTTTTATAACACGATGTATACTCGCTAAGATAATCTCATTCTCTACCTACTTGCACATTCCTCCATTTAGCTGTTCTCGCTCGATACTTCCGTCCATACGCTTATTCGTGAATTTGTGGGACCCATTCAACGTGCGCCCAATTTTTTATCGTGCTTAACTTTATCTACGCATACTCGACCAAACTTTACACTTGGAAGTCTTCCATTGTCGCTCTCGCCTCCCCCGCGGTACTTGCGGGGTGAAGGGGGGGGGGGGGGGGGGGGGGGTGTACGGGTGGCTGTTCTTGCAAGGGAGGCTCGTCCTTTGCGTTTCCCTCGCCTTGCGGCAGCCACCCATCCCGCATAACGTGCCTACTCAGCTCCATTGTAGAAGGTAATGCTGATGTGACTAACTACGCGGATTGTATTATCGCGCGGGCATTATTATGCATCGGATGCGTCCTCGCGTGGATCCGTTGCACATACTCAGCTGTATTGTGTTATGATAGAGACGCGGCGGCGCGCCGTGTCGCCGCGAGCACAGTATATCGTAGTTATACGATTATTGCACTTAATCCCACCTACTGGCGCTATGCAAATGATGCGAGTCAGCACATTTTTTTTTACATTTTAAATGTATACTCAAGGAAAATAATTATTAAAATAATTAAGAGCATAGCATCCAACACATAGCTATTCGGAGTTTTATTCTTCCAATTTTTGAGATTATTTACCAAATACTAAGTGAGTTTAGCTGGGCAACCGGCTTGAGAGGAACATCAACCCGTGACAAAGTGTTTCCCATATTGCTTACAAACTTTTTTCCAGATCCACCTTCTATAAAAAACTGTTCCTGGGTCAGTAAGCAGATAAAAAAGTATCGCGCAATAGATCCAGCCTTGACCGATACACTTGAGTCGGCGTCGACCCGCGTCGATATCGGCCGGTTCGAGATGATTTACAGGCGCGCGATCTCGATATCGTCCGCGAGCGGTGAATTATGGGCGCATTATCTATTGACTGGCTCGCCGGCTACACTACACTGCGACAAAACTGCGTGTATAGAAACGTGGAAGCCGATAAATTATTGGAGGGAAGTAGTAGAGATGAAGTAGAGAAGGGTCATGCATAGGATTTGGGCACAATATGGTAAAATTTTTCCATTCTCTGCTAATGTGCTGATTTGCTAATTACTTACTAAGACGCGAATTAGCAAAAGTTCATAAAGGCCGAGTTGGACCGACTTTGTTTATTGACGATTAATTTCTGAACTCCCGAATTATTTTAGTAAGATGCCGTAGAACTTAACGTACGTAAGCATCGCATCGCGGATTTTCCGCCAACAAACATCAAGATTATTAGTCAGCAGAATTTATTGGTACTGGTTTTCCTTGTGCTTGGTCTGCAGTGCCGGCAAAATATCAAATGAATTTCACAGTATCAGTTATAATATCAGCGACCAATTTGGGGTTATCTATCAGCGATCAATTTGGGGGTTTCAGCAGGATTCTAATCCAACTCACAGTGTCTCTGGAGCCCATTTCCAGCCTTCATTGCCTCGTAAGTCAAATGACCGTATTTCACGTCCTAATAAATTTTTTTTCTGATTATATTTGTTTAAATTTTGTGACGTTATTTTAATAATGGTTTAATTGACCAAATGTTATATTCATGGTTTTCAAAAGTACGAATAATTACATAGTAGATTTTTATAAGAGACGGAAGTGTGCCTGCATACTTACTTAGGTACGTGAGGAAGTAAAGTTAAATTTAATTTTATTAGGATAGGTGAGAGAGAGACGCATTGAAAATTTAATAATACCGAGTCTTAGCTATGCCAGTGTCTGGTCTCCCTTTGTATTCGAGATTGAATCACTCTAGACATCATACGTCCAAACGAAGGCTAAGCTTGTTAGCAGACATCGGAGGAGTAGGCATCTGGTATCATGAACATACATCGGAATCCGCGGGGCACGAATGATTCAAGGTTGTTTAGTGATGGGACAATGTATCCACAAATATCGAAAATCGATCGTTATTTTAGAATAATATGAAATAATGTCGATTATTAAAACTAAGAGTATTTCTATAGAAAATAAGATATAATAAACAAATGTTGTATTTACTTTGTAGGTACAATACAAATCTGTTCAAACCACAATATTAGTTTTATTAGGATGGAATAGAAAGAATTTGATTTTTTTTACCGACTTACACGTATTACATCATAATGATATTGAAGACTTTTTTGTTACTGTTATGAAACTGAATCGATTAGGCTATAAAAATCAACCACCTATTTTTTTATTTAAACACATAAAAAAATATTTTACATAAAAAAAAGGCCAAGGTCCAAAAAAATAGGTCTTACAAAATTAGTTCATAGTAAGCTAAGGGGGGGTTCTGTATCGGAAATAGATCACTTTTGAAGAACAAAGAATTTTTTTTTTCACAAGTTTTTTTTTTTTAATGTTAAATGTAAAAATTTTTTTTTCTTAATCGTTTCGGTTTCGTGCTAGGAACAAAAAAGTCTTCCAACACGTATATCTCTTTCTTTCAGAAATTGTGAAAAACCACAATTTTAATTTTATTAGTATGGAATAGAAAGAATTTAATTTTTTTTACCAACTTACACGTGTTACATCATAATGGTCATGAAGACTTTTTTGTTACTGTTATGAAACTGAATCGATTAGGTTATAAAAATCAACCACCTATTTTTTTATTTAAATACCTACATAAAAAAAATTTTTACTTAAAAAAAGCCCAAGGTCCAAAATTTTTTATATAGGTTTTACTCCCTATATGATACAGAACCCCCCCTTAGCGTACTATGAACTAATTTTGAAAGACCTTATATAAATATGTATTATATTTACTTAATCGTTAACATAAAGTATACATGTTTATATAAGTACTGTAGGTATATAAGTATTCAGGTCTGAAATATGACATGAATAAAATACAATAAACAAATAAATATGAGTATCGATAACAGTGTCGATTGTTTATTGATCCTCGTAGTCAATCCCTAACAAGGTCGTATTCGTGCCCCGCGGATTCCGATGTCTGATCATGAAACACGACGGAGTATCCAGTAACGAGGCCTCGGCGAGAGTTTGGCGCGGCCGCTCCCAATAACGCTAGCCAACCTTTGAACAATAGGAGCGTTTGCGTTGTTAGGACATCAAGAATCACGACATGCCCACTAATATCTCGTACACACACACGATTGCAAGGTTGTTTGTTTTTTGCAAGAATTGACGACGTTCTTTTCACAGAAGACATAAAACTCAAAAAAATTGTGCCGACGTACTTTCCTCACGTAACTAGACAAGTAATGTGTTAATCTATTTTATTTAGAAACGTATTGCGTGGACTTTTTCGTTTACACGCAAGTCACGGTTTACATACATAAACAATGTCGCAGCACAAAAAAGAATGAGATCGTTTTTCCTACGAAATCCTAAAAGATAAGGAATATTTCATTTGCAAGCATAACTGAAATCACTGAACCAAGGAGCCGAGTGTCACCTGAAATAACACTACGCTGAAATATTATCTCGCTCGAATAAAACACAAATGTTTTCGGCGTCTCGGCGCCGCTACCGCGTAGGCCGTACGTCTTTTGGAGTCTAATACAATACCTGTTATTAATCACATGTCTCGGATTGTGTGCGGGAGAAACGCCGCGCCGCTGCCTCCGTCGTCACTGCTGCGAAGTTAAACTAGATGGCTCACAAACATAAACAAACTTATATGGTTCAAATAGCCTGTGGTTCAAATTGTTTATTTTTAAAATTTACATATATTTACATCTTAATAGAAAACACTAGATAATAATTTAACAATAATTCTGGTCGGATTCGGGAACTGTCTTCTTGTGAATAATTATAAATTATAAAGTTATAAATGCAACAAATTGTATTAGATTCGTGATATGTGTACCGGTATCTCTTAAGTGTTGAAAGTGTGAGTGTGTGTGCGTGAGAGTGAGAGAGTGAGGTGGAGAGAGAGAGGGTATGTGCGAGCTCGGTGTTGTGTGGATTTTATCACATATTATGATAAAACTAAGGGTAGGCCGCCCATAAAGATAATGTCAAATAGAATAAAACTTGCAGATTATTATCCATCACCTTAGGAGCCGCAGAAGCTCAAAGAGTAAAAAAGACACCTTGTGAATGAAACATCTATACCTACTTACTGCTGAGTGCACAACAGTTGAAAACCACCGAACTTTCATCAGATGTTGTGGACATAATTTAATTGGCCGAAAAGTGAGTGACCTATTCATATATTAATGTAATTGAAATGATAGTGACTACACGCAATACAACCGCAAATACGGCTACCTAACCTAAATGAGATAAAAAACGGCGAAAGCGCAATAATTGGAATAACTCGAGTAGGTAAGTATGTGTTTACATTCCTCATTGTGACATAATTGTACCTGCTGCCTGATCTCTACATAATATAAGTTTGAGGGAACATATTATGTTTTCAAACTCGTAAATCTGTGTTATCGCTTGTATAGAAACTGCATTAGGTATATATGTATGTATGTATGTATGTAATTTTGAACCTGTATGTATTTATGCCACGAATGTATTTAGTTGTATGTCATTATTATTATTTTATGTTTTATTGTTTATTTTTATACTATTTAAAAAAAAAATCTCTCATTTAATTTTCCGCACTACCCATCTACCCTACTCAAAATCCCAAACATGACTGGCAGATAATGCCTTTAGGCTTTAAGTCAGCCTTTTGTCACTTTTTGTGCAAAAAAGTATATTTTCATTTAATTTTAATTTCATTTCATATAAAAAATCTACATCTGCCGTCTGTATGTATATCTTAAATTAGTTCGCTTATACCTCGGGAACGGGTCAACCGATTTAGATGCGATTTTCACCAATGCAATCTGACATATCTCTGATATATATATCTGATGGTTATCAATATAATAATAATCACGATATCATTAACGCGAGCGGAGCCGCGGGCACAACTAGTAGTTTATATATTTATATAAATTATTCACACGTCGTTATCGACGCGATTGATGATACTCGTAATATATAATAACACGGAAGGTTGGTGCTGGGCTGCCTGACGATGTGACAAGTTGTCAACTCTACCGGTACAGTCTATTGATAAACGAAGCGACGAAGGAAGACTTCCCTTAATTCCTGAAGTTATATCAGTTTGGCTAGCCAAATTAAGGAGGACACCGACCATAATGACGTCATGCCCTCAACGGAATGAATAGCTGAGACAGGAGAGCCAGGAGACAGAGAGCGCGAGGCAGTTTCCGTTTTAGTAGAAGCGGGATTGAATCGCCTCAAGGCACTTACATACATGTATAGCTGTGCCTGCGGCTCCGCCCGCTCTCATATTTGACTTTTCTGCTAACCTCATACATAAGCCATTTAGCGTGATAGTAAGTAGCCTATAGTTGATGGGAAGAATCATGCTATCCGTAGAATGTTTTTTTTTATTAAAATCAGTGGTTCTCGTGTTATAAGCGGACAGACATACATACATACATACAGAAAGCAGACGTTGGATTTTATTAAAGGTAAGGATGACTAAATGACGGAAGCGTGAATTTGGCGCAAATCCTGTTAATTCTTAACCCTCGACGCAAAAAGAGGGATGTTATAAGTTTAACGTGTGTGTATGTGTGTGTGGCATCGTAGCCCCCAAACGGATGGACCGATTTGGATGCGGGTTTTTTTTATTAGAAAGTTGGTTTAATCGGGATGGTTCTTAGCTATGTTTGTAATCAAGTAATTAAGTAATCAAAAAATTTATTATCTTAAAAATTCGACCGATTTTCATGCGGTTTTTTTTAAAAAGCTTAAAATAAAAGTCAAAAATAATTTCCGTTGACTTTTTAAGGGTTGGGCGTTTTTTATATTTGTGGTTTAACTTTTTTTATTAGTATGCACATTTTAAACTTTACAAGTTTCTTTGATTTGCGTTAATTAAATAATATAAAATTGTATTAAATAAATATATTACTGATGGATTTTTTTCTATCCAGCGGAAGTTAAAAATTTGCTATTTTTATTTAACTTTTGTGTTTACCAGTGATGATTCTATGATGGAAAAACTCGAAAATTCTCTATACTTACCTTTAACTTTTCATAGGACTGCATCAATCCTACGCTACACATGACCCGGTCGGTAGCCCCTTAATGGGCATCGGGAATTGATTGTCGTCGACGGCTCGAAAAATAACTGATTTATCGTTTAGATAAAATTGTATAAAATTGATATAAATTTACGCGTAGATTCGCCGGGACAAGCGGCAAATGATTGATTATGTTCGGCGCCGCCCCCTCCGCCGCCGTGCTCCGCGCTTCGTCTCGTGTCGGGCCCAGCGGTTTTAGGTTGAAAAAGGGTTCAAGCTTGCATTAATTCATAATAGAGTTTCAAAAATTAGCAATTTTTCAAAATAAAAAGCAACCTTGAATGTTCGTCCGTTGAGAAGTAGTTTAAAAAAAATGCACGGAAAATATCTGGAGGATTTTTTTAAATTTAATTCATATAAGGATACACTAGCGAATGAGAAAAAAAAAACTTTATTATGAATTAATGCTACCCTAAATGCTAAAACCGCTGCCTGGGCTATAGCGTCGCATATCGTAGCAACTCGCAGGCCTTCCGCGCTCACACTGCACGCGCCACGATTCTCTCGTCACAATTTCGGTTCCATGTACATACATATTATTATTAACATCTATGGCTCAAGGAATGTGTGTAATACCGGCCAGAAAGCGCGCGTGCAATGGCGTCTCTATCTATCTACATATTATACGTAATAAATAACCTGTGGGTAAATAATGTTAGACAATGTAACATGAGATAATGTAAGACCTAAATAATCAAGTCATCTCTGCATGCTCGCGGTATATGTAGCGTATGATTTTGAAAAAAAAATAAGTTTTAGGGTAAATGAATAAAAACAATGTAATTGTCTATCTACATATAAACAATATCTTACTCTTTTAGGTATTGAAGTCCAGCCTAGATAAGAGGAATAGATAAAATATTATATCTAGATTAGTGTATCATACCTACTCAAGGAAACAAAAACATGAAGGCGTTTTTTTTTTTGTTCTATTTTAGGTACATTTTGTTTTTATCCGGTATGCAGAATAGTTTACATAATCTCTACACTGTATAGATTATCTAAACTAATCTACATACAAAGTATAAAGCGTATTACAAGGAAAACACCAAACGTGTTTATGTTCTCCGAAACTCAACAAATAGTTACCTACATTGCTTTTATAGCGAACGTCTCACAAACCTGTGCTGATTGATGTGATGATCGAGTATTCATAATTTTGTATAAATTTCGTCACAATGTATGCCAATACACCCCTTAATGTCTACAATAGGAGTTCAAAAAATTTTTTTGTATGGGAACTGACTCGGTTGGCTACATCACCTACAACATCAGTGATGTCAGCCCATAACACCGGGTGAACTTGGTGCCACGTCAGTGCTTCCCTTCGGTGGTGCCAGCTACACTGAACTGGACGGAAAACACAAACTATTTACATAGCCGTTTCGACCGACCTTTCATTCAGTGCGGTGGTACCAACCCGGACGGGTTAAACCCTACCACCTAGTAGTATAAGAAGGGAGTCAAATCCCTTAGTCGCCTTTTACGACATACACGGGGAGAGATGCAGTGGGGCTATTCTTTTAAAGTACCGGCCCCACACGGTACAACATACACGGGGAGAGATGCAGTGGGGTTAAATTAGTGATTATTACTGTATCTGAAAGCAATTTAAGTATTTTCCATAAACATCACATTCAAAGAGTTTGTATTACGTCGAAGGAGCGCAGCGACGTAATGCAAACTCTTTGATCACATTAAAATACATGAAATATAAATAGCTAGTTTTGACCGCGAACTAGTGAACTGTTTGTGTGTGTCAGTCAGTGTGCCTCGCTCGCGTGAATCACTCACATCCTAACAATCTCAAGTCCTCGTCACTATGTGGTACAGTGGTCTATTAGATCACCCTCATATGGGTCGCAGAGTAAACATGTCGAAAACTGGCGCACATCTGTTCCTGAGCGTATCGCATGCTTTGTCTCTGCTCATTCTTACATAGTCGGTATGAAGATCTGTCTGGCTTGTGGCTTGTGCTATGTGCTATTTATTGTGTTGGTATTATGTATAAATAAAGACTTGATTGATACATTTAACATATTTCTTCTGCCTACCTACCATTATGGTTTTTTTTATGGAAACTAACACGGTTGGCTAAATCACCTACAACATCCGTGATGTCAGCCCATAACACCGGGTGAACTTGGTGCCACGTCAGTGCTTCCCTTCGGTCGTGCCGGCTACACTGAACTGGACGGAAAACACAAATTATTTAAATAGCTGTTTCGACCGACCTTTCATCCAGTGCGGTGGTTCCAACCCGGGCGGGTTAAACCCTACCACCTAGTAATATAAGAATGGAGTCATATCCCTTCTCTAAAAATAGAGTCATATCCTCTATTTTTTTTATCGCTCATCATCACCTACATACATACATATCAACCCATAAATACCAGTGCAGACATTCCCAAATACCCATATCACAAATAACTCCTACCGAAGAACCAGTCGTCCGAGGCGAACGTCGACGCTACCTACTAATGCGCAAAAACATAAACACACTCATGTTCTTACACACGTATTAAAGTTAATTGCCGTTAGCAAAAAGCGGAGGTTGGAGCGCGCGCGTCGCCATGCGTGGACACAGTGCGCGGTTCCCACAGTTCCGCAGTCGGCCGCACCGCGCCGCCGCACTTCACCGCACTGGCGTTGCCTTGTAATTGAACGCAGCTATAATACTCGCCGGCGAGCTCGCCGGTGCGGTGGTGGAGCATTATTAAATCACGCCACGCACACCGCGCCGCGCCTCCACCGCCATCGAACCGCCGCGGCCGCCGCGCCGCCCGCGCGCCGCGCTGATGGACGACGCGATTCCGCGACACGCGTGCTCGGTTCTACACACCGATAAAAGACCACACTACACATCACCTACTATGTTGATGGTCCCTAGATCAGCCTTTCCCAAAGTATTGGTCGCGACCCACTGGCTGGTCGCGAGCGAATATTGGGTGGGCCCGGAAACTGACAGGACAACAGTCGGGGCGTGTCGTTCGCCCGACAGCTGAACGATATTTACGAATTAATTAAAATATTTAATTACAACTGAATGTTTTTTTTTTATTGAACAGTTCTTCACATAGTTACAATAATATGTATTATTAACGAAAAATACAGCAGCAGCAATTTTTCAACGCTGTTTTGTTTCGTGTTAGTTAAGGTGTGGGTCCCGAATTTAGAATTTTTTGGGTCGCAATCCAGTCATCTTTTGGAACAACTGCCCTAGATAGTTCCAGTATCAATAACGCTCTTCAATCACTTCACCAGTGCGAAACGCAAAAAAACATATAGGTACGATCGTAGTTTGTATAATTAATATTCTAGTCGGAAATTGTAACACGAATCCCGACACGACAACGCACCGCTACTAACCTACCGGCTCGCTTGTTCGGCCATATTCATTTTATTGTGACATGATTTGCGTGCGGGTGCTCATATTAAGGCTATACGCTATACGCTATGATTAATAAAGAAAAACCTCGCCAAGATCACTCGGCCGCCTCCGCGCCGGCTGAAAAACTAGCTGAAAACGCGTGGAGCGAACGCTGAAAAGGAGGGCGGGCTTGGCTTCGTTTGAAAAAGATGCTGCTCACGAACAGGAAGCAAAGCTCGTCCCCGTCCGACCAATTTTAATAAACAGGCGCCGTCAAATTAAGTATTTAACATTTAACGCAGTTGAAGATATTTCCACATAAAACGCATTTACAGAAATTGAAGCAATTTCACAACCGCGTTTGATTAAATATGAAACTTGTGAAATGTATCGCCATTTAAAAGATATCATACAATATTTACATACATACAACACGCTGCATCCCGAGAATCGGGATTAGATATGTATTGGGAAAACAAACCAGCGCCGGCTGTCTATATAAAAAAAAATCAGAGTAATCGGTGTTGTGCTGCAAGGACTCTAAATTACAGCACAAGACCGACCACCACGTTTCGAAAAAGTATTCGGACAAGATAACTATCGAGGATGCAATATCTTTGAAGTATGTAGATATGTGGCTACTGTGGTTACTAAATATGCAGGAACATAAACATTCAGTATGCACAAGAATACGCTTGTAGATGTCTGCCGAGTTATTCTAGCTAGAGATAACAGCGCATGTTTTGTTTATTATGCTTTAAGGCTCCTATCTTCAATCCCACCCACAGAGCATTTGAGTTATCCCGACCATTCCAAATGTCTTCTACTTGAAAGTTCTTTTCATGATTGTTTTAAGGTAATTTTTTACGTTCTCTTAGTTCAATACTGGACATAAAAAAGTAAGGTTTCAAATCAAATCAAATCAATTCAAAATTATTTATTTTTCAATTCTCTTAATAATAACAATCTTTATACAATGTACAGAATGAGTCGTGAATTGAAAAAAAGGTGTAGGCGCAGCATGTGGCACTGGCATTTCAGTGCCGCTGATTTTAAGCCTAACCTTGTAGATGTAGGTGTACGACGATCACTCGTTAGAGTAATAGGTACGTGTTCTGTTCTGCGAGCTATCTGCCCGGTCCGCGCGGACCGGCTCGAGTACTTGTTCCGATTGTTTCCATCCTTCCCTCTCTTCCCTTTAGGGTGTTGTCCAATGACTAATGTTATCGGAGAGTATATTTTTCATCCCCTGGTCTCCTTCATTTTGCCCTGGCCGGCGGGCTCGCCCCGGGCGCTCGGGCGCGGCGGGGGCGACGTGCGTGTCCGGTGTTGTTGTGATCTCCGGGACGCGAGCGAGGGCGGGGCGAGGACTTCCGTTTTGTTTGATCAAGCCGCGGCGCGTCCTAAATCCCGGCGTCTTACAATTAATTATCTCACCCATTTCCCCCGCTGTCGCTTGTGTTTCCTCGTGCACCGCCCGGGAGCTAGCGGGACTGATACCGTAGTAGGTCGCGTCTCAGTGCCCAGCACTCAAGGTTGTCAAGGTTCTACATGAGTTTTACGTGAGTATGAGTTTATTGATTTGCAAACATCGACACGGGGATCCTAAGGATTTATCTGAGCTGGATTGGATTAAGATTTGGTGATGCATAACACTAACGAGCGATGTTTACACATCACATCAACCGTGAGTCCAAATTTTTATTATTGGCTCAGATTTCACAATTCGCTCTTTTTTTACAATTTGCCATAGTTGTGACTCTAAAATAATAAGGTGTGCATTAGGGGATTTTGTAGTATTTTGTTGTTTGCACTGTCGCGCGTCTTGGTTACTAGAATGTTCTCGATAGAAGAAGACTGTGAAGACGGAGGGGTAACATAACGTGCGCGATGCAGCTGGAGGTGGAGCGAGCCGGGACAAGGCGACAACGCAGCGCGAGATTTTCTTGTTTTTCTCGGGCATTAGATACGGTTTATTGGACGCGCGGGGACGCGCACGTCGACGCCTCTCACTTTACTCTAGGTACACATAAACAGTGCGGGCAAATGAGACGCGGACAAGCTACAGGAACATCTCGGGGAACAGAGAGCGCCGCGCGCCGCGGGGACTCTTTCGCGACTTGTTTGCGCCCAAATCGCTTCCAATTATTTTTTTGCCATCGTCGTCGCCGTCACCGAAAGTCCTCGCAGTCCCAGAGTAATGCCGCCGAGGAGACAGTAATGAATGGATCGTCAAATCCCTGGGCGACTTGTCGGGATAGGTATCCATCAACGTGCATGCTCCCCGACAAAGTGTTTCTTTACCCAAAACCCAAATTGCCGAAAGATCTTAATACATTGAGACTTCTCCGCAATTTTACGTGTTCAACGCGAAAAGATGGAGGATGAGTGCTACATCATTGATTGTGCGTTACATTACATGTAGGTGTGTTGTGTTTTTATCTATACAACAGGGATCTCGTAAAAGCTCCTTTGAAGACTTACTTTTTACGTACCTATTTTTATGTTTATGTAGTAGCCTTCACTGAACATTTTAGTCGGTTTAAAGTCCATGTTCATAATTGAAATACGAGTACGCTCAAATTCTGTCGCATAAATGATTCCACCTCGCAATATAAAATCGCTAGCCTTTGAAATTACAACGTCTCATGTTAGTTTGTTTATAATTAACTTTACGCGCTTGAAACACAATTAAAAGCAAATTTCATCCTCAATTTTGTGCGAGCCAGCTGCATCAACTTCAAAGTAACGGAGTTTGAAAAATGTTTTACAGCCAAGCGTGCAATTTTGTTTGAAAACGTGGTATGTTTCCTTTCATTGTGGAACACAACGTGGAAGTTTGTTAAAATAATTTTATTCTTCACGACGCTAGTCAGAGCTTGTCTCGGATACAAAGATTTGAACACTCGTTGGATGCGGTGTGTACTTATCGATGTTTTGGCATTAGCAAACAGAAAGCCCTTCTTGAGAAGTCATACATGTAAAACGTTTTGAAGACCGGCACTCAATGAGAGACCTATGCAAGAACTTGCCCCACAGTTGATGATTCCCTGTAGGCAGGACGCTTCCAGAATCCTGTAAGTAACACATAGGTACATAACACCTAATACTTAAAGTTAAAATATCTGATCACAATAATATAAGGCCCGAAACGTAAATTATAATAGTGAAGGCTTTTCACGTAGATCTCGGGATCGCTCGTATAACTGAACCTATTCATTTTATATTCACCGCGTACGCTGCAATACTTGGCTACAGACGGACTGAAGTGTTGCTCTCTCCGACTGACGTGGCCAATCGCGTCTGCTGAAAGTTTCAGCGGCTAGAAGCCAGCTACTGTCGACGGACTGGGGCTCGGAGGCGTTGGAGCAAGAGGGTGGGGGTTGATAGAGAAGGAGAGACAGACTGATGGAAGAATACAACGCGACTGCAGAGAATATTTCCTCGCTGGCTAATTAGATTTAACAGAGGCCTTAATTAGCGTCTAGCGAGGGATAAGTTTCACTACCTGACGGGAATTTTTAAACTTGCCTCCAAACTAGCGCCCGTCCGCCCTCGAGCTTCCTCGGCCCGCCCCCGCGGCTCCTCCCGTTTGAGTTCAGAGAAACTTTTGTAAGCAAAGCAGAGTAGTTGAATATAAAATCATCTTCATAATAGATTGTTTTTATCTCGGAAACGCGCGTGCCTCTACTTTATATTTTACATAATACTCTAATTAAGAACTTTGTGCTTTAAGTTCCGGCGTTTATTTTTAATGAAGATATGAGTCGATAGCAAATTCGTAATTTCATATAAGAACAACATGCGCCATAGAAAATAAATAAATGTTTTTGTGTCAATATTCAGTGCACATTTTGCACGAGCCCAATAATTAAAACTGTTAACGCTTTCTCATCACGTTCCTTCGCATTTCCATTTTTATCTAAGACTAATTGTTTGCTATAATTAAAGGCACCTAGTCACGGAACGCGTCGCACCAGCTAATTATGCACTCCTAGATGTATGTACATAATATTGTAGTATACACATTCCTCCCTACTTAATGAGGAGGACGCGTTCCCGCCCCGCGAAGGCGGCAAATGGCGTGGGCGGTGGAGCGGCGGCTGTGCCGCCATATTCAAGGAATTATTGTTGTATGAAACTAAGCACTGAAATATATTGCGTAACCTGTGGATTCGTCAAATCATACTAGGCAATATAAACGCCAAAGCGTAACACGTCTCTGAGTTCCTAAGAATAAGAATATAATATTTTGAAACTGTTCTTCAGCAATCTATTAATTGACATCAATCAATCGAGATAAAGTGAACATATGTATAGTTATGTAGTTGCATTTTATTACCCGACAGCGGCAAAGCCAAAAGGAGTGTGATTCTTTTGTATATTATGTAGATATGAAATGAAATTAAAATATACTTTATTGCACAATATAAAAGTGTCAAAAGGCGGGTTTAAAGCCTACAGGTACAGGCATGATCTATCAGTCACGCCTGGGATTGTGGGTAAGGTTGATGGGTAGTGCGGAATTAAATTTAATAAAGTTATTATTATACTTAATTATATATTTAACACACAAATAAGGTATATACATAACATGACGCATATCTACATCCACAATGTAGTTTCTATACAAACGATAACACACATGGAGACATTATGAGCGTTGACAACATTTTTTATGGTCCTTCAAACGGGATTTCACGTAAAAAATTTTGAACGAATGAACGAATGACTGACGACTGCACAATTCAAAAAGGAAAGGTAAGAAAAATTAGAATGTATCAGTATCAACGATGGCAGGTGAACTTGTTGTGTTGAGGACAGTCCGGTAATACTGTTTTAGTTCGCATACGAGAGCAGCAGACTCCGCGTAGTCCTCAGCCGAGAGCTGTTATTTCGGGGGAGGCTGAACTTTACATTGTCCTCGTGTGTTTTGTTCAGCGGAAACGGAAACACTGTCCGGTCGCCCGCGCGCCGCCCCCGCTGCGGGCGGTGAGCTTCTATATTATGTGTAGGTACATGTCGCGCTGCTGGATGCCTACATCCGTACGTTTTTTTAGAGGATTATATAAGTGAATAAATAAACAATCCTGTCTGTTGTGACTTGTGACTGTGTACTTTTCCACGGGTCAAATGCATTTTATCTTTGTACTAGTATTATGTTATGACGTAAACGTTTATTTTAGCGCTAATCGTATCACGAAATCTACGAAATGAACGGATGCGGACATGTTTCGATTCGTATTTTTTTTATTGTCTCGTTTAATATTTTAGTTGTGTCATGTTAATTGCAAATTTTTTTTTCATATGGTTTTTCTTTTTAGTTTTTGTCTATTTGTTTATAATTTTATATTATAGCTTTTATCTTAGAATACTATGGAGCTATGCTGTCGTTCTCGGCTCAGCGTTGTACGCTGCGCCCAGACAGTTTAGGCTCGTTTTATATTGTGAATGAATGACAACAGTATAGACGGAACTATTTAAAAAAAAATCATTAAATTTTTTGTGTTAAATTGTTATGTACCTATGTTATATATATCATGATAAAGAAATTTAGATTTTTTTATTTTTTATTGTTGGAATAAATGAAAAGTTGTGTGTAATTCCTGTTCGGTGTCGCAGTTGTTCCTCGAGTTATTCGGTAAATTTCATCATAAGTGTAAAGCGGAGGGAATTGCGACCGCAACCAACTCAGAACATTCCATTCCTTGAAATCCATCCATTACTTCAACTGTTATATATACGATAGTACCTATTAAGTATCATGTGCTATATTGTCTTTCTTCTCTCTAACCGAACGATGGACCCTGTTTCCCATAGCACAGGAAATCCTAAAATGGGAAACAGGGCACCACTAGAAATTACGTATTTTCTTTGATTAAATTTTAATAAAAAAAAAAAAAAAAAAACTGTTGCGATGAATGTGAAGCTCTTGGTAATATAGCGACTTATGGTCCGTGCGAAAAGTCCCGACTTTGAGCACTGCTGTATTTTCTTTTTTTTTATATACTATTTTCTGTGAATTGTATGCACTAAAGTGTTTCGATGATATTCCTTTCAAAATTGAATATTTTACCAATATCACAGTTCAAATTAGAGTGCAAATAGTTTGTATTTCAGTTCGTTATTAAACTTCCGTGCGCCGAGATTGGATAAACATTGCATACCTACTGGTTTGAAGCGAAAATTGCTCCAGTATTTCCGGATCGCTCGCTCATGCTGCAGCTGTATCGAGTGCAATTTTTGCGCGTTTCGCATCGAATGCCGACGACGACGGAGCGGGGCGGTGGATGGTGCACGCTTGGCCGGCCGCCCGCCCTACCGTCGCAGCCTCCCCGCCGCCGCCGCCGACGATCCAGACTCGATCGAGTGTAACCACCGCGCGCGCTGACCCGGCGGTTGTATGTTTCAATTGATCACTCAATTCGTACGAGGTCAAAGTGAATGTCTTTATTTTTTGTTTCGTAACACGTTCCGAACTGTATGTACTTTCACGTACATTAGAATTACCTATTTCATACACTTTCATAATATGTTGACGAACTCTAAATATTAGTTAGTTAGTTATGCCCTGTGTTAGTATGTAGTTCTATATACTACTATATACTTGATTCTGCACAGTTGGCGGCGCGGCGTAGTGATCTCAGTTTTTCCTCGGATTTCGTAGGTACTAACTAGTTTGTTGTTTTAGAATAATTTCCGAGAACCATAATAAGATTTGGAGAAGGGGGCAACCGACAATGTTAATATTCGCTAATATAAACTATGTAGAAATTATAACACACATATTATATTATATTTCATTTTATTTTAACCTACATTCCCACACTCAAGTCTTGAGCCTAAGAGAGTAACCTACTTATATTTTAAAACATACTACTATCTAACTAGGTTGACTGGGAGAGTTCTCTGTAAGTAATAAGCCCGCCTTTATACCTCATGTAAATGAATAATATATCATGTGCTTGTTTCTGTAAGGAATAAGAAGGAAGCGATTTATGGAGTTGTCTTCTGCTGGCTATTGTTGTGACATTATTACGTATTAGCAATTGATCGCTTTACCTGGGCATAACATAAATCACCCGAGTCCTAATCGGAGCGACTGCTCGTGCGCCGCATAAATCAGCATCACATCAACTGTCGCCTGCGCCGACGACGACGCCGTCGTCGCCTGCGCCGACGCCTCCACCGCGCCGGCGTCTACCGTACGATCAAGGACGATCCGCTTGACCGTTCCTTGTATGGGCCTCTGTAAGCAGTTCCTTCCTACATCATTGAGTCACTCGTTATATTATGTCTATGTGGATTTATACAATTGCTTATTGGTTTACATAATAAAGAAGAATGAAATCGGTAATAATTGAATTTCGGTAAGTATAAAGTTTTTAGGTTGAATTTCGATACCGTGAGTCCTAAGACGAGACGGAAATTAACTTTCTCCATACAAAATCGCCTTTCGGCATTTATGTTTTTTACCCCCCTAAACCTTATCCGATTTTTACAATTCTTTTGTTGTTGTAATAAGGACAGTCGAATCTACGTTCCTGTCTTTAAATTTTTTTAATATCTAAAGTGATTTATGACTCAATAAAGCCTATGAATTTCATAACATGAAAAAATTAAAAATTACAATTTTTTTTTGGTCGAAATACAATTTTTTAGCTCCGGTGTTGTAAGTATACTTCATCTAAACAAAAAAATTACAAGAACGTAGATTGGACTGTCGTTAAGACAAGAAAACAAATTTAAAAAGTTTAGTTGGCTAGAAAACATAAATGCCGAAAGACGATTTTGTATGAAGAAAGTTAACTTCCGTCTCGTCTTAACATTTTTGATGTACCTATTGTCGGCAAGTCTTTTAGTTTTTAAGTCTTTCGGTTTTGATCGCATTGTGACGAAAACGTGTGTATGGAATAAAACGTATTCTGTAATGAATGAATTTTACACCTAAACATTGTTATACAGAGAGTATCGCATTACGCGAAACGTGATGCAAAAACACACATGTACTTTGTTTTTGCGGTATGTTTTTTTGCGCTTCATTAGCGCTTATTTGCACGCAGGAGTCAAGTTCTGGCAAGGTGTCGACTAGTGTCGAGTGTGTTGCAGTTTTGAGCTGAGAAAGCAGCGGCGCTCTCTGCAGTGTGTGAAGTTGCAAGTCTGTACAGCTATACTTTACTTATGTGATGTAACATGCACATCACATAACAGCCTTTATTGATTTGTAAAATGTTCTGTATACCTACCTACTCTACATTTTGTGATACACAATTTAACATTATTTCAACAGTATTTAACACATGAAATAATTTCCCGGTGCGTTCATTCATACTCAACTATTTCATTGGTGCCAGACGAAATGTCAAAATTTTGAAATTTGCCACATTACGGTAAGATTTTTAGGGTTCCGTACCTCAAAAGAGGAAAAAAACGGAAACCTTATTATCACCCTCGTATATGTCTGTCTGTCTGTCCGTCTGTCTCAGCTTACTTTCTCCGAATCTATACTGGACGAAAAAAGTTTGGTACATGTATAGAGTTTGATGACCGAATTACGGAAGTATAGCGTAAATGAACGAATTCCGATTTTGAGGGACAAATTAGAAAGTTAAAAAATATATATTTTTTAAGTGCATCATGTGATGTATCAATAGAAAGGGGTTGTTATAAAAAATACAAATATATTTTTTTTTATAATTTTAAGATGCATAGATAAAAAATAAAAAAATAATAAAAAAATGGGAATTTTGGGCCTCTCTTATTGTTTACTGGAAAACCTAAACAAAAATATTAAGCCTTAAAGTTCTCGTAAAACGGAATGGTACAAAGCGCTATCCACGCAAGTTCGACTCGCACTTGACCGCTTTTTTATTAATTTATGTTTAGGGCTCCGTAAGGTAATTTAAATATGTTACACCGCACTGAATGAAACGTCGTCGGTCGAAACGGCTATGTAAATATGTAGTTCGTGTTTTCCGTCCAGTTCAGTGTAGCCGGTATGAAATGAAGGGAAGCACTGACATGGCACCTAGTTCACCCGGTGTTATGGGCTGACATCACGGATGTTGTAGGTGATGTAGCCATCCGTATATTTATAGTTAAAATGGTATCAATCAATGTGTAAACCACTACTTACGAAGTCTCATAATGTCTCGTCGACGGTGGCGGCGGGGCGGCGCGGCGGGGCAGGGGTGCCGCCGCCGCACGCCGTCACAATGCTTAAATAAAATACTTCATCCTAAAACCTATCTTACTCCTCCTTCAAAATTTACGCTCTTTCTAAAAGCGCTCACGTACACTGCTGGCATTTTAGATAAGCTCGCCGCCGATAATATTCATTGTCGCGAAATCGCTGTCGTTACGGGAGTGCACGCACATAGGTAGTACGGAGCGTAGCGTGGCTAGGCAGCGTAGGGTTTCCCCCTGCCAACATTAGTGGTCGCGCCTGTCAGTCGCCTGAACTTTATCGACCGTGGCTAGTGTCGCGTGTAGCGGCGAGCCTAGCGCACCTGTATTGTACTCAGCCTACGCTACTCGCCGACTGTCTCACGATCGCACCCCTATACAACTCTCACCACCTATTGCTTTAGCCGATGTCGGAACGCCTTCCCGAAGCGACTTGCCTTCCTACCGACACAACACTGTAGCGCCACCACCACACCCACGCCCTTCGCCACCACTGTGCCGGCTATATTGAACCATATTGATTGTATTCTCCGACACGAAACCGCCGACGCTGACTTGGAACACTTTCTGCGGTATCGTTTTGTAATAATTTGCCGGCTTTGATAGTTTCATGAAATGAGAATCAGAGCTATTACGGACACAAGGCCGTTGCAGCCGAAATTTGAAGCTTGCCAATTTTTGAAGCTTGATGCTTTCAGGAGTGATATGAATGAAAGTAATATGTCGAACCAGATTGAATGAAATGAAATAAAAAAAGGCAAGTAAGTGTAAGCAAGTGCGAATCGGACTCGCGCAACGAGTTTTACGAAACACAAAAAAAAAAAAATGAAAAACACGTTTCTTGTATGGGGACATCCTTAATTTTTCTATTTTTTATTATTTGTTGATATGTCCGCCATAATAACATATGTCGGTCAGTCAGTAAGTCAGTCAGCGTGTAAGCATCCACTGCTGGACATACGCCATCATACATAACACATATTCTGCGAATATTTCAACCGGCTATTACGGTTCCAAAGATAAAGTAGTACTACTTACAGTAGGACTAAAAGACAGACAGACGGCGTAGGGCTAGTAATAGGCTTCCACACGGGGTACGGAAACCTAAAAAAAAAACTATCAGTAAGATTCCTTAAACCGACCTGACTACAAAGTATTAACTTACAAAATGTGACTTGCTCGTAATCGTAGATTTTGTTATAATAATACATGACACGAGATCCGACGCGCACGACGAGTCACTGACTTTTATGTATTGGCTAATTTATTATGAATGGCCAAGTTCTCACAATGTAACACCGCGCGTCAGCAACACCGCTCCGCCTAGCGACTGCAGCCGCGGTGCGTGCAGTAGGCTTGCCAGATCTGATGTTAGCCTTCCCGGGACACATATTTACTAACTGCAGTCCTTCACAAATAAGGGGGAGAAATGTAAGACAATATTTTTCTGTTATAATTTTTACGGCGAACTTTTAGATTGTTTTTTATAGCAAACAACTTTATCAATCAATCAATGAATATAATTTATTGCGTTATGTAGTAAGCATCACTACACTAAAATGAAAGTAGAATCTTCCTTTAGATTAATTTATTCATATTTCTTGTTAGTTGCTATTTTGAGTAATTTATCAGCATCTGGACTTCTGTTCGCCGGCTTCTTTGCGCGACGTCAAGTCGTATGTACCTACAAACATATTTTACTTCCCGGGACAAATTTCACTCTCCGGGACAAAATGATCCTTCTCCCGGGACACGGGACATTGGAGCCTAGCCCGGAACAATCCCGGAAATCCCGGGAATCTGGCAACCCTAGCGTGCGTGCAGTCACGCGCGGCGTCGCGGCGGCGGCGGTCACATCACCTTCACTTGAGGAAATAATATAACACATTTTTTCTGTTAATATAATTCATCTTTATTAGTGGTCGCGCCTGTCGTTCGCCTAAACTTTATCGACCGTGCCTATTCTTAACGACGCTGAAGACATTCATAGCGTTTTCTTGTGTTATTTTATGTAGAATATTAATTACTGGTTGTAAATATTTATTGCTAGTCAA
Source organism: Nematopogon swammerdamellus (assembly GCA_946902875.1). NCBI lineage: Eukaryota > Metazoa > Arthropoda > Insecta > Lepidoptera > Adelidae > Nematopogon > Nematopogon swammerdamellus. The sequence continues at coordinate 24,523,170 of OX336333.1, read as the reverse complement.
TAAATATCGATTGTTCCTGCTAAATACAGCGTCACCGCGTAGCGTAGAGCGTTACATTCTATGGTGACACACGCGAAGAGAGTGCAAACTCTACATGAATTGGACCAGTTTACAAAGTATAAAAGTTATCATAAAAGTCCGCCAATTATATTCTTCCACCCAGCTCTCTTTTACGTACATATTATCAGGTGGTAAATTTTAAATGAACACTGCAACCGTACGACCGTGCTAATCCAGCTAGACAGGGTGGCGCGAGAGGGATTCTCTCGCAAAGTTGCATGAACACTAAAGAGCGAATAACTAGAACAGTGTCGACAAATGGCTGTACGATGTTTACGACACGTATCCGCCGTGCGAGCGAGACACCGCTATCGCATCCACCTGCTTCTCCCTTGCACATAGCGGCAGCTAATAGGAGAGTGAATAATCTTCGAGGACGAGCGGAGACGGAGACCGAGCGAGGCGCAGGCGATGAAAAGCGGCAATCGAATAGATTTGACTTTTTTTCCAAATTTAATTTTGCCAATATTCCACTCGATCGTACTTTCCCGCCAGAAGGCTAGTAATGATTCGTCCCTTGAGGGTCCAATTAGATTTGGCGTCGACGTGTTTTTTTTAGAATTTTTATTGAAAAATGTGAAAAGCGCGGCTTTATCAGGTCCAATTCCGTTATTCAATTAGCGCAGGGGTCTTTTGCATGTAGCAAATTTACCATTGTTCGTGCTTGCACGATGCCTGCGCACTGGTGCCTATAGGAAGTAAAGGTTATGCAAAATAAGGTCATCCGTTCATCAGTATGTATTTTCACGCCCCTCACTCGGGTTTGGCAAGACTTAATCGCATTAAAATCAGCGCTGCCGCCCGAGCCTGAATTTTATTAACATTCCCTTTGATAATATAAGACTCGAGATTTGCATCTTCTTGTAAACGAAGTGCTATTATTCTAATTATAGGGAAAGATAACGAAATAACGGAGGCTTTTGAGAACGGGCGAGGGCGAGGTTGGTTGGGGTCACGGGAGGACGAAGGGGACGGATTTAGGAGCTGTATTAAGATGTAGATAACGAAGAGCTGTCTGTATTCTAATAGGAGGAGGCGTTACGCGAGCTGCTTAGCGCGGGCGAGCGTCTACTCTTACACGGATAGATGCCTCTGTTACGGTTCAAAATGAACAAGTAAACTCATTAGCGATCTTAACTAGTGCATTAATAAGAGGCGCGAACGGAGGGAATAGATTATCGCGAGAAGACGACAGAGTTTGGCGACATAACTTTGGGAAACCTCAGCCGCCATGGGCCATAGCTTGCTGATACAGCAGAATTATGAGCTCAACCTTCAATCGGCATTCACAAAATTGGTGTTATATAGACATTAAATAAATGGTTATTGTTTATCAATTTGTTGTCGAGTATAAAAAATTGGAACTAAAAAAAAAGGGGCAAGTGCCTGAACAAATAAACGATTTGATTTTATTAAAGTGTTCAAAATATTTTATTTTATTTTTTAAACTATAGTTCGTAAAATATAGCTTGATCTCTTGACAGATGCCATGCCATCTAAAACACGCGCATGAAGTTCCGTTTTTTTTTTCAGTAAAATGCATGCTTTCATACTTTATTCTTGACTTTATTGGTGGTAGCCACAGAGCACGGAACGCCCCCAGCCCGCGCCCCCTACTAGAGGCGCCCTAAGCGATAATATTTGAAACTCAATAACTGGACGCAGTGCTACTAGCGCTTCGTATATGTGTGTGTGTGTGTTAGTATCGACACTACACACAAAGAGGAGCAAGTTAGGCAAACGCACAAAACAAATGCACACGCACAACACACATATGAAAGTCATAGGCCACGCCTACAGGCTTCAACGCCGTTGTAAGGAAATCGCGCTCAGGGCGCCTTTAGTAGGGGGCGCGGGCGGGGGGCGTTCCGTGCTCTGTGGTGGTAGCACACGAATAGTGATTCTTCGATCGATCGTGATGGTGATGATCGATGTTGCGAAATATAATAAATCTAAATATGTAAGTATTATTATTATTATTTTTTTTTTTTATTGAAACTGACACGGTTGGCTACATCACCTACAACATCCGTGATGTCAGCCCATAACACCGGGTGAACTTGGTGCCACGTCAGTGCTTCCCTTCGGTCGTGCCGGCAACACTGAACTGGACGGAAAACACAAACTATTTACATAGCCGTTTCGACCGACCTTTCATTCAGTGCGGTGGTACCAACCCGGGCGGGTAAAACCCTACCACCTAGTGATATAAGAAGGGAGTCATCCCTTAGTCGCCTTTTACGACATACACGGGGAGAGATGCAGTGGGGATATTCTTTTAAAGTACCGGCCCCACACGGTACAAAGTAATATATTTTTGAATTCAAAAAGTTTATTTTTTATTTAAACGACCATAATTAAAAAAATTAACAAATTAGACCAAAATCAAAATCATCCAGTTTTGTTCGCCAGCTGCTCAGTTATGTTATGTATGATCGATTTTCAACATCATCCTAACTAGGTCCCGACCCTATTCTAGAATGTCACTCTGACATCTGTGACAGAGATCAAGCTATATTTTACGAACTAAAGTTAGAACTAATAGTATTTTTCATATGTTTTATGTATTTTTGTTTTGTTTTGTACGTGTTAAGGATTCACGTAGAAAATAAAAATGTTAATAAAAAGACCATTTATTTTATTTACTTATCATTTATTTACTTGATCATTTATATTTTTTTAAGTCACTCATTTTGTCTTAACCCACATTGTATAGGGTAGGGCTATTTCGCCGAAAATTCATGTTTTTTGGGTGCCATTTCTTGCATTGTCAACTTTTACGTAGTTTAATTATTTTATCCTTCCAAATGGCTCTTTGGCTATTTAATTGCAGCAAAAAAATAATTATTAGTGAACTCTTTATATTTTTAATAAATTTAAAACAAAAGGCTGTCAATGCCGGCGGAATAGCCCCACGGTGGGGCAATTCCGCCGGTCTCGTTTTTGAGCTGTATTTACCTTTGGAACTTTACTGGTCATATGCATAATTATGTCTAGCCTCAGTAATACTGATTCTGATGATAAAATCCCGAGTTTTCGATATCAGCGAAATAGCCCCACGGTGGGTACTAGGTAAGTGAGGGTAGGAAAAAAAATATGAAATAATCACATGCAACCTTCGATATATTGTATTCTAAAGTACTTATAATAGTTTCACACCATTTACACAAAAAATATATATTTTGAAATGTCAGAAATAACCCGTTAAACATGCCTCTTTTTATTTTTATTTATGCGCGTTCAGATTAATTTATTAAAAAAGAAACTAACCTTTGTCAAGTTAGAATTACTTCTAATTTGGAATAAATAAGGCTTTGTATTCATTGAAAAAAAGTTCCATGTCATTATCTTAGAAAACAAAAAATATACTGCCATTGAAATGACAAAAAACGGGTTGCCGGCGGAATTGCCCCACCGGCGAAATAGCCCCACCCTACGGCAAATCATAACATTTTTGTAAAATGTCATCGCATCAGAAAATAAATTAAAAATAATACTTACACACATACTACTCTGTCAAGAAAGTATCGTCTATTCTGTGGTACCGGGAAAAGGTCAATAATACAAAAAATGTTAATTATTCTTCCAAATTTGTACTATCGCCTTCAAAGTAGGCCCCTTCCGAAATAATACACTTAGGTCAACGAATAATCCAATTATCAAAACATTTTTTAAATGCATTTTCCGGAATCGACTCCAGTTCTCACCGCGAATTCTCTTTTATGTCTTCTATAGAGTGAAAACGGGTGCCTCGAAGTGGTAATTTGAGTTTTGGAAACAGAAAGAAGTCGGCCGGGGCAATATCCGGTGAATGCGGTGGTTGTTCGATGGTATTTGTTGATTTTTGTACCAAAAATTCGTTCACAATGATGGCCTTAAGCGATTGAGTTTTAGAATATCTACTACTCTCCCAATGGAGGGTAGTAGATATTCCGATAGCGTTGTGGAGGCAGTAACAGCCGAACCCACCAGGCCGCGATCGGGCTGGATCGCCGCCGGGCCTGGTGTAAAATTTAATTGTAGCTTTAACTAAATAACGGGACGACAGTAAAACTTGGAGGGGGAAACGCTCCCATTAAAACACTTATTAATAAAGTAGATAGAACGTTATTATCATTCGCTGGCTCGGACAACGGACGTCTCGTTTCATGGGCAGATGCTTCGAACAGTTCGTGGGCGAGATGGAATCTTAATTACTTTTCAGCAATCTCTATCACCGAGAGCGACGTAATGTCTATTGACTTTGCTCGTGTTGCTATGTTTGTTCGCCGATTGGGATAGTTGTTGTAGAGGATCCGGATATTTCGTATGAGACGGCTACAACGTATTTTATAAACGAAATACTGATAATGACCTGCGGCAGTCATATACTAACATTAATTTAAGGATGGTTCCCCGAATCATAATGCCTATTTATTTTTGAAGTGAAAACTTAGCGGCGCTTGGCACTTTTTTAGGTAGGTAAAAAATGTATAACTCGCGACATCGCGACAATGTCGCGTCCGCGTCATTTTTAAAATGGAACCTTAAGTCATTGCATTAAGGGTTAAGTTAGAGTGGCACGGGATCTGCCGGCACTCCCGGAGTGCAACTGTTAAGTAGGGTTCGGTAACACGTATATGTCTGTACTTTCTACTAAGTTCTGCAAAATGAATGTTGGGTTCCGTAACAAATGCATGTCTGTCCATTCTACTAAATTTAACATTTATTTCAAAATGAATGTAGGGTTCCGTAACAAATGCATGTCTGTCCGTTCTACTAAATTTTACAATTTTCAACCAAGGTCCTCCGACGGTTATTTTATAATAAAAGTAGGGTTCCGTAACACGTTTATGTCTGTCCATTCTACTAAGTTCTGCAAAATGAATGTAGGGTTCCGTAACAAATGCATGTCTGTCCGTTCTACAAAATTTTACATTTATTTCAAAATGAATGTAGGGTTCCGTAACAAATGCATGTCTGTCCGTTCTACTAAATTTTACAATTTTCAACCAAGGTCCTCCGACGGTTATTTTATAATAAATGTAGGGTTCCGTAACAAATGCATGTCTGTCCGTTCTACTAAATTTAACATACATTTTTTTAACCAATGTTACGGTGTTGTTTTCACTTCTGCCGGCACTCCCGGAGTGCAAATGTGGCTTTTTATGCCCTTTCGTTTGTAGACTGGTAGTGTATAATTTCCACGCGGTATGGTTGCGACGACGGCATGTCGGTGGGTGTATAGGAATAATGTACGCTAGCCTTGGCTTGTTCGGGCGTGCAAGAGTGTAAGTAGACGGAAGCGAGGCTGCCTCCGGAGAGCGCAGGGTCGAGCTGGGGGTTCGAGCGAGCTAATCCTCCGTAAGTCATGTGTTGAGGCACGGGGAATAATTAACACAAGCCGATTGTTCGCGGCGCCGGGATTACTGCACACCTCCGTGCCCTTACCCTTCTCCGGCAAGCCCCCTAGTGGCGGCGCCATCGCGCCGACCGACGACGACTGGCGCCTCCGCGCTCTATAAATAACGTATAGGCTTCGCCCATACGTATTCCGTGCGGTGGTTTATTACAGTTTATTACATCGTAACCTTCCAAACAATATACAGGGTGATTCAGGATAGGCACGAGAAACTTCAGGGTTCAAAAGAGGGCCATATTTGAAGAAGAAAAGCTCTGTAACTTTTTTCCAGATTCGGTCATTTTATAGTACTTTTTGGTGAAAATAGTTGTATCATTATTTGATGGACGGTTAACGTTTTTTCTAACGCGACAGCGAGCTCAGCGGGGCGCGTGAGTCGTGCGGAACGACGACGAAGCACGGAAGAACTACGCACAAATGTCCATTCTGCATACATTTTTACGTTGCCAATTTTCTTAAGACTCACTGTACATCTACAATTTCCAAGTTTTGTATGAAAAAAAAACAACAGAATTTCGATTTGAGTGATAGGGATTTTTTTCTTCTAATAATGAGTACTTTCCATTCCTTAAGTTTCTCTTGCCTATCCTGAATCACCCTGTATAATAGAGCTCTTACACAGTGTAGGTACTGCCACAGAACTTTAGCAATACGCGCATGCCATCCGTTCCTCCTGTGACGACCGTTGAACTAAAATGTGAGTGGAGCGGGACCGTAGAGCGCGTCAACTACTATCGATCCCCCGCTCCGCGCCGTCCGGCGGCGGCGGCGCCGCATCCATATTGATAAGGGAACGTTCACGGTAGCCTCCACCGAACTACCTCTGGTCCAGAATCCGGATTTGTCCCGGATAAGCTTTGCTATTCAATCGCGCGCCCCTGTGGAACACCATCAGCCATGAATAACAGATATGCTATATGCGATTACAGCAGGATCTGCTCTACCGTCGTCGTCCGAATGCGAATTGTTTACTTACAATATTTAATTTTCTCGACGTGACTAGGAACGAACTTATAATGAACGACATTTTGTCTTTGCAACATCGCGGTTAAACAGTCCGCGCGATCATATTGCTTTCACATTGCCACTCATCATATTTCTGCTTATCGTTTGATATTGTCGTATAGCGTTAATTAATAACAACTTAAAAGGTAACTAACTAACCTAATTAGCGGTTATCTGGCGATGCCGCGACAGTCGTAATAAGACTCTACATAAAACTATGAACAGTAAGTAATTTTACGCAAACTATAGTTCAAGCTCGTTCTAGAGTTCAAGTATAATTAATTGCAACTTGCGCCTCTGGACTCTACTTAGCGTCGAGCGGTGCGACTAGTGGGTGACCCCGATGTGTCCCGCGATCTAGAACCACTACGACTTTCGTAGGGATGTCGGCGCCCTAAGCCGGCGCCCGGCGTCCATCGCTTATTCCATGATGAGTGCTCGGAAGAGCTGTTTGACGCGATCCCGCCGTCCCTTATCCACCTCCGCGCCACGCGCACTGGGCGTCGTTAGACACCTTATGGGTCGCCACATGTCGCGATTTCTATAAAAAGAAATATATATCAGAAAATTTACGGACAAATATAACTTGTTGACACATGGCGAGGTGGCGAGGAGTGTTTGTGTCGATACTCTCGACGAGGCTCGTTGAAATAATTTAACCTGACGGGTCTACCACAAATAGGGATTGCGGTGTGGTGAGATCAGGATGTGGGTCTGGGCGAAATGTTGTGTACTTCACATGGCATATTGAAAACGTTTAGCTTAGACTGATTTTATTGGCAGCCCGAATTTAGTTCAACATATTCCTCTTCCGTCTTACCTAATAGTAATTTGGAAATAAATAAATATAAAATGTTTATTGCAATATATTATGTTTAGGTCAGCCTCGGTAGCTCAGTGGTGTGGTCGGGCGGTCAGTACTTGGATGCGTTGGAGGCTGACCGTGGTTCGGTTTCCACGGAAAACTGTAGGTTCCTTCCCTTCTCTCATCTTATTAGCTGGTAGGGTTTATCCCGACCGGGTTGGTACCACCGCACTGAATGAAACGTCGGTCGAAACGGCTATGTAAATAGTTCGTGTTTTCCGTCAAGTTCAGTGTGGCCGACATTAAATTGAAGGGAAGCACTGACATGGCACCTAGTTCACCCGCTTTTATGGGCTGACATCACGGATGTTGTAGGTGATGTAGTCAACCGTGTCAGTTTCCATAAAAAAAAATCATTATTATACCGATATGATAAAAGAATATGACATTATAACTATGAAAATTAAAAACATTTGAATACTAAACAAATCAAAATGTTACAACCAAACCAAACATTAAAATCAGGAAAAGGGGCATGATCATAATAATATCGTAATAACTGCTCTACTTGACTAGTTTTACCTAGACTCTGTAGAGTTTATTTACACGAAGCTTAATCGAATCTTCGGATTTAATTGCACACCAGTTGCACACCATATAAAACCTACATAATATCTGCCACACACAAGCGCCCACAACCAGCTGATTCGGTCATCATAGTTACTGTCAAACGTTCGAATGGCTGTTTTTGGGTTCCGTATCAGGTACGGTACCCTATGGTAACTATGGTACGGTAAGCCTACGCCGTCTGTCTAGCTGTCTGTCCGTCCATCCGTCTGTCCGAGGGCTGTATCTCATGAACCGTAATAGGTAGCCCCTTGAAATTTTCACAAAAAATGTGTTATTATGGCCGATATATGACAAATAATAAAAATAAGGAAAGTAAAAAATTAACGGGGGTTCCCATAGAAGAAACCAAAAAGTGTATGCGCGCGCGCAATCTACCGAATAGATTATGAAGCATGACATTAACTAATATGAAGCATTTCATAACACGCCATCTAGATGGCGTGAGTAGCGCTAGCCGTGACATGGCGATACGGGACCCTCGGTGCGCGAGTTCGACTCGCACTTGGCCGGTTTTTCTATCACTTTCAGCAATGTGTCCCAGATATTTAACTCAACGTTCCATAAGTTCAAACATTTGCATATGCTATGGCCAGTGGGTCTGCATAAGCTGGATCCGCGCGCCCAGACAACTGGGACACTGTTTACTGCGATCGTACTAAGTACCGTTTGCGTCTTTAAGCTGATAACTCTTGAACTTGCTATCTCGTTCGCGTCTCGTATCGTCGCCGGGCGCAGCCGATTGTCTACCTACTGCCCCCACCGCCCCACCACCCCACCACCAGCTCTCTGGCCACGCTGCGTGCCGTGCCAGCTCAGAGTCTGAGCCAATAGCGGGGACTGTTGTTGCAGCAGCAGGCATGCTTGTTGAGATATATGTATAATATGATCTTCACTCGAATCGTTGATCATACGGACTAATCCGACCTCACTAACGAGCGGCAGACGCGATGCGAGCAGAGCGGACAGAGAGGATCGAAGGCTACGCTACGATCGACGACGACGCATGCATGTAAAAACGGCGTGATCATAATTCAGATTTCATTCATCACCGCTAATGGAGGCGTGAGCAGGCATATTCCGAGGTGCTACATCAACCGCACCGTCCCCTCCCCCTCGCGTCCTTCCGTCGATCCCCTCGCGCCCCTATAATGTGAAAGGGAGGCATAGCAAAGCGCTGAAGTATATTTTTATATACGTAGGTATCTACATGAAATTTTAAATTAATTATTTTCTGTGTAATTTTCACTTTATAAATATATATATTTTTTAATTAAATACTAACAACTTTTTGTTGCTTTATTTTTATGTAAAACACATATTTTATTAATAATAATAAAAAAGCACATTTATTAATGAAATATTTCGCCCCGATGTCGGTGGCGTCTTCAGTAAAAATATTTACGCTGTATAAGCCTGGTAGGTTAGTTACGCTCGGCGAACACGGACTCTTAAATGACTCTTAATACTCCGGCTGTAATTTATTTGTTGGTCCGTGACATGAAGATGTTTGTCTGCACAATCGATAGTACCTATTAAGTATTCTGTGGCACAATTCACATTACTTCTCCATTACCACCGATGCGCATGATTCATATCACTGTATTTTATTAACACTCCGGTGATAAATAAACTACCTTATGAAGTTATGATAGTCTAGCCAGTGTGATATGATATAGTAGTCATGACACGATCGACTACAGTCACTTCTCTAGAGTTGCATCAAGTTTCAGTTGTCCTGTGTTACTATTCGCTTTGTCATTTGTAAAGTTGCAACAGCTGTTCCGGGCCGGGTCGCGCCTTAAGAAAAGCTCTGCTCAAACACGCTTCCGCGGCGACTTGGCGCCGTCGTCGTCTCGGTTTGACTTGCAAATACACAAAGCCATTGTCCTACATCATATCAAATTTCGGATGCTGCTGCTGTGAACAAAATTCGCATAAAGGAAAACCTTCGTGACGACATCCCGACTATAAAGTTTTATCATATGTTCCAGGCGAAGGATATCGTCCGCGATATACGTGAATAAATTGGTGGCAACGTTTTTCGTACGAGGTTCGCGGGGACCTCTGCTACCGGCACAAACACCTCGCGGCCCCTCGCGTCCCGCGCCCGCGCTCGGAGCTTTTTCACAAAGCGTTTTCGCATAGGATTTTCTCGCTCCTTTTTATTGGGCTACTGTTTCGCGTCGCTGTGAAACGACGCAATTTAGTAATTGGATACAAAAATATTTCCATTTTACGAGCAACTTTGTGAGCGGTTCGAGTGCGCTGGGAACGGCGGCACTTCACTCCGAGGTCTCAACAACCGCAACCGTCAAATGTTACATACATTACACAAATGTGTGTAGAAAGTTGAATGGATTGACGTATTTATGCGATATGTAAGCCTTTAATTAAAGTTTACTGATATCGTTTATGTAAATGTGACATTTAATCTCCATGATAGTCGTTACTACCTGACTGATGTGATGATATCAAGTTGAAATATTTCTTGGTTTTTATAACTACTTACTTTATTAATTTCAGCGTGTACTACGTGTATAATTTTTTATTTTTGGACAACCGGCGCGGCGGCACGCCAAAGTTCAAAATAAGATCAGACACAATCAATCAATTGTGGAACGCACTCTCTGCTCATATATTTCCTCCCAAGTACAGCCTGGGGTTTTTCAAAAGGGGCGTGAAAAGGCTTCTTTCAGGCCGGCATGGCATTCGCAATCCCCGTGCATGACAGAATGTCCATGGGCATCGTAAGTCACCTACTCGTAAGTGAAACGATGCCACATGTCGCGCTTTCCATAAAAAAAATTAAAAAAATTACACGACTCCTCGCGAAACCACCCCAGAGAGGCGCCATTAGTAAAGCGGATTGTTTTAAAGGTTACCTTATCTATTTACCATGGCTTATATTGTCTACCGCCCAACTAATTACCCACACCAGGTCACACGTTCTGTTTAGAAATGTGTGGACGGACTATAATGTTTAATTATATCAAATAAATCAATTTCAATTAACAGTATGTACAATAATTTGATGATCAACATTGCTCGTTGTATATCATCACCGGTAATGAGAAAGTCGTCACGCACGACAGACAACCTCCGCATAATTCCAACGTATTCCTCACATTGGATCGGTTGGGTTCAGTGACTTTCGCTCACCCCTTCCCACCACGTGCGGAATGGCGCGAGCGCGGCGCGGCGCGACGTGCCGCTGCGCATATTACAGCAACATTCCCGTTTTTACAACTTTCACTGATCAAGGACGTCGCATCTAGTAATTCGTAGCTCAATGCATAAAGACGGTTTGTAGCAGAGGAATATCTAAGTTCGACGCTGCAATAGGGCTTCTTGACTGTTGTTTTAAAGTTTGTGAGATACAATCAGGTAGAACATTTTTGAAGGAGATTTAGGCCAGATTTCGAACACCTTATAGGGTGCTTCATAGCTGCTTATAGTGGTGCTTATAGAACACCACTATAAGCACCTGCCGCCCCGACTAGAATTGTAATCCCTCTGGACACTATCCAGGTAAAATTAGCACATGGTGTTTCAGGTAAAATTAGCACATGGTGTTTGAGCAAGATATGTGCCTGAAACCCACGACAAAACTTTATTTTGCGAATACCTTCAAGAACCTGAGATCATGCCTAACATTATAGGTAGCCCAAGGAACTGGCCGCTGAAAATGAAGCTAATAATTTTTAGGGTTCCGTAAATCGAAAGAGAAAAGCACGGAACCTTTTCTGAATAGCTTGTGAGTAATTGTATTTGTGTAAGTTATTACTTTATATGCGCGAAGCTAGGTGTGTGCGTGGAGTCGAATATATGCATAAGATTAAGTGTGTGCATGTGAGTGAGTGTGTGTTTGTGGGGTAAATTTTTGTTTGTAGGGTAAAAATAAGGCTTTGATTTCAACTACTTAACATGGCATTCATGCGTGCCCGAAAAACCACGGCCTGGCCGCACCTATCAGTCAACACTTGCGCTCATATCGATTTGTTTGCTTTCAGGTACGTACCAGCGCGCGGAGGCGCGGCCTACTTCAGAGACCCGTTCGGCCGAAATTCAGTAGGTCACATACAAGTCAACATGGGGATATAATGTATGGCAAATTAATAATTTGGCGCAACGTCTTTGCTGAAAAGTTCACTTCTCTAACAAAAACCAACGTGAAAACTAAGGAGGATGGTTAAATGTATTTGGAGGGTAGGACAGATAGGTATTTTTTTTTATATTTTATACATAAGCAGTAATTTATGTATGAGGGGTCATTATGATTATGAATAACTTCTCTCACAAAATCTGCTAAATATCTTGTGGCACTTTAGATACTATATGTTCTATGTAGGGTGTTAGTGTTTAAGGTCCAAATGAAACACTATGATAGCTGTGTATAAACGTGTAATAAAACGACTGAGAATTATTATTGACTCAAAGCGACTATACTTGACTCCGTGGTGTGATCGACTGCCAGGGCGGCGGGCCGAGGCGAGCGCGGACGCACGCCGCGCCAGAGGGGCGCGGGGTGCGGTAACCGCGTCGCATCGGACCGATGTGTCGTGTCCGGCACATCAATTTCCCCCTTTATGAAAAAATTTTTGTCATTACAACATTACCAAAATTACCTTTAATTACGAATCGTTCATTGCTTGTGACAGTTATCTGCTTTTAATTACCAAAATTACCTTTAATTACGAATCGTTCATTACTTGTGACAGTTATCTGCTTTTATACGACTGCCTCCACTTACTACAAATATAGAAAACATTTTAAAGACGAGATATAAACACGATGAGAAAGATAAAAACATTTCAATAACATACAGGGTGCCAGGAACCACAGAAATGATGGCGTACAAAAGAGACACTTGAAAAATTTGAAGAGGTGCAATAAAACTATCCTAACAATGACCCTAGATGATTGTGCTCACCAATGCGGTCGTAAAAACCGCTGAGGCGAGAGTCCTTTTGTTTTGCAAAGAGAGAGACCGCCAATAATTTCACACACAAGTATGACTAAGCTTAATACCTATTACATAACACAATCGTAGATAGGCATAGGCATAGATTTGAGAACACGTACCATTAAAATTTCTACAATAACTTTTTAACTAATTCGAAGTAAATCGAAGTACTAACTAACACAGAATGAGGTGTAAATTTACACAAAATCAATAAACCATACCGCTGTATGAAAATAATTGTGTAAAATATAATACATTTCTTCTATAATTTACTGCTTACGTTAAGATGCATGCATACTACGACTATTAATTAAGTAAAAGTAATGAGTAAGTGTATTATGAAAAATCGATATTGCGATCAGGCAAAACTACAAGCGTTGGGCATGGAGTTTTGTGCGTAACCTTCCGTTGTCGTAAAATTCTTTACATCTCTCAGCATAAGTGCTTTACGCCCGTGTGTACGAACGAGGTTTATTGTTTGAACAAGAATGCATTTGATGAAACGTGCGTTATTATAAGTTATAGTTATAACTACGTACGATCTTGCGATATTTGTGTCTAATCTTACAAATTAAACATTATACAATAAATTAAAACTATTAAATGTTCAAATTAAATTACAAACTATTCAGTGTATCTTGGAACAGCAGGTATTAGCGCTATTGTTATAAAATATAAGTGATGCGAATGAAATGATACTCTAACAAGTTGACGGATCTGTCGTAGATTTCCTTGATGGATGTTAAACGACAGGTTTTCCAACATTTGTATGCTTCCTAATACAACTCACAAAACGTTATTGCGATTTCTAAGATTGATTGCGGCTTTGTTAAAACTAATACATGCACATTTATCACTTTCAAATAGATTATGTGACACAAAGAAAGTTTAAATTGAACTCATTTTAAGCAACATATTATTAACATAACTATAATCACGACATAAAAGTAAGAAGTATAAAGTAAATAGCGTAATATTAGTCCTTTCATAATGTTTCTGGTGCAAGCAATAAACAGTTCGAGTATCATTATTGTTTGTAATAGTTTTATGGTAATTTTTTTGTCCACACCATTGCACTTTGTTTGGATGGGGCTTAGCGCCTCAGATACACCTGTTATTTGTTTATTTCACTGCACTTTCACTATTTTTATGGTTCACAGACAAACCGGGACGCTGACCGGCACTCAGCTGGTCGTCGATATGGGTGAGAATGAAACGAAAGTTATTGGTCTGCAAAACGAACAGTTTTTTTACATATTCTACCGAACTTAGACACGTGATATGGTATTGTAGTGTCTGTCTCACTTGAATTATGGGTAGGAGATGTGGGACTAGGCTTCGTTGTAGGTACTTGGGCGGAGTCGGCAGGTGCGTCGCGTGAACCGTTTCTTTCATCGTTGGGTAAGAAAGCCGGTTTCAGCCTGTCCAATGTTATTGCGACTTCCCTGTTAGGAAGTTTTACTATAAAATATTTGTCTTTCTTTTTTATTACCGGGAACGGTCCTTCGTAAGGTGGTGTGAGAGGTCGTGTCACGCGATCACACCTGACGAACACGTGTGTGCACCTACTTAGTTCCGGATGCACAAAAACTGACGTCTGCCTAGCTTCGCGCTTAGGTACAGAAGCTATTTTGCTTATGTGTTCGCGAAGTTTGTCCACATAGCTCTCGTCGACGGTGTACGATGTTGGTGAAGGTTCGAAAAACTCTCCCGGCAGTCTAATAGTGGTTCCATAAACCATTTCAGCTGCGCTGATTGATGTGTCGTCTCGAAGAGCTGCTCTTAGACCATATAAAACTGATGGTAATTCTTCTGCCCAGTTCTCGCTGTTTGATCGGGCCATTAATGCTGCTTTCATACTTCGGTGAAAATTTTCGATAAGGCCGTTCGATTGCGGGTGATAGCTGGTTGTCCTGATTTTTTTAATACCCATGCACTTCGCGAGGTTCTGAAACAGCTCTGCCTCGAAGTTACGTCCTTGATCTGTGGAAATTCGTAGGGGGCAGCCGAAACGGACAATCCAGTGCTCGTAGACAACCCTCGCGACAGTTTCTGCCGACATGTCGCTGACGGGGATTGCCTCTGGCCAATTTGTTGCTCGGTCCTCGATCGTCACTGCGTAGCGGTATCCATTTGAAGGCATGAGTGGACCAACCATGTCCACATTCAGGTGCTGAAACCGATCACTTGGTTCATACTTCCCAAATGGCGACTTTGTATGCCGTGATACCTTCGAGTTCTGGCATGGTAGGCACGACTTTGTCCACTCCTTGACGTCGTTCAGCATGCCGGGCCAAAAGAATTTCTCCTTCATCAGCCTGCGCGTTCCTCTTACGCCTGGATGTGAAATACCATGTATGGTCGTGAAGGCTTGATGGCGAAAGTTCTTCGTGAGGTACGGCCTTGTCTTTCCGCCAGTCGTGTCACAATAAACATTCAATTTGATGGCCGGAATCTGAACTAATCGAAGAGTTGACTTTTCTCGTGAAATAAATTCCTTCAGCTCTTCGTCTGCTTGTTGTTCTTGTGCCAGTTTCTCATAGTCTATTGCGCTGGGACAATTGATTTCGGCGAGGCGTGACAGAAAATCTGCCACAGGATTGTCTTCGCCGGCGATGTGTTCGATGCTTGACACGAATTGTGATATGTAGTCAAGCTGGCGTAATCGTCTCGGCGTATCATTAGTTGTTTCGTTTTTCTTGAAGGCGAAAGTTAGAGGTTTGTGGTCGCAATAAACTTTAACAAACGATCCCTCGATGAGCCGACGGAAGTGCTTGACCGCCATGTAGATACCTAACAGCTCTCGGTCGTATGTGCTGTATTTGCGCTGTGTCTCACTCAACGTCTTACTAAAGAAACCCAATGGCTCTCTCCCCTTTGATGAATGTTGGTGCAATACAGCTCCGACACTAGTGTTGCTGGCATCTGTCATTATGCTTAGTTGAGCTCCCGCTGCGGGGTGCGCCAACATACACGCATTCTTAATTGCCTCTTTACAATTTTCGAAAGCGACGTCTGCCTCCGGTGTCCATTGAATTATTGTTTTGTCTCGTTTCTTTGAGTTCACCAAATATCTATTGAGTGGTGCTAAATAAACTGCAGCGTTTGGCAAGCATTCTCGATAGAAATTTATGGCACCAATGAATCGTCGTAACTCGAGAACCGTGGTGGGTTTTGTGTAATTGCTCAACGCTGAGACTCTTTCGGGTAGCGGAGTGATCCCTTCCGGGGAAACGGAGTATCCAAGGAATGTCAGCTGTGACCGATTGAATTCTGACTTCTGCATGTTTAAAGTAATGCCGTGCGCGTCGAGGCGTCGTAAGACTTCTCGCAGATGTTTTTTGTGTGCTTCCTCGTCCTCGGATGCTATTATTATATCGTCAACGTAGGCGAAGACATAATCTAGTCCTTGTAGAACGGTGTGAATAAACCTGCAGAAAGACATCCCAGCGTTTTTTAGGCCGAAGCACATGCGTCGGTATTCAAACAGGCCGACAGGTGTGGTTACCGCTGTCTTAGGAATGTCTTCTTTACGAACCGGTATTTGATGGTAAGCTTTGTTAAGATCAATCTTGGAGAATACCCTTTTGTTGTGTAAAATGTAGGTGAAGTCATGTAATCGTGGAGTGGGATATGCGTCCAAAATCGTGTTTCCATTGAGTAATCGGTAATCACCTACGATTCTGATGTCGCCGTTTTTCTTGTCGACCACATGTATCGGCGAAGCCCACGGACTCTTACTGGGTTGTATAATACCGAGTTCGAGCATTGTCTCGATTTCCTGTTTAACTTTTTTGTACTTGTCCGGAGCAAGGGGTCTAGGTCGGCAGTGAACGGGGGGGCCTTTTGTCTCAATATAGTGCTCGACGCTGTGTTTTATTGCTTCCTTTCCGAAAACGGACGGCTTTGTTACGTTGGGGAAGGAGGCTATTATCTCACCAAATGGGTCGCCGGCGCAGACGGTTTTTATTGTCGGTTGATCGGACGATATTGCTGTAGTTTTCACGTGGAGTTCCGTTGTACCATCGATTAGACGTCGATTCCTCAGATCCACGAGCAGGTTATGATACTCCAAGAAATCTGCGCCTATTATAGGCATCCGCACGTTCGCCTCCACGAAACTCCATTTGTATGGCCTTCTTAGTCCGAGATCGAGAGTTAGTGACTTCTCACCGTATGTGGTTATCGCCGACCCGTTTGCCGCGTATAAAACATAATCCGAGGGTGAGCCTTTGTTCCTACTCAGTACCGAGATGTCTGCTCCGGAGTCTATGAGAAAATTTATGCCCGAGTTGCGGTCGGTTATATAAAGGCGTTTGGAATTTTCCAATGTGCAGACCTCCGCCTTAGGCTGCACTGCGTCTAGTTTTCCGATTGCATTTTCGTCTGGTCCTTCCACGCGCATGGCTGCTCACATTTGTTGGCCTTCTCGCGGAATGTATGGTGGTACCAGCATAGCCAGCCGGCCTTCTGTTCCGATGCACCTGTACGCGAGCTGGATCTGTACCTGTGTGCCGGTGTCCGCGAGCGGGGACGGTGCGGGCGTCGCTGTTGAGCCTGCTCATCGCGTATCGAGGCGATTTCGGCACACATGCGTGCCATTTGTGTGGCGAGAGCGGCGACTGACGCCTGCATTTCACATGACTGTGATGCGACAGGTGCAGGTGCAAGTTCGTTCACCTGAGTGCAGCGTGTGTTTTCAAGGACGCTGTCTGCAATGACGGCTAGGTCTTCTAAACTCTCCTTGTCGCTTACTGCCAGGACAGCGCGTACAGCCGTCGGGAGGTGACCGGCCCACAAGAATTTAAGGGCGTCGTCGCTCACCTTATCTCGTGCCAGGTCCCGCATACGTCGGAGGAGCTGCGACGGTCGTTGGTCACCCAACTGCATTTCTCCGAGCAGTTTTTGAAACTGCCGGAGTTCCGAGTCTGCATTTGCGGAGATTAGACGCGCTTTCAGCGCATCGTACCTGCACTCTGGCGGAGGTGAGGTGAGCAGATCGCTCACCTGTTGCAGGTCGGGGAGCTGCAATTTTGCGATGACCGTCTGCCACCGTTGGTCGTCGCTCAGCCTCTGCGAAGCCGTGATGGCCTCAAACTGTATGAACCACAGTTTAGGTTGTTGCCGCCAAAACTCTGGAATGCGGCTTGACACCGACAAAGCCGCCAATTCACCTGTCGCCCCACACGGTGTTGCATCTTGCGCCACTAAGTGTGCATGCTCTCCGTCGTTACTCATGATTCCCAGTCTCTACTCAAACTAAATGTCACTTAAAACACTGAATATCACTAAAACACTAGATGTCCACAATTAACTCGCGCGCGAATCACGTCGGGGTCACCAGTTGTGGCACTTTAGATACTATATGTCCTATGTAGGGTGTTAGTGTTTAAGGTCCAAATGAAACACTATGATAGCTGTGTATAAACGTGTAATAAAACGACTGAGAATTATTATTGACTCAAAGCGACTATACTTGACTCCGTGGTGTGATCGACTGCCAGGGCGGCGGGCCGAGGCGAGCGCGGACGCACGCCGCGCCAGAGGGGCGCGGGGTGCGGTAACCGCGTCGCATCGGACCGATGTGTCGTGTCCGGCACAATCTCATCTCCGAAAATGAATAATCTCGCCATGCCGAGACTGCCTTATGCTAATTGGGCTGGACACTTCTTACAACAACAACTTTAATCACATTCTACACTTGTATTGTACGCATGCAAAAAATTAGTATGTGATACATACATACATACCACACGCTGTATCCCGAAAATCGGGGTAAGCAGCGTAATCGGAGTTGTGCTGCAGGTACTCTTGTAAATTAAATCACAAGACCGACCACCACGTTTAGCAAAGTATTCGGACAAGATAACTATAAAGCAGCAGGTATGTGGTTCCATTTCTAATTTCAGATACCCTAGCTTCTCTTACGCTCCCAAATTTCCAACACTAACTGGTGGATGCGGGTAAACATGTGTGGATTATTTTATTATACTATAGACACTTTTCCGATTTTATAACCGCAGTGGCTGCGGAACCCTAAAAAGAAACAAATAAAAATGAAGTGTTGCTCATTCGTGGCCGCGTCGTGTATTTATATCTCGCTCACGCTTATGTTATTTCCCTCGTTCTCTTTCTCCTGTAATGTCAATGCTGTAATTTCCCATTACTGTAACTGAAAGCACTCAGCCAGCGTACGCCGTCGCCGCCGTCACCGCTCGGTGGGGGCGGCGTGCTGTCGACTCTCGTTTTGCTGCCTTAATCGCATCGTGAGCAGAGAGTATAAATAAACCAGAGACTAAATGATCTTCAAATAATGATACCTGCTAAATAAGTGTTTAGACGAAAACCGTTACAATACAATACCCAAAAATTTCAACGCCGTAGTAATGCCGCAGGTACCTCATAATGTACGTATAAAGAGAGTATAAGGGTACCGTAAGTCATATCGTATAGAAATATAGAAAATAGTACAGACATATTTGCAAGTGAGAGATGGGGGGCGCAGCGGGCGATTAGGCACTGAACTGATACAAGTTAGCTCTGGTATCCCCGAAAGAGACAAGAGATTCGTTAGAGCGATTGTGATTCATTGCGTATTGGTTGAGATAAAATAAATAATTATCATTACATTGGTTGAATTTCGGTACCATTTTCATCTACCGGTGCAAGTTCAACGCTTTTCAGTCCCTGACCTCGTAGTAACAAACGCGACGTTTAACTAAACTGGATGGAGCGAGGAAGCTGCGCGATGACGAATTCACTTCCGTGACATGTTGTTTTTGAGTTTGAGCTGTCTGCCGGCGACTACTTGAGCCCCGAGCGTGGTTCGTAACGACGAGTGTTTGATTACACAGTGCTTTGCAATGGGCATTATGCACTATCACAGATAATATAATGGGGCCTTGAACGCTATTTTGAGTAGCCAAAGTATGTCCACTAGGAAGCGTTTAGCTGTCCACGGTGGAGTGCTGGCCAACACAGTGATGTACGGGAGTGAAAGTTGGGCATGGCAGACGAAGCATGAAAGCAGGATAAATTCTGTAGAAATGTGCGAGTTGAGTATGTCTGGAGTTACAATGAAAGATAGATTTAGTAATAATGTAGTGCGAGAGCGCTGTACTCTGAAAGAATAATATAGTACAAGAATTGAGAAAGTAATGCTTTCGTGGTTTTGTCATCTTAGAAGATATGATAGGAGACTATCGAAAGAAGTAAATTATTAAGAAGAAATATTGTTATTTTATGTACATACAAATATACAAGAAAAATGTTTATGAAAAAGGCGGGCTCAATGGCATAGGGCATTTTATACTAGCTGACCTGATTTAGTTACTGAGAAATCCTTATAATGTTTAATATTCTACATTCATTACAAAACCTACGTATTACACAGTCGGCTTCACCAAAAGTTTACGAAACCGTAGGGCCATCCAACGCGTACAAAGTTCTTCCATATCTTGTAAATAGGCGCCCGAAATTCGAGGCGCCTCCTACCGATGTAATTGGTGCGGAAATAGAGAGGAAAATTCCAATAAATACCTCCCCGGTCGAAGCCTCCGGCTTAAGTTTTGACAAGTAATTTGGGAGCGCGCTGGCGACGCGCCAGCTCCCGTATTAGAGACGATTACACGGCGGCCGGCTGCCTCGGAAAATTGCAGGTCACAGCTTTGGAAAAATATAGTTACTGCCGCGGGCGCGGTGCCGTTGGCAAATGTACGAGTCCTCGGCGGATGAATCTAGCGATCATACTATATGGGTGCGCTTCCACGTTATTGAATTAATTATACCACGCACGCGCACAATCCTGTGTCATCGTACCTATTATGGACACCAAATGGTTCGTCACACACGTACATTAGCATATCAATATTATAATTCTAAATTCTACTAGGATTTCTTCACGAAATGTAGGGCACATTTCATTAAGCCGATTTCCTCGCAATATCGTCAAAGTGCATATCGAATGGGATGTCCCACCTCCGCTGCCGCCACCTCCACCCGCGGCGCGGGGCGGTGCGGGGCGTTGTATCGATGTGTTGATCGTGTGCCAAGAAGACATCGCCCGTGGACATCGCAGGCCACTCGAAGCTCTCGTGTCGCGTCTGTACCCTCCACCCCCGGATCAACTCATCCTCGCGGCCCATCGCATCTCTGTCTAGAATTAACATTTTTCTTCTTCATTGTAGTCCTCCAATTTATCATCAGATTTCTCTCCCACGGTGAGTTTAATCTTGTGTTTGCGTTAATGATCCCATTCCGTCCAATTGATGGGTCAAGGACGATCCTAACGATGAGAAATCGGAGCGGAGTAATGGGAGATATAGTGGCACCGGAGCGTTTGCATACATATAGCAATTAGTTGCGGCTCGGCGCTGTGTGTACTGATGTTTGGTAGAGACGAAACTGGCAGCCGGTTCAATGAGGCCACCTGGAACCGCGATAGATTATGCCGTTCGTTACCCACGGATCGCTCCCTAGGCTCGCTCCCTCACTTCCTAACTATTTCAACTGCGAATATGTTAAAGATTTGTACATTTACCTAGCCGTGGAAATTAGATTTTATTCGTAATGCTCTGAAATTATGTTTCCCATTGAAAGCTCTTAAAATATTTGCGAGATATCTGCGTGAAAAACATGAAACACTTTGGTCGTCAAGCTCATTCATCAAGAAATCTACAACAAATCCCAGACCGCTCCACTAGAGCGTTGGCTAACATATTATTTAAACATCAGTGACGATGTAGATCGAGCTCTGGCGCTTCGTCCTAACTTGTGCAATAGTTGGAATAGAGCTCCTCTAGTTCTCAGCGTGTTGCTGTTCCTGTTGTGCTGGTAGTGAGTGTTTTGCTTGGAAGGAGGGACATGAAGGGTTCTGAAGCAGCTTCAAGGTCAGTGTGTGTATGTGTCTCGATCTCGCCGGTGGTGGCGGACCTATTGCGAACAGATTTATGACCGCCCAATAATAACCCACGGCCCACGGCGCAGATGTTGCCAACGCTTATTTCTGGGTCAGCCGGAAGAGCCTTACATAAATACGGCAGTGGCGTGCACGAGCGGACGGGCAACCTCGACCCGCGCCCGCGACTCGGCGACATTATTCAAATGTATGTACCGAAAATGTATATACTTACCCACCGACCCAGTACGCAGGCCAGTGAAGCCTTTGCGCTTCCCAGAAAAGGCCACCCACTTAGTTCACAATTGGGTTATTATTGGAAAATATGTATTATAAGATTTCACGGGTGATTGAGTTTTCCTATGAGCGTCGTATTAGCTTTTAGAGTGAGAAAAAATGTGTTGTGGAAAGGTCCCGATTCGCCTTAAGAAATATACGCTATACTCGTATTATTGGTACTTATTCATGTTTCCGCGCCGCGATCCGGCTCAAATTTTGAAAAGCTTTTATATATTTTTCACTACACGTGGCGCGCGTTAACGTCATGTTGGCATCTTTATGCAACCTACGAATGGCCGGAGTACAGCGAGCCATTTTATTTAGGAACGTACGGGGACGAGCCGCGCCACGTTACACTAGGAATTCGTAAGCGCTGGCATTGAAATAGGATTCCGGACTGTTTGCCGTTCGCTCGGCGGTACCGTCGCGCCACCCTGGCCTGGTGAGCGAGGTTCATCCTCGCTGACTGTGTGTGTGTATGTGTATACATGTGCGATGGATGGATAATATTTTCCATTATTCATGTGCCGCGGTTCGTTGAGCGCTGCGTCTGGAGCCGGCACGAACAAAGGCTGCGTTTCCTTCACCACAGCTGCGCCGACCCTCGCTCCGCAGTGTGCAACCGATGTTAATACGCGACATGTCATGCGAGGCTTATGTAAATAACACACATGACGAAGAAATGGGCGGTACGTATTCTCCAGCCCCAAGCCCAAGTTCCAAAAATCGATTTGTTTAGTTTAGTTATTCTGTTGGTGTTCCGTTTTAGTATGCTCTATCTGAGCTAATTAATCCTAATTCTAGTTAAACAGTGGTTCGCGCTGAGTTTTGGAGCAACTGCATACGTATACGCATACTCACACACGAGACCTAATCCACTCTCACAAACAGACACCACTGACACCCTCATGTATCCACCCATACTAACAAGTTTTATTAGTTTTATTTTATTTTGTTTTATTACGATATATTACTAGAACATGCCCGACCAAAAACTACGTTACCCGCATACATAAAATATTACCGCTAACTACCTATTGTAAGCTGTCCTCTACGGCACAGTCTACCCAGACTAGTGTAGAGAACAGAGACCAATAATGTATGTGTACTTTATTAGTTCAATAAACGTTTTTGATTTTGATTTGATTTTTGATATGTACCTAATGAACGATTTAAAGAAATTTTGTGGCATGGCATGTTGTTTTTTTTTTTTTTTTTCAATCAATATATTTTCTAATCAACCTACAGGGACGCAATCGTGATTGGGTCGGTGTTATTAAAGCTCGGAACATTCGTCCAAATACAGATTGATTCATTGAATGATTTCCCTGAAGCAGGCTTGACAGTCTTCAGTCCTACCTACCACTTTCAATCCGAATAAACCCAAAATTGTAAGGTACACTTGACTGAATCAGGATTATTCCCAGAGCATTGAAAGAGCGTATTTTCCATCTGGCAGCAGCGGTGCGAGGGCGGCTTCCAGATATCGCCCTGCTAAGACTCAAGGCGGAATAAGCCTCGCCCACCAACCTCGAGTCGAATAACGGCCCATTTAAATATCCAAGTACCCATGTACATATCGTGCCAATTTACAAGATCTCCATCTTATTCTTCTGTTTGACCCCATTAGCAAATATTTCATTGTTCAACGAAATTCCTAAAGTCCCATAATGCTCATAAAATGACACATAGCTGTTCGCGATCGCAGCACGACAACGACGTCGATCTGGGTTAATGATCCGTTTGGTTGGATTGACTGAAAAGTAGGACATAATAATATATTTACTGATAAAATAACTCTTCCGATTATATCATGCACCTATTGCTGATATAAAGCGTTGATATAAAGACATGATGCACTTGGAAAAAAATTTTTTTACTGTCAGATTTATCCCCTAAAATTTACGCCCTACATCCATTATTTTAATGTTATCCGGTATGGGTGGCCTAGTCGGAGGGGCCAAAGCACATGATCCGACTAGCCAATATCACCTCCGAGAAGGTAGTTGCAATACCGGAGACTTAGTTGAAATTAGAAATTGGTTCGAAATTAGTTTATTTACGCTTTATGTCCTCGTTCTTTACGTGATTGGCGCTCGTTATTAACCAAAATATAGATGGAATGGAATTCCACCTATATTTTGGTAACACCGTGACTGTTTTGTAGGAATACATCAATCAACTTTATACAACATTATAATACAACGCAACATTCAGTAGTTTGTCCTCCGGGCCTGATCTGTTTGAAACGTGACAGCTCTTCTGGTTGTCCCGCTATTTCATAAGCGACTTCACAAAATGCAACGAGACAATCCAAAAAGGCCGAGCGAAGCGAACTAGATCGCGAAACGTCCAACGAATTAAAAAGTATCGGGAAGTGGCATACAACACACCGAATTGAGGCGCGCTATTTGTGAGCATTCAGCACACTCTCCAATCGTTGTCTCCCTTATACGTATCAAATTGCCATTTAACCGTCTTACTCTATCGACGTTCACAAAACGGAAACGTGACGTGATGTATGAGGCGCTCGCGCACTTACGCTGTTTTAAATATTGGCAATATATAGAAGAACTCCAATCGCACCTTTCTACCGGTAAAATGTATGACGAGGGCCTGTCCAGAAAGTAGAATGTCGTTGGAAACGTCCGATGCATTCGGCCGCATCGAGCGCTGCAGCCGCTGCAGCGGTTGCAGCGCTATTTAATTTAAACGTGGCTTCTGGGACGTGCCGGCCCGGCCGGACGCTGACGCTGAAACTAGCATCGCGACGCGGCGGCCTCCTCGCGGGGGGCGGGGACGCTCTGTGAAATATTCTGGAGGCGACAAGTGCAAGCGACGCTGCCTTATATCGTGACGCCAGATCCTCCGCCGCGCCCCGCCGACTACTACGACAAATGGCTGTGACGACGACGCCGCCGTGGAAAAACTGCACGTGCCGTCTCGCCCCTGCTCCGCAGCCGGCCTTCGCCAGAGGTGCTTAACCTCTGGCGAGCGAGGAATAGGTGGCTGGTGAAAAGTACATTTTATTGTATCTGGAAACACTTTTTCCATGCAATTAGTGGAACTGAGAAATTGTTTTATCGGAAACTATTTATAGCTCCAAAGGTAGTGTAGTGTAACTCAGAAGATGTTTCGAATGAATTATTTTTAACCCGCGACGCGACGCAAAAAGAGGGGTGTTATAAGTTTAACGTGTGTGTGTATGTGTATGTGTGTATGGGTGTTTCTGATGTGGCATCGTAGCTCCCAAACGGATGAACCGATTTGGATGCGGTTTTTTTTTATTATAAAGCTGGTTAAATCGGGATGAAGTGAACCGATTCGCATGCGGTTTTAAAAAAAAAACTTGAAATAAAAGTTTAATTACAAAATTATGTATCTATTATAACCTAAGGTACGAATTTTTGTTTTCGTTTCAGATCACATTGGTCCTGATATTTTTTTATGAAAGTACATAAAATATTTTCCCCCCGAGACTAATAGTGGTCGAGGCCAGCTCGAGTGTACTTGCGGGTGCGGGTGCGGGAGCGGGGCGAGGGCCCGCGCGCGTGTCAGCCGCAACAATTGACGTCAACACCGTGACGTCCCGCGACGCACAGTCCGCCAGCGACAGTTCTAATGGCGTCTCCTCCGCCTCCGCACACCCGACACCCGTCCGTCCTCCGCCCAATGCCGCCGAGATTGATTTACAACTCTCCCGCGGATTTATCATTTTACGACGTTGCAATATACGACGTAGCTTCGCTCGGCAACCGACGCGACACGCGACGTATCTGCCGCCTCGGGCTGTCACTTCGCTCCCTTATTGCCTGCAGTAAACCTAGAAAAAGGTTTTACTGCGAGTGAGCACATGTTACGCAATTCAGCGTATGCTTAATGTTAGCACAACTCTGACTACTGCGCTTTGTCTAATTTGCACGCACGCGTAGGTAATCCTCGCGTAATTTGCCAGCCTCGATAGCTCAGTGGTGCAGACAGTCGCATGTCGCTATACTTAACAATATCGCTGGACCGGTCAGTACTTGGATGGGTGACCGCTCGACCGTTGGAGGCTGACCGTGGTTCGCATTCCACTTAAAACTGTAGGTCCCTTCCCTTCTTACCTTACTAGGTGGTAGGGTTCAACCCGCCCGGGTTGGTACCACCACACTGAATGAAACGTCGGTCGAAACGGCTATGTAAATAGTTTGTGTTTTCCGTCCAGTTCAGTGTAGCCGGCACGACCGAAGGGAAGCATTGACATGGCACATAGTTCACCCGGTGTTATGGGCTGACATCACGGATGTTGTAGGTGATGAATTGATGATGTAGCCAACCGTGTCAGTTTACATAAAAAAAATCCTTATTGAGATAGCGGACTTTTAATTATAATTAGTAAATCTCTATAACGTTCGCTATCATTCGCGTTATCGAGCCGAATAGCGGAGTTAGAATAAATGAAACGTCGCTCCATGCTATCGACTCCGCAACTCGAATCGAAGCGCCGCCGCCGCGCCCCGCCGAGTGGGAAAAACTTTTCGTTCTAGCTTAGTGTTTTTGAAAGTGAGTTAACCCCACGTCAAACATTCCGATTGAGAATTCATGCGAAGGCGGAGGAACTCCGTCGCAGACAGCGCGCGGCGCGCGGAGAGTTCACGCGAGTATGACTCAAGTTTGACATGTAAAACTGAAGCAGACGCCACCGCTCCGCGCCTCCGCCTCATATATAAACTGCTTTCCCGAATAACCTTATTTATTCCCGGCGGCGGAGTCACAAATTCTTCTTGTCGGCGCGCTCTGTATCCTCTCGGTGTTATGCATTGAAGTACAGATCTCGGAAGCAAATAATGCGTGGTCGAGCTTTAGAAAGCTAAGTGATATGACTCCCTTCTTATATTACTAGGTGGTAGGGTTTAGCTTGGCCGGATTGATACCACCGCACTGAATGAAAGGTCGGTCGAAACGGCTATGTAAATAGTTTGTGTTTTCCGTCCAGTTCAGTGTAGCCGGCACAACCGAAGGGAAGCACTGACGTGGAACCAAGTTCACCAGGTGTTATGGGTTGACACACAAGAGCACGAAATACCCCCGCCCGCGCCCCCTGCTAGAGGCGCCCTAAGCGATAATATTTGAAACCCAATAACTGGACGCAGTGCTACTAGCGCTTCATATGTGTGTGTGTGTGTGTTAGTATCGACACTACACACAAAGAGAAGCAAGTTAGGCACACGCACAAAACAAATGCACACGCACAACACACATATGTAAGTCATAGGCCACGCCTACAGGCTTCAACGCCGTTGTAGAGAAATCGCGCTCAGGGCGCCTCTAGGAGGGGGCGCGGGCGGGGGTATTTCGTGCTCTGTGGGTTGACATCACGGATGTTGTAGTGTAGGTGATGTAGCCAACCGTGTCAGTCTCCATAAAAAAGAGACAGTCCGGTTTTATAGCACCGTCCCTGTCGCACGAACTCGCACGTCTCTGTGCGACAGGGGCGACGCTCTACAGCAGTTTCTCTTTCTAAAGCTCGACACACATTATTTGCTTCCGGAAACTGTAACTAATTTTGTTCGTCCCGTATTTTACTTCAACTATTTCGATTGTTATAACCATGGAAGTCAATGGTTATTAGCAGTACGTTCACTGAACCCGTGTTCGATAGTCGAATGACAGAAAAAACATTTGCATACTGAAAATGATTGTGTTGATCCATTAGTAATCTCGACCGTTTCCCGATAAAGTAATGCATTTCGTGTTGGCGCAAAATTATTTTGCCAAACAAATCACGATCAACGATGTACAATTGAACTGCCACCGCTGTATATACAAAGTGCTTCGTTATTCATGTCAAATGTTTCGGGAAGGTTACATAGACACTCAAATAAACACGTTACGCAAAAAAAAATATATATATTTTTAGCATTACTTTTCGAGAAATTTAGCAAAACATGTTTGCTACCTAAACATTAACCTGTGTGTGACAGTAGGTAACTTGCATTGTACGGGGTCAATGACCGTACTATTGGTACTATGTTCAAACGCAGAACAGTTGTTTGTTGTAAGTAAGTGACAAGGTCACTATGATTGGTTTTTACAGCTACTTATTTGATTTGATTTTTTTGTTAGGAAAAAAAAATGCTCCTATAAACATATGTTTTCTTCTTACGTAAAGTGTTTGTTTGAGTGCGTATGTAACCCTCCCGAAGTTATTGACATGAATAACGAAGCATCTCATATACGTACATGTACGGATGTACATATACATACATTTGTGTTTTAAATTAATTCAATTTATCGTTTCATCCACACAATTGTCACGATTATTGCTCAAAACCATCAATAGAAATAAATAAAGGCTAGATGCTCAAACCTACAAACAGGGTCGTAGAGTGAAATCGTGGCGAGACGACACGTTACACACAAGATGCCAACTCGTTGCTCGTCATCTGCATCCGGCGCTCCGGTGCGGCGGCGGCTGTGACGCGACAACGCGACGAATTTGGCGAGCTATTTCGGGAGCGACAACAGTCAATGGTCGCGCACTGAACATTCCGCGTCCATACTTAACCAATCCATTCGCTGAAATTAGAATCATCGCATCCGCTTACGATCACGTCCGCCTGTTTCTTTCTCCATTCTACATTTTATACCCCACGTACTTACCCTATACGAGTAGATGGAGACTTATAAAGGTAGTGTACAAAGTGTTTTTACTTGGATTTATAATTAATGATAGATGAAAAAACGGTCAAGTGCGAGTCGAACTCGCGTGGAGAGGGTTCCGTATATACGTCCGTGATGGGTCATCAAACTCTATATTTGTGCCAAATTTTTACTTATTTCGTCCAGTAGATTCGGAGAAAATAAGCGGTGACAGACGGACAGACAGACATGAGAGTGATCCTATAAGGGTTCTGTTTGTTTCCTCTTTTGAGGTACGGAATCCTAAAAATGCATACATTTTTAGAAAACAAGATCTGTTACCGTAGTCCCGGGGACTGAAATAGAGAATAATTTCAAAAGACTACTTGTCTTACCGTTTTATTGTGTAGGAACATTTCAAACTGATGTATGGACGTTTAAATTCACGTTTCCCTACTAGTTTAATTGAAAAGCTCGGATAGACGAATTGAGACTGTCTCCGTCATCACTCGGTCATCCAATTTAGCGCACGCTAAAAAGAACTGTTACAGTTTCAAACGTTTTGTCAACAGTTTCCGACTGAAATATCGTGTCCCAGATTGCCGCCGCCATGTCGCATTGTGCTTCGCTTTTCTCCCAATTGCGACATTATGCTCTTTTCTATTTCTAACATGCAAAATTATTAGTTTGTTACCTCGCCGATTCGCTATGAAATTTGACTAATTTATTCTTTATATGCTTTCAGATTGTTTATTCTCTTTGCGTCAGATTTGATTTATAATCAAATCTAGTCGTTCAAACTCCACATTGCCCACCAAGCACGACGGGGACGTTCAGCTTGAATGTTTGGTGCCTAACCTATCATGCGCATACCATTAAACCTATGTTAATCTATTACTTAGAGCTAATCTAGTACGCTTAATCTAATTGTAGGCGATCGACTCAAAGGAATTCAGTCCTTCAACTTTCCTCGTAGAAAATCAACCTAGAACGACCTCCAGGAAATGACAATGCTACCAAGTGAGAACAGGGTGCACAGCACTCCCCTTTACGTAAAAGTCGCAGTTATTATGCTCTTTTCTATTTCTAACATGCAAAATTATTAGTTTGTTACCTCGCCGATTCGCTATGAAATTTGACTAATTTATTCTTTATATGCTTTCAGATTGTTTATTCTCTTTGCGTCAGATTTGATTTATAATCAAATCTAGTCGTTCAAACTCCACATTGCCCACCAAGCACGACGGGGACGTTCAGCTTGAATGTTTGGTGCCTAACCTATCATGCGCATACCATTAAACCTATGTTAATCTATTACTTAGAGCTAATCTAGTACGCTTAATCTAATTGTAGGCGATCGACTCAAAGGAATTCAGTCCTTCAACTTTCCTCGTAGAAAATCAACCTAGAACGACCTCCAGGAAATGACAATGCTACCAAGTGAGAACAGGGTGCACAGCACTCCCCTTTACGTAAAAGTCGCAGTTAATTCCCCTCAAGTAGGTTTAGAACATCTTCCGAATCGACAGACCTTCTATTCTAGCTTATTATATTTAAACCTAAACCATGCATTTAATGTAAATGGGTTCTCCTTGGCGTGATACACTTTCAGGTGAGTTACAGATAACAAAGAATACAGTGCTATCTTTCACTACGACCTGTCGTGTTTACGCTGGTTGTGAGAAATTCCTGAGCTCGTTCCGATGGTGGAAATTCTTTACAGCTGCATGGTAATGATGGTGATGTATCCTTTACCGCTGCGCAGCAATGTTGGTGATATATGTCGCACGTCACGGCGATTCCTTGAAGTCCGTGAGACACTCAGCCAGATGATCTGCAGTGGTTCCTGTAATCATACGTCTAGGCCGCCGATGGCTTTGAGCTAATTTCGCGCGCCGTTTTTGAGCAAAGTTTACGCTGTTCCTCGCTGTTAAGTTTGGTAACGCGCCGAGAACAATAGTACGCAACCGAGTAATTGTCTTACGTTCGCGGATTAATAAATTGGCCGCCGAAATAAATTGACGCTTCGGTGGAAAACCGCACGCAATCGCGATCCTCGGAAGTGATGAGTCTCGATGGAATATTTTTACTTAAAACATGCAACTTAGCTGACAAACTCCTTTCGTTCCGCTCCCAGCTCACACGATCCTGCCAGGCAACCGCTCCTGTGATGTCTGCACACAGCCTCACACACTTAACCATCACTTCTATAAAAGGTCCACTCCTTCGCGAGTAACACAGTTAGAGGAGAACCGGCCTCAACTCTGCGAACTGTAAAACTGCGATTTTGTTGATTAAATAAAAAAATAAAACCCGACTTATTCGTTCGTCCGCCCGGTCTTCATTCCTCGAAGACAACCGATCAATCCTACTGCACGATCCTGACTGACCCCTGAGGAGCACACCTCCTTCTTTCCTTGCAAAATGGCCGCAACAGTTCATTTCCCTAATTGGTAGAATATCTGTAGGCCACACCCCTAACTAACGCCATGTTCCGTGTTTATTTTTTTTTTGCATCAAGTCCTAAACAGCCATTTTGAAATTCGAAGGGTTTTTATACTGTTATTTTTTTGAGATTGTGAGATTTTAAGAAATAACACTCAAAATTAGCCCATTTCTGAAAAGGGTCCATAATTTTTGTTATAGACGACATTTATTGCCAAGAGTATCAGATTACAGAATCCTGACGCCAAGGGAATTATTTGCACGTGTGTGAACCGTGTGAATTTAAAATTCGAAAATATTTTAGATAAGAGGAAACAAATATTATAATTTTATATGAGAAGTGTGCGTATGGTGCAAATACACTTTGTATCAGGCGAACACATCTCAGAGCACCGCCAGATTTTAGATGGCGAAATACATTCGAATGTATTTCGAGGGAAAAAATCTTAATAACATAATAATCACAATGACTATACTACTGTAACACCCCTATCTGCAGAAAGACGAAGGAAACCATAACTCGCTATCGACGATCGCAAATCCTCGATTTTGCCGCCCCGCGATTGCTTCGAACGCTTCTCAGAGCAAGAAAATATCTGCTGACTGAATAACCCCCCCATATGTTCGCACCGCTCGTCCCCTAGAAATTAAATAAATTCGAAAAAACGTATTTGACGAAAACAAATATTGACTAGCACCATGCCTAAATTGGAAAGAAAGAGAAAAGAAAGAGAAAAATGTACGTATAAGGAACACTACAATCATTTCTAAGTGTAATGAATTTATTTATTTATTTACAGTATCTACATACAAGGAGTTAGGTATTACCGTGTATAATCCACGCAATTCTAGAACGTAAAAGTTTTCTTTCAGTTTCCCCTAAGCCACTCAGCATAATGTACTGATTAAACTGTAGACATATGCTTCCCCAAACCTTTACTTACTCAACCTGTATTCGCGGCCAAGTATAACATTGCTTTGCCAACCAGAAAGAGATGGTTGCATGGTACATTGAGTTTTCCATTAGCCCAGTATAGTCAAAATACAGAGACAAGTCTCTGTCATGGCACCGCTAGAGTAAAAGACAGTACTATGGATTCAGACACCCACAGCATATCGCATAAACTAAACTCAATTATACCAAAAAAAAAAACGTTGCCGACATGACTATTCCAACTACTGTAATCGAATTCTAATTGGAATTAGGATTCCGTGCTATCTTACGTTGCGACGAAGTCGAATATTTTTAATCTTGAGTGTACTAGAGACCTTGGAATATATTCCTCTGTCAGCCTCCTTTAGTCCAGACTCCAGTGTCTGTCTCCTGTGCCTACACACATAAAAACGATAGAGAAATTATATCATCCGCCTAACCGTGCCCTAATTATGTAATATTACGAATGCAAGGTTCCGCACCACCAGATAATTTGAAACAGGGACTCGAACCCATCACTATTGGATTTTGTGTTCATGTTTGCCTGTACACTATAGACAAACAATGTAAATAAAAGCTTTCTGAATATGAAGAATTAATAATTGCGCGAATTATCTAATTACATTAAAGTAAGACACCAGCTTGTACGTCGCCTAAACTCGTAGAGAAGTGGGCCTTTGACAATGAAACAATTTCAATGTGCAGGTCCATTTTCCCTTTAGATTGATCACGAATAAATACAATACAATACAAATAGTATAGAACAATTTGCGACAGGTTCGATGCAGACTTACCGCCATATGAATGGTCAATAACCAATAAACATAGATATTATAACAATACAACACACAGAATTTAAACTATAAAACAGCGCTAATCTATTGTGATAGTCACATAACGGCAGAAACAAATGAAACTTACTAGAACACCGATCAGCTGATAATAAAGTGAACTTAACGGACCAACCGAGTAGTGTATTTACCTAGATAAGAATAAAGATCTCCTTTTAACCTTGGAACAACGACGACATATATGGCAGAAAAAACCAACCCCTAACCCATCTGTTACTATGACTAGCATATAATGACGCGATGCAACTGAAGCTACCCTTACATTGTTTCTATGGCGCAACCAAGATACTTCTAACGGAATTCATCCAGCCCGTATTTATTTTGTCGATGTTTTAGTTCAATATTATTATCAGCAAATCATTATTTTGTTTAGAGATAACGTTTGAACTGCAGAGATGCCATTGCTATGCTAGTTGAATATTTTGTTTTTTTTTTTTTTTGTGTTTTTTTTTGTAGATGGTTAAGATTAAATGTGTCATGATTTATTTATGCCTACGCTGTAAGTTTTGAATATATAAGATTACGTTTGGAGATTTAGAAATTTATCTTTGGTTTAAGGCGATTTTAGGCCGAATTTAGTTTTGCGCGTATTAGTTTATTTTATGAACCTTTTAAAGAGAGATATGGCGATAGTAAACTTTAATACGTAGCGATACTGAAACAGAAAGTGAAGATAATTAGACAATAGCGATCAGCTGATCCTTCGCGTCGGCTTGACCCAGTGATGGCACAAAAAATTATCGGCCGGACAACATGCGGGTTCTTTTGTTTATGCGAACAAAAGCTCATGCCCTCGACTAACACGTTTGTTTGTAAACAAATCCACAGTTGACTCGTTATCAAAAATATTACCTATTCTGTTCGGAGAGGCCGAGACGTATTGTTATTTTTCTTTTCTGTTTTAGACAATTTTAGACCGAATCCCTTCTTACGCGTGTTATACTGTTTTACGACATTTTAAAGAGCGATAATAAAAGTGTAATTGACAAAACAGCTGAAACAGAAAGTTGAGATTAACAATAATTTTACGACCGTGCGCAACCGATATTAGCTTGCACCGCCGGCCTCGACTCACAGCGAAAAAAAGGGTATCTGCCAGCATGCGACGACTCTATTGTTTGGAGAACAAAACGTTTGCACTCGTCTATAGTATTGGTAAACGAACTACAGCTGTTTTGGACTCTTATCAAATCTGACACAATATTTTGAACAATCTGAAGCATTTGAATTTATAAAACCAATTCGATTTAATTTTGACCCATACGTTATGTGATATATAGTAACCTCGGTTCTTTAAATGAGTCTAGGTGTGCTTTATTAATTAATTTGTAAGACACGCCTATTTTTTACTCATCTCGGCTCACGGCATCATTTGCGACATTATGCTCTTTTCTATTTCTAACATGCAAAATTATTAGTTTGTTACCTCGCCGATTCGCTATGAAATTTGACTAATTTATTCTTTATATGCTTTCAGATTGTTTATTCTCTTTGCGTCAGATTTGATTTATAATCAAATCTAGTCGTTCAAACTCCACATTGCCCACCAAGCACGACGGGGACGTTCAGCTTGAATGTTTGGTGCCTAACCTATCATGCGCATACCATTAAACCTATGTTAATCTATTACTTAGAGCTAATCTAGTACGCTTAATCTAATTGTAGGCGATCGACTCAAAGGAATTCAGTCCTTCAACTTTCCTCGTAGAAAATCAACCTAGAACGACCTCCAGGAAATGACAATGCTACCAAGTGAGAACAGGGTGCACAGCACTCCCCTTTACGTAAAAGTCGCAGTTAATTCCCCTCAAGTAGGTTTAGAACATCTTCCGAATCGACAGACCTTCTATTCTAGCTTATTATATTTAAACCTAAACCATGCATTTAATGTAAATGGGTTCTCCTTGGCGTGATACACTTTCAGGTGAGTTACAGATAACAAAGAATACAGTGCTATCTTTCACTACGACCTGTCGTGTTTACGCTGGTTGTGAGAAATTCCTGAGCTCGTTCCGATGGTGGAAATTCTTTACAGCTGCATGGTAATGATGGTGATGTATCCTTTACCGCTGCGCAGCAATGTTGGTGATATATGTCGCACGTCACGGCGATTCCTTGAAGTCCGTGAGACACTCAGCCAGATGATCTGCAGTGGTTCCTGTAATCATACGTCTAGGCCGCCGATGGCTTTGAGCTAATTTCGCGCGCCGTTTTTGAGCAAAGTTTACGCTGTTCCTCGCTGTTAAGTTTGGTAACGCGCCGAGAACAATAGTACGCAACCGAGTAATTGTCTTACGTTCGCGGATTAATAAATTGGCCGCCGAAATAAATTGACGCTTCGGTGGAAAACCGCACGCAATCGCGATCCTCGGAAGTGATGAGTCTCGATGGAATATTTTTACTTAAAACATGCAACTTAGCTGACAAACTCCTTTCGTTCCGCTCCCAGCTCACACGATCCTGCCAGGCAACCGCTCCTGTGATGTCTGCACACAGCCTCACACACTTAACCATCACTTCTATAAAAGGTCCACTCCTTCGCGAGTAACACAGTTAGAGGAGAACCGGCCTCAACTCTGCGAACTGTAAAACTGCGATTTTGTTGATTAAATAAAAAAATAAAACCCGACTTATTCGTTCGCCCGCCCGGTCTTCATTCCTCGAAGACAACCGATCAATCCTACTGCACGATCCTGACTGACCCCTGAGGAGCACACCTCCTTCTTTCCTTGCAAAATGGCCGCAACAGTTCATTTCCCTAATTGGTAGAATATCTGTAGGCCACACCCCTAACTAACGCCATGTTCCGTGTTTATTTTTTTTTTGCATCAAGTCCTAAACAGCCATTTTGAAATTCGAAGGGTTTTTATACTGTTATTTTTTTGAGATTGTGAGATTTTAAGAAATAACACTCAAAATTAGCCCATTTCTGAAAAGGGTCCATAATTTTTGTTATAGACGACATTTATTGCCAAGAGTATCAGATTACAGAATCCTGACGCCAAGGGAATTATTTGCACGTGTGTGAACCGTGTGAATTTAAAATTCGAAAATATTTTAGATAAGAGGAAACAAATATTATAATTTTATATGAGAAGTGTGCGTATGGTGCAAATACACTTTGTATCAGGCGAACACATCTCACAATGCTTACCCCATCGCCGCTACTGCTGAGGTTGCGGACTCCAACCAAAAGCCTCGCAATTATCTCGCTGCTGTCTCTAATTTAGTTGTATAGGAGCAATTTCGAAGACCGTAATGAACCTTCATTTCAGTTCGCCCACCAATCCCTGTGCACTTGAAGTTTTGTTCAAACTTCGCTATTACGAAATCCTCTGTACCGCAACCGCGCAGCAAGGATGCGCCGGGAGCTGGAAGGCGGCGCCGGGGTCGACAGTAGTGAAGTAACTAGTGGCGAGTTTCAACTTTCAGTACATCCGAGTACAAGTAACATTGGTGGTGGATAGACACAAAGTCAAACATTAACTGCCTATGTGCGGCACAGGCAATTTCTTACATTGTGGTTTTAGCAACTTCCTCACAATACGCGCGAGAGTTTGACAACGCACTGTTCACGTGACAACGTCTGGCAGTACATTGAATATCGTCCTATTTCAGCACTATATTCAGTGGACAGGCTGACTGTGCTCTACGTGCCGTGTTGTTTGTTACATGTGGAATAACGTGAGACACGAGTTGCGCGTTTGGAGGCTTGCTGTCGCGCACAATACTTACGTTTAAACATTTCCAAGAATGTAATATGGCGACTTGGGAGCTGCACAGTTTTCATAAAGCCCGCTTGTTGGGTTACGTCGGCCAAGAGGCAGTGTACACCGCGCCACCTCCACCGCGGGCGAACCTCCCAACCGCTCTCGCACGCGGTTATTGTTTTTCCTTCTTTTAGAAAAACATGGAAGGCATAACCTACAGCACTCAACAGAAAACTGCATTAGTCGAACCGCACCTCCCTGTGCCAATAGAATGTTTTTTTGGTATTTTATAGTTTAACATTGTTTTCTAGTAGTTCACAGTTACTTTAGCCAAAGTATGATATTATTGATGAGTGTTTTTCTATTTTGTTTCACATATATTCAAAATTGCGAATAACCACCCTACCTATGTTTTAGGCATCATTTGCGATATGAATTGCATACCAGAAGTGTCTTACTGGACTAGACTGGTAACTGGAAATGGCTCTTGGTTGTCTCAATGCTCAGGCGTCTGTGGTGTTCGTTGGCGCAGTTCCGCGACTTACTCATCCCCTTCAGAATTAAAAACTTCATCCCGGCTCTAACTCCGCTGTCTACTATTTTGTTTATGGTCGCTGCGTCCGCAGTCCGACGCTGTTTGCCACCCGCGCCGCCCCCGTCTAGCCCCGCCTCCTGTAAGCTTACTTAGCTTCCCTGAGGCACCGAGTGACTTTAGATGTTGCGGTTAATTGAAGATATTGTACTGGCCGAGGTGCTTGCTCTGTCATGTTTCTGAGCGCTCTTGTATGAGTACGGTTAAATCCCTTTTCAAATTTAGGTTTATCCCTTTTTGTTAGGTCCTTGAGCGTTTTGCCTTTACCGACCAAATCTAACAGTAGTTTTCAAAACTTATAGATTCTTTTTTGAAGATAGAGCAATGTACGTTTCACAAACGCCTAATTAGGCCTAAGCTTCCCTTTTTTCTTTCTTTCCTTCAAGAGGGGCGTGAATGGGCACCTGTCAGGCCGGCCTACGAACGAATTTCAATGGGCGTCGTTCGACACCATATAGGTGGTTCGGCGCCATATTTCACGCTTTCAATAAAAAAAAGCGGTCTTAATTAATATTCAATAATTAAAACGTTCCTTAATATCTAAAACAAAATATTTATTTGTTGAAGTGAAATATTGAGTATATTCGCTAAGTCATAACGTCAGCAAGCAATCAAAACACTCTTTAGACAGTGCAATTAGAAAAATGTTATATGGGAACGCAAACATTTCAAATACATTCTTTATTTTGTTGCTCATTCGAAAGGGTCTTCGACGGAGGCCTAACCCTGAATTTGCGCATTGCCCAAATTGCCCCTTCCGCCGCCATCTTGGATTCTGTTTTTTTCAACCGCTCATATCTCGCGTTCTAATTATCTCACTCGTTGGACTCGTCAGAATTTACTCCTTAACTAAGTCAATGTAAACTTAACTCTCCGATGTAAAGGAAAAAGTTCTCAGCAACAACATTTTAAAATACGAGAGTGTTACCAGCACTGAGTAAGTAACCAGTTCATGGTTTTAATCTAATTCGATTCTACCAAGTAATAGGATGATGGAGTTGTTTGAGCTAGAAGGTCAACTTATATGACGAACTAGCTTTTACCCTATAGCTTTCGCGTGAAATTCGTATTTAAAACGAAGAAAGTAAACCCGCTACCGTACCATTCATTATTTCGGCGCGCGGAACAATTCGTTTGTATGGGAGCCACATTTTAGCGTAACCGGAACTGATTTTATTTAGCCTATCATGTGTGACGTATAGTAAAATGTGCTTTACTAAATTTTATCGAATTCAGATGATCCGTTTAAGAGTTATGGAGGAGCATACATACATACTGAAAAGATTTCTAAAAATAGTCAATTTAGTTTTAATATCATCATAATAGAGTCTACAAACGCAATATCTCATATAACTAAGTAACTTACTCCATGATCATCCCTTACAGATTGATTATTTAGTATTGATAAATAACACGATTCTGACACATTTAATTGTATATCCATATACTCGTAGGTAGGTTTATAGCTACATAGCTCGTACACATAGCTATATTTCTTCATCCCGTGGAATAATCTCGTCTGGTGGGTGGGTGAAGTCTCATGTGCAGCGAAGATGACTTGAAGCGCTCTCGAGTGGCGTATGAGTATGCAGCTCGTGAGGCGGGGTCGAGGGAAGAGAGGGTGGTTAGTTAGCGCGACTTGCCTCGTTAGACAACACACTGCTGCGGAAGCGTATTTGCTTCTACACACTGCGCTACTGACGTTTGAAAACTTTCCATGAAGTGCGACGCTAAAGGAAAATCGGGTAAGATCTCAATGCAGTGAGGATCACAATATCCGTCATTGGTCCATCCAAATTCTACTCCCAACTCCAATCTACAAGCAAAAATAACCCAATTTACAGCGATACGAATCTATGCTTTAATTAAAGTAAGATTTACTCAATGTATGTTTTCCAAATATTACAAAATAAAATAAATAAAATAAGATAACAGAGATTATTAAGATGTCTACGTAATTGTAGATGCGCGTCACGCATGCGCAGGGAATCGTTGATCTTATCAAATAAAACATTTCGCAATGTGAAACGCCTTTAAAATCTAAAAAAAATTACAAAAAATCTGTCTCGTACCTACTTGAGTAATGTGATGTCTTCTTCACGCAGAAAAATAGATGGCAGGGCGAGTAAAGATAAATACATATAATAACTCAGTTTCGTGTATTTATTATGTTCTTTCTTTCTCGCCCTAATGTTTTCCGGTTCTCATTACGCCACATCGGAGCGAGGAGGGCGCGTCGCGTCGGCACGGGTCGATACTATTACCCGCCCGATTTAACTAGGGGCCCTATAAAACTTAGCCCGTGCATTTTATTACCGGCAAATGAGAATTCACATCACAGATCCGTGGAAGCGTTCAGCTTTATTGCTCAACTGCGCGAGCTGAGGATTATGAGTTTACCGTACGTGTACGCACGAGTGTGTGTCTGCCTTCAGCTGGGCGTATTTCCACGAAACTTGCTTCAGACTATGTTTTTACACCCGAAATACACTTGTTATGCGGAAACTAGAAAAATTTAACAATAAGACATTTATCCAACAGTATACTCGTATGAAATATTATGCTCTTGAAAATGGTAGAATATTTACAAATAACACTTTGTAACTTCAGCGACATTTTTTTTATTGATATTTTACATTACATTTCATGATACATTATAGGTATCCTTTCGACTGAAATGACAGCGAAACAATGGTGCACATTTAAACCAAAAAAACTAAATTATTATATGTTATTACTATTAGATATATAAATAAACTTATTTCTATGGATGAAGTTATATTGAATGCGTAAGAATAGGGTGAAAGACAGGAAATTCGGCAGCGGCTAGGGCCGCCCTGCTCACTCCTGCCCTGCCCTACCCGCGCTGCCGGCAGCCCCGCGCGTCGCCTCGGACGCCGGAGCCCACCCCACCCCCCCCCCCCCCACACCCCTCCGGAATCACCCACACGCACCTGAACCTATTGAATGATGTTTTTTACTTGCTTGGAGGGGTTGGCCTTTTCTATCAGTGGAGTACGTTCAAGAATATCCGATTTCGAAAGATCTCTTGAGATGTAATCATGAATTATTGAAAACTACCTGTTCCCGCGGCAAAGCTTCGCGGGAAAATGGCCTTTTACCATCCTTAGACGTGCCAGTGACACTAGGAAATGTAAAACTGTGTCCTCGCTAATCGAACGAGTAGTTCGACTTATAAGCGAACATAGAATCGCGAGAACCAGATGTGCCAGTGACACTAGGAAATGTAAAACTGTGTCCTCGCTAATCGAACGAGCAGTTCGACTTATAAGCGAACATAGAATCGCGAGAACCAGACGTGCCAGTGACACCAGAAAATGTAAAACGGTGTCCTCGCTAATCGAACGAGTAGTTCGACTTATATACCTATAAGCGAACATAGAATCGCGACAACGACGGCGCGGGCGCATAGAGATATATACACATAGGTAGGTCGTTACAGATTTTCCACTTTATTTATTACTTACTAGCTTTTCCCCGCGGCTTCGCTCGCGTGAAATTCGTATTTAAAAGAAAGTAAGTAAGGAAGAAGGTCGAGAATTTGTAGAAATAACTGCCCTAAGATCAAGGGTCAAGGTACTCTGATACCCTGGCAACCAGACGATCATACGCTCCTGTCCCAGCCTGTTTGAAACCTTGTTCTATAAGAAATGTCGACGAAGCTGTGTAAACGCTATGAAAATATTCACCCAGGCGACTGTTTTCCTATAGGTCAATTATTCTCTCCGTGTTGTCCGGAAAGTGCAGTTCTAAGCGCGGTTCGTGCGCGGTGTGCGAGAGTGTTAAGCCGCCTTTCGAGTTGTACGTCAGCCTCGATAGCTCAGTGGTGCAGACAGTCGACTGTTAAGCAACGCTGGGCGCGGTCAGTACTTGGATGGGTGACCGCTCGACCGTTGGGAGGCTGACCGTGGTTCGGATTCCACGTAAAACTGTAGATCCCTTCCCTTCCTACCTTACTCGGTGGTAGGGTTCAACCCGCCCGGGTTGGTACCGCCGCACTGAATGAAACGTCGGTCGAAACGGCTATGTAAATGGTTTGTGTTTTCCGTCCAGTTCAGTGTAGCCGGCACGATCGAAGGGAAGCACTGACACGGCACCTAGTTCACCCGGTGTTATGGGCTGACATCACGGATGTTTTAGGCGATGTAGCCAACCGTCTCAGTTTCCATAAAAAAAATGTTGTTTACTGTTCTCTCGACTGTGCATTTCAGCCCGAGCAGATGCTAGCACTAGCACGCGAGCGGCGGCACGAGCTGCCTTCAAACAATGCTCAGTCTGTCCGCCCGCTCCCACACATCATCCTGGGACCATCTTACATATACAAACCAAGTCTCGATTCTCAATCGCAAGAGATGTTTTCAGAACAGCGATAATTATTTTTATTTATGTAAGTGGAGTGATTAAGTAAACTGTCGCTTAGACGCTCAGATCTTTCATTCTATACGTAAGAGGTAAATGGGAAAGAAAAATAAACAGTGTTTTTGTTACGACGTAAGAAAAAATAAACATGTTGGCGATTACTGTGAAGGAGATAACTTAAATGATAACTAACTTTGGAATGTTGTGTCATTTCTGGGCCACATTTAAATGATAGCAGTGATTAGGATCACCGATAACTTTGAACTTTTTACATCCAATGAGAAAACACATATTATTTTGGACAAAGTGATTCAAATGTTCGTTCGTGTTCTTTAAAGCCTATTATAAAGTCTATTTGTCTGCCTGCCCGTCCGTCCGCCCGTCTGCCCGTTAGATGGCTGTATCTTTGGAACCGTAATAAACAGCTAGTTGAAATTTTCATAGAACATGTTATTTTGGCGGATATAACAACAAATAATAACAAAATTAAAAAAATTAAAGGGGTCCCCATACAAGAAACGTGTTTTTTCAAAGTTTTTTTTTGTGGTGCGGAAACCTCGGTGCGCCAGTCCGACTCGCACTTGGCCGGTCTTTTTTTTCTCGAATTACAACCGAATTTCTTGAGTTAGTATCGGCTATCAGCATCACAACTGTCTCCGGAGCGCTGATTTCGATCTCCACTCTCAATGAGTATCTCGCAGTGCAATTTTGGTCATTCTTATAATTTTCCTTTACTCAGAGGTAAACATATTAATATTTCAATTTGTAGTGATTGTATACTTGGGCAGAAAATAAATTGTAAAAAACCGCCTTCAAAAATGTATGAAATAAAAAAATAAAAATCGAACCCTAGAGTTGAAGGCGGTCGGTTATTTTTGCTTGCTTTAGCACCACCGCCTTGAACTCTAGGGTTCGATTTAAATTTTTTTATTTCATACATTTTTGAAGGCGGTTTTTATATTTTTTTAAATAGTTTTTTATTTCACAGTTTTTTTAGTAATTTTTATTTGCTATTAATGTACTCGGCGGAATCCGCCGAGTACATTATTAAAATTCCGCCTCGCTTTCCAATACGATCTTGACCAAAAAAAAAAATGGGACCACCTTGGAGCTAGACTGAACCGAACACAAAAAGAATCATCGAAATCGGTTCACAATTGGGGAAGATATTGCTGAACATACATAAAAAAAAATACATACAGCCGAACATAGAACCTCCTCCTTTTTTGAAGTCGGTTAAAAAGAAAAACTACCGTATGTAGTTTATATTTAATGCACGCTAGTACCTATACAGATGAATCTCGCGGATAGAGTTTGGAAATGAACCCTGCTCAAATATTTATCAGTTACTCGCGAAGGCAAATAAAACGCGCATCCGATACACCCGCGCGCCGTCTGCTCCGCGCTACGCCCGTACGTTTTCTTACTCGTACACTCCACCCACGCGCAGCGCAATCAAGTAAGTACATATGACAAATCGGAGCGCAGTGTACTGCCAATAGATGCTAAACAAACAACAACAACAACAACAATCGCAGAGACAACGGGTTAGGTAATCTTGACAACATCCACCGACAACAAAACATTGAAGTGGCAAAAGTCACGTTTATAATCAGCAGTCTTCGAGCACTTCACGCTTTTTCGTTGGTTTGACTAAATAAATAAAACAAAAACCGCCTTCAAAAATGTATGAAATAAAAAAATAAAAATCGAACCCTAGAG
This sequence comes from Nematopogon swammerdamellus, assembly GCA_946902875.1. NCBI lineage: Eukaryota > Metazoa > Arthropoda > Insecta > Lepidoptera > Adelidae > Nematopogon > Nematopogon swammerdamellus. The sequence goes on along the minus strand of OX336333.1, from coordinate 24,479,873 downwards.
TTGAAGGCGGTCGGTTATTTTTGCTTGCTTTAGCACCACCGCCTTTAACTCTAGGGTTCGATTTTTATTTTTTTATTTCATACATTTTTGAAGGCGGTTTTTATATTTTTTTAAATAGTTTTTTATTTCACAGTTTTTTTAGTAATTTTTATTTGCTATTAATGTACTCGGCGGAATCGCTCGGCCTTCGGCCTCGCGATTACGCCTCGCTTTCCAATCCGATCTTGACCAAAAAAAAATGGGACCACCTTGGAGCTAGACTGAACCGAACACAAAAAGAATCATCGAAATCGGTTCACAATTGGGGAAGATATTGCTGAACATACATAAAAAAAAATACATACAGCCGAACATAGAACCTCCTCCTTTTTTGAAGTCGGTTAAAAATGGTAATGGCAAGGTAACGTTCGTGAAACGCAGAAGCGCGGCGGGCGGCGACGACGCGTATTTGGAAAATATACCCTTACTTACCCAACGCTCCATAGTGTTGAGCTCGGGTATACATTCAAGAAGTAGCAAAGCAAGTTTGTCACTTGAAAATATACCCGAGCGCAACACTTTTCTCGGGTATACTTTTTTTTTTTTTGGAAACTGACACTTTTGGCTACATCACCTACAACGTCCGTGATGTCAGCCCATAACACCGGGTGAACTAGGTGCCATGTCAGTGCTTCCCCCTTTGATCGTGCCGGCTACACTGAACTGGTCGGAAAACACAAACTATTTACATAGCTGTTTTGACCGACGTTTCATTCAGTGCGGTGGTATCAACCCGGGCGGGTTAAACCCTACCACCAAGTAAGATTAGGAGGGAAGGGACCTACAGTTTTACGAGGAATCCGAACCTCGGTCAGCCTCAAACGGTCAGCGGTCACCCATCCAAGTACTGACCGCACCCAGCGTTGCTTAACATTCAATAGCGACAGTTGACTGTCTGCACCACTGAGCTATCGAGGCTGACAGCGACGCATCTTCTATATATTAACCCTAACCTAATGTTGAGGCGGCGCATGTCATTTTTGTTTGTCAATTAAATGTTCTTTCCTTTTTCCTTCCTCCGAGAGACCGAAGATCGCCGTGCCGTCGCGTTGACGTCGGGTATATTTAAAGTGCCTGCGCGCGCTTTCCTGCATTTGAAAGCATACCCGACGACGCCAGCGCGGTCAGTGACGTCACAAATGTTAGGTGAAGGTACATTTTAAAGTGCTTAATTTTCACTGTTTGTGTTTGAAAATATACCCGACGCTAGCGCGGCCAGTGACGTCACGAGCGTTGGGTAAAGGTATATTTTCCAAATAAGCGGCGACGACGCGGAGTTACTCCACATCAGTAGCTCGTGAAAGTTTTATGTCGCATCGCCGCCGCCGCCGCCGTGCAGCTTTATAGCATTTAACGTGCCTCGCTATTATTTATTTGTCACAAACGCCAGATTTTAAAATATTAATATTAGGGATGCGAGCGAGGACGTGCAGCATTGAGATAAATAAAATAGCGACGGGAGTGGTTTCCGCCGTATACTTTGTTTCTGTCTCCCTCCGGTCGCGCTCCTCTAATGTGTATGAGTGCTCTAGTGCGTTCATCGCACAATATCAATCGTCGTGGACGAATTGTGTGCGTTCGCTACAAGAAGATACATGTGACAGCTGTCAGTATAATACAAAGCTGCGTAGATGATATCTCTCTTCATCATCAGTAAACTGTATGGTCCTCAACTGCTGTCACGTGTATCACGTCTCTGAAGATGATAAAGATAGTAGAAAGTAGGTAGCCTGATTGAGTCCTAAAATTAACTAACTATAAGCAGATTGTTCAAGTCTAGGCTCAGGGACGCGTCGTCGCGTCGCGTCGTCTGGAAATTATTTGCGTGATGAAATGAGCTAACATGACATGCCTGTATGTAGCAGACTAATAAATTGTTGTAGGCGTCCCGTACGCGCTCAACCCGAATCCCCTTGCCCCGGGACGCCGCCGTGCGTCGCCGCGTCACCACCGTCGCTCGTCGGCAGAGTGTGGCAACCTCAACGCGCGAGGATTCGCTTTAAACGCTGTTATTAACGTCACACAACCGTGGAGGCGAATACTATTTAAAGAATTGTTGTACAATGGTTGACATCCGGGTTTTATACAGCAACTTTGTTTTATAGGGCGTGCGACATCAGCCTTTATTCAATCTGATGCCTAAAGACAGTAGCAAGTACGAATCAGTACACATTTTCATCCTCATCGTATAAACCATTCGTTGAAATCAGTGAATCATTAATTTACTATTGTTTAATGTGGCCATAGTTAAATGTGAACAATTTACCCTCAGTCACACGCGCCTGTCTATAAAGTGAAGGTGCACGCTATTTAAATTGGAAACAAAAAAATCATCTGTAGTTGGATTATGTTATGTACTTTACAAAAGAAAATCGATCGACTAACCGTCAGTTGGGGTCAAGGCAGAGATTTAGAGTGCTTGTATGGCTTCAGCGCCGTGAGGCTTCCCGAGTAGAACTTGGGGTGAGATGGCCATCGTATCGTTTAACACAGACATGAATATCTCCAGGCTGTAGCCGTGTTTCTCATTTCCATTTGTATACAGCGTTAGTTATACACAGAAAACGTATCAGGCAACAATACAAATTTATAAATTAGACAACTTTTGACGAAGCAATAGTGGTACCACCAGTGGCGGCTGGTGACTTCAGTGACCGGTAGTGCGCTAAGTACCTACCTAGGTACTTAAATACCAAATTTCCCAACACATTCCCGTCATGTTATTTTAAGATCGGTACTTCCGAATTTTTTAAACGCCTGCGTTTTATTATGTACGTACCCAAAACTCAATGAGTTGCAAAAAACAAGAAAAAAAAAATCCAAACAAGTTTTTAACTCATTTTAGTACCTTTATGAACACACCCATAGACCACAACACTAACTGCAGCTTTCAAAAAGAAAACAGTAGTAATGTCCCAAAAATACTTCAAAAAAATATATAAAAATAAAAGCATTTGAAACGTTGGAATTGAACCCGGGATCACCTGATTGCAAAGCCTTACTTTTTACCAACGCTTAGGCAAATATCGATCACTTAATTCCAGTATCACGTGACAGAAAGCACAAAACCTAACCATATCCAAATTTAAATATTCGCGCGCTAACGGGTATGTGACATCACATGACAGCGCGCTGACTCTAGGCAGACGGACTCGTGCAAAACGAATCGCTCGCGACGTGTCGCACGCGCGGCTATTCACGATATAGCGTCCTTGTTTGGCGCTCGTGCGCCGCACGCAGAACTCCATTTCGGCCCATACTGTTTCTATGAAGTATCTTTTGTCTCACGCGCCAGCGGTGTTTTGCCGATCCGCATACATTCCGTATGTGAGACCCGCGTGCGTTACTCGATTCCGCACGGGGCGCGCGTTTAAACGCAAAAAAGTGCCTTGTGGTCTATAAAATAAGGTCGAATTCACATTCGTATTTATTTGGAGTACGATCATTATGGTTTTAATGTAGGTATGTTGTAAGATATTATTTATTTTGTGTGAAGTGAAGACTTCTCGTGGTATGGTAGTGCGGCGCACGAGCGCACTTTAGGACCAGCCGCCAGTGGGTACCACATGTACCTACACTCGTCAGTTTGCGATATTGTAGTCGTAGCAGTCAAATTGGTACTTAAACAAGCTCAAACCTATAAGTTTAAAAACTAATCAGACTCCATTTCTCTCAATTTGACTGCCCATCTCGTAACATAACACGAGATAGGGTGTGAAAATTCTTTACTTGGAGGAAGCGGGCGAAAGTGAGCATGGGCACTTAAATTTAGGATGATGGATAAGGTGTAAAAACGACAAATAGGAAAGCAAGGCGGAGATGTTGTCACTCCTCTTGGATTCTTGTCCAGTCACTTTAATTTGGGCGATCAAACAGACAACCGATCCGGTTCAGCACCTTCCACGAGCTTTTCAAGATTAAGTTCTGCCATCCGAACCTCCTCGCAAACTATTCAGTACCAGCGGTGAGAAGTTGGCTGCGAGCAACGCCACGCGCCGCCGCTCCAAACTCTTCGGCAGACACTTCAATCATTGATGCTTCTTGTTAATTAGATACGATCAATTATAATATAAGGCAGCGATAAACTTGTTGCTGGTTGTTGAGGTTAGGAGAAAAGTGTAAATACCATAGGAGAATAAAACCTGGAGAAAGTGAGTAGTAGATTAGTGATTCATTTTTTGACAACAGCTATCGAAGACAAAGACAGCAAAATCAATCATCATGACTTCTTGAATTATGAAATATCGAATCAAACCAGTGAATGGTAAGAATGTGGTCAAATTAATCTAAGTCTACGTCAACCATCCATTCATACATAACGTAGAGTAAGGTTGTTAAAATTTTTCCAACACTACAGCCACTATACCCACTGTACGAGCATTGTCCGTCCATCAAATCGGATAAATGTCGTGTCTCGCTCTCCCTCTGCGTTGCTGAATAAAGGGTAGTGAAGTCCACACGACCGACGACCGACGACACCCCAGCGGGAGTTGTCCGTACTCGCATCAAACCCATCTGCATTGCTGCCAAAGTGAAAATTAACAAGACCGAGTGACTCCTGTCCTGTACATCGATGGCGGCCGACTGGGGAGACAGAATACGCCGTCCAATGAGTTTTCCAATTGTACCCCGGTTCCACTTTCCGGGAATGCTGCCCTCCCGCCCGCCTCCCTACGTCCTTTTATCTAATTGCTTTCATTTTTCTCGTACGTACTTCATACGTGAAATACCTGAACACACAAGGCCAAAATATATGACGTAACCCACTGTGTATTATTTATACTTGCGGATAATGTTATTCTTTATTACAAATTTGACAGTCTCGTTTATGTGACAAGCTCTTTCACACCTTATCCGGGGTGTAGTGTCGTTCGTTGAAATAAGGTGCCTAGTCAGTAGGTATGACGTAGACGTAGGTATCTACGTCTAAAATGTATTTCGGTTAATCGGTATACCACATTTTATTTAGACACACAGGTGAACTCCTCGGACGTCTTGTTTGCTAACGAAAGACACTTCTGCGATGTGGAAGCGACCTGTCCTCTCTATGTACCTATGTTCATCAATTAAATAGTAGACCGCTGGCGGCGTCCTCTGAAGCCTGACCAAACAGGCGGCGGTATCTCTATATATGCATGTGTATTACATACAAACAGCCGAGTAGCACGATGCACCTGTACACCTGCTCTGCCATGCAGTCTGCATTTCCACTTTTTGTGTCGACAGTAAATTGCAGTTTAACAAAAATTCCTTTCTGATTTCAGCGTTTAATTTTAAAATTAAACAATTTATCCCCTGTCCCTCGCGCCTGGCTATAAAGTGTAGGTACACAAAAAAGTCAAAACGTTTCGGTGCGTTCGTTGATTTCAGTTGAGTTCGCTCGTTGATTTCGGTTGAGTTCGCTTGTTGATTTCGGTTTAATGTTTTATGATGGATGGCGCTTCCGAGTAACCGGGCTCGCGACTTCATTTCACAGGTGTTCAACAGTCGTGATCGACGCTGCGTCCGCCGAGAGCGCTCAGACAGCGTCGGGCGGGCACCACCAGTCTAACGACTATGAACGCCCTGAAATCTCGCGGCTTACACAAATATCCCCCTATTTGTTTTACGACTCAAGCTCTAATCGCCATATCGCAACATATCGACTACCAACACGCACATACATTCAGACTCGCAGATCACACCGAGACATAATTCCATAACGATCGCTATGGAATCGGCGGTCAACTCGTTACGAACTTGTGTAAGTAATTTGCGCTCGCAGCTAGCGCCCCCGCGCCGGGGGAGCTCGCCAATGTTATGTAAATACTTTTGTGATTGGCGGGATATTTCCTTCGAAATATTTATCGAGGCGCAAGGCGTATTGTTGCCCTGATCTGCGCTCCTCCCCCCGCCTCCCCCTCGCTTCCTGAACAGAATCTCCCCTCTCTTCCCAATGCAAATTTCAGCGTCTCCAGTCGAATGAAAAGTGGCCGGAGCGAGGCGGTCGCGGTGCGGACTGCGGGGGGCGGTGGCCGAGACGTTCTTTGTGGGCTGCGCGCTGGCGATGACACCCTCCGTGCTTTGCGCTATACCATAAATATTATATTATGCAGAATATTTTGTAAATTTATTTCCGGTTGTCTTATTAATTTAATAATTTCTCAGTTTATACTCGTACATTTATTTTGACCATAACTGTTGTACCGACTTTGTTCCGTCCGATGAATTTCTTTGAGACCGAAAGAATAATGACGAAGAATGAGATCGCGCACGCTAAATCTTCAGGTGTCTAAGATGGTGGGAGTATAGCGCGCACTAGCTGCTGCTCCACTCTGCCGGTGGAATTAGTACGCGAGCATAGACCGCAGCTTACTTACTACCCTGTTGCCATCGGCATATTTAGCGTGCGCGATCTCTATAAGCCCGAAGACATTCAGAGGATTTTCCGGCTGGCGGTAAATTGTATTAAGCTCCGGCCGGGGAATACCGACCGGAAATTCCGGTGAGTGTTCGGGCTAGCACGAGGCGACATTAGTGACAACTCTAAATTTATAAACTTGTAACTATAGCTTGCACCGGCCCGCCATCCCTCGCCCTAACAGCACAGAGCGAGAAATCGGTCGCGGCTCTGCGTACAGCATACCCATCGCCAATCGCACAACATAAGCACCCACACCATGCTGCTGTTTATAGCTAGGTACATAACGCATGTGTGTTGCGCGATTACTAAAACAATGTTGATTAATTTCGTGATAAATTATAATGTATGTAGTTTGCTTGTGTCACAGCATGCGGCGGGTGGTGGAGTGGTCTGGGCATCGGCTTCTCTTGCGAGAGGTCCGAGGTTCAAATCCGGTCGGCGTGTACCAATTAGTTTTTTATGACGGATACGTGCACACCTACACCTGCTGCTTCACCGTTCGGAACCGGTGTAAAATTGCAGGTCCCTTCCCTTGACCCTTACTAGTTAGGCTATAATTGTAGTCGACTGTGTTGTCCTCTAGTCCAGTATAGCCAGTAATCCAAAGGGAAGTCTCCGGTATGGAACCTACCTTCTCGGAGGTGATATTGGCGGGTCGGAGCATGTACTTTGGCCCCTCTGACTCAGCCACCCATACCGGATTACATGAAAAAAAATTACGAGGTACTTATCGCAGCCGCAAACACCACCGCCGTTTGTATGTGTGTATGTATTTTAGTTGTTGTCGAGCGCTTGGCTCCAAATATCGCTCTAGTTGGTATTCACGTCGATATGCGACATTCCTCCTGCACCCCTCCCTCCCGCCCTCCCCGCAGAGGGAAAACAATTTCCCGCCAACCTCGCCGATACATCTCGCGCATTGCCCAAAACGCTATCTTTTATCGTCTGCTGGATACCGATACTTACTCTACGCGAAGACGGCGCGGAGGAGGAGGCAGCGAGCTTCGTGGCATCCCAACTCCCCACACATTGTAGCTGGGAAGATGGCTGCGATATTTCCTCTGAATACATCCTTTGTATCGGAGGAACGCCAGGAGACAACCCTTTGTTAGAAAGGAGAACGCTACTTATGAATTAGTGTAATTTGTGTGTTTAAGGTTCAGCAGTACCAACAATCGGTATTTTTCTCCTAAACCACTGTTAGTTTGATGTTAGACAAATTGCTTTGAAGAAAATGGCTTTCTACAAGACATCTTCCCAACAAGGAACCTAAAACACAATAGGATCTATTTTACTTGATAGAAAAAAATCGCTAAGTACCTATGCTCTCGAAAATTCGGAAAATCCATGTTGCCGTGCCGTCCATCTTCGTTCATGTAATTTTACATAATAGGAAAAACGATTTCTTTTATTTAATTACGCAATTATATGTTTATTGATTCTGCACTTACGTCCTCCAAACACACAGTGGTTTACGAGAAACATCAATCGGGAGAATCAAATTTTTAGGTTTCCGTATCTTAGATCACCGACTAACATCACATGAAAGCTTAATATTGTTAATCAAGAATTTTCATTGTCTCTGTTTCTGTGTTATACACCGTGTCCCAAAACTTAACGTCAAGCGGGAACCAGGGAGTAGGCCAGTTTATGACTACCCAGGGAAAAATAAGAAAAAAAAATCTGAGTCATTTGTTTTTTTAGAAAAAAATTTAACTGAATATTTTTTTGGTAAAACTACAGGCATTCTGGTTTTGTTTGGGATACTGATCAATAGCAGAGTTATTTAGGCTACCAAAAAATTTTTTTTAACAATTATATTTGCAAATTTGTAGTCGTAGTACCTAAAAATTTCAATTTTCTACGTTTCTCAAAAAATGCTCATATAATAAAAAACAAATGACCCCGATTTTTTTTCTTATTTTTCCCTAGGTACTCATAAACTGGCCTACTCCCTGGTTCCCGATTGACGTTGGTTTTTGGGACACCCTGTATATACATAATATACATTATAAGAATGGCAAGGGTCATACATAATTATTGCCCATGCAATTTCTTCCAGTTAATACATCGGTGGCGATGATAGCTTATTTCGCTGGAGCAGCTTTGATGGAGCGTAAATGCGAGTACGTAAGCGGATGTGAAACAGTTGCGCGGCGCGCACGGATTGTGCGGAACGTGCCGAAATTATCAACGCTGTAATTGAATGACCGCGTCCTGCGCCCGCAGCTTCGCTTCAACCGATGCAGGCCAGGCGCATCGACGAAATAATCTCGTTGCGATTGCAAAAGCCCACCCGCTCCCTCCACTCCGCCGCCTCCACCACCGCCGGTGCAATCTTCGACTGAATCCTTTCTCGCCTGTGACGCCGACTAACCGCTTACGTGCAGAGACTCCGACAACTGGCGGTGGCGACAACGTGCAGATAAATCATTTTGTTACGGTGCTTCTACACCTATGTAACTTGCCGTATATGCAGAGCCATCTCGGGTCACTTGTCACGTCACATCAGTGTGAACCGTCAGCTTAGGCAAGACTTAAAACGATAAACCAGCGCGAACACATCGGCGAGCGAGAGATAAGATAACGCAACTCCACCGTGAGAGTGGGACGAGCACCGCGGGAAATTCATATAGGATACAAAGTCAAAACTAAAACAGTCAACACAAACTAAACTAAAGTTGTGTATAGTCGACATTTGAACCTTTGAGCAAGACGAACTGACTTCGCCAAATGCTTAAAATGTGCGGTCAATCAGTGTATCGACCACGGCGCACCTTCGTGGGAAGGCTGACCTCCCACCAGACAATGGCGGCCGACACAAACACCACTGAACCTTTATTGAATGTAAACACGATAATACTAGATAATGGAGGAAAGTTCCGCATTGGTAATACTAGCGCCATATTGGAATTGCGAAAATATTCGTTTGACCGCAGCCTCATTCCGTGATATTCAACCGATCCTAGTGATTATGGAACGAAAATATGCGTTCTGAATCAAACTGGGTTCATTTAAGTAATCAAGCTCGTTTTATTAAGGAAAGGATCAATATTGGTGTTATATTTATGAGATTCTTGTTTATATATAAGGGACAGCGAACAGAAGGCATTATACGAATAAGTTTATGTGTAGAACGACTTGGAGTTGTTTGCTCTTATTAAGCTAAAACATTTTCTGCGATGTCCAGAAACAGTCTTTTCATACTCGTACGCCAAGTAATAAAATTATATGGTGAAGAAAAAAACAATGCAATTTATTCGACAACAATATAAAAGAGATATGAATGTCGGTATTTGTGTAGCAGCAGACAAAGTCTGGCCTAGAGTCAGACTCGCGTCATTGTTCCCAGGACAATGCGCTGGTTGGCGGGGCGCGGGGTCGCAAGTCCCACATCTCACTATTTCTCCCGGGGCGTTCGTTCGCCTCAACATTTCATATCCATTATCGTGCACCTTCTCTAATCCTACATGTGCTAAAAGTCTCGGATGCTTCCTTCAGCTGCTTTTAGCAGCATTCGCTTTCCTCTCCGTAATGCTAGCGAAAAACATTCATTTTTCACCTGTCTTTTCGAGGCTACCTGCTTGATGAAACTTCGGGCGGAAATATAACTACTGCAAATCTGATTGTGTGTGTAATCTGTTCCTACCATTTTTAGGTTTCAGTTTCAGAATTGACTTCAGTTTCAGTTATTAATGTGGAACGTTTTAACCTTGTATTAATTTAACGTATACATTCCTATCTTTGTCTGTGCGACGAATAATTGGTCACGATCCACGAAGATATGTAAAATGTGTTATTAAAGTGAATTCATTAAGCAAATAAATAATTTTCAGTAAACAAGCATAATATGATATTCATAAAACGTTCTCGTATTTTTATTTTCGTATTCGCTGAGTAGAATATCGAGTACTTATGCCGCGAAATTCGAAACCACGATCAAAGCCAATGTTGTTTTATTTGGTCGCTTCATAACGGTATAATGGTATATAATTAAGTCTTATTATAACAGAATTATTTGACATTAAAATTATTTCATTAAGACCGCATCTGCCTCAAATCTTAAACTTCATGTACCACAAAATTCTAATTTAACTTACAGCTAAGACTTGTCACGTCATTTGATGTACTGAGAATAAAGATTTTAGATACTTTTAGTGTTTGATCTTTCTATAAGAAGCCTTCAAATCATCCTACATTATGTCGACTAAAGTGCAATGGAGACATACAGAAGTAGTGTATTTAATGATTGCGCTATTTCAACAATTTCAAATCAATTTGCAAGGCAGCAAGATATTTCCAGAAGACTAATAGTCTACAATCTCGGAAGATTGCAGCGTCTCCTCCAGACTGTAATAAGGAAGGAGATCGGACGGCACTCACTCGGGGCCATTAGCGGCCATCAGACTAATCGTCGACTGCAGAGGGACATGTCCGTCCGTCTCCCATTTGTTCGGATTGCCTCTAGCCCACGAGCTGACTCAGGAACGTAGCACCAACGACGTAGCTCTCCTAGCTCACTTGAAAAGCTTGGTTTTAACCTGCTGTATAATGTATTGCGTTGTAATTCGAAGATTACAATATAGTAAGTACATGTAATAAAATTCAGATACATGCAACGAATGTATCTGTGTTAGCCTGTTTGAAACCCACCTGATTTTTTTTATTATACGATCCACTTCTCCCAAATATTCTTAATATCAATTTTGTATTTATTCGAATGGCTCCAAAGGATCTTTGCTATCGACTGCTGCCTAGAAGTCGGGCATAGGAATATCTTAAAACATTTTTACATTTCGAGTAACACCGCAGTTATTGCATACGCCTACTTTTAACATTTTGTGAACTTAGGTTCATATTCCGACTCGAGTGGTAGTTTCGCCGATAGAATTCACGGATACTACTAGTTTAGTTGACTGCTTTCTATGTATATTACGATTCGACATACGTATGCATTAGCTTGTCGCGTCGCGTGTAGCGAGGGAGGGCTGGCGGTGAGCAATCACCTTGATTGATATCACAGACAGTCCGCTGTTTAATTAGTTAATTAGATTGTAATTCGAAACGGACAGCAGTACATATTATCGAGCACATGCGTTATACTTTACACACAGTTTATATATCGAATATATATTTTGATATTGAAATATCTATAGAGATAAAAAATATACGACTATGGAACGGCATAAGCAGTGGGATATAATTATGACAATGTTTTTCGGTTACCGGGTATAGATACTGAACACGACTCACTTTGTTTGTCGACGTTTCGTCCCATATACCGCGTAACCGAAAAACATTGTCATAATGTGTAATAGCGGTAAAAGCCTGAACGAACATAGTGGGATATAAACTCAACAACTCATCAGTTAATAACGTTCAGTACCTACATAACATAACACATCCACTGTCATGTCAGGGCAGGTACGTCGCTTAAATTATGCGACCACCTCGGGGTCCTCGGAGTCGAACTGTCGCACGACATAAACTTCCGGCGCCATATAGAGGGCAAGGCCAAGCAGACTTCTAAAAAGCTGGGCGTACTCAATAAGGTGCGACGGTACCTCACGCCTCGGGCCAAAGGCTGCTTCTGTATTCTATTCGGTCCAGGACCTAATCTCGCTGCTCACGGTCCTGCTGGCATGGCTCAGCTAAATACCAGCTTGCGCCGCTAGACTCAATCCAGCGTCGAGCCGTGCGACTAGTGGGTGACCCCGACACGTGTCCCGCGATCTAGAACAACTTCGTAGGAATGTCGGCGCCCTAAGTGTGTTCTATCGCTTATTCCATGGGGAGTACTCGGAGGAGCTGTTGACGCCATACTTTCCACCTCCACAACGCGCACAGGACAGAGACTGCATCCCTACACGCTGGACTTACCGCGGATGGGTACCAATCGGTACAGCAGATTTTTCCTCGATAGAACTGATAAACTTTGGTATGCTATCCCTGCCCACATATTTCCCCCCAAGTACAATCTTGGGTCCTTCAAGAGAGGCACCAGCTGTCAGGCCGGCATTGGCAACCCATACGTGCGACCGAATGTCCATGGGCGTCGTTAGAGACCTTATGCGTGGCTCGGCGCTATATGTCGCGCTTTTTATTAAAAAAAAAACATGGAAGAGACAGAGATAGTTGATTGCTGATTTTTTTTTACACAAACAAACTTAATATCTAATGTACATGAGGTGTAAAGGCGGACTTATTCCTTTCAGAGATTTCTCCTAGTGGACCTTTGGATATTTTATTACCACTTTCAATAAAATTATTTCATTATCTTATCATACAAGTTAATGAACCGGCCATTCCACATAAATTTTGGTCTTTCGAATCGGATTAGCATTGTGGTTTTTTATACGAGTAGATACCTGACCTCTCACATTTGATCTCTCTTGTCCTATAATAATGCAAATTAACAAAATCAAGTTGTAAAAAAACAGTGGTTCTTAAGACAGAAAAAAATAATGTGTAATAAATAGATATAAAACGCTAATGTGTGTTGTGATGTCGAAATTATACTGATTTCTAGTTTTATATTATCTAGTGAACAAGAACAGACCTAGAGGAGCGCTGGACGGGACGTATGTGTACACTTCCGCACTATTTTGTATTTTCCAACGTGTAAAATATAAGCAAGCCCTCACAACACGAGAAAAGTTACGAGTTTAATATAAAAGGGCGGAGTCGCTATCTCAAGACGCACCTCACGCGGCGGGTAACAGATCGAGTTCGCCCAAAACACGCACCTCATATTGCCGGGCGCGTTATCTCGTCGACACAAGTAACTGCTCCCTCGCACGAGGCTAGACGCGGCATAAGTAACGGCTCTGCTCAGTTTTAGGTTTCCGTACCCCGTACGGAAGCCTACTACGCAGCCTACGCCGCGCCCCGTCTGTCTGTTCGTCTTACCTGTCCGTCCGATGTTTGGAACCGTAATAGATTGAAATTTTCATATGTGTTATGACGGATATCCAAACAAATAATAAAATACAACAAAAAGTAAAAAACCGGCGAAGTGCGAGTCGAACTCGCGCACCGAGGGTTCCGTATCGCAATGCCATGGTCAGCGGTCCGAATATGAATCAAAATATGATTTAACACTTTTCAGTTCTAGTTATTTTTTTCTCAAATGGTATTGTATTAAACTCAAGACAGTAGATTGAGCAACAATCTCAATAATTTCAGGTTTCAAGAGAGATAACATTTGAGTTCCATGAAATTGTGTCAAAAAAAGTAATCTTCATTGCACTACAGAGCGCTCTCGTCACCCCTTCTTGCCGCATACAATCGTGAAAAAAATAAAAACTAAAAGTCAGGCTAAAAAAATTACGATGTTTGTGCTTATGAGCTGAGAAATCGCTTAGTGGTATATTTTAGTGGTAATATTATACTGTCGACCTAGGACAGCCTGTATATAAGTCATTGGCCCGGTCCGGGGTATGTTCCGGGTTAGGTAGGAGTATGTAGGTACAACAAACTATGAGCAGGAAAAGAATAAGGTTATAGGCACGGCGAGCGTCCTGTTGGTTGTCCCATGTTGTTCACCCTGCATCCTTATTTATTCGCCTTTTAATGCGGGTTTCTCTAGTTAAAACACATTTGGAACATGGCAACTGATAATATTATGTTGTAGGTGGTAGGGGGGAGGGTGATATAAAAACAGTAAAGCCAATTAAAAAGTTTCGCTTTTTACAAATTTGAGTTCTATCCTAAGCTACAAGTAAGTATTACATGGGGAGCATTACAGCGTGTGTGAGGGTGTGCGTGGGAGGTAGGATGGTGAGGATGGTGTTAAGTGACAAGCTATATGATATTGCCACGCTCTGCGAATCTGCGAATTGATGGGCGGGCGGGCTGAGCCGCGGCGGGCGGGGCGGAGCGAGGCGCGGCCTTATCGCAGGCTCCGCTCTCGCGGAGCGGGTGGAAGGCGATACAGTGCGCATCGGACGGGATCTTCAATCATTCATTCATACACATATTTTATCCGGGAAGCGTATCGAAGGCGCGCCGCGTGGCTCGGCGTCGCGCCCGGGCGTGCAAGCCACTTTTTGCGGATCAAGCGAATATACCTAAGCAATATTGTATGAGTAGGTTTAGAACTCGCTTAAGTTATTGCCCTTTTTTGTCTGTATCACATCTGAGATTTATATTAAATCGGCATCCGGACTCAAATATGTATATGAACTGAAGAACAACTGGAACCCTGAATGTTCAACATGCTAGAATCTGTACTATTAGACTAAGTTAGGTTACTCTAATAATACCTTGGGTCATCCTCACTTAACAATTTTGTTATTTATTACATTGGCATTCTGTAGAACAACTAGTTTTTAAAGCTTAAGAAATGAATTCGGCGTAAACAAAAGGAAGCATGAATGTTCAACCTGCTAGAATCCCTAATATTAGGCTAAGTTAGGTTACTGTAATAATACCTTAGGTTATCCTCACTTAACCATTGTGTTATTACATGGGAATTCTGTAGAACTATTAGTTTTAAAGCTTAACAAATGCATTCGGCTTAGGTACAAACTTCGTAAAGCCCCCTCTACAATCGGTCGCCTATACATGCACATGAATGGGTTACTATAGTTAAACGGAAGTATGTAGAGATTGCTTGTATCGTGGTGTGGTTATAGTACCCTGCGCTACGAGGTAATGTACCCTACGCTGCGAGGAGCTGGGTACTTGCGGTGTGTTCGCTCAGTATGCGGGCGGCGGCGGCCGCGCCCGCCCGTCGTCGCGCCCCGCGTCCGCGGTCGGAGGCTGCGATAGATTTTTATTGCGGTGTTCGCAGGTGAGCGGATCTTCCGCCCGCCCTAGGATCATTCGGCGCGGCAGAGGCGGCTCGTTAGCACATAACCTTTATAGTAGTATGGAATAGAAATTTATTGAACACCAGTAATTGAAATGCACAACTAGAAACAGCGAACAATAGAGCGTAAAGGCAGACTTTTTTTTAGGTTTCCGTATCCCGTACGGCAGCCTATTACTAAGCCTCCGCCGTCTGTCTGTCCGTCCGTCCGTCCGTCCGAGGGCTGTATCTCTTGAGCCGTAATAGGTAGCCGGTTGAACTTTCACAGAATATGTGTTACTATGGCAGATATAACAACAAATAAGAAAAATAAGAAAATGTTAAAAATTAAGGGGGGCTCCCGTACAAGAAACGTATAATAAAATCGATTAGTCACACAATTCAATAATAGATGGCGCCACAGGCTTTTATACATTGCATTGTTATAGCCGCTCAATTGCCAACGACCTCATCGAGTTGCTGTCATTTTCCTACCGTAAATTGCTATCGACCTCATTGAGGTTTCTCTCCGATCGTCCTACTTCGAAGTTAAAATTCAAAGACCATGCCACCTGAGCGGATAGGCGGATAGATACGGAAGCCTCCGCGCGCGAGTAAAACTCGCACTTGACAGATTTTTTCAGTCAACCTTTATCTCAGCTACTACGACATTCATATGGTGAGTGCCGTTGGTTTGTAAGTCTCAAGCGGATTATGTAATGTTGTTATGTAAACTAACATGGGTGGCTGTGCCGAGAGACCAATGATGCAGTTGACAGGAGCCAAAATTACCTCTCCTCGCGAAACTTCGCTCAGTTAGACGCCATGCTAGGAGATTACACGTCATTTGAAGACACTCAGGTTCAATAATTCGGGAAACACGCCGGAAGACAGTTCCACACCCTAGCGAAGGTAGGTTGGATGGTAAGGAATAAGGGGTGCAAGTCCCACAGAACAGCATCCGTGATAGTACCTGTTAAACAGACTAAGCGAACCTACTAATAGTCCGTGGCTCAAAGACTCAGACAGCGTTACCTAGCTAGATCACCTGTAAACCTGAATAGGGATAAACGTAAGGTTAGGCTTAGCGAATAGGTTTAAATATTCGACAGCGTTATCTAGCTAGATCACCTGTAAACCTGAATAGGGATAAACGTAAGGTTAGGCTTAGCGAATAGGTTTAAATATTTCAAACGAGCGAAGCCGAGTTTTCAAATATCTGGAACCACGGCACCGCTAACCAGCATGAGCAACACGGTCCTACATGTCGCTCCTATAAAAATGGCTTTATCTACGATTTTGTATATTGTGAATTAGTATACTACTGCAACGGAAGCACATTATACAGGATGTTTCAGGTTTAGGGTTTCGTAACTTCAGGGTTCGAAAGGGGACCATATTTAAAGACAAAAAACTCTGAAATTTTTTCCCAGATTTTGTTATTTTATAGTAGTTTTGCTGAAAATAGTTTCATCGAGATTTGGTGGACGGTTAACGTCCGCCTTTATTAAATAAAAATAAAATTTCTAACTTACATACTTAACTAGTAGAACTGAACTGCATGTAGGTAAATTCCAAACACTTAAATTTTAATGAAATCAAAAGAAAAAGATGACTGGACTAGGTCATTGCACTCCTTAGACCTAGACAGCACATGTGCCAAAATCTCACTGTCCATCGAGTTTTTATTACAATTTTCAATTTTTGTATGAAAAAAAAAAAATACGGAATTTCGATTTGAGTGATAAGAATTTTTTTCTTCTAGTAATGAGTACTTTCTATTCCTGAAGTTTCTCAAGCCTATCCTGAAACACCCTGTATACACTTTCACGTTATTTAAATGGAAAAGGATTAATGGTACAGTACAATTTCTTCCAGATAATTTATTTTGATCTATATATTTGTGAACTACATTAAATTTCCCGCTCTTTCTTTCTTTTTCTACAGTGCTCTGTGCCGAGATGAAGGAAGCCTCATAAACGGATGCGTGATCCTCATCCGCAAGATTCTTGCCTCCCCTCTCCCCTCGCAACCCTTCCCTGCCGCCCGTTCTGCCCGCACCGCACCCTCTAATAAGACAGCGCTACGTGTCTTGAGTATGTACGATGAAATCTTAAAGTACAGACTCAAATGTAGAACCTTATTCCACTCACTTACCTTGCTGCTTGTTCCTTTTAACTTTTAACACTTGAAGCGGTAGATGTGTGTCCGTGCGACAACATTCTATAGATTTGTCTTCTTGCATGACAGGCAAGAAACACCCCTGGACGACGGGGCCACTATTTAAGAAGCTTACCCTATCTGTTGCGATAAATTATATCTTTTATTATAGTTGTAACCCGGCGGCGAGGGATGGGAATAGTTCTGGTGTATAAAGTAAAATAAAATAAATTACAGAAATGTTCTGTAATTTATTTTATTTGATTAAAAATAGCATTCCTACCTACTTATTGCTAAGTTTGATCGAAGGGCGGTAGAATAAAATATACTGGCATTTATATCACATATTTTGATGTTCGCAAACCCACTCATCAAAACTTATAGGGTACTTCCCGTTGACCTAGAATCATGAAATCTCTATCGTAAAAACGTAATACATAGAAGCGTCAAACTATAAAGTGAAACCACAAATAATAAAAACCGGCCAATTACGTGATGTTACGAAACACTCGGTAGGCGATTCCGAATCGGACTTGGCTGGTTTTTATATTCTTAAATCCTATTACTTCAAATGAGCAATTCTTGTATTTATGATCTTTCATTAGTAGGTAACGATACGCTAAGGGGTGTATGTGTATCAGATACTGATCACGTTCTCATACCAATTTTTTTTTACGATATAAAAAACCTACTCACTGCTCAAATTTAATACGTTAAGTGCGCGTATTTCACCTTAATAAGTACGTTTTTTATATCGTAAAAAAAAAATTGGTATGGGAACGTGATCATTATCTGTTACACATACACCCCTTAGCGTATCGTTATCTACTATTGAAAGACCTTATATTTCTCGGAAATGACTCAAGGATTTGGATGAAATTTAGGATTTAGATAATGTTTTACTTTCCAAATTGATTTAGGTAGGTGTCATCTCTGAGAAAATCAGTTTTCATACAAAAACAAAAGACAAAAAAAAGACGCCGAGCGAAGCTCGGTCGCCCGGGTACTTTCATGAATGTAATCGAGTTTACTTTCCTAGCTGAAGTTATGCCTTGTTTGGTCCGCAATCCAGTCCTCCCTATAATGTTCCCTCTTGACCGCTATCGCGGGACTAACCTTCTCCGCCCCGTATCGAGTATCTTATAAAGAAGTGCGTTCTGGTAAGTTATGGCTTATAAAAAGAGAATTTATTCTTCAATAAGAGAGGCCCTCAATCTTATCAGGGTTTAATGGAAACTTGTCGGCGACTGCGGACCGCGGTCGAGCGGAGCCGGCGCGGTTCCTCCTCACCATTCTGAATTTGGGTCGTGAAAACTTTATGTCGACTGTTAACTGCTTGGAGAGATATTTTATGCCTCCTTTGAGAAAACAATCATTGTTGCTAAAAGTTTCCCGCGAGTCGCGAACACACACGCGCCATATTTCTTACGGGGCTTGTATGTACGAGTACGAGTCTATTTTCTTTTTTTGCTATTTCTACTGCCTATATTAAAATTATCGTCGTTAATATTCATAATGATCGACTTTAAACGAAAAACTGTTACTCCAGATGATCTGTCGAGCTGTATGACTCGTGTGTGGCCCGTCTTTACGAGCACTCTGCCGCAATACGGTTTATAGATAACTGATTTGTGTCAACAGTACATATATTAAGCTGTTAATTTTCTTTTTAACTGCATTGTTATAAAGAAACTATTGTAAGAATTGCATTGTACTAAACTTTTTTTGTTTGTTTATTCACTAATCATCATTCATCATCATCATGCATACACTGTATACAGTACTTTAGTGCGTTACAAAAGGCAGACTTATTGCAGTAGATATTAAACTTGTTGCAATTACCTGTACACACAAACAGTTCTCCGTGCCTTGTTTCCCGTACCAATGTTCTAACTAATCTATCAGAGAGATTGAGGAAATTCATTAGAATAAAAATCGTTCATCCTCTTACCTATACGTCAAAATGTGAAGGTAAAAAATATTATTTCAAACTTTCCCATCGAGTTTTCATCCCGTGAAAGCCTTCATTGTTCTTCAGGCTTTGTCTTTTAAATTTAAGCGAGCCAAATTTCCCCATTTTTTATTATTTGTAGAGAAAACAATTAACAATGAACTTTAACTTTAATCATTTATTGTTTTTTCTGAAGGAAGCATATTTCCTGAAATACCAAAATATGTATAAACATGTTTTATACATATTTTGTTTTCTACGATATTCATACTTAGGCTTATTATTTTTATTAATTACATACTAGCTTTTGCCCGCAGCTTCGCTCGCGTCACATTCTGATTTACAAAGAAAAAAGTAAAAGTAAAAGTAAAATGTTTATTTATTAATTTCTAAAACATTACATTTATTTACAATCAATTTTCACTTATTTTTAATTTTTATTATTAATATTATATTTTTATAATTTTTATTATATATATTAATAATTTAAATTTAGAAGAAAGTAGTAAGTAAGAAAGAAGGCCGAGCTGGTAACGAAGGAAGCGTTACCTTTATTTTGGCGCGCGGAACATTTATTAGGTTTGTATGAGAGCCACATCTTAGCGTAACCGGAACTGAATTTTACTTAGCTTATCCTGTGTCACATATGATTAAATGTGCTTTTACTAAGTTTCATCATTCAGTTTGTAGAAATCGTCAATTTAGTTTTAGTATCATACATAGAGTGTACAAACGCAGTATAAAACAAAGTAACTTACTCCATGACCATACGTAACAGATTTATTATTAGTATTGAAACAATATGATATTAACTAAAAATTATATTGAAAATATAATTACTTATCTATAAAATGGACATAAACCTACAAAAGTTACCCTAAATGACAACTAATATTCCTAGTCCAGATGGGGCGATGTGGGTTCCGAGGACGCTAAAATACTTAGTCTTGTTTTTATATGCAGAAACATCTACATTCAAGCATCGCAAATTAGAGAAAAATCAAATTGCGAATGAAAAAATGCTGGCAGGTATCTAGTGGGGGCTGAAATTGTCCGCTAATATCTATTCTGTGACTTTAGTAAGAGACAATCGGGTTGTAGAGCGTCGTCCCTGTCGCACAGAGACGTGCGAGTTCGCGCGACAGCGACGACTCTATACAACCGGATTGTCTCTTTCTAAAGCTCGACACGCATTACTTGCTGCCGGAAACTGTACAACGTGTTAAAACGACTCAATTTGTGTATAATGTACATCGTAAATGAGAGGAACGAACGCGCTTCGAATCCCAGTAATTGCGTTAAAACATTTGCGAGATCGCACACCCCCTCCCCACCTCCCCCTCACTCCAGTGCTGTAACCTCATTAACTTCTACCAATCCAGTCGATTGGACGCCATTATCCGTCCGCCGGGACGTACGACTGAAAATTAGGACGACAAAAAATTATGTACCTACCTGCGTACACAAATTTATGTCATAGTCGGTCGACAATTTTGTTCATTTATACCAGAAATACTAGGAAACTACTAGTTTTTATTCTTTTTTTTTTACAGAAAGCGCGACTTATGGCTCGGTAAGGAGGGATAAGTTCGTTTTCAATCTCTGTCTGAAGTTTGCTATTTCTACTGCCTATATTAAAATTATCGTCGTTAATATTCATAATGATCGACTTTAAACGAAAAACTGTTACTCCAGATGATCTGTCGAGCTGTATGACTCGTGTGTGGCCCGTCTTTACGAGCACTCTGCCGCAATACGGTTTATAGATAACTGATTTGTGTCAACAGTACATATATTAAGCTGTTAATTTTCTTTTTAACTGCATTGTTATAAAGAAACTATTGTAAGAATTGCATTGTACTAAACTTTTTTTGTTTGTTTATTCACTAATCATCATTCATCATCATCATGCATACACTGTATACAGTACTTTAGTGCGTTACAAAAGGCAGACTTATTGCAGTAGATATTAAACTTGTTGCAATTACCTGTACACACAAACAGTTCTCCGTGCCTTGTTTCCCGTACCAATGTTCTAACTAATCTATCAGAGAGATTGAGGAAATTCATTAGAATAAAAATCGCACACCCCCTCCCCACCTCCCCCTCACTCCAGTGCTGTAACCTCATTAACTTCTACCAATCCAGTCGATTGGACGCCATTATCCGTCCGCCGGGACGTACGACTGAAAATTAGGATGACAAAAAATTATGTACCTACCTGCGTACACAAATTTATGTCATAGTCGGTCGACAATTTTGTTCATTTATACCAGAAATACTAGGAAACTACTAGTTTTTATTCTTTTTTTTTTACAGAAAGCGCGACTTATGGCTCGGTAAGGAGGGATAAGTTCGTTTTCAATCTCTGTCTGAAGTTCTGCTATTCTGACATCCAATAAGCCGTTAAGAACAGGCGATCTCACATCCGTATGCGGCACTCGACTGCACATTCTTAAGTTAGAAGTGAGCATGTTATTCAATGCAATGTTAAAATATCACCGGATAACGGAAGCTGGCTGCAGCACGGCGGCGGCGCAGCACATGGCTCTGCATGGATACTGTTAGGGCGGCGCTGGGCGGGGCGTATCCATTGTGAGATCCTCCCGTCCCACCACAGCCACCAGGCGGACCGCAACTCCAAGCAAACCTGACCTCGGACATAACAATACTCGTTATCGTATTTATTATATAAGGTCTTTCATTAGTAGGTAACTTTACGCTAAGGGATGTAATGTGTAACAGATACTGATCACGTTCCCATCCATACCCATTTTGTTACGATATCAAATACCTACCCATGCTATAAAATAATTGTTCAATAAACTATTATTTTAGTAGGATGGGTAGGTATTTGATATCCGAAAAAAAAGGGAATGGAAACGTGATCAGTATATGTTTATGTATGATACACATAAACCCCTTAGCGGAAAGTTACCTACTAATGAAAGACCTTATATAATATTTGGACTGTGCTTAGAAAATTGTATCATCTTGTGTGTCATTGTGTCATCCTTATTGTTTGGTTTGAAAACATATGCCGAGATTATTTTTCTGAGAAGAGAATCATTTCAAATATTTTTGCGAGGAATAGCCCTTGCCGCGGGCGCTGCGCGCCGCCGGAGACTCGCAGCGGTGCGGGGGGTGGGGCGGGACGGAATCGCAATCCGCCTCGAGACGATTCCCTTTTGTTTCCCGCCGTTCGATTTATTTTCTTTTCATAAAAATTCTTCGCGCGGAAAATCTAATTTCTTATTTTTAATCGGGTTCGTTACAGGGTTCGCCGACTTTAAAGTTATTATTTTCTATGCCGTCTCGGGGGTCCGAGGAGACTTCGCTGAATGCTTTTCTAATTTTCCTCATCGGTTTCCTTAGGCGTAGTATTTATTTTAATGAAACAATTTAAATACTAAATTGTATGACTAATGAGATCTTATTGTTATAAAATATTCTACAGTTTCCAAAAAGTATTATTTTTCCGCCTGAGTCAACTGAAATGATATAATTGAAAATGCACTGCACAGACAAAGACAACACAAAAATGCACGCCCGTTGTGCGATCTCCATGTCACTGAACTTTAAACCGTCGCCAGAGCCCGCCGACCCTGAGGCAGCTGCGAACCGAACCCTGCTGTGGAAAATGTGGAAACTCAGCGAGCGACATCTGTTCCGGCCCCACCCCCGCTCCCCGCTCCCTACCCCCCGCCGCTGCCTGTAATGACAGGGGGAGTAAAAGGGGGATAAGCGGAGTTTAAAAGAATGAATGTTATTAAAGTAGGCAAAGTTTGATAAGGGTCGGTCGGCGCTTTCCCAATTAGCTCGCGTCGCCATCGGAGCCCTTAGCCGGAGCCGAAACATTTCCAACGTCACAAATTCAGAATAAGACGGCTTCAGCCTTCGTGTTCCTATCGTGTTTCAAGTTTGTTTCGAGTAGACATTCGATAAGATTTCGCAACGGACCGGGTAAACTCTCGAAAGTTTCGTAAATTAGGCACGAGTGGCACGAGTACATAATGAAAGTGAATGAGCGCGTCGCGACCGCCTCTGCGCGAACTTGCGATACGAGCAGCTTCGCGAAATTAAAATCGTAGCGGACGTCACGTCCCTCTCGACACGGAAATTCAAGTTTCGCACCGAACGAAGTTTGATGTAAAACAGATTTCCCCTCATCACTTACTCGTTACCTGTGCATGCACAAAGTGTTCTACCCCCGCCTCGTGCCTTCCTCCTAGTTGTTTATGAATTGGCTGACGAGGAAGCCATAAAACTTGACAACCTGACGTAACCTATAAGCGAAGGCAAATAACTAATGTAAACAATTTTATCGAGTGATTTTTCCAAATCACTAGTAGTATCAAGTTCACGGGTGCCTGGAAGTAGATAAGAGAAGGTTTCCACGAATTTATAATTAATTAATATTTTTCCATTCCGAATGTTACGTGGCCTCCGCCGCTCGCCGTGTCGTCGGGTCGGTGTGTCGGACTGCGCTGCCTTTTCCCTTGACGCAAACTGTAGGCTTTTTAAACATCTTAAAAGTGTCCCTCCCTCTCGACGCGAGCGCCCGCTCTTGTTCCGAACTTGACACATTAGCAGCTCTCCGCCCTCTATTAGATTTTATTTGGCGGAAGTTTTCGCCGAATCTCCGAGTACCAGTAATGGCGATCGCCGTCGAGCTCCTTTAAGTCTGCTCGGCTTTAATCAATTTTCCCTTTGAATAAAATATCAACGGGTAGGAAATTCGCGAGCCAATTACTTACGAGTACTCGAAAAATTTCATTCCATCAAGGATTTAATTTTGCGATACTCTACGTTATGTTAATAATTTATGAGTTAATCTTGAACATATTTACAAGGTTTTTTTTTTTACTTTACATTCATTGCAACTATCATACTTCAAGTGTTTTGTTTTTCTGTTTCAGGTAAAAAAAACGTTCACTCAACAAATAAGGTTGCACGTGCCGGCGCGACGCGGAGGTTCGGTCGGTAGGTGAGGCGATGAAGGTGCTTCGACATTTTTTTGAGACTATTGACACTTGAATATGGCTCTTTAGTAATAGATCATGCCGCTTCATTCGAATTACATGTTCTTTTATTTAAACACAAACGTATAGAGTCTTTTCGAGGCTCTGGAAGATAATAAAGAAATAAAAGGAGCTTTTTCTGTCGCATTTGTGTGAAACAGCTTTTGATATTACCCATTCGTGCGTACTCACCGACGAAGAAGTGCTCATAGGTGGTGGAATATTTAAAGAGCTTTGATCTCAGTAATGTCAGCGTCGTGTTTGATGCGCGTAAAATTGTCATAATTTTCTCAGCGCTCACACCGCGCCACATACGCACGTGTGGCGCGAAACAACTTGCAATTAAGTCGCTCTCACCGTACCAATTAGTGGTCTGATTAATTAATCCGAGCCCCGGGACTGAGGCTCGCGCCTCGCGACGTTTCAATTATTCTAATCCCGCCAGAAATGTGAGACGATACTTTATGATACGACATTTGCCAAATTAAATATTGGTAAGAATAGGAAGTCATAATTTAATGTTTGATTTTATTTTTAAATAGCTCGTAACTCTTCTAGTTTTAGAACCTCGTCGGCTGATGACACGATGGGCAGGGTCACGTTACTTCCCCCTGGAATGTGTTTGACGATGCAAATTATTATCGCTGTCAAACGTAAGCACTGCATTTAATGTTTATTAAGTTAATCATCTACCTAGATTACCATAATTTCCCCATTTTCTATATTTAGGTATGTTTAGCAATAATATACCTACGTTCCCTTCCGTCATATGTCGTATGTGACAACATAGCTGCGTCAATATTTAATTACCTATGAGGCTGAATCTTCTGAAACAACGTAACATACGAGTACTTGAAGGAGATCTACGTGAATATGAATTAAACTAACGTCACGATATTTAACTAAATAAACCTACGCAGCCCTAGTACTCAAGCTTGCAAGTGGTTTGCAGCCTCTGGAAGCCACTAAATAATATGTTAACATATTGAAGTTTCAACGTAATTCTCTATTGTTTCGCTTATATTGTAGTAACTTTGGCTCTAATGGAGAATTATGTGAAAATACCACCATTCATTAAAGTTTGCTGACAGAAAGCCATAATAATGGGTATTTAGTATTGAGTTTAAATTTTTTGGCGCCGATACTTTTATAAACATCGTCAAAACATCGGCCAGTAAGAGAGCATTGCAACTAATCTATTATACGAATCTGCTATCTACATAATCCTAGCCCAGGCAGGCCTCACGCACTCTATGTACTTGCGCGCGCTAACTACCTACCGCCCAGCGGGTCGCCGCCGGCGGCGGCGGTCTAATTCAACAGAAATTCGTCAGCCGCGCGAAGCATACCTACACGCTCGCCCACGCAACTGCGCGCAGCTGCAAAGCAATAATCACTTCACACTCGATCGTTTAGGTACATCAGTAGGCTATTAAAGCCGAAGGTATGGAACTTTTTCTATGGAGTGATTTATCTGTTACGAAGTAACTTTATTTTTTTTTTTTATGGAAACTGACACGGTTGGCTACATCACCTACAACGTCCGTGATGTCAGCCCATAACACCGGGTGAACTAGGTGCCATGTCAGCGCTTCCCCCTTTGATCGTGCCGGCTACACTGAACTGGTCGGAAAACACAAACTATTTACATAGCCGTTTAGACCGACGTTTCATTCAGTGCGGTGGTACCAACCCGGGCGGGTTAAACCCTAAACTATTAAGTAATCTGTGGCCCAGGTTTAACTTTGTAAATTATGAGGTGGCTGCACATTCAATGCTTTTCAATGCTGCTCAGACGCAATACTGTCACAAGTGTCGCCGAAGGATATATTTATTGTGGGCGAAGCGAAGCGTATTGGATCCACTGGGGTGTGGTGTGGGAACCGTTGTGTTATCGCGTAAATTAGGAGCGCGCGATTTAAAAAATGGCAACTGTGCCGTCAAAACATCGATCTGGCGAAATATGCGAAGATGTAAAAACTATTTTACCAATAAGCGGATTAGCCTACATTCATTTATTTCACATGTTTCACATAAACACTTAAATTCGATTTATTGACGTGATAACGTCTTATAAATTGATGAACACCGGCTGCACGCACGAATATCACGTCACGTTCCATCTGAGACTGTGTGTGCAAGCGAGAGCGCGTAACAAGCGATAGAGAGGCACAATCGGCCCAAGCGTCGCACTATGGATCGAGAATCGGCCTCCATAGTATTAGGAGATTTTTTTCGCAAACTTGGTTTTTTTTGAAAAACTGTTTTTGTTATATTTAGGGTTACATAAGATAATACCAAATATATAGTTGTAGTGATATCAGTCAAGTAGATATTTTATTAAAAATACTTGAAGTTTTCAGTTGTATGGGACGGAGAATGTTTAGTCGATTTTTTCAAAAGTCTTTCGAGGTGTCGCAGATCTTTTAATACATCATGAAGTAGACCACGAGTGTAATAAGACCACATAAAAACTGTAACCCAATTCGACCCGGTATAGAAAATATCTAAGTCCGAATTTATAAATGTTCGTCTATTTTCTTTATACATTATTTATGGTTTAACTGTACAATTAATTACATTTTCTTGTGTTTTGTGATTGCCAAGTGTGTAAGTTATACTAATTTGTACATTATGTAACAACTGTACCTACCACTGTGGTCGAAAATACCCTCCAATATTTGTAGCGTTTTAAATGTTTATTTGGTATTCATAATTGATTTGAGGACACATTAAATAAACAAATATGTGAAGACGCGTAGCTTGACAGTACGTATGTATGTTAGGTTCAAATATATAAAGTATATATATATATTTTTTATATTTGAAAATTTGCAATGTATGGGACGGAGAACATTATATTTATTTTGCCGGACTACAAAGATGTGTCAAACTCTTATTAGCACGGTTGTGTAGCACAACATAAAAATAAACACAATCAGCAAAAAAAATTTTAGAAAGGTGCGGCCTTCCAAGTATCAACAGGTCAAAGTATAGCATTTTTTACCTTTTTTCTTTAACAGTAATTTTTGGTTACATTATGATTGTACAATTATTAAGCAGGACATGCAAATATGTGAGGCATATAATTCTATATCAGATATGTACACACCATTCCGATTAACAGTGTAAAAAATAGCAATATTTTTATTTAATAAAACTGAAAACATTATAGTACATTATTCGAAACTGTTAAGAACTAACAAAGTCTTCTTACGTGACGGAAAAGAGGCTGTACAAAAAAAAAAATCGAGAACAGTTGCACTTTCTCAAGATGTTAAAAAATTTTCTATTCAAAATTATTCACCAAAATAAATACAAGGTTGAATAAAAACAGAACAAATTTATAAACCGAACTTATAAATAAAAGATTCACCAAAATTAATTTTATAAAAAATTGTTTTATATAAAATTCGAGCCGGTATAGAAAATATGTAAGTCTGAATTTGTAGATTTTTGTTTTCTTTCCTTTAAATATAGTTTACAATCTTAGAATAGAACATACATACAAGGCTTTGCAGCTCATTCATTATGACGACGCATTAGATACTAATTATCATTCGGTAAGACGAAAACATTCCCACATCCCTGTTTGTGAAACCCCACTATATTTGTAAAAACCGGTAATTAGTGTCCTTTGGTCGCGAATTTCACTTTATTATCTGTTCAACGCGCGTAAGTGACGGATCTCTCCTTTCGACACGAGTTATCGCTGTTTTCAAATACTTTCCTTCCTGCATTATTGTATGCTGCAAAAACACGTGCTTCCACTTCCGTGACCTTGACACTTTCTTTCGGACGGTAACACTCGACCTTTTTTTTGTAGCTGATAGTGTAAGGGATACAGTTCAACTTCTGCTTCAATTGCCGTTGCCCGTAGTTCACAGTATTGCGATTTGGAGAGTTGCTGGGAACTGAAGAGGCTGAGGGCTTTCTCCGGCGAGTATTGTGTTTTTTTTTTAACTTAAATGTATTCCTTTATTCTACCAACCTCATCTGAATTTTCCAGAAGAAACTTAAGTACCTCAGCAACATCATGTCTTTCCGTATTAATACCTTTACTCACCGCAGCGAATGCGAGCTCGTCGAAGTCATTTTCCGTACACAGATGTGCGGTTCTGCGCCTTTTTTGCTGGTAGTGAAGTTCGTGGAATTGTTTTCGAGGACTGAACTCTGGTTTAGGAGATGTTGAAGCTTCTGAATGCTGTTTCGCTGGTGATTGCGGCACGAATGGTTCCGCTTCCTCATGTCTTGGTTCTTGAGGTATGTTTTGAACATATTCGGGCCACTTTATGTCTGACGTCAACCATGTTTCAAATTTGCATTTGAAGAAACTGAACGAATAATTTGTACTTTTCCACTTTTTATACATATTAGACGAGTAGGTTTTACAAAAACACTTGAATTGATCACGGTTTTCATCAGATATATGAACGGAAAACTTGTCAAATAGTATGTTTGGGTCGGAGAGGCCTTGCTCGTTTTTTAAGAAAACAAAAAGTTTCAGATTTGATTTAAACTCTTTCATTTTGTAAAATGTTAGTGTTCGAACCGAAAATGTACCTAGTTTTCAAGTAATAATGCAGGAAGGAAAGTATTTGAAAACAGCGATAACTCGTTTCGAAAGGAGAGATCCGTCCCTTACGCGCGTTGAACAAATACTAAACTGAAATTCGCGACCAAAGGACACCACCTGATGTACTAAACCGGTTTTTACCAATATAGTGGGGTTTCACAAACAGGGATGTGGGAATGTTTTCGTCTTACCGAATGGTAATTAGTATCTAATGCGTCGTCATAATGAATGAGCTGCAAAGCCTTGTATTTATGTTCTATTCTAAAACTGTAAATTATATTTAAAGGAAAGAAAACAAAAATCTACAAATTTGGACTTACATATTTTCTATACCAGCTCAAATTTTATATAAAACAATTTTTTTATAAAATTAATTTTGGTGAATAATTTTGAATAGAAATTTTTTTAACATCTTGAGAAAGTGCGTTCACAATTTTTTTTTTTGTACAGCCTATTTTCCGTCACTTTCAGCATCACGTTACTGGTTGTTAACAGTTTCGAATAACGTACTATAATGTTTTCAGTTTTATTAAATAAAAATATTGCTATTTTTTTACACTGTTAATCGGAATGGTGTGTACATATCTGATATAGAATTATATGCCTCACATATTTGCATACCTGCTTAATAATTGTACAATCATAATGTAACCAAAAATTACTGTTAAAGAAAAAAGGTAAAAAATGCTATCCTTTGACCTGTCGATACTCGGAAGGCTGCACCTTTCTACATTTTTTTTTACTGATTGTGTTTATTTTTATGTTCTGCTACACAACCTTGCTAATAAGAGTTTGACACATCTTTGTAGTCCGGCAAAATTAATATAATGTTCTCCGTCCCATACATTGCAAATTTTAAAATATAAAAAATATATATATATACTTTATATATTTGAACCTAACATACATACGTACTGTCAAGCTACGCGTCTTCACATATTTGTTTATTTAATATGTCCTCAAATCAATTATGAATAACGAATAAACATTTAAAACGCTACAAATATTGGAGGGTATTTTCGACCACAGTGGTAGGTATAGTTGTTACATAATGTACCAATTAGTATAACTTACACACATGGCAATCACAAAACATAAGAAAATGTAATTAATTGTAAAGTTAAACCATAAATAATGTATAAAGAAAATAGACGAAAATTTATAAATTCGGCCTTAGATATTTTCTATACCGGGTCGAATTGGGTTACACTTTTTATGTGGTCTTATTACACTCGTGGTCTACTTCATGGTGTATTAAAAGATCTGCGACACCTCGAAAGACTTTTGAAAAAATCGACTAAACATTCTCCGTCCCATACAACTGAAAACTTCAAGTATTTTTAGTAAAATATCTACTTGACTGATATGACTACAACTATATATTTGGTATTATCATATGTAACCCTAAATATAACAAAAACAGTTTTTAAAAAAAAAATCAAGTTTGCGAAAAAAATCTCCTAATACTATGGAGGCCGTTTCTTGATCCATAGTGCGTCGGCTTGTAAAAGTACCAGGGCCGCAGAATTAAAACGAGGTTACTCGTACCATAATATCTGGCCGGTCGGAAAATATTTCAAATTTAGAATATTCATGAAACAAGGGTTGTATGACGTTATCACGTAAAACTATCGTCCGTAAACCGACTTTACAGACAACCAGTTTTTTTAACTACAACTGGTTGTAATTTTTTTCCATAAGGCGAAGAAGACGTGTTAACTGTCAGAGGGAGTCGCACGCAATCCCCTACGGAGGACTCACCCCATCCAGAGCATGGTGGTAATGGTTCCATTTTGAACTAGTTGCAGACATTTTAAAATACAGTGCAGAGATATTCCCGGAGGCAATACCTCGCTAAATCCTACATTTGGACGTCGTCGTCGTCGCGGAAGTTTTCTGTGCAAACTTATTCCGCAACACACTTCCATCAAATATGCAATAAAGTATCTGCATACATTGTGTGTGATGCATTATGTAGGTATGTAAGTGTTGTAAATGAATCAGTTTGTGGTAAACTTTTCTAAATAAATGAAAATAAAATTGAACAAACTCTAACGTTAAACTTGGTAATAGTAAATTAATCAAAGAGAGTTACGTCATCAGAAGCTTAGGAAAAATTACTTGGATATCTCCTCGATCAGTTCATTCAAGAACCTTTGGTTTGGACTAGAAACAAGCCATTCGTAATACCAGCACCAGCATCGCCATTGCTGAGGCGCGCGGGAGGGACGCGGTGCAATCAGACGTGCGCTGATTCGTTGTAAAAATGGAGGGGAGCAGACGGTGGGATTAGTACGAAACACTGCCGGTCGATAGAAAAATTGTGTAGGTATAATAAAATCGAGCTATTAAAAATTCACTGTCTTCTATTTTTATAAGTTAAATTTTATAAAAAAACGACCGTTGGGGGTTGAACTTTGTATATTGCTAGGTATATCCCGGAGAGTTTTTTTTTTAGTGGTCAGTTTCGAGTCGAGCTCGCCTAAAGAGGGTTCGTTACCATCCAGTTTTCTGTTAGAACTAGAAACTTCGTCATGAACCTTATGTTTTGATCATAACTCGAGAACCACTGGTGCTAGACCCATCGTGTTGGTACTCAAAACTTCAGGTCTCGGTGAGGTCTATCCATCTGTCACGTGAAGTTTTGTTTTGGTTATAACTCGAGAACCACTGGTGCTAGACCCATCGTGTTGGTACTCAAACTTCAGGTCTAGGTGAGATCTATCCATCTGTCACGTGAACTTTTGTTTTGGTCATAACTCGAGAACCACTGGTGCTAGACCCATCGTGTTGTACTCAAACTTCAGGTCTCGGTGAGATCTATCCATCTGTCACGTGAACTTTTGTTTTGGTTATAACTCGAGAACCACTGGTGCTAGTCCCATCGTGTTGGTACTCAAAATTCAGGTCTCGGTGAGATCTATCCATATGTCACATGAACTTTTGTTTTGACATAACTCGAGAACCACTGGTGCTAGACCCATCGTGTTGGTACTCAAACTTCAGGTCTAGGTGAGATCTATCCATCTGTCACGTGATCTTTTGTTTTGGTCATAACTCGAGAACCACTGGTGCTAGACCCATCGTGTTGGTACTCAAACTTCAGGTCTCGGTGAGATCTATCCATCTGTCACGTGAACTTTTGTTTTGGTTATAACTCGAGAACCACTGGTGCTAGACCCATCGTGTTGGTACTCAAACTTCAGGTCTCGGTGAGATCTATCCATCTGTCACGTGAACTTTTGTTTTGGTTATAACTCGAGAACCACTGGTGCTAAACCCATCGTGTTGGTACTCAAACTTCAGGTCTCGGTGAGATCTATCCATATGTCACATGAACTTTTGTTTTGGTCATAACTCGAGAACCACTGGTGCTAGACCCATTGTGTTGGTACTCAAACTTCAGGTCTCGGTGAGATCTATCCATCTGTCACGTGAACTTTTGTTTTGGTCATAACTCGAGAACCGCTGGTGCTAAACCCATCGTGTTGGTTCTCAAACTTCAGGTCTCGGTGAGATCTATCCATCTGTCACGTGAACTTTTGTTTTGGTTATAACTCGAGAACCACTGGTGCTAAACCCATCGTGTTGGTACTCAAACTTCAGGTCTCGGTGAGATCTATCCATATGTCACATGAACTTTTGTTTTGGTCATAACTCGAGAACCACTGGTGCTAGACCCATTGTGTTGGTACTCAAACTTCAGGTCTCGGTGAGATCTATCCATCTGTCACGTGCAGTTTTGTTTTGGTCATAACTCGAGAACCACTGGTGCTAGACCCATCGTGTTGGTACTCTAACTTCAGGTCTCGGTGAGATCTATCCATCTGTCACGTGAACTTTTGTTTTGGTCATAACTCGAGAACCACTGGTGCTAGACCCATCGTGTTGGTACTCAAACTTCAGGTCTCGGTGAGCACTAGCACCAGTGGTTCTCGAGTTATGACCAAAACAAAATTTCGTGTGACAGATGGATAGATCTCACCGAGACCTGAAGTTTGAGTACCAACACGATGGGTCTAGAACCAGTGGTTCTCGAGTTATGACCAAAACAAAAGTTCATGTGACAGATGGATAGATCTCACCGAGACCTGAAGTTTGAGTACCAACACGATGGGTCTAGCACCAGTGGTTCTCGAGTTATGACCAAAACAAAAGTTCACGTGACAGATGGATAGATCTCACCGAGACCTGAAGTTTGAGTACCAACACGATGGGTTTAGCACCAGCGGTTCTCGAGTTATGACCAAAACAAAAGTTCACGTGACAGATGGATAGATCTCACCGAGACCTGAAGTTTGAGTACCAAAACGATGGGTTTAGCACCAGCGGTTCACGAGTTATGACCAAACAAAAGTTCACGTGTCAGATGGATAGATCTCACCGAGACCTGAAGTTTGAGTACCAACACGATGGGTCTAGCACCAGTGGTTCTCGAGTTATGACCAAAACAAAAGTTCACGTGACAGATGGATAGATCTCACCGAGACCTGAAGTTTGAGTACCAACACGATGGCTTTAGCACCAGCGGTTCTCGAGTTATGACCAAAACAAATGATCACGTGACAGATGGGTAGCTCTCATCGAGGCGTTCAGTTTGAGTAAGAACAATGGGTTTAAAGCCAGTGGTTCTCGAAAAACGACGAAAACAACCGTGTTATTTTCCATAAAACAGAACCTATTTGTACTTATCTATTATATTATATATAATAGACTTACGTGATGATGACACAAATGAAGAGTAGGTATTGCATTTTCGTATATGTAGCGTTTTTTCTTTTCAAGTTTGTAGCAATCTTGTGTGAAATGCAAAGAACATAAATACTACTACTTTTCGTTGGTATCCACATAGAGGGCGTCCGCAGGCAGCGACCCACTTTGTTTTTAAGTTAGGGTTTCCTGGGAAACTGAAATATGTATGCATGTATTATTTATTTGCACACCAAATAACAGGTAAAATAACAAATAGGTGAGTCTAATGCAACAAAAGTATCAGTCTCGATCTCTCGTAGTGAACCCACTCACGTGTACGAGCACGCTCCGCCGCCCGGACTGACAGTCCGATAACGTCGGATAACGACTCAATTATTTGAGTTTTTAGGACAGAAACACGACCTTTTATCAAATTATAAACTTACCGATGATACGATATTCCGCCATTCTTCACATTTGTCACCCTGCTGATGTTTTTGCACGAGAATACAGCACAAGCCGGCATTGTTAATTCGACCACGGCTAACGCAAGACTGAGCGGTCGGTGCGCGACTGACGATCATGGTTTGAATGTTTATGCAAACGTTCGGCACGCGGCGCTAGGGAAGAGTCTCTAGTCCAAACCAAATGTTCTTGAGTTCATTATAGCAATGTCAATTTGAATGACACTTCACAGATAAGAGTGGAACGTCAGCGCGATGCGGGTCGGCGTCGCGCCGCCGCCGACGCGCGGCTCGACGCTGAAATCCGCTGAAACGAGCGTTAATGAATACGTCGCTTCTGAAACTCGGAGCACCTCCGCTGATGAGGACTCACGAAAGGCGTACGCGACTGTTTACTCAGTTATCCCGCTCGGTCGCCTCTCTTGCCATGTTGATAAACTGTAGCACGCTCAACGACCGAATTACAAGGGATGACTAAATAACTATATGATACTTCACTAAAAATCTAAAGAATTTCAGGATTCGTGTACGTACCATCTCGATACTGTCACCTATTCTATCCGACGAAAATAAACTGCCTTAGCATAATGGTGCCTGATACCATTATGAATAATTTCAGCCGAAGAAAGTTTCCACCTCCAGCGACCTCCGGTTGACCTAGACCACCTAAACTAACTAAATCGCGGGGTCGGCGCCGCCAGCGCCTTATCCGTACTCTAAACCGAGCGCTGGAACCTGAGAGGACTAATAATGCAGCCCAGGGAGCAAATAGCCTTCGGCAACTTTCCAACATCGTCGCTTCCTTTCAATAAGCCCTTCGATGGACGGGCCGGGGCGCGGGGGGGACTGACTCGTGTTTTGAACTTTCCAGCTTATCCTCCCTACTCCTTCCTTCCCGGATCGAAAAACTGATACCTCCGATAATACATTTTGAAAAGCAAATATCCTGCGGCCCTAACTGTTTGAGCCGCTCTGCATCGGCGTGTCGCAATGCATCATGTAGTTTGCTACACAGCACAGGCAACACTGAATTTAAAACTTGTAAATTTCATGAATTTTTCGGAATAGCCAAGTTTGTGAAAAATGTGCTGCATTGCGTGATTCGTATTCATTCATACTCGTGTTATGTTTTTATTGTTGCGTAATATTTAAGGATCGCCCGCATTACAGTTTCGACAGAAAAGGTTCAAACAAAAAGCACATCGTATGCAAATATGCGGCGGGGACTACACGGGAACTCGTGCTTTACAGAAATGAATGTTAATCGGAATGTTTGTGTACTTGTGCATACATTCGAGAGCGCATAATATCGCGTTTTGTTAACTCCTATAAAAATACACGAAATGTTGCCGTTGGGTGTAGCGTATCCGGGCGCATTCCGTCCACGTCAAGTTTCGCTGTGGAGTGTTGACATAACCATACTTGCATTGTTTTTACTTTTGCATAACAATACAGTTAGCATGTTACGGATTTATCGTTAGAAATAACATTAAAACGAAATTAAATATTCAACCTTAAGCGCGCGCAACTGCAGATTACAATGACGTACGACGTACATCTAACCGCAGGTTTGTATACAACACACAATGACAACACTTCACGTGGCAAGTTCAATACTGCGTATATAACCAAAACCGAATTAGGTACTTTGAGTCCGCATAATGTTGACTGCCGCCTCCCGCGGCGGCGCGGCACTACCGGAGCGGCGCATAGCGCCGAGTGAGCGCAATGTGTGACTCCCGAGCGTGTCGTGTCGCGTGGCGTAGCGGCACTGTGTACGCGACTGCACGACACTACTCGTAACTCGCAGCCCGTATCGTAGGTGAAGACGCGACGTGGCGGAGGCGGCGGAGCGCGGGTGACTTAGAGCGCCATCACGAGACCCTGGTGCCGTGCCAATTTACTGGCGGGCGAGATCAGCTGGAAAATTACCTCCATCAGTGAAAGGAGTCTTGCCAAATTCCGGATGAGCCGAAATAATGTCAGGCTCATAAATTGTGTTATGGAGAAGTCACTTTCGCTACAAAAAATCCTTTATTTTTGGGGTACCGACGCACTAGAAGGAAAATATTCGTCTTTTAGACGTTATGTCATGAATTTGTTTATATGCTGAAATATACTTTTAATACACTTATTTATATACAAGAATTACATAAGGAAAACCTCTCATTGCAAAATATATATATTTTGCAAATCAATTTGCACATTCGACCGAACCTAACGTACCGTTAAACCTTTCGGAAAATTCGAAAGGCTGTTGCAACACTCGACATTTTGCTCGTGCTAAATGGTTGCTCGCTCTTCAGTTGAAATGAGTAGATCCATTTTATTGTTGTAATTTTGTTCGGTCATGCACTGTAATACCCTATCTCTACATATTATAAAATCCAACGTCTGTCGTCTGTCTGTGTATAGAATTTATGTTGAAAGCGTTGATTTATTTATATGGTTTTTTATTTTAAAATTTTCCACCAAGTTGTGAACATCCACAAGTACTACGTATGAAACATTTTTAGCATACGTAGAGCCCGGTGCTGGGCCACGAAAAAAAAATACCGGGTCGCGGCGGCGGCGGCGGCGTTTGCATTTTCTGACAACCATAGTACCACGGTCGTCGTATAGGGCAGGTATAGTATGGCGACTGGCTATCAAGGAGCATTTGCGGGGAATGGAGGCTAGTCTGAAGGAATATTTTCCTCCAATGAACAGCAACAAGGCTTGGAAAAGAAACCCATTTATACAGCACATGGAATCTGAATCTGAGTAAGAACTGCCGGATTCAGATGTTGAGTCTATTATTGAAATTTCGTGTGCCACAGCACTCAAAGAAATATTCCAGAAAACACCAGTGATAGATTTTTGGCTTTCGTGTCATCAGGAGTACCCAGTTTTAGCAGAAAAAACTATACAATTTTTAATTTATCAGAGTACTTATGGGAGTGAAAGTTGGGTATGGCAGGCGAAGCATGAGAGCAGGATAAATGATGTCGAAATGCGCGCGTTGAGAGGAGTATGTGTGGAATAGGAGGGGTATGTGTGTCTGTAGAATGGATGATAGGAGACTAATGAAAGAAATCTATGGAGCGAATGTTAGTGGAAGAGTCGGGAAGGGTCGCCCTAGACGCACGTACCTGGACCAGATCGGGCATGTGCTCGAAAAGGGTCAGGTGCGTTGCGTAGTACCCGTAACCGACGAGCATGTATGAAGAACATTATGAGAGTGGAAGAGGCGGCAAAAGTGTGTCAGGATCGTGGCGCGTGGGGGTTGGGTTGTTTTCGTGGGTTGGGTCCGTTGTCTTTGCCTGCCCCACTGGGAGGTAGGCAGGCGTGACGTTATGTATGTGTATGTATATATGAACTTATAGCACAACACCTATTACTCTGCTTACCCTGATTGTCGGAATACAAAAGCGTGAGTTATGTATGTATGTATATATGTCGACATAACTCAAGAATGACTCAATAAATAGATTGAGTCATTCTTGAGTTAATACATAAATTCATATTGCGGTTTATGCTTCTGTAATGTGACATACATATCCCCGCCAGGTTATATATAACACCTAGCCATTATTTTATGAGCTAAGCAGTGGGGTCGAAAGTAAACGCAGTTGTAAAAAACCTACCAATTCGGTTAGCTTTCATGTGATTTACTCGAAAACTACTCAACCGATTTACATAGAGTTTTCGCCGATTTTACCGCGAGCAGGGCTTCGGGCACAACTAGTAAAATGTGTAACGAAAAATAAGAATTCTAATCTACAGCACACTCACCGCGTCACGCTGCCGCCATCGCTCATATTAATTGAACACGGCGCGGTATGAAAGTATCCACGGAACTTTGAAGCAGCGCTTCAAGCTCACAGTATTATCTGGTAGCTGAATAAATTTGTGCTGCAATTCGCTGTGAAGCCATGATGGATTAACGCCGTCGTCGCGGCGGAACATACAGCTTCCCGCTCTCGCGGCTAGATCCAGTTAACGATAAGTAACTTGTTGTTCACGCTTTAGTTACGTAGTAAAACTTCTATGTTTACAACTCAAATCAGTCTTAATCAAGTGAAGTTACAATTAAATTAAACTTCGCTAAACTTGCACACATAAATGGCAACAAATTGCAGAAAGCTATGTACGTTGCCAGGAAAATAAAAATATTGCAATATTCCCACAATTTTCTCTCAGAGCGCTCCAGAAAGTTTTCGCCGGCAAATGCCCGAACATATCGCGGCATTCATCGTCGTTTGTGAAAGCTATCTCGTCGTCGTGTGACGGAGTCTCGTTGTGCTGGAGCGGATCGTCTCCCGCGGCGCGCGGGCGCCTCGGAGTCACGAACTCCGCTTCAGCCCGCTGTTGACTTGTATCCGTTGAATTGATATCGCGGCATCTGATTGGCTCGCCTATAGCTCGATTCCAAGTTTACTGCGACGACGATGCAAACATCGCATCGCGCGAAATTGAGACAAAACTGTAGGTAGCGACAGGTGCGTGCGCTAAACTCGACGCTAGTTTGCACAGTTCCGCAGGTAACAATTCGTAACCAACTTTGGGAAAATCGGTTGTGTGGTCAGCCAATCAGGTCGTCGTTCTGCCGCCGCCGTCGCCGCCGTACGCAGGCACAGTGCTTCACACATGCCAGTGCATTGTCGGTTATGGCATTCAGAAGTTAACATAGCAGCTACCTAGCACTGTTTGTGCTAAACTTGGAATAGTGCTACAGTTCTCCGGAATGCGCCCCGCACGGCGGCGCGGCGGCCGCCCGCCCTCGCCGCGGCCGCCCGCCCTCGCCGCAGAACTATCTGCTAACTAAATGGAATACATTTCTGTCTTCGGCGGGAGTTTGCAGGTCAGATTTACAGATGGCGAAGGTATTCTCTGGGCGGCTTTCAACGCCGACCGATTGATTAAGTTTCGCCGTGTGCCGCGTCTTTTTGACGCCGCTCCGCGGCTACAATTTTGGAACTAATTTTCACTTTCAGTTTAATTTATTTGCGTTAAACTTTACGAGCGTAGGCCGTATGTACTCTGTGCACCCGGAAGAGTCCCCATGAGTATGACGTAAGTCACAAGCAGTGGCCAGACTGTGGGCCAGAGCTTTGTTAGGCAAAGTTACAGTTTTGTTTTAGTTTATTATTTTATTTTTATATTAAGTTTTATTTGTACACCGCGGGTTTTTTAATTTAATGTTATTGTATTTCTTTGTTTTAGTTTTCTAGCGTGTAAAAGGTGTTGTTACCTTCCTACGGTCTGTCAAAAAATTAATATATTCCATTTAATTTAATTACCAAGAAAGATTAGGTTAGGTTAAGATTAGAAAATAGAAGAAATATATTTTTATTTTTATTCCATTTTGAATTTGCGTCCCATAAATTCGCTGAACAAAATGTGTAACACATTGAGGAAACCTGACACTAACAATCCTAAATGATGCTCTGTAAAATATTGACTTGAATAAATCATATTCGCAATAAGTTACCTAGCCCTTAGACAATTTATATTACCGTAATAGCGTTTGTCACTGTCACAGTTTATCGAAATTAGCCGAACTGTCTTAATGGACTTGCTTACTTGACCCGACCGGGCAGATTACTCGTCAATGATCTTGTCATTTTGTTTACGTCAAGGTGCTCTTCCACTGTTTGCATATTAAATTGATTGACATGAGATAACGTACCATTAAAGTAAATTCATATATCTTGGGCCTCGATTATTTAGTGCAACTGCAAATAATCGTAATTATCCCAATTATTGGTCAAATGTCAATTCTAGTAACAACAATTCTTGCTTTTGAGTTATATTGAGCAGTCACTTTGTAGATACCTCGTTGTAGGTACGTAGCTATTTTTGATGCGAACGTCGTGGCGGTATTTGAGAAATGCAGCGATATAATATAATAACTGTAGACAAAAAGTTGGACTATTTTTACCACTGTGCACTACACAATGTTCGGCCAAAACGGAATATGTAAACATTGCCCTTTTTTATTTATGAAACCAACATGTGTGGCTGCGCCGACGGACCAATATGGTGCAGTCGACAGAGGCAAAAACACCTGTACTCGCGAAACCACGCTCAGAGAGGCGCCATGCCAGCAGAGTAAGTAAGAAGAAAGATCAGAACACATTGCCTGATGAGATGAACTAGGTGCCATGTGAGTGCTTCCCTTAGGTCGTGCCAGCTACACTCAACTGGACGGGAAACACGAATAGCGAAGGTAACGTATACATAGCCGCTACGACCGACCTTTCATTGCGAGGGACCTACAGTTTTACGTGTCTCAGCGGTCGTAGGCGCACGCATCCAAGTTCTGGTCGCGCCCTAGTGTGCTTAATTTCAGGTATGGATATCGATCCATAGCACCATCAAGCTACCGAGGCTGACAGGCAAGCTTCCATATGAAGCAAGACACAGAAGTAACAAACTCAGAACTAATTCCCTCACCCGACTGTGCCGGCGGCGTACGTAAGCCGATACTCATAATGAATACAGCCTTCACTCACGTGTGGAGCCTGTACCAGTAGTACCGCGGCCAGCGCCAACTTTAATCACGAAAACAGTTTCCTAGCGGAAGTTTCGATATAGAAATGGGTGAGTTAGCGAAAACGCGTTAATCTTACGAAGCTCAGTTGGACACATTTTTGTGTTTTTTTTATGTAACTCAGAATCAACCTGTTTTAGAGACGACCAACTTATTTGTGTTCAATTTTGTTTGGCATTGTATGAGCACCATTTTTTTATTCTTACTTTTATACGTTAGTACTACTCTTAGGGTATATGGAAATATATTACGGCGGTAACAATCAAATTGTCAAAGAATTTGAAGTTTTGAGATCAAATTCGATTAGATCAAACAAATATGTTGAACGTTGCCGGTTATTGTAAGTTGTAACTAGCTAGGGCGCCGAACGCTGCGCTACTGTTGGTCGGCAATATTGATGGCCCCGTGCCGTGTAATAATCAACCGACACGATGCCACAAACCTGATGATTAATATTCAACACAGACCTGGTCGACAATTACCCTGCTGGAATGTTGGCTTCAGGGGTGCGGGCGGAGCGGCGGCGGCGGGGCGGGGCAGGGTTGAACTGTATAGCTTGATTGAAATCATATTGATCAGCTTCTCAAATCTATGCACGCGCAATTTCCGATTGCCAATAACAATAATAGGGTTATTGATGGATGATTTGTACACATAATGCCACTTTGCACTGCATACGTTCAATGTACAGTTTTCTAAACTGATCATATTA
The DNA here is from genome assembly GCA_946902875.1 of Nematopogon swammerdamellus. Taxonomy (NCBI): domain Eukaryota; kingdom Metazoa; phylum Arthropoda; class Insecta; order Lepidoptera; family Adelidae; genus Nematopogon; species Nematopogon swammerdamellus. The sequence continues at coordinate 24,438,529 of OX336333.1, read as the reverse complement.
TTCGTAGAGCCCATCTACGAGAATTTTCGTAGGACCTCTACGAAGTTCGCATTGTCTTTGATGAGGCTGCTACGATCTTCGTAGACCCTCTACGAGTTTCTGTATTGTTTTTTTATGTTGTATTGTATATTATAGACGTACTCTTTATGGTGCTGAAGGCGGACTTATTGTCGAATACAATTTCTACTTGCAAACAGTTAAAACAAGAAATTTTCAACATTGTTGGTCTTTCGCTATTTTACTTTAATTGTAAACTTTTCGAAAAATCGTAAAAAAATATTCCGGTAAATCTCTGACACAAGAGACCGGCCCGGCGGCGGCGGCGGCGGCGGCGGCGGCGGCGGCGGCGGCGGCGGCGGAGGTGGCCCTTTAATCACCAGCCCAGCTTCCCTTCTGTTTTGAAAAGTTACCCACGTCCATCGACGCTGTCACCTTCGCGCATATATGCTAGGTACGGCGGTGTTTTTGTTTATGTGTCGCCGCGCGTGAAACGGAGTAAATGATGTGTGCGTGTCGGGGGTCAAACGACTGAATATTTGGCGGTCGCGACGCTGTTGTGGGCAGCTGCGATGCCGTAGGACGTGCGGGTGGCGGCGGGGGCGGCGGGAGCGGCACCGCCGCCGCATTAATCATGGCGGGTGCGCGTAATGGATCCCTCTGTCAGCTTGAATAAATGGTTCCTCGGAGCTTGTAATAGTGCACGATCACGGCGCGCGCCGCTAAACTTTGCAGCGATTTTTCTATAACGAATGGGATTGTTTTAATGAACGGCCTTAATTGGAATTAATGGCTGAAGCTGGGATTAGTTTGTGCCGTGACTCACAAGTTCTCACCTTAAGTTAATAGTGTATTGTAAGCTTTAATTAAATATTATTAATTATTATCTGTTAGAGCGTTTCGAAAATATTCATTGCTATAGTCGACAACTATATGTACACGATGTTACTTTAATAGGTGGCAGGATCCGCAAGGGGTGATTCTACACCTGAACAACTTTTGTTTTAGGACTTTTTTTAGAATTTTTTTTAACTCTTTCTTTTTTAGACAGAAGTGCCGAAAAATTAAAACAGTTTTACTATTCCAGACAAAATATACATGTCAAACATTGTTCAATCTCAAATTCAGAATTAGTTTTAGGTGAAATTAAAAAATAAAATACCATCTAAAAGAAAACGCCGTGCATACTAAAATCTTTTCGATCGAGATCGAGAGGACTTTTTCTCTATGTAGTTACCTTAGATTGAATATAGTGCACTTTATGTATATAGTTCAATGTAAAACGTTATTTTCGCACATTTCCCATCTCAATACAAAGTCTCAAAGTTCAAATTGTATTCCGAGTTCTGGATACTGCGATTAAATTCGCTTCTAGTCTACGGTAATGTGTGACGTGTGTGTGCCTGAAGTAATCACAACAATATAATACTCACGGCTCGAAGGGGAAAGGTTCGATGTGTCCACTGTACTGTAGCAGCGGATGCAGGGCGGGGGAGGATGCGGAGGCGTCACGTGCAGCAGCTGAGTGAATAAGCTTCATTACCTGCTCTCGCAGCGCGTCCGACGGAAAATCGTCAGCGCAGATTATTCCTAGACACGGATCCCTCTCGTCTCGCTTGACACACTTTTATTTTTATACGTCCGCCCTCCCGGCCGCGCGGCCTCGCTCGCGCTCCACTCCAGGTCTTTTCTTTTTATTACCTCGATGTTTTATTAGGCAGGCACAGTCTTTATATCCATCTTTTCCAGCCATTCGCAGCGGTCCGTCGTCGCTGCGAAGACAATCAATGCACATAAATGTGACAGCGAAATCGTTGTAGCATTGAGCTCCTTACACGATACAATTAAGATGGCTAATTAATCGTAGCAATTGGTTATCTGCATAAACGTTCGACGGCGCGTGTTGTCGCCGTGCCGCCCCCACCGCCGCCGGCCCCGCAGCCGCGCCCTCGGCTCTCTATTGAACAGTAAACAGAGTTATCCGTCCGGCCCGCGCCGCTAACGAGATTACCGAAATATCGCCGATCGCCGGCACAAAGTTCCCAACGATTTGACTCCGGCTCGGGTTCACTACATAAATCTTTGCGTTGATTAAAACCAGTCAGAAATATTAATTGTATTTTCGATACGATCAGCTCTCCCGACGCAGAGGGTCGGAGGCCGAAAGGTTTAGAATTTCTTAGATCCTATTACGTTACCTATGCGAACTTCGTTGATGAATATTATATTCACAGTCCTCTTTCTTCGTTTTAACGGAAATAGCATAAAAATAATGAATACATAAATAAAGCTATTTTCATTATTTATTTATTTAGAATATTAAGATTTAAAAGCTAAAACCTCTGCCACAATTCCCATCCCTCTGCAGGTGTGTTATTATTAAGCTGTAAAATTGTCTCGACAAAGGCTTTTTTTGCTGGAACCGTAACATTTTTCATCATTCATTTTAAATTGAGACCAATTTTTTTATTTATTCACGTATGCGTATGCATCTACGCCTGACTTATCCGAGTGTACCTTGATACCAAATGCATGAATTAAAACGTAAAGAACTTTAATTAATTATTATAATAAGCAAATAAAAAACTGTAATTAAATTAAAATAGAAACTAAAACTACCTATCAAATTAAAATTACCTAAACTAAAACAAAATATGAATATGAATATGATTTTTTTTTGTCCAAAAATTTATTGCGTTTTTTAGAAAGCAAAAACCTTTTTATATTACCCCTTTTCCAAACGAGGGTCGCCTAATATTATTTTGCATGTCAAGCTAAATATGTGCATTCGCAGAGTGCAATTATATGTTCTTGATGACGTCAGTAAATAGGCAGACGGTGTGACTGTACGACGGAGCATATTTTCCCAAAATGTTGAGAGTGGCGCGCCTGCGGATATCCGCCGCGCGGGAGCTGCACTCTAACAAGCTACTCGTTTCGTTTTCGCTCAAAATATATTTTTTATTTACCTTGCTCACATTTTTCGCTTCGCCGTTCAAGCACTTTTAATTGTCCGCCCGCCAGCAGTTTATTCAGATAAATTTGCATTCCTTTGAAGCAGAGCTTGCGAGGGCTATTGTTTTTTTTTTATAAGCTACTTTCTATCAACGTGTTTGTAGAAATTTGCTGTTCTGTGTTTATAACCCTGATAGTTTGTCTCGTCGCGACGGAATGCGGAACTTTTCGACACTGCATGTGAAGGTCTAAGGGACGACGACGAAACCACATCCATCTCGTTATTGTAAATAAGTTAGACCGCGATTTCGAGATAATATCATACTATTCCTATTTATTTGTCGAAACATCTATTTTTGGCCAAACCAGAGTTACAGTGTAACAAAACATTACCTTAACATGATGCACATTTCGTGCGTTTCTTTTTTATCTTTTTTTTTGGTGATGCCTTTCCAAGTCTAGCCTGCTAGCTGCATTAGTAACTCATCAACTCACTAGTTAGACATATCTTTGATTAATTACATTCTATGAACCCGGTTTTGTATCGGATTGTATCTACTAGTTTGGTTTATTTCACACCAACATATAATGTATAGTTATAGTTCAGATTTATCTCGCCAGCAATGTGCATTATGCCATTCAACATCCATTTATCTCGTTCGCACAGCGCATGCGTATCATCAACTGCGTAGCCCTGAGCGTGGCAGGCTGTTCATTATTATATCAAAACACGTCACATCCAGTGTCAACTGCGCCAGACCTCCCCCAGCTAGTCGACTGAGGCGTCACTCACCTGTCGGGGCTGTGAGGTAGCACGAGCTCCTTGTTGCGAACGCTTTGATCAAATAATACAAAAGCACAGAATAAGTATCAGCTATCGTCGAGCAGGTGAATAGTAATCAATGTTGTGCTCAGATACGAAATTAGCACTTGTGGACTCACTTACCGCGTGTTACGTTACGACGATTCAAATTGTGCAATTTGTAGATTATGTTGAAGACGAAAAATGTTATTCAATCGGATAACGGTTCTATCCTTTTTTAGGGTTTCCCAGCTATGCTGTCTCTTATCAATTCGGTCAGGTGCCTTTCCGTCCGTCTGTCATGCGCGCCGTCCGAGGTGATTATTCCGGAACCTGATGCTAATCTATCCAATAAATCTAAAAGAAATCAATAAAGCACTTAGCCCATACGGCATGAGAACTTTTAAACTTTATATTATTATGCGGTTATTGAGGAAATAGCATTCTAGTCCGCGATCGTAGTTTGCGACGGGTGATCGCTGCGCGCACTCGCTATGCGTGCAAGAAGGAAGTGGCTACGGCGGCACCCTCTGTGTGTGAAAAGGTTCGCACTTTACCGGCTTTTTTAAATGTGTCGCTCTGGTGAATCTGAAATGGAATCTGTGGTTTTAAAGGAAATGATATTATTTATATGTTTAAAAAGGTTAGATACGTTGTCTATACGACATTCGGTGTTTACAAATGGCACGACATTGAGCGTCACAATATTACACGAGGAAGTAGGACAGCATGCAGTGGCGGCTGGTGACCTATGGGACTGGGTGTGCGCACAGCACACCCAGTCCCATAGGTACCTAGCGCACAGTGTGCGCTAACTTACTCGTAGTACTAAACCCAAACGTGAATCTAATGGATACCGAGACGTGATTTTTTATTTTATTTTCATGTCTGAGTTAATTGCCCAAATTATGTAAAAGTATTCTCACTCAACAGATACATAGTTGAAAGACAAAATAAGGTAAGGATTAAAGTGATAAAATTATTAAAATGTAAGTAATAAAACTAATAATAATATAAAAATAAGTACTCACTTTTAGATTGAAATATCTAGGTATGGTGTTTTGGAGAACACGCCAGCGAATTTATGAAAATTATGAAGAAATCAGTCACACACACACACCACACACACTACAGTTTGATTGGGTAGGTCTAATATTGTTCTATTTATAATGTAAGTCTATTCGTCGGGTTCTATCTTGCGCAAATATATCTATCACTTTTTTGTTGAAGTCCGGAATTGTTTGAATAAATTGTTTCTCAATACTCAGCACCGAAAGAGCGTTCAACCTATCTTGACTCATTATATTGCGGAGGAAGGATTTTATTCTTTTTAAAGTTGAGAAACATCTTTCGCTCTCCACAGTTGTCATTGGAATTGTACATATTATTTCCAACAGTTTGGTCGATTCGGAGAAAGCTTCAATTAGGTCGTTATTACAGAATAATTGAAGAATTGCTGTTACACTCTTGGCGTTTACGAAATCGTCTCTATTGTATAATGCCGAAAGTTCGTTTTTCAGTTTGTATTGGTCAAGGCATTTGTACGTCTCTATAGTAAGCTTGAAATCTTCTTCGGGAAAGTGTGTTCTGTAATACTTGAAATTTTCGCTGAATAATAATTTTGCTGCAATAAGGTGGTTGTTGTACGAAAATCTTTCTTTTATTTGAGTAATTATTATGTCACAAACTTCTTTTGCGACAACAGAACAAGAGCTCTTCATTCGTCTGGCAACTGGCTCTTCATTTTGATCTATTGTTTCCCGGGCATGCTGTACACTTTTTTCAAAATTAATTATGTTTTCTTTGATTGCCAATAAATTCAGATTTCTCGATTGTAACTGTCCAAATAAAATTTCACAATGGGGCATGATGGATTGAAAAAAATTTAACCAGTACAAAAAGTTTGAGTCATTTAAATATCGGAGAAGCATGTCCGCCTGGTTTATCGTGTTTGAATCATTTTCTGTGTCAAGTATTGTCGCCATACACTCCTTTAGAGCATCTTTGTAGCAGTACACTGAATTGACTGTTCTTGAATTAAAATTCCACCTAGTCTGTGGAGCTGCAGGGATCTTCTTTGCTACAGTCTGCGACAGAATTTCAGTACGTTTGGCTGATCTAGAGAAGAATTTTGGAAATGCATGTAGATTTGCAAAAAAAATTTTAACAGTGTTATTTTGGCTCACACTTTTTTCTAATATTAAATTTAATTGGTGGGCATAGCAGTGGGTGAAGTGGGCATTTGGGTAAAAAGCTTTGACTTTGGCCTGCACTCCTCCGAGCTTTCCACTCATAACGGCGGCACCATCGTAACACTGTGCAATAAGTTTGTCTGGCGGCACCTGCAGGTCTTCCAGTTCTCTCAATATCGCTGCAGATAGTCCGTCGGCGGTGTGCGATTTTGGCAAGAGATATTTCCAAAATCGTTCGTATGTACGGCCATTTTCGACGAATCTTACAATCATTACCATCTGCATTATCGTTGACACATCTGTGGTTTCGTCAGCTTGAATGGCGACGTAATTAGCTGCACTTAACTTTTTTCGGATTTCTGTGTGATATACTTCAAGCATTGAATCTAAAATGTCATTTTGAATTGTTTTGGAAGTACCTTTGAAAACGGTTGACTGTGCCAGGTGCTCCTTCATAGCCATGTCCAGTTCCGCGACTAAGTCGACGAGCCCACGAAATACTCCTGGATTTTTTGACTCAGACGTTTCGTCATGGCCGCGCAAAGCTAATTCGAAAGCACCACAGAACTTTATGCAGTCTATCAAGCGAGACATAATATGTCGGTTTTTGTCCACTTGCTCATTGTGTTTTTGAATATTAACGCGATATGCACAATCCAACTGTTCTCTTATGTCGACTGTTCCCAAAACCGATAAGGACATAAAATTTTGTAGGTGAAGTTGCGAAGAGTCGTGCTTTTTAATTTTCTCCCCCAAATGCGTCAAATCTCTCACCCCAGTTTCGGTCCAAATCGTCTCTCCGCCAAAAATAAGGCACGGAAAACAAAAAAATGCGTCAAGGCACTCGCACCCACACAACCACTTCTTTTTAAGGTACAATTCGTTTTTAAATGTTCTTTGGAATAGTCTATTCTTTGATTTGCACTCCTGTTTTATATTAAGCACTGGTCTAGGAGGTCCGGCCAATTTAATTTCTAGTTTATTCTTATGTAAAGTTCTATTGTTTTTAATATAGTCAACACTGAATCCACTCATTTTTATAACGCACTAGAAACACAACCAGAGTCCTAATTGCTCGAAGAACCAAAGCGACCACTGCGCAGTGGCCACCGAGCACCGAGCCGCGGCCGCCGGAGCGCCTCCGCGCGCGAGGCGTGGCCGGCGCGCGCGCCGGCGCCCGTCGGCCAGCCTTGCCGCGCCGGGCAATGAAGAAAACTTCACAATGTACTGTTAACTGACGAAAAGTCGTTCAAACTGCTAAAAAACTGATTTGCAAAACATCCCGGCGCGGCAAAGATATATTACGTACAATATTTCATCTAAGCGGTGGCGGCGCGGCGGCGCGGAGCGGCCATCATCGGTCGACGACGCGACGACGACGGGTCTCGCCCCGAACTGAGATGGCGCGGCGCGCGCGGCGCGGCGAGGCGCGGGGAGCGATCGATCGGATGATCGCGCGACCAACAACGCCTAGGTCTTTGGGTGATTCCATTTTAAAATAGCGAAATATGCAGTATCATTAATGTTTGTCGTAACATTCGAATATTTTATAAATTAACATTCGAATATGTATCAAATCGATATTCGAATAATTCAAATTATTCAATTGCAAACTCGATCTGTTATATAAATATAAGAAACACCCATATTCCAAAAATGGACTCGCCTGTCGGTTCGTGCTACAGCGTATGTGTAGGTACTTAGCGCTTGTGTGTGTGTGACTTCGACCCAGAGTTTGGATCGCCCCCGCCGCGCCCGCGCGCCCGCGCCCCCCGCCCGCGCGTGCCTTCGGTCGGGTTTACGATCTCGGCTTACTTCGGCTCATCGTCGGCTGGCTCGGTCGCGACGTGTCGCACGCGCGCCTATCCACAATATACTGTCCTTCTTTTTCCGTCGTGTGTCACACGCAGAAGGCCACACATAATCGTATGAATAGTGTTTTGTTTCACGCGGCGGGGCAGCGGCGTTTGACATTTTCTCATAGTAAACGTTCGCGGTGTTTTGTACTGCACTCGGCGCGGCGAGCTCGGCGGCTATACGTAGTATGTAGTACGTATTACGTACAGCAAAATCGTGCCTTGTTGTCTAGGAAATAGGATCGAATTCAGTTTGATATTTTTACTTCGATCGGTTTCATGGAGAATGTTTAATATTTTAATTTATTTCTTTCTTTCGGGTGAAGGCGTTATGTTTTGTGGTAGTGCGGCGCACGAACGCACTTAAGGGCCAGCCGCCACTGACAGCATGTCTGCTGTTGAGAGCGAAAAAGAGACAAGTATAAGTTCATTTTTCTCGGTTTTAAAGATAATGTCCATGAACGCCGCACTTATAATATGGGTGGAATGATGCTTCCAGTTGCACCTCATATAAAAAGACACGTCTTCAAATTGGAACATTTTATCCGCTTTCAAACCAATTTCACAGAAGGTACTGTTCCTGGCAGACAAATGCGTCCCTGTCGCACGTACCTACTCGCACATCTTTGTGCGACAGGGACGACGCTCTACAACCGGAGTGTCTCTTTCTAAAGCTCGACACGCAATTTTTGTTACCGGAAACAGTACACAGTTGCTTTCACCAGTCATGAGCACAGATGGACAGTGGACTAACATTGCACGCAAGTACGCAAGTGTATAATAGTATTCGAACGACGCGTGTGTGTGAGCCCAATAGGCGAGGAGCGTCGACTGACGCTGACTGACGAACCATCAACCAATCGTTCATAGGTACTAATAATAAATCTGTAAGGGATGGTCATGGAGTAAGTTACTTTGTTTTATGATACGAGTATATTGCATTTGTAGGCTCTATGTATGATACTAAAACTAAATTGACGATTTTTAAATATCTTTTCTGTATGTATGTATGTTCCACCATAACTCCTGAACGGGTCATCTGAATTTGATGAAACTTAGTAAAAGCACATTTAACTATATAGGTACTAATAATAAATCTGTGAGGGATGGTCATGGAGTAAGTTACTATGTTTTATGATACGAGTATATTGCATTTGTAGACTCTATGTATGATACTAAAACTAAATCGACGATTTTTAGATATCTTTTCTGTATGTATGTATGTTCCACCATAACTCTTGAACGGGTCATCTGAATTTGATGAAACTTAGTAAAAGCACATTTAACTATATAGGTACTAATAATAAATCTGTAAGGGATGGTCATGGAGTAAGTTACTTTGTTTTATGATACGAGTATATTGCATTTGTAGACTCTATGTATGATACTAAAACTAAATTTACGATTTTTAGATATCTTTTCTGTATGTATGTATGTTCCACCATAACTCCTGAACGGGTCATCTGAATTTGATGAAACTTAGTAAAAGCACATTTAACTATATAGGTACTAATAATAAATCTGTGAGGGATGGTCATGGAGTAAGTTACTATGTTTTATGATACGAGTATATTGCATTTGTAGACTCTATGTATGATACTAAAACTAAATTTACGATTTTTAGATATCTTTTCTGTATGTATGTATGTTCCACCATAACTCTTGAACGGGTCATTTAAATTTGATGAAACTTAGTAAAAGCACATTTAACTATATAGAGCGTGAAGCGTCGGCGCCGCCGTCGACGTCACATCCCGTCAAACCGACCAATGAAGTGTGCTCATGACTCATGAAAGCAATTATACACAGGTACTAAAAAAAGATGCCGCGACAAAGCTGACTGTTGCTCTAGGCCCCATGCAGACATGGTATGTTGGAATCCTCAAATAAATGCATTTGTTCCGCTTGCGGTATTTATTTACCAAGTTGTTCCTCATATAGTTCGTGTGTGGTGAAGACATACGGACTCCGGATGCGAATTGCATTGCATATGCAGATTGGTGACTCGGGGTTTCGTTCGCATTGCATCGCAAGTACATATCTCGAGGAGAACCACACTAGATGCATGCGGCCAGTGCACGACATATATGTTTATGGAAATTAATTATGCTCTCTTATTATTCTCAAATAGAGAGACGTGAGATTTTCAGGAGTTGATTAACAATTCTCGGAAGAATGTCGTACGTTGGGCCTGTAAGCATTTTACGAAATTTATTAGGGCTGTCAATGAGTTTCTTATTTTGATCTTCTGAACACCTCCCGAAATATATCTATCTATAACCTTCTAAGCAATACCTACATATGAAGCGATATTTTTATTATAATAGCCGCATTAGGTGGCTGAGCTCGGGATTGGAGGCTCAGACACAGCCAATTTCACCCTCAGGATGTAAGTACAAATCGCCTTATAGGGCTGTGGGGAAAGAGAAAATAAATACCAAGAACGTTAGAAGAGGTTGGACGTAGGACTGTCTAATGCTTATATGAGAACCAGAGTCGCCGAGCTCCACGGACGGCGCGCGCTCTGATTGGGTGGTATCGGGTGGTATCGCGCTCCGATTGGGTGGTAACGAATGTTATTTGTACGTTTTTACAAATATCGTGTTACGCTGGCGCGGGGAAGGTCCAACGTCCCTACCTCTAACGTTCTTGATCAGAGCCGACTGTAATTTTTCCTGTTGGCTCTGTCTTGATAAATACCTTTGCTAGGAGCTCGCACCACGCCTGCACAGGCGTACGACGCGAGTGCGATTGTAAAATATAGATAGATAATAAATTCATCTTTACCATATCCGTCCACATGAAAAATGGTTCGTGTCACTTTGTGCTTACTTTCAAACCACTTGCGTCCCGCACACTTTCTTCTGAATTTAAAACCGCACTTAGTGAAGAATAACGAATCCGGAGCGCAAGAAGAAGTCTGTATATTGTGGCTTCATCCATCATGGCCGGCTGGTGCAGATGATAGGGGCGACGGTGGTGGTAGGTAGGGGTAGGGGTGGTAGCGGCGGCGTGCGCTGCAGTTCCGGAGATTAAGATGGAGGAGCATTAGACTATCTAGCGGGCGCCCTCCCTTGCCTTGTCGCATCATAACTTTTTCTAACTTGGAAAATAATATATTTTCTCATTTTAAAATATTATATTTTACAGTACCTAACTCCTTTTTTTATAGAAACTGACACGGTTGGATACATTATCTACAACATCCGCGATGTCAGCCCATAACGCCGGGTGAACTAGGTGCTATATCAGTGCTTCCCTTCATTTCATGTCAGCCACACTGAACTGGACGGAAAACACGAACTACTTACATAGCCGTTTCGACCGACGTTTCGTCACAGATTACTTAATAGTTACTTCGTAACAGATAAATCACTCCATAGAAAATGTTCCTACCTTCGGGCTTTAATAGCCTACTCTTTCACAACGCCAATCGCTGCGTGCGAAAATGTACCTTAACGATCGAGTGTAAAGTGGTTATTGCTTTGCAGCTGCGCGCACTTGCGTGGGCGAGTCTATGTATACTTCGCGCGGCAGACGAATTTCTACTGAAAAAGACCGCCGGCGGCCCGTCGGGCGGTAGGTAGTTAGCGCGCGCAAGTACATAGAGTGCGTGAGGCCTGGTTTCGTTCAGTGCGGTAAACCCTACCACCTAGTATTCTACTCGATTCTATTGTTTTATAAGAATAGAACGTGCAAATCATGCACAAGTTGCAAGTAGGGGGATATTAAATATGCAGTCACGTAATAATTAAACAATAGTATTATAAAACAAAGCGACAGCTTTAGAAAGAAGCGTTTTAAAATCTGAACTTGTAGCAAACGGTTTCCATCCCCGCTGCTGTCGCCGCCGGTGTCGTCATAATGTAACATGAAGCATCCCAAGTGGAGCGACTCGAGATGGAAAGTTTCGCCTGTAAAATGAACTGCCAACATGCTCGCAAGTTGGACGCGTGAGCGGCGCGGCCTCCGAACCGCCCGCCCTGCGGGTCTCTTCTCACACCCCGCGCCGTCCCTCCGCCCCACCTCCGCCCACCGCCATCCCCCGCATTACCAATGCTGAATGTAATAAGAAAATGATTCGCCCGCCACCGTCTCTCCACCTTCCCATCTCTGTACACACACGTATCATCGTTTTAATATTTTCTCATTTCGTCCGCGACTACGGTGACAGTAAATAAAAATATCGCTCACTCGCAAACATTTCTTTCGTTTTATTAATATTACGAGCTCCGTTTGTCGTATACATACTTGAGCCGTGGAAATAAATAAGCAGAGAGTACATCGTGATACATTGCAGACATTTTACCTTGCCCAACATTTGATCCGCGTGCACACCATTTGCAGTAGCCAGCAGACACGCGAGTGAACAAGTGCGACATAGATATATTGTGTAATTTGGTCTTTCTGCACTTTTCTTTTCCCTTCTGATGCCTATTATTCTAGATGTATGATTCCATGTCTCCGGGCATTTTTATGTTCAGGCACCGAGGATAAATATTTATTTTCAAATTGGTTGAAATTCTCACGAGAGCTTGAAGAATTGCAATTTTCTAGTTGTGCCCGCGGCTCCGCTCGCAGTAAAGTCTTTGAAACTAATCGGTTGAGTTATTTTAGAGTAAATTACATAAAATCTAACAGAATTGATAGATTTTTCCGATTGTGTCCACGGTCGACTCCACTGCTGAGCTCATATGAATAATGGTGTGATGCTATATAGCCTAAAACCTGACGGAGATATGTCGCATTACATAGGCAAAAACCGCAAGCGAATATGTTAACCCGTTTTTTAGTTATAAGCGAACATACATACACACACACACAGACGGCAGACATTGAATCTTATAATGCCACCTGAACTCCCTGAACTACGCAGATAACTATTCAAACTGTCTTGTCGACGCTAGCAACATCATCTTAGCTGATTTCTTCGCATCTGGTAGTTTTCGCCGAAATATCTATTTGTGTTTTTTCATCGGTTATCTCCCGACTCATGCTCATTCAAAAACATTTCCAGTGAAATTTCTTGTCAGTTCTTCTTCAATGTAAATATGACAAATCTGAGTGCAGTGTACTGCCAAGAGATGCTAAATAAACAATAAACATGACAACATTTTACTTACAGTCTGCCCTTTTGTCTCTTTCTAGATACTATAAAATACTACGTATACTAACCAAACGTAGTATTTTCCCCCTAAGTAATCTCTTTTTCATCGGTCACTTTGTGCCTGTTGCGGGGGCTGGGGAGGGGCGGGGTGTTTGGCCACGAACGGCGCACCAGATTGTATCTTCACGAGGATAACGTTAATTTACTATCGGGGGTAACGTTTACATTTATGGTCGACTTATCGCTGCGATATTCCGCCCCGCTCTGCCGCGCCACCGCCTCCGCCGCCCGCCTAGGTGCCTCCCCCGCCGCGCCTCCGCCGAGCTAAACAGCCTCTTCCTTCCTCCGCGTTAATCTGATTTACGGTAACGACGCGTCTGAAACGACGTGTATTTTTGTATTTTTTTTTTCAACTCCGCGTTAGCCCTGCGCTACGTACGCCCTGAGTCGATCGTTCGGCGAAATCGGAGGGCCATTCCCGCCTACCGCTTCTCCTAAAATGTTTGGCTAAATTTTATACTTGTTATTCAGCACAAGCTTCAGAGATATTACAAACCGGAAGTGTTTTTAGGGTTTCGTATAAAACAATACCTTATGTACTGTTACGGTGTGACCTGAGTCGTCTTCGTGTTGATAAGAACGTCTTGCAGAAATATGGTTAATGTTTTTGTACGGCAGATTTGTTAAAATTTAATAAATATAATCCGGACTATCAAAATACGAGGATATTTCACTCTCCAGTAGCGTATCAAAAATTCAAAATGTACATTCAATAAGAGAAACACTTGGTAATGACAGTGGAGTGTTATAAAAAATCCCGACTAAAAAGTCAAACATAATTTCCGTTCACTTACTTAAAGGAGTCGGGGGACCGCTAAGTAAATACCCGCGCACCTCTGACTTTTTATATTTTATTGACTTAGCGGTCCCCCGATTCCTTTAAGTAAGTAAACGGAAACAATTTTAGACTTTTTAAGGGTAGGGTTTTTTTTTTATTTGTTATTTAACTTTTATTTCAAGCTTTTTTAATGCAGTCTTGATTGCATACTATTCCCTACCATGCTCACTGGGTACATTCCCATATCGGGCATGGTAGGTTTAACTTATTTCTCGTGCAAACTAGCTTAACCACATTTAAAGCATGAACTCAAATTATAATTAAAAAATTCGGCAAGTGCGAGTTGGTCTCGCGCACCGAGGGTTCCGTAACATCAGCATCACTCAATATATTTGTATTATGTAGGTATGTACAAAAACAATTGTTTTGGAAAATCACGAACGCCTAAATAAACACTACAGCAATGGTTTGACTGTGCGGCATTCGTGAAGTTATACAAAAATATATTTCTTATATTATGACTACGTACGACATAACGACATAATATCTAAAATTTTCGGATTTTTTCTTTACTTGTGATGTGAGACCATGCTTCTTGCCAAATTTCATTACTCCAGGTCAACGTAAGTACCCTATAGGTTTTGATTTCATTTGAATGAGTTTGCAAGTATTAAAATTTGCCATAAATAGCCGTATGTTTTGATTATATTGATTTAGAAGCTTTCATTTTATATAACTCGAAGGGATCGCAGACGTTAGTATTCCATATTAATTTCAATTTGATATCTTGACTCGTTACTGAGAAAAAGGGTCTTGGCTTGACACACAAAACAATCAATTTTTTTTTAATATCATAACTACAAGTTTACAATTTTAGGATTTTTTCCTTTACGTGTGCTATGAGACCTTGCTTATTCCCAAATTTTATGATTCTAGGTTGACGGGAAATACCCTATAGGTTTTGATTTGTTTGGAGTGAGTTTGCGAGTATGAAATCTGACATAGATGGCCGTATCTTTTGATTGCGTTGATTTAGAAGCTTGCATTTTCTATACCGTAAAGAGATCGTAGCTCTTAGTATTTCATATTAATTTCAATTTGTTATCTTGATCCGTTCCTGAGAAAGGGGGTCCTTGACATACAAAACAATATTTTTTTTTAATGTCAATAACTACAATTTTACAATTTTCGGATTTTTTCCTTTACTTGTGCTGTAAGACCTTGCTTCTTACCAAATTTTATGATTCTATGTTAACGGGAAATACCCTATAGGTTTTGATTTGTTTTGAGTGAGTTTGCGAGTATGAAATATGACATAGATGGTCGTATCTTTTGATTGCGTTGATTTAGAAGCTATAGTATTCTACACCTTAAAGAGATCGTAGATCTTAGTATTTCGTATTAATTTCAATTTGTTATCTTGATCCGTTCCTGAGAAAAAAGGACCTTGACATAGAAAACAAACAAAAAATTTTTTTAATGCCACATAACTATGAATTTACAATTTTAGATTTTTTCCTTTACTTGTGCTGTGAGACCTTGCTTCTTACCAAATTTCATGATTCTAGGTTAACGGGAAGTACTCTATAGGTTTTGATTTGATTTGCCGGTAGCAAAATATGTGACTTAAATGGGCGTATCTAGTGATTCCGTTGACCTAGAAGCTTGCATTTTCTACACCTCAAAGGTTTCGTAGACCTTAGTATTTGATATTAATTTCAACTTGATACGTCTACCCGTTCCTGAGAAAAAAGGTCTTGACAGACAGACAGACAGACGGACAACAAAGTGATCCTATAAGGGTTCCGTTTTTTCCTCCTTAGAGGTACGGAACCCTAAAAAACAGTGTACAGAGTAATAATGATATATAATATTAAATAATTTAGATAAATAAATAAAGTAGTTACATAAATAAAAATAACAATAACTATAAATTATAAGATACATATACATATGGGTAAAAAAAAAACATAACATATTGCCCTATCGCAGCGCTATAATATAGGTAGGTACTAGTAAAACAAGATTACAATACTAATGAATAATTGTATATATAGGCCGTGTTTTTATTCACTCCATCCTACACTAGTTCTGGAACTAAGAGTAATTTACACTTGTAAAAATTTCAGGTCCCTTTTGATTTTTGTAAATTTTGATTGTTTTGTGGCGTCACCTGGCCACAGCCGAACGAAACTCGAGAACCACTTACGACGGTACTCTTCAGAAACAACAAGTTGACTCACGAACGCGCTAACAGATGGCGCAGAACCGTAAAATGTCAAAATTCATACATTCGCTCAACGCATTCTTAAATGTGCAAATACGCTCTGTATATATACAGTTAGCTCACTGAGAGCGTTGGGCAGTAGCCCACACAACATCCAGCTGCGCAGCCGTCCCGGTGGATACAAGACATCAACATCTCTCCACCTTTTACAGCTACTCCCACAGTATAATTGTTTATTAATAAAATTAACTTGAATATAATAAAACTAACATGCACATTAAAATACTAATAAATGTACAGTTTCAAGTGGAAACAGTTAGAGGGTGAGGATGTGGGTGAGCGTAAGTAAGGATGTGTGTTGTTCATGTCATGAGACTGTATGTGGTGGGGGTGGTAGTGTGGTGTGGTGTGTGAGCGCCTGCGTGCAAGGCATGTACGTACAGATGGGTCTATTGCATTGTATTGTTTATTGTACATTCATATGGCAGTTAGACTGCGCTCGAACTTGTCACAATTTGTTCTATCCGGTTTGATAACACCCACGAAGAAGAACTGATAAGAAACTTCGCAGCGTATTTTTTTTTAATACATATTTTTACAAGTTTTTGTGACTAGCCACATAATAACACCGCCCATTAGTCTATCGAAAACACAGCTTGAGAGCAAGATTAACAGTTTTGCTGAGAGTTTTGACTACAAAGACTTATTAATTAAGTGAATCAGGTGTAAAGAGCCTTTGTCAAACTTTGATACGTAATATTATTCGTAATGAGAGTAACGCGAGTGAAGCCGCCGGCAAGCTTCGAAACGGACTCCTTGCAAGCGAAGGCCGCAGCTGTAATCCTTCAACCGGACGGAGGTCTTCTTAGCGAGCGGTTAGCTAGCGGGCGCCCACTTCTTACAAAGTATGTTATTTATCATACTTAGGCGACCACTCGCGTCCTTACCATCCCGCGCTCGAACCCTGGACCGCGCACTTCACTACCGCTGAACTGCCTGCTTAGATTAATAATGTCACTGGGTTAGGCTTCCGTACTTCACTCTTTAGAGTTTAGATCGACGGGGTGGCCAAACCGTACACCGCGATGCGAGCGTAATTCCTTGTGAAAAATTCACAAAAATACTTATCTAAAAACATATACATATACATACATATCACACACGCTGAATCCCGACAATCGGGGTAAGCAGAGTAATCGGTGTTGTGCTGCAAGAACTCTGTTAAATTACAGCACAACACCGACAACCACGTTTCGAAAAGTATTCGAACAAGATTCAATCGATCAAGCAGCAAGTAAGGCTAGTCTAGTCTAGTCTAAAAAGCCGCATGAAATTGAAAAATTCATTCAATAGTTACGAGGAGACACTGATTCTGTCGGATTTGAAAATCAGACAACAACAAACAATAACTATAAGATCCGCGCGCGCTGGTCGGGAGTCGGGAGTAAAAATGCAAACTGACATCGCTGAAAATGTTTGCCGAGAGTTTGTCAGAACCACAGGTCAGAACAGCGACCCACGGGAGGTTGAGTTCAGAGAATTCGTAGGTAGTCGGGTAAAAACTGATCATCCAATGCAGGTTTTTCTGGTCTATGACAAAACATTTATTGCTGGCTATATTCATACAGTGGAAACGTCTCTGAGAAAATATTTAACGTTGCCTGTACAACAACAGTGCTAAAGTTTGGTTGCGTGCAAGGTGGACTGGAAGAAATTGCATTCTGCAATAAGTACGCCTTCTCCGCCGCAATTGTATAAATGCAAAATAACCCTCAAATGCAAAATAACCCTCAAAGCAATTTCACAGTTTCGTATGCATCACGCTTGTATGCAAAGAAGGCAACAGGAACGGTGCGAGGCGCGCGCCTGTACTACAGCTCATCAAGCGAGGAGTCGATGTAAGACGCGCCGCGCTCTGGGGCGGCCGGGGGTGTATTAGCGAGTGCTCGCGCGCCACCTAATCGAAATTTAATCGCCCTTCGATTTTGTGTCTCGTGAAATATTCAAAGGGAATTCTCCGAGGAAGTAATTTCTATAGATATCGGCAGGAGATTAGAAGCGCGCTGTAATTGGATTTTATATTGGGGTGCGTTTTTATTGCTTCTACTCAGACCGCCTACCGAGTTCACACGTCTAGTATAGATAGCGACACGGCGGCTCGGCTTCAGAATGGACGTATTTGATTGGAGGAAATTCACTTTTGTTGCTTTTGGAAACTTAGATTTCGTTAGCGAGACTCATGATTTGTTTTTTTTTTTTCGCATAATCGTGTAGACGCTTTTCTGCTGAGGCCATTCACAACCATTGCTCATAAAGAAGAGCTTTACGATACACGAATGGAAGCATTCGAATTGAAACACCGTTCCATCGCAACGTATAATTGTGTGGATATTGCTCCCATTCGAAAGGGAAATATCAAAGAGAGTAAATAAGTATGTACGGGGGCGCCGCCGACGCCGCGCCGCGCCGCCTGTGCGGTGGCGGCAGGAAGTTTGAGCATATCGCGCGTAACGGCTGAAGTTTTCCCATCCTACCCACATCATGAATATGCGCGTTAGTCGTGACGTGAAGCAAACACGGCGGCGTTTTCTGCGGCGCGCCACGACGCTACCCGCCGCCGCCTCCGCGCCGCCGCCTGCCTGTGACAATGTGCCGGAGTTACTTCGGAAATAACACAGCAAGTTTCCACAGAGTGAGTAATGTGAGTAGTTACCAATAACTCGTCCCCCGGCCAAAATGTTCCGTTGCGCCAATTTATAGGGCACTCGTATTGACAGATTTGTCGAAAACATCGTCAGGGTCAAATAGATAAAAACTGCTTGCAAAAATTCACAACAGTAGGCGCTGTAATGATAGACACGCGGCGATATCTCGCTCTGCGATACACCCGCCTGCCCCGAGCCATCGTCCAGATTGTTCACGATATACTTCTAGGAATCTTACTACTTGTTGTTCTTTGTAGTGGGCGCTATCGAGCAGACATTTAGTTGACCTCGACCGCGGCGCACTCTAGAGGGCTCCATCTTAAACTTTATCGCGACTCGGCCTTCGGGCTCGAGCGTTTCGTCTCGTTTTGTTCTCGCAGTGATTTACTGAGGCTCCACTGTAAACACGGACGTGTGGAGGCGAACTCGAAACTTTTCCACCGTTTATTTCGCTTTTGCCGGTTTCCGATGGAGGAAAGCGGCTCGGAGTCGCCGGCGCGAGAGATCTGAGGCTGCGTCGTACTCGTTTTGCTGTACACTCGACGATCTGTCCCGCTCCCTGGGAGCTGAACGGAATCGAAACTTCCAATTGTCGGCATGGTAATCCAGACGGCACATTGACTGAGGGAACGAGCACGAATGCTCGCTTATTTAATTCTTTAAAGTATGTTTTCAAGAGTAAAACCGTTGTACCGTGTGGGGCTGGTACTTAAAAGAATGGCCCCACTGCATCTCTCCCCGTGTATGTCGTAAAAGGCGACTAAGGAATATGACTCCCTTCTTACATTACTAGGTGGTAGGGTTTGGCCCGCCCGGGTTGGTACCACCGCACTGAATGAAAGGTCGGTCGAAACGGCTATGTAAATAGTTTGTGTTTTTCGTCCAGTTCAGTGTAGCCGGCACGATCGAAGGGAAGCACTGACGTGGCACCAAGTTCACCCGGTGTTATGGGCTGACATCACGGATGTTGTAGGTGATGTAGCCAACCGTGTCAGTTTCAATAAAAAAATAAAAAAATATCTAAAATAGGAACTAACAAAAATAAACTAATAATTAATTATTAGTTGGTTTAAACTAAAATACAAAGGAGAGATGCGGCTATACATTGGAATACTCTAACTAAACTCCAGGATGAAATTTGGTAGAAATTACTCCATCTGCTGTATGTTGACATATTATATTAGTCACGTGTACATTTTTAAATCAATGAATATTCGCGATATAATTAGTTATTGAAACGAACTGACCCCGTTTGCACTCACCGAGCATACATACGGGAGACGCAACGCTACTGCGTTTATATCGGAGCACGGCTAGCCAAAAATCCCTACTACTACGAAAATCGAAATCGCAATTTAATCTTTTATGACGTGACTGGTCTATCTCCGTTACCCATATCGCGCCCTGCGATATGGAGAGAGACAGAGCGAGCAAGGCCAGCGACAGGTTTGTTATCGCTGGCTTGGCTCGGGTATCTGGTAGTAAGAGCCGACCGTCCGACCAATCGGAAGCCTTGCTTGACGGCAACTTGACGGGATCACTACGAATGCCAGTCTGACGGACGATGATGGTGCGGTATATTTGTGAATTTTGAAATTGTTATTTGTAATATTATTTCAAATAGTTTTTACTGAACGAATATTATTGTTTGAATCCAAAAAAAAATATTGAAAAATTAAACCAGACTGTTGTTCTAATATTTTTGAAAAGTTGTACTAATAATCAGTGATAGGAATAAGTAGGGCTTATTTACCTAAACTTCGAGGAACAGAGTAAAAGATTGGAGTCTTCCTTAAAACAATATTTTTTTCCGGTTTAATAATATTCATGGTGTTTTAATCTCGCGATTTAAAAAAAGTGGCCGCCATTTTGAACTTTTTAGTTACTGGACCGATTGCTTTCAAAATCTATATCTGGGTGTATGTGTGGGCTCTGATTACGAATCTGTAGTAAAAATTTAAAAAAAGTGGCCGCCATTTTGAACTTTTTAGATAGTGGACCGATTGCTTTCAAAATCGATATCTGGATGTATGTGTGGGCTCTGAATACGAATCTGTAGTAAAAATAAAAAAAAGTGGCCGCCATTTTGAACTTTTTAGATAGTGGACCGATTGCTTTCAAAATCGATATCTGGATGTATGTGTGGGCTCTGAATACGAATCTGTAGTAAAAATAAAAAAAAGTGGCCGCCATTTTGAACTTTTTAGTTACTGGACCGATTGCTTTCAAAATCGATATCTGGGTGTATGTGTGGGCTCTGAATACGAATCTGTAGTCAAAATTTAAAAAAAGTGGCCGCCATTTTGAACTTTTTAGTTACTGGACCGATTGCTTTCAAAATCGATATCTGGGTGTCTGTGTGGGCTCTGAATACGAATCCTTTGTCAAAATGTAAAAAAAGTGGCCGCCATTTTGAACTTTTTAGTTACTGGACCGATTGCTTTCAAAATCGATATCTGGGTGTCTGTGTGGGCTCTGCATACGAATCCGTTGTCAAAATGTAAAAAAAGTGGCCGCAATTTTGAACTTTTTAGTTACTGGACCGATTGCTTTCAAAATCGATATCTGGGTGTATGTGTGGGCTCTGAATACGAATCTGTAGTAAACATTTAAAAAAGTGGCCGCCATTTTGAACTTTTAGTTACTGGACCGATTGCTTTCAAAATCGCTATCTGGGTGTATGTGTGGGCTCTGAATACGAATCTGTAGTCAAAATTTAAAAAAAGTGGCCGCCATTTTGAACTTTTTAGTTACTGGACCGATTGCTTTCAAAATCGATATCTGGGTGTCTGTGTGGGCTCTGAATACGAATCCGTTGTCAAAATGTAAAAAAAGTGGCCGCCATTTTGAACTTTTTAGTTACTGAACCGATTGCTTTCAAAATCGATATCTGGGTGTATGTGTGGGCTCTGAATACGAATCTGCAGTAAAAATTTAAAAAAAGTAGCCGCCATTTTGAACTTTTTAGTTACGGGACCGATTGCTTTCAAAATCGATATCTGGGTGTCCGTGTGGGCTCTGAATACGAATCCGTTGTAAAAATTTAAAAAAAGTGGCCGCCATTTTGAACTTTTTAGTTACTGGACCGATTGCTTTCAAAATCGATATCTGGGTGTCTGTGTGGGCTCTGAATACGAATCCGTTGTCAAAATGTAAAAAAAGTGGCCGCCATTTTAAATAATAATATAATAAACGCCATAGTAACTAAAAAGTTCAAAATGGCGGCCACTTTTTAAAATTTTTACAACGGATTCGTATTCAGAGCCCACACGGACACCCAGATATCGATTTTGAAAGCAATCGGTCCCGTAACTAAAAAGTTCAAAATGGCGGCCAGTTTTTTTAAATTTTGACAACGGATTCGTATTCAGAGCCCACACGGACACCCAGATATCGATTTTGAAAGCAATCGGTCCTGTAACTAAAAAGTTAAAAATGGCGGCCACTTTTATAAAATTTTGACAACGGATTCGTATTCAGAGCCCACACAGACACCCAGATATCGATTTTGAAAGCAATCGGTCCAGGAACTAAAAAGTTCAAAATGGCGGAAACTTTTTTAAATTTTGACAACGGATTCGTGTTCAGAACCTACACAGACACCCAGATATCGATTTTGAAAGCAATCGTGTGGGGTCGGTACTTAAAAAGAATAGCCCCACTGCATCTCTCCCCGTCGCATGTCGTAAAAGTCGACTAAGGGATAAGAAAATTCGTCAGCCTCGGTAGCTCAGTGGCGCAGTTGGTTAGTCAACTGTTATTAAGCAACGCTGAGCGCGTTCAGAGATTGGATGGGCGACCGCTCGACCGTTGGAGGCTGACCGTGGTTCGGATTCCACGTTAAACTGTAGGTCCCTTCCCTTCTTACCTTACTAGGTGGTAGGGTTTATCCCGGCCGGGTTGGTACCACCGCACTGAACGAAACGTCGGTCGAAACGGCTATGTAAATAGTTCGTGTTTTCCGTCCAGTTTATTGTAGCCGACATGAAATGAAGGGAAGTACTGACATGGCACCTAGCTCACCCTGTGTTATGGGCTGACATCACGGATGTTGTAGGTGATGTAGCCAACCGTGTCAGGTTCCATAAAAAAAAAAAAAAAAAAATCGGTTCAGTAACTAAAATGTTCAAAATGGCGGTCACTTTTTTTTAATTTTGACAACGGATTCGTATTCAGAGCCCGCACGGACACCCAGATATCGATTTTGAAAGCAATCGGTCCAGTAACTAAAAAGTTCAAAATGGCGGCCACTTTTATAAAATTTTGACAACGGATTCGTATTCAGAGCCCACACAGACACCCAGATATCGATTTTGAAAGCAATCGGTCCAGTAACTAAAAAGTTCAAAATGGCGGCCACTTTTATAAAATTTTGACAACGGATTCGTATTCAGAGCCCACACAGACACCCAGATATCGATTTTGAAAGCAATCGGTCCAGTAACTAAAAAGTTCAAAATGGCGACCACTTTTTTTAAATTTTGACAACGGATTCGTATTCAGAGCCCACACGGACACCCAGATATCGATTTTGAAAGCAATCGGTCCAGTAACTAAAAAGATCAAAATGGCGGCCACGTTTTTAAATTTTGACAACGGATTCGTATTCAGAGCCCACACGGACACCCAGATATCGATTTTGAAAGCAATCGGTCCAGTAACTAAAAAGTTCAAAATGGCGGCCACTTTTATAAAATTTTGACAACGGATTCGTATTCAGAGCCCACACAGACACCCAGATATCGATTTTGAAAGCAATCGGTCCAGTAACTAAAAAGTTCAAAATGGCGGCCACTTTTTTTTAATTTTGACAACGGATTCGTATTCAGGGCCCACACAGACACTTTTATTATAAAATAACCGTCGGAGGACCTTGGTTGAAAATTGTAAAATTTAGTAGAACGGACAGACATGCATTTGTTACGGAACCCTACATTCATTTTAAAATAAATGTTAAATTTTGTAGAACGGACAGACATGCATTTGTTACGGAACCCTACATTCATTTTGCAGAACTTATTAGTAGAATGGACAGACATAAACGTGTTACGGAACCCTACTTTTATTATAAAATAACCGTCGGAGGACCTTGGTTGAAAATTGTAAAATTGAGTAGAACGGACAGACATGCATTTGTTACGGAACCCTACATTCATTTTGAAATAAATGTTAAATTTTGTAGAACGGACAGACATGCATTTGTTACGGAACCCTACATTCATTTTGCAGAACTTAGTAGAATGGACAGACATAAACCTGTTACCGAACCCTACTTAACAGTTGCACTCCGGGTGTGCCGGCAGATCCCGTGCCACTCTAACTTAACCCTTAATGCAATGACTTAAGGTTTCATTTTAAAAATGACGCTGACGCGATGTCGCGATTTCGAGTTATAAATTTTATACCCACCTAAAAAAGTGCCAAGCACCGCTAAAGAAATTTCCACTTAAAAAAAAACAAGCAAACAAATAAACAAACAAATATACTTTCGCATTTATGATAAACAACATGATAGCAAACAAATAAACAAACAAATATACTTTCGCATTTATGATAAACAACATCGCATTTATTATAAACAACATCCCCGTATACAATAATTGATTTCAAATTTCTTTTCAGTCTGTCAAATTTGCCTATCATGTGTACGCGCCCGGTATGGCGCGCAGTCGTGCTCCTAACTCGCGGAATTATTGTATTTTTCACGTTTTAAGCGTTGTATTATCATTAAAATGACTTACCTATGAAAGGTTACGCCATCTTTTGTTATTCCTGATGATCTTGAGCTCTTTCGACACGTACGAACTGCACAACTCGCCATTTTGCGTAGTGCACATATACGTGTTCTTTGTCCCCAAGTCACATGTGCACTGACGTTCGATCCCGCAGACTATTATATTGTAAGAGCATAATGCACTAAGACGCGGCTAATTTTCCCATATAATAGCGCTCGACGGTTGCCACTCCCGTATGTATGCTTGGTGTTTGCACTAATGATGGCGCCTCTGCAGGTTTTCTTTTTCTTCTGGAAAAGTAATGATTGCTGGCAAAAAATTATTCCACGAATATTCTCCTAACATCTTAAACTACAGGATAGATCTACCACTAATTTGCTAATAATGCCCCAAGTTTCTAATCCTCAGCCCAGATTTATTCACGAATAAATAATGTAAAAGCAATCTAATGATCTTATGTCATATGACAACGTGATGTGCACCAGAGGCTACTGATGTGTCGTTCCCGGGTCCGGAAGTAAATGGGGGAATATTCCCGCATTCAGACCCAGGTCCGAATGCTTTTTGGGGACGTAATGGGGTCTGAATGGGGTTCGAATGATTTAGTATGCATTTACTTTTTTTATTATTATTTAACGTTCAAATGTCGTTTTTCTCGACAAAATTTATTAATTTAATAAAGAATTATACATACTTTCAAAATATTAGTTCAGTAATACCTAGGTCCGACTCTTTTTGGGGTCTGAATGGGGTTTGAATGATTAAGTATGCATAACTTTTTTTAAGAATTTATTACCAAAAACACAAAACTATTTCAAAACTGAAGTCACATGTCACCAAAAATCACTCAAGCTGCTTTCCTAAATGTCGTATTTTTGCACATTCACTGTTATGATCACGTACAGTTATTTATTATCTACCTCTATTATATAAGGTCTTTCAAAATTAGTTAATAGTACGCTAAGGGGGGGTTTTGTATCGGAAATAGATCACTTTTGAAGAGCAAAGACTTTTTTTTACAAAAACATTTTTTTTAATGTAAAATGTAAAAAAAAAATAATTTCTTAATCGTTTCAGTTTTATGCCAGGAACAAAAAAGTCTTCCAACACATAGATCTCTTTCTTTCAGAAATTGTGAAAAACCACAATTTTAGTTTTAGTCTTACATAAGGTCTTTCAAAATTAGTTAATAGTACGCTAAGGGGGGGTTTTGTATCGGAAATAGATCACTTTTAAAGAGCAAAGACTTTTTTTTTACAAAAAATAAATTTTTCAATGTAAAATGTAAAAAAGGAAATTTTCTTAATCGTTTCAGTTTTATGCCAGGAACAAAAAAGTCTTCCAACACATGATCTCTTTCTTTCAGAAATTGTGAAAAACCACAATTTTAGTTTTATTAGTATGGAATAGAAAGAATTTAATTTTTTTTACCAACTTACACGTATACTTACACATCATACTGGTAATGAAGACTTTTTTGTTACTGTTATGAAACTGAATCGATTAGGCTATAAAATCAACCACCTATTTTTTTATTTCAATACATAAAAAAATATTTACATAATAAAAAAGCCCAAGGTCCAAAAAAAATTATATAAGTAGGTTTTACTCCCTATATTATACAGATACTATTAACTAATTTTAAAAAAACCTTATATACAACATTCAATAATGCCAGTCACAATCAGACTCTGAATCATATATTACAGCAGCGTGCCGTGTTCTTATGCGAGGGACGCACGTCATAAATTGAAAGGGAACTGGCGGCTGGGAAGGTGATCTCTGCGGTGACTTTAGCGAAGACTGTGCGGCAGATCTTCGCGGCGATCGTGGTGAAATCTGTAGAGCAGATCTTCGCGGCAATCGTGGCGAAGACTGTGGACCAGATCTTCGCTGCGATTGTGGCGAAGACTTTAGAGCAGATCTTCGCGGCGAACATACCAAAGACTGTGGACCAGATCTTCGCGGTAATCGTGGTGAAATCTGTAGAGCAGATCTTCGCGGCGATCGTGGTCGTGGCGAAGACTGTGTACCAGATCTTCGCGGCGATCGTGGTGAAATCTATAGAGCAGATCTTCGCGGCGGTCGTGGCGAAGACTGTGGACCAGATCTTGGCGGCGATTGTGGTGAAATCTGTAGAGCAGATCTTCGCGGCAGTCGTGGCGAAGACTGTGGACCAGATCTTCGCGGCGATCGTAGTGAAATCTGTAGAGCAGATCTTCGCGGCGATCGTGGCGAAGACTGTGGACCAGATTTTCGCGGCGATCGTGGTGAAATCTATAGAGCAGAACTTCGCGGCGATCGTGGCGAAGACTGTGGACCAGATCTTCGCGGCGATTGTGGTGAAATCTGTAGAACAGATCTTCGCGGCGACCGTGGCGAAGACTGTGGACCAGATCTTCGCTGCGATCGTGGTGAAATCTGTAGAGCAGATCTTTTTGGCGATCGTGGCGAAGACTGTGGAGATATTCGCGGTGACCGGGGAGAAGATAGGGGAGTAGATCTACGCGGCCGCGGCAACCGTGGCGAAGACGGTGGAGAACTTCGCGGCAACCGTGACGAAGGTATTGGTAGCGGTGATGATAGCCCCAAAGGCTCTGGGTCCGAAAGATCTTGCCTTATCACCATTTCATCATTGGTTTCGCTTTCCGATTCCATTGCGAGCTCTTTTTATTTGTGGAGTAAATTCCAATTGTAGGCAATAAATGTGATCTTGCCTGCTTTTGTGTTGTCAAGCCTGTTACTTTTTTTTGTGTGTATGTTCCCGAAGGTACTGAATGAACCCTCATCGCTGCCGATGTGACAGGTGCCGTGAATATACGTCCAGCAACCTTACTTATATGGGTGGTTTTACATATTCCAGCCCACCATGATAACAGTGTTATTTCGTTAACCATCACCCAAACGAAGTTCCGAGCCCAAAAGCTTTGTCGACTTTTTAAATCAGACAGTTCAGCGACTAGCGGGTCGAGCGAGAGCGAGCGAGTCGAGCAAATAGCGATCGACTCGCGAATCGCCTCGCAGCAGTGGCGGCGGCGTAGGCCGGGCAGCGCGCAGACCTGTCGTATCGTGTCGAGTTGGACACGAACGCAGCCCGGTGCACAGGAATCAAGCGAGCGTGCGCGCCCTGTGTACGACGCCGCGCGTGCTCGGTTAAACTCGGCTCAGCCTAGCTGGCCCGTTTCGTGTTCGTGTCACGCACGACACGAGCCAGCCCGCTGTACACGAGACGGAAGTTATTATGCCACAAGTGGGCCTGGGCCATGATTTAGCAATGATATTGTATTACCGTGTGGGGCCGGTACTTAAAAAGAATAACCCCACTGCATCTCTACCCGTGCATGTCGTAAAAGGCGACTAAGGGATAAGGACAAGCAAGATGCCGTGCTAAAGGGCGACAGGATCGCCACCTCTCACCTTGGCACGGTACTTTCACCGAGTCATACAGCAGGTGGGTCTTCGTGCCTTAATTGCTGCTTGATAGATAAATCTTGTCCGAATACTTTGCGAAACGTGGTGGTCGGTGTTGTGTTCTAATTTTACCAGAGATCTTGCAGCACAACACTGATTACTCTGCTACCCCGATTTACGGGATTCAGCGTGCGTGATATGTATATGTATGTATGTATTGTTTTAAGAATCGTGTGTTAATAATTATTTATTATTAAATATTACATATGGACTGTACAGGCCACCGAGCATACATACGGGAGACGCAACGCTACTGCGTTTGTATCGGAGCACGGCTAGCCAAAAATCCCTACTACTACGAAAATCGAAATCGCAATTTAATCTTTTATGACGTGACTTGTCTATCTCCGTTACCCATATCGCGCCCTGCGATATGGAGAGAGACAGAGCGAGCAAGGCCAGCGACAGGTTTGTTATCGCTGGCTTGGCTCGGGTATCTGGTAGTAAGAGCCGACCGTCCGACCAATCGGAAGCCTTGCTTGACGGCAACTTGACGGGATCACTACGAATGCCAGTCTGACGGACGATGATGTTGCGGTATATTTGTGAATATTTAAATTGTTATTTGTAATATTATTTCAAATAGTTTTTACTGAACGAATATTATTGTTTGAATCCAAAAAAAAAATATTGAAAAATTAAACCAGACTGTTGTTCTAATATTTTTGAAAAGTTGTACTAATAATCAGTGATAGGAATAAGTAGGGCTTATTTACCTAAACTTCGAGGAACAGAGTAAAAGATTGGAGTCTTCCTTAAAACAATATTTTTTTCCGGTTTAATAATATTCATGGTGTTTTAATCTCGCGATTTAAAAAAAGTGGCCGCCATTTTGAACTTTTTAGTTACTGGACCGATTGCTTTCAAAATCGATATCTGGGTGTATGTGTGGGCTCTGAATACGAATCTCTAGTCAAAATTTAAAAAAAGTGGCCGCCATATTGAACTTTTCAGTTACTGGACCGATTGCTTTCAAAATCGATATCTGGGTGTCTGTGTGGGCTCTGAATACGAATCCGTTGTCAAAATGTAAAAAAGTGGCCGCCATTTTAAATAATAATATAATAACCGCCATAGTAACTAAAAAGTTCAAAATGGCGGCCAGTTTTTTTACATTTTGACAACGGATTCGTATTCAGAGCCCACACAGACACCCAGATATCGATTTTGAAAGCAATCGGTCCAGTAACTAAAAAGTTCAAAATGGCGGCCACTTTTTTAAATTTTTACAACGGATTCGTATTCAGAGCCCACACGGACACCCAGATATCGATTTTGAAAGCAATCGGTCCAGTAACTAAAAAGTTCAAAATGGCGGCCAGTTTTTTTAAATTTTGACAACGGATTCGTATTCAGAGCCCACACGGGCACCCAGATATCGATTTTGGAAGCAATCGGTCGAGTAACTAAAAAGTTCAAAATGGCGGCCACTTTTATAAAATTTTGACAACGGATTCGTATTCAGAGCCCACACAGACACCCAGATATCGATTTTGAAAGCAATCGGTCCAGGAACTAAAAAGTTCAAAATGGCGGAAACTTTTTTAAATTTTGACAACGGATTCGTGTTCAGAACCTACACAGACACCCAGATATCGATTTTGAAAGCAATCGGTTCAGTAACTAAAAAGTTCAAAATGGCGGTCACTTTTTTTTAATTTTGACAACGGATTCGTATTCAGAGCCCGCACGGACACCCAGATATCGATTTTGAAAGCAATCGGTCCAGTAACTAAAAAGTTCAAAATGGCGGCCACTTTTATAAAATTTTGACAACGGATTCGTATTCAGAGCCCACACAGACACCCAGATATCGATTTTGAAAGCAATCGGTCCAGTAACTAAAAAGTTCAAAATGGCGACCACTTTTTTTAAATTTTGACAACGGATTCGTATTCAGAGCCCACACGGACACTCAGATATCGATTTTGAAAGCAATCGGTCCAGTAACTAAAAAGATCAAAATGGCGGCCACGTTTTTAAATTTTGACAACGGATTCGAATTCAGAGCCCACACGGACACCCAGATATCGATTCTGAAAGCAATCGGTCCAGTAACTAAAAAGTTCAAAATGGCGGCCACTTTTATAAAATTTTGACAACGGATTCGTATTCAGAGCCCACACAGACACCCAGATATCGATTTTGAAAGCAATCGGTCCAGGAACTAAAAAGTTCAAAATGGCGGAAACTTTTTTAAATTTTGACAACGGATTCGTGTTCAGAACCTACACAGACACCCAGATATCGATTTTGAAAGCAATCGGTTCAGTAACTAAAAAGTTCAAAATGGCGGTCACTTTTTTTTAATTTTGACAACGGATTCGTATTCCGAGCCCGCACGGACACCCAGATATCGATTTTGAAAGCAATCGGTCCAGTAACTAAAAAGTTCAAAATGGCGGCCACTTTTATAAAATTTTGACAACGGATTCGTATTCAGAGCCCACACAGACACCCAGATATCGATTTTGAAAGCAATCGGTTCAGTAACTAAAAAGTTCAAAATGGCGGTCACTTTTTTTTAATTTTGACAACGGATTCGTATTTAGAGCCCGCACGGACACCCAGATATCGATTTTGAAAGCAATCGGTCCAGTAACTAAAAAGTTCAAAATGGCGGCCACTTTTATAAAATTTTGACAACGGATTCGTATTCAGAGCCCACACAGACACCCAGATATCGATTTTGAAAGCAATCGGTCCAGTAACTAAAAAGTTCAAAATGGCGGCCACTTTTATAAAATTTTGACAACGGATTCGTATTCAGAGCCCACACAGACACCCAGATATCGATTTTGAAAGCAATCGGTCCAGTAACTGAAAAGTTCAAAATGGCGACCACTTTTTTTAAATTTTGACAACGGATTCGTATTCAGAGCCCACACGGACACCCAGATATCGATTTTGAAAGCAATCGGTCCAGTAACTAAAAAGATCAAAATGGCGGCCACGTTTTTAAATTTTGACAACGGATTCGTATTCAGAGCCCACACGGACACCCAGATATCGATTCTGAAAGCAATCGGTCCAGTAACTAAAAAGTTCAAAATGGCGGCCACTTTTATAAAATTTTGACAACGGATTCGTATTCAGAGCCCACACAGACACCCAGATATCGATTTTGAAAGCAATCGGTCCAGGAACTAAAAAGTTCAAAATGGCGGAAACTTTTTTAAATTTTGACAACGGATTCGTGTTCAGAACCTACACAGACACCCAGATATAGATTTTGAAAGCAATCGGTTCAGTAACTAAAAAGTTCAAAATGGCGGTCACTTTTTTTTAATTTTGACCACGGATTCGTATTCAGAGCCCGCACGGACACCCAGATATCGATTTTGAAAGCAATCGGTCCAGTAACTAAAAAGTTCAAAATGGCGGCCACTTTTATAAAATTTTGACAACGGATTCGTATTCAGAGCCCACACAGACACCCAGATATCGATTTTGAAAGCAATCGGTCCAGTAACTAAAAAGTTCAAAATGGCGGCCACTTTTATAAAATTTTGACAACGGATTTGTATTCAGAGCCCACACAGACACCCAGATATCGATTTTGAAAGCAATCGGTCCAGTAACTAAAAAGTTCAAAATGGCGACCACTTTTTTTTAATTTTGACAACGGATTCGTATTCAGAGCCCACACGGACACCCAGATATCGATTTTGAAAGCAATCGGTCCAGTAACTAAAAAGATCAAAATGGCGGCCACGTTTTTAAATTTTGACAACGGATTCGTATTCAGAGCCCACACGGACACCCAGATATCGATTCTGAAAGCAATCGGCCCAGTAACTAAAAAGTTCAAAATGGCGGCCACTTTTATAAAATTTTGACAACGGATTCGTATTCAGAGCCCACACAGACACCCAGATATCGATTTTGAAAGCAATCGGTCCAGTAACTAAAAAGTTCAAAATGGCGGCCACTTTTTTTGAATTTTGACAACGGATTCGTATTCAGGGCCCACACAGACAATTTTATTATAAAATAACCGTCGGAGGACCTTGGTTGAAAAATGTAAAATTTAGTAGAACGGACAGACATGCATTAGTTACGGAACCCTACATTTATTTTAAAATAAATGTTAAATTTTGTAGAACGGACAAACATGCATTTGTTACGGAACCCTACATTCATTTTGCAGCACTTATTAGTAGAATGGACAGACATAAACGTGTTACGGAACCCTACTTTTATTATAAAATAACCGTCGGAGGACCTTGGTTGAAAATTGTTAAATTTTGTAGAACGGACAGACATGCATTTGTTACGGAACCCTACATTCATTTTGCAGAACTTAGTAGAATGGACAGACATAAACCTGTTACCGAACCCTACTTAACAGTTGCACTCCGGGTGTGCCGGCAGATCCCGTGCCACTCTAACTTAACCCTTAATGCAATGACTTAAGGTTTCATTTTAAAAATGACGCTGACGCGATGTCGCGATTTCGAGTTATAAATTTTATACCCACCTAAAAAAGTGCCAAGCACCGCTAAAGAAATTTTCACTTAAAAAAAAACAAGCAAACAAATAAACAAACAAATATACTTTCGCATTTATGATAAACAACATGATAGCAAACAAATAAACAAACAAATATACTTTCGCATTTATGATAAACAACATCGCATTTATTATAAACAACATCCCCGTATACAATAATTGATTTCAAATTTCTTTTCAGTCTGTCAAATTTGCCTATCATGTGTACGCGCCCGGTATGGCGCGCAGTCGTGCTCCTAACTCGCGGAATTATTGTATTTTTCACGTTTTAATCGTTGTATTATCATTAAAATGACTTACCTATGAAAGGTTACGCCATCTTTTGTTATTCCTGATGATCTTGAGTTCTTTCGACACGTACGAACTGCAGAACTCGCCATTTTGCGTAGTGCACATATACGTGTTCTTTGTCCCCAAGTCACATGTGCACTGACGTTCGATCCCGCAGACTTTTATATTGTAAGAGCATAATGCACTAAGACGCGGCTAATTTTCCCATATAATAGCGCTCGACGGTTGCCACTCCCGTATGTATGCTTGGTGGTACAGGCAGGTAGAAGGTGAATACTTATTGCCTTCAGGTAGGTAGTTAACTGTATGTAACGTTAAACTCTTTACACAGTTAAGTATAGGTTTCGTCGTTTTCATTCGCAATTAACTGAACACACAAACTAACATTTATGTACCTGCATACATACCTACTTAAACTTAAATTGCAAGTTCAATAAAAGCTTGCAATAATATTAAAAATACGAAATTCGATCAATTATCTTTGATTCCATGTCTAATGCGTAATGCCCATACCTCTGTCTCTCTTTCTCCTATTTGGCGGTATCGCTATTTAAATCAAACGTTGTGACGGAGCGCGTCCCGCCGATAGCCATTGGTCGGCGGCACGCGGCGGCAGATCAAACGTATTGACGCGTCACATGCCGCCTCGCGCCGCGCGGCTGGGCTAGCGAGCGACAAAGAGCGAGTGAAGTGACACAGAATAGAGTAAAATCTACAGAAATTCTTTATTGCTCCTAGAAACATACATCAATAATAAGTAAAAACAACAATTACATGAGGTGCAAAGGCGGACTTATCCCTAAAAGAGATTTCTTACAGTCAACCTTTGGATGTTTGAGAGTCGATTAATATAGTGGAATGTAAGTAGGTAGTAGCAAAAGAATTGAGCGTGAGAATTGAATATAAAATAATAATAAGAATACTTATTAATAAATAATAATACATATAAATACATCCTAGTTAAATAAAAGCAATATAAATATATACCCACATATAAATCACTAAATAAATATCTAAAATATAATACACCAATAAATAAATATATAAATATATATACTTGTCCATCCAGGTACGAAACAAAAGTATTTTTTTTTTTATGTTTTCACTTCACACTGTCGGATTAGCAAAGTATTCCGACAAGATAACTATCAAGCAGCAAGTGAGGCACGAAAACCCACCCGCTGCATGACTCGGTGGAAGGACCGTGCCAAGGTGAGAGGGGGCTAGCCTGTCGCCCTTTAGCACGGCATCTTGTCCTTATCCCTTAGTCGCCTTTTACGACATGCACGGGGAGAGATGCAGTGGAGCTATTCTTTTAAAGTACCTACCGGCCCCATACAGACACGAAAAAATTATGTTTGTGTGAGAAATGTATGTAGGTACCTATAACCACATCAGCGATCCGTCGACACGGTTCGTGCCGATCGTGTTGCCCAAGCTTCAGGCTGGCCTAGCTAGCCAGGAAACACGATCGTAGTCGGAATATTTCAGACAGAACGAACCGTGTTCAGGCTGTGTCCGAAATTGTCGTGTACAACTTCGTAAATTAAGCTGACAAGACAGGCAGGGCTGCAGTCTAGTGTAGCCAGACTAATCCCAAAACAAAAGAGTTTCTTTTGTTTCTTTGACATCTTATTCCTAATTATAGGAAAAAATTTGCGTTGGGCTGACATTGTATAAGTAAGAAATAAATAAAGAAATCCTAAATTCTTGTAGGTGCGCGCGCACATAATCACATCAGCATGCCGTCAACACGGTTCGTGCTTATCGTGTCGACCGGGCGTCGGGCTGGCCTAGCTAGCACGGAAACACGATCGTGCTCGGAACATTTCGGCTTGCACGCACCGTGTTCGGGCTGTACCCGAAACTGTCGTGCGCGATTTCGTGCCGCAAACCGACACGACAGACACCTCTGGCAGCGCGTGATTTGTTTGTTCGATGCATTTATTTACCTATTTTATTTATTATGCACTCGTAACTAAGCAAAACCTGCGACTAGACAATACGTAATAGGTACATCGACAATATGACAAAGAAAACGTATTTAATTTATTATTTGAATTTTTATTATTATTTTTTTTGAGAAAAACGTAAAATATTAAGTTTTTTTTTTCGAGTATAAGCTGTTTTAACCTTTCATTTATGTTTTCTGTGTTTAGGACACTTAAAAAACCCCTAGGAATTTTAATCTCATTCGGACCCCATTCGAACCCGGTTGGAGGTCTTAATGGGGAAAGGTTTCCGTCAAAAG
The DNA here is from genome assembly GCA_946902875.1 of Nematopogon swammerdamellus. NCBI lineage: Eukaryota > Metazoa > Arthropoda > Insecta > Lepidoptera > Adelidae > Nematopogon > Nematopogon swammerdamellus. The sequence goes on along the minus strand of OX336333.1, from coordinate 24,403,590 downwards.
AGCAAAGTTGCTCTCATTTAGACCCAGACGGAAACGATCCCAAGTGGATACTTTTCCCCGACCCAACAGTACCAGAGGCTCGTTTTTCGTGCGACAGTACTTTAAAGTAGGTCACGGTGAGACGGCGCGCGGCGGCGGCGCGACGCTAAACTGGAAAATGTGCAATTTGCACTAATTTGTTTCGCATATTGGATGCAGTTAATTGAATTCGTCGCTTGATTGGAAATATGCGAAGTTTAATGAATTCCAACGCCTCGAAAGTTCTGCGCGTGGATATCCAACCCAACACAAGTTCCAACAGGGAAAAGTTCCAACAGGGAAACTATCCGGTCTATACCACGGCAAAGAAGGCAGCATGCTCCAGCGGCGGCGGCGGCGGCGGCGGCGCCTCCCAAGTTCATTCAAAGTGCAACGATATCGGTTACCTCATTGCTTATTTCCTGTTTGTGGGTATAGGCTGCTTCTTAAAAACACTTGGTGCAGAAAAATGTTTTTGGAATATTTCTATTCGGTGCGCGAGCTGCTGTGCTCATGAGGCGGAGAAGTTGTATATTTTTAATAAGAATAGTTGCAAATACTACCAAATTAACGAAATTTATTTTAAAAACTCTCGTTTTGATTGTATAACTCTCCGGATTTGATTCCTCAAGATACTCTTTGCAAAAATCTCCCGTCTTTAACTATTACGATTACCTCTCGACTCATTTATTTTACTTTAACGTAACTTCGAATTTATGCCAGGAGAAAGGCAGTGAGTTACTAATTGCTTATTACTTATATAGAAGATAATAACTATTCTCATAGTTTAAACACACAAACATAACCCGTGTCTTTTGATACAGCGCACTCCTGTTGTTGGTCTGTATGCACTCGCATTGCAGGCGAATGTAATTACCGCGAGGTTGGGGTGCGGGTGATGGCAGAGGTGATTTATTCTCCAAGAAAATAACTTAGTTATCTCTACTTGTTTCAATTACGATGCATTGTGAGACAGCGCTGGCTTCCTTTGCGAGATCCTGCTTCGCCTCCCGCCCCCGCCCGCCCCCTTCCGCCCACCGCCCGCCGGCGCACGCTGAACTTCTGCTAGCTTCCTTCTCATTACCGCATTCTCTTGCACCGCTTGTTGACTCTGCGGCTGTATCGAGTGCGAATCCGGGAGCAGTCACGCGATTGTCGCTAAACTAGTAGCGATGCTCGCTACTCCGCCTGACGGGAAAAAGAGGCAGAGAAATTGAGTGCAGATTACCTTATTTTATACTACTCGCGAGATCGCATGACTCAGTACAGAAGATCAGTTCAGTCGTAGTAGAAACATGCCTGTGTAGACTATTTTTTATCGTACTAACAAATAAAATGTCGTAAGTAAAATGGTCGTGCAATAGTACGGCCGTTCCGGCCTACTCCTTATTCCGTGGCGTGGTCTGACTAGACACAACGGGAAACCGGTGTGCAAGAGCATAGGAATTATGAGAAAGCGACACACGTCAATTTATGAGCCGGTATATAAATCCGAAATTCACAGAAGTGATTAAAATCACAGCGCGTGGTAACTTTATTTTTAGGATGTTTCTTTTAAACTGCTCAGTGGCAGCAGCGATTAGACTATTCACAGGTAATATTCCTAAGAAAACTTTATCGGACGCTGCATATTTCGCTTTCAAAGTGAGTTTTCAATTCGAGGTAATCGCCGAGGCGGACGGCCGATGCGCTCAATTTCACCCGATACAGCCCTGCAATATCTCAGTTCATATTGAAGCATCGTACTACAGAGCGGGAGAGGCATTCCGTCCACGTCCCATCTGGACCGACCGAGTTAATTGGCTCTCCTGCCCTGCCCAGACAAAAAACGCCGTTCACGGTTCATGGCCCGACACCGGAGTATAGAATGATTTCGCTTCAACCATCTATACCTTAGTGTGCATCCCTTATAGCTACCTTCGAACGAGCTTTATAAAAAAGTCCAGACACACCTTAAATATGTCTATTCAATCCAAATGCTATATATAATACAAATAGGTTCTGGCGAGCTCTGCTTTCATGTATTCAGCGTCCGTGTGAATCTCAAGCTGAATAACGTTTTTCTCCTTAAGACAGTTTTTAGGTGTCCGTATCCCGTACGGAAACCTATTACTAATTTTTATAGAATCTGACACGGTTGGCTACATCACCTACAACATCCGTGATGTCCATAACACAGGGTGAACTAGGTGCCATGTCAGTACTTCTCTTCATTTCATGTCGGCTACACTGAACTGGACGGAAAACACGAACTATTTACATAGCCATTTCGACAGATTTTTCGTTCAGGGCCGCGGTACCAACCCGGCCGAGATAAACCCTACCACCTAGTAAGGTAAGGAGGGAAGGGAAGTACAGTTTAACGTGGAATCCGAACCACGGTCAGCCTCCAACGGTCGAGCGGTCACCCATCCAAGTACTGACAGGGCCCAGGGTTGCTTAATAAAAGTCGTCTGACCGCACCACTGAGTTACCGAGGCCGACGACTGCCTCTCCGTTCAAAGACAAAAAAGCTCCCCGTGTGCAAGAAATTAGATTCAAAACAGCGAGCTGAATCAGTTTCGTTCAGCCAATAGGGCCTGCGTCATCGACTTCGCCCGTGAAGACAATATGATCTGAATATGTCATTCATAAAGCTAATATCCATTAAGTAAATACGACTCCATTCGTCTGGTTGCAATAGCCCACATTAGATACACAGTAATCTGAAAGTTTGCATAATGTGACAAAACAATTTCCAAACTTTAGAGAACTTTCTTATGATGTAGAGTTAGAATCCTTTTATGGACTGTAAAGAGAGGCATACGCGTCCGACGGTATAATCTGCTCTCATTCCGATTACGATGCCGTATGTCCAATGCGCCGCCGTTCCTAATATTCGAAGAAAAATGGTCGATGGAGGTAGTAAGAGAGTAGCGAATGAGCGCCGGTTTAATCCACATAAAGAACGGAGGAAGCGACATGGCTCCGCCATCGTCCGCCAGCCATCGCAAAATGGCGACGATACGTGAATGAGCTGCCTAATCGACCATTGATTCATTCACTGAATCTTTTATTACGTCTCAGTTTAATAATTGCTCTTTTTCTCTCTTACTTCCAGCGATTAGTTCTTCAAGCGAAATTGAGGCACGGCCGGGCCTGAATACCGTCTCGACTCGAATCGGCTCGGCCTTGATGCCTGCCGCAATTATATTATTCAGGCTTTCATAGTAGAAAACGTCTGACGGGAACGATTGAGAATACGATTATGTCATCACCGCTCGATTCATATCACATTAATGGTACTTATATATAATAAGCTAAGTTGAAGTTCGTAAGTCTTATTCAAATTCATATAAAGGATATTATTATCGTCATAGCTCCATTTGTTTGGATAAGATAAAAAGCAATCCGCTCAATTGAAACTGCACGATTTATAGATATCCGATAGTACATACTCGTAGATAGTGACGAGTGTGCCAGTCCGCTGCCCGCCAGCCGTCGAGCGCTTCGTAAACTCATAAAATTTTACTGCCCCCATGTCATCACCCCCTTCCCATCAAACTAACCATTCCACTCTATCGGAACCACCCATTCCACCACGCTGACCCGCGTTTCCGTCTTTCTTATCGACCCACCCGTTTGACCTACCACCACACCACCATTCTCTTCTCTCAACCCAACTGCGTTGGTATTGTCGCTCACGTCGTCACTACTCTGATTTCTACGCGAGCGCCAAGAATATTGGTAATAAACTTTAAGAACTCGTCCGCACTGGCGCTACCAAAATTGAGGACGCTTCTCGGTGCCATCTGTTAGTGAGTGGCACCGCTTCACAACTCGTTACGCTTAGTGGATTTGAAATGTGGAACACTGACTGTACGAGCACTTCTTTTGAGACATGAATTATTCGAAGAATAACAGGCAGATAACTTTTTCATTAACTTCATAATTTTCATTAACTTCAGAATTTATACTTTGACGTCAGCGCATCGCTGCTGCTACTACTGCAGGGTGTATAATAATGACGTGCCGTTAGCCTTTTACCGGCATGTTCCCCAGCCTATTTGGAGATGAACATGTTATTGACATTTTGTTATAAACCCAATAGTTGTTTTTTATTTTGTATGAAAAAAATTTCAAATGTATGTATGCATGTTTAACTTTTGTATTAAAAAAGAGTAATTGGAGAGAATTATTCAACCTATATATTTATATACTTCAAATGACCTGGTGAATGGTTCACGGTACGTCTTTATACACTTTACACACTTTTTTCTATAACATGTACATAGCAACAGGTAAGTAAATATTTCCTTCTATGTACTTTCATAGAATAGATAGATATACGAGACTTTAGCCGGCGGACACCGTTGGTGGCGGCGTGCTCTTTGATCAACTTATCTAGCGGCGGAGCAGCGTCGGAGGTGCGGCGGCAATGGAGAGGATCGCAATCACCTGCTCTGCGGTGGATATTACTTCGGATACAGCCATTAATCTGTCTAGGACAGATTCTATTGACCGCCACCACAAAACAAAAGCCTTTAGGCTAGTACAAAACGCTGAGGCCCTGGGCACAGGTTGTGGTTGGATAGGGTGCTGACCCCAGTGGCAGTGAAGGCTTCACCCCCGGCTCTCGACTTCGGTCGGGGGTTCCTTCGGGTGGACGGGTGGTGGCTCGGATCGGCTGGGGAAAGGTCGCAGCCTGTGTTTCCCATGGGATTTTTTCGAAAGAACGGATGTTCGACAGAGCAGCTATGGGGCCTCGATCTGGCATACATGATCACTGTACTCGCAAGAGTGCAGGTAGTAGACGTCTGGATTTTGTAGCCGAAAGGCTGGTATCTCTGGACGTCTATAAACAAAACGTAAATCAATAAATGATAGTTAAATATGACCGCCACCACCGCCGCGCCGTCACTAACACACATGCATATGTAATTATTAATTATTCTATAGCCTTTCCTTTACCAGCTACTCCGTTTGGAGCTTTGTTGCACAGCATATATACGAGTAGAACTCAATACTCAATTTCTTTCATATGCATGGTACATAATATAAAAAAATATTCCAACTTAATATAGCGGTCGCATTTTCCTCCACGCGCTGTCCAAGGTTTTCGTTCACTGCTCAGAAAGTATAAGGATTAGGTACATAGCCTTAACTATCTCGAGAGATGACGGATCCAGTTTTTCCATTATAGACAGACCAACGTTATCTTTTATATTAGTAGAGAAAACATTTCATCAAACGTTCTATCGTGCTATGATGCGCCAATTCGGTCTAATTATTGAAATTGATCCTTAAAAAAAATCGACGAGGATATAGATAATTCATTTCATGTTTCGTCATGTTCGTTTGATGTTCCGTCAAAAACACGAGGGTGCAGATAGCATACGGGCAGCAGATGAGAGATGAAAGCTTTTGTGGTCGCGTCGATTGCTGATTGAAAATGTTCGGTGAGTGCTGCAGTCCGAGGAATTCAAGATTATAGAAGGACCTCAAATCGTCGAAGAGGTGAAAGTTATATGCTGTACAACATTAGCTGTTCAATATCACATACTGATTAGTGGCTGTGAGTTTGGCACGAGGTTACAAATCACTCCGTATATTATGTATTGTCTCTATTACACTTGTGGACTTGCGTATGTTTGTCGACACGCCAAGAGCCGTCTGCTGCTCCGCTCGCCTTTTCTGAAAAAAAAACATGGTCCTTATTGTCATCAGTTCATTCCTATAGTATATTGAGTTACGTATACCTACCTATTATTTGAATTCAATGTTTTTATATATTTTATGTTTTTTTTTAAATTATTTTTCTGTCCTTTGGTGAAAATCAATGTCGCTTTTCTTTCTTTAACTGCAAACAGTTCCGATCCCCACTGCTAAACTCATAATATAAGTAACGCGATTTAATATTATCTATGACCATCCCAAGATATGCTACATTCAATTAGTCAAAATTGCATGCAACCTATTACAAACAGGCATGCATTGTATGTATAGAAAAGATGTCGGGGACGAAGTAAATCTAGATAATGTATGACAAAAGCAGTGCTATAACTTTTAACTTCTTTCTGTGCGGTGCGAGCACGGTGATGAGGTGGCGCGAGGGACGAGCGACAGCTGGACGGTGGTGGATGAGTTGACGGTCGTTTTTCAGTCGCGCGTGGGAAGACGCGCGGACAAATTTTAGGGTTTGTTGGTCGATAAATTGTTTTACGATAAATTAATTATTATTATCGTAGAGAGTTATGTGAGCCAAAAAACAAAAGATTTGACATAACATAAAAATTATTGCAATTTAAACAAAAATTACAATAGGAAAACTTAATGCCTAAGGCATCTTCAAAAAGACATGCGATTATTTGTTTTTTCCAACACTGGCCTATATTAAGTGTTTGTATTTAAGTAGGTATGTGTTAATAATAAATAAACGGTTTTATTTTTTCATTTCAATAGAACTGAGAAATAAAAATCTTACTCTTCATACAATTAATTTAGTATCAATTTTCCTGTATAAAACTAGCACCATTTTTAGTCGCAACAATGTTCTGTGCTCCTTAGTGAATATTTAATAAACTGCGCTTTCATAAAACCTTTTCGTATTGTTTCAGGTAAGCAACGTTACTCTACACCAGAGAAAACAGGAAGTTGGAAGGAGAAACTCTTAAGTGCATCTTGAGTAAGCGACCGCTTACAGCATCTCAAGTTAGGCACAAAGAAGCAAAATGCATGCAGAGGACATTATCGTCATTCAACTTGTCGAATTGCTTAAGTCATAACATAAATGAAGCGCAAAAAAGACCAAATGGCTTCTTTTAGGAGCTTGGTCCCTTTGGAAGAATAGAATATACACGGCACGATCAAAGGGGGAAGCACTGACATGGCACCTAGTTCACCCGGTGTTATGGGCTGACATCACGGACGTTGTGGGTGATGTAGGCAACCGAGTCAGTTTCCATAAAAAAAAAATATACTCTATATTGCACACAATTAAATAATAGGTAATAAAGAAAAATTGAAAAGGAGCAAAATACCGTAGTCCTTAAAAACGGACTACTGCAAGTGATTACTTCCAGTGAATCAGTCATGTGGGGGACTAATTAAAATAGTGTATCCAATAAATTCCTATAGCAGTTATATTATTTTGAATTCTTTGCTTAGGCGCATATTAATAAATAATACAGAAAAGATAAACTCGGACTTACTAGTGTTTTCTTGAGTGCCGGCCAGTAAAGCAAGTTAAGCTCTGGTATTAGATACGAATGCAAATACACTCCCGGCTCTACTCAGTGCAGCGGTGCAGCTTAGTGCATTCGAGGCAGATCTCACTTTGTGCAGGCACTCGTCGGTAGGGGGAGCTTGCATCTCGATACAGTTGAATCCAAAATCAACTTTGCGCATCTCATCTCTAGAACTTTGTTCGAAGAGCACAACGAGTCCTCCAGGAGGAAAATTTTCAATTTGGACTTGAAGCTAAAATACCCAACACACAACCGAACGGTTGAAAATATGATCTGGCAGAAGAACAGTTGTAGCCTACCTATCTTCTACAACTGCTTAGGGTAAGTTTGTCATTTCCATAGCTCGCTTTAACGAGGTTTTCTGTGATTGTATTTTCTTCCGTTTCAATTTTAATGCTAAGAAACAAAACACTGACTATGAAATAAAACTTAATTTCCGGAAAAGGCTCTCTCGAACGAGCTTGAAAACGACGTTAAAATGCAAACTCAAAACATCACAAAAATTAAGTTTCCAAAGTTTAAAATAGGAAACAACCTTACGAACATTGGTGAAGTGAGTGAAATTGTGTAGCCGACAGTAAGTCGTCTGACGCGCTGTGGCAGTTCGTTTAGCCATACGTCCTGGATCCAACATCTCGTGAGGATTGCCTGTGTCCGGATTGGAGCTTCAGCCGTGTGGCCGTTACTCCATTAACCATGAAGTGCTTGCTGTCAGTCGTGCGGCCGTCTGACAGTCGCGCAGTTAGACTGCGCTGGCTAACGCATAATGCTTGTGTGTGGTTAGGGTTGCGGAAAAAAACGTGCCTGGCTATTTATTTTTTATTTTATCTTTTATAGCTGGCATGGCACCTCTCTGTGCGTGGTTTCGCGAGGAGTGGGGTTATTGGCTGTGTCTGATCTTCCCTGGAACTTTTGGGCATAGCCACGCGTGCCGGCTGTCCATAAAACAAATCTTGTTTTTTTAACCAGCAATACAAGACCTATTTTTTTATAAAATTTGTTTTTTACATTTACGTGCCAACCATGACCGTATTTCACCTCAAAGATAGAAGAAAACCCAATGAAAAAATTAAGACATGAATGTCATTTACACAAAGTTCCCTGCTATACTTAGCTATGAATACTGAAAACACATTCAACTACATATCGTCGCCCTAGTTCTTGTTTTGGGCATACGCCATTTATAAAATTTTACAGGAAACGGTTTTTTCTGTTTTAAAAATAAAACATTAATCCTTTTTGTATCAAAATTTTACAGTATGTAGAAGAAAGTCCCCTATAGTGGATAGCACTCTTTTTTTATTTATATACACTTAAACAAATTAATTAAAATTACTAACATTGGGATATGCCACAAAGTTGCAAAAAGTCCGTTAACTTTGATGGATATGCCCCAAGACAACGTGGATATGGCATTTCATGATAGCATTCTCTCAGTTCTTGTTTTTGGCACGTCCCAGTTTACACACACAGTATGTTTTAGTTTTTATTACGCCTAAAGAATTTTTTACAAATTGTCTGAGTGAGATTGGTAGTATTCATGCATCGATCATGAAAGATTCAATAACATTATGTAGGCATGTACTACTTTTTACACGTATTCAAATTAACGTATTCATAAACTTTAAACATAGGTATATAAACTTACATATTATTTTTAAATGTAATATGATATTGAAGCTACACCGTGCAAAGTAGGTATATAATATTGTCACCCTCAGGGCCGCCTATAGTCGGTCGGTATCCTGGCAGGGCGCTTCGATTTCTTGTGGACTGTATATTTTTAATGAAAGATGATTTTGCTTTTAAGAATCACTTGCTCCTTCCGTACTTGTTGCCGCTCGCTCGTCTTCGTTGAAAAAAGGCGCGCGCGCCGGGGTGCGATCGTTTTTATTCCTTGCGTACACAGTGGCGCCCCGGCGCGGCAAGATGCTCACTCTCACTCGCGGACGCCGCATGTTGCGGGGCGAGCGGGGGGGAGCGTCGCTAGGAGCGGGCGGCAAAGCCACGAAAGGAAACACCAGCAGCTTATCTGTTTATTTTCCTACCCATTTACATTAAAGAGAAATCTTAACTACGCCTATATCTACTATATTATCAATTACAACTAAACCTTAGTAGCTAGATATAGGGTAAAACTTCTCTACATTTTCGCGCCATTTTGTCCGAGCGCGGTTCCCACGACAACCGCCAGGCGGCTACACCGGGCGGGCGTAACTTCAAACTCGCTCGCTTAAACAGAACCGCCCTCGGACTTATTTCTAGATAATGTTCACAAATTCGCTCAAGTCTTTTACTCACACTCACACACTGCACTTATGGGCGACATGCAGAGCATGTCGTGCACACGTCACCCATATACATATTAAGTCCGTCGTCCACATTCTCCCCCCGGTCGACTCGCGCATCGCTGTCGACTGTTGCCACCGGCAGACGGACGATCTTATGCGCCGATCTGCGGAGCACGCCCTCCATCGTGCGGACGTCGGCGACGCGGACGTGGCCAGCCGTCGAGCGCAAGGCGTTGCGCTGCACGCCACGGCCGGCGGTGCAGCAGGTCAGCGTCGTCGAAGGCGCCCGGCGTCGGGAGCCCGGCCGAGCTCCCCAGCAAAGGGTGGTCTCTGGGTTGTCTGGAACCACGGACACGTGCATCAGTAGCCGAGCGTTGGCAGTGTGCTCGGCCACGACTAGCAGAGTGGCGAGCACCTCGTCTGTCGGTGCTCGCTAGTGGAGAGTGGCGCTCAGCGCCCGTTTGATGGAGCCCACCAGGCGCTCCCACGCTCCGCACATGAACGGAGCGCCCGGTGGTATGAAGCGCCAGTTCACGCCTCGGTTGAGCGCGAACGTCCGGATCTGCTGTAGGTCGAGCTTCGCCCAGGCGCGGCGCAGCTCGACGGCGGCGCCCCTCAGTTTTCTCGTTGTCACCGTTGATTTCGGCAGGCGGGCCCCTCCGCACTCTCATTCGCCAGAGGGCGGAGATGGCCGTGTCGGTGGTGAGTCTCGCCGCGACCTCGACGTGCATGGCGCGCCTTACTAGCCAGCTAAACAGCGCGCCGTACCTATTTCTCTCCTTGGCCCCACTGAAACGTGGGCGCGGCTCTTTCACGCGGATGAAGCCCTTGTCTCGTCGGCGGCTTCGCCAATTAGAAAATCGCTCTTGCTTGGGCGCGGGCACGACATCTGTCGATTTTATGACGTCAATTGTACTTTCGCATTCTTGAGTCGCTCTTTCAATTTCAAGTTCCTCGGGCGGCAGTGAGATGGCGCTGTCCGTAATTTCAGCCTGCACGCCGATCGCATCTAAGTCGGCTGGCGATGCGTGCCCGACGAAATGTACCGCCGCCGCGTCGCGGCGTGCGGTACCGCTCCTCCCCCCGGTCGGGCCACACACCACCCAACCCAGGCGCGTGCGTTCCGCAGATGGCAGCTCATATCCCAATCCATAAATTCTTGTCTCAAGCACAGCGATTAAATGATAATTATTCCTTCCAATTATTATTTCCGGCGTTACATTGGCGTACGGCTTGATTGGAAGTCCCTTTAGATGTGGCAGGTGTCCGTAGTCCTTTGCTGACTGCGGTAGCAGCGCCATTCGATCTACGGTGTATGCGTCGAACATCTTATATTTCACGTGAGTCGGCCCGGCGATCTCGAGGTTCATCCGTCTCGACTGATGCTTCGCTTGCGTCGTCGTCTCGGCCAAGCTGAGTTCTTGTGCCACTCCGACTGCTCCGACTCGATCCGCCAACTCGGTTTTGATGAGTGACGTCGACGCGCCGCTGTCCAGCATTGCATACGTCGCGACGTGCCCGCACGGCCCGTAAATAGTGACAGGAACAATCGCCAGCATGGCACGGTCGTCGCTACCGACCGCACACGTCGCGCTTTCTTCTGGCATCGAGGCGTCCTTCTCTTCCGCCGGCCATGGCTCGGTAGATTGACTCTGATGCAACAATGTGTTGTGCCGCCGGCCGCATTCTGCCACATTACACCTTTTCTTTGTCCTACAGACGCCGGCTCGGTGTCCCAGTCGTAAACATCTATAACATGCCCGCAGATTTCTTGCAATCTCCCATCGCTCGTCTATTGTTAACTCCGCGTACTTCCCACATCCGTCGAGCGAGTGGTCGGCCGAGCTGCAGTGCGGGCAGGCCGCGCACATGTTGACCGCGTGAGCCATTTGTTTTACAGCGGGCCGGCCGGTCGGGGCACCGCTCGCAGGTACTCGCGCACCGTCCTTCGCCGCTACGTCCTTTGTTTCTAAAACCCAAGCGGCTGCTATTTTATCACTCTCACGCTCAAGGAACTCTGCCAGTATTATTAGCTCCGGCGTGTTCTCGCCTCTCCTTGGGTAATAAAAGTCCGCATATTTTGACATGAGCGGCTTCATTTTCGTTTTTATTACTTGCACTGCATCCACGCTATGTAGGTACTTTTCTTGATTTAACGCGCGTAGCGTAGCCACCACATCCTCTATCGTGCAAGCAAAATCATTTAGCTGGCGGGGAATGTCCGTTATGTTCGGTAGGTTGCGCATTCTACGCATTTGAAACTGCACAATATCTTGATCTCGGCCGAACTTTTTCTCTAGGAGTTGCATAACTCTATCCGGGTCCCCGCCCGCGAGCAGTTGGTGTGAGACCACCATTTTGGCCTCTCCGTGTAAGCTGCGGCGAAGGCGTGCTAGGTTCTCGATTGCATCGAAGCGACGACATTGCTCTTGATAGGCGGACCGGAACGCCAGCCAGTCCGCGGTCGCTCCCGAGAAATCGGGCAGTTTGGCTGAGCAGCACCGATCTCGGCTTGTCGACGCTAGAGCTTTAAGCTCACGTGCGAGTAACGCTATCTCGCTCACTCCCGCATTATTAACGACGTCCTCTTGCCGCCGCGCGATACCGGAATCGATCTCCAATGTCGATCCTTTCTCTGCCGTTTTCGCGGGCGGATGTTGTAGTGCCGTCTCGCTCGCACCCGTACTCTGTACACCGTCCTCGGCCTTGTCTCGTTGCCGCGCGGTTTCAGACACGGCCTCCGTCGTCGGTTCCTTCCTTGCATCTTGGGTCGGCGGATCCGTAGCCGGCGGAGGTTGCTCACGAGAGCCGAACACCCAGTCTGTTGTCCTGGAGCGTACGTTCTCATGTTCCGCGCTTTTTTCAACTTCCTCCTCCCTCTCTTCTTCCGACTCGTCGATATCTTCCATTTCTAGCTGCAATGTTTTCCTAACGAGCGCCTCCTCGATATCTAATTTCTTTTTCTCGATCTCCGCAAGTCTCTCCGCCGCGGCGAGTTGCGCCGCCGCGCGCCGCCGCCGCACCGATGAGGTCGTGCGCCGCGAGCGCACTGTTGACAACACGGATCGCGTATCCTCACTCGTCGTTAGCGGCTGTCCTAGGATTCCACCGGGAGGCATCACTGACGTATGTGGCTCGGTCGCGACCGGCTCGTTAGTAGCCTCTGTGGTTGAATCTTCTCTTAGGCCGCAGGACGACGATGGTGGAGGTTCTTTGATGTTCTTGGCTCCTTGGCGCGTGTTGACCATGTTGAACGCGGCGCGGATGTTTCTAGGCGGTCGATTGTCGCGTGTCGCCGAGCGAGACGATGCGATAACAGATCGGCCGCCGCGCGAAGTGAACTCTTCTCTAGAGCACGCGGGCTCCGTCCGATAAGAAAACGAATGGTCGGAATGGTGAGGGGGTCAGACGAACAACGGGCGGCGAGTCGCAACGGATGGCTTGATGTCTTCTTTATTCAGCTTCGCAGGTCACGATCTTGACTCGTAACGACCAAATTCAGCTTCGCAGATCACGATCCGGCTCGAAGGACCAAATTGTCACCCTCAGGGCCGCCTATAGTCGGTCGGTATCCTGGCAGGGCGCTTCGATTTCTTGTGGACTGTATATTTTTAATGAAAGATGATTTTGCTTTTAAGAATCACTTGCTCCTTCCGTACTTGTTGCCGCTCGCTCGTCTTCGTTGAAAAAAGGCGCGCGCGCCGGGGTGCGATCGTTTTTATTCCTTGCGTACACAGTGGCGCCCCGGCGCGGCAAGATGCTCACTCTCACTCGCGGACGCCGCATGTTGCGGGGCGAGCGGGGGGGAGCGTCGCTAGGAGCGGGCGGCAAAGCCACGAAAGGAAACACCAGCAGCTTATCTGTTTATTTTCCTACCCATTTACATTAAAGAGAAATCTTAACTACGCCTATATCTACTATATTATCAATTACAACTAAACCTTAGTAGCTAGATATAGGGTAAAACTTCTCTACATTTTCGCGCCATTTTGTCCGAGCGCGGTTCCCACGACAACCGCCAGGCGGCTACACCGGGCGGGCGTAACTTCAAACTCGCTCGCTTAAACAGAACCGCCCTCGGACTTATTTCTAGATAATGTTCACAAATTCGCTCAAGTCTTTTACTCACACTCACACACTGCACTTATGGGCGACATGCAGAGCATGTCGTGCACACGTCACCCATATACATATTAAGTCCGTCGTCCACAAATATTATTATTTTTTTTAATGTAATCTGATATGGAAGCTATACCGCGCATTCAATTTGAATTTGATACACATCCTGACGACGAAAAAACGCAGCCTGTATAACAGCCAGCTGTTTTAGGTTAGTTTAATAAATTGTAGAAAAATCTTATTTACGTCGCGTATCTTCTTCTAAGTGGGTTGCCTCCTGGTTCAGGAGTCAACTTCGATGTCCATGATGTCGATTTTCAGACGAAAATCAGCAAAAACCTTTGCAAACTATTCAAAAACACGAATGAAAAACGGTTCGCGTTGTAAATTCCACTGACAATGATAGACAATATGGCGTCTACTGAGATGACGTAAGCAAAATCCCTGCGCTCTGATTGGCGGGAACATGGATATGCCCAAATTAAGAATTCAATAAATATTAATTCGGTAAATTTTTGGATATGCCAAACTTAAGAACTAAACGTTTTCTTCACATGTTGGATATGGATTCTGAAAAAAGTACTTTACTGTTTACAAAATAAGATCTTTTTTTGTCTATCGGATGCGTAATTTTTTTTTAAATGTTTCTACATTCATAACTCAATTTCGTCAAAAATGGTCTATGCCCAAAACAAGAACTAGAGCGACGATATGTTGTGATAATATACATTTAAACATTCCATCCTTACAAAAGCGTGCCGGCAGCGTTGTTATACAGAGCCGAAGGCAAAGTTTAAAAAGTAAATTAGTAAGAGAGTACTTAAAACTCTGACCAGCCCTATCTTCACGAATTCCCAACAAAGTGTAGGGTCGACGGTTTCCATTATTTGTCGCTACTTCTCCAGTGTTTTCTGTTTCTAACTCGGCCGATCAATTCAAGAACTTAGTTGAAATGGAACACTACGATAAACGGTGCAATTTAAACCCGCCATTAACCCGAGCTTCTTTGCCCGCTACAGGTTAATGGCGAAGTTCGCCTGGAGCCTCCTCGGGACTCTAGGAACGCGTCGCGCGCGCGCGCCTTCCGCTACACTGCACAACGAGAGGGTTGCCACACAATCGACAAAATAATTAATTTTTGTTATGAATTCCAATCTGAGTCGTTTTTGTTTGCTCTTCAATGTTCAGATTTTTAAGCGAATCTATGTAAGCCACGTTTTTTATGGGGACCTAACTCAGAAAAAGTGAAACATCACGACGACAGTACGAACGAAATTTGCAATGCTCGTTGGCTGCGCTGCCCTACGCCATCTATGAGGGTCTTCTGAAGTTGAACTATTTTATAAGTTGAAAGGAATATCGCATAGATGGCGCTATCCCCATCGAAATTTAATTAATAATTGGATTTTAAATACAAAGCGTAAGAAGCTTCGCTTCTGTCGGGTGTGCCCTCACCTCACCTTTCTCACCTCACTCACCTTTTTTTTTGTATTAGGCTCTCTGACAAATTAATTGTTGTACTACACCCCGCGCCGCATTTCACCCCGGTCTCGTCCCGTTACTGTGGCGTCATACAACCATAAGGTGTCTAACGACGCCCATGGATAATCGGTCATACGATACTAACTATGTAACTATTATAATGTTCGTATAAATATAACTATTTTGAAACAGTAAAATATCATACCGCATGCCTCGATATCATCAATTATATCATCAATCATCATCATATCATATCATCATATCATATCATCATCATATCATCATCATATCATCATCATATCATATCATCATCATCATCATCATCATACTAATAATAAATCTGTAAGGGATCGTCATGGAGTAAGTTACTTTGTTTTATGATATATTCCGTTTGTAGACTCTACGTATGATACTAAAACTAAATTGAGGATTTTTAGAAATATTTTCTGTATGTATGTATGTATGTTCCTCCATAACTCTTAAACCGATTATCCGAATTCTATGAAACTTAGTACAAGCACATTTTACTATACGGGACACAGGATAGCCTAAATGAAATTAAGTTCCGGTTACGCTAAGATGTGGCTGTCATACAAACTGAATTGTTCCGCGCGCCTAAATAAAGGTGCGGTGGCGGGCTTACTTACTTTCTTCTTTATAAATACGAATTTTACGCGAGTGAAGCCGCCGGAAAAAGCTAGTATTATATAAAAAGACAATGTCATGTTTTGTTAGGTGGTCGGTTTTACTTCAACCTCTCAACCCTCGACGACGACGGCAAGAAATGGAATCGCCCACGTAGCGGCCATTCAGCGTACTGCCTTTGTCGTCTGCCGCCGCTCCTCCGACTCCCACCCCCATCATCCCTTAGTTCAGTACCCCCGTACCCCCTCACTCGAGGTATACCCCTACTCTAGTCTAACATATTGCGAGAATGCGCACCGTTTTATTAATAATCCGTCCACTTACGTTACAAGCACTCGGAATAATAGTAATAGGAATGAATAAAATTATTCCCAAGATCTCGAAACGTATTTCGCTCGGAATGCTTTAGCGTAATGTTACCGAGCCAGTAGATTCTCGGATATAAAAGTTTAGCGAAACAATTCGCAAAATATATTCGGTGGAACCTGTTACACTTTACCATTCAGATAGAGCGTTGCGGACGACCGAGCATACACTTACACGCGATCGGAATGTCTAAAGATGTTATATCCACTAGGGGAGCAAAGTGGAGTAAAAAGTATCCTTCGATCCACTAGTGATCAAAGCAGTAGATCAAAGTGGACGCACCGATGTATATGTCGGAGTGTGAGCTCAGGAGCGTTTGACAAGGTTCCTGGGCATGGTCGGGAGGGGTGCGGCGTGCGAGGAGAGGAAAGGACCAGCGCGCGCGATGCGTGGCTGAACAATAACAGTCTAACCTCGGACGGTGCCTGTGACGCGGCGCATGCGCGCATCCTCCGCGAACTTGCCAGCTTACACCTGCGACTGTGGTCTTCCTGATTGTATCTGTTGTTAAGTGTACCTACCTGGAAAGTGCATAGTGTCTTGTGTAAGGGTTGCTCGAGCTACAGCGCCTACACCCTAGTTGAAGAGGATTGGGCGGAAATGAAGGCTGTGCTGCCGCCCAACCCTGCCGCCCAAGAAGCCTACCCTGTCTGTTCCGACATATATAATGATTAATGAATGACATTGAAATGTTTGACAAATGAAATACATTTTATTTTATTTTTATGGAAACTGACACGGTCGGCTACATCACCAACAATATCCGTGATGCCAGCCCATAACACCTTGATGAACTAGGTGCCGTGTCAGTGCTTCCGTTCGGTCGTGCCGGCTACACTGAACCAGACGGAAAACACGAAATATTTACATAGCCGTTTCAACCGACCTTTCATTCAGTGCGGTGGTATCAACCCGGGCGGTTTAAACCATCTAGTAAGGTAACAAGGGAAGGGACCTACAGTTTTACTTGGAATCCGAACCACGGTCAACCAAAGGTTGAGCGGTCAGTCATCAGGTCAAGTACTGACCGCGCCCAGGTGTGCTTATGATTCACACCGACAGTCGACGACCGCACCACTGAGCTACCGACGCACCACAAATTTGATACACAAATAAACAAAATTCTGATTATTATTATATATTTATTTACACGTTCCTTTTTATATAAATTTTACATTTTTCTTTTAATTAAAACCTAAAATTAATATACAAATAAACGGAGTTTCCACCACCGGCGGCGGCGGGGCGAACCCAAACTACCGATGGTCGGGCCCTAGGCAGAGAAACCTCCGGACGATGCGTGCAGTGTCGAGCAGGGCTGCCTTCTGGATCTGGCCCTTGACCCAACCACTCAGCGAGAGCCTCTCAAGGTGGTCGTCGAGGCTCTTCGCTATCAGCCCATGCGCCGAAACGACTATGGGCACAACGATCGTCGAGTCGACGGGCCACATTTTGGTAACCTCGTGCTGCAGATCCAGATACTTTAACATCTTCTCTGCTTCCTTACTGACATATTATTACAATGTGAAACTTTCCTTTTCTAAGCTTTGAAGAATGCGCTAATAATCTCGCTGAAAACCAAAATTCGATTAAAGAAGTCTGCTAACGAGAACTACGAGTGTTTATTTATGAATAGGTACGCGTAGGTGTACATACGTATTCAGGGTGGCACTGCTCGTAATACACAGCCGGCGCCCTCCGTGAGTCAATACTCGGCCTAGAACCCTTGTTGATGTTTGCACCTCGCGTCCTGATCGAATCTCATCCTAGCACTACTATCCGAATGGATGGAAAAGAGGCATCAACACCTAGAGCAGACGGAAAGTCAATAAAAACCGGCCAAGTGCGAGTCGGACTCGCGAACCGTGGGTTCTGCACCACAAAAAAAAAATGTAAAAAACATGTTTCTTGTATGAGGATAACTTTTTAACTTTTTCTATTTTTTATTATTAGTTATGTCCGCCAAAATCACATTGTGAAAATTTCAACCGCCTAGCTATTACGGTTCCAAAGTGACAGCCATCGGACGGACGGACGGACGCACAGATAGACAGACGTTGTAAGCTTAGCAATAGGCTTCCGTACCGGGTACTGAAACTTAAAAAGTGAGTGCACATATGGCTATACATGTCACACTACATACATACATACATACTGTTGTATTGTAAAAATAATATCTACCTTATTGATGTAACGTTTCTCTCAGACTACAACCTAATGAAAAAAAGAAAGAGGCAGACAAAATTATTAAAGTACTATGCCCTCAAAATATAAATGAGTAAAAAGACTGTGGAACACAACGTGTTAAATTATTGACATTATGTGGTAATGGGTGCCTACCACAGCCATTATCAGTAAAACTGCCGAAAATGTATAGACATTTTGAAGGCTGGTACAAAGATGGAAATTTTACAAAAAAACCTGTTAAGTGAGAACGTTGTACGCACCCACAGAGGATTCCGTAGGCATATGCACCTTCATGTTGCACGTATAGTGAGTGTACGTAGCAATCACGCGGTTGCACTCGCGCGTGTCTCGCTCGCGTTTGGCACAGCTTATTTTGTATTGCAGATTAGTATTGATTGGGTCCTTCTCATCCCTCACGCCATCTATCGGTGACCGTTCATACTTTTGTGGTTAATATGTTAGTTAAATGATAATTAGGTAAATGGCGCTCTTGCACATATTATTATAATTGTATGGGGACCTTCCAAATGGATTGTATTTACAGATAAATATTCTAGCTATAAATGAATTGTTTTTATATATAAGGTGTTTCGTTAGTCATGTCAAAAATTTCGGGAGGGTTACGTACACACTCAAATAAACACTTTACGTAAAAAAAAAACATATGTTTATAGGAGCATTTTTTCTCCTAACAAAAAAAATAAAATCAAATAAGTAGCTGTAAAAACCAATCATAGTGACCTTGTGACTTACTTACAGCAAACAGCTGTTCTGGGTTTGAACATAGTACGGTCATTGACCCCGTACAATGCAAGTTACCTACTGTTACACACAGGTTAATGTTTAGGTAGCAAACATATTTTGTTAAATTTCTCGAAAAGTAATTTTAAAAACATTTTTTTTTTGCGTAACGTGTTTATTTGAGTGTGTATGTAACCCTCACGAAATTTTTAACATGACTAACGAAACAGCTTATATATTACATATATTTAATTTTTGCTTTTTTGGTTATTTATTCGCTTATCCGCCACAATAAAAGAACTGTCAAAATTTCAACCGGGTACTTATTACGGTTTGTTAGATACACACCATGTACGCGTCGGAACGTGCATTTATTGATAATGTTGGGGACGAAGTAAATGTTATGCATGAAAAACGTCAGGTCTGTCCTTTTGTATAGTTGGTGGGCGCCGCCGCCGCCGCGCCGCCTCTACTCGCGAGCCCACAGAGTAATCAATTCATTTGTTTATTGCTAACTGCAGCGCCCGGCTCCGCTCGAGACGGTGCGGTTTATTTGCGGGCGTGGTGGGAGGGTACATATTTTAAAACTTTGCCTTCAGTTAGCATCCAAATCGATACTGGATCCTATGTATTTAGAGTTCGCACGTAGAGTTGGTCTTATCACGCATTTATTAGATATAGCAGACATACGATATACATACATCTATTTATATATACCCGCCCGGGTTGGTACCACCGCACTGAATGAAAGGTCGTTCGAAACGGCTATGTAAATAGTTTGTGTTTTCCGTCCAGTTCAGTGTAGCCGGCACGACCTAAGGGAAGCACTGACGTGGCACCAAGTTCACCCGGTGTTATGGGCTGACATCACGGATGTTGTAGGTGATGTAGCCAATCGTGTCAGTTTACATAAAATATGGGTATTATGAATAAAACCCGATAGAGGGGCATTCATTAGCCACATGTTTAGGTATTTTTCTATTACAATATTTTGGGGTTAGGATGCATCCACTCATGCATCCAAAAAGTATTAAACTGAATATAACAATCCAAATTATTTTCATACACTGCAGAAATGTCACATAGATTCTGTATTACCAGAATATTGCTGGATAGAAATTATTGCGTAAACTACAGATAGCTTGTGAATAGTTTACAAGCAATAATAGCTCATTTTACTAATTCGTGCATGCAGAAACGATGCATTCTAGTTAACATGACCACAACCAGCATACGCAATACAAATTCCCTTTACAATGTTATGTGCTGGTGTTACCTACGCATGTAGGGCGGGCCGCCCGCCCAGCAGCCTCGGACCACTCGCCGCCGCCGTTCAATTAAACACAGAGATTCAATTTAATTCCGTTGTTATTGCCCCATCTCTCCTCTGCCGCCGAGCGCTCAGTGGGTTTTACATTTGCGATCACGAATATTTATACCGTCGCAACATATTCGAAAATATCTGTCTAAACACACGAAGGTGTGTGATTTGATCACACACCTTCGTGTGTTTAGTGATTTCGTGTGTTTAGTGATTGTGTGATTTCGAATATCACGAGTTATTTTAAATGTTTCGTTCCGCGACTACATTTATAATTAGGATAAGGATACATATTTTATTTACCTAACAGCAAAACATTTGTGTACAGATTAACATTTTGCATATAAACAAAACACTTAAACGTACATAGTGGTATCAATAAACTTTACTTATCAGCCAATCAATTATTGTAAAAACAAAGTAATGAACGACATCTCCACCACGAAAATGCGTTTGAAGCGAGTATGAGTAAATGTAAAATCGGCTTTACTTGCCTTTTTGCTTTCGTTGATTTAGAGTACGTATGTTTTGTTCCGGGGGACGGCGGCACCATCACGGCTTAATCATCGTTTAAATGAAACGACACAGCTGTGGGTATTCCCTGCCCGTGACCTGGGTTTGTGATCAGTCTGTTTTGTGAGAACTGCTGCAAATAATTTATACCTAGGTAACGTACCCTGTTGGCTGCTTTGAAGATTATGTAGCATTCACGTCTGTCTATAAATGGGGTAGACAGAGACAAAGATCGCGTGACAAGGTTTGGTCGACAGTGTTGAGATTGTACCTGTAGATGACTATTCGAAAAAGATTCAATTCCTCAGTTTCTCATTCCGCATTACAGCTATTGCTACACTAGCTAGCAGCTAATCTGAGTTGAATAAAAATCGATGGTATTGGCAAATTGGTTCATCCGCATTTATTTTAAACTTTCAGCATTTAATTATAAAAAAAAAATACTAGCAAACTATTTTCTAAAACAGGCCTTTAGGGCTATTAATAACCAATTTATAAGTAAATGTATTTTTAAAATAATAAAACCTTTACGACGTACTACAGAAATACAGTGTTTGTTGCTTTAGCTTAGCATATTACAATTCGTAAAAGAACTCATATTTACTTTGACGTAAAAATATGTCATTTTAAGGTGTAGTTGTTTGCCGGCGTACACATTTCATGAGCCCCTTCACCCTTATTTAACGCGAACATTTTATACCCCAATAAGGCTGTTCTCCGGCGAAATTAATTAATTCGTTCTCGTGTGAGCTTCTTGCTCACCTCCAATTAACCCGCTGGAGGCTTCCATCTGCCTCTCGGAGGCTCTTTTGAGACAATAGCGAGATGTTTTCATTAAACGTCTGCGACGACTAGTGGCGGTGGCGGGGGCGGGGGACTCGGGGCGAGCAGGGAGGAGGCTTCGTGCCTGGATGAAATTAGGATAAGGTGAAAAATAAACAAGCAAATTTGCATACAACCTATTGAAATTACTTAATTACATATTGTTAATTTTGCTTACCTCTTTAACCCTTACTTTTTAAACCTTTTTTTTTTTATGGAAACTGACACGGTTGGCTACATCACCTACAACATCCGTGATGTCAGCCCATAATACTTGGTGAACTTGGTGCCACGTCAGTGCTTCCATTCGGTCGTAAAGTACCGGCCCCACACGGCACATAAAGTACCGGCCCCACACAGCAAACCTTGCGGAGCCTTTAACTGTAGGGATCTCGACTCCCACTATCACCGCGAGGAGTGCTCGGAAGAGCTTTTCAAGCCGCGCCAATTCACCTGCTGACCACTCTTTCGAACGTTTAGTGAAGCTCACTTCTTCATGCTAGGCATTTCTTCGAATTTCCCGCTCTAGTCCCCCGTTTCTTTTCCCCCGCTCCCCGCCGGCTCGACTGTAATGAAGTAGTGTCGGTGCGTAATAAACGTCATTACACTAGATCCACTACTTAGCGGCGAGCACTTTGCTCTCAGTAGGTAACCGCGGCCACTTCACATCCTACGCTAAGCGTTGCTTACGTGCATTGCCTCCAGTTCCCTTCGGCACGCCATTCATTACCGAAGGCACTACTTTACTCAGGAACTAAAGAAGACATACCAATGTAACTTGATTGAACGAACTTTTTTTTTATGGAAACTGACATGGTTGGCTACATCAGCTACAACATCCGTGATGTCAGCCCGTAATCACCGGATGAACTTGGTGCCACGTCCGTGCTTCCCTTCGGTCGTGTCGGCTACACTGAACTGGACAGAAAACACAAACTATTTACATAGCCGTTTCGACCGACCTTTCATTCAGTGCGGTGGTACCAACCCGGGCGGGTTAAAACCTACCACCTAGTAATATAATAAGGGAGTCATATCCCTTAGTCGCCTTTTACGACATACACGGGGAGAGATGCAGTGGGGCTATTCTTTTAAAGTACCGGCCCCACACGGTACAAAGACGATGAACTACACCGATGTCGTAAATATTGCACAGACACTGACGGATAACGGCAAACGCGCAAATTGATATTGTTTTACATTCTGTAGATACGAGAAAAATGCTCAAGTGAAATATACAATAACAGTTTTTACCTTTAATTTATTTTTGTTGACCCCGAAGTTTATGTTCCGAGAATTCCGAGCGTACTCAACGCGTCGGCCCTGCCTGAATTAATAAATAATGAAATCTCTCAGCTTTCACTTTCACCGTTCCTCTATGGCCGCCACCGCACCGCCCCGCGCGGCCAGAATAAAAGCGCCGCACATCAAAGCACATCTCGCCCTCATCGTGCCAATTTGCATCGCGCTCCGTTCCTACATTCCTAATGAGCGAGCGGCCTTCACAAATATATAATTCCTCCATAATGCCCCAAATGACCCTCCTTACCCGCAGTAAATACAAAGTGAGGCTCGTTCTTATTCGCGACGGGTATCGAGCTACGCGCTGCCGCCGACGCTATGCTAATTTATTACCATCAACCTGGAATGAAAATAAAACGAATGCAAAATAAAATTGAACCGTAACAACTCACCTGCGGTACCCTTCAGTGAGGAGCGTCGGAGGACCCGCCGACGAACCTAATCCCCCTTGTGCATTGGCGGTAGAGTCGCGGATGGGGCGGCACGGCGCGGCGGCGCCTCTCGACCAAATGTAAACAAATACCGCAATAAGTCTGAATAAGTCAAGCCGGCATATGAGGTTATTGTTATTAGAACGACGACGCTGTTGCCGAGCTCCCGCGGGAGGTTCGAGGTAAAGGTTAGTGGATATCGTGTCGTGTATTCGCTCATTTATTTTTAGAGGTTCTTTGGTGTCACCGGTTCTGTTGGAGCGAGGCGCAGACGCGACAACGCGGGCGGGCGGGGCTCGGTCTACCCCGGCCGGCGGCGTGCCGCGGTGCGCGGGGACGGAAGGGGCTATGTAGCTCCTCGGTGCATTCGAGTGGATATAAATCGTGGTTAGTCGCCTCCCCCGCCGCCTCCTCCGTCGTCGCCGTCTCGCCTCCTCGCCATCTTGCCGCCCCGCCCGCTCGCATTGTTATTGCCGCCGCTCGAAACACTCCCAGGGGACATTTCCTCTGAATCAACTGCCTACTTACAACCGCCTCAGCGCCGCTTAGAGGACCGTCTCTCGCTATTCTCGTTAAATTATAAAACGCAGATGTGTACGCTCCCGCCTCCGATCTCTAAAAGTTCTCTTTCCATTATGTAATTCATTTAGAATGTTGTCAGTACAAACGCGATGAAGCGACTCATTACCGTCGAGTTTGGCGTGTTGTTAGACCGCGCCCGTTTGTAATTCGGCGCGTTGATTAGTTAAACGAAAACGCAAAATTATAACAATTAATATTCCCTACGTTTTTCCGACTTTGTTTAGTTCATCTAGCTAGAGGACCGTCTCTCGCTATTCTTGTTAAATTATAGAACGCAGATGTGTACGCTCCCGCCTCCGATCTCTATTAAAAAGTTCTCTTTCCATTATGTAATTCATTTAGAATGTTGTCAGTACAAACGCGATTAAGCGACTCATTACCGTCGAGTTTGGCGTGTTGTTAGACCGCGCCCGTTTGTAATTCGGCGCGTTGATTAGGTAAACGAAAATGCAAAATTATAACAATTAATATTCCCTACGTTTTTCCGACTTTGTTTCGCTCATCTTTTAATAATTCATTCTAGTGTTGCTGGCTCAAAGGAAAAAGTTTACAAAGATCTCGCCGGTCCCTCGGGGGGGCGCGCGGCGCGTCGGCGTCGCGGCGGTTGATGAGAAGATATTTAATATTAATGGAAAAATAAATATCAAGACGCCCACCGACGCGGTTGTGACGTCACGGACTGCGGCCAATTTACATTCCCTTTTCACTCCACAATTAGATGTCTTGTGGAGATTGTGCCGGACGCGGGGGGCGGGCGGCGGGGGCGGCGGTGCGGAGCGCGAAGCGGACTGAAGCAATTCCGTAGGACACGATTCGTCACAAGTTCTCTTCATAAATCAATTCTTGAAATCTGAAGTTAGCTTGGAAAATAGCGTTGGTCGTCTTTTCTGGCAACTCTATGGGAATGAGGGCGAGCATAAAATAAAATGAAATATGCGAGTGGATAAATTAGAAGATTTATTGTGAATGAAAGTTTCACAGAATATTCACAGAATACCGTGTGGGTCCGGTACTTAAAAATAATACCCCAACTGCATCTCTCCCCGTGCATGTCGTAAAAGGCGACTGAGGGATAAGGACAAGATGCCGTGCTAAAGGGCGATAGGCTAGCCACCTCTCACCTTGGAACGGTCCTTCCACCGAGTCGTGCAGCGGATGGGTCTTCTTGCCTTACTTGCTGCTTGATATTTATCTTGTCCGAATACTTTTTCTAAACGTGGAGGTCGGTGTTGTGCTGTAATTTACAAGAGTACCTGCAGCACAACTCCGATTACTCTGCTTACCCCGGTCCTCTGGATACAGCGTGTGGTATGTATGTATGTAGTGCATACTATGTACAGAATATAGTGTACAGTAGCTTTATCTTATATTGGATATTCTTGAGAAATAAGAGTCTTGTAGACGATGCGAGGAATAATTTTATTCAATGATCAACATTTTGTACATGAGTAGATTTTGGTGGTTGGACCTGAACTGAACAATATTTGTAAACAAAATCGACAAGGTAAAACAAGATTACATTCGAAACAATACATAATATTACTTTGAATTTGAAAATAAACTCTAAATTGGCTCTATGGCAAAGTATAGAATCTCGCGCTGGCTAACTGCCTGTGCAATAGCTCAGCAGTGAGCGGTATGGTGAGGCGGTGGTGTATGTAAATGGTTGCATTACTTTGCCAGAATGAATTTACAATTTGGTAAGCACAAACCAACCCCAGCAGCGGTTATCTCCGTCGTCGTCGGTCGAAAAAATTTCATTTGCGTATCTTAGACTCAGTATTTAGTACACACTCATACGTACATTAATATTCTCTATATCTTCGGCGTGATAGTCGCGAACTTGCAAGTTAAATAACTGTGAGATTGGGTGATTTCGAGGCGTCGAGTGTGAAACTATTCGCCGCAGACTGCACGACTCGGCCGAAACTTTTGCTCTGCCACCGCCGCTAAACCCCACCTACGCAACAATGGCACGCTACCTTTCTAATTTGTATTGAGATGAACCGTCGAAACATATCAAGTTCGTATAGAGGAGGTCTACAGCCTGGCGTGAGCGGTAAAGTGACTTTAGAATAGGTTACGTCGAGTTTGTCGCCGGTACTTTGATGTTGGTAGTAGACGCCGCCGGTTTACGTAAATCGTTGTAATGAAATATTTAGTGGACTAAGTCCCTCCCGCTCAGAATTCAACTGTCTGAGGAATTAAAGTGCGAGTGCTTTGCTTACCCATTTCGCTGTTCGAGTTGACTCGCTCTCTACGAAGGAACAAGTGAGACGACCTGGAGTTAGATTTTTTTGGGTTTGTATTTGAAATCAAAGATTGAATAACTTGTATCTGTATAATTTGTTATTATGATATCGGTGTTATGGGTTGACATCACGGATGTTGTAGGTGATTTAGCCAACCGTGTCAGTTTCCATAAAAAAAAACAGATTTTATATGTACATAATTATATAGTTTTCGGTCTGCCTGCTTGTTCATGAGAAAAGCAATTCAGACGAAATTACCATCGACCACCGGGGGTGGTGACCTTGGGGAGTGGCCGATGAAACCCGCTGGTTCTCTATTAGCGGTTATCGCAAAAATAGCTGTAGCCGCAGCTCTGTTTCACTAGACGCACTGAGAAGCCCGTTGGAATGAGTGAGACGGATCATGAGTAATTGCTAGTAATGATGAATTGATGAAAGGGAATAGCAGGTCCGAATTGAGAATATAATTATATCGCCTATCCCAGAACCTGCGCAGTTTTACACCGGTTCCGAACGGCGAAGCAGCAGATGTAGATATGTATGCCCGTAAATGTTTCAGTCAGAAAAGAGCGATTGTTGCAAGTAGGCCGGATTGGAACCCGTGTCCTTGAGATAAAGGGTCGGACGCCAAGACCGTGCCGGCTACCCGCCGCTCTACTAGCACAGATTAGCCTCAATGCCTCAATACGTACACTCAGCCTGAATGAGGGCATCTACAAAAGGTCCTATTGGCCGAGCCTAGCTATGCGCGAGGTACACGTTCCCCAAACTTGTCCCGATTACTGTAATTTGCTCCAGCAGCCTACTACACCGGCCACAGATCACGAAATACCCCCGCCCGCGCCCCCTCCTAGAGGCGCCCTAAGCGATAATATTTGAAACCCAATAACTGGACGCAGTGCTACTAGCGCCTCGTATGTGTGTGTGTGTGTTAGTATCGACACTACACACAAAGAGGAGCAAGTTAGGCACACGCACAAAACAAATGCACACGCACAACGCACATATGTAAGTCATAGGCCACGCCTACAGGCTTCAACGCCGTTGTAGAGAAATCGCCCTCAGGGCGCCTCTAGGAGGGGGCGCGGGCGGGGGTATTCCGTGCTCTGTGACACCGGCCTACGTACGTGCGGGGGCCGCAGTTGACTCGTCCGTCGTGCGTGCGCGATCAATAGAAAGCAATTCTCCCTCGGGGTCCGTTCTCCGTCCTCCGCAACTTTTCCAATTAAAACTTGTTCATGTGTACAAGATTATTTGGCTTACATTTCAGGTGCGCCCGCCCCCGCGTCTACCCGCCCGCCTACACCACAGCCACAGCAGCGTTTGTTGACACTGACAGTGTTGTAGGTTGGAGCGGGAGCGGCGCGCGTCGGCAGTTCCGAGCGTTTGTTTCAACTTCGGATTCGCTGTTGTTGAACTCTCCCTACGGCTCAACTCTATTCTAGGCTGTGGGCGTGCAAGCAGAGCCCACTCATTAGACGGGCTTGACACGCCCAATACTTTCATCAGTAAATAGTGTTGAAAAAACGCTGCGGGCACATTTTCAGATTTATGATATTTTAATAATATTTTCACGTACCTGGACCACATCGGGCATGTGCTCAAGAAGGGTCAAGTGCGTAGTACCCGTAACCGACGAGCATTTACATTATGGGAGTGGAAGAGGCGGCAGAGGTGAGTCAGGATCGTGGCACGTGAAGATCCGTTGTCTCTGCCTACCCAACCGGGAAACAGGCGTGACGCTATGTATCACATTGCTAGTGCATTTCCTCCTCTCTTCTAAATCGTCAGATATGACGTTTTACATAGGTTGTGTTAGAAGTTTACCCCGTCGCCGCTGGACGTCAGCGGAGCTTTTCTCGACGATTCAGCAAAAGCAAGAGTAAGTCCCGAATTCACCTGTATACCTACCTCTAAACTCCGACCTTCGAAGGTAGACCTTGCGAGGAACTTTTAAAGGAACAAACTTTATATTTGCCGAAAGCTATGTAATTGAGGAGCTTTCGCATTCGCACCCTCCCCTTATCCCCCTTGCGCCCCACGCCTCTTAATCGATCTTATTTAATAACCCCTTCCAATCAGTCAGTAGGGCATAATTACTTTCACATGAAATCAACCCTCCATTCCAGGTTTCACTGTTAGTTTAATGTATTAAACCCGCCTATTAGTTCGTGTTTTCCGTTCGTTCAGTTTGACTGTTGAAAGGGAAGTCAACTTTTCGAAGAAAGTAAGTCACTAATGGTACGTTGACACGATGCGAGGTTTCACGCACGAGAAGCATGCCGCCTTCTCGAACGAGAAAACTCGCATTCGTGAAGCGTTCGTGGAACTGTTTACACTATTCCACATCTCGTTCGAGCTCGTCTGTGTTTCTCTGTTTTGACAGTTGCAAAAATGGAGTCTGTAGACGAAGGTTTGGTGTGTATTGGTACAATTTTAGCGTTTATAAGAAACACGGCGTTTGATAAGAAACAAAATAAAGAAGAAAAAACAGAAAAGATCTTTTTTTTTATAGAAACTGACACGGTTGGCTACATCACCTACAACATCCGTGATGTCAGCCCATAACACATTGGTGAACTAGGTGCCATGTCAGTGCTTCCCTTCGGTCGTGTCGGCTACACTGAACTGGACGGAAAATACAAACTATTTACATAGACCTACAACATCCGTGATGTCAGCCCATAACACATTGGTGAACTAGGTGCCATGTCAGTGCTTCCCTTCTGTCGTGTCGGCTACACTGAACTGGACGGAAAATACAAACTATTTACAAAGGTAGCCGTTTCGACTGACCTTTCATTCAGTGCGGTGGTACCAACCCGGGCGGGTTAAACCCTACCACCTAGTAATATAAGAAGGGAGTCATCTGAGATCTATGTGGATAAGGAAATGGATAAGTATATTATATAAAGATAACTCAATCATTTGCACATCAGTCCACTTTGTCATGGTGCCGTAAACAACCAAAAACCACTAAGAAAACTTTTTTGCACCAACAAACTTCGTGCGAGACGCTCCTCTCGAACGCCAACTAATAAACATGCATGAACTCGTTCGCGCGCGAACGACGCTGCGTTTGTGCACGCATGCGAGCTTGCGAGAACTGTCTACACGGTGCGTGAATGCGTTCGAGAAGCATTTCTCGTGCGTGAACTCGCATCGTGTCAATCAGGCATAAGGGCGAGGCCGAAGATCACATAAACGATATGGCACTTGTCAGGAACAAGATTACATCACGAGTGCAATAGATAATGTGAGGTTGCACATATAAACGTTTTATTTCAAATAATATTTTCATTTCATTTTATTTTCACGAAATTCTAATAGAAAATTCAATATCCCTCAACTTCGTTGCCTCCCCCTCCAACTAAAGTTGTACGTCCAAAGGTTCAGCTGTTCGTTGAAGGGTGCCCATTTAATCCAAATCGTACTGTTCCTATAATTACGGGACGCCCAAGTTTGCGACGAGTCTAATAGGATTTGCTCCAACTCCCAAGTGCTAGACCACTTCAGCCAGACCAGTGTTACTAATTAAAACGGAATGACGACGCTTAGCACGAACTAACTAATACAATAAGTACCTAATTATTTATTTTTACAAATTTTTATGACTTGCAAAGTACGAGTATGACGACTCATACTCTATCTAACTAACGGATGTAAAGAGGCAAAATAATGCTCTGAGGAAGACATAATATTAGTTTTTTAGTTTGATGGAACCTGACGTGCTACATCATCGACAACGTCCGTGATGTCAGTTTTGATGATAACATTTTGGTGAACTAGGTGCCATGTCAGTGCTTCCATTTGGACGTATCGCCTACACATAAACATAGCATAATGCTGATGTTTACTGATGTTAGGCTTAAAATCAGCGGCACTGAAATGCCAGTGCCACATGCTGCGCCTACACCTTTTCCTCTATATGTCACATAAAAAAAATGTTGGTATATTGTGTGTGTATATCTAAGTGAATTGAAAAATAAATAACTTGAATTTGAATATGTTGTAATTTGCAAATACTTGAATAGGTTTGTTATTGAAAATATTATTTATATAAGGGGCTATAAAAAAAAAATTAAATAAATATATGTGCCGCATCACGCCATTATCAAATTACCTAAATGCGTAAATACTCGCAATACTATATGAAGGCATAAGGCGTTTTTCTTTGAAGTAAAATATCATCAAAACGGCTACTCGAAAGCGACAGCACCGCGCCGCCGCGCCCGTGAGGCACAACCTTCTTTGAACTCAAACGCTTCCGAGACACCTCGCGTAATGCTAAGTAGATTGTGACGTCGGTCGGAAATGAAAACGATTATATCCGGAACTTGATCAAAGACTCCTCAAAACGTGGAGAATAAAGAATGGCGCGAGATGAGGTCGCGAGGGCTATCGCGGAACATTCGAGCGCGCCGCGGCTGGAAAAACGTTAAATAAACGATATAGTAATTTTCGTATAAAACAACATCGTGTTCTTCTTGAAAGATTTAAAATGAAAAAATGTCAAAATATACAAACTGCTCCGACGCCTTAGGGCTGCTTCCCGGAACTACTATTTGTACCTATATTATATTAGAGCAGACGCCTCCATTGATGTCTTATTTAGTTGGAAAATTTGATTTAGTAGGACTTCTGTCGTCGAAACTTCAGAAACACGGACAATTACTTTGATGAGATTATTCAACTTTATTTTCACTAAAATATACAATATTCAATTTTAATTTGTTTTCTTTTTCTAATATCATGATTATAATTTAATTTCTCGCACCATATCGTTTGAAACCTAATTAGTACAAGCTAAACTTATTTTGGAGGTTGTGGGAATACTTCACAAACATATACTCGTATATCGATACGTGTCTAACTGAATCGTACACTCAAATATACATAACTGCCTACATACGCAACGCATACGTACACTTATGATCGAAGCCTACATACGAGTATTACTATGTAAATAGTGAGACCTAATTTCAGTGTTCCCTCGCTTGGATAAAAGCAACGACACATCCCTAATTTGTTTGCTCTCGCTTGAAGTAACCCGGATAGAAGTTGCTCCACTATTCCTACACCAATCCGCTTACCGTATTATTGGACGCACATTTAATCACGGAATAAAGACAATCTTCGCTACCAATCTCGGCAGTATAATCGATTCAATTCTGCTTTCTGCGTGCAAACACATTGTTTTGGTTTTCTTTTGTTGTGATTTTCCTATTTATGACAGCATGATGTTTTTGTATAACCTATATAGGCTGTAACCATCTAGAGTTGTGCCAGTTGGAAATGCCGAAAGTCGCGGACAAGTAGCTTGAGTAGTTTTTGAGTTAACATGTAGAGTGTTTTTATTTTACGAAGGCACGAGGGGTACGAGGTAGGAAGTGGTGCGAGAGGCAACCGCGCGGAGCTCAGTAGAGAACGATCTCGGTGCCCGGTCGGTACACACGTTCTACACGTCTCCGCGTCGCTCCGTCGAACCGAGTCGTTCCCTACAGAGCTCCGCGCTGTCTCGCACCACTTCCTACCTCATACCCCTCGTGCCTTCGTAAAATGAAAACACTCTAACATACGTATATACAATATTTTATTTATAGTGCTCGAACACATATGTGTAGAGGTTATGAGTAGTAAGTGTAAATTTAAGACATTGTAGTATTTTAATCCAAGATCAAACTTGAAATTCGGTTACGAAACATCTAATCAAGAAGTTTACAAGCGCTCGCGTTGCCGACGCCGACGTTGCGCGCAATAGTTTCCTAAGCCACATGCGCGACGCCTCGTCTCTGCGCGCCTGCAATTAGCAAATAGAGGAGCGCGGCATCGCGAAACGTGCAGATTTACTTAATGGAGTCTTCCTGCTAGTTGTGGAGTACGGAGGCTGCGGTAGTTGCCGCCACCGCCGCCTCGCTCTCGGCGAAGATTGCTTGTTTCGTAACGTGGGAGAACTGCATTAGCTGTAGCTCGATTCCAAGTTTATTACGACGCGACGTGCGATTTCAACATACGAGTAGTACGCAAACTCTGTGTGTGCAAACTATCTTTGAACAAAGCTGCGCTGGTTGTGTGACGCGACGCGAGCATCGGACGCGAAATCACGTAACGCGCCTTACACAGATACAGCGCGTCACACATACCTACTCGTGCAAAATAGTTTCCTCCCAAGTACAGCCCGGGGTTTTTCCAAAGGGGCGTGAAAAGGATCCTGTCAGGCCGGCATGGCATTCGCAATCCCCGTGCATCACAGAATGCCCACTTGCATCGTTAGACACCTACTTGTGGGTGAAACTTTGCCTCATTTCGCGCTATCCATAAAACATGCACTGGTAGTAGGTATGTGTGACGCGCTTACAGAATGCCGCACTAATACGATGTTTGGTCGTGCTAAACATGGAATAGAACTCCTGGGCGGAACTATTGCTCGTAATGTGAGGGAGTCGCGGTCTCCGGTGCAGTGGAGTGATTGCACTGATGTCGACACGAACAAGTTTGTATGTACGTACGGGTAAAAGAAAGGTCGGTTGAAATGCTGTCAAGACTCGCAGCGTTTCTCGTAGAGGCGCTACGACTTGACTTTGCGTGTGTCTTACTAGTTCGGAGCCGCGCCGCTATCGTAGCACTGCTACGCGCCGCCAGAGCGTCTATACTCTATCTATGAGAATTGTTGCTTTGTTTATACTTCCTCACGCTAACTTAACGGACCTAGATATTCTTTCAGTGAAATTAAAATTGCTCAACAATCAACATGAAGAAGGCGTTTTTACTTCATTTGTTCGTGTAAAATATATTCTTGTATTTATTATACGCAGGCATAAAAATAAACCCTTGCTGAAACTGTATTAGGTATATAGATTTTTGGATTAGTTTAGCTTAAATATAGCTTAATTTTAAGACAATACATTTATTTAATTTTTGTTAAAATCCTCGTCGATTTCTTTCCATTGTGTGAACTCAGCACAATATCAGCATTTCCCTTGCCCCTTACTAGGTACCACTGTCCTGCACGAATGATGGCAGCATGCCTTGGTTGTGTTGTGCTCTAATCCAATATAGCCAGCAATTCAAAGCGAAGTCTCCGGTATGGCACCTTCTCTTGAGGTGAATAGGCTGATCGGAGCATGTGCTCTAGCCCCTCTGACGCAGCCACCCATATTTAATAATAAAATAAGTAATTATTATCATTTAACACAGCAGCTACTTCAAACAGTAACGATGGTGTTTTCCTGTGTGCCTATAAATTACGATACAAATGTAATCGCGTCGCGTGTAGTTTGTTGAGTAAGTTGGAGCAGTATCGCCGTAGGAAGTGAGTGCTTAACTGCCTCTTCCGGTGCGTTAACTCTCCTCTATTGCACAAGTTTCTGCTCCTCACTGGCTAACTGTCGACGTATTTCGACAGCTCACTCGGGCCGGTAGCCCAAACTTTAATACTCAGCTATTCTATATTCTATAGTGCCTTTAATAGTCTGCAACTCTAAGAATGGTTTATTAAAAACATTTGTATAACTATATATTATAGACAGCCGCCACGGATGTCTCTGCCTAAAACTTCAACGGAAAATCAGACACGGCCAATACTCGGCCAAAACTCCTCGAGAAACTACGCTCGAAGAGGCGCCATATGCCAGCAGCTAGCAGAATGGAATGAAAAAAAAAATACAGTCGAATTGAGAACCTCCTCCTTTTTTTTAAGTCGGTTAATAATCCTTATTGCACAATACGAAAAGTGGCAAAAGGCTGAGTTCAAACCTAAAGGCATTATCTACCAGTCATACCTGGGATTCTGGGTAAGGTTGATGGGTAGTGCGAAATAAAGTAAGATAATAAAAAGAATAATATACTTAAGTGCTTATATATTTAACACACAAATAAATACATTCATTACATGCATACTTATAAATTCTATAATTAATATATATATTATATAATCTAACTATATACTTGACTATATATAAGGTCTTTCATTAGTAGGTAACTTTACGCTAAGGGGTGTATGTATATCTGATACACATACACCCCATAGCGTAACGTTACCTACTATTGAAAGACCTTATATACAATGTGCCAAATAAATTAAATATAAAACAGTAATTACTGTCGCCATAGGGCTCCCACAATGGATAACGAGAAATACGCGCGTCTGTTTACATAATAACATGAATACAATTTACATGTGTACCTACGACAATGCTGGAAAACAAACGTTACCAGCGTAATATGGATTCTTGTTGATCTTCATCGGGGCGCGACTGTCTTGTGTTTACATCCTTTGTGAAACGTCGCGCCGAGCGCCCTCCCTCCGGGAATGATGATCATTATACCTGCGCAACTTCGTGCGAGCTCAACACGCTCCCGCACCACCTGCTGCCCTCCCTCCCCGCTCCCCGCCGCCCCGACGACGGGCCGCCCGCCCCGCGCTCGCTCAATTTTCTTAGCTTTAAAGTCGCGCCGTCAAGGCAGATGAGCAAACATTTACGTATCGCCCTACTTCATTTTTAAACGACACGAAGAGACGGAGCGACTCAACGCTCACCGCCATACCTGTTTGCATACTGTTTATGACGCGCGACGTTGAATTTACTCGTATACACTTGATAGCGCTATATTATTATTTCCTTTGCACTCTCGACAATAGCGGACAAATAAAATAGCCTGGGAACACTTTTAATGTCCATCTCAAAATTCAAAAGACAAGGAGACAAGGGACAGTATCCAGCGAGGGCGGGGTACCGTCGCCGTCCCCGCTCCCGCCCCGACCCCGCCGCGAGACGGCTGAGGGCAAATGACACGGAACGTCGAGGACGTCCCGCGAGAAATAAAACATTGAAAACATAAATATTTTATAAGTTGACCGGGTGCGGAGTCACGGCCTTGTGACTGCACTGGCTCGGTCGCTTTTTTCCGTTTCCTCCCGCTGCGCTGCTGCTGCACTGGATTAAGAAATCTAAAACGAAATTATTAAGTAGGATACATTGCAACACTCTACTTCCCTTGTTTATGCGCGATATCCAATAGCTTGTGTTACATTTCCTTGTAGACGATACGGTGAGCTTTTTTTATTCGAAAACTAGATCAACTTAGAAAGTTCTGCATGAAACTTCGTGTCGCTGTAAGTAAATCGATGTATAACGCTACCAAAACTTGTAGACCAATGGCATTAGTGTTAGTGATAATATGTACAAGTGTACGCGCTGAGTGCATCTATTAGTGTGCCGAGCACCGCAGTGGCGTTCACGCACACTAACTCACTAACTAACACTAATGCCATTGGTCTAAAAGTTTTGGTAGGGTAGTAGGTAATAAATAACATGTGAGCAATATGAGAGTAATAAAATCGGGCGGAGCATATTAAAATCAGATACAAATTAAGTATCAAAAACACATAGTTCTTGATATAGTTCCTCCAGCGTTGCTGAGCGCTATGACGAAACAAAAAAATTATCTACATGGATCATCCAAATTCTTGACTCTGATTCTATGGCCGTGTCGTGTCGGCCCGATCGGAGCGAGGTATCAGTACCCTAATCACGAGATTTATCCTGCGCCACGTACTACGCTACGCCGTGTTCTCAGCATCATTTTGTATGGAGAAACAAAGTTCGCAAATCTATCACTAGAGGCGCTGCTCCGTTTCTCCATACAAAATGATGCGGAGAACATGGCGTAGCGTAGTACGCGGTGTAGGTTAAATCTCGTGATTAGGGTACAGGAGAGGCGTCGAATGTCCGTCTTCCGCATCGCTGTTCGTCCGCCGGCATACCGAGTGCGCATTTACATAATTCTCTGTATATGTGCACTCGGCGACGCGGCGCACAGTGGGAGATTTAACTTATCTAGTCGATGAATAGTAATTACAAACATGTGTGAAAAAAAAATATATAAAATCTACTACAAATGATACCTCTTTAGTTCACAACATACTGGCCATATATACATATACATTTATTTTCTTTGAGCGCGTGCTGACAAATTCTTGATATTTGACGCGATTAGACTGTGTCACGTTGCAATAGTCAGGCGTCATTCAAAGTTTAAAATTTTGGTGTCCTAAATACCTGTGTTATTGGAAAACAAAGTTCATTGATATGGAAAAGATATGTATGGGTATGTACATTAATTGAACATGTTTAATTTATTTTTTAGTTGTAATAATCTGTATTTACAGACTATTCAAATTATATAGCCACAGTTTTATAATTTTGCTACTTTTAATGGTCTTCAAAACCCAGGATCGGTCATGATCAGTCTTAAATTTGTATCCATTTATTAGATACTTTAATCAGGTCTCCAGGGGTATGAATATTAGCTGCCTCAATCGTATCCTCAAGTCGTAGCACAGTACATCGAGTCGTAAAAACAGGTACCTAAACAATTTTGCAGTAAATCTTAATATGATTACGCGAGGTAGGATAAGTTTAAAAAAATATATATATATACAAAAAAATTATGACGACATAACCAAAGGGAAAGCTTTTTCAGAATTAGGTACACAAATGCCAAACGGCTATTCTATACAGCGATTCCGGGTTTTGGGGCCTACCCCTAGGACTAATACTTTTCATCGGCTAGATTAGTCAAATCTCCCACTGTGGCGGCCGTGGACCGGCGCGGCGCGACGATCTCCAGTCCGGACAATCGGCTCCAGTCCATTCTGCTCCGCCACCCTTCCACGGCCCCACCCGCACAAGCCCAAACATCTCTCTCCTTCTTAGATCTCAGCCCGCCGCTGCCGACAGCTTCCTTTGACCTGTCGTGGCGTTGATATGTATGAGTAACACGATTCCTTCCGCTTGTATTGCTCCGAGATATTCTTTTACCAGTCGGGTAAAAGCAAAGTGCGAAGCAAAATGGAGAGTAATATTTTTCAAGTATATGTATGTATGTATGTCTATTTCTATGACACACTATCTAGCCTATGATTTATCTAGCCTAAACGGCTTGATAAATTTTAACATATGAGGTGCTCTTAGATTCCTTTTAATTGGGGAAGTGCTATCATCAATACTAATAATAAATCTGTAAGGGATGTAAGGGAAATCTGTAAGTCATGGAGTAAGTTGCTTTATTTTTTGAGATATTGTGTTTTTAGACTCTATGTATGGTACTAAAACTAAATTGACGATTTTTAGAAATCGTTTCTGTATGCATGTAAGTATGTATATATGTTATCTCTTAAACCGATCATCTGAATTCGATGAAACTTAGTACACGCACATTTAGCGATAGGCTAGGCTAGGCTAGGCTACACAGGATAGGCTAAATAAAATTCAGTTCCGGTTACGCTAAGGTGTGGCTCTCATATTCTTTATTCCACTGCACTCGGATTCGTCATATTTTAACATTTAACATTTTGCCAGTTCGATTATCACAGCAAAGAAGAACTGGCAAGAAACTTCGCTGGATACTTTTTTTTAACGTACAAACCGAATTGTTTCGCGCGCCGAAATAAAGATACGGTAGCGGGCTTACTTACTTTCTTCTTTTCAAATACGAATTACAGGCGAGCGAAGCCGCGGGCAAAAGCTTATTAGGCTATAAAATAAGTGAAAATTTAAAATAGCGGCCGTTAATAGTAGGATTCGTATAGATAGCCCGACTACAGCATTTCCTATGTGTTGGCGCCGGAATGCCATTATTTTAAAAAACTAACATTCAAATAAAATTCTGACAGCTGGTCGGACAGCTTGTCTTGTCAAAAAATAACAAGATGGTCGTGAAAATCTTCTATAAAAATATTCAAAAGAAAATCTAAATAATTAATAAAAACTATATAAAAACCTAATACAAATACTAAAATAAAAAAACAATGTGATTTACAACTGTGGAGTACATAGAGAACTAAAGAAAGCAGCACCGGGCGCCTGGTAAAATCAACGACCATGGATCAAAGGTACATACCAGTCAATAATACAGTCCACTACTTACTACTCGACATAATTTTGGTCACTTCTCACGGAATAATTACCTATGTATTTCTAAAAAATAATGCTCGGATGCTGAACTTTCCACAGTATATGTAAGTTTTTCACATAATCTCAAAGGACCCCATTAATTCGTAAATTTCACCGTTGTACACAACTAATATTTTATTTATAAATTATATACATTTTTCTAGGGTTTAGTGCTATATAAATATTATTTACAGTTTGAAATCTGGAATTTGATACATTGTTTGCCTTCATGTTTTTGTGTTGAATATATCTGATGCAGTATTTCTTATTTCTATTGTCGCTCTATGAAGTTGGTGTGCGGTATGTAGTTGGTATTTAGGACTCAATACCCGGTATCGCATAACTTTCTTCATGATGCCAACTGATCCTGCCGCCGCCGAGCGGCCGGCAGGTGTGGTAGCGGCGGAGTTAAAAAGGAATATAGCTCTTGAGAACTCTGTAAAGGAATCATGCTTCCGCAGGCTCCAGGTTCTGTACGATCTGTCGCAGGTCGTCCTGACAGACTCATCTCGTGAATTTGAATTTAATTCTCGGATACGCGATCTGAACGACACGCGGACTACGTACCAAAACGCAGTGCGGGAACTTGCGAAGTGGAATCTTCATCTAAAACCTGATTTCAAGTGCTCAAGCTTAGATATAGAAAATTTCGACACACTTTATTACAACATCATGTCAATTAGTGATCAGCTGAAACAGAGGCAAAATAATGCGGGTTCTGGAGCGACCGCGGAGGACACGTCTGACGCTAACGAAAGCAAGGGTAAACTGGTCCGCCCTCGCCTGCCAAAAATGAACCTGTATGTGTTCGACGGCAACCTGCATAATTGGTGTACATTTTATGACATCTTCTCTAATCTAATACACGACAATCCAGCGATCACTGACATTGAAAAATTCTATTATTTACTGTCGGCAACTAGCGGTCCAGCGCTGAGTCTCGTGCGCAGCTTACCAGTCACTAGTCAAAACTATTCTGTGATTTGGGATTCTTTAAAATCAAAATATGAGAATAAGCGAGCTCTCGCCACCAGCTACCTCGAAAGAATGTTCCAGTTTCAAGCGCTCTCTAAAGAGTCAGCTGCTAATTTAGAATCTTTTCTGCAAGCGTTTCGTGAGAGTGTCAGTGCCCTTCGAGCGTTGCAAATTCCTGAATGCAGTGAGTTTATTTTATTTTACATAGCACAACGCTCACTAGACCCACAAACGAGAAAACAATTTGAACAACGGTGCGATCGTAACAAAATACCAACTTTTGACGAATTGATGACCTTTGTCCAAAGCCAAGTCCATGTTTTGGAAATGTCACAGGTTATTACTAAACCTAGTTCTTCTGTAGTCCAGACTGGTGCTACGAAAACGAACAAAACTGAAGAGAAGATGACGACCAACAAATCCTACACTAATAAGGCAAAATCAGGCTTTACTTCTGCATTAGTCAGCTCTAGTGATAAAGTTACTGATGAGAAGAAATTCTCGTGCCCCTGCTGTAAAATGTGCCATTCTATTTATAGATGCTTCCATTTTTTGGCTCTTACGCCGATCCAGCGCAAAGAAAAGGCCAAAGAGCTCAAACTTTGCCAAAACTGTTTACGATCTCACGACGGCATTCAGTGCTCTTCGAACAACAGCTGTTCTATGTGCTCGCAACGACACCACACTCTG
Organism: Nematopogon swammerdamellus; assembly: GCA_946902875.1. Lineage (NCBI taxonomy): Eukaryota > Metazoa > Arthropoda > Insecta > Lepidoptera > Adelidae > Nematopogon > Nematopogon swammerdamellus. Next base: position 24,363,670 of record OX336333.1, on the reverse strand, counting down.
CTCCATACCTCTGGAGTCAGTGGTGCCGATGTTACGTCACAGGTTGAAAACGAGGCTGGTCCAAGTCTAACTGCTTGCTACTCGTCTTCAGCCCCCGTGGCTGCAGCGCATTACACTGTAATGCTAGGTACTGTGCTGATGCACGTCCGTGATCGGTACAACAACTATCAGACCGTGCGCGCACTGGTCGACAGTGGCGCGCAAGGCTCCTTCATAACGTCGGCGTGCGCGCAGCGGCTACACCTGCCTCAGCGCACGTCCGGCATCGCTCTGACTGGGCTCGCCGCGAGCTCCGTGCGCGACCTAGGCGTGCTCTCTTGTACGTTCAAACCCTGTACTTCTTCAGGTCCCTTGTTGACAACGGACGCGGTCATACTGCCGCGCATCACTAACAACATGCCTTCCGTGAGCATCCCTGCGTGCTTGCGTGATGAATTTAAACATCTCTCTCTTGCTGATCCGACATTTGATAAAACTTCACCGATTGAAATGCTTCTCGGCGGTGATGTGTACGCTGATATTATGAAGGGAAATGTTTATCGCCCGAGCGATTCCAAGTTACCGTCCGCATTTGAAAGTATTTTCGGTTACGTAATACTTGGAAAATGTTTTTTAAATTCAGTTCCTGAAACTACTTGTCTTTTGGCCATAACTGATATCATGAGGACTGATAATTTAATAAAACAATTTTGGGAAGTAGAAAATGTTCCTGACGACATTCTGCCGAGCTCAGAAGACAAGTACTGCGAGGATACCTACAAGAAACTTCATCATCGTGACACATCTGGGCGATATGTTGTACCTCTGCTGTTGAAGCCTACTAGTACTGAGCTTGGTGAGTCTCATACTCACGCGGTCAAACGATTTCATAATATTGAAAAGCGCCTCTTGCGAGACGCAGACTTATACGATGCCTACCGCAACTTCATGCAAGAATACGAGAGTCTGGGTCACATGGAGGAGTGTAAAACTGGCGTCACAGAAACTGCGCGCTACGTCATTCCTCATCACTGTGTAGTGAAAATGTCGAGCTTTACAACTAAGCACCGCGTCGTTTTCGACGCTTCTGCTAAAACCAGAACAGATATTTCACTAAATGACGTTCTATACACAGGTCCTAAGCTTCAGTGTGACATTGTCGAGGTGTTACTACGCTTCCGTCTGCATGCCGTCGCTTTCTCTGCCGACATTTCTAAAATGTATCGGCAGATTCTCATCCGTCCTGAGGAGCGCGGTTACCAGCATATCCTGTGGCGCAATTCACCTGAAGAACCTATTAAAGAATATGAATTGAAAACTATAACCTACGGGTTAGCGTCGTCGCCCTATCTGGCGATACGCACTTTACATCAACTGGCGGCGGATGTTTCGGAGAGTTATTCTCATATCGCTTACATCCTAGTGCACGGCATGTACGTGGATGACTTGTTGTGGTCTACGAGCACTGTCGACGAGGCCATGCAGGTGCGCAACGATGCCAACGATGTACTTGCCACTGCAGGTTTGGAATTGCGAAAATGGATGAGTAATGCTCCGGAGTTTCTCGCTGAGATTCCATTGGATCACCACGAATCTTTGGTGTCTTTTCACGATGAGACAAGTCTCTCAATTAAAATACTCGGATTGCAGTGGTATCTTCTGAAGATTGCTTTTCTTTCAACATAAACAATGTCGATACAATTTTCACGAAGAGATCCGTTTTCCAGTCAAACAGCCCGCTTGTACCACCATTTGGGTCTCGTGGCTCCATGTATATTCTTCTCTAAATATTTTATGCAAACGCTGTGGAAGTTAGGGCTCGATTGGGACATAACTTTGCCCACGGACCTAAACAGGAGTGGTATAAGCTCATTTCTGAACTCCCCCTGTTGTCTCGAGTGAAATGTCCTCGCTACGCCATGACACCTAATGTTGCTCAATGCCAACTGGTCAGGTGTTGCGATGCTTCCACTCAAGGCCTTTCCACGGTTGCATATCTTATATAGTCATTGACGAGGAGGGTAACACAAAATCAACACTGTTGTTGCCAAAATAAAAAGTGGCACTGCTAAATACAAAAACTATTCTGAGATTGCATTTATGGACGCTGTATTGCTGACAAAACTACTGACGACATACGTTCATTGCTTCTTGAGTAAACCTAAGGAAATCTTTCAAACTTTTGCATTTATTGATTCCGCTATTGTGCTGTGGTGGCTAGAGACGCCTCCATTCAAAGTGAAAACTTTTATCGCAAACAAAGTGACACATGTCATCACATGGCATCACGTGTCTAGTACAAATAATGCGGCGGACGTCTGCTCACGTGGAACCTTTTCCGCTCAACTTTTGAGCCACGACATTTGGTTCACTGGTTCGCTTTGGTTATCCTTGCCGCCCTTTGAGTGGACCTTGAATGAATTAGGAAAATCCCGCGAGCTTCCTGAATTGACAAGCGCTCTTTCTGTCGAAGTCTAACAATTTTTTAAGTAGAAAATACTCAAGACGAACTAAATGGGCACGCTGCATCACGTCAGATCGAATGGCGTTTTCACCCACCTTATGCTCCGAACTTCGGCGGCCTTTGGGAAGCAGGCATCAAGTCAGCTAAAACGCATCTAAAAAAGACTATCGGAGACAGTTCTCTAACGTTTGAAGAGCTCACAACTATTTTTACTAAAATTGAGGCGATGTTAAATTCTCGGCCTCTGTGCGCTCTGTCATCAGACCCTAATGAACTTGAGGTTCTTACTCCGGCTCATTTTCTGATCGGCTCGAGTCTTATGGCGGTACCTGAAACCGATATCACGGACGTTCCCTCTAACCGTCTTTCTCGGTGGCAGCACGTGCAACAGGTATCCCAACACTTCTGGAGTCGATGGAGGCATGAATTCTTGCACACGCTGCAACAGAGATCAAAGTGGCTCGCACAGCCACCGAACCTCCAGGTCGGGCACCTCGTGCTTATTCATTCTGATAGAACTCCGCCGCTTCACTGTCGTCTCGGTCGCGTCGAGTCTCTACACCCTGGAGCGGATCAGGTTGTGCGTGTTGTTACCCTACGTACTGCGCAGGGCTTCGTGCAGCGACCTGTATCCAAACTCAGCCCTCTACCCTACAATAATTAATTTAGTTAATTATTACTTATTTAATTAATCTGTAGTTTTACTTACTGAATTTCTTTTTCATTTTAGTGAAGTTACTAAGTCTTTATTTGATTTATTATTATGAATAATATAATTTACTCTATCTTACTGTACAGTGGAAACTTTGGAAATCCATGCTGGATTTCGCGGGGGAGTTATGTTGGCGCCGGAATGCCATTATTTTAAAAAACTAACATTCAAATAAAATTCTGACAGCTGGTCGGACAGCTTGTCTTGTCAAAAAATAACAAGATGGTCGTGAAAATCTTCTATAAAAATATTCAAAAGAAAATCTAAATAATTAATAAAAACTATATAAAAACCTAATACAAATACTAAAATAAAAAAACAATGTGATTTACAACTGTGGAGTACATAGAGAACTAAAGAAAGCAGCACCGGGCGCCTGGTAAAATCAACGACCATGGATCAAAGGTACATACCAGTCAATAATACAGTCCACTACTTACTACTCGACATAATTTTGGTCACTTCTCACGGAATAATTACCTATGTATTTCTAAAAAATAATGCTCGGATGCTGAACTTTCCACAGTATATGTAAGTTTTTCACATAATCTCAAAGGACCCCATTAATTCGTAAATTTCACCGTTGTACACAACTAATATTTTATTTATAAATTATATACATTTTTCTAGGGTTTAGTGCTATATAAATATTATTTACAGTTTGAAATCTGGAATTTGATACATTGTTTGCCTTCATGTTTTTGTGTTGAATATATCTGATGCAGTATTTCTTATTTCTATTGTCGCTCTATGAAGTTGGTGTGCGGTATGTAGTTGGTATTTAGGACTCAATACCCGGTATCGCATAACTTTCTTCATGATGCCAACTGATCCTGCCGCCGCCGAGCGGCCGGCAGGTGTGGTAGCGGCGGAGTTAAAAAGGAATATAGCTCTTGAGAACTCTGTAAAGGAATCATGCTTCCGCAGGCTCCAGGTTCTGTACGATCTGTCGCAGGTCGTCCTGACAGACTCATCTCGTGAATTTGAATTTAATTCTCGGATACGCGATCTGAACGACACGCGGACTACGTACCAAAACGCAGTGCGGGAACTTGCGAAGTGGAATCTTCATCTAAAACCTGATTTCAAGTGCTCAAGCTTAGATATAGAAAATTTCGACACACTTTATTACAACATCATGTCAATTAGTGATCAGCTGAAACAGAGGCAAAATAATGCGGGTTCTGGAGCGACCGCGGAGGACACGTCTGACGCTAACGAAAGCAAGGGTAAACTGGTCCGCCCTCGCCTGCCAAAAATGAACCTGTATGTGTTCGACGGCAACCTGCATAATTGGTGTACATTTTATGACATCTTCTCTAATCTAATACACGACAATCCAGCGATCACTGACATTGAAAAATTCTATTATTTACTGTCGGCAACTAGCGGTCCAGCGCTGAGTCTCGTGCGCAGCTTACCAGTCACTAGTCAAAACTATTCTGTGATTTGGGATTCTTTAAAATCAAAATATGAGAATAAGCGAGCTCTCGCCACCAGCTACCTCGAAAGAATGTTCCAGTTTCAAGCGCTCTCTAAAGAGTCAGCTGCTAATTTAGAATCTTTTCTGCAAGCGTTTCGTGAGAGTGTCAGTGCCCTTCGAGCGTTGCAAATTCCTGAATGCAGTGATCCTTAATTCTTAATTCCTTAATTCTTTTAGCAGTGGGGTTTTATGAATATGTTATTTGATTTTTTTTACCCGTATTATTCGTACTACGTGTGAATATTAATGTTGTAAATATTTTGTTTCAGGTACGTGGATCGATACATGAATGGACATTGTCAAAATGCGCTTAACTGCACATTATTAGTTAGGTTACAACTCAGAACACGTAAGTTTTTTAAAGTGCACAATTTTACACATTGATGTCACAAGTTACGGTTATATTAAAAGTGTGGACGGATTTAATTTGTGTAATTTCTGTTAGACCGTTTATTATTGTCATGTTAACCTAAAAAAATAGATATCTAATAACGTGAACAAGCGAACCCTTCATAATCCTATAAAGTAATCCGACTAATGACGAAGTCTGCGAAAGCGCATACTTTTTCGATTTGCAAAATCCAGCGCTTGGCCCAATCCGCAGGCGGAAGAGTTGATCCGTTATTCTCACATTTGCACGGTGGTGCTGACCCAATTAAACTTTTTTACTCATCAGCACTAAGCGGCGAATCGTGTTTCCATTTGCCTCCAACAGTCCACCTCTTTTGGCCCAAAGTTGGCGGCAAACGTGTGGGGGCGAGTTGACAGGGAAATATTTTTAAGCTACATGAATGTTCGATTAAATGTCTGACCTGCACGATTTTACAACTTTCATTAAGCTCGATCGCGGCATTAAGTTCGCCTGTTGTGGCTAATGTGTATAAATTCGTGGTCAATAAAGAATATATACATACATACATAATTCACGGTTACGTTTAAATGTAAAACACATTAATATCAGTATCAGGAATGAAACATGTAGCGCATTATGTGTGGTCGGGCATTTGTTAATTTATTTTATGACTAGCTGAGCCCCCGGCTCCGCTCGCGTGAAATTCGTATTCCAAAGAAGAATGTAAGTAACTAAGGGCGAGGCCGAAGGCCGAGCTGCGTTCAGGTAATCGATAAACCTTCTTAAAGAAAGTAACTAACTAAGGGCGAGGCCGAAGGCCGAGCTGCTTTCAGGTAAACGATAAATCTTTCTCAAATAAAGGAAGTAAGTAAGGGCGAGGCCGAAGGCCGAGCTGCGTTCAGGCAGACGATAAACCTTCTGGAAGAAAGGAAGGAACTAAGTGCGAGGCCGAAGGCCGAGCTGCGTTCAGGTAAACCAAAAACCCTCTTCCGCCTTCGGGCCTCGCCCTTAAAGACTTCCTTTCTTCGATAGAATATAATATCGTTTACTCAATCTATTTATTTCATAAAAATAAAAAAGTAATATTAATAACTAAAGAATTAAACCTACCTAACAAACATTAAAATACCTATCAAAACGGGCATTTTCAAATGTTCTTAGAGCACTTGCGGCATTACCCCGCTGGATGGCAAGGCTTACCCTTTGAATGAAGTACATAATCCCTTGATGGCGGGACACCAGTTGCGTCAACCAGCTCAAGCCTCTTTTGGCTTCACTGCTCCACGGACCGAGGGTTTCAACCGCAAACGCAACAAATTCGAAATCTTGAATTATATTTCTATATTTGCTGCGTTTGAGGCTCTCCGCCCCAGCCTAGGCCGCGCCAGCCGCTCTTGAAGATGTCCTAACGTGACTTGGAGCCAATGTGAGAACAAAAGTGGCATCCCACATCAAAGAACTACCCTTAGTCCATGGCACTAAGGTGATAGCATCGGGCATCTTGCCATCCAGCCGGGAATAACCGCGAGGTTCTAGGATGCACGGTATATTTGCCGTTAGAAGCGTGGACTTTATAATAAAATTTAAATTAAATTAGCTCAATCTTAATATTAATTAACTTTATTCGAGATGGTTTAGCTTCTTCCTGAACGCAACACAGCCTTCGGCCTCGCCCTTAGTTACTTGCTTTCTTCGAGATGGTTTATCATTTGTCAGAACGTAGCTCGGCCTTCGGCCTCGCCTTAGTTGCTTACTTTCTTCAAGATGGTTTAGCTTCTTCCTGAACGCAGCTCGGCCTTCAGCCTCGCCCTTAGTTACTTGCTTTCTTCGAGATGGTTTTTCAATTATCCGAACGTAGCTCGGCCTTCGTTCTCGCCTTAGTTACTTACTTTCTTCAAGATTGTTTAGCTTCTTCCTGAACGCAGCTCGGCCTGCGGCCTCGCCCATAGTTACTTACTTTCTTCGAGAAGGTTTATGGTCTTCCAGAATAGAGCTCGGCCTTCGGCCTCGCCCTTAGTTACTTACTTTCTTCAAGAATGTTTTTCTTCTTCCTGAACTCAGCTCCGCCTTCCGCCTCGCCCTTAGTTACTTTCATCGAGAAAGAATATCGTTTACGTGAGCGCAGATCCGCCTTCGGGCCCGCCTTTAGTTACTTACTTTCTTTTTTTTAAATCCGAATTTCACGCGAGCGAAGCCGCGGGCAACAGATATATAAATTTTATTGCACCAATAACAGCGACATAACTTCGACTTTCAATTATTATTTTTATTTATCAAACAATTTGTCACCGGCCAGCTCACGTCGAGATGACAGTTCTCCGTTGTCAACATGATATTTAAAATTGTTTTTTACCTTTACTTTGGATTACGTGATTTTTATTATATTTTTTAATTATTATGTTAATCCGGGATATACACTGTCACTATAAAAAGTTTCGTCAAATTCCGTTCAGTGGTTTTTGCGAGATGCGCGTACAAATAGACATTTTTGCATTTACGATTTTATGATATGTATAGAAAGAATAGATATGTATAGACTATTGTGTTCAAGTAATAAAAAAGAAGAACTGTCATTTTCGTTGTATCTACTTATTTTTAAATTTCGAATGAATATTTTATTCAAATTGTATTTGCTGCCAGTTCTCAAGATATAATTATGTACTTTAGACTACGTGATTTTAAACGCGCAATAATGTTTATAATTGTTAATTTTTTTTATTTTTTTTATTTTTTTTACGTATAATGTTAACCCGGCATATAAACTGCCACTATACAAAGTTTCGTCTAATTCCGTTCAGTGGTTTTTGCGTGATGCGCGTACAGACAAACAAACAAACAAATAAACAAAAATTTTAAAAACTGTTCTAACATGTTCAATATCTCATTTTAAGCCACCCTGGTTAGTTTTTTTCCGAATACATTCAATGTACAGACTTTCTTACCTCTACGATTTTATTATATGTATAGATAATCCGCCGTTTATTTGCTTTTCTTCATAAAAATTCACAGATTTCGTGCCACACACGACTATCGAGCACATTGAAAATGAATCTACGGAATTCGAAAAAACATTGTCGCTGAGCGACACGAGAAAGTCGGCATAAGGAAAAGGTTAGTTGGGTTCTGATGATGGAGCCGGACGGAAGCCATAGGAACTCCTAAACTGCACATCATAAGCCCATCGTGTTTGGGCTCGTTGGATTTGTCTTCGCAAGTACTCTAGTCATATGTTATTTCCAGGGTCCTGATGATGAAGCCGGAAGGAAGTCATAGGAACTCCTAAACTACACATGATAAATCCACCATATTTGGGCTCGTTGGATATAGGAATATAGGTTAGGTTAGAAGATGTATCTTATCTTCTATATCCTTAGATTATATTTTTATATTTGATATTTTATTAATTTGTTACTTTAGTTAGACATAATGTCAAGCTTATCTCTTTTTCTGTCTAAATTTTTGTTTACATTTTTTAAGCTGCTTGCGTTTTTAAAAAATAATAAAGAATATATACTTAAATGTAATATTTTATTTTTATTTTGTTGAGTTCATTTTCAATGCGACGCATCTTGTAACCTAACCTATAGGTATTCATATATCCAACGAGCCCAAATATGGTGGATTTATCATGTGTGGTTTAGGAGTTCCTATGGCTTCATTCCGGCTCCATCATCAGGACCCTGGACATCATATATGACAAGAGTACTTGCGAAGACAAATCCAACGAGCCCAAACACGATGGGCTTATCACGTGTAGTTTAGGAGTTCCTATGGCTTCCTTCCGGCTCCATCATCAGAACCCAACTAACCTTTTCCTTATCCCGACTTTCTCGAGTCGCTCAGCGACAATATTTTTTCCAATTCCGTAGATTCATTTCCAATGTGCTCGATAGTCGTGTGAGGCACGAAATCTGTGAATTTATTATTTCAAAAAGGTTGAGCTACAGGGCAAACCCTTAACCCGATCGTCTTTGTTTTAGGTTCAAATTGTAGCTGACTAGATTGTCCAGAGGAGTTTTTCTCAAATTTTTTATATCATTCTTCGTTCCCAAAATATCGAGCTCCAAAATCAAAAATTCGGAAAACATTTAATTTTTTTTTCACTATTTCGGCCCTAACTTTTTTCGTTTTTTACTTTCTCGAATAATTATTTAAATAATAATTTTTTGAATATCATATCTTCACAACTCTCCAAGATATAAGGGGATCGCACTTTTTCGTGATATCGGGGCCTATACTGAAACGAACCAAAAGACATTTTCAATGTCAAAATGTTTGCAGTATTTCGGAGAAAATCACTTATTAAAATCAGTGATATTTTGAAATTGAGTTCACTGGTAAACGTGCTCGACAGTGGTGTGGGGCGTGGGGCGGGCGGCGTGTGTCCTCTGCATTAGCGACAACTTTTAATTGCTAAGTTAAAGACAATTTTATTCTGAAACCCGCTCGCGGGCGGTGGTGACCACCCGCGTCCCTTCTTTCCATTTAAGGTTTCATTGCTTCTCCACATGGAACTGTAGCACTTTCGCTATTCAAAATAAAAATCAAAAATCTTTATTGTTTTTTTGTGCAGCTGTTTTACAGTTTCTTCCATTACGGGTTTTTACAATATGCAAAATGCCTGAATGGGCGTACTATACAGCCTTCACATGCATAGAGCCATGCAAGGCTAGCTTTACAATTTATCCATAAAAATAAAAAATAACTAAAAATACAACAATATAACCTATTCGAAAATTTGCACAAATTTGTTCACTTTATAAAAGCATTTGTCTAATAACCATTTAAATAGAGCGTTTTTAAATAGTTTGAGTTCAGCGATTTCGTTTATTTCCTTTGGAACATTATTATACATTTTAAATGCCATGTAATATATACTTATGCGATATTATATAATTTATAATTTATATATTTTATAATTTCGTCTTACGCACTTTTTTCACCTCTTAGACAAGTTGATGTAAGTATTTCCCTGCCTCTCCTAATAGAGAGGAGAGCGGAGGCCGCGCGAGCCTCACTGGCCCAAGCTGAATGGCACTTCGCAAGTAGTGTACAAGTCCGCTGACCGGAGCGGGCCGCTTCAGCAGCTCTTTTGTTGTTCATAGTCGTGTTTGTCCTATTTAGTGGACGACGTCAACTGTGATGTTCGTGTCGAATGTGAATACAATTTCAGTAAGCTGAAGCAAATTGCATGCATTTGGCCGGCATGGCATTCGCAATCCCCGTGCATCATAGAATGTCCATAGACACCTACTTGTAGTTGAAACAAACAATGCCACATGTCGCGCTATCCATAAAAAAAATGCAGACATCCATGGTGTTTCATTTCTGGCGGTGTTGTGTATGTAAAACTAACAGCTTGTGTATTATAAATTTGTTCATTTTGAGGTAATAATTTTTCACCTTTTAGGACACAAATATTCTTCACTTTCACGTCTACAGAATCATATGGTGTGGCAACATTTTTCATAGTGTGTATGGTAGTAAATGTGCAAAATGGGGGCGGGGGAGGGGTGTGCAGCGGGAGGGCCGGGGGGAGGAGTTTGTTCCTACTACCTAAGCATTCAAAAGTATAGAATTGCTGTTGTTGTACATTGCATGGGATTTACTTCGTCCCCAAAATAATCTGAAAGTAAATTATATTTGCATGTGAAAACGCGTGCATGGTGAAGTTTGGCAGAGAAATAATATTATATCTGATTTATTTATTTCACACTAGTAACCAGAATTTTAGTAATCTGTGGCGAAATACACAAGAAAAAATAACAGTCCATATCTTGAAAACTACTGAACCGATTTGGATGAAACGGTACTATAGGAAAGTTGGAAGATACTCAATCCAATAAAAAATTCAATGGTAATTTGAAACTAACTATACGAATATTGTGCAATTCCAAAGTTATTAAGTTATTTATTACATACGTACTGGTCGAATTGATAACCTACTTTTTTGAAGAAGTCGGTTAAAAAGAAACAAAAAGTGCAATAGCGCGCAGAGGCGAACTCATCACTGAGGGTGATGTCTTCCAGTCAGCATTTGGTTGATGGATGAGTAAATGAAAATAGAGACATACATACAGGGTGTTAAAACGGCGAGTACATTAATTTCGCCAGCGCAATCCTCATGTTTTTCCTAGACAAAAAAGCAAATAAAGTTTTTCTCTAAAGTGTCTAGTTTATCGAGATATGAATTTTTGAATTGTGTGTTTTCGTCTAGTGTAATTTAATGCGTTGTTGCCGCTCCGCACCCTCCGCCTAGCGACCTCCAGTCCTCCACTCACAAAGCTAACCCCCGCCCCTCCCGCCAACACCTCCGTCCGAGGCGCTCACGTCTCACCCGCTCTTCCCCTCTCCACGCCGCCCTGTTGTCATTAGATCATTTTTACACTAAAATAATCAATTAGTTTGTATGAAAACTGTAACTTTTTATTTAAACGGAATTCAGAAAAAAGTTGTTTCACTTTTTTGTTACTCTTGATCCCAATAATCATTTCCTAAATTTAATGTACTCGCCGTTTTTACACCTTGTATATGAGAGAGCTGCGTCGTTTCGATCCCCGTATCAACAGGCTGGACAGCCCTGCAATGTCCGCAAGTCTGCTGGTATGGTACCTAGTTGAGTAAGGTTTCGCGAGTTTGGTTTCTTATTTAGTCCGTCGGCACAGCTACCCATACTGGTTCTCATAAATGTATAAATATATTATAAGAACAAACGGCTCTACATACCAAGATAATTATGGCAAAATTTATTAGTGATTTGAAAAAAGAGGGGTATAGATAGAATCAAAGGTAGCTCTTTACCACTTTTTGGCGAAACGACATATGAATGCACAATTTTTCTTCATACAATTGGCTATTGAATTCTCATAAAAAACTGCTTCAAAAGCAGCTCTTTCCATTAAAAACATAGTTAAGAAATTAACAGTAACAATCAAAAACAGCACTATCCATCCGTTCAGTACCAAAACTAGCACCAAGTAAAACTGTCCAATAGGACAGCTCCATTAATCCTAACAAAGTAACGGGTCATTTAGAATAAACTGGATCTGAATAAAAGCTTTTTTTTATTTACCAAAAATTTACTAAAGTTGATAGAGCTGTCTTTGATTCTAAAAATATTCAGACAGAAGAACACATTAATAAACAATAGAACAGAGCTCCAAAAATATCTAACATCACAAGTACGCTTGTTCTTTTTCCCGGAGTCGGACTGCCGCCGGCGGCGCTACAATGCCGGAGATTTCAAAAAGGATTGGCATGAAGAATTATAAATTTATTTTTTGTGCACACCATTCGATTTGACGCTACCGCTATCCTTTTTAACCGACTTCCAAAAAAGGAGGAGGTTCTCAATTCGTCTGTATGTTTTTTTTTATTTTTTTTTTTATTTTTTTTTTTATTATTTTTTTGTATGTTTGTAACACGATTTCTCCGTCAATTGAGGGCCGATTTAGAAAATTCTTTTTTTGTTAGTTAGGTCATACTTCCGAGGTGGTCCCATTTCAATTTTATCGAAATTGGTTCAGTGGTTTTCGAAAAATCAGCATAAAACTATGGTGTGTGGTTACCTTCAGCAAAACTTGTGATGTGGTCGTTTTCGGCAATTTTCAGTTTGATAAATTAGTATGGTGTGTGGTTACCTTCAGCAAAACATTTGTGATGTGGACTTATTCAGCAATTTGCAGTCTGACACATATGGCGAATAATTCTGTACCACTTCAATCGATTTCGATTATTCGATTTCGATTATTCTTTTTTATGTAATATTACTAAAAAGAATGAAATAAAAACTGTTTTAAAAAATATTAAACCGATTTCCAAAAAACAAAAAAAAAAAAACTAAAAAGTATTAAATACCTAATATTTTGAAATTTTCTCTGTCCTGTTGAAATACATGAATCGATATACTAGTGATACATATTCGGACCCTTGTTTCATGAATGTTCTAAATTTGAAATTTTTTTATCTTTTCCGACCGGCGTTTAATTTATTATGGTACCTGGCCAGTACCTACTGTACCGAGTACCATCGAGCTGGTTTGATGATGGAGACAGAAGGTGGCCATAGGAACTCCTAAACTACACATGATAAACCCATCGTGTTTGGGCTCGTTGCATTTGTCTTCACGAGAAATTTACTTTAGACCTAAAAGATTCTCAATTCGACGGTATGTTTTCTTTTTTTGGATGTTTGTTACGCGATTACTCCGTCAATTGTGGGCCGATTTTGAAAATTCTTTTTTTTTTTATTTGAAAGGGGATAACCCTGAGGTTTTTGAAGTGAAAACTTCTTTAGCGGCTCTTGGCACTTTTTTAGGTGGGTAAAAATGTATAACTCGCGACATCGCGTCAGCGTCATTTTTAAAATGAAACCTTAAGTCATTGCGTTAAGGGTTAAGTTAGAGTGGCACGGGATCTGCCGGCACTCCCGGAGTGCAACTGTTAAGTAGGGTTCCGTAACACGTTTATGTCTGTCCATTCTACTAAGTTCTGCAAAATGAATGTAGGGTTCCGTAACATATGCATGTCTATCCGTTCTACTAAATTTTACAATTTTCAACCAAGGTCCTCCGACGGTTATTTTATAATAAAAGTAGGCTTCCGTAACACGTTTATGTCTGTCCATTCTACTAAGTTCTGCAACATCACCTACAACGTCTGTGATGTCAGCCCATAACACCAGTGCCATGTCAGTGCTTCCCCCTTTGATCGTGCTGACTACACTGAACTGGTCGGAAAACACAAACTATTTACATAGCCGTTTCGACCGACGTTTAATTCAGTGCGGTGGTACCAACCCGGGAAGGTTAAACCCTACCACCAAGTAAAATTACGAGGAAAGGGACTTACAGTTTTACGAGGAATCCGAACCTTGGTCAGCCTCCAACGGTCAGCGGTCACCCATCTAAGTACTGACCGCACCCAGCGTTGCTTAAAATTCAATAGCGACAGTTGACTGTCTGCACCACTGAGCTATCGAAGCTGACGTGGTCCTATTTTAATTGGGTCAAGATCGGATTGGAAAGCGAGGCGGAATCGCGAGGCCGAAGGCCGAGCGATTCCGCCGAGTACATTAATAGCAAAAAATTACTAAAAAAAACTGTGAAATTCCGCCGAGTACATTAATAGCAAAAAATTACTAAAAAAAACTGTGAAATAAAAAAAAAGTTTTAAAAAACATAAAACCGACTTCCTAAAAAAAGTAAAACTAAAAAACTATTTAAAATAAAAATATAAAAACCGCCTTCAAAAATATATGAAATAAAAACCTAAAAAAAAAACGAACCCTAGAGTTGAAGGCGGTGCTAAAGCAAGCAAAAATGATGCATGAAAGAAAACATGAGCGGATGATAATATCCTTTGTGATTTGTGTAGCCTTTTTAGCACCGCCTTCAACTCTAGGGTTCGTTTTTTTTTTTAGGTTTTTATTTCATATATTTTTGAAGGCGGTTTTTATATTTTTATTTTAAATAGTTTTTTAGTTTTACTTTTTTTAGGAAGTCGGTTTTATGTTTTTTAAAACTTTTTTTTAGTTGTTTGCCTACTACAAATTAAAGGGTTGTCGATGAGATGCGACCGGAAGTGGAATAAGTCGGCCCGGGCAAGTTTTAATAATCTTTATCGGAGTTTTTCTTCGTCCACAAAGCGTGAGGAACAATGAGGAAGTTGGCTCGAACGGATAAACCAACGCCTCGGGTCGGGGCCTCGACTCTCGCTGTGTGTACAAGTTGAGCGAACCCTCAGTATTGTTTTCGGACTTAATAATGTGACTTAATTTCGTTCTTGAGAATTCCTTAATTACTATTTATTTAACTAGAAAACTTACATAAACAAATAGAATCTAAATCATGGATCACCGAATGCTACTTCAATGCAATGCAAAAAGAAGATAAAAATAGGTACAGTCCCCGTCAGTAAATAATGAACATAGAGGTTAAAAAGAGGCAATCCGGTTGTAGAGCGTCGTCTATATCGCACGGATACTTGCGAGTTCATGGGGTAGAGCGGACGCACTACAACCGGGTTTGTCTCTTTCTAAAGTTCGATATTCACTACTTACTCCCGGGTACTGTACATAGGTACCTAAGTATTTATTACTGAAATGTGTACACAAGACGATATTGAACGTTGTTGGTCGTGCGTTGTAAAAAAAAAAAAGATAAAATTGTATGCAACATTATTATTAGCTATACCCAACTCGTGCTATTACATAAATATGCCACATACCCCGTCGTCGAATCACCGCCGCGCGCCGCCGCGCCGCGCCGCCACCGGACAGTCGAGCGAGGTGTATAGATAGGTAAGACGAGTGGAGAACTGTGCAGGCAAGCTGTTTGTAGCGGATGAGTGATTGAGGGAGGCGTCTTGTCTAGTTTGCTCGCTTCACTACTTCTGTTTTAGGCAACTCGGTCCAACTTCCCGGCGCTAACTTACAAGCGTGGGCGGCATTCGCATTTCAGGGCTACGCTGGTATGCTCGACTACGAACAATTTAAGAGGCAGCAGTACCAAAAATCGGGTTCCTCTGTGGTGATTTTATGCGCAAACCGTTGTAAATTTTGTGTTACAAAAATGAAATATATGTCATTTTACAAGATAAACTGCATCCAAAATTACGTTTATTTGACACTATAGCAAAAATCACCAAATATTAACATTTCATTCTGAACTGTCGTTCAGCATGTCATAGATAAGTAATTTTACATTTTAGTTATGTTAGTTTTATTGGTTTATTTATGCTTTGAAATGTTTATCTGATCTGTTTTTGAGGAGAGTTTTTTTGTGCTCAGTGCTAAAATAGAAATGACTGCCTGAAAGTATTTTGGAACCTAGTGCGGCTGACTACGTCTTATGCTTGCGGAATACCTGCGATGTTAGCTCATTGGTTCCTCGTGGAACTAAGTGTCACGCCAGTACTTCTCTTTGTTAAGTATTCAAGGGAATTTAAATTAACCTGTGTATATTTATTATTGTGTATGTGCGAGTACGTGATACTCGCATACCTTCGACCTGGCAGCGTCTCGTTTCATTTCACATGCTACAATCACATTTTCATTCAATATCCTTATCTGATCCAGCAGAAAACGAAAACGTAGCGTAAAGAACGCTACGTTTTCGTTACCGTGCGTACTTCATTCTACTCGTGATGGATAGGAATTTAATGTGGGAGCAAACTACGACAGGTGGGCGGCGCGGGGTGGTCGTCGCCTTAACCAGTGAGCAGTGACAGAAGCGCGCCGCCGCGCCGTACGGGCCGGAACACATAACCGCGTTGCGGCGCCGCGCCGCCAAAATCGACAGTGGCCTTCTTAATAAGTCTTCATAATATAATAACAAATAAGCAACGCAAACTGCCGATTTTAGCGTTGCGGCGCCGCAACGCGGTTATGTGTCTCGGCCCAAGGGTTAAAGGTTGATTTTATAAATAGAAAGTTGGGATTTTTTTATGGACACTGACACGGTTGGCAACATCACCTACTACATCCGTGATGTCAGCCCATAACACCTTGGTGAACTAGGTGCCATGTCAGTGCTTCCCTTGGGTCGTGCCGGCTACACTGAATTGGACGGATACACATGAAAGACGTTTTAGTTTAGATAATTTTTTTTATTCGTAATAATTGGAACATGTTAAGAAACTGGAAAATTGCTTTGGTGCTTAAAAACACACATTTCCTTGTCAGTCAGTAAAATTCTTAATTAAAAAGTTATTATTACGTACATACAGGTATTAATTAATTAAAATTAATTATTAATAACATTATGCCTTATAATATTTCTATTGATTATATAATTCAATAAATAATCATGTATTTTTAAATTACCGTGCAAACTAAACGGCGGCGTTACTCGCGGTCGTTTCCCGAGCCGAGCTATGTGTCTCCACATTTCGGGGCAAACGCAGGTAAGACCTGAGTTTAACAGGAACATACATTTAATTTTGAAATAATGTAAATAATAGATGTGTTTATTAAAAAAGGGTTATTAGAAATAACGGTGGTTGGTACATATAACTCGAAAATTTTTTATTCACTTGTAAATTGTAATATTTATTACTCTCTGTGCGCCGCACACTGGTCCCAAATTGAAAAAAAGCGGACTTACGAATTTAGTCGGGATTTTCGGGGTTTTTTGTTATCTGTCTGTCATATTATGTTAAAGAGATTCGTATAAAGTACAAATTGACCTAACTGAATAGAATACTTCGAAGAAAAAAAATATTTTTCTTTTTTTACTATGGAGAAAAACACATTTTCTCTATTTGTCTTCGTGGAACCTAGTGGAACCTCACAGTTCAATATGATAATAATGTACTAGCATGAGGTCTTCCAGATGGCTATCAAAGTTGCTGCATCGGCTTGCATCGGAGCGACTTTAAAAAACTTTTATATTTTTGAAAAAAATACATACTATTATTATTATTGTAATCGGTGTAGTGTCATATGTATATCAAAAAGTTTCAAGAACGTATATTTGTTAATTGCACACAAACGTAAATAAAAAAATAAAACAATTTTTTTCTGTCTTTTTCTTTGCGGAACCTAGTGGAACCTCACAGATTGATATGTTAATAATGTACTATAGCATGAGGTCTACAAGATGGCTACTAAATTTGTCACAGTAGCTTTCATCCGAGCGTATTTGATAAACTTTCCATTAAAAAAAATCACAATAATGTTATTATTATGCTGATAACTAGTAATAACTGTAAAGACTTTGTCAATTCGTGAAACCACTTACAATATTAACACGATAAGTGGACATTTAATAGTTCAATACACTTAAACGCGAATATCTCAAGCTGTTTCACGAGAAACCTTGTCATCCGCACTGAAATTTCCAACCTGAAAAACAAAAATAATGACGATTTAACACTGTTCCTGAAAGAAAAATTACATAAAGCAAGAGTACTATTACGAAATCATATTTTTAACTTGCCTTTATAACTTGAATCTATTATGATGACAAATAAGCCATGGTTCAACCGTCTATGCCGCATAGCTGTCGAGGCCAAGAACCAAGCCTACAGGCGGTGGCTCTCCGTACGTACCGCTGAGGCAAGGCGCGCACTTAACGCCTCCTCCAGGTCTTGCAAGCGAACACTCATCGTGGCCAAGTCCAAGCACGATCATAGAATTGGCGAGAGACTAGTGCGTTGCCCGACCGGCAGCCGCGCATTCTGGTCTCTCGCTAACTCTATCGGACGAAACTTATGTCGCTCTGCTACACCACCCCTGGAACGGTCTGACGGATCACTCGCTATCCTCGCGAAGGAAAAGGCGAACATTTTTGCTCGTATTTTCGCGTCTAACTCAACGTTGGATGACCAGGGTGCAACTCCTCCCTCGATACCACGCTGTGGGATTTCGATGATGGAGCCGAAGATGCACCCTAGACAGGTATTCAAATGTTTGAGAACGTTAGACACTTCGAAGAGTAGTGGTCCTGATGGTATTCCAGCCATAGTGCTCAAGATTTGTGCCCCTGAGTTGACACCAATAATCTCCCGTCTTTTCCGTCTCTCCTTCGCCCGTGGGATTGTACCCTCTTGCTGGAAAAGAGCCTCGGTCCAACCGTTTCCAAAGAACCCCTCCAACTATCGGCCCATTGCGATAACTTCACTTTTATGTAAAGTTATGGAGCGCCTTATTAACACCCAGCTCCTAACGTACTTAGAAGCAAATAAACTCCTGGATGACAAGCAGTACGGATTCCGGAAAGCGCGGTCAACAGGAGATCTTCTAACGTACGTTAAGCATATATGGGCCGAAAGATTGGACAATTTTGGGGAGTCGCTGGCAGTCGGCCTGGATATCTCCAAGGCTTTCGACCGCGTTTGGCACCGAGGCCTCCTAGGCAAGCTTCCGACCTTCGGCATTCCACCCAAACTCTGCACCTGGATCGCCAGCTTTTTGGCAGGTCGTTCCATCTTCATTACCATCGATGGCTCGAAATCGAAAATCAACGCTGGTGCTCCGCGGGGCTCTGTGCTGTCGCCTACGCTTTTCTGAATATTTATAAACGATCTACTGTCCTTGGGCATGATACACAGCTATGCAGACGACAGCACGGAGCACGAGGGCTATGTTAAGGACTGGAAGAGTAGAGATTCGCGGCACAGGGAGGCTCAACGTTCAGTTGTTGATAAGGTCGATAACGTTCTCGGAAAAGTAGCTTTATGGGGCCAGGAGAACCTTGTCGCCTTCAACGTTAGTAAGACTCAGTGCTGCGCATTATCTGCTAAGGTCGATCCTTTTCCTTTCCAAGCTAGTTTCCAAGGTAGCGTTGTACCTGTCTCGGAGCACCTGGACCTCCTGGGCACCACTATATCCAAAGAAGTGGGTTTCCGGCAACTAATCGAGTCTAAGGCCAAAACGGCATCCAGAAAATTGGGAATACTTTTCCGCAATCGGCGGTTCTTCTCACCGGCACAACGATTCCTTTTGTACAAAACACAGATTAGACCGGTGATGGAGTACTGCAGTCACATCTGGGAGGGTAGTCCGCATTATCTGCCTGCGTCCTTGGACTCGATACAGCGCCGAGCCATCCGTCTTGTTGGTGACCCGAAACTTACAGATGGTCTGGAGTCTCTGAGTCACAGACGATTTGTCGGTTCGCTTAGTCTGTTTTACAGATACTATCACGGACGCTGCTCTGTGGAACTAGCATCCCTTATTCCCTGCCACCCGTCCTATCTCCGCATGACTCGTCGCAGAGAGACTCAGCACCCTTTTGTTGTTGACATTGTGCTTTTGAGAACCAATCGATTCTCTAAATCGTTTCTTTGTCGCACCGCTAGAGTGTGGAACTGTCTTCCGGCGAGTGTATTTCCTGAATCCTTTAACCTGGGTGTCTTCAAGCGTCGTATTAACGGGCTAGACAGCCTAGCAACAGTCCGAAAATCTGCTGGCATGGCCCCTAACTGAGCGTGGTTTCGCGAGGAGAGGTCATTTTGGCTCTGTCGACTGCACCATTGGTCTCTCGGCACAGCCACCCATGCTGGTTTACATAAAAAAATACTAAGCTGCTATATACAAGAAATAATAATAATAACCTATATTTTAAATCTAGATTTGCTTCCAGAAGCAAAAGAGTTGGTAGATATACAGGAGTCATATTCATTCCTCGATGATGACGAAGAGGAGACATACGTAGTCACTGAAGTAGAAAAAAAGAACGACCCATTAGACATTTATTTATCATCATAATGGATTTAAGTTAAAGGCAAGTTAAAAATATGTTTTCGTAATAGTACTCTTGCTTTATGTAATTTTTCTTTCATGAAAAGTGTTAAATCTACATTATTTTTGTTTTTCAGTTTGGAAATTGCAGTGTGGATGACAAGGTTTCTCGTGAAACCGCTTGAGATATTCGCGTTTAAGTGTATTGAACTATTAAATTTCCACTTATCGTGTTAATATTTTAAGTGGTTTCACGAATTGACAAAGTCTTTACAGTTATTACTAGTTATCAGCATAATAATAACATTATTGTGATTTTTTTTTAATGGAAAGTTTATCAAATACGCTCGGATGAAAGCTACTGTGACAAATTTAGTAGCCATCTTGAAGACCTCATGCTATCATCATTATTAACATATCAATATGTGAGGTTCCACTAGGTTCCGCAAAGAAAAAGAAAGAAAAAAATTGTTTTATTTTTTTATTTACGTTTGTGTGCAATTAACAAATATACGTTCTTGAAACTTTTTGATATACATATGAAACTACACCGATTACAATAATAATAATAGTATGTATTTTTTTCAAAAACATAAAAGTTTGTTAAAGTCGCTCCGATGCAAGCCGATGCAGCAACTTTGATAGCCATCTGGAAGACCTCATGCTAGTACATTATTATCATATTGAACTGTGAGGTTCCACTAGGTTCCACGAAGACAAATAGAGAAAATGTGTTTTTCTCCATAGTAAAAAAAGAAAATTATTTTTTTTCTTCGAAGTATTCTATTCAGTTAGGTCAATTTGTACTTTATACGAATCCCTTTAACATAATATGACAGACAGATAACAAAAAACCCCGAAAATCCCGACTAAATTCGTAAGTCCGCTTTTTTTCAATTTGGGACCAGTGTGCGCCGGCGCGGCCGAGTCGGCGCGGCGGGCGCGAGGTGGTCTGGGCGGCGCGTGCTGTCGCCCACACGACTGCCTTGAGTAATGTGCCGGCTACTCACTGCCCGCCACTCTCCAGGCACTTGAACCTACCGCCTACGCACATACCCACCCACCCCACGACGGCTAAACGCGGGCGCTAAGACCTCTTTATCTTGCTCCTTTATCTCCATTTTATCTTTATTTTACTTTTTAAATTACAAAATCTAAATGAATTAGTTTTCTACGTTTGCCTTTCCATTTCTTAATAAGCTATGAATGTATTTTCACGAAAGTAATATCCGTTGCTGTGGTAAAGGGATAACCGTGAGATATCTCATGAAAATCTACACGCTATAGTGTAGTGTGTGTATCTTATACTATAATAAGTCCGCCTTTTACACCGCAAAAAGAGTATAGTGCAATATAATAATGCTACTGTTATAGTGTATCATTACCGTGTATTGTATTAGCATAAAATCGAGCATAAAATAGTAATTTTACCCAAACGTGTGTTATTTCAGTTGGCTCTGAATCCGACGGGAGCAGGTGTTCCGCTACGAGAATTATTCATTTTCACTCTGCAAGATAAATATTTGAATCTTGGATTAAATTTAAATTTCATGAGCTCCCTACCACAGAGTAACGAAATGTCACGAGCACTCGTCTCCGAGGCTAATATGTCGCAAGATTGACACTGCCCCCCGCGCGCACCGCGCCCCGCGCCGCGCGCCGTAGCGAGACGGCTGCACTATTGTACCTAATAATACTTTTATAATTTTCTAAGTAATATGTACATTGTATAATGTACATTATGTACATATGCATGTACATAATTAACATAAAATTATGTACATACATATGTACGTGATGTATGCATATATGTATGTGCATAAGGGCGACAGGCTAGCCACCTCTCACCTTGGCGCGGTCTTTCCACCGAGTCATGCAGCAGGTAGGTCATTCGTGCCTTGCTTGCTGCCTGATCTTGTCCGAATACTTAGCTAAATGTGGTGGTTGGTGTTGTGCTGTAATTTACCAGAGTACTTGCAGCACAACACCGATTACTCTGCTTACCCCGATTGTCGGGATACGGCTTGTGCTGTGTGTGGTGTGTAACTATTCGATACTAACACGGTTATGGAATACAGCAAGGACTTAACTAGTAGGTAGGGTTGTTTCCTAAGGTGAAAGTCAAGTTTGTTTCATGCAGAAACACAATAAATATTTCACCGAAAAACAATTGACTATTTCTTCTGGTTGCGTGTTCTGTCCGCATCCGTCAGCGCGCCCTCTAGCCGTCCGCCTACTGCCTGTTGTTTGCAGTTCAATCTCAATAATGTACGGGAAACGATTCTTATTCAACGAATTACCTTATCTGTGTCCAAAATATGTTTATAAATACGAAATGTATGATTATATATTTCTATCTTAGAAACTCTTCTGAATCCAGTCGCAATGTCAGCTCATTAGACCAAGTTCCTGTAGAAACTAGGCGCCGTGTCAGTGCTTCCCTTCGGTGATGTCGGAACAGTGAACTAAACGGAACATACGAAATAACGAAGCCGCCCTAACTACTAGTTAAGTCCTTGTCGTATTCCAATGTGTCGTTAGACACCTTATGGGTGGCTAGGCGCCATATGTGGCGCTTATTAAAAATATATAAAAAAATACGATCGAAGAACTATTATCATAGCTGTTTACCATAAGTACCAAATTTGGTCGGGACCCTACCATCAAGTATAAGGCAAGAGACGTACAATGTTACATGAAATCAGCACTCGTGTTTGGAAAGGCACTTTAAAAAATGGATTAAGAAAAAAGACGGGGTTGTGGCGGTCAGTGCGAATTGTACGTGTCTGCTTCCTACGCTGTGTATCCGGATTCCGGATTGTGTAATTCCGTGTGTACAGAGTATGTACGCCGCCGCCGTGTCATTTTCAACATGACGTACTAATATAATATTGAAACGTGAGCGCCAAAAATTAATTTTTTTATTAATCTGTCGTCACTTCCGTTTGACCCTACCTTCAAATATATACTTTTAGTCAACCATGAATATTATATATTTCCTTTATTTCACATTTTAAAAATTTATATTAATTTTACATATATTATACAAAAGTAATAAAAATACACAAAATTAATACAAAAATTAAAATAAATATATTTATTATTATATTACATCACGCGGTCACTATGGCCGAAACTTCGGCCATAGTGACCGCGAATTCCTACCATGGTAAGCCAAATACCAACAACCCTACCTACAGTCAGTCGTACAACATAAAGACGTCTTCTACGTCAAAAGCTTTGCACACCGATAGCACAGATTACTTAATAGTTACCCGATAGGTTGGAACATTGCCTCTCGCAGACGAGGTAAGCTTTTCCGCTTGCGACGAAGCGGCTCAAAATTCTAATTAATATAAATCATCCCCAAAAACTGATCGAGGTTATCCTATTAATGTTATCTAACCAAATAGGTCACGTTAATACGTAAGGGGCGAGGTCTCGCGCTGGTGGATGTTTTCAATTTGCCTCCTACCCTCGTCACACGCCGACGTCCTCTGCCGGCGTCTCGGCACGTGTTGTGATGTGTCGCGACGTGGCGTGGGCTGGCGGCTTCCTTCAGGCTAGTACTTCCTTCGAAGTATGAATTGTATCGGCTGCGTAGGCTTTGTTGACATGTTGTGTGGCGTTTTAGGCTATAGGTGAACGTACACTGACTAACGTTTACAACTAGATAACAATCTGTATCAATAACACAGCTTTTACGCACAGACAGCAGTTACGCAGTTTTCTTGAACTCCGCATGAACTTAAAATTATACTACTCGAATTAATAATATAATTAAAGCCACAAAAATATAATATGGCGCCCTACATTTACAAATAATAACAAATCAATCCTTAACAACATGTTGACTTCCTTTTTATGCTTGATTCTATTCATAAATAAAATCGTCGATTGTGTCGATGAGCGGCCGTACGACTGCTAAGCCTCTCGTAGTCGTCGCCGCCGATACAAGGGCGGGCTGTGGGGCGGGTAATCGTTCCGCGGTCTCCGATGAATAATGCGGTGTTAAGCTCCAAATTAATTGAAGTTCAACGTTCGACTGCTGAATCGACGCGCCAGCGGAGCATTTTGCCTGTTCGCAGCTGATAATCTACGCTTCTGTTAGGTACGTAGTGTCTGCGAAAATGCACTCATGAATGCCATATGAGTATATGAGTATGTCCGTTATGTAAACACAAAACATCACAGGATCTGTCTGTATGGAGGCAACGAAAACGTTCGCCACAGAAACGAACCTTTGAAGCGGGCGGCGCCCATCTCATATTTCCAAACATTCAGCGCCGCCGCGGCGAGCCCGAGCCCGGCTGCGGCTCTCGTTCCAGTCTGAACCTTTGAAACGTCGATAATGAAAAAACTTTTCCCCATCAAATTAACCTCTTTCAGATGAATGCTCCTTCAAAAGAACTCGGTTTCGAATTTGAGCGCGAGTTAATTCGTGCAGAAATCGGTTGAGTATTTTCTGATTAATTTCTGATAAATCATCTAAATAGAACATGCTAAATAGTTTTAGAAATTTCGCTCCCCCATAGAAATGCGAGACGGCCACTAATTACTCAGCGAGAAGACATAATAAACGTCGGCGAATAGAATAAATAATTATTGTTTGGCCGCTTTATTCACTCCTCTCTCATTCGCCTCTGTGTACCCACGCGTTCGCTGTTTGCTAAGTTTTGAGTAGGATAATTTTGTCTAGCTCTCTCTCTACCTGGCCTTATAGGAGAGTGGAAACAGAGCGGGCGGCGTAATCTCGCTCGTCACTCTCGCGCGTCGCATATCTGTCTGTCTAAGCGGAGCGGTTCCGCTCCACTATGAGACGAACGAGACTAGATAAGACTGGGGACAAAGCGAGGAAGGGTTGCTTCCGCTGGCCCGCTATTATTCTTTCCGCGCCCAGACATCGTCCGTTAGCCGAGCGGAGACCGGCCGCCACTTATGCGCAATCGTGACGTGGGTGAAACCATCCAAGGGGGATGGGGCGAGCGGCACTTCGAAGAGATGTCATGTAACATTGTAGGGCGCCACGCGCGCGGTAGGTATTTGATGCTCTGTGGGCGCCACTGTAAGAAACGTCAAACAGCAACTGGCAGTTGTCAAGTTTTATTAAAAAGAAACCAGTGAAACCGTCACTGGATACTGAGACATAAACGATTTTCTTATTCGTTTGGTTGCCACTATTTAAAAAAAAAATTGTTTTGTCTGTAAAGTCGGTTTACGGACGATAGTTTTACGTGATGATGTCATAAAGTATATAAAGTGCGAAGTCAGATACAAAATCAGTTCCGGCGGATATTTACCGTTTTTATATGTAAAATTAATTTAAGTACATGATAAAGATGTGATAATAAGTAATAAAAAATATGAGAAAATAACGACTATTAATTTTTGTTTATTTTATATTTAAAAAACCTAAAAAGCCAATAATATTAATTATCAATATAAACATCGTGTTGGGACTCAAACCTACATAACGCTATCTACATGTACAACGTTGCACTGCGAAATCAAGTAAATACCGCTGATGTATTTCATTTACTATTGACGCTAGATGTGGACGCTAGATGTCGCTCCATGAAATCTTCACATACTCTTGAGCAAATTTGCTGCGATAGGTACATGATGGATTAGCCCGCGTGGTTAAGACGTCTGGTCGGTGATGGTGGCAGGGACCGCGGGTTCGAGGCTCGCAAAAGACGAACAAATATATTTTGTATTTCCTACTATTGTATATGCCTCTCTATCGCGCTCTCGCTTGCACACACAGGTTTAGATGGAACGTGACACTTCTTCGTGCGTGCAGCCGGTGTTCATCAATTTATAAGACGTGACGTCGTCACGTCAAAAGAAGAAGAACCGGTAAAACATTCATTCAAAGACTCGAAGTGTATTAATGAATGCCACCGGTTGCGGTCAAATATTGAAATTCCCCCGAGTAGTATTTGCGCGATGACAAGTTTTGGCAGATCGAAACCCTGTTTATTCACTTAAAATTTTGGACGTATATAGTGAAACCAAACAACCTTATTTCTTTCCGTCAGGGTAAAAATACAACGATTTCACCTAAAACTAATAGATGACCCTTCAGAGCGACACGCCATAAAAACGACCGTACCAAAATGTCTCAACTTTTAAAATACGTTTTAATTTATACAATTTAATTTATATTTTGTCAATTTTGGAATAAATTTGAGTTACCGCAACGGTTTTAAATGACTCTATAATATTTTTTAGTATCAAATATAACAATTGATTCCTTAACAACATGATACGTTTAAAAAAATTAAAAACCATCTCACCTCGCACACAATCAGCTCTCTTATCTTACAATACCAATCATATCGCTTGAATGGTTCCATCTTGTTCTAGCCTGTTTGAATTGCGACGCAGGAGCGGGTAGTAAGCATGCTCAGGGCGTATGCTGCGGTAACACGCCGCCGAGTAGGGCTCCACCTGTACTCCATCTAGAACTGTAGGTAAGATCGTTGGTAAAATAAAGAAAACGTTTCTTGTATAGGGAGTTTGATAGCAACCAGTTGTTATTTGACGTTCTTTCAGTGGTGCTCTCCAGTTTTACGTGATAGTCCTGTCGTTGGTTGGGGAGGAGCCTCATGTCTATAGCTCATAGATAAGCTTCACCCGTGAAATGTGGCGCGTCCGACGACGACGCGACGCCCCTCTGAAGCTCAATATTGTCAGATTATTTCAAGTATTTTGTAGTGTGTGTGATATCGGCGTGAGCAACACAAACAACGTACTGGGTGGGTACTATAAAAGTCTACGTATAAAATTGTGCAACGCACACACGGGGTATTAATAGCATTTTGTTTCATAACTGGATGGCTAAGTATATATGATATTTGTATGTAATATTTTATATATTACATAATTTCTAAGTACATACAATTTTTTTTTTTACACAAGTATGGCTTTTATTTAACTAGCATGTCCTTAGATGTATTATTAATAAGTATTCTTATTATTTTATCTTCATTCTCATACTACCTATTCCTATATACTTATATTCCAGAATATTAATCGAATTTAAAACATGCAAAGGTTGACTGTAAGAAATCTCTGTAAAGAAAGTCCGCCTTTGCACGTTATGTAAATTGTCTAATGTGCTTATTACTGTTAAAATGTTTCTCGGAGCAGTACTCTATTCAAAATTCTTATAGTAAGTATATAGCTATATAGCATCACGCAATTATTCAAATGAGCTTAGCAGTGGCATCGATAGTGAACGTAGTCGAAAAAAATCTACCAACTCGGGGTGGTTTCATTTAATTTACTCGAAAACTGCTCAACCGATTTACATAGAGTTTTCACCGACTTTGCCGCGAGTGGAGACACGGACGCAAATAGTATAGTATATACACGCATGTTGTTGTTATATTTATAGATGTTCTATAATCTTAGGTTAATAGATAAAAGTCTGTAAAAGACAGCTTCTGTCATTTCTACGGCTTCCCTTCTAAGCAGAAATGTTCGTCAATGAGATGAGGTATGTATACGTTAATTAATTAAAATCTCATGGCCGCCAGCTCACTAACCGAGGAGACTCATCAAACAACCTGGGCTCTTGAAATTTTACCAATTTGAACTTTAATTGGAAACGTGCTAATAAATCTAAGAAGCGAGATAATAAATCTTATAAGTTTCTTAAATAATATTCATTTTAATTAATTTTAAAATCTGAAAGAACTGAATGGAACACTTTAATGATTGAATTCGATGCTGATATCGTAAACATATAATTTCTCATTTAACGGAGTGACGTTAATCTGCACACACACATTCTTTCGAAAATTCGGAAATTGTTTCATACCCGGGGCTCAAGCGGATAATGTACTTCCCCGATATGAGAGATGCCTTCACCGCTTGGCTCACCTCTACGCACTAAATACCTCTACATACCACGGATTATTTGAATTTTCGGCTATTGAACTTGTAGTGAAACCACGATTTTCATTTTACTTACGACATTCTAGTTCGTACCTACTACGATAAAATTAGTCTACGCAGACATGTTTCTGTGTCATGCGATCTCGTCCCTAGTATGAAGTAAGTCAACCTGTACTTACTTGCGGCGCCCCGACCACTCCGCATTTCCACTCTAAACAAATCAAATGATCTGTGCAATATACCTACCTAAAGTTAGCCGTAAATAATTATGAGTCGTAATTTCATTTGTAGCAATTTCAGATCATTCCGTTCGTACCAGCTTAACTCGTAATTCAATAAAGTAATGGCGCTCAATTGCAAATTCATCAATTTTCCAGGAAATAATCCCCGTCCCCCGCCCCGCATACGGCCGGCTGGCGGCTGGGTGGGGGGAGGGGGGAGAGGCGACCCGTGAGGGCGAGGACGTGGTCGTGGAAGTCTTTAATTAAAAATACCTTCCTCCCGGCGACGGGGCGGGGGCGGACCGGGGACCGGGCGTGGCGGGCGAGGCGACGTCGCTGAGGCGCTATAAATTAATCCTAGATAAAGAACTGCCTACCTATCGGCTGAGGCGTGCAACCGCCCCCGCGCCGTCTAGTCGCGGCAGACGACCGCCTCCGGTACAAGAGAGCGATCTCCGAACTTAAATAACGTACTTAAGTTGACAATTTTCCGCGAAGTACTTAAATTTCCGGTTTATAAGCCGAAGACTGGAAATGAGATCCTCTTACGTGTGCCACTCACTAAGCCCCCGTGTGATGAAACGATCGCCCCCCCCCCCCCCCCCCCTCCCCTGTCCGCGCCCCGTGCTCCCCGCCAGCCTGCAATGACAGGCACATGGACACTTGTTCTACGCTCCTTTTTAGTTAGGTTTCCGTCAGGAAGCCTACGCCGTCCGTCTGTCTGTCCGAGGGCTGTATCTCTTGAACCGTAATAGGTAGCCCGTTGAAATTTTCACAGAATATGTGTTATGGCGTATATAGCGGATATAGGTAACAACAAATATTAAAAAAATAGAAAAAGTAGAAAATTAATGGGGGTGAAAGGGTGACAAGAAACGTGTTTTTTTTTTGTGGTGCGAAAACCTCAGTGCGCGAGTCCAACTCGCACTTGGCCGGTTTTTTTTAATTTCTACCACGAATACTTTTTCCTCACTCGTGTTTTTTTAAATTAATTAATATTTTTTTAAAGTAATTTTTTTATTTTTATGGGTATTTATATACATATACTAACATTATTGAGTTGTTCCAAATTACGTGTAAAAATTTGACAAAGGCTCCTTTACACCTGATACACTTAATTAAAACGTCTTTGTAGTCAGAACTCTTAGTAAAATTATTCATATTTTTCTCAAGCTGTAATTTCGATAGACTGTAGCGATGTTATTATGTGGATAGTCACTAAAATACTGGTAATTTGTCTATAAATTTATTAAAATCCAAAGTGCCAACAAAAATATCTGAAAATGTGTACACGCAGCGTGCCTCAAAATTTGTCAAGTTCAATACATATCCGAGCGCGAAGCTGTCTCGGCGAGTTAGCGTCCCGGCGCGCTCCGGTCGGAGTGTCTGAGATCTAATTTGTTAACCCGAGACTTGGCAGCTCCCAATCTGGCTGAAGGAACATCCCTCTCAAGTCATCGGACGAGTACATCATCCTCTACTACGTGTCCAATTGGGGCCGATCCTGAAATCTAGACCGACCGACACGTATCGATGCCCTCGAATCTGACCTTTGAATATTACCTATACTCGGACGTTTGCTGGTTTGTTACTCTGTTGCAGCACATTACGAAAGCAAGGGGAATCAGATAACCTGTCGCAAAGTTACCTACATATATTCCAAACAAGTCAGGTCGTTGAAAGTTGAAGCATGTTGAAGGTTACATAAAGTTGACTTTATGCTACAATTAATAAAATTACATTTTATAAGTTTCATTAAACTCCATTGTTGAATATAAATCCATACATACATATCACACACGCTGAGTCCCGACAATCGGGGTAAGCAGAATAATCGGTGTTGTGCTGCAAGAACTCTGGTAAATAAAAATAAAAAGGTAATACTCGTATAAATCCATTCACATATTTATTCACTTGCTATCGTCTTCTTTCTCGATCCGTCTCCACCACCGCCTACTAGCCAGCCAGCAGCAATCCTCTTCCTCTCCCCGCACCCCTTCACTCTTCGCTATCCGCTTCTGCATGCTCTCTTCTTATTCGTGTTCGTTATATTAGCTAGACAAATTCAAAGCAACCAATTAGGAGAGACCACTGTGTGTGTTGACTTTTTGATGCTGCCGGAAATGAAGTATTAAAATTAAAACTTATACGAATCATGACATAAGTGTACCTATTTATTTGTACCTACACCTAAGCCAAGTAGTGTTGTCCAGAGTTCTTCATTAAAACATTTGTACGAGTATGTTCCTGTGCTAAAAAATAAGTAAAATTTTGATATAAATAATACATTTTCAGTTCACTTATAGCACAACACCGATTACTCTGCTTACCCTGATTGTCGGGATACAAAAGCGTGAGTTATGTATATATGTATGTATTTTCAGTTCCATGACATTATAATACAATATCTTAATACATAATATGAAATAACAAAGACGTACTCACAAGTCAGTCGCCAAACTCAAACAAGCGATATTATTGTTTCTGTTAATGCACTTAATAGCGGCTACGTGTTCCTAAACGCTACTACATTAGCAATGCAAAACAGCGCTTCCATCAGATTAAGCGGGCTCGATTGTGCGGGAAATGCGATCATCAATACGCGCTCAGCTGCGGCAGATACTCCTACTGCAGCAGTCCGGCCGGATCCTATACTAATCTGTGAGCAGAGCCGTCACCACTTCACAATCCTATACAATTTTAGCCGATCATGCCTAATACGCACTTTGTTGGCAAGATGTACGAGTAATAAATTATAAGTTTAGAAATTTAACATCTCAATGAACTTTTTTGGGACTTTTTCTAACATCAGTTAGTAATTCAACTGATGCGGTGGCGTCCAGATAATAGCATTGCTTTCCAGTTTACTTCGCACGAAGGAATTAAACAGCAGCTTTATTGAGTCAGCACAGCATTGTTAAAGTCTCTCGATTGACACAATATACTACGCCCAATGTTCTACTGTCGGCTTTACAATCCGACAATGTGATCGTGAAACGTCAATTTGTCATTGAAAACAACACGCCGCGTTTGCGGGCTATGCTCGGTTTTTAGCTTAAGCAAAAAATCTATTTTATTATTTTAATGCAAAATTATGAATTGAAACAAAAAAATAAAAGCTTCGGAAATAGATATATAATCAACGCATAAATTTTTTTTTTAAATCTTACTCTGTTCACGTTACGTCCCATTACGTTTTTATAAAATAAATTCAGAGGTATTTTCATGATTTTTCCTATCGAACGAAGTCAATGAAATCGCGTTTTCGAAAAGCTATGCTATATCGATATGCCCTGATAAATGAAGTGTTGTATAAATTCGAACTGAATATGTCAGGTGAGTAATATTGATGGTACATCTCTCAGAATGAGCGAAATTTTACCTTGTATATAGCCTTCACGAGATTAAATTATTATAATGCTAAACTGGAACCAGCTCGCGGTATAGGAAAATCCATCAATGTATGAAATGTGGCCAGGTACAATCTTCTCGCATACTCTCGTTGTAGGTTCATAGGTCACATGAGATCGGAAGCGGAATGCAACTAAATAGGTGTCGTGATATTGTCTGCGGCGCGGAGGCGTGAGCTCCGGTGGTGATGGTCTGGTCTGCGGCGGGTCTGGAATCTTAATAATTTCGATATTAGTTAGGCAAGGCCACGACCTACTTGCGACGTAGGCACTCCATCTCTACATAAGTCAGTTTATCGTTCTAGGTCCCGATTAGTTTGTATGTGTAAGTAAGTATGCATCGTGGCCCCATATATGTATATTATGTAGTTCTAACTTCGCTTAGAATTATGACGAGTTCACTGTTTCGTAACACAGCTTTCGTTCCTTTGTACATAGATATCGTAGTTATCTATGTAAAAATTCACAGATCTCATGCATTACATGACCTTCGCTTACATTGAAAATGACTTTTAGGGCGTATTCAAATATAAGCGTACTGTGAGCGTGAAAACTACTCGCTGACTGTGAGCGTGAAAATATCCTGGTGTGGCTGAAGCGACGAACTCAACGAGCGAACGCACTCCAGATTCTAACAGCGCGCACCTGTTCACTATATAATTACTTCTACTCCTCTGAATACTAACATGTATTCGGCACACGTATAACAGCTCGCCTCTGGAATAATCTGCCCGTGCATTTACGCTCCACTACGTCTATGAATGTATTTAAGATAAATTTTAAAACTATTTTCCTATCCTTACTGAAGTAAATAAATTTAACGGCAATTTTAAGCAGTTTTTTTTTGCGATTTTCTAAAAAACCTTAAAACTTTTTTAACCTAAATATTTACGTAGCCTTAAAACTCACGAGACCAAGGCAAATTCGCACTCTCGCTGAATCGGGGACTATACTGAAGCGATCGAAAAGACATTTCCAATGTCAAAAACATGTTTCAACTTTAACAAAGAACTTTTTTCCAATAAATTATTACATACTCTGTATAGATTTTCTGTCCACTGAGTCCTAACTTCAAGCCGAAAATTCAACGCAGTGGAAGGGAATACGGGCAGTGAGTGGGGTGAGCTCGGTCGCGCGCGCGGCGCTGAGGCCGCATGTCAAAATTGCCAGAGGCGGAGTTACGCGGATTTATACGAACGTTAAACCATTCACATAAATACCGCTGTCAGATTTACGAGAGCCTCCCCGACCCGCCGCCATTGTCTTACTAAATAATAATCGGCGCTAGCTTCGCAGCCTGTTTGACAACCGACGAGTTGATTGCCGCTTCGCACCGAGATGGACTCGTTCCGCCAAGACGACTGGAGGGGCTGTCGGCCAGCATCGTATCCTCCGTCTGATCCTAGGAAATGTCGCTACTTGCCCACTCTAAACTGTCGGCTGACTCTACCTCTTTTCCAAATCGAAAGTTAATGATGAGTTGTCTCTACTTCTTATAAAAAACTTAAAAGAAAAAAACAAGTCCAGTAGTCTAGAACTTTGTTAAGTAATATTGAATAACTACACCATTGAAATAGTTTCATGATCGATACACACATTATAATAAAACAAATAATAAACTCTAATGCGGAACATAGCGTCTTTATCAGTCGGGACCCATTATTGGGAAAATTTCAATGGGTCCCGACTGATAAAGACGCTATGTTCCGCATTAGAGTTTATTATTTGTTTTATTATAATGTGTGTATCGATCATGAAACTATTTCAATGGTGTAGTTATTCAATATTACTTAACAAAGTTCTAGACTACTGGACTTGTTTTTTTCTTTTCAGTTTTTATTTAAAGTGAATTTTTTACGCAGTCGGGTTTTTTTATTTTTTAAATTAACTTTTTTTATTTTACTCTTTTTAGTTAGGATTAGAAGACCGTAAATTTCGTAATCTTGTCATTTCATTGAGAGAATTAATATCGTGGGGATTATTAAGCAGCTTGCGGTGGTCTTAACTACTGATTATTTTATTGATTATTGTTAATGATTGTCACGTGGTATCGAGATACGATTTTTTTCTTTGTTTTTGAAAATTACCAAAATCTCAGCTTTAAACCCTTGTAACGTTTTCGTTTATTGTATCAGCACGAAATAAAATTTATTGGATTTTACGATGTATCCTTCTTCGAGAAAAAATATAATTTGATGAAGTTAATACAACGAAGAGGACTTATGACCTCCGAAAGTCCTGATAACGAGCAATGACAGAATCTTAATTTACTAATTCATTTAAAAAAAAAGTTAAATTACAAATTTAAAAAACCCCCGACCCTTAAAAAGTCAAAAATAATTTCCGTTTACTTACTTAAAGGAGTCGGGAGACCGCTAAGTAAATTCCCGCGCAGCTCTGAGTTTTTATATTTTATTTACTTAGCGGTCCCCCGACTCCTTTAAGTAAGTAAACGGAAATTATTTTTGACTTTTTAAGGGTCGGGGGTTTTTTAAATTTGTAATTTAACTTTTATTTCAAGCTTTTTTAAAAAAACCGCATGAAAATCCGTCCACTTTTTAAGATAATTAATTGTTTTATTACTTAATTACTTGATTACAAACATAGCTAAGAACCATCCCGATTAAACAAGCTTCCTAATAAAAAAAACCCCATCCAAATCGGTCCATCCGTTTGGGAGCTACGATGCCACAGACAGACACACACACACACACACACACACACACACACCCTCACACCCTCACACACACACACACACACACACACACACACACACACACACGTCAAACTTATAACACCCCTCCGTTTTTTTTTCGTCGGGGGTTAAAAAAGACTCACAGAAGTTCGCTAGCTTACGCCCTTTCCAACGGTATACCAAATGTCATACAAATAATTCACTATGTGGTCAAAATTAGGGACATAGACCAGAATAGAACGAAGACATGGGTACTTTGTAACAGGGCCACTTACTTATCGGTGGTCGCTTCCCGTCCGTACGCGTTTTCCGGAGCATTTTCAAATTTAGAACATGTACCGGTCGCGCGGGCACCTTGTTCAATTCTCCATTATTAATGTTTAGACTCTTGCAAATTATCTCTAATTTTGGCCGCATAGTGAATGATTTGTATAACATGTGGTATACCTTTGGAAAGGGCGTAAACTAGAAAACTTTTTAAAAGAAAACGACGCTCTCAATTGGTGTTGTTTTTTTAAATGAATTAAGAAATTAAGATTCTGCCACATTTTTACTCGTTCTCGGGACTTTGGTAGGTCAAAAGTTCTTTTCATGGTATTAACTTCATCGAATATTTTTTTCTAAAACAAGGATACATCGTAAAATTCAATAAAAAAGTTACAAGGGTTTAAGTTGGGATTTTGGTAATTTTCAAAAATAAAGAAAAAAAATCGTATCTCCATACCACGTGACACTTGACAAAAGGTATGTTGGGTCAAAACGTTGAAAATGGCCCCACGTACCTACAAAAAAATTTTTTTGGGTCGATGTGCCGAACATTCTATATAATAAGAACTTTATCACAGCTCTATTATTATAAGAGTGAGAATGGTTGCTAACCAACTTTAAATCGTTATAGATCCTAAATGGTCATTCGAAATGAAAAATGCTAAGAGAAACCTAAAGATGATTTTCAAATACCTATTCAACGATACCCCACTTAACATAGTTAGTCAACTTTCATTTTTTTCTTTTTCACAATATGGCACCTAGTTGTCGCCATATTGACTTTTGATTACTGTCATGTCTTTAGTGACACTCGCAAGATTAAGACAAATCGATTGACGTAAGAATCATCAAAATCGGCCCACGCGTTTGGTCTCTAGTGTGCCACAAAGGAACAAACATACATACATAGGCTGATAAACACATTACCCTCCTTTGCGTCGCGCAGTCGGGTAATAAAAAGGGGATGTCTGCTTGTATGTATGTTTGAAGTAAACTCCGGAACCACCGAACCGATTTTGATGTGCTTTGCATCGATGGAAAGAGTATTTCTTGAGGCTCACTATAGGCTATATACCATCACGCTAAATAGCCTTAGGGTTCAGCCGTATCAAAGAAAGTATTATGGACGGGAGAGAGAGAATATAAGAAGCGATCGTTTATTTGCGTATTACATATTTTCCTTTAAATCGAATTTGGTATTAAACCGAGTCAACAGCCAGCGAAGCCGCGGGCAAAAGCTATTAATATATAAATAAGAACATTGTATTGTTGTAAAGTCCGAATGTGCTTAAACAAACGTGTGCTTTACCAGGTGGATTTACCAGGGTTGGTATGTAGTAAGTAGTCTATAAGTTTCTTTCGTAAATTAATGGTTATGGTAAATGTATGGCGGGTATCAGAAAAGAAGAGAAGAGATGTCCGTGCAACGATGCATTTTTCGACCAGAAATGTGCCATTAAACAATAAAGTTACCGCAAGAAAGCCTACCTGTACACTATAAATGCCAAAAAAGGTGTTCTGTACAATATCGACTAAAAGGAACTGCAACTATTCACATGTCAGAAGAAATAGCATTTATTCAATAAAATTGTATTACAAGGCGATTACCTTACCAGGCGATCGTTTTAGGTGTCACTCGTCTGGAGCGATGCCTCGCGGTACGGCAGAACAAAGGCAGGCGCTCGCAATAAAGCAAGTGTAAGATGCGCTATATGACCACTAAACGTTTCACACTTACGACTTACGTATTTATTGTATGAGCGTAAAATTGACGGAATTTCTACTATGTTGCGAGCACTTTCTGCATTTGAGGGATATAAAGGCCGCTACACACGAACGACGGATCGCTGCGATCCATCCCTGGTGATCCATCGACCAATTTGCCTCGCATACTTCGGGCTCTTCGATTTCCATCTGGATGGGCGATGGTTAGCGAGAACGCTACAATTCGTCCTTCTGTATGGGTCAGTAATGCGAAGCTTTCGGTTGCGAGTTATAGAGGGTAAACAGTTTCGTACAAAGGTTTATCTGACTCGTTCATCCTGATATAACTCACGTCCTTCTAAGCAATAAGATATATAAAACAAAAAGTTACGTGCATGAGCACATTGATAATGATAACGAAGGCACTACATATACACATAAAAGAAGTAGTCAGAATTCATTCCACATTAAGAACTCTCAGGCAGTTCGCAGGCGCAAGTGACGCGATCGTATTACTGGAGCGATAAATAATGCGACTCCGTAATAAAGTCTACTCCGAACCCCACCCGCGCCCGCGCTCCGTTCCGCGCCCCCGACGAACGTAAATTGTTTCATTCGATATCGTAGCTGCCGCGGCGGCGGCGGCGCGGCGCGGCGCGGAGGCGGTACCGTCGTCGACGGTTTGTTTTGTGTTCGATTTTCGGCTCAGACTTTTCTGATCAAATCATTGACAA
Organism: Nematopogon swammerdamellus; assembly: GCA_946902875.1. NCBI lineage: Eukaryota > Metazoa > Arthropoda > Insecta > Lepidoptera > Adelidae > Nematopogon > Nematopogon swammerdamellus. The sequence continues at coordinate 24,326,561 of OX336333.1, read as the reverse complement.
GGCGACTGTGGAACAAGGGATATTTGAAATGAATTCGCAACTGCTATTTAATTGCGAGAACATTTCCGCAACGAATCGCAATCGCAACCCAGTCCCAACAGTTTGAAATTCGAAACAAAAAGAACAATCACGTCGCGGTGCCGACAGACGCGCGGCGGCGGCGGCGGGGGCGAGAATTGTGACATGAACAGCAAAATAAAAAGCTGGCCAAATATTGTATTATCGCAATTAAAACGTTCAGGCTATGTGGCCCCTCCGCGCCCGGCCCTCGCCCCGCCCTCGCCCCGCCCTCGGCCCTCCGCGGAACGAAAAACGCACCCGTTTACATAGAGAGAGCTTTTTACCGGCGAGCCCGTCATCCGTTCTGTTTTGTGTCGCTCGTCGTTTAATTATGGCTAAACTGGGGTGTTATCATCACACGGGCTTCAGTGTAATTATTTTCTCGTGTTGTGGACGCGAAGGTCGGGCGTGAAGAAATCCGCGACACGTGATTAACGGCTACTTACGCGCTTACTTCCTTGTGCTATTTATAGAATATTCTCTTAAATAATAAAATATTATAAAAAAAGTGTATCGTGTCGTGTTCCAAAATCCGCCTGCTAGTCCGGTTAATTCGTTCGGACAGTGTTGCTATTTCCTGTTGAATAATTTTCCTCCAGTCGTTCGAATACTTCGATCCATGTAGTCCAGCCCTAACACGGTCGAATCAACCCTCGTTCCCCTCATTTGTCTGTTCTGTTGTTCCGTACCTACATACGTTCCCATTGAATAACTCACCCCTCTGCTCATGTCCGTGTTCGACTACAACCCCTACGCCGCGCCGAGTGCGTACATCCCAATTAAATGAGGCCTTTCATGCTTTAGCAATATTAACAACTTATTATAACGTTGTAATGGGTGGTATGCGCGCAGTTATTCCCGCTCAAATTTGTACTTGTTAAAGCCCCAGGAGCATGTTGCTTACCTAAAGCTTTCTTAAATATTACGTTTAGGCAAGAAGTGTGCTTAATATTTTGATGATTCCGTATAAACTGTTTGCAACATACACATAATTTAAATAAAAAAAAAAAGAGGAATACCTCGCACCATTATTTGACGATACAAATACTGTGAATAAAAGTGTCAACAGCACTCGTATCGAGATACCCGCGGTGCGAAACAACGAGTAGAGTACTGAAACTCGAATCGAAAGTGCAGTGCTGTCAAGTGGACGCCGCCGTCGGATGCAGTTTACAAAAGCGACCGCCGACGCCCCGCGCCGCCCGTGCGCTCGGGCACTCGGGGGCGCGGCGCGCGCTGCGCTACACTCGCACTTGGCTTTGCTTCGCATACGCACTCGGTCGGAGCCCGGAGGCTACATAGGTCCGAAGCACACACGCACGAGTCACTTGATGTGAGAAGGCGACTCACGTGATGTGACGAGAAGTGGAGTCACATGATATGACGAGAAGAGTCACAGGATGCGACGGAGTCTTATATGATGAGAAGCGAAGTGAGATGATCCTTTCTGATAATGCAAGAGTGACATATTATTTAAAGCAGAATATACTTTTGTTTTATGCTCTGAAATGACCTGGAAAATTGCCAGGTTTTAGGAGGATTTGGGCGGGTAATTGGGTTTAGGGTAAAAGTACGTTCTTTAACGCACAGTGAAACGTATGTTCAAAAACTACATTAACTCGAACATCACTACCCTGTGCATGCACATGCCTAATTATTATTACACTAATCGAGTGAAGCTTCAATCACTCGGACTGCATTAAACGCTAATTACACGCGAATAGTTGGACGGAACACGCTATTCGGCGCCCGCGCTGTTAGCATTGTGAGCTTCGGCTCAAATAAATTGATTCCCTCCTCCCCCCACGGTCGTCCCAACGCCACGTTCACCTGAACTGAAAGCGGTCGACTTCTAACTCGCTTAAATTAACCACACGCCCCAAACTTAATCGGCCCGACTCCGGGTCGACAGCCGACGCGACGCCCCCGCACAACTACACGCGGCCATTTGATCCCTCGGATATAAAACTTAGCTTCAGGTGTGGTGACGCGAATTAATTTCAATGTGCGGCGAGGTGTTGAGCTCCGCAGCTCAGCTTACCTTTGCCCAGGGAGAGTTTTAGCAGCTCGCGGGAGTTGTCACGCCGCCCGCCACCAGTCGCGCGACTGCTCGCTGCAGCTTATTGCAGTCGCAGCGCGCTCCCTCGAGCCGAGACGAGGACGGCTTCCGTCCGGTGCGGATGCGGCGAACTCCGCAGTAATTGTTCAGCAGACAGTTTTGTTTTGCTGTCCGTCCGGACAAATCGCAGGTGTCACTACTTCCGCGCCACCTCTCGGCCACGCTTATACTCGCACGATGTCGGCAAATAGCCCGCCAGAGGGCTCCGCTTTGTGGGTTGATTATTAATTTTGGAATAATTTTTTCTTTCAGGTAGGTGACCGAGGTAGAGAGAACAAGCCCGCGTTTTGTCATTGTATAAAATACATAATTAAATCCAGCTAACAAAGGAAAATTGTAGAACTGTACTTTGTGTAGAGCACTGGAACGCACAGGAACTTGGAGAATAACTCGCGTTCCGACACAATGGAAAGGATAGTTAGTGCGTGTGAAGTGCGTCCGCCCGTTAGTTTTTGTTACCGCACGCGGTAATAGTTTCCTGCGCTCTCCTCCGCCGCAGGTGGTGCGTATGGAGAGCAAATAGGAATTCACATATGTACTCCGTTTTAAAAGCGACTCGTCACGCGAACGTACGTAGCGAGAGTACGGAGCGGATTGGCGCGTGGAAAAACTGCGAGCCTTGGATAAATTAAAATGATCCACTTTCAGCTCCGCTCTATTCGCGGGGCTTACCGTTACGCCTATTGTTTGCAATAATTGAATTTTGGCAAGTTATGTAGGTGCCCGTGTGTGGACGCCACACGACGCTGCTGTGCCGTAAGAGCGGGCGAGCGGGACGAGCTCCAACTCTGGCTAAGCTAAATTGAATTGCGAGAATGTTTCGTCATTTGAAGTTGGCGAACTTCACGACAATGCTTATGGAAATGCGTGAGCAGTTATTTGCATAGTTTATGAATTCAAACTATTTGAAACGCCGCCGCTCCCGGCGCTAGAGCGACGCCGGTTATTTCCCGCATCCGCGCCGCGAGCGCGGGAGGGGCCCCCCATTGCTAAGAGTAGGTTTTCGAGTTACTCGCACATCCTTTGTTGTTCATTGAATTTGCCATCGCGTTATCCGCTTAGCGACTATCTTCGTTCATCGAATGTACGTAATCCGATAAGTGTTGTAACTTCCACATTCAGCAATCCTTCGGCTTGTCCAGAGCAATCCCCCTCTCCCGCCCCGCTTGTGTTAACTTGTGTACAAACTCACTTAGCAAATAACTGGAGGAGCCGGCACACGTGGTCGGCTAGGTCACGCCGGCGGCGGCGGCGCGCGGCGGTGTAGTGTTGAGGAGGTCGGGAAGGCGGGAGAGCGAGCTAACTATTGAGTGAAGTTCGAGCGGTGCAATTTGTTCAATTTACTTCAATTTTTGATTGAGAGAACTTTTGCTATAGTCTGCCTAGTCGATACCGTCAGAGAAACGTAACTTTTTTGAACATTTTACCGGTTTTGATTATGTGCTTGTGATATTGATATTCGCAGGCTGGGCTAGGAAATGGTAGTGATCGCAGTGAAAGTATGTTTGGTATTTCGTTGGAATGGTGGTAGATAAGGAAGGATAGGAATATGCCGTGCTATATTCATTAAAATTGCTCGATTAATTCAAACAATTTGAGGCAATATTTCAAGCACAAATTCCCAGCGGGAAGGCACGCTGTCGCTTTGGGCAATTTCCGAGAGACTAGACAAATTATGCATATGTACTTGTATCCAGTTAGCGACAGAGGGCGCGCAGAGCACGTGCAGATCAGGGTGTAGAAGTAAATCATTTTAATGTTTCTTTTTCCTGAAATTGTGTTCCCTGGCGGGATTGTTAAATTGTGTGGAAGAGGTCGGCGGTCCGCAGGTAAAGGTCGCGTCGCCGCCTCCGTGGCGCCCCCGCGCCGCGCCGGGCGGGCGGACACGAACACGAGACGGCCAACACGGGAATCACGAGCGGGCACGGAGAAGGGTTTAGTCTTCCCCCCGCCCCGCCCTCCCCGCCCGTCGCGCTCCGACAAACATCGGATTCCTTTCCGCACGCTTCCTCGGAGCCTCTGACAATTATTTCCGTTTCATTTGCCTTTGTTTCTGTCGAGTTCGCAATTTGAGCGCCTGAAAAAATAAATTTACCAGCAAGACGAGTCGCCTTCTCGTCACTGCTCGTTACTTCTTTAACCTCCCGTTCCCGCGGCTGTTCTTATTCTGATTTTGAAATAATAAAAATGAAATAATCAGCATCCACGTGACTTGTTTCGGCGGCTGAAGTCGCGGGCTTGTGTGTACCGCAGTATGTGGCGAACGGATGGCAGATGGCGCTGTAAATGATCTAATTCAGCGGAGTGCGGCGCCTGCGTGAGTTTGTCTGCTATCCATACTCTAGCCCCAAAAATCTCGCCGTCCGGCTTCCCGGCAGGCCTCACGCACTCTATGTACTTGCGCGCGCTAACTACCTACCGCCCGACGTGCCGCCGGCGGTCTTTTTCAGTAGAAATTCGTCTGCCGCGCGAAGTATACATAGACGCTCGCCCACGCAAGTGCGCGCAGCTGCAAAGCAATAACCACTTTACACTCGATCGTTAAGGTACATTTTCGCACGCAGCGATTGGCGTTGTGAAAGAGTAGGCTATTAAAGCCCGAAGGTAGGAACATTTTCTATGGAGTGATTTATCTGCTACGAAGTAACTATTAAGTAATCTGTGGTCCCGGTATAGAATACACCTTAAAAACTTGTAATAGAGCCGGAGGTGTATCTTTTCGCAATTTATTAACCACATGAGGCACACGCAGTCAGGATGAAATAAAGCCTTAAGCGGACTGAACACGACAATGTTGATGGCCCAGTACACAACTGAATTGTACCGTGTGGGGCCGGTACTTTAAAAGAATAGCCCCACTGCATCTCTCCCCTTTAATTTCGTAAAAGCCGACTAAGGGATATTACTCCTTTCTTATATTACTAGGTGGTAGGGTTTAACCCGCCCGGAATGCTACCACCGCACTGAATGAAAGGTCGGTCGAAACGGCTATGTAAATAGTTTGTGTTTTCCGTCCAGTTCAGTGTAGCCGGCACGACCGAAGGGAAGGGAAGTGTTATGGGCTGACATCACGGATGTTGTAGGTGATGTAGCCAACCGTGTTAGTTTCCATAAAAAAAAAAACAACAACTCGCCGAGCAGGCCGCGTACGCTGCGCCAGGTGGAACCTTGTGCAGTGTGAGGTTATACACAGCACGGCGGCGGCGTTTGTTCTGTAGCAGAGCCGATATACGGCTCATGATAATGTGTACCCAGAAACGGAGTTGTCATATTATATTCTTATATGACATACGTTTAAGACGAAACACACATGTATTGCTCTATAAATGAATGCATCATACACAAAAACATTTAGAAGAAAAGTAAAAAGAGGTTTTTTGTTCGATGTTTGAGACGACGACGTTTTGTATAAAATATATGAATGTGAGAATTTTACAAATTTGACTTTGTTAGGTACGAACATTTGGTCGGCATCATAGATCGAGTAACATAAAAACGTTGAGTTCGCCAAACAAGCGAGAAAGTCCGTGGGGTATTGCCCGTGGTATTGCGCTACCATTTATTTAATAAATCGATTTATGGTTTCAGTAAAGCGTAGTGCGGCCAGTATGTACGGCGTTTGAACTCGGCGTGCCCCCGGATTAGTAGTCATCCTACTGTGCTTTTTGTTATTGAATGTATGTGTTGATTGAAAGCCAATTTATGATTCATAAGTAATCAGTAATATAATATTGCATTATTTGCTTGCGCCAGCAGCACGCTACTGGATAGAGCCGTCTAACGTATTGCTAGCGGGTTCAAATAAATACGTCAGCTATCGAATATTTTCATAATATATTAATAATTGCATTCAGCTCAATTTGCATAACGAGCCAATACTGGTAGAATGGAAATTAATGTGCGGTAAAGCCGTGAGAGGCCGGGGCCCCGCCCCGCGCCGACGACACAGCTGCCTGCGGCTTTTTGCACGGCGCTTAACGTGCACTGAGGGCAAAAACATATTTTATTAATTGAACCGCGAATAAATGCAACCCTGTTAATATGTAAAATAATGCCCCGCAGACGTAACGCGGCCGCGGTCGAACTTGATCAGTACCCTAATCACGAGATTTAGCCTACTACGCTACGCCGCCGCCGTGTTCTCCGTATCATTTTGAATGGAAAAACGAAGTTCGCAAATCTATCACTAGAGGCGCTGCTCCGTTTCTCCATACAAAATGATGCGGAGAACACGGCGTAGCGTAGCGCAGCGTAGTAGGTTAAATCTCGTGATTAGGGTACTGAATGCTCATTTCGGGCAATCATAAAAGACATCCCTTAATAAATAATGTTGCCTCCTTTTGGCCGGACCGAGAAGACCGGTTAATACATCTCGTCCAATGTTGTGTCGTATTCCCGCTCTAAACAAACAGTTTTCCGAGTTAATTCGGGACGTTGTGTACAGAGCGCCGAACCTTTGTAAAGTGTTCGCCCTCGTCTAATTATTGACAGAGGAGACTCGCCGTCAACATTTGTTACGAAGATAAATAAAGGTGGCGAGGTAATTTTTGTAAATGAAGACTTTTACAAGATACCGCGGAGTACTGTGTGGGGTCGGTACTTAAAAATAATATCTCCACTGCATCTCGCCCCGTGCATGTCGTAAAAGGCGACTAAGGGATAAGGACAAGATGCCGTGCTAAAGGGCGACAGACTCGCCACCTCTCACCTTGGCACGGTACTTCCACCGAGTCGTGCAGCAGGTGGGTCTTTGTGCCTTACTTGCTGCTTGATCGATTGAAGCTTGTTCGAATACTTTGCGAAACGCGGGGGTCGGTGTTGTGCTGTAATTTACCAGAGTACTTGCAGCACACCACCGATTACTCTACTTACCCCGATTTTCGGGATTCAGCGTGTGTGATATGTATGTATGTACCGCGGGAGAATTACTGCTTTATCCAAATCGGACACAAGTAGGGTTCCGGATGGTCACAATTTTGAAACAGCAGCGTGTGGCCGTCAGTAGCCGCACTCCGTCGTGCTGGGTCTGCGCCTGCAACTAACGGACCCCCTTGCCATTTATTTCTCTTCCTCGGTCACTCGGCGTCCGCCCACTTGAATTGTCGCTCAATTTCCGCTCAAGTGCCGCGCCGACTTCCGACCGGGCCGCCGCCGCCGCGCCCGCGCCGCCCCCGCCGCCGCGCCCGCGCCGCCGCCGCCGCCGCACCAGACCCGCTGATTGCGCAAATGTTTTAAAGTGGAACTATACGTACTCTTAAGTCCATTTGACAGACAGTAAGGTCAGGCCTTCGTCACTCGCTCAAGGTCGCGAGTTAAATGCCTACCGCTTGGCGTACCGACTAATGTACAATTAACAGTGGGCTGTCGCTATCCAGCCAGACCGGGCGTGTGGCGCTTTCGAATTTAGAAAATGTCGAAATCACGTAATTATTGTGCAGTGGACGGGTGCAAAAGTCAACAGACAAATGAAAACTTGTCTTTTTTTTCATTGCCGAGAGACGAAGAAAGGTAAGTATTTTGTTTAGTAGCATTTTGATTTATTTCTAGTAATTTATTTATTCATATAGTAGGAGGTCATTGATTTAAAATGATATTATTATATTGCCAATAACATTAGTACGCCGAACAGCGTGGTGTGTATGGCCTAATTCGTATAAGGATAATAGGTACATTGTAGATGATCATTGATCATTAAATTTATTGATCAAACAAAACTATCACTGGAAGGTTGCACGCAATGCACGCTTCGATGTGAGAAACTAATTGTGACGCTAACGCATGCATGAATTTGTTCGCATGAATTTGCCGTAGCTAAATATCATATCGTTGGTAGCTAGAACGATAAAAGTTGGTAGGTATCATCTTCATTTTATTCCTCACAATAAGACAGCACAAAGACACAGCCCTTAACGCGCTGAACGGCGCGCTTTCGAGATAGAGTTACACGACAGAAAGAGAAGCGAAATGTAGGCAATTATCGTGGTTAGGCATGCAGCTCTGGGCGAGTCAATTTGTACTTTATCGCGTCGTCGCAGAGTAGCTATTTCTTTGTGGGTGTTTGTACAGAGCAGCTTCTGTACGGAGTACTCTTTTCTATTCTGTGGTAAGGTCTGGGAACATGCACTATATAGGATCTAGATGCTAGAACATTAGAGTTTAATAAATGTATACCCATAGAGCGATACAATTATACTCCTCAAAAATACAGGCTACGGCAATTCAAGATTCAAAATTAAAAAAAAAACACGTTCATTATTATACAAACGTTTTTTTTTTTATGGAAACTGGCACGGTTGGCTACATTACCTACAACATCCGTGATGTCAGCCCATAACACCAGGTGAACTTGGTGACACGTCAGTGCTTCCCTTCGGTCGTGGCGGCTACACTGAACGACGGAAAACACAAACTATTTACATAGCCGTTTCGACCGACCTTTCATTCAGTGCGGAGATATCAACCCGGGCGGGTTAAACCCTACCACCTAGTAATATAAGAAGGGAGTCATATCCCTTAGTCACCTTTTACGACATACACGGGGAGAGATGCAGTGGGGCTATTCTTTTAAAGTACCGGCCCCACACGGTACAAACATAATAGAAAATACAATTAAAAGTGTTTTAAATTAGTTCATGGCAATATTTTACATTTTCATTAGATAGAACGCGACGTCACACTGCGTAAGCTCTCATACACTGCTGAGATCTCCAGCGTTTTTTTCCAGCGTATATATTTATTGTATACAACTTTTAATGGTTTTACTAATTACGCCTCATTCGTGGCTTCTTTGAACCCAGATGTAGAGGCATAATGGAACAGTAGATTTCATTCTAGGGGCTCAAGACGACTTGCTGTCAGACTTGATAGGGGCGCGCGGCGTGGCCGGGAGGGGCGGCGCGGGAAGGGGACACGAAACGGGCTCCAGTCGTTATTTCCGCCACCTAACTCACTCGCCACACTCGCACGCAATTTATCGAGGTAGCTGGCGGTAATAACATCTGATCGTTATTTCCTGATGCCTTACGAGTTCCGCAGGCCCCACCGCCGCCGCCCGCCCCGTGCGCCGCCCGATCAATTTATGCGACATGTCAAGACATTACGCAGAGTACGATGTCGATATTAATAATAATCACCACTTCTTCAATCGACTGACGCCCATCAATACAAAATCCAATCATTTTAAATGTGATCTACCAGCCTATCAAGATTTTCTCTAAAATATTACCTAGGGAAATTCAATTCAAGACAAAAAATAAAAGCGACTATAAATTGAGTTCAGGTTTTTAGGCATTTAGGTAAATAAAATACCTGTTCATATGGAACTTGAAGCTTTTGTTCGAAAGTCCGAATGATCATATATTTATATGTGTTACCGACGGAACGATCGACAAATAAAATTATCCGTTAAAATCCGTTGAAGACCGTTAGAATACGTTACTGAATACAATGGCTCACTTCTTTCCAGCCGTTGCTTCTTGGAACAGCGTCACCACTCGCTCCATTCAGCCAGCAGCAGTATAAATAGAGGTCCCGTAACGGTCAAACCGTCATTGCAATTTTCACAAGCGCGTCGAACACTGAGAGAGCTCTGCTGGCTGTGTGGGCGAGTGTGAGCACGAGCAACGGCGTGAAGGAGAGACTGTGCCTTTTGCTGATAATATTTCGAGTTTTCGTTCACCTTTCCACCGACACCTACATAAATACAGTCCACCTTAACAGTTTTAGACGGTCCCGTGTCGATTTGGTCAACGCCGCATCGAGTCGGGATGGGACGCGTCGTTTTCAATATGTATATGCATGCTCTACATGCACTTATTTTTTTTTTTGCCGAAATCGGACTGCAGGAGTCCGCTCCACAGTTGCGACCCGTTTGACAGCGGACTTCTGGAGTCCTTGCCACAGTGGAAGGGTTATGTGGCTTGACATCTAACTTTATAAAACGGATGCAATAATCGAATAGAGATGAACCCCGACTGGGTTAGTACCACCGTACTGGATGTGTAAGATGGCCGCATAGCAGCCTCGGCTGTGTTCTCCTCTGGTCCAGTATAGCCAGCAATCCAGGGAAGTCTCCGGTATGGCACCTACCTTCTCGGAGGTGATATTGGCTGGTCGGAGCATGCGCTTTAGCCCCTCCGACCCAGCCACCCAAACCGGATTACATAAAAAAAAATAAACTGAAAGCGTAGTAGCGCAGCACTGCCTTTGTAGGTTGTGTTGGCGGCGCGGCCGGCTGGGCGGAGGGAGCACTATGGCTCCGAGTCTCCGCGCTGATTTATTTGGCTTAATAGCCTGCGGCGGCGGAGCCTCCAGTTGAAATACCTTAATTTTATAGTTGCTTCTGACACTACGCATTTAGCTTAATGCGACACCATTATGTTTCAAGCCCTATATTCCTATATTAGCTTGAATTTGGAAAGCATCTGGCGCACAAGACTTATATTTATATAATAAAATAGCGGAGATAATAAGCTTCTACCGTCAAAGTCTACTGCTAATTGACGCTATAATCCCGAGAGCCCGAAGTCAAACAATAATTAATCTCTCGTACTTCGTACACTATTCTATAAAAGTAGATTGAAGTCTTTTGTTTAGACGGTCGGTCTTTCGTGAATAATTCCTACAATTGAATTAACACCCCATTGTCCTTTTAAAAGATTGCCATTTTAAGAGAGAAGTTTATTGAACGTCTTAATTCAATTAACAATATCTGTTTAAATGTTCATTTCGTTACTATAACGTGATGCTAGTAGTTTTTTATTGAATTTCATGCACAAATCTGACTCGGAGACATTCTACGCCTCTTTATAATAAGCTAGCTACTCATTATTATTATTAAATTTACTTTAATTTTTTGATATAAAAATCGCACATACTTTATCCTTATAAATGATTAAATGCTTGTGTCTGTTGTTTTAAATTCGCTTCATTTTGCCAGAATTGTTTTACTAATATTAGTTTTCGTTATATTCAGTTTCTACGAAATTTTATTTTCTCTTAAATGATTTTAACTCATAAGCTCTGTCTACTGATTTATTCGCAGACACTGTACCAACAAACTCAGCGCAACTGAGGCGATGAAGTACACAGGGTAAAGATGTATCGCTCCCACTGGCTACCCTCGTCTCGCCGCTGATCCAGGTATCAGCCGGGCGCACTAGCGAGTGGCGACCCCGCTCGCCAGCACCAGCCACCCGCGGGACCCGTCTACCCTTCATTCTGTCCTTGCTTTCTCTGTCTTTGTGCAAACTTGTTTAAATTTACCTGTAAGACATTTCGCCTTTATTGTTTTATCTACCAATACATTTTACAACCGTTAAATTCATATCTGTAAACATATCTACGAAAACTAATATATGAGGTCAATTATAATAACATTTTCCTTTGCAAATTTCTTCATTCGTTTTGAACACGCCGAATAATTAATTGTTATCTAATCATCAACAAATTACATATGAGTAGATGGCATTTAGAAGAAAAAAAAAGGTGAGGTATCGTCATTGGACACCCGACAGAAGTGAAGCTTCTTACGCTTTTTATGTAAAATCCAATTATTTAGTTTTGATCGGGGGAGCGCCATCTATGCGATATTCCTTTCAACTTACACAATGGTTCGAATTCAGAAGAATCTCATAGATGGCGCTGGATTGGCCCCGCCAACGTTCTTTATTAGCTTGGCAGAGCTTTCCTGACTTTTCACTTTTTCTGAGTTAGGTCCCCATCCCAAACGTGCGTTAAAAGGCGTCACTTCAAAAATTTACATTTAAGTTGGTTTTTGCCACACAAACATGTTTCTATTTGAAAAACCCATTGTTGCACAGTTCGGGCTTCGAACAAAATACCTGTCAGATTTTCTGAAAGTAGAAAGCTTGAGCCACTAGGCTTTCACCCCGCCACACGGCTGATCTGAAATACCGCGTTTCTGTTTTGAATTTCAGCATTAAAGATAATTTTATATAATTTAACACAGAACCGCAAATCCAAACTTCGCAACATTCCTAAACGAGCGCACACTCCCGAAATGTAATTATGGAGCGTGTAAATCTCATTGAAAGAGCAAGTGTTCTGAACCTGTAGGATGTGGCCAACGGAAAATGGTAGAGAAGGCAACATATGCACATTGTACGGACATAACAATAATTTCTACTTTACTGCTTGTAACTTCTATGACAAAATTGTGTAGCACGCATGGGACATACGCTCTTTGGTACTTGAATACTCTGATCAAAACTAATTCACGTGTTCAGTTTAAATTTGTGATCACAGCCAGGTCGCAGAGAAGCTTTTAATTAGCGCAAGTTATGTTCTTTGGTATGGTTTTAGTTATATGAAATGCGTAGTCAAGTAGACACTTAAATATAAAAAACCGCTTAGTCGGATCTGTAAACCTATACAGGTAGTTTTTTCGCTGGAAGCTTTTCCGTTTTTAAGATTCCATAGGTAATACTCATAACCAATTTGATGTTAACTACGAATGTGAATAACTTTGTCCGTTTTTAAGTAATTTCGGAGAACATAAAATCCCTGTATCTAATTCTTTTAAAATCGAAGACTTTTATAGCCGTGTGTGCTTTACCCTCCGGATGTCGCTCGCGCCTTCCCCCCGTATGTAACTGCGACTGTGAAAGTACGGATACTTTCGACTCGTTAATCTAAAGACTAAATTACATTTACGAAAATGTTGTCCCGAAAATGTATATTCCTCGTAATGGAACCTTATAGATGCTTATAGTTCGGAGACATCTGTTGAAAATACGCCAACCATGCTTCCGAACTACCGTACCGAAGTAAAATCAAATTAAAAATACTAACCAGGCAAGCACTTTTGTGTCAACATTACATCAACTATCGATATCTTCGATGGACCAACACATACAAAATGACGTTACAGCGATGATGGGGAATTTTGAAATGCCTTCACAAATTTCTCTTCGCGTATAGCTATCCCAAAAGTACGAAAATACGACAAACAAAATGTCAAAACGCGACGACAGTTTTGCGACTTATGTTCATAAATGTAAACTCGGCTTAGACATTTCACATGAATCCTCCATTCTCCAAAATCTTCAAGGTTGGGCTCCCACATGAGGGAAGCGTCACATGTGTTGTGTGGGAGTTCGTCTTGTGTTACCCAGGCAGGTGTTATTACCCAACTGCGAACTCAAAGGAGGGTGATTAAATATTATGTTTTTACTAAGCCTACGCGCCGTCTATCTGTCTGCCTGTCTATTCTTCTGTCCGTCCGATGGCTGTATCTTTGGAAACGTAATAGGTAGCCTGTTGAAATGTTCACAGAATGTGTTTATTATATCGGATATCCTAACAAATAATACAAGCAAACCAAAATGTACAAAATAAAGAGGGGCAGAAGAGACCCATCTACCGAATTATCAACATTTTAACAACAAAAGTATGAACGGTCACCGATAGATGGCGTGATACGCGAGATACGTGCGAGTGCACTCTAAAGTAAAATAACAATTAATAAAAACCGCCATATACGTGGTGTACAGAAACCTCGGTGCACGAGTCCGACTTGCACTTGGCCGGTTTTTATGTATATGCTAGTAATTTGGTTTAAATTTACTCATGTTTTGGGCAGATATGTACTTACCTAATTACATTTACAAAAATCTGTCGCGTAAAAATATAAACCCTCGCAACGGAACCTTTATTGTTCGGAGACATCTGTTGAAAATACGCCAACCATGCTTCCGAACGAGCGTACCGAAGTAAAATTAAATTCAAAACACTTAACGAACTGCAGACAAGTGCTTTCGTGTAAACATTACACACTCTCTCCTATAAAAAAAATATCTAATTGTTCGTTAGAGGAGATATTTTTAATAGAGTAGTTTACTGTTATTACGAGGTTATCTCTTCTGCTTTTTATGTCTCGTGTTAATTTGAAACGCACGTGGACTAGGTTTTGTTCTTGAGATTAATAACGTTTTAATCTACTTCTCGTGTTAGTATTTTTGAACCTTAGAAGCTGACTCCCAAGGAATAGGTAAATTAAATAGTGCCATATCACTTATGAAATAAAATAAAAGGTTTAGAAAAGAATTAACATAACTAAAAGCCGCGTCTTTCATTGTATTATTCCCAAATAATTTGCCTTCACGGCCGAATATTTGCAACAACCTCCTCAATCCGTTCCCCGATTCTCTCGCCAACCCGTACGCAGACGGTAAACAGCAACAACTTTTTCAAATTCGATCACCGCCTCCGGAGATGGCTTACGCGCCCCCGCACCTCCGGAGGACTGGGATCTTATTTACTGCTTATTTACATTTTGAAATTTATACACATTCGCGCGCGAGATGCGTCTCCGCTTTTCTCGACCTTTTGATGGAATACTAGGTATTCCAATAGGGCTTCGACTTGGAGGTAAGCGATGGGTAAATAGTGCAGATAGAATTTATGAATTCAAAGGTTCTGCAGAAGGGATACACGCATTAGCATTGATACTACATATATATATTTTGTTGGTATAATATAATATGATCGTGATTGAAAACAAAAGTCTTATTTACAACGAACACATAAAAAATTACTAGCCTTGCATATTAGCATGCCCATTGTTGTACCTTCAAGGTTGTTGCCATGACGGCGCGGCGGCGTAGCTTTCACCGGAGTGAGGCATTAAATTTGTTCAATTAACATATTGTTGTATTAAGCGTGTGAAGTGCTGATAGAAAAGAAGTCACAATACAGGAAAATGTTAAAGATTCTCGAATGTAAATAGTATAATAGTTCAAAATAAAAACAAATTCCAATAAACGCCTTGTTATCGACATTTCTAATAACCCTCCGTTTTGCTTTGCGCAGTCGGGTAAAAATACGCGCTGTGTTAAATTTACAAAGGCAAAACGTGCCTTGACACGTGAGTGTCACCATAATAGGTACGTACAAATACAATTAGCTGAAAAAACAGCCCAGTACGAATTAGTGATTATAATCGATAAAATACTGTCGACTTTTAATCGATTGAGTAATCTGTATTGTTTGTTAGTTATAATGATTTAGTTAGTTATAACTTTAATTAAAGTCCTGGTATTAAGTAAGGTGAAACAAAATTACTTTCTTTCCGCTATCACTTTGCACGCCACAGATTACATACTAACGAGCTCTTAAAATTGTGAACTTATAAAAAATATAAAACATTGAATTTTGGCGAACACTTCGAAATTTAAATCTACAAGTTATTGAGACTGTTTCTCTAGCTAAAGGTTCGAGGTCTCAGTTTTGAAAGCGCTATTCTCAATCTCTCCATCTCGGCAGTAATGACCTAATCTTCTTAATGGGCGAATTTCTCAGCGAATCTGTTGTGCTGCTTCACTCTCACGGACGGTTATTTAGACCATCTTCACAACGATTATGTGCGTTTCCTGGGCGTAACGAGGACCCAACGACGCACGAACAGGTGACTCTAAGGACCGAGTGGCCCCAAGTGCCTAGCGTAAGTGCACCATTCGGGAAAGCCCATATTACATTTACGAAAATTCAAAAATCCATTGTGGCGACGACGGCAAATTTCGCATTATTTTCTTTTTTTGTTTTCATTAATCACGTGGCCCACGAGAATACTCGGGAAGTATCGACAAATATTCCCGAACACAGATGGTCCGGTCGCGACTGTTTCCACTTTCGTGATGTTTCACAAATGTAATATCGACTTTATCTTGGCACCGACCGGGATTACCAAATATGAAGATAACAATGGTTATGATCTTTGTGAACTTTTGTATTATGATGAAGTTGGCTTTGTAGACAACAAAGCACCGTCACTATGAAATTCATATAGTCCTGAGGGATTACGAAAACAGTAAGTAACTATAGAATGTGGTAACTGGCAAATAGAAGTCGATTGAATCGGTTTCTGTTTTGGAATATTTCATTGGTTCAGGGTCGGTTCAAAGTCAGATTTAGCTTCATTTTACGTCCCTACACTGGAAGAATATGAAAAAAAATTCAGAATCCGTGAGTGATGCATGTCTTTCGCAGTTTGAACGAAGACGTAGAGTAGAATTACGAGTGGTATATTATGTATGAGAGATGCGGGCGGTATGACGATTCCGGCGCCTTCAATTTTGGCACAGGACGTTTGCCTCACAACCCCCCTTTCTTTTCACTCCGCGGCGGTCATATTTTAAAATGCCGCAGGCAGCCAAACTCAAAGCCATGACATCCGATACAAATGTGATTTGGTCCGTGTTTGTAAAGTATCGTCTACTGTTCGCCCGGCGCGGCGGCGCCGCGTGGCTTCCGCCCGCGCCCGCGTTTGATCTCGCTTACGATTTCATTATTTTATTCGTGGGCCGACTCGGAGATACCTAAATAAATACAAATTATGTACAAACCCGAAGATCGTTCGTGTTGACTCGGAAGCCGAAACAACGTTTTGATACTGCCCCCTGTTTGTATGTAAATCACTTTGAAGAAGTCGAGCAACATAAATATTTACGGAAGATTTCCTTTCAATTGCTGTTAATTATCTTTTTGTTTTAAATAATGCGTAAAGTCGGCGCAATACTGACTGAAATTGAATAAATATTATAAATATGGCCTTTTGTTAATGCGGGTCGTAAACATCGCTGGTAGATTGGGATTTCGAACTTTTAAAATGTATATGTGTATATTGGTTAATTGTATGATTATGCATATCGGTAGCTAGCATAACATTATGAAACGTCGTGAATGAGATTAAATTTGTGAAGGCAGATTTATGAAATAATCATTGATCTTTAAACATTATAAAAATACACTTTATATTTTACTTTTAATTCTCGGAACTATAAAAGTTTATCCTACAAGCGTTTAGATATAAATTTGTTCCCATCTCCTGTAATGCAATACCTTATAGAATCGCGAGTAATGAATAAGGGAAAATTATTGTCTTTCAGAGAAGAAAGTTCCAAGCATGCGCAAATATCACAGGCGTGTTCAACTTTTCTGTTATACAAATCGAAGGCGAAACGTCACCCAGCGACCTGTGCTGTTGTCGAAATATTGCATTCAAATGTAAGTGGGCTATGCTGCTTGCCTAAGTGGGTTTATCCAACCCGAGAACTTCCTGCATGCGACATTTTATACAAAGAACGCAGTTGGAAACTCGCGTAAGTCACGTCTGTCGACGCTTTTGAAGATATCGAAGAATCCGTTACCGTTATTGTTGCGTAATCCATATACTGAGTGACCATGCTGGATATTTCAGGGGTTAATCTGTATCGAAAACTAAGTAGATTCCAAAAAAGAAAGGTGGCAAAATTGGATAAAAACTATTTGAATTAGTTAGGTATTTACGAAAATGTATGGAGAACTCAATTTTGTTTATTTTTTTTTTTTTTCAATTTCGCCATCGTTATTTTTTGGAATCTACTTGATACAGATTAACTCCCTGTAATATTCGGCATGGTAACAAAATCACTCGATAGACAATTGCATTGGATGCAAAATTGTACTAATTTCTCTTTGTAACATTCTGAAATTGTAGAAAATATATGGAATGGAAAGATAGGGAAAAACGTTTAACCTTAAAGATAGACAGATAGTTGTAGAAAAAAATCAGATATTCTTTTTACTTTCATCTCTTCCTATATTTAATTTTGTACTATTTATTCTTTAAAGTACATTACCGCAATACACAAAAACGCAATATGAACGAACAGTCATCAATAACCTTCTTACAAAAAATCTAATTGAAGAAATGTGTCAAGTTTAAGTATAAATAATTATAAATGAATATTTCGCTGACAGACTAATGCTTACAGTGTAACGTACTGTAATTACGTTACTGCTTGTAGGTTACAGCAGGATTTTACGGCACACTTGATCTGATACGTGAAAGTAAGCGGCACAGGACGGGCTCTAACGCCGACAGCTTAAGCTAGCCACTCTCGCTGGGCACATAAAATCCCAGCAATTCCTTGTCGCGTGTACCAGCCATAAAATAACACTAAAGTCGTCGAATCGAATCCCTTTCAAGATCGACTAATACTTATTCCGCGCTTCAAAGGAAACGGCGACTTATTATAATGGAACATTATTCTCCTTCGTTTCAGGTGACGTTACACGTCGTCAAAGGCCGCTTTTATCGTAAGAGCGTGAGCTCGTGCAATCCTATTGATCTCCCCATTGGCCGCCCGCGGTGTCCGGACCCCCTCAGCGGAGCCTTTCTCGACTTGTCGCGGCCTTCGGCTGAGAAGTCGCCGTTTTTTTGGGAGCGGATAGAGGGGGTTGTCGTCTATAATATAATATTCCTCTATAATATGGTTGCCCTAAAATGTGACTTATGTATGATAAACATGTCAATGTAGGTAGAGGTACCTATTAAATGGCATTGGAAAGTAACAGTGTCTTTCAAATAAATAAAAGTTAACTAAACGCAAAGGAAAAAAACAATTCTAATAAAAACAATATCCACTTTGTGGGCTCTTGCCACGTTCCCCACGACGAATGTCGCGGTTTCCGCGGGAGTTTGCTAGAGAATAAAAAAGACGGTGTCCGCCGATTGTCCGTTATTTCTATATTTAGTTGCACCTTCGTGTACAGTGCAATTAGGAAAATTTTATATGGGGACCCAAAACTTTCAAGTACCTACATTTTTAATTTGTTGCTCATTCGAAAGGGTGAGGCGGCAGAGGTGTGTCAGGATCGTGGCACGTGGAGATCCGTTGTCTCTTCCTACCCCACCGGGAAACAGGGCGTGACGCTATGTATGTATGTATGTCGAAAGGGTCTTCGACGGATACCTTAACCCTGAATTTGCGAATTGGTAAAATTTCCCATTCCGCCGCCATCTTATATTCTGTTTTTTTTTTTCAACCGCACATATCTGGCGTTTTTATTATCCCATAGCAATCATCACCGGGGTCGTTGGACTCGTCAGGATGTACTCTTTAACTAAGTATATGAAAAGTTAAACTCTCCGATGTACTAGAAAAAAGTTATCAGCGTCCAAAGTTGAAAATACTCCGCCAAAAGTTATTTCGCCCGGTTTCTCCGTGCATTTTTCCAATGCATCTGAGACCCCCATCGACAGTTTACTATTTAAACTAGACTCCTATTTGGTGCCTCCGTTGGCGTTGTTCCTTCTCCTGACATATGCATATATAAGGTGATTCGTTAGTCATGTTAACTTCGGGAGGGTTACATATACACTCAAATAAACACTTAAGTTTATAGGAGCATTTTTTCTCCTAACAAAAAAATAAAATCAAATAAATAGCTGTAAAAGCCAATCATAGTGACCTTGTGACTTACTTACAACAAACAGCTGTTCTGCGTTTGAACATAGTACGGTAATTGATGAAAAATCATATGTTTTTGAATGTCTCAAAATGTTTTGTTATAACTTTCACTCGTAAATTCAATGTACTTAATTATAACTATAAACTGGATGACCATATTCTAGAACGCAAGACTGTGGCAAGAGACCTTGGAGTGTTGCTTGATGCGAAATTAACCTTGGGTGAGCACTGTACAAGAAAGGTAGCCGGGAGTGGATGGATGAGAAGAGCGGAAGACCGCGTGTGGTGGCGTGCCTTGGGAGAGGCCTATGTCCAGCAGTGGACCGATACAGGCTGATGATGATGAGCACTGTACAGTCATTACGAAGAAATCTAACCAGCTCCTTGGCTTTATTCTCAGAATTACAAAAGGCTTTAAGAGACCTCATAGCATAATATATTTATATAATAGTTTGATTAGAAGTCGTTTGGAGTATGCTTCAGTTATATGGTCGCCTCACTATGCAGTCCACAGGGATCGCATTGAATCAGTACAGAAAAAAATTTTGAGATCCGTGTAATACAGATATGGGCATAGAAGAAGGCTCGTAACATACGAAGATAGGTTAAACAAATTTAAAATGGTTAAATTAGTTGTCAGACGCGACGCATTTGATGCTATGTGCCTGTATAATTTTATTCACGCTAGGCTTTAGACCAATATATTGTTAAAGATATGTTTCAATACGAGAGTAGAACAAATCAGACGTCCTAGAATGTTTTACTTACCCTCATGTAAAAATAATATGGCGTACTTTAGTCCTATTCTTCGTATTGGTCGTACATACGAAATTATCCGGGATAAAGATGCAGATATAGATATATATCACTACTCCGTAGCTCGGTTTAAAAAAAGTGTGACAACAGTTTTGTCTAACTTATCTTCTGAAGGTAATTAATTATAGTCATCAAAATTCTAGATTTAGATTTAGCCAGACGTCAAATTTTATATCTTGTTTATTCTCCTTTTTTGCTTTGTTTTTATTTCAATTTTTCAAAGTCTAAAGACTGTTTATGGTTTTATACTGAAAATATATAGTCAACATTGTTTTTCGTTAGCAAGTTAGTTAGCATGTTGTGTACTTTATTTTGGAGAGTTGACTGCTCCTGTAAACTGTTGTAGATAAGCCGTGTGTTGTGTCAACTTCTCTGTGAAAGTACCTAAAACAAATAAATAAAATAAAATAAAATTGACCCCGTACAATGCAAGTTACCTACTGTTACACACAGGTTAATGTTTAGGTACCAAACATGTTTTGTTAATTTCTCGAAAAGTAATACTATAAACATTTTTTTTTTTTGCGTAACGTGTTTATTTGATTGTGTATGTAACCCTCCCGAAGTTAATGACATGATTAACGAAACACCTTAATTTATATAACTTCCATGTTTAAATGACAATATTATATGCAGTCTGCATAATGCAGATAATGTTCACTATCCATACCTAGAACATTGAACGTTCTCGAGTCAAGCTTTATGTAGGTAACTAGGTACTTAGAGATAGTAAGATCAAACAGAAGCGGAGGACTGTCGGGGGTGTACCGCGGAATGCTAGCGAAGGCGAGGAGGTGCGGAATGCGGTTGCAAGGAGCTGAAACAAGCCCGCACGCCCTCTGGCGCTGTTGTTTGCTTGTGGAATCGCCGTCCTAGCTAGCCTAGCCGCATCTGCCAGTACCTACACAACCACCCGCATACCCAGACACCCTCTCTATCTATAGTGACAACCTGTTCTACAGCTTTATGAAAGATCTCTCTAGTTTCATGAATCAGCACTGTGTTTTAAAATAATAATTGTTAATAAGGCCCAAAGCAAAAAACTTACTTTCACGAACGAAGCCGTGCATAAAAATGTCTATAGTGTCTCGAATACATAGGAAACGAGGATTTTTTTCTTTTTCCTCGTGTCCCACGAGCTTAGGCGGGCTGTGTTCAGTGTGACAGCTCAGCGCCCGTTTCTCCCTAAAACATCCCTTCTTTGGTGTGAAATAAAAGGACAGGAGGGTGTCTCGCGAGGCCTCGCGGCGCATTTACATGCCGACGAATTCCCACTTCGATTTAGTTCGTTTCGCATAGATGGGACGAACATCGCGGCGCCAACGCGAACGTCCGCACCTACGTTACTTATCTGGCAGTTTTACGTTATCTTGAACCACACAAGGATGCCGCTCGAAGTTTTCTGAATACGAGAATTGGCCGAGTCCCATGGGAACATTACTAACTTACCCAAACCAGGCGATGTAGAGTGAGAGGTTTTAGAATGAGAATATTTCTCACCCGCTCTTCGATATAATGAAATCTCGTATCATAGCGTCCGTGAATATACATCGTACTGTACGTGCACTCGTATAAAGGAAAAAGGAAATATCTCGATATATTTGATGAAGTAAAATCCTCATCTCCAATCAGAGCGACTCGCGGCTCGCACGACTCACCCCGCAGGAGCGGCGGCGCTACAAGACAGTCCTCTCGGGAAATCGATGCCCGTCGACATGGCACATGGCGGCGAGACAACTAATACTGATTTCTTTCTTCCCGTGCCCTTTCATTTCCCCGCTCTTAGTGTCCGCATGGTGATGGATTGTTGGTAGTCGTCGTGTTGGTCGGGGTGCTCCCGCGCCGGCGCCGGGGAGGCAAACACGCTCCCCATCCCCCGCGAGCAGGCATCTTGACGTAAAGTTTGTTCAGTTGTGGATTCAGCATTATATTAAATAAAGTGCTCGGCATAAAAAAATATCAATCCGACCATTCCATCATTCAGTTCCGATGCCACAAAAGAATGAGACCAATTCCCCTCCGCGTTACTTCTGTTTCACCGATGACTGATTAGCTCTTTCCGAGAATAGAAATGAGGTCGGTGCCGCCGGAGGGAGGAGTATCGAAGGTTCGACTGCGCCGCGCCCCCGCACGCCCGCGCTCCGCCCCGTCCACTGCATCGCCTCGCCTCGCAGAACCCCGTGCCGCGCGTCTCCAAGTTTTTGTCTTCGGTTCCCGACCATCCCTGCCGCGGTAATACGTTCTTTTATTGTACAAATTTCTTCGTCCGCGATCCTCTTTATCTCGTTACAAGAGTCGCCTGCGATTGATTTCGATCGCTCCCCGGCCGCCTCCGCCGCTCCCCCGCTCACCGCCTCCGCCGCCGCTCTCGAGTCTTCTGTCGTCGATGAGGTGGAATGAGTTTTGACTTTTTTTCTTTTGTGTCGTTTAATAATCCGCTGAAGCGCGATTGTGCGTGCTTCAGCTTCAAGCTCATCCCCCTTCCCCTCCCTGTTCTGTCCGCGCCGCCACTCGCTCGCGGCTCGGGCGAATCTGCGTATTCGTGCGCTTTACTGCTGAATAAGGATTATCGAGGAGCCCCAAATGGGAGTAACAAGTCTTCCAAGAACGCGCATTATGTACCGCAACGCCGAACACCAAGACCACGCGAGATAGTTTCGTTATCTATACAGTCATACTGCATTATCAATTCACCGGCGACGGTCTCGCCGGGGAGGTCACGTGCTACGTTAACATCCTTCGTTATCTCGATTCAGTAACTGAATAATGCGGTGCTGGTGCGTTGCGGGGGAAGAGATTACATCTCCAGGCGCTGGCGGCGCGGAGGGCGGGCAGAGCTGCGAAAAGCAAGAAGCGAGCGATGCCCGATACAATCCTAGGCGGACCTCCGAGGTGTATCGCTCGAACTCGCTCTGTGTTTAACTGTAGTATATCAATATTGTGCAACGGGCTGTATGTTTCACTCATGTACACGGCTGTCTGAAGGCCCCCTTATTAACCAACCTGCACCACCACGGCAAACCGAACAACCAGAAACATCTACAGTCCACCCGTTTTGTTTCAAGAGACAAAAAAGTCACACTGAAGCAACCAACGTGGAACTTTCCAAATAATTGATATACTTAGCCCAATACGATAAGTTAACCCTTTGCTGTTGTATATTGTGTATTGAATGTTCATATTGTAGTAAAAATACTCATGAACTTCATAATATGTTTTTCATTGTCCGATTTGATTATACCCACGATGAAGAAACCGCAAGAAAATTCGCAGGGTTTTTCGGTTTCTTTTACTAATATGACTATCTACAAGACTAAAAAATACTTAGTATTTTTGCTTGTCGTATGTAATACTTTCGAGTGTGTGCTCACTCTGTCTGAGCTCAGTCGTGCACCGTCCGGTGTGAACAAAGAGTAGCGCATCGGGAAACTCCAGCGTGTTTGCATGTGGCTGCGGCGGCGCGGAGGGCAGAGGTCCGGAGGTACGGGGTGCGGAGGCAGCACAAAGCGAGCACGTTGCGAGGGCGGCCGAGATAGCGCCCTCCGTAGACGCGCTGCAAAAACAAAAAGCCGACATCAGAGAGCCTCGGTGCGCAGGGGCGCGGCGGACCTGTAAAAACAATGAGCCCCGTAAGCCCCCCCCCCCCCTGTAGGGGTTACGGTAGGGGTCGGGGGGCAGGGTAGTCCTCTCCCTGCGACACCTTACCTTAGTTTGACACAAGACTACACCTGTCTAGACGCGGTGTATCTTGATTTATTCCTCGTCCTTTCGCCCGGCAGATATTTGTAATATGCAAAGGCGTTGTTTTCACCTATGGATGAATAATTTCAGGGAACGCAGGGAACGCATAAAACTTCCGCGTGCTTCTTGACGTAAGCAAAATGCGAGATGATATCTACTCTACATAGGCCATAGGCGGATAAAACGCTTTGAGAGCAAGGCCCGAGCGATACGCGCCTGCCGTCCGGCCTTATTTCAGGACAGGCATTCAAGTGTGACCGATAGAGGGTGTGTGTAAACTAAAAGTAAAAGGGTGACTATAGCGGAACCCTTATTACCGAGCCCCTGGCGTTGAAGGCCGCTACACTACGCCTGAATAACATTTTTATTTCATACAAATATCTATAAAGACTCCCATAGATCGTATTAAAAATATCGAACAGGCTGCGCCTTCATACACAGAATATTAACGTTGAGTTATTATACTGAAGCAGCACTTTCGGTGATACGTTAGTGTAAATAATTCAACGATTAATGTGATTTATTATTTAAGCTTTCATTATTTAAGTTTCGTACCGTGTGGGGCCGGTACTGTAAAAGAATAGCCCCACTGCATCTCTCCCCGTGTATGTCGTAAAAGGCGAATAAGGTATAAGACTCCCTTCTTATATTACTAGATGGTAGGGTTTAACCCGCCCGGCTTGGTACCACCGCACTGAATGAAAGGTCGGTCGAAACGGCTATGTAAATAGTTTGTGTTTTCCGTCCAGTTCAGTGTAGCCGGCACGACCGAAGGGAAGCGCTGACGTGGCACCAAGTTCATCCGGTGTTATGGCCTGACATCACGGATGTTGTAGGATGTAGCCAACCGTGTCAGTTTCCATAAAAAAAAATTGGTTGTCTGTAAAGTCGGTTTACGGACGATAGTTTTACGTGATAACGTTTCAATTTCTGCTGCCCTGGTACTTTAGAACCAGAGAGATAAATGTGTACAAGCCGACGCTTGGGCCGATTGATCCTCTCTATCGCTTGTTACGCGCTCTCGCTTGCACACACAGGCTCAGAAGGAACGTGACACTTTTTCGTGCGTGCAGCCGGTGTTCATCAATTTATAAGACGTGACGTTATCACGTCAAAAAAAGCTGCCTTTTTATTTTTCAACTCAGGCCGCATATCAGGTTTCACGACTTTGTATGGTGCAGCAGTGCGTCGAACTTGGCTTTTTTTGTTGTTTTACAGAATGTTTTGTAACTCTAAACTCAATTCATACGCTAAACTACAGGAACGTATCAAAGCAACCAGAAAGTAAACATACAATGGTGCTTGTACAGTCGCAAATAGGGCCCTCTTAGGCCATTGTCTTAGGCGATTAAATTATGCAGAATAGTAACTACCCTTGCGGCCGGCAGACTCTATAAAGGTCGTAGCACGCTAGCAACCGCTTATACGGTCTACGGAGCTCGTAGCAGCCGTTACGAAGTTCGTAGCATGATGCTTAGGACATCGTAGAGGGCTCTACGAACATTACGAATATCAGACGACTTTATGTTATATGTCCCATGAATATAGATCTTAATATAATGTATTAGCAGTTTAAGATTAGTTAAAAATTTACATATTGTATTATTATTTTAATTTAACTATTGTTACTCAAGCTAGTACACCTTTATTTCACATATTTAAAATTTTATATTAATTTTACATATATTATACAAAAAAGTAATAAAAATACACAAAATTAAAAACGGTAATACCGCCGGCGGCGGGAGGCAAGCCTCCAAGCACGCCGCCGGCGGGTGCAGGCCGTGGCTACGGAGCTCTCCGATGCGACGCGAGACAAGAAGCTAGGACATATTATTAACACAATGTGTAGTTTAGATATCAGTACCCGGCATTAAATAATGAACATAGAGCTTTAGAAAGAGACACGCCGGTTATAGAGCGTCGTCCCTGTCTCACCAAGACATGCGAGTTCGTGCGACAGGGACGACGCTATACAACCGCATTGTCTCTGTCTAAAGCTCGATGTTCATTATTTAATGCCGGGTACTGTACATCTCATCTCACTTCTCACTTCTCACTTCTCACTAATATCATAAACTAGCTTTTGCCCGCGGCTTCGCTCGCGTGAAATTCGTATTTCAAAGGAAGAAAGTAAGTAACTAAGGGCGAGCTGGGTTCAGGTAAACGATAAACCTTCTCAACTAAAGTAAGTAACTAACGGCGAAGCTTCAGGCTGAGCTGCATTCTGGAAGACAATAAACCTTCTCGAAGAAAGTAAGTAACTAAGGGCGAGGCCGAAGGCCGAGCTGCGTTCAGGAAGATGATAAACCTACTCAAAGAAAGTAAGTAATTGAGGGCGAGGCCGAAGGCCGAGCTGCGTACAGGATGACTATAAACCTTCTTGAAGAAAGTAAGTAACTGAGGGCGAGGCCGAAGGCCGAGCTGCGTTCAGGAAGACGATAACCTTTTCGAAGAAAGTAAGTAACTAAGGGCGAGGCCGAAGGCCGAGCTGCGTTCAGGAAAACCTTCTCGAAAAAATTAAGTCATTGAGGGCGAGGCCGAAGGCCGAGCTGCGTTCAGGAAGAATATAAACTTTTTAATGAAAGTAAGTAACGGAGGGCGAGGCCGAAGGCCGAGCTGCGTTCAGGAAGACCATAAAACTTCTCGAAGAAAGTAAGTAACTAAGGGCGAGGCCGAAGGCCGAGCTGCGTTCAGGAAGACTATAAACCGTCTTGAAGAAAGTAAGTAAGTATCGCCCATAGTTACTTACTGTCATCGAGAAGGTTTAGCGTCTTCCAGGATACAGCTCGGCCTTCGGCCACGCCCTTGGTTACTTACTTTCTTCGAGAAGGATTATAGTCTTCCTGAACGCAGCTCGACCTTAGGCCTCACCCTCAGTTACTTACTTTCTTCGAGAAGGTTTATGGTCTTCCTGAACGCAGCTCGGCCTTCGGCCTCGCCCTCTCTTACTTACTTTCATTAAAAAGGTTTATATTCTTCCTGAACGCAGCTCGGCCTTCGGCCTCGCCTTTAGTATGTTACTTACTTTCTTTGAGAATGTTTATTGTTCATCTAAATCCAGTTCACCCTCCGGCCCCGGCCTAATTTACTTACTTTCTTCTTTTGAAATACGAATTTCACGCGAGCGAATCCGCGGGAAAAAGCTATCGATATTTAAATAAGAAACTTCAGTTAAAATAAATCAAATACTTGAGATACCTAACAAATTATAATACTCCACTTATTAGCGTAACCGGAACTGAATTTTATTTAGCCTATCCTGTGTCTCGTATAGCTAAATGTGCGTGTACTAATTTTAATCGAATTTAAATGATTGGCTTAAATTGTATGGAGGATTTTTTTTAGAACTATTTAAGAGAAACAACCAAATTCGATTTAAACGCAAATATGATAATAAACTATCGTTTATCTTATATTCTCCCTCTCCCTCTCCCTCTCCCTCTCCCTCTCCCTCTCCCTCTCCCTCTCCCTCTCCCTCTCCCTCTCCCTCTCCCTCTCCCTCTCCCTCTCCCTCTCCCTCTCCCTCTCCCTCTCCCTCTCCCTCTCCCTCTCCCTCTCCCTCTCCCTCTCCCTCTCCCTCTCCCTCTCCCTCTCCCTCTCCCTCTCCCTCTCCCTCTCCCTCTCCCTCTCCCTCCCCCTCCCCCTCCCCCTCCCCCTCTCCCTCTCCCTCTCCCTCTCCCTCTCCCTCTTTCTCTCCCTCTCCCTCTCCCTCCTCCTCTCCCTCCTCCTCTCCCTCCCCTCCCCTCCCCTCCATCTCCCCTCCCCCTCCCCTTCCCCCTCCCCTCTCCCTCCCCCTTTACAGCAAACGGGATGGTACGGAACCCTCTTAACGCGAGCCCGACTCGAACTTGACCACTTTTTTTTAATGTGTTACCATGTAATATACACTTAATTTACAGGAAAACGTAAAAGAAAAATAAAAGAAAAACAATCCTTCTAGTTCCCACAAAAAACGTGATGGTACGGAACCCTCTTTACGCGACCCCGACTCGAACTTGACCACTATTTTTTTTTTAAATAAGTTACCGTGGGATATACACTTAATTTACAGGAAAACGTAAAAGAAAATCCCAATCCTTCTAGTTCTCACAGAAAACGCGATGGTACGGAACCCTCTTTACGCGAGGTCGACTCGAACTTGACCACTTTTTTTTTAATGTGTTACCATGTAATATACACTTAATTTACAGGAAAACGTAAAAGAAAATCTCAATCCTTCTAGTTCTCGCAAAAAACGCGATGGTACGGAACCCTCTTTACGCGACCGCGACTCGAACTTGACCACTATTTTTTTTTTAAATAAGTTACCGTGGGATGTACACTTAATTTACAGGAAAACGTAAAAGAAAATCCCAATCCTTCTAGTTCTCACAGAAAACGCGATGGTACGGAACCCTCTTTACGCGAGGTCGACTCGAACTTGACCACTTTTTATTTTAAAAATTATGTTACTCCGGGATATACACTACCCCTATACGAAGTTTCGTCAAAATCCGTCCAGCCGTTCAGGCGTGAAAGAGGAACAAACAAACAAACAAACAAACAAACAAACAAACAAACAAACATACTTTCACATTTATGATATTAGTGAGAAGTGAGATGTGAAAGTATGTTTGTTTGTTTGTTTGTTTGTTTGTTTGTTCCTCTTTCACGCCTGAACGACTGGACGGATTTTGACGAAACTTCGTATAGGGGTAGTGTATATCCCGGAGTAACATAATTTTTAAAAAAAGTGATCAAGTTCGAGTCGAGCTCGCGTAAACAGGGTTCCGTACCATCGCGTTTTCTGTGAGAACTAGAAGGATCGGGATTTTCCTTTACGTTTTCCTGTAATTAAGTGTATATCCCGTGGTAACATAATTTTTTTTAAAAGTGGTCAATTTGAGGCGAGCTCGCGTAAACAGGGTTCCGTACCATCGCGTTTTCTGTGAGAACTAGAAGCATTGCGATTTTCGTTTACGTTTTTTTTTAAAGTGGTCAAGTTCGAGTCGAACTCGCGTAAAGAGGGTTCCGTACCATCCAGTTTTCTTTAAAGGGGGAGGGGAAGGGGAGGGAGAGGGAGAGGGAGAGGGAGAGGGAGAGGGAGAGGAGAGGGAGAGGGAGAGGGAGAGGGAGAGGGAGAGGGAGAGTAATAATATCGATAGCTTTTTCCCACGGATTCGCTCGCGTGAAATTCGTATTTCAAAAAAAGAAAGTAAGTAACTTAGGCCGGGGCCGGAGGGTGAACTGGATTCAGATAAACAATAAACATTCTCAAAGAAAGTAAGTAACATAGTAAAGGCGAGGCCGAAGGCCGAGCTGCGTTCAGAACGAGTATAAACCTTTTCGAAGAAAGTAAGTAACTAAGGGCGAGGCCGAAGGCCGAGCTGCGTTCAGGAAGATTTTCCACCTTCTCGAAGAAAGTAAGTAACTGGGGCGAGGCCTAAGGTCGAGCTGCGTTGGTCGCCCTTAGTTACTTACTTTCTTCGAGAAGGTTTATGGTCTTCTTGAACGCAGCTCGGCCTAGGGCCTCGCCCTCTGTTACTTACTTTCTTTGAAAAGGGTATCGTCTTCCTGAACGCAGCTCGGCCTTCGGCCTTCGGCGTCGCCCTCAATTACTTAATTTCTTCCAGAAGGTTTTTAGTCTTCCTGAACGCAGCTCGGCCTTCGGCCTCGCCCTCAGTTACTTACTTTCATCAAGAAGGTTTATAGTCTTCCTGAACGCAGCTCGGCTTTTGGCCTCATCCTCAATGACTTAATTTCTTCGAGAAGATTTATAGTCTTCCTGAACGCACTCGGCCTTCGGCCTCGCCCTTAGTTACTTCCTTTCTTCGAGAAGGTTTATGGTCTTCCTGAACGCAGCTCGGCCTTCGGCCTCGCCCTCAATTACTTAATTTCTTCAAGAAGGTTTTTAGTCTTCCTGAACGCAGCTCGGCCTTCGGCCTCGCCCTCAGTTACTTACATTCATCCAGAAGGTTTATAGTCTTCCTGAACGCAGCTCGGCCTTTGGCCTCACCCTCAATGACTTAATTTCTTCGAGAAGATTTATAGTCTTCCTGAACGCAGCTCGGCCTTCGGCCTCGCCCTTAGTTACTTCCTTTCTTCGAGAAGGATTATGGTCTTCCTGAACGCAGCTCGGCCTTCGGCCTCGCCCTCTGTTACTTGCTTTCTTCGAAAAGGTTATCATCTTCCTGAACGCAGCTCGGCCTTCGGCCTCGCCCTCAGTTACTTACTTTCTTCAAGAAGGTTTATAGTCTTCCTGTACGCAGCTCGGCCTTCGGCCTCGCCCTCAATTACTTACTTTCTTTGAGTAGGTTTATCATCTTCCTGAACGCAGATCGGCCTTAGTTACTTACCTACTTTCTTCCTTTGAAATACGAATTTCACGCGAGCGAAGCCGCGGGCAAATATATGTATAAACTTTGACTGTGATAATATGTGATAGTAGGCAAACATGCTGAGAATATTGCTATGCGATATAATGCGTGACCCAAAGTAGTCCTTGCGCGCGCTAACTACCTACCGCCCGGCGGGCCGCCGGCGGTCTAATTCAGTGAAAATTCGTCAGCCGCGCGAAGCATACCTACACGCTCGCCCACGCAACTGCGCGCAGCTGCAAAGCAATAATCACTTTACACTCGATCGTTTAGGTACATTTTCGCACGCAGCGATTGGCGACGTGAAGCATTAGGCTATTAAAGCCGTAGGTATGGAACTTTTTCTATGGAGTGATTTATCTGTTACGAAGTAACTATTAAGTAATCTGTGACCGGGTGGCTAAGCGCAAGTGACAGTGGGATGGGCACGTTAGCCGAAGAGACGACGACCGTTGGAGTAACTGTGTCCTAACTGGCGATCGTGGGTAGGAAAACGGAGTGTGGGAAGACCATCCGTCAGGTGGGACGACGACATCAAGCACGTCGTCTGAAAGCAGTGGTTCCGTACCGTTGAAGGCTTACTGACTAACAATAAGACAAAACAATGGACTGTTTTGAGTATAACGTTTTTTTTTTATTTCGTTAAAATATCTACTACACAAACTCGTAGCGGCCTCTACGAAAATACGCTTCGTAGAAGCTGGCTCTACAAACCTCGTAGCGGGTCTACGAAATCTCGACTATTGCGCTACCAGTCCTATGAGAATTGCGAAGCTATTTTCAGAAGAGTTTCTCGTACATTAAAGCAACGTGGTAATAAAAATTACATTCTCAAAAGTGGCCAAACAAAGCGTCGAGTTCCGACCCCGCTCATTGCGGCCAAACTATTTGTTTTCCGATCAATTTATCACCCCGTGCAAGTGCTCCACGCGAACGCTTTTGCTGGCCAACTTATACTAAAGAAGCGGAGTGCTTGCGGACAACCACCGCGCCGCCGCCGTGCGGGGAGGTGGCGGCGGCGGCGCAGCGCCAGTAACTTTATCTCCGTAGAGATGAGAACCGTAAATGCACTCAGAGCAAATTGCGCGTCCATTATTGGGACAAATTCCATCCCCACCGCCTAGCGCCTCTCCACCGCCGCTTCCTCTCCGCCGCCGCCGCCGACGCGGTTTCGATTCTAGAGAATTTGAGCATTTAACGTTTACTTCGCTTCGTGGCTTGCGGGCGCTCAGTGCATTACCTGCGCTCATCTGTAGCACACTTTGTTGAAATTACTTAAAGCTTACGCAACGAGGAGGTACTCGTTGAGTGTGAAATTTGGATGGGAAGTATATTTTGATTTTAGGTATAATTTTTCAATCTCCGGAAATATTTAATGAATTGTTTAACGAAAAACTAATTTTGCTTTTACAGTAAGTACAACTTTATATTTATAACTCAATCTGATTACTTCTGTCTGATCCACGAATTATACGTATGTACATAATATACACACGAGTATGCAATAGTTTTATTATGAATCCTAATAAAGAAAGCGAAGTTTCTACGGCCGACCGGCCCGGCGACCGGCCGTGTAACGTACTTCAATATATGAATATCATTGTAATTCGAGAACCACTTTTCGATTTACATACGGTTTGCACTGCTACATTCTGGCAGATGGTTTCAGGCTATAAACCTGAACTATGATCAAAAAGGTAAAACCATAAACACGCGAAACGAAGCCGCGGGCAAAACTAGTATACAATAAACAGTTTTGAAATGAGCGATTACGACGCTCGAAGCAAGCTCAACAACACCGTCGTCGCAAATAACACCGTCACGCTTGTTATTATAATAATAAGAACTTTCCTACTCTTTCCGCTAAATGATTTCAATACATATTATTCAACGGGAATTCAATTACAAAACAAGTTACCGCGTCGGAAAAGCAATGCCGGAAGCGCGACATCTGACCTGCAGCGGATACCGATACCGCCAAGACAAATAGTAAGGGATGCCTGTATCCATGCATCTCCTTCAGAATTGATGTTTGTAATTACAGAAAGCGACAGTTTGATCTGATCACGATCTGATGGTCTATCTCAGATAGGGATTGAATTTCACGCCACAATGGGCTAAACCGCAAAAAGTATCTGAAAGGGGGAATGTCGAAGCAGAATTTAAGAACGCGGAGGGCAATATGCGGTTGGGCAGGACGAAGTCGCTCTCTAAAGAATTTAAGCATTTCACATTTATTTGCGATCACTGTCTCAGATGAATTTACTGTCAGAGGAGCGCCTAAAAGGAAGACATTATCATAATTTAAAACGTTTATGCCCAGGGTTATACTGCTCAGATTTTTGTCTAACTGTTTTCTGTCGCCAGGGACGTGGGAGAAAAACATAACTTCGCATTTTGTGAGGTTCAGCTTTAGGTCGATGAGCAGGAGCTTATTACTGTTAACTGAGTTAGGTCCATCACCTAAACTTAGCAGGGATTTGTAAGACTTGTGATCGCCTCGCCTGATACAAAACTAAAGCACGCAATCTCGACTTGTAATTGGGTGCATCATAGGACATTGTATTATAAAGTTCAAAGCGAAATATAAAGTAAAGCGAGTAAAGCGAAGTATAAAGCGAAAAGCAATATTACCGGCACACGTTCTCAGTTGATTGCAGAGTGGAATCCTGCTTCCTAAAGTCTGGAGCCAAGAAGTCAATACTCAGATGGGCCATCAAATTGTGCAGGAGGCGAAAGGAAAGTTCACAAAGACGAAATGACAAATACACGGTTATCTTGGTCACATTTCAAGGGTCCACTGGAAGAAGTCACTTATGTTTGTTGTTGTTATGGTTCTTCTGTATGTTTGTTAATGTTTTGGTGTAGGCAATAAAGAATTTATATCTATTTACATCATCATCATCAGTCAAGTATGCATCTCTGTCTGATGCAAGTAGAACGCATGCCGACCATATTTTGCTAACAAGGTTTTAAGAGCAGTCAACTCTGCAAAAACAACAAACAAAATGTGAAATTTAAAGTGTAGCTCACCTTAAACCTTTAAATTATTATTTTTTAAACACCTTTAATGACAGGAATATTTTTTGCAATACTGTCAAGAAACTTCGACCGAGTAAGTTATAAACCTTTTTCACACTGATAGAAGAGAGTTTAGGCTACAAAAATGCAGATGTTCACTATTGCCTACATAAGATGCATAGGTAGACTTATCCCTTACATATCCCTTATATCTTCCTTCGGATGGTTGCAGAGGCGTATGCAGTGAAATGTAACTAGGGCAATTCTTCTTTTTTCCTTGAGTGTGGGAATTGAAAATAAAAATTTTAAAGTAACCCATGAAACGATCATGTTCCATTTTTAGGATTCCGTAGCTAGTATGCTGGCTGGAACGCTTATATATTATTTCGAAGATCTCTTAGAAGCACTGCGGAATAAAGCAAATATATTTTTTGGATTATGTAGATGAATATAATTTATTTATTAATTATACGCCGATCATAGTTCAAACAGCTTCTGAAAGTAAATCCTAAACGTGATGAGATTGAATATATTAGCAACTTGTACGCTCGAGCATCCATCGCGCTCCTTCCGATCTCTTCTGACAGCCTACGTTTTAAATTAATTGGATTTGCAAATTAATTTCAATTTACATTTAATTAAACGGATGAAAATAATTTTCACATTTTGGTAATATTTCTATTAGAGACACTGACACACGATCTCTGGGGCCCGGGAGAGGTGCGGGCAGGCGAGACGGAGGCAAATTACTTGCGAGAGGAAGATTACAAGTTTGGCATCTTTGCGATACTGGTAGGTAATAATAATAGACCAATTTATTGTACAAATGTCTTTTGGAGTAAGTATAATTTTAAGCCGGTTTTATTATAAGTAACAAACAATATTAGGAACCATAACGAAATACGTAGACATTCCTTTATTGTATTACTTCCATAGGCCTTCAATGGCACACCTATATTGCCCCACCCGGCATTAGGCTAAATAAACTGAATCCACTTACTAAAGAAAGCTCTTCCCGAAACTATTAACGAGCACCTTTTTGGAGGGGCCCGCTGAATAAAATGTAACACGTCGACGAAATTTGCATCGCAGAGACTTCTCGCTGATTTCCCTACAAATGAATAGTCTGAAAGGATCCTTTTGCAATGTTGAATTTTATGGTTCGCCCTGGCGCGGCGCGGCGACGCGGCCGCGCGGAGGCCTCGCCTAGGGCGAAAGGTCCGAGGCGAGGCGAGGCGGAAAGGTCCTCGCCCATTGTAATAGCTGTCCACATTAGACGGCGCTCTTTTACGATGTCGGACCTTTTTGTACAATGTGGCGCGGGCCTGATTCAAATGTGTTTTTTTTTATTCAAATTGTTGTGTATGGAGGCGGCGCGGCGCGGGGCGAGGGGGACGCGCGTGACGGTAATGTGATGGGCATATCCCATCGCACGTCTCCTCTCTCCTCGCACATTCTTACATCCTTCGCTCTTTTTTGGCTTCCTTTGAACGTTGAATATAAATAGATCCGCGGTCCCCGGCCACTCGGCTGGCTATAAGTAACTTGTGCAATTTAAAGAACGATGAAATTCACGCGCGGCCCCCATCGTAATGGGCGGGGAGGCGAAAGGTGCTGAATTAATGAAATAATAATTAAAATTAACCGGGTCCTTATAGCTAAAAGGATAAGGAGTTAAAACAATAACTCTCGCCGTATCTCTGCGGGGAGCAGCCATTTAAATTTCAACGTCGTCTCTCACAAAAATGGCGACGGCGGCGGCGGCATCGCGTGCCGTCCGCTGTCGCGCCTCCGCCGCTTGAATAATGTTCGAATAACACCTTTTAATTGTGCCGGTCGGAACGCTTCGCCCTTCCGTCCGTTTGTCCGTCCATCCGTTTCGGTCTTTCGTCGGCGCCCCTGTCCGTCCGTCCATCTTTACGTCCTTCCGTACTTCCGTCCGTCTTTCCGTCTGTCCTTCTGTCAATTCCTCTCATAGCTTCAGGAGTCGAGGTGGAGTACTCTGCCGCGGTCGGTTGGCCATCACAGCTGTCTGTGTGTGCCGTGCCGCCATTAACGATTTCTCACAGTTCTTCTGTGTTTCGTAGTGAACCCCCTGAATAAATTTAAATAAGCCCAGGGCTTATTCTGAATATTGTTTTTTTTTTATGTGAAAATATCGACACATGTCGAAAGGTCGTCGGTCTGGAGTAATTTCATTAGCATGGAGCCGACGTTAATGAGATTCACCTCATTCACCTGTCAAAGTTACGCCTGTGAAATGTCTGAAAACTTTTTCTGTACACATGCAAGCGTGTTAGGTTTGAAGGTTTGATTTGTGTGTGTTGTGGATATGGTGATCGAGTTGGGATAACAATTTTGGCTTCACAAGCCTATTTCTTCGCCAACTAATATTCTTCTCGGCACGACACTTCTCTAGAGTCTAGACTACTCTAGATCAAACAAGAATATCTCAAAATCACGTGTAACTGTGTGTAACCGAAAATATTGAATTCGAGCCATCCTTACCATAAAGTAGTAACATAAAAAATTCTAGTGCCATAAAAAATATTTACGACATACGTAAATGTGGATTGATGAGGAAATTTGGCAACGGATGTGACGTCAGACAGAATCTCTGCGAGTACCGGGCCGGCCGCCCCGGCATGTGTAGCGACAACGATCTTTATTGCCGTGCGTGTACCGACCGCTCTGTTGCACGGAAATCGTTCACGAATATATGCACGCATGTTAATATTTTTTTAACAACTGCAGTGAGCCAATTTATACAATTCATAGTACATATGTTGAAATCGAGGTTGTACTCCTGTTACAACATAACTATTACATAACGAAATAGATATGTCGGACAAGAAGGGAGTCATATCCCTTAGTCGCCTTTTACGACATGCACGGGGAGAGATGTAGTGGGGCTATATTTTTAGGGTTTTATATACATACTAAAGCTTTTTACTAACCCTACGCCGTCTATCTGACTCTGTCTGTCCGTCCTGTCGTCCGAGAGCTGTATCTTTTGAACCCTAATATAATATGTTTTATTATTCCTAACCAATAATAAAACAAATGCAAAAAGTAAAAAATTAAGGGATTGCTTATGATAACATAAGCTGCGTTCTAGTTACGTGTTCTACGCTGTCGTGTTGTTATATATGTACTGCCACAATCGCGTCTTTTTAGCAGTAGATGATAGTAAAGGATGATGAAGTATTACATATTATATTGGAACCGATTTGTTAGAAACAACGAAATACCTATTTGCTGTAAATGCAGAAAACCTAGTTTTACAATACTTCTTTGAAATAAGTACTGTGTCCTCACCGTGGACGGAGTATTCTACAGGACACAGCCAGACAAACGCCGTTGCGCGCGCGTAACCACTGGCTCGAGGTCTCTCTCTCCGCACTGGTTCAAGCACAGCAGACCCTGTTTCAAGTATTCGCCAGAATATTGGAGTGCACAAGCCGGCCGCAGCGCAGGCGGCACCGGCACCTCTTGCGAATCTTTTTGCAGTAAATCAGAGCGGTTGGCTGCAGCGGGGAAGTTAAACGATCGTTACGTGCGCGGGCCTCTCCCGCCCCGCCGCCTCCGCCGCCCACAACGCCGCGCCGCTGAGAGATCTGTTGTCGACATCAACACCCGCTCAACACGATACTGGCGGCCTTCTCCTCCATACACGACCCCTGCTAGTCGGTATCGCTTCTGGATGAAATAAAAACTCTTTAGGAAGCACAATTTTAAGAAATAGAAGACAGTACGAGTACGTCGCCAGTGCGGAGCAACGCGGCGCGAAGAATAGATAGATATATATAGAGAGAGATAGATAGATAGATAGATAGATAGATAGATAGATAGATAGATAGATAGATAGATAGATAGATAGATAGATAGATAGATAGATAGATAGATAGATAGATAGATAGATAGATAGATAGATAGATAGATAGATAGATAGATAGATAGATAGATAGATAGATAGATAGATAGATAGATAGATAGATAGATAGATAGATAGATAGATAGATAGATAGATAGATAGATAGATAGATAGATAGATAGATAGATAGATAGATAGATAGATAGATAGATAGATAGATAGATAGATAGATAGATAGAAAATTCTTTATTGCTCCACAAATATTTCACAAGTATAACACAATGGGTGTAGGTATAGGTACATGAGGTGCAAAGGCGGACTTATCTCTTGAAGATATTTCTTACCGCCAACCTTTGGGTGTGTCAAATGTGTAAATAAAGGAATGTAGGTACTAGCAAAGATAAGATGTGAATTTTTTTTATTTAAGAATATAAGGATTTGTCAAAGCCTGAAAAATATAATTATATTTATATAAGAATGTTCGCGCGAAATAAATAATAGAGTTATAAAATTACATCACCCCGGGGGTAATAAAGCAGCGATTCTCGTATTTTTTTTTTGACGTAATAATTAGTTCGGTTATAGATTCGCGCAACGAATCTGATTAGCGGCGCGCCGGAACGTTTCCCTTCATACTGCACTCATAGCTAGCTATTTTACATTGCGCGGATACTCGTCTATGTATGTCCAGCAATTAAAACAGCTACGCGCGTCGGGATTGTCTGGTTCACGGGGCAGGCCGGGTAGGGTCGCCCAGATAAAAATGTGCGGCGTTAAGGGGCACATTTCTTATCCTGCAAAGCTTTAATTTATCAGCGCGTCGGTCGCAGCGCCCGGAGACGACGACGCGGAGGTGCCTGCGGTGCGGGGCGCGGCGGCAGATAACAAAGAGCCGCGCGGCCGCTAATCTCCTCGCCCGCATTATCCGCTTAATATTTCCGCTGCGAGCCTCATTCCTACACAACTTTGTGCATTTTAAACAGTTTCCCTTTTACCACCCTCTTGAGGTAGTTCCGAAGTCGCTTTACATAAGTTGGGCGGCTCTAAAAGCGCTTTGTCTGAGTTGGGCGGCGCGGAGGGCGGGCGGGAATCGGTAATGATGTTTTTGTAGCGAAGTGTCCGGCGGGGCCACCGCCGCCGCCGCCCTCGCCGCGCCGACCCGCCGACTACCGCTCGACGGAATGTGTACGAACACAAGTTCCACGCCGAAGTGTTTCCTATTAAATTAGACGCGTGAAACTTCATATGAGTTATTAATTATTTAGCAGGAGCGGCCGCCATACGAATAGAGTTGGCGTTTTCCGAAAATTTGTCGACCACTTTGCCAATTAAAAGGAGCCCGAGAGGTTCTCATAGGTAGGAAGTACCTCACATTCTGCCGCCCCCGCGCCGTCGCGCCGCCGCGCCGCCGCAGGTGCTCTGATTGGCCCTTTCCTTCCGTGCTGAGACGCTCATTAGCCGACACGAACGTTATTTGCTCGACTTGAGGTCGGATCTCGTTACCTGTCCGCTCGCACTACACTACTCAGCCCGAGTACTAACTACCCGCACCGCCGCGCCGCCGCCGACCTCACGTTTCGCTGTCCACTTTCTAGAGACCGATTATTAGACCGAGCTCCCGAGGCCTGCCAGCTGGGCCGGGGGCGCGGGGGAGGCGCACCGCCGCGCTCGCTACCCACCAGCCAAATGTTATTTTTCCGAGTCTATCTGGGTCGACCATTCCGCGCGCTCGCGAACAAATCGTTTAGTTCGACGGCTATTTGGAATATTTCCAAACAACCGAGTGTCGCCTCGCCCCCGCCCCTCGCACCCCGCTGTGCATTCGCGCTATCCTGTTCGGCCCCGCATCACCCTAATTTCCGCCTTGGGCCTCAATTATTCGGGCACAACCTCGACCCCCAAACTGTGCAGCGGAAAGCTCAGTGCGATTCGTTAGGCGCACGCCCCTAGGAGCGTTATTTTTTCGTCGAAAGCGTGTCCATTAAGTGTCACAATAACTGTCTGGTCCCATTAGTCCGGCACTAATTGCGCCGAAACAGGCTCAGTACAAGTCTCTCTGCGACCTTCCATCTCGGCCCCGCGCGTCGCCCCTCCCCGCCGCAGCGCCTGAAGCCGGCGCATACTTTTGGCTTGGTTTGGTAGTTAAAATGTAACTTTCCCCATTTACGAGTAGTGGCATGTCTGGAAACGTACATACAGAACACATCTCTGTGTGAGTACTCGCTACATTTTGTTAACACCGAAAGCTTACGATTCGTTCACCTTGACAAATCCTTTGACGATTTAATTCAATGTGCTTTCCTCCTTTGACGATTTAATCCAGCGTGCTTTTTCCGTTTGAGGCCACAACGGACGGTCTTTGTTATTTTAATATATTATTCTATAAAGAGTGTTGTTTAAAAAAATACACAGACCTTTTTCGCTTTCCCCTCGCGTAAGTATTCCCTTTTCCTTTCCTTCGTCGCTAACTTTCAGAGTCAACATTTGCGGGGCCAAGTGGCGGCGGGGAGGGCGCGGCGCGCTTTACTCTTCCAACTCTTGAACTTCTTTCCAATTAAAAAGTAAAAGAAGGTTTTACTCAAATTGCTTGTGGTATAGCACGCGGAGAAACGTATGCATATCTAGGTTCATTTCGTTTGGGCTAAGACTGAACCGATGAATATAGATGAATACGTCCCGACGACGACGGTTCAGTGAGGAATGATCCTGTCTGTATAGCGAAGTATATATGTGTGGGGGCGGGGCGGGACGACACAAATCTCTGTCTCCGCACTTCTGCGCCACTCCCTATCCCTTATTGCCGTCTTATCTTCTCGTTACTTGCTCTTGTGGATTTTTTTTTCTAAATCCGATGTAATTAATTGTAATCGCCCGCGCCTCTCATCCGGGACTGGAGACGGAAAGTGTATAGTCGGTTTCTATTGTGCCTATCTTCCTTTATCTTTATCTTCTTTTCCTTATCTTTATTAGCATCGTTTGTATTGTGTCTAGATGTTCTTTCGTATGTGGCGTAAAATGATTTTTTTCGAGATGAATGAAAATGAAAATAGTTTCTTGTGTGAGTGCGTGAGTGTCGTTCGCCAGTGAAATATTTTCGTTTCAAATTAACTAATTAAAACTTAGCCTTACAATAGCGAAGTCCTCAGTTCGGCCTCATTCGTACGACTGCCTCCCGCCCGCCTAGTCGGATCGTTGCGACTTGCGAGCACAATGGCCGCCGCTCGCTGTGCTAACAGGCCCTTAACGTGTCTAAAGAACAAACCCCTCGGCCTCCTTCCGCCTCCCTCGAGACCACTTAACAATCTTTTAAGAGGCTCACGTCGTTATCGCGCGGCCGCCGACACACGTGCCCGCGCGAGCCTACCCGACTCTATTCCACTCCGATTCGAGTGAAATGTCCGCGCTAAAGAGGCATTGAAACGAACTTGCAGCACGTGCGGAATACCTGCCCAACGAACGAGATCGTTCAGACCTGTAAGCGTTTCCGTTTTGTAAGCCACGTGTGTATACATGAACAATTTGCGAGGCATACATACACTTTAGAATTTAAACTTTCAGCACGTTGCGCGTTGGTGCAGCCAGGATGCGCGCTGAGGCCGTGTGCTCCGCGTGAATAAGAGAAAGTACAAGGGAATCCTTGACCTTTTAATACTTAAAAACCATAAACCAGAATACTTTACTTAAGTAACACAGGACAGCCGTGCTACCAGCATGAAACCACAAACCAGAATACGTTACTGAAGTAACACAGGACAACCGTGCTACCAGCATGAAACCATAAACCAGAATACTTTACTTAAGTAACACAGGACAGCCGTGTTACCAGCATGAAACCATAAACCAGAATACTTTACTTAAGTAACACAGGACAGCCGTGCTACCAGCATGAAACCATAAACCAGAATACTTTACTTAAGTAACACAGGACAGCCGTGCTACCAGCATGAAACCATAAACCAGAATACTTTACTTAAGTAACACAGGACAGCCGTGCTACCAGCATGAAACCATAAACCAGAATACTTTACTTAAGTAACACAGGACAGCCGTGCTACCAGCATAGGCCTCATATCTCACTCCGATCCGATTTTCAGTAATTAATGTAAAGATAATCGAGAAACTTTCTCGTCGATGCAGATTAACATTATAGCGAACTCGGCGCTCGCTCCGAGATCGCGATGAGCTGGCTGAATTTCTCCGTTACGATTTGGGAAAGCTTAATATTTTAAAGTAAATTAGTCGCTGAAATGTGGTAAATTTATTCACGCAATAAATTAAACGCTTAGTACTTTTGATAGCTACTGTAGCAGATGAACCTGTGGCTACGCGTAGGACGTAAAGCGTAGGATACATACCTACCCATCTATATATGAAGATATGTACTTTTAATTGTTATAACATTCTGTGTGCAATTTTTGTAATTTGCCCAGGATTATCTTGAAAATTACTTCTGGCATGCAACGTACATTATTTATTAGTCAATATTCGTGGGGTGAGGCCACCAGGATCCCCTAGAAGGATCCCCCAGGGGATCCTGGTGAACTCATCGGTTCATCAGGATCCCCCAAACCCGAATATGCAATGTTAAGGCTCATTCACATAGTGCTAAAATATAACATACATATAAGTATATATGTCGCAGTATTATCATAAGATTAGTAAAATTATGATTTTACTAATTGTGGTTAGTAAGATTGTATTTGTGAGGAGCGCGCGGGGCGGGCGGGAGATGAGCTTGCAGTGATTGGCCGATATCGCGTGGAGGGAGCCATGTCGTCCCCCCTTCCCTCCCATTCTCCCGCGCACACCGGACACGTGCGATCGCCGTCAGTCTCTTCGTTTTGCGGAAATAAACAGTATTGCTTTACGTTTGGTGATAGCGTGCGTACCAAACATACAGTAATGTTTCTAAGTATTATGTAATACATATTTTGACACATTTTAACTTAGTTATTTTTTATTTATTAACTGGGTCTGGGTCCGTGCTCCACCTAGGTTCTCCACCTGGGTGAAGCATGGGATACTTACAATGTATA
Organism: Nematopogon swammerdamellus; assembly: GCA_946902875.1. Classification (NCBI taxonomy): domain Eukaryota; kingdom Metazoa; phylum Arthropoda; class Insecta; order Lepidoptera; family Adelidae; genus Nematopogon; species Nematopogon swammerdamellus. The sequence continues at coordinate 24,284,283 of OX336333.1, read as the reverse complement.
TGCTATGGCCATGCTCAAACTACCATTAAGTACAGTCGTGTGCAAGAGTGGAATTTAGTGGGTCCACGGGGAAAACTATAAATCAAACACTGATTTCTAAGAGAGGTAATAATATTATACTTAACATATTTCATGTGACATAAATATTATGCGCCCTTCACCGTTCTCTTTCATCGTCAATAAAAAAATCATAATAAACTGGGAACGGTTCTAATGTACCAGGGCAGCAGAAATTGAAAGGAGGTTTCCATAATTTTATATAAGTTAATCGATATTATTATTATAATAGCGATTAACCATTGACTTTTAGGTTATTTCTATGCGATTAACATATATAAAATTATGGAAACCTCCTTTCAATTTCTGCTGCCCTGGTACTTTGGTGACTTCATGTTTGTTAATGTTTCTTAATCCTGGCCTATATATATAATATATTGTGAATATTTATGTTGTAAATAATAAAATAAAAAAGTAAAAAAAGTGTTGTCAATAATAAAGTAAATAGTAAATAATATTATGAATATTTATGTTGTAAATATTGTATACTAGATACTTGATGATGACAGAAATGGTATGTAGCTAACGGCAAATAAAAAAAAAACCTCTAAGATCGAAACAATGAGATAGTATATGGATAGCATACATTATGCTCAGAGAAAATAAAAAAGGTTCTTATTTTCTCTGAGACATTACGTATTTATAAAAATATTCAATGTGAAAGCGACTTAACTTACTTTTACCTATAGGGGATCCTGGTGAACCGATGAGTTCACCAGGATCCCCTGGGGGATCCTTCTAGGGGATCCTGGTGGCCTCACCCATATTCGTGTAGTAGATCATTTGCAATAATTACAACAAATATGTGTATTATGGTAATTTATAAATAGTGGGGCTATTCTTCTTAAGTACCGGCCCCACACGGCATCTCTCCCCATGTATGTCGTAAAAAGCGTATGTCGACTAAGGGATAAGGACAACATGCCGTGCTTAAGGGCGACAGGATCGCCACCTCTCACCTTGGCACGGTACTTCCACCGAGTCATGCAGCAGGTGGGCCTTCGTGCCTTACTTGCTGCTTGATCGATTGAATCTTGTTCGAATACTTTGCGAAACGTGGTGGTCGGTGTTGTGCTCTAATTTATCAGAGTTCTTGCAGCACAACATCGATTACTCTGCTTATCCCGATTGTCGGGATTCAGCGTGTGTGATATGTATGTTTATAAATAGTGCTATGTTATGACGTACGTAAATGATTGTTGCATATATTCGTAACGTGTAAGTGCTAAAAGTTATTTTATTTGTTCCAGGTAAACGGTTCAGTAAACGCAGAGCATTCTCATAAGCTCGACTTTGGCCGCGGCTTACGGAGCGAACTTGAAACTTCGCTCAATCTTCATTTATACGTTGCCGCTCCCCTGCGGCTCGGAGCGATCATTCCTTCCACGTGTATTAGATCTGAAGGATCCGTGGACAGGTAGTTTACGAATTAATAAATAATGAACCATACATATCCAGTTCTACTGGGAAAGCTTCTCAGAGAACACACAGATGTAGAATTTAATGGAGTGAGTATAAAAGTATTTTATTTTATAAAACTGGCACGGTGGCTGTGCTCATTTGTTCACGGGACATTCAGACACGGCCAGCAACACCACTTCTCGTGGAACCACGCTCAGCCAAATGCCATGCCAACGATAAGGCGGACAAAACATATTTCGTTCAATTTATTGGCACGCTTTACGATGACCCAGCTTGTAGGCACTAGAGAACAGCCTTAAAAGGAAGATCTTTCCATATTTTCGCCACACGCCATAGGAACGATTTCGGGATCACTATGTCCCTCCTACCGCGCCTAGTACGTAACATCGAGCCTCGAGTGCAGTTACAATGCGACCGCGATTGCCTCCCTGTAATCGCTTCAAGCGAACAATTGCTTCGCTACTCGAAAAACATTTAATGTTTGGTTAAATCGACAACTTCAGTCCTATGGTTTGATTGATCTGGTGAAATCAATTTCTGAAACCGTCATTTAGTTCGGCGTGGTTCGGAAACTCCTCGTCTCAACATCAGAGCGGATAGCAACACAATGCCACACAATCAAAGTCAAAGTCAAAATCGTTTATTTCCCGTTGAGTGGGTTTATACAATTTTATATAAATAAAATTGTTCAACTATGGGACACGTCAAAGATTTTAAAAATTGTATAAAATAATCCAAAATTAAAATATAATTACAATAATAAAATAAAAGCAATATCGCACATAATTAATTAGTGGTAGATTCCAAATTTACACATCTTCAATAGAACAAAGTCAAATTCTCAATCACGTCAGCCTTCCTTGACCAGCCTGTGATGACGCGACCAAAGTGCTCCTTTTCCCTTGCATACATTAAGATAATATTAACCAATCTTTATATACCGTATATATGAGATATCCGTCACTGGATACTGGCAGTAATAAACGAATTTCCTATTCGTTTGGTTGCCACTATTTCGAGCACTATTTAAAAAAATAAGAAGAAGAAGATTTTATCTTGTATGAGCACGTGAAAATAGAAAGAAAGAAACTTATCCCTAATTGATACTAGGTTAACCTGTTGTTGAATCAGGTATAACATGGCGGCAGCGAAAATGGCAGAAAGCGCGATGCTGCAATGACTGCTCTCGACCTAGTCCCCGCGCCGCGGAGACTAGCTCCCTGACACACGGCGGAGGTGCCGGCGGCAAAACGAAGACGATCCTACACAATTTTCCGCTCCATCGACGCCAATCGCTCCTTGCAGTCTCGCTGGAGCTCGTTGAGCGCTCAGATTGAACCGTTTATTCTGGAGTGTTTTCCGTCCGGGGGCTTAGTGCTTGGCTTGCCAGTAACCGGACATCTGAATTCTCGATATTTTCACATTTTTATTTATTTATTATAGAATCAACATCTTTACAGTTTCCATCAATTAAGTAGTAAAACTTGTACAATATTAAAGACAATAACAGATTCAAGTAATATTGATATATGTATGGTATAAACGGAGAACATTTGAGTTGCATTGCAAGAAAGATAAATAATTTTAATGCTAGATTGGTGGTGAAAAATTCTGGTATTCTGTGGTATTCTGCTCTAAGCAATGCGTAGATATCTCATAGATTAAGCAAGTCCACAATTCACTTCATTTAGGTAAAAAACGCATTTAGATATTTGGATTTATATTAAACCAGTGTTAAAGCTAAAGTTAAAGTTACATACTCCACGTAGATGTCCCAAACTAGTCTTATCAGTTTAGAATACGGCCATAATTTTAAAATGAAAGCTTTGCCATAGTGCGTGTAATCTGGCTTTAAATCTTAGAAATGTTGCAAGAAAATGTAGAGACAGTCCCCGCGAGAAGATCGGCCAAAGATAAACTGTAGGGGTAAGCTTAATGTAAGTGAATAAAAACGGACGCCGCGAGAAGTTTACAGAAAACTGTCGGCCGGCGCCGCGTCCGAGTCGCGTCCGAGTCGTAATCTCGAGTGGACTTCGCAGTGGACCCTGAAGTCGATACTATAGGTTGACGTTTAAGTCAGCCACTGACAAATACGCAAATTTTGATAATTAGCAGTTTTTGTAATAAATCAACTTTATTGGATACTGAACTGCTGGTCAGAGGAGTCATTGTGCGTGAATGGAACTTCCAAAAGCTGACATCCATATGTGTATCGATTTCGGATGATAGCCAAAATTACAAAATTCGGACGAATTCGGGTGGCTCAAAAGACTGATACTCTCGGAACAGAGACGGAAAAAGGGAAATGCGATTTCACACGGTTTGAGACCCGCGACAGCACCTCACGAGCTCTCCGAATACCTACTCTATGTTGTCATCGCGTAAAAATATTAGCTGAGTTAGTTAGTCGTCGTAATGAATTAGTGATCAGTCAACTTGCCGACCCTCACTCAGCGTGTGACGTCGACCCAGCGTGCGGTCGGCTTAGAGGCGGCGAAGGGCCCACTCGCCTCCTTAATTAAAGCCACCTCCGAAGCGACTGATAATTAGACAAACTAAAGGAGCGGCTACGTAGGCGTGGGAGTGAAGGGTGGGGAAAAGTTCGCGGGAGCTGTTTGTGTTGAACTCGAGTCGACGGACAGCGACCCTCCGACCCGGCTGCGCCGCCGCCGCCACCGCCACCGGGCGCGCTCGGCCTGGCTCCGGCGCGGCGCGCGGCGTTCCGGAATTCCCGGAGATGCCGCCCTCATTGCAGTTCGTTACTTGGCAATGCGGACTATGCTATGCGTACATTTTAGCAAGAATGCACACAGAGAGTTACTTTACACTGCTGTTGCACTAAAGAATTTTTTTTATGTTCGACCTTGGACATAAAAAGATTGAACATTAAATATCGGAAGTATGACTGAAACCATATCGGAAGTATGGCTCTTATACCAGTGCTTACTCCATCTTTGGGTACTTGGATATCTTCATGTTACAGTTGTCCACCGAATCCATTGCTCTTAAGCTCCGTGTCGCTGCGCACAGCGTGCGTGGCAGGCAATGCTCGTATCGGATATTGTTTATTGTATAATTTCATCCAACGCTTGGATATGTCGAAAATTCCGCCAGTTCTAAATTCAATGCGAAGAAGAACTGACAAACAAACTTCGCAAGTCACAATGTTTTGTTAGTACCTTCCTATCGAACGAGCGCGCCTTTTCTCGCGAAATAGCGCATAGTGCGTGCAGCATGCCATGTGAGAAGACTGTAACGGCTGAAGGACTAGTCTCGTGGGATTATCGTGGGGCAGAAGCGGCAACGGCGCCGCCACATTGTGTCTATATCGCTCACCATGTCGTGAGGAAACTCTGCCAACCTTCTATCATGTGTGTTACAACGACTTTAGCAGACTTTCTTTATATTTGCCGAAAATTGCTCACTCTACCCTATCTACCATACTATCTACTACTAGTACTCTACACCGTAATTATAATACGTCATAAGTCACGGACCTACCCTTTACTGGTTATTTCACTCTAATTGTCGAACCGAATTCCCCGCCATAATAACTGTAATTAAAATCTGTTAACGCGTATAACTTTACACAAATTACGCGTCGGAGCCAAAAGACGAGCCGCCCGCGCGCCCGCTGCGGCGGCGGAAAATATTCAAGATGCTCCCCTAAGTGGGACCCATTAAAATTTGCGTGGCCTCAATATTGGCGACTTCGATCGGCGGCGGAGGGCTCGAGGGGGGGCGGGGGGGGGGGCGAGGGGGCGTGTGGAGCGGGTGGGCCGGCAACGCGGAGAGGGGTAATTAACGACGCACCGGGGGTTGGGGGTGGAGGCGGGGAAGGTGAACTGTCACTTACATCCGTCGCCTCACCGTCTCGCACCCGCCACCTCAGCACCACGCCGCCCGCCGCCCGCCAGGGATCATCCGCGTACTGAGATTGTTGGCGACTTACTTCTTGTCTTTAATGTACTCGTAAGCACTTAGACTTGAATGCAGATTCGATCATTAAAAAAAATCCGTTTTCGTGGGCAGCAGGCATCTTACTTACTCCGTTTTCGCCATGTCCGGTTATGTCATGTCCAACATTTATTTGTCGGATAGTGATAATTCTCATACATTTGACAAGAGGTACGGGCAGCTACATTAGAAAGATTAAAAAAGAAAGAAAAATGATTTATTCGTCACACATATTTTACAAAACAAATACAAACTGTTTATAACCTATAAGCATGCATGGTGACGAAAAAGGAGCCCGCGCAGCTGATTCACTATTCAAGATAGCGAAGCTTTTTTTTTATGGAACCTGACACGGTTGGCCACATCACCTACAACATCCGTGATGTCAACCTAACACTGGGTGAACTAGGTGTCATGTCAGTGCTTCCCTTTATTTCAGGGGCCCCTCTTATTATTATTGTCGGAATGATAAACGCCAGAATACGGTTTACCCAGTTTATTGACAATGGGGGCGTCAGCTACCGGGTACGATTTTCAAAACCATGTCAAATCAAACTATAGCTGTCTACCTCTTCAATCACGTCTACGGTCTACCTACATTATAACAAAAATTAAAATTCATGAAATATGTTATGGACTGACGTCACGGATGTTGTAGGAGATGTAACCAACCGTGTCAGCTTCCATAAAACATGTCTTTTATTGTATTTTGAAAAAAAAATCGAGGGAGTCTGCATGTACACATGCAGCCGTCAAACTTAGTTCGTGAATTTGATGTTTGCGCAGTTTAAAACAATTTTGTCGTAAGAAAAATTTTCAACTTTGGTAGCCCATATTGCCCCACCTAGGCTTCATACAAGGTTTTGTTTGAAGTATCGAATAAAGTTAAAACCTTTGTCTGTTCGTTAGAGTTTGCCTCGATTATGCAGCGTTAACGCTCGCGTTAACGACTATAGCGCGAGAGGTGTTTGAAGTTTGCGTGTTTTCGAATTTTTCAAAACATGCCAACTTGAAGGGCTGATTTGGGCCAGAAGGGATGGAATGACAAAATAAAAATGTATTCCGTATTTGAAGTCGTCATATGGATCTTTCATCCGACATATTTAGAAGTCTTGTTGCTGAGTACTAAGCGTCGCAATGTACAAAAAAAGTCTTAATTTTTTTTAGTCCCCCTTACCCGGGCCCAAAGACGTTTCATCAAATTCACGTCAAAAAAAGAAGTATGTTGCCGCTGTGTTTTTATTTACAACTGAAATGTTTGGAACTGGGCCATAGACCTGGTTCCAACCCTAATCTCATCAACCACCCCTAGGCCGATCTATCATATTCGACGCGATTAAACCCGCCACCGTCGTTAGTATGTACACGATTGAAAGTGTCTCTGTCAGCGCTATTCGTATTTTGTAAGCGCTGAATTGCTGTTTCCGTGATCGATCACGCAATATTCGTGCAGCGGGACCGCAGAACCTTGCGGCTGCTTCCCTCTGCGTTGTCGCTGTCGGGTTATGAATGACAGGAGGCGTCCATTCCACGTGATCGAATAACGCCAAAGCATTTTTGTGTATGGAAAACTCCTCGCCTAAGGCCTTTTATTGTTTATTCCTTAATGCAATATTGGATATGTCGAAAATTCCACCAGTTCTATTTCAATGCGATGAAAAACTGACAAGAGGCCCAGCGGTTGAAGCTTTAAAAAGGAATCCAAGGTTACATTAATTAATAATAAAAAAAAATCGTTCGCTAGTGTATTCCTCATCCTAATTCGATTTAATGAGATCTTACAGAAACGTTCAGTCCTTTTTTATCAGTTTTCATTGTACTCCTTCTCAAAGGAAGAAAATAACAGGAAGATTCTTGTTAAGAAATGTTATTGTTTGCATCTATCTGTAAAAAGGAAAAGCCTCTGTAGCTCAGTGGTGCATTCGGTCGACTGTCGATTGTGATCATAAGCACACTTGGGCGCGGTCAGTACTTGGATGATCGTGGTTCGGATTCGACATAAAACTATAGGTCCCTTCCCTTCTTAACTTACTAGATGGTAGGGTTTAACCCACCCGTGTTGGTTACCACCGCACTGAAGTCGGTCGAATAGAATAGAATAGAAACTCTTTATTGCACACAATGGAAAGAAGAACAGTACACGATACACGAGTAGAACAAACCAATACAGAAGTGCGCAAAGGCGGACTTATCACTTCAAGTGATTTCTTCTAGTCAACCTTTCGTCGAAACGGCTATGTAAATAGTTCGTGTTTTCCGTCCAGTTCAATGTAGCCGGCACGATCGAAGGGAAGCACTGACATGGGATCTAGTTCACCATGGTGTTATGGGCTGACATCGCGGATGTTGTAGGTGATTTAGCCTACCAAGTTCGTTTCCATAAAAAAAACTGTTTCCGATCAGAACAACAACTGGCATTTTCGTGCTAGCCAAGTTAGTAAATGACCTAACTAAAACTTATCAATTGTTTTTTTTTTATATATGTTTTCATACGAGAAATGAAAGCATTGTAAGGTATATTGATGTTCATTCAAGTTAGAAGCGCTTTCCCACTAAATTATTCTCCCCCATTTTTCCCTGAGACATGTCAAAAATGGCATTGTGAGACAATATTTTGCGACCATTTTCCAGTTCTCTGTCAGCCTGTCTCGATGCCTCTCACACATGGTCGAAATCGGCAGCCCCCCCAATACGCCACGCCTGCATCCCCCCGCCCGCTCCCGCAAAAGCCAGCCCGCATAATTGATCACCCACCGATCGCATTAATTGCCTTATCAATTTGGCCTGCTCTGTATCGCGACGGCGGCTGAAGCCCCGCAGCAGACGACCCGAAATAATCACCATACAATGATGCTTTGATTGCTCGCTGTTTAGAGATCAATGAATTTGTATGAGCGCCTAGAAATTTGCTCGCATCGATGATTTTAACCGACTTCAAAATAAGGAGGTGGTTCTCAAATCGTCGTATTTTTTTTTATGTATGTTCAGCGATAATTCTCTACCACGTGTACCGATTTCGATGATTCTTTTTTTATTAGAAGGCAGGTACCCTCGTAGGTACGCCCTGTACCATATGGGTGGTCCCATATAAATTTGGTGAAGTTCTGATGATAGGAGGATCTATGAGAAAATAATGAAACTCTAATATTTGCATAAGGATGTACATGACAAATGGGCGAATGATTCTATACCACGCCAACCGATTTCTATGATTATTTTTATGTTGGAAAGGAGGTACTTTAGGGATTGGAGTCGGTTTTCAACTAAAAATAGTTAATTTATTACTGAAATCTGTTATGGATGGCTACCTCCGCGTCGCCTGCTAGGCTCTGGATGTCAGTCACATGATGTTACACAATGATTATGCTGGAATTTTCCTAAGTAAATAAGTAAGGCTCTCTTTGTGTTTGTGTCAGCAACACTGAATTGGACGGAAAACAGATAGGCATATACATATGCATTCCGACCGAACTGCATTCAGTGCGACCCGCAACCACCTGTGACGACGACGAAACGGTAGCAATTCGGGCGGATTTTTTATGATAACTGACAGGGATAGCTACATCATCTACAACACCCGTGATGTCAAGCCATAACATCTTGGTGAACTAGGTTCCATGTCAGTACTTACTTTTGGACGTGCCGGTTACACTGAACTGCACGGAAAACACGAATTATTATTCGCTATATACCCGCTTTGAGCGACCTTTCAGTGCGATGGTGGTTTCAACCCGGACGGCGTTAAACCCTACCGCCTAGTAAGTAAGAAGGGAAGGGACCTACAGTTTTACGTGGAATCCGAACTACGGTCGGCCTCAACACTCGAACGGTCACCCATCCAAGTTCTGACCGCGCACGGTGGTCGTTCAATCGCACCACTAACCTACCGAGGCTGACACCCTACCACCAAGTAGGGTAAGAGACCTACAGTTTTACAATATACAATCCGATCTATGAATACCGACCTGGGTTCATTACGGAAATGCATTTTAGTCTGTTCACCGAGTCGACCTAGTATGCCGCTCTCTCTGTCCCACATTGGCATACAAATGATAAGGACGAAAAATAGAACGCCTCGCCCACGGGCGCATGCATGTACGTGATTGGATGCATGCGGGCTATGCATCCAATCACGTGCAAGGCCACATTTCCAGTACTAGGTCGATTCGATGAACAGACCATAGATGATTTTGTAATACTAAAATGTATTGTTTTCTAATTTGGTACGTTTGCTCTATTTGCTAATATAATATTTATACATAATGCCTCATAAGAATAGCATGATAAACCTCTTTCAATAAAAACGGAAAAGGTAAAGGACAAACCAAACATATCCTCTCGTTGAAACGAGATCACCCAGTACGCACGAGCTCACCGAGTTGTAAATCAAACGATCCTTTTCGACCCCCAAAGTGAAAATACGTAGCAACTCAATAAATAACGTTCGCAATATACGTAAAAGTTGTAACGTTAATAAAATAAGTTATCGCACGCGAAGTTGTAAGTCGGTACCCGCCCTGCGCATCCCGCCCGCCCAGCACGGGCGGCTACGACCACGGAATAATGAACACGCACTATATAAGGTCTTTCAAAATTAGTTCATAGTACGCTAAGGGGGGTTCTGTATCATATAGGGAGTAAAACCTATATAATTTTTTTTGGTCCTTGGGCTTTGTGTTTTATGTAAAATATTTTTTTATGTATTTAAATTAAAAAAAAGGTGGTTGATTTTTATAGCCTAATCGATTCAGTTTCATAACAGTAACAAAATAGTCTTCATTAACATTATGATGTAACACTTGTGTTGGTAAAAAAAATTAAATTCTTTCTATTCCATACTAATAAAACTAAAATTGTGGTTTTTCACAATTTCTGAAAGAAAGATGTTTATGTGTCGAAAGACTTTGAAAAGTTTAAGAAAATTTTTTTTTACATTTTACATTTAAAAAAATGGTATAGAGCCGAACCGTGTTATTGTTTGTAATTTCTTTCGACCTTGGCGTTCACACTCATAACTACTCATAAGTCATATTCGAACACTTAACCGCACATATTATCTAGTACTCGAAGAAATTAATTGGCAATTATATTAAAACCCATAACCAATTCACAATCTCTTTTCCTGAAATTACTTACTGGCCTTGAAAACGTACGAAGTACCTATCTTGTCGGTTCTTCGTGTAATCGAACCGGATAGAACAAATTGTGACAAGTTCGAGCGCAGTCTAACTGCCATATGAATGATCAATAAACAATACAATACAATACAATACGACGACTTAACCTAACCTAACCTAACCTAACCCCATATTGCATTTTCCAATCTGGTTTTATCGAGGTGGCAGTAAGATCAAAGTGGCCCAGGTAGGCAGGACAGAACACTTCTAACGGCGGCGGAGTGCGTGCATACCGATTCTCTGTTCCGTGGTGTCGGCGAAGGGCGGGACGTAAAAGGAGCTCTGCTACTCTGTAGTCGCTGCACTTCTCGGTCGGCGGAGATGGGGGCGGCGGAGGCGGAGCGGAGGCGCGGTCCGCCTCCATACAATTAGATTAAACCATGTCGTAAGGCGACCATAAATCATGCTCTAGGCGCGACCGCTTTGTCGTTCTCTTACTCCCGTCCGTTCTATACGTACTCGTACTACACACCACTCCACTTTACTCGCTTTACATACTGACATCCCTGGCAATATTAAAAACCGGCAACGGAGTGTATTGCCGCAAGACGATAGCGCGGAAGTTGGCAGGGTCGGATGATATTGCCTTGTTTATGTTAGCTAAACTTGGGCTATTTGAATTTTTCCAATATGGCGCAACTTCCGGCGTTACAGCGCGCGCTGGTCCTTCGAGCCGGATACCCCAACTCTATATAGTCCCCTCCACCACCACACACAAACTAACATCGTGCCATCACATAACATAGCATTTATTATTATTTAACTTTTGCCAAGTTTTTCCATATCTTTTGTGGATTAAGGACTATTATCAGTTTAGTTTTTATTTTCGGTATAGCGCATATCACTCCGACTCCGAACGAACAGATGGGACCTGGGTCCACAGGGGTTAATCCAGAATCGTAAATAACAAGCTAACTGGGATCGGTGCTGGCGGACAATGTGGAGCGACTACAAAGTAGCCGTTCTATGAATGCCCAAATATTGTCTTATTTTCTCGTCTCACGCACGAGTACTTTATGTTGTACGAGTACACGTAACATGTAACATGGAAACATTGTATCGTATCTGAACTACGCGCTCATTTATAATAAATCATTTTTCTTATTACGGTCGCTATTATTTCTCGAACCTGTAGATTTATTCGCATTTATAAATTTATAGCGAGCTCGCTAATCTAGCCCTCCCTCGCTCTCGTCCCTCCGCCGCCGCCGCCGCCGCCGCCGCCGCCGCCTCCTAGAACATTACGAGGAGCGACTTAATGCCCTCTTATTTATTACTAGCTGAGCCCGCAGCTCCGCTCGCGTAAAATTCGTATTCCAAAGAAGAATGTAAGTAACTAAGGGCGAGGCCGAAGGCCGAGCTGCGGTCAGGTAATCGATAAACCTTCTTAAAGAAAGTAACTATCTAAGGGCGAGGTCGAAGGCCGAGCTGCTTTCAGGTAAACGATAAATCTTTCTCAAATAAAGGAAGTAAGTAAGGGCGAGGCCGAAGGCCGAGCTGCGTTCAGGAAGACGATAAACCTTCTGGAAGAAAGGAAGGAACTAAGTGCGAGGCCGAAGGCCGAGCTGCGTTCAGGTAAACCAAAAACCCTCTTCCGCCTTCGGGCCTCGCCCTTAAAGACTTCCTTTCTTCGATAGAATATAATATCGTTTACTCAATCTATTTATTTGATAAAAATAAAAAAGTAATATTAATAACTAAAGAATTAAACCTACCTAACAAACATTAAAATAACTATCAAAACGGGAATTTTCAAATGTTCTTAGAGCACTTGCGGCATTACCCCGCTGGATGGCTAGGCTTACCCTTTGAATGAAGTACATAAGCCCTTGATGGCGGGACACCAGTTGCGTCAACCAGCTCAAGCCTCTTTTGGCTTCACTGCTCCACGGACCGAGGGTTTCAACCGCAAACGCAACAAATTCGAAATCGTGAATTATATTTCTATATTTGCTGCGTTTGAGGCTCTCCGCCCCAGCCTCGGCCGCGCCAGCCGCTCTTGAAGATGTCCTAACGTGACTTGGAGCCAATGTGAGAACAAAAGCGGCGTCCCACATCAAAGAACTACCCTTAGTCCATGGTACTAAGGTGATAGCATCGGGCCTCTTGCCATCCAGCCGGGAATAACCGCGAGGTTCTAGGATGCACGGTATATTTGCCGTTAGAAGCGTGGACTTTATAATAAAATTTAAATTAAATTAACTCAATCTTAATATTAATTAACTTTATTCGAGATGGTTTAGCTTCTTCCTGAACGCAGCTCGGCCTTCGGCCTCGCCCTTAGTTACTTGCTTTCTTCGAGATGGTTTATCATTTGTCAGAACGTAGCTCGGCCTTCGGCCTCGCCTTAGTTGCTTACTTTCTTCAAGATGATTTAGCTTCTTCCTGAACGCAGCTCGGCCTTCGGCCTCGCCCTTAGTTACTTGCTTTCTTCGAGATGGTTTTTCAATTATCCGAACGTAGCTCGGCCTTCGGCCTCGCCTTAGTTTACTTTCTTCAAGATGGTTTAGCTTCTTCCTGAACGCAGCTCGGCCTGCGGCCTCGCCCATAGTTACTTACTTTCTTCGAGAAGGTTTATGGTCTTCCAGAATAGAGCTCGGCCTTCGGCCTCGCCCTTAGTTACTTACTTTCTTCAAGAATGTTTTTCTTCTTCCTGAACTCAGCTCCGCCTTCCGCCTCGCCCTTAGTTACTTTCATCGAGAAAGAATATCGTTTACGTGAGCGCAGATCCGCCTTCGGGCCCGCCTTTAGTTACTTACTTTTTTTTTAAATACGAATTTCACGCGAGCGAAGCCGCGGGCAACAGATATATAAATTTTATTGCACCAATGACAGCGACATAACTTCGACTTTCAATTATTATTTTTATTTATCAAACAATTTGTCACCGGCCAGCTCACGTCGAGATGACAGTTCTCCGTTGTCAACATGACATTTAAAATTGTTTTTTACCTTTACTTTGGATTACGTGATTTTTATTATATTTTTTAATTATTATGTTCATCCGGGATATACACTGTCACTATAAAAAGTTTCGTCAAATTCCGTTCAGTGGTTTTTGCGAGATGCGCGTACAAATAGAAATTTTTGCATTTACGATTTTATGATATGTATAGAAAGAATAGATATGTATAGACTATTGTGTTCAAGTTATAAAAAAGAAGAACTGTCATTTTCGTTGTATCTACTTATTTTTAAATTTCGAATGAATATTTTATTCAAATTGTATTTGCTGCCAGTTCTCAAGATATAATTATGTACTTTGGACTACGTGATTTTGAACGCGCAATAATGTTTATAATTGTAAATTTTTTTTTATTTTTGTTATTTTTTTTTACGTATTATGTTAACCCGGCATATAAACTGCCACTATACAAAGTTTCGTCTAATTCCGTTCAGTGGTTTTTGCGTGATGCGCGTACAGACAAACAAACAAACAAACAAAAATTTTAAAAACTGTTCTAACATGTTCAGTATCTCATTTTAAGCCACCCTGGTTAGTTTTTTTCCGAATACATTCAATGTACAGACTTTCTTACCTCTACGATTTTATTATATGTATAGATGTATAGATTCCGTTGCGGGTACCACAATAGAAATCGATAGAAAAAACTGTATTGCTCCAAAAACATTTTACAGAAATAAGCACAATTCTGTAACATTTACCGACTTAACCCTTACAGAGATTTCTTCCAGTCAAACTTGACTGAGTGTGAGAATTTATGACAAAATAGTTAAAAATAGGATTACTTATTAATAATGCATGTAAGTACATTCGGCAATACCAATGCAAACCACATTACCTATACTTACATAATATTTCCGCCGACGCACCAAAGTAGTCGATATTGGACACCGGGTGGCTAAGCTCAAGTGGCAGTGGGCTGGGCACGTTAGCCGAAGAGACGATGACCGTTGGAGTAACCGTGTCCTTCACTGGCGGTCGTGGACAGGAAAACGGAGTGTGGGAAGTGGGGCCAGGTGGGACGACGACATCAAGTACGCCGGCGGAAATCAGTGGTTGCGTATCGCTGAAGGCCGGGAGGACTGGAGGAAAATTGGAAAGGCGTATGTCCAGCAGTGGACGCTTACGCGCTGACATAATATTTGACTTTGATTAAATTGACTTTGAATAAATTATTAATAATAGACTGACTGACTGACATAATATTTGACTTTGAAGCATCTTCATCAAAAAGTTGAGTACGCCCCGGCAATAATACTTGCAAAACATTTTGTGCGCCATCTCTCGGTGCGACCGGCAATCAATATTAGCCGGGAGTTTCCCTGGCGCGGAAGCGGCACGGCGGCGCCGAGGAGGAGGCGGCAGGCTGTTGGCGTGGGCGGGCGTGGTGGGTGTAGATGGCGTGACCGACGACGGGAAGATTCGGGTATTGATCGTAGCGGCGTCCCGCTCGCACACTGCAGCATCCTTCGGGACCCTGCGCCTCCAGCTACCCTCGCCCGCCCCCTCCCCGGCAGCCGAATGACAGACCCATTCGCACTACGTTTGACGTTTACTAAACTCCTCCCTCGTCCGACATTGCTTCGAGGCTTCTCGCCGAGCCGTCGTACGTCGATTATTGCATCGAGCGGACAACGCTCAACTACGGCCTAACTGTGTTAAGAGGTAAGTGGTTCAATGGATCAACTTCTGTGCCTTCCATCTCAATACTGATCAATATGTCCTGCAATTGTTATAGTGCGCACTCGTTTTTTATTTCTCCTGCAGTTGCAGGCAGGCGACACCAATTGCTGAATGGTTCATATTTCCCGATATTCGAAAATGTGCTTCTACAACGTTTCACGTTTCATGTGTTCTAGAGTATTACTTATTCTGAATTCCCCTCCTCAACACTTCCCAAGGGGCTTCTTCTGTAAGTACAAGGAGTAGAGAGAAGACACTGTTGACGTCCCCGCCCCCGCACTCGGCCGTGTCAGAAATTAGGTCAGACGGAAGTTGCACGCTACTTTGTAAAGACCTTCACAGGAAACGCTCTGCCCTCTTTAACGTAGGTCGGACTACCTGACGGTGTTTTATGATTATGACCCTTTTAAAGAAGAAAGACAACGTGTGGTGACGTTGGCTCAATGTTCACTATTAGTGCTTGAGATAAAGCTGGTGATCTCTTGTGACATCGCAAGGTAGTAGTCGGTGATTTCATGTCTATGGTGACTCACTCCTGTAACACGAAGTCATGTCAAACTAAAATCAAATGCAACTCCTGAATTAGATTCTGGTTGGAGATACTCATCCACGTTATTACATTTTTGGAATATCGTCGTCAGCTCCGCTCTTGGGGCCCGGCCGGGGGACAATGTTACTTTAACGAGTGTGCTACCTTGTGACTGCTGGACCTCCATCTAACTGGGATAATGTATGGGACAAATCATCTGGTTACTTGTGAGTAGAAACGTCCGCGATACCGATTCCTCCTACATCATCGGGCTGAATTTTACCGATTAACTTCACCGCGAAGCGGATGGTGTGAAGTGTGAAGGTTGTGTTTATTGTAACGACAAGTGGTTGGTATGTAACAGCGGTTGTATTGTGTTGCAGGACGTGGGCGCGCCGCTCGTGTCGAACGGCGTCGAGTCGGAGAGCGGCGGCGTCGCGGAGCCGGCGGCGGGAGCGGGAGCGGTGCCGGGAGCGAGCGCGGCCGGCGCGTCTAGCGCTGCGGAGGACGCGGCGCTCGCGTCCGACCGGGATCTCTTCATCGACGATGAGGGCGTGGGCGAGGGCAGCGGCGGCGGCGGCCTAGACCCCGACCTCGAGAGCTCTGGCTCCGGCTGGGGGCCCGACGACGAGGACGCGCGCTCCGGCTCAGGTGCGGGCTCGCTCCCCGGCGCGGACCTGCTGCCCACCGACGACGAGGACTACCCGCCCGCGCCCACCCCGACCCCCGCGCCGCCGCTCCGTCCCGAACCTCCGCTCACATCCGTCAAGCCTCTAGTGCTCTCTAGTCGTGAGTAGTGCCTGCTGCCTGCGTTCTCTCCTCGCTCTATACTCCACCCACACCCGCCCCGCGTCGCCGCGTCACGGAACCGCTTCCGAGACCCGGCGGCCGAGGGAGACACGAGCTTCTGAAGACCTGAACTTCACGTCACATTATTTAATTACATGCTCACGAAGTCTTGCCAGTGGAGCCCTGCCGCTGTCAAAACAGCATTTTGCAATCGATGTCCTATAAGTTCTTCAGAAGCTGGTTTTGATGTTTGTAAAAAGACGACTTGTGTTAACTTTATAAAAAAAATTATATCTTTAAACGGGTTGCCTTCCTACAAGCACGTTTTGCCTATTCGATTTGTTTATTTTTCCTTCAGTTAAAATAATTTCCGTTTTCGTTTAACTCAAAGGAATACGCATTAGATGTGAATGTAGCCGTTTGGAAACTAATTTGAGCGGAACCGATCGATGCAGCGCTCCTCCTCGAGTTGCCGGTAGCGACCTTGAATCTTAACGAAGTTATTATTATATTGTAGCTAACAGTAAATTAATTACGGTACACACACACGCACACAAGCATCACTCGCTCTGGATTTCCTCCACTGGCCGGGCTCCCAGCTCAGTGCGGTGGTGCGCTTCGCCTGCGTAGACGTACCTACATATACACTCATTTGTTTCTCTCTGTAATTAGTAATATTAATTTATCCCCACTATTACTATTTTGGAACAAAGTATTGCGTTGACCGATTAACAAATCTGTGTACACGATTAGTTGCCTTCGAAGGAGCTGTTTGGTGAGTGTAGTATTGGTATTTATAAGTTTTCCTCATATTATCTTAAATATGGAACAGTAATGTCACCAAAGCAACATTTGAAATATTGTTATGTAACTTGATGCATAGTGACTAGTGACATTATTGTGATTATTGGATTGTTTGTTTATACTATAAAGCTAAACCTACGTTTTTATCAACTGATTCAGGTTAACGTAGTTTTCATTTATATAGCAATTTGTCATTTCTTGCTAGTTCAACTTCAGCATGGTGTCATGCTTGAACCATCATCGTCTCGTGTTAAAAGTAGGTACCTAGCGTACTTAATTCATTATTCATCCTCACACGGAACAAGTCATCCTACTCCATTCTCATTCCATACAGTTGCGGTTGTGTCATTGCCTGGTTTAGCGTCGAACCTTAAAACGATTTTATGATCATTTTCGGAATAGTATCACGTAGCTTTATTGAAATTGGCATGTGTCTATAGTCGGTGTTGTAGAGCGTTGTTGTACCTACTTCCAGTTTGCCTACTTCCATATCGATGTTGTTCTAACCTCGCTATGTACCTCCAATCTGCAGGGTGGCAAAAAAACACGTCGCAAACAGTTATATATAACTGTTTTTTTATTTTTATAAAAAGCATGTTTCCAATAAGCCATGTTTTATGCTAGCCCTGATCCTGTGTCACAATCTCCCTTCCTTTTCTTGTCTTTCGGTCCTTCCTTTTGTCCCACTTCTACTATAATATTATGTACCTACTCTACGTTTACTGTAGGATCAAAGTGCGATATGTTTCCAATAAGCCATGTTTTATGCTAGCCCTGATCCTGTGTCACAATCTCCCTTCCTTTTCTTGTCTTTCGGTTCTTCCTTTTGTCCCACTTCTACTATAATATTTGTACGATATTCTAAGTTTACTGTAGGATCAAAGTACGATTTTCATACAATTTAGGCATGACCTTATTAACCGAAAATGTTGTATGAAAAAGTTCCTACATTAAATTAATTTCTTTTCTCATTTGTATTAGGTTTCACAAGTTTTGAAAAATTCTTAAGATTCTGAACTAACAACATTCATACAAACATTATGATACCTTTCGTCCACCTACAAGTCACATTTAACACTCTCCATTTGATATCTTATCTTTAAACATGCTAGTATGAGTATATAATCGTTTTTCAAATTAAAAGATTTTATATCTAATGCACTTTACTCTAAAGTCAAGTTTCGTTACATATGTATTCTTGTATGGCCGTATGTGTGTAAAGTCGAATGACCCTGCGCAGTTTTATATTATTCTGGAAGCCAACAAATGTTACAATTCAACATTTACGATATCAAAATATACATATTACTGAACTAGGGGTCCAGACTATGTGAGGGATAAGTAATCTAGTTAGTGTGATAATGTTTCACTGTTGTATCTTCACTTTTAATTCATCGTACCCTGGAGTGTGAAGTCGATCATACATTTACGAAAATTCGTCTCAATAACGTTGTGGCGACGGTGTTTTCGTAAATGCGCCCGCACGTGCTCGGCTTGACAATGAATGTGCGTGTTTGCAGCTCGACCTCGCGCGGAGGTGAGGACCCGAGTGGGCGTCGAGTCGGTGCCGCCGTCGGCGGAGGCGGAGCCGGGGGCGGGCGCGGGCGGCGCGGGGGCGGCCGGCTCGGGCGCGGAGGCGCCGGCGGGCGGCGCTGGCTCGCGTGCGCCGGACGACGACATACACGTGCGCGAGGACGACAAGTCTCAGGTCAGTACCCTACTACGCTACCCTACGCTACGCTACGCCGTGTTCTCCGCACCATTTTGTATGGAAAAACGAAGGTCGCAAATCTATCACTAAAGGCGCTGCTCCGTTTCTCCATACAAAATGATGCGGAGAAGACGGCGTAGCGTAGTAGGTTAAATCTCGTGATTAGGGTACAGGTCACATTCACTCACACTATTTCTATTTACATGTGGTCTTCACCTCTTGTATTCTCGCCCTTACTGTCTGACTCTCACCAGGCAGGCACTTTCCCAGGGGCGGGGGGATAGGTAGTATGTCCGTCCCCTCCCCCGCATTCAACCCAGACATATTGTTTTTTTTTATGGAAACTGACACGGTTGGCTACATCACCTACAACATCTGTGATGTCAGCCCATAACAGCGGGTTTCGACCGACCTTTCATTCAGTGCGGTGGTATCTTGGTACCAACCCCTACCACCAGTACCACCTAGTAATATAAGAAGGTAGTCATATCCATTAGTCGACTTTTACGACATACGCGGGGAGAGATGCAGTGGGGCTATTCTTTTAAAGTACCGGCCCCACACGATACCAATATTGTGTCATAGGTGACCACTCGTAATCTATATCACACACGATACATTAAAATTGATCCCCCAACGTCAGGAGGTGGCGCCGCAGTGGTGAGCTTGTTGTAGCTTTCTCTAACCACTTACTCGTCTTCGTCTTGCAAAAGTCGCCTGGCCCTTTCCTATGATCATCTACAAAACATTGCCAAGTATATCAGCTGTTACCAAGTTATATGTTATGTGTATGACTGTGTATTGTGTTGTAACGCGTTCCGTGTGTGTGCGTGTGCGCAGGAGGAGGGACCCGGCTCGGAGACTCGGCCCTCGGACAACGTGGTGTTCATCATGAACACCAAGGGCGAGGACCGCGCGACCAGCTTCTTCGCGCAGCCGGGCATACTCGCCGGTAACTACGCGCCTCACTCTCCTCTCACTCTCCCCCCTACCACTCTTCTCTATGTCGTGCGCGTGCGCCTCACGCACGACCTCGGCTAGAATTCAACCTGTTGCCCACTTTGTGTCTTTACACTATGACACGTGCAGCAATATAAGGTCTTTCAAAATTAGTTAATAGTACGCTGTAGTACGTGTGTATCGGAAATAGATCACTTTTTAGGAACAAAAAAAAATTTGTTTTTATGTAAAATGTAAAAAAAAAGTCTTGCAACACATAGATCTCTTTCTTTCAGAAATTGTGAAAAACCACAATTTTAGTTTTATTAGTATGGAATAGAAAGAATTTGATTTTTTTACCAACTTACATGTGTTAGATCGTAATGGTAATGAAGACTTTTTTGTTACTGTTATGAAACTGAATCGATTAGGCTATAAAAATCAACCACCTATTTTTTTTATTTAAATACATAAAAAAATATTTTACATAAAAAAAGTCCAAGGTCCAAAAATTTTAATATAGGTTTTACTCCCTATATGATACAGAACCCCCGTTAGCGTACTATTAACTAATTTTGAAAAACCTTATATATCGAGTTATTGTCTTATGCGAGTGCTTACCTTTCTTACATAATTCACTGATATATTTCCTAAATTTCCTTAAACAATAAAATCATATTTAATTTTTTCAAAAATGCTACCCAATATCTTTTCGAACCTTCGAGGAAAAAATAATAGAGGTGCCATCTCATACCAAATAATTCACAAAATGTGCCACACGACGAGTTGGCCACATACAAAACTGCCGTATAGTATAACAACTGGTAATTGGCAATATGACACTTGTGTCACACTCTATTAACTTTCTCTAAGACCAACAGCAGAAGTGTTCGTCAAACCGCGTGGATAAGGCAGTGGTGTGCGGTGTTGTGTGCGTTGCAGCGGTGATAGGCGGCGCGGTGGTGGGGCTGCTGTGCGCGATCCTGGTGGTGATGTTCATCGTGTACCGCATGCGCAAGAAGGACGAGGGCTCGTACGCGCTGGACGAGCCCAAGCGGAGCCCCGCGGCCGCCTCCTACGGCAAGGGGCACAACAACCGAGAGTTCTACGCATGAGACGAGCCGCCGCCGCTCGCCGCCGCCGCCGGCCCCGCCGAGCCCTCCGCCCCGCCGCGCCACCACCTGCCCGACCTCTACTAGACGCGGGCGCGGAGCCCCTTGACACCCCTCGTGTTTATAATGGATTGAACATGTGCCATCTCTACACGTCTCGACTGTACAGTACTCGTGCCGTAGCATACACTCTAGCTTTACTCCGTTCCGCCGAGGCGGCGCCGCCGACCGACCGCGCCGCCGACCGGCTGTCTGCGCGCGTCCGACGACGCGACTCGTAGGCTTCATATTTTAATTGCTTACTATGTTTATTTAAAATGGGTAATTTTATGAAATAATTTATCGATTGCAAAATCTATCATTGAGATATTTTTGGCCTAGGTTTACCGAGTGAAATCGCTCAATATTCAATGAGATTTAGTCATTAATGGACTATTGAGGGGCGAGATCTGTTAGATATAAATATTTCATCTCTCCGTAGCTAATCGTAATGAAAACTTTGTGAATGTCATAAAAAGATTGTCGGTTGTCTCGTCAGTTCGTGAAGGTCCCCCGAGTTTAACGCGCCTTAACTCATCCGCACTCGCGACTAGTTCAACTCTTAATGCAAATATTGTTAGAGAGAGGTGGTTATGAACTCAGCTGATCAGACATATCAATTAGCCCGGCGCTCGACTATTGAATAGTTGTGTGTGACTGTCGGCTCGCACCGTGTGTATGTATGTTTACCTAAATTAATTTTTGACGATGGGTCCGTTTAGTCTACTGTCATTAGGTAGATATTTAATTTAATGATCACTCTGACTTGATCGCGGTTGTGCATCGAACAATGTTTTAAATTATTTATATTATGTAATGTTATTATTATAACGTGGTCGGTCTCTACACCGACTCCTCGCAGCTTCGGTCGCCGTGTTGCCTGTCCGTCTGCCGCCGGCGACGCGCGGCGACCGCTCCGCTCGACACGTTGGCAGCTCGAATATACACACGGACGTTCATTATTCATCTATATGTTGAATTAGAACATTTTGTTTTATAATATTTACCAAAATGTTCACTTGTAGGTTTACATTATCTATTTAAGGCAAGAATGTACTGTGACTGGAGGTCTGGGTGTCGGTGTTATCTCATGTCTCAGTCTGGCGTGAATAGTGGCGCCACGGCCATGATGCGTGCTGCGTGATTGGCGCTTCCCAAACAAGACTACAAGGTCAAACTACGTAGAGGTCACATCCACATCCTATAACGCGTGCTTAATATCTTATGGCGCCTAGTAACGCCACATGTGGATTATTGAAGAAGTAGCCCGTGATGACTAGACCAATCTAAAGGCTATAAGCTACTGAAAAATATAGAACAATTCTTTTTCTATCGATCACACGTTTTTGGTTCTAAAATTTTATCATTTTCTATACAAACTATACAGTAACCAAATATCGATTTTTTCTTCCGCGTGAACTTTGAAGACTTGATCTCAGAAACTAAAGAGAATTTGAATGGAATTTTTATAGCAAAATGACGCCATTTGTTATATCTGTCGATAACACGCTTTTCAAAGCTATAATGCGAATGATCGCAATTTATGAAAAAAACCCGTTATGAAACTTCACGCTACGCGTTGGCGTTACTAGGCGTCTTAATATCTACCTATAATAAAAAAATGCTACACAGACTCGATGACAGTCGCCTGCTATGCAGAATCCAGTCATAATATATCGACGATTTAGGTTAAGGAGTTAAGTTTACGGCACCTTGACCGTAGCCAAATTCGTTACGTTCCATGTGACGGGAGCATAAGTACAGCGTGATCGTTGCGAATGTGCGGCGCCAGGACTAAACTTTCCGTGAACCTTTCTGTCAATTATTATCTGTGAAACTGTTACACTCGCCCGCTGTTACCGAATCAAATTCTAGCTGACTTTGCGACTATGCCATCTCTCTTCTACGATAAATTGTGACGTGGAGTGTTAGTCGTGTGACGGCTAGCATGAGACCCGGTAATGGTGGAGTTGATGACGTCACCGCACCAGTGAGGGTACGAAGGCGACGTCAGCAGTAATGCTGCGGCCTCACTCCCCGCGGCGCCGCCGGGAGCCGCCGGGAGCCCCCCCGGAGCCCTACAGAGGGCACCACTCAGAGTAAACAGGTGTATTAGCGTCGGGTTCCGACTTCAGTCGAGTCACGCACATTCTCCACACATTCCTTTATACATACAATCGCTAATATTAACTAAGTAAATAATTAAATGTAAGTTGTAAAATAAATTGTGTTTGTAAATTTGATATAACGAATATTGTATAGTCAATATTGTAGTTCTCAGCTGTGGGTTAATGAAATAGGTAAGTAATAAAAAGCTAAATCTATTATTCTTGGTCCAAATGAGCTCCGCTCACTCGTTACCTGCGCCAATACACAGCACGTCTTATCACATCTAACATCTTATCACTCCCGTGCAAGGAGCAAATACAGCTTTCCACTATCTACGAAGCAAGCTATTATAGTTATCATTATTCAAGCCAAGCCGACCGCTAGAATGCAAGAATGGCTCTGTAAATGTTCAATTAATCTTGAGACTTTCAGAAAACATGATCATGTTAGTCTGATGTTAAACCTCTGGTGATGTCGCTATCGAAGGTTTAGTCCCTTTAAGCCTCACACCCTATCGTGCCTGTGGTATGAATCAACAGCAAAATTGTTAGGTACTAATAAGTAAATTCAACTGTACTGACCTAATTCATTAGGTAATGGAATCATTTATTGAAGCAATTAAAAAGTTTTGACAGTTCAATGCGCCTCACTATAATACTTCAGAGTTCAGAGGAATCTTCATACACTTTGACAAAGTTTCATTAAGAAAGGGAAGTCAGGTGTGCCTATGGCACGGTTGGCTACATCACCTATGCTCGTGTCAGCGCATCACGCCTAGATGCCAGGTCAGTGCTACCACTTTGGTCGTTCAGTTCACACGGAAATTGATGAAAAATACTATTTTCATAGCTGTGTCAGTGTTGTGTGTGTCGGTTGTATCAATCCGGATGGGTGACACCCTACCATGCAGTAAGGTAAGGAAGCTTGCTGTCAGTGTTTCTTTCAGGTACTTCTCCGGGAGTGCCAACGGATGAAAAATGTTCTCCGCCATCCCGAAGAAAATATATTTTCATTCGATATCATTTTCATACAATGGTATATGTATACTTCCGAATTCTTGAGAAGTCCCTCCAGAGAAAATTATCTGAAAGGTACACTGGTTTTTGTTGAGGGACTGATGCTTGTTTGGTGTCAGTAGCTTGTGTGTGTATATGTGTGTGTGGTGTCCTGTGACCTTACATGATCAGGCACAGTAGTGATTGGCGCAGGTAACAGCAATATCATTTGACATCGTCACAATAATTAGATGAGGGGATATAATTATTGTAACATTTTGATAAGTTCAAATCAATTAGGTGATGGTCACATGCTGAGCTTTTTATATCTTTATCTTTGTTTAGACAAAATAAATACGAAAAAAGTGTATTTACTCTAAAACTGCCCTAATTCATATTCCTTGAGGAGCTTTTTGAATGAAAAAATCCTTTTTTACAGCATTTTATTTTGTAAAATTGTACATTGACTAGGGTCACAAAATTTGTAGCCATGGATTTATTAATATGTACTTGGATACATTTATTAAAAGTTTCGTAAAGGAATAAATAATATGTTCTTGCAGCTATCATTCTATTAGAAGTAGCCCGCTCTCTTTCTTGAGACAACCGCGATTGTTTAACATTATAAAGTTAATTCTCCACGGAAATATATTGTAAGAGCATGGAGACCAATTTTAAGATGCCGTTAGTACTAGACAAAGTGCATAGTTTACAGGTTTTGACAGCTGCCTAATCTCTCAAATACCTGGTAAACTATCCATTTTCACACCCCTAATGGCATCGCTGAGTCAAGGGAGTCTTAACTTGTGTTAAGTTTTTCAGCCAACTTTAGAGTTAGTAAGATTAAAATATGTGTCCACCCTGTAAATATACTCCTTTACACCTAAATATAAACAGTAATATTAAGAATGTTGTTTTTAATTCAATGCACTACCTACATAAAGATTTACCTTCAGTTTTTCAGTGGAAAGCGTGTGGGAACTGAATAAAACATTTTTGAAAATTTATAAAAATATATTCATCCTGATCATATTACAAAATCTCCTTAATCTCAATTTCACAATGTCAAAATGATGACTGCTAGGACACACTAGGTACAAAGTATTACATTGTGACAGACATCGGGTGTTATAATCATTTCATAATGTTGCACAGGTAAAATCACCGCTCACTTAA
This sequence comes from Nematopogon swammerdamellus, assembly GCA_946902875.1. Taxonomy (NCBI): domain Eukaryota; kingdom Metazoa; phylum Arthropoda; class Insecta; order Lepidoptera; family Adelidae; genus Nematopogon; species Nematopogon swammerdamellus. The sequence continues at coordinate 24,258,819 of OX336333.1, read as the reverse complement.
TAAATTATAAAAGCACTTAAGGAATGTTCTGAAGAAATACCAACCACCATTCAGTACATAAAACCTTTAACAATAATATTGCAAAATTCATAATAACAACATAGACAATTAAACAAATACAACCATCCCTCATATCAAACAATAATCATTTCATTAACAACCAATACAATTTATCTTAGACAATACGATTTGTGAGGTTTAATTTCATTTACATCACCAGTATCTTTACATACCTTCCTTTCCTTACATTACTTAAATTTCAAGGCAAAGGTTCATTATTTCTTAAAGCTAATGTCAGTTGATAAATTTTTTTCATCATTAATCTTGCAAATTTTCAGTCATATTTAAAAAAATACCTACTAAAAGTACTAGAAATAAACCTACACCGCTTACATGTTAAGTTTTACTTCCACTTCCAATTTACAATCAGATGTCAAATAGCCTCGTTACTAATGGAGCCCTGAGCCTTTTTGTAATAATAGTAAAATAGTCTTCGCTACACTCAATCCTTTCTCAAAAAAAAAAGGGTCTAAGTAGATATTTCAGCTTACATACCAACATAATATTCTGTCACAGTAAAGACTAGTACGCACTCCGGAAATTCAATAATAATAATAAATACAATCTGCGCTCTGAAACAATCCATACACGCACTGCGCATATAATCTGCGCAGTTACGTAATTTTTTAAGAAGTCTCCCGACGTGTCCTAAAATGTACAACAGAAGAATATTGATTTTCTTGTTGCTACCACTGTGTATAAGATGTTATACAAAAATATGTCATCGACATTGCATCCACTCATTTACTGCTTTTAAGACTCATGAAAGAATTTTTCTTTACAAAATAATGAAGAGTTGCGAAAAAAGTTTTTCAGGTATTATCGAATGAATAAGGCGATTGGCTAGCTCTCGCGGATTGTATTCCGTCAGCAACATACTACATCATAGTGGACAGAAAATTAGCGCATAAAAATCGCAAGTGCGTGTACGTTCATATAATTTTCATTACAAATTTGTAGAAATGCGCAGATAATTTTCGTAGTGTATGCTAGGCCTTAGTGACAACACAACATACGTGACAAGGGCTATATAAGCTGCGTTCTAGCGACAGCAAATAGTCCTAGCGTTTGAGGGGTTAAATGTCAAATTCAGAAGTTGACAATCTTAGATACAGAATATTAGGTACAGTGGAAACCAAACTTAAATGCGTATTGGCCTGAAGTTCGGCCGCTAGTCAAATAAAATATACAATCGAATATTTTGCCAGAAAATTTATAAAATTATTTATTACATTGTCATTTGTAGATAAAAAAAGAGAGTCTTGCTTTATATTATTTTTATATATTATTGTATTATATTATGTTTGTGCACACCGATGTATCGAGCATGGTTAAAACCGGTTTGAAATGACGACGTGTTGGTGTTGTTTAGGCGACCCCCCCCCTCCCCCCTGCATATATAGTGCAGCGGTTCCCAAATAGTCGTACGCGTACCCCCAGGAGTACGCAGGGTCAAGAGTAGGGGTACTCGTGGGTGGGCTTAGTGGCTAAGTTTTATTATTTTTATATTGATGAATGATTAATTACCCATTTCATATTATATTCTAGTTAGGTGAACCTAATATCTAATTATGGATACTATGCATAGACGTGAAAATAAAAATAATAAAACTTATTTTTATTTAAAAATTTTACTCAGTGGTGTATGTAATAGAATTGGGAACCGCTGCTATAGAACATAACAAATTTATAAAAAAATGTACATAACAGACCTAGAGGTTGGCCTTCATGAAGGGCTTCAGGTACTTGTGGAAGGACTCGTTGACGGGCTCCTGGTTGAGCGGGCTGCGTAGAGCCTCCTCCATCAGTCTCTCGTACACGCGGCCGTCGTACGCCCCCAGAGTCGACGACAGAATCTACACACACGCTCGCGTTATTTGTTTGTAACCTGAAGGTTGGTTACATCACCTGATACGCCCGTGAAGCGGTGGTTTTCCTTTTCGCGTAAATTAGTTTTTAAATGTTTTTGTTAAATTTGATTGCTAGGATTGTATGTTTGTTTGAATGTAAGTTTCGATTCTTTTATATTTAATCTGTGGGATACGGTGCTGGGTAACACAATACCTACCTACCCAATGTTTTATTAAGTTGAAGTTTTGTAAACCCTATTTTATGTGTTAACTCATTGATGTCTCCAAATAAATAAATAAATACATCACGGGTGCAGTAGGTGGGGTCGAGAGACCATGTCAGGTCCCATGAAAAAAAATGGGTGCATGAACTTATGATAGTTGGAAGTTATACTTAATTTTTTTTTATGTAATCCGGTATGGTAGAGTCGGAGGGGCCAAAGCGCATCCTCCGACCAGCCAATATCACCTCCGAGAAGGTAGGTGCCATACCGGAGACTTCCCTGGATTGCTGGCTATACTGCACTAGAGGAGAACACAACCGAGGCTGCTCTAAACACGCATTTTTTGACGTGACCCTTTCCCGCCTCCCCCTCCCATGCCTCTCCCGCTCTCCGCTTATCTATCGGGCAGCACCACACAATACCTACATACAAATATTTGTATGCGGTGACAATGGCAATGACGTTTTTTCTGAGTTTACTCCCCATTCTCATAACATATTTTCATAACGCGCCTATAGAATAACTTCAATAAAGGGACTAGGTTACAATAGATTTTTCTCTTTGTTTTGATGCAAGCGAGCAGGTTACCAACCAAGATGACAAAAGTCACTTAGGAAATGCGTCACTCTTTCGCACGCATAGAAATAGAAGTGTGTTCGTACCTCGTCGCGAATGTCGAATGAGTCGACGAGTCCTACAGCGTTGGGTCGCACCAGCGCGAGTAGCTCCTCGTACCAGCGCTGCATCGCTTCGATGTCACGCTCCGAGATGCTCGTGTACTGTCACACAAATCCAAATATGTAATTGTACTTTACTGAAATATAAAATATAAACTTGGAGCACGAAATATCAAACATCACCAGCTCCTGAACTAGACTGATTATCATCATCATCAGCCTGTATAGGTTCACTGCTGGACATAAGCCTCTCCCAAAACACGCAGTCTTCCGATCACCATTCACTCATCCATCAACTACGGCTACGTTTTTAAAGTTTTTTGGATAGGTAGAGAGAGGGAGGTCGAGAGCGGGACTGGTGGTTCCCCGTGTCCTAGTCAACGCAGACTAGCTGACGAGGGCTTGATGCGAGCCGAAACGTGAAGCATGCGCGGGAAATTTAGAGTGGCCACTCGCTAGTCCCGACCTCGATTAATACCCTCCTCTACTGCCGATGGGCCCGGATATGTTCAGTGAAGCCATCGCAAGCTTAGTTCCACACCTTCTCTTCCACTTATCCGGGGTTCGTGCCAAGCTACGTTTGTTTTTGCGTGGCCTTTATTCGAACACCCGTCTACTGCAGGGGTTATCGGATCTGCGAATAACATTGTATTAAAATGTAAAAATGGCTAAAACCCTACCCGCAGCAGATCGCCGACTCTGTCGAGCGCCCAGTAGACGCAGTAGAGGTCGCAGAGCTGCAGCAGCACGGTGCGCAGCGCCGGCGACGCCGCCCCCGCCACCCGCTCCGTCTCCGCCGCGTACGTCGCCACCAGGATCGCTCGGCAGTGCGCCTGCGCGTGTTACATTCAACAATGCAGTGTGAACCCTTAAAAATTCCCTGGTTTGCCATGAGCGACAGACCGAGAACAGAAATTGTAATGGGCCTGAGACTACGATCCGGACACATTCCAACAAATAAGACAATGTACCTCATGAAGATAGCACAATCACTCAACTGCAGTACATGTGGGTTAGAAGAGGACCTACTCCATATACTGTTGGAATGTGCCCGGAACCGAGAACTGAGACAGAAGCTATTGAGAGACTTAAGAACTGACAGACCCAACCTGTTTTTTAAAGTACATACATGAAGCCTTGGGGTGAGCTCAGGGGGATGAGTTTGAATTGATACTAAGTTTTTTTGTAAAGTCACAGGCATTGAATCGTGCTGAAGTACATTAAAATATCAATATAGTTACTCTGGGGCTGGCAGAACCAGGAATGGCTAAAGCCTTAAAAAAAAAATTAAGATAAAAAAAACATTCCTTTAATGGCATCTCGCAACCATCAAGTATTTAGTTATAGGAGCCGTACATCAGTGTTTGCCTTTGGTCGCACCGCCTACGCTGAACTGATTTGTAATGCAACAGTAAGTTCTATATTGTGCTGAAACAATTCAACTGCTCGATGTACGCCCGGTATAGAAGATGCTGTAGCGCAATGGAGACATTAAGGGTCGGATACTGGCTAGCTCTTCTTAATTCTGCGAGAACGTATGTAAAATAGCAAAAAAGTAAAAGATTTTGTTTATATTTAAAAATCATTCTTTGAGATTGTAGCCTCTCTACTCTCTACTCTAGCTGTATTTTAAGATGGTAACTGTCAGCCAACGGCATTCCAGAGTAAACATATTTCCAAAACTAAGCGTTTTGGAAATATTTACACCTTTAGAATGACAGAAGTATAGAGTACATTAGAACACCAGTGTGTACCTAAAAACACAGCTAGGCCATCAGGCTGCAATCTCAAAGAGTAATTTTTCCATATTCCTTTTACTTTTATTTTTCTAAATTAATTTGTTCTTTTACGTACGCTCTTCCAGAAGTAAGATGAGCTAGCCAGTATCCAACCCTTAATGTCTTCATTGCGCTACAGCATCTTCTACCCGCGTGTACTTCTAGCAGTTCAATTGTTTCTCTGACCTGATCTGACCCTTAAGTACAAACAAAATGCTTGCATTGTGTAATTGTTTTTTAGAAAGCGCGGTATGCAGGAACCGCATGCTTCCGAACCACCCAAAACCTTTCAAACAACTTTCGATGTTGTCAATGTCTAACAACATCCATGGACGACGTTCAAGGTGTCTAACAATGTCCAAGGACGACGTTGCTAATGCCATGGCGGTCTGAAAGGTGCCAATTAATGCTAAAATTGAAGGTCACAGTAATTGGAGACTGTACTAGGGGGAAAATATATGAGCAGGGCTGCTTATTGGATGTTTATACAGCTCTGTCCGCTTATTTATCATAATTTCAGTACAAACTTCACTAACATTGCAATATTTTGTTGCATACTTGACACTAAATTACCTATGAAAAATTTTAGGTTAAATGCTGTGTAATATAGCACATTATAGCAAAGACTTATTGGGCTGGAAAATTAACTCAGTCGGAGGAAACCTGAATGAGATTTGTGTTAATGTTCAATTTAAACGCGTCCCCTAGCTGCAGGGATTTTTTTTATAGACAGCCGGCGCGGGTGTCTGTGCCCAATACGTTAACGGAAGATCAGACACAGCCAATAACACCATTCCTCGCGAAACCACGCTCAGAGAGGCGCCATGCCGGCTATGAGGCGGACAAAAAGGTTGTTGTCTAATTTATTGATTGATTTATTTATTTATTTAGGGATCCCCAGTCTATAGTGCATACAGTATATAGTTAGTTATAGTATTATACAGCATATAATTTAGTAAAAACAAAGCTGACCTCAGAGGCAGAGACGAGCTGCACGGAGGTCATGTTCCAAGCGTCCTCGTACGACAAACCCTGCTTCATCCGCTTCTCCATGTTGCTAACGCACGTCGCGATCTTCCTGCAAAAGCATATGCCATTCAAAACTACTGATATACACTTCTGCGTTCATGGAAATAAACATAAAAAAAAAACCACTCCAAATAATTTGACAAAAAGCAGGGGTGCAGTAAGTACGCCCCGTATATCACAGAGGTCTGCAGCTTCCACGTTATCTTCACAGAGGACAGTCTGACTACAGACAGGGAGTATGACTCTTCATTATTCTTCTTATATTACTAGGTGGTAGGGTTTAACCCGCCCGGATTGGTACCACCGCACTGAATGAAAGGTCGGTCGAAATGGCTATGTAAATAGTTTGTGTTTTCCGTCCAGTTCAGTGTAGCCGGCACAACCGAAGGGAAGCACTGACGTGGCAACAAGTTCATCCGGTGTTATGGGCTGACATCACGAATGTTGTAGGTGATGTAGGCAACCGTGTCAGTTTCCATAAAAAAAAAAAAACATAATTCTAGACACTAAACATTAATAGTAACACATAACGAGAGAGATAAGTCTGGGAGAGGGAGAGGGAGAGTGAGAGAGAATGTTTGTGTGTGTGCGTGTGCGTGTGTACAGACCCGGCAGCGACGACCTGGAAGCCGTGTATGATGCCGCGGACGCTGTTGTCCCACGGCGGGGAGCGCCGCCCGCCGCGCACCGACACCATGTACGACACAGTCGGCGTCAGCACGTTCCCGCCCACCGCCTGCTGCCACGCCTTCACCAGGAACCTGCACTCACATTCCAACATAGCTCACATTCAACATTATGTTCAATCTAAAGCGACGTCTCTGGTATGGCACCTTCTCGGCGATGATATTGACTGGTCAGAGCATGTACTCTGGGCCCTCGGAAGCTGCTGGATTACATTAAAAAGTTAAAAAAGTTAAAAATTTACATTATAGTCTCAGTAAGAAACATTAGCCCTTTAAAATCTGTAAAATTGTAACAGCTCAGATATGCCAAAGATCAGGGTCACATCATCAAAGAGGCGCGAATACTTGCGAATACTACTTGTGTATTTAAAATGTAAAAGAACTTCATAACAAACAAAAAATAAAAACTAGCCCATTTCCATGAAATGTGTCTTAAATTTGGGTTCCTATGCTGCTCTGATACAGGACATCTGCATCTACCAAAGAGACGAGATTAGAACTCGCGTTCCAATATGAATGGCAAGCTTCCACGGCACGCAATTACCAACTAATAAGAATAGGAAAGAAAGATTAAAACTACGTGAACTGACCACATTAGAAGAACGCCGCGACAGAGGAGACCTCATTGAAGTTTACAAAATACTCACCTCAAAGTATGATTGCCCAGACTTAATTGAAATGTTTGACCTGAACCAGAACTATCACCTTCGTGGTCACAGCAAAAAACTTAACCAGACAGCTTCTAACATAAACATCCGAAAGCACTTCATAATAAATCTAGTGGTGAACGCCTGGAATAAACTCCCACCCCACAGGATGTGATTGACTCCCCAAACACAAACACCTTCAAAAACCGATTAGATAAATACATCAAAAGTACATCAACAAACAATAGCAACAGTGCCCAAGTACGAAAACTAAAAACAAAACTAAAAAAAAAATATTATAATCATTCATTATCCGAAAAAAAAAACAGATATGAACATATCAGATGAGCTGCTTGTTCATTAAAAAAAAAAATAAAAAAAAAAAATTGAACTATACCTGGCAGTCTGCAGCAGCAGCACGGTGTTCTCGCCCTCGTACGTGCAGGCGGCGGTGACGAGCCCGTACGTGGTGGGCAGGTTGGAGGACTGCATGTAGCCGTGGCCGCCGCACGAGAGCCGGCAGCGCTCCACCAGCGCCGCCGCGTCCGCCGTGCTCACAGCCTTCAGGCAGCACGAGAGCGCGTGCAGCTGTACACGCACGCCACGCATTCACTGTATTGTATTGTATTGTATTGTTTATTGATCATTCATAGGCAGTGCTGCGCTCGAACTTGTCACAATTTGTTCTATCCGGTTCGATTACACCCACGAAGAAGAACCGACAAGAAACTTCGCAGGGTATTTTTTTAAACATATTTTTACAAGTATTTAGTGACTAGCCACATAATAACACCGCCCATAGTCTATCTATAACACAGCTTGAGAGCAAGATTAACTATTTTGCTGAGAGTTCTGACTACAAAGACTTATTAATTAAGTGAATCAGGTGTAAAGAGCCTTTGTCAAACTTTGATACCTAATTTGTATCAACATAATTATGTTAGTATATTAAACTACAATGTAGTATAATTTCATTGTCAAAATAAAAAATAAAAATATATGAATATTTAAGATACTTAAAGTATCAAGATGTCAATGGGTTAATAAAGTTGAGGTACTAATGGTACCTAGAATATACTCCACGAACACAGCTTGTGTTTTTTTTTTATGGAAACTGACACGGTTGGCTACATCACCTACAACATCCGTGATGTCAGCCCATCCCACCGGGTGCACTAGGCGCCGTGTCAGTGCTTCCCTTAATTTCGCGCCGGCTACACTGAGCTGGACGGAAAACACGAACTATTTACACGGCCGTTTCGACCGACCTTTAATTTAGTGCGGTGGTACCAACCCGGGCGGGATAAATCCTACCGCCTAGTAAGGTAAGAAGGGAAGGTACCTATAGTTTTACGTGGAATCCGAACCATGGTCAGCCTCCGTCCGGTCCGCTGCTGTTTACTTAAAGCTGTCCACTATCGACTGGCCAGTTGACTGTTAGGGTACCATACGACAGACTCGCACACGTCTTTTGAAGCAGCAACAACATTCATTGAGTGTCATTGACAGTGTAATTAGAAAAAAAAGTCCAAAAAAGATCCAACCCGTTGATGTATTTCGATGCAGTACTTAGGTCTTGCAAAAAATATTCCACAGAGTTTCGAGAGTTGGAAAATGTTTCAACCTGCAAAACTAATGACTAACAGTAATGACTGCAGAACTACGTCCTTACATTTTATGAAATTACAAAAAGCAGAACAGAAAGTAATTGCGTACTAATATGTTCTGCAGATCCTTCGTCCACAGAACCGGTAAACTCTGGAACGCTCTCCCTGCCCACATATTTCCCCCCAAGTATAGTCTCAGGTCCTTCAAGAGAGGCGTGAATGGGCACCTGTCAGGCCGGCATGGCATTCGCAGCCCCCGCATGCGACCGAATGTCCATGGGCGTCGCTAGACACCTTATGGGTGACTCGGCGCCACATGTCGCGCTTACTATAAAAAAAAAATTGAGTAGGTAATACCTCGGGCAGTCGGTCTAGGTCGCCGGACTCGAGCTCGGCGGTGACGTTGTTGTATATGTCCCAGAGCCAGGCGGCGGTGAGGCGGAACGCGTGCGAGGTGGCGATGCCCACGAGCAGCTTGTGCTGCTGCGTCACATAGTCCAGGATCTGCGGCTCCGGCTCGCTGCAACGTCAAGCCATCCTCAGTTCATTATTGTATTATGTTTTTTTTTATTTTTATATGTTAGTACTAAGCACGTACTCGCTTTTTATATTTCTTCATTAGAGAAAATGCAAAGTCGAAAATAAAGAGAAAAAATACGTCCCGACCAGGAATCGAACCTGGAACTCCGGCTTGAGCTGCCAGCGCGTTACCAATTCCGATACCGGGCCGCCGACGTATTTCTTCAAATTTTCGAACCGTTGCTTGCATTTTATTAGTAGGTATGTCGCATATTCCTGCGTTCAGTCAACTTGCACGATTCATGCATGCTCTAATGAAGAAAGTTAATTATTGTTTTTATCTGAAGCTGCTGGCAGATGGAGCACAGAAAAAGAAACAAAAAACATATATATTTATTTATTCTAGATAGCCACCCTTCGCCGATACGAGTGCGTAATCTGGTTAAAAGCTTTTGACGTGAATACGTCTTTGCTTCCATAGTGGGAGCCAATCCAGAAAACTGATGATAACAAAATCGGGGGATACGGTTTGGTGTTGTAGCTTCATATCTATCATCTACATCCAAAATTTAATTACACCACTCGATAGGTTAAAGGATCAAAGAATACGTACACGTATTCCCGTAAAACACACGGCCGTGTCCACGACACAGCCACACCCCGATTTTTTTGTTTGTTTTATGCTTCGGGAGGTGATTCAGATTGTAAAAATAAGCAACTTTTTCTTCTTATATTTTTTCGTAACCTGAAAAAAGCTAACATCATCCTAAAACATGTTTACAGGAATATAGCCACCAGGTAAAAAAAACTACACACTCTGGTTTAGGCTGCGATTGGTGCCGCACAGCGGAGTAGCGCACGGCGATGGTGACGGCCTTGGAGATGTAGTTGCACATGTCATTGACGAGTACCACGCGCACGAACATCATCGTGCCGTACGTCAGCTTGGAGCTGGGAGAGTTCACATATGTCCCGTCCTGCGACAAACAATGTGAATAGCCATGTGACTGGAGCAGAAACAGCACTAGCAGTACATCTAATCAAATAAGCTTATCAACCTCTACCTAGTCCCATAGACGGGACCTTACCTTTCATGAGCCATTTCAAAATAATAGAGGGAGTCAGCTATACTTTTGTGAGCACAATTCATTTGTATGGGTACTCGAGTGCTCAAGTGCTCACCACCGGATATGGGTGTCCCACAGCCGATTGGCAGAGGAGTTACAAGGTTCTCCTCTTGCCAGTGCTTTCTCAATTATCTTTCTACAGCTACCATCACATAAATTAAATTTAGGAAAGCATTATTTCAAGCATTCATTGGCGGGTTGGTCGTACCTCCAAAACCTGCGAGTTCTTCATCAGCATGTGGTCCCTAGGAATGCGCACTTGATCGAAGCCCAGAAAGCCGTTGTTGACGCTGTTCATGCCCAGCTTGTTGCCGATCTCTCCGATCTTGATGCCCGGCAGGGGCATGTGTGTCTCCTCGTCACGTAGCTGCACCACGAACGGGTGAATGCCGTGACACTTGCCCTTTGTATACAACTGCGCCACTACCACGCAGTAGTTGGCTGTGTGACCAACTGAAAAACAATGTTTTGACATTCAAAACATGGACGAATACAAAACTAACTCTTAAGTGCAGGGTTTTTTTAACAATGGCTATGAGAAAAGAGTCTGTTAAGTGTGAATGTTGTTCTGTTCTGAATCACACACAGAGGATTCCGTGGCCATTTCCTTGTTGCACGCAAAATAAGTGCGCGCATCGATCCCGCGGTCTCCCCGTGCGCCGAAGGTACTATTTTTTTAGACAAGAATAGGTACTATTTTTTTCTACAATCCCTTAAGATATAAACTTCAACATTCTGGAGTCAACACCTCTGGTAACATCACCTCGGACAGCATATGTGCTAAGAAGGATGGATACATCCAATTTTATATGATTATGACTTGAAGATGAGAATTAGGGCCCCTGAGCCTGTCATCATTGCGACATATATAGATATGTAATTTTTCAAAAGTTAGCAATTTCCGCTACGATCCGATTAAAAATGTAACCCCCAAGAATACGACCTCTACTGTGAATGAGCGGTTCTCATTCACAAAGGATGTGAATAGGCGTTTCATCCTATTTTATACAGAACCTGCACACCCGTGTGTCACTAAGGTTCATAGTGTTCTGTTATGTCCTTGTTAGGTTTTTTTTTATGGAAACTGACACGGTTGGCTACATCACCTTCAACATCCGTGATGTCAGCCCATAACACCGGGTAAACTAGGTACAACGTCAGTGCTTCCCTTCGGTCGTGCTGGCTACACTGAACTGGACGGAAAACACAAACTATTTACATACCCGTTTCGGACGACCTTTCATTCAGTGTCGTGGTACCAACCCGGGCGGGTTGAACCCTACCACCTAGTAATATAAGAAGGGAGTCATATCCCTTAGTCGCCTTTTACGACATACACGGGTCTTATATCGTTCCGGTTTAGGTTAATAAACTCAGAAGTGAACTTACGCAAGTACGCAGATAGTAGTGCCTAATTGCGTGCTTCTCCATCCAATTTTATAAGAATTTCAGCAAGCATCGCTGTCTACGGAACCCTAAATAGGACACCTGGTTGTTTTTAATTTATACAATTTAGTGGTTGTATTTTCTTCTTCTTGTTGCACCTGTAAATTTGCATTTACAGTAAGAAAAAGATAGGACAGAAGTTAGGTTTCAAACTCAGCAAACAAACTGATAACTTTAGAAACGTGTATGAACCGCAAATGGTTATATGTAACTAATATGTAAGTTTAAAATAATTTGTAACCCTTCTTCTTATTCAATTCTTCTTATTGATGGTTTCTTTAGAATTTTCAATTGAACATTCTATTATTTTGCATAGTAGACCTACAGATAAATAGCACTGAATACTCACGGCCGCCCGGCCACCACTTGTACGAGGTGAGAGTGGGTGAGTGCAGAACAAACTCCTTGGTGTTGGGGTCATAAGTCGCGGTCGTTTCCAGTCCTCGGATGAACGTTCCGTGACCCAGTTCCGTCTGCAGACAGAGGTCGAAATCAATGTGTAATTAGAGTTCTCAATGTGCATTGTAATTACCTATCTAATTGTCCAATAAGCAGTAATCATGAATATCGTGGATTCATTGTGTTTTAATGAAAAGCAAATGCATTCATTTCCTGACCTTAATGCCTAATGGAGGCAGAAATTAATATGAATTACAATATTTTGCGGTCTGACATCTAGACTAGTCTGAACTCTTTAATGCTTTGGGAATGTCAATAAACATTACATGGTGGATTTTAATTCGTAAATCGGTCGCTAGATTATAGAACATTGTTTCCTATACAATTGATTCATCATTGCTTAAAATTTTTTATGGATGCATGAAGCATCTTCATATTGTATTGTATTTTTTGTATTGTTTATTGATCATTCATATGGCAGTTAGACTGCGCTCGAACTTTTCACACCTTGTTCTATCCGGTTCGATTACACCCACGATGAAGAACCGACAAGAAACTTCGCATAAGATGACAAGCAGGATCTGCACGAAGAGCATATGTACAAGTAATAAAAGTAAATAAACTGTTGTTAAGACAATTTTTTTAAGACGTTAAGACGATAGAGTGACGGTGTAACGTAGTTATCTCGTATCCTGTATTTATCAGGGATGATTTAAGACTTATACTATACATTACACATGTAGATACCTTTATCTTGCTAAATTATTAATACACTGAACATTAGCGGACATATAGCAGAGAACTGTATCGATTACATTATCTGATTATAAACGGAATTGCTGCTCAGAATGATTTGTCTCCGTGATTAAATGTTTATATTAATCTCAAATAGCTTGTATGATCCAAACAAGAAAATACTCTGTTCAAAGTACATATTATCGGCGCGCGAGCACATGAGCTGCGCGGCCTGTTCTGTTAGTGTCGTTACAATATCCATCGGTCCGTGTAGCAGTGACATTTAGATCTCAAAATAAACCTAAACTAAACAAGCTTAAGCTTTAAATTCATAGCATTAACAAGTTTAAATTTTAATGTCTTTATTATTTCCAAAGTCGAATGTACGAGTAATATACAAATTTGAATCGGTCGTTTATTTCGGGAGGCTCTTAATATCTACATGAAAAAAAAGGTCGTAAAATTTAAAAAAATTATAAAGTATACATTCATAGAGGCTTAGGCACTGTGGGAAATCTGCTGTGAATACGGTATAGAGAATAGGAGGTTGTCTTAGGTCCCTGTCGGTAGTATGTTAACGTAAAGGGGGAAGAGGAAGCGCGCTTCCCACCCGCATCCTACCGCGCGGGGGTTAGCGCGGGTGTCGGCCGAATTCCTTACGCGGCGCATATGCTCGCGCGCGTACAATAGAAGCAGCTGGTAATCAATCTTATCAATTTAAGCATATAGGTACTTCAAATTTTAACCTCCAACTGTGAAATTTGAATCAAATGTTTCATTAGATTAGACATAGAAACTTTAAGTTTTCTTCTTTATTTGGAAGGAAAATTCACAGATTTGTTTTAAAATATAAAAATTTGAGATATTCACATGTTTTTTTTTTTTCCGTACATGATTTCAATAGTTAGAAAAGATGTGAAAGCGTATAGTTACTTACTATAACGTTTATATAAAATAGATAGACACTAATATGTGGTATACTCCACTGAGTTATTTAAGTTTGTTATTTGATTAGATAATTTTATATTTACTTAGTTCATTGCCGCCATCAAAACAAATATACAACATAATTGCAATATGCACTGAATGCTAGAGGCAGTTTTCTTTCAATATATTATGTGGTGTGAGAAATTGTAGAGAGTAGAATAGAGAAGTTGGTTGAACAGGTAATTGACAATTATTGTGGGATTATGTCTGAACGTCTGAACGTTCTTGAAATCCACTTTCTGTTCACGCAGCTCAGCTGTGGAATTCATCGCCTCACTCTATACAGCGCTGCTAATTGCTTCTGTTATTAAAAAAACATAAGATTTAATTATCTTCATTAATGTGAAGTCAATAGCCAATAAAAAAAGTTTTCTTTTAAGCATGGATGGACAAGTATGTTGTATATTTTAGGTATTATATCTTAAAATGTAATTTGTGTTTATTAATGTATAGTTTTTAATTCACTAACTAGTACATAGATATGTAGTTGTAGTAAATATATTATATTATAATTATATTAATTGGGTGTAAAGTAAAAGTAAAATAAAAGAAGTTAATTACAACTTATTACTTAGTTTAGATCAATAAGTATAAAATACTTAGGTTCATTGGCAATTGAAAAAAAGAGTACAGAACTATTTAAAATAAAAAAATTACCAAATTTTTAGGGGTGACCCAGGGGACAATTTTGTCCCCAGTTTTGTATGGTAAAAAGGGGTTGTCCTCAGGTAACCAATATTTAAAAAAAAATACTCAAATTTGTTTGTGCAGCTTCTTTCTTATTAATCAATTATTTATCCGAGAGTTGCTGTACCTATTAAAATAAAGTGAATTTATCAAGATAATATCCTGTTTTCAGACAGATACCAAAAAACAAGAAAAAGTTCATCCACCCAATTATGTTTTGACTCTAACATCTAAAGGATGACTGGAAGAAATCTCTATAAATGATAAATCAGCCTTTCACCTCATGTAAATTATATAATGTGATTGCTCGAGTGAAGATCCGTTTGAAAATTAATCAGTATTCACTAATTCGGCTGATAAGCTACCACCGTGCAAAATTTCAGGTACAGATGTAGCCTGGTTGGAGAGAGAATTGATTTAATTAGATGAGTAGAGACCTGAGCGTAAGTGCCGATGATGCTGCAGTTCCACGCGCGGCCGATCCACTCTGCCTGCTGCGCCACCGTGCCCTGTCCCATCAGCGTGGGGATGAACATGATGTAGTGCAGCGACAGCGGCGACCCGTCCCGCAACACCGCACTCCCCAGCATGCCGCCCAGCACCTCCCTGTCTCCACACACCACACCGTACACACCCAACCATTCACCCTCACCTTAACCCATAGATTAGGCCGGTGATGGAGTACTGCAGTAACATTTGGGTACTGCAGTCCCCAATATCTGCTTGCGTTCTTGGACTTGTGGAACTAGCATCCCTTATTCCCTGCCACCCGTCCTATCTCCGCATGACTCGTCGCAGAGAGACTCAGCACCCTTTTGTTGTTGACATTGGGCTTTTGAGAACCCATCGGTTCTCTAAATCGTTTCTTTGTCGCACCGCTAGGGTGTGGAACTGTCATCCGGCGAGTGTGTTTTCCGAATCCTTTAACCTGGGTGTCTTCAAACGTCGTATTAACAGGCTAGACAGCCTAGCAACAGTATACAAATCTGCTGGCATAGCACCTAACTGAGCGTGGTTTCACGAGGAGGTGATTTTGGCTCTGTCGACTGCACCGTAGGTCTCTCGGCACAGCCACCCGTGTTGGTTTACATAAAAAAAACCTATTTGGTGCAAATTCAATTTGGAATCAAGCAAGATATACATACGATATACACAGACAGCAGACACTGGATCTTGTAATTATGTAGGGATGTTAATGCATATTGTATACTTTGAGGAAATATTATATAGAGCCAGCGCTCCCAAGAAATATAGCTGCTAAATATGTTCGAGCGGCTGAGGTATGGGGTTAAGGTAGCGGGGAGGCAGAGCGCTGACAGGCCTCACGCAATCTATGTACTTGCGCGCGATAACTACCTACCGCCCGCCGGGCCGCCGGCGACCCATAATTCATTGGGCTGTCGACAGCCGCGCGGAGCTAATCTACTACGCGAGCGCGCGCTCACGCTACTGCTTCGTTCGTAGTTCGTACCCTGTGTTCGTACCTACCTATATCTTAATTCAAGTTGACATGGCTTCTGTTAATAGTGGCAGTTTATGTGCAGTAGATGGATGTAAATCCAGCAAGAGGAGAGATAAAAATCTTTCTTTTTTCCATTTACCTGCTGATGAAGAAATGTGAGTAGGTATATTTGTTTTCTTTGAGCAATAATTATTCTAAAAAACCGACAAGTGCGAGTCGGACTCGCACACGAAGGGTTCCGTACCATCGTACAAGATTTAACACTATCTACTTTATTTAATATATTTTTACTATTTGTTGTTATAGCGGTAATGGAAATGCAGTCCGCTGACAGACGGACGGACGGACGGCGGGGCTTAGTAATAGGGTCCCGTTGGCACCCTTTAGGTACGGAACACGGAAATAGGTATTTTGGTTTATGTTGTGTTTCGCTTGAGTTTCGGTATGTTCGATATATCTGTCTGTTTGTTTGTCTATCACAGTCACTTTACGATTTGTGTGCATACAGCTGACATTTTGTGGTTGTTGAGACAATTGTAAGACTACGTACGACGCAACAGAACGGAAAACAACGTCCGTGAATATGGGAAAATTTGAAAAAGGTGGGGGGGGGGGGGGCGGGGGGGGTCTGGTTTACAGACGTTACACGTGACGTAGGAGGGGGGGAGGGAGTCTGGGTCTGGCCAAAACTGACATCATTCTTACAAATACGAATAATCCCACAATATGACATATTAATTCTAGCTGTGCACGCGCGGCGCGCGACACTTTGAAGAAAGCTAGCGGCATGTGCTAGCGGCGCGTAGCGGTAGGCGGTTCGCTTGTCGGCTTCATTTGACTCTTTTGTTGGTGCGCCGCGCCGCGCGCCGCCGCAACACGCCGCCGCCGCTCAGTCTAATAAGACCGACACGTGCGGTCCGCGCTTTCATCTGCTTTAAAGCAAACGTCGGCTTCCTTATATAATAAGTCCACCTTCTGCCAAGCAGAAAGGTGTATGTAAAGGTCGACTGGAAGTAATTTCCGCCAGCAATAAGTCCGGATTCGCTTGGCAGATGTATTTTTAATCTATACCGTATAAAATCAGTTAGATAAGCATGCGTACAGGTAACAATAATAACATTACAGGGGTAGTAGGTAGGTAGGATTACCTGAAGTATTTTCGGGCTGAACTAATTTCTTCCTCTAATATATTTTAACCCGGCGAAACCGCGGGCATAAGTTAGTAGTAGCCTATATGTTAAACAAAAAAAAAGATAGGTACCTATCTAACAGTAAAAAAACCTTTTTAAATCTGTGCTGTAGCTCGCGAACAAACATTCACACATATTTCCTCTTTACAATATAATGCATTGATACTTTTATCGAAAGTAAGCAGCCCTAGCGTCACCGAGTTTGCTTCAAGGCCCCGCGTCCGCGCGCAGCTGCAAAGCAATAATCACTTTACGCTCTTTCGTTTAGGTGCATTTTCGCACGCAGTGACTGCGACGTAAAAGTTTAGGCTATTAAAGCCGAAGGTATGTAACTTTTTCTATGGAGAGATTCATCTGTTACGAAGTAACTATTAAGTAATCTGTGGCGCTGAGCCGAGCGGAAGAGGGGAGCGCGCGCGGGGCGGGAAGCGTGTGGGAGACGGGCTGGCGGCCGGTATTGTGGGCTCGCGCGGGGCGGACTCGTGCGTCGTCAGTGTGCGTGTGCATATTGTCTTTTCATTCTAACACCTCATCTCCAGATTAGCCATCGCACCTTCGCATCGACGAAGATGTGTAAATGTATTAGTTTAAAGTAGGCGAGGCGCGATCGCAGCAGGCAGGTGACGACTGCGCGGTGCGGCCTCTCGAGCTCGACTAAGAGACTTGATGATCATGAACCGCAACTAGGTGGAACATGTGAGCTAGCCGAGTGATTGATCTAGTACGTAATATATCTTTATATCTTTATTATATATATATTATATATATCTTTATTTATTTATAATGTTATTTGTTTTAAAAAATGCGGTCATGTGCATATTATATCTAAGGCCCACTTGCACCAACACAAATTTAATATATAAACCAGTTTAACTCGTTAAGCTAGCACCCGTTGACTGTGGGAACCGCGTTTAAATCCATAACTCGCTACTTAACTTTAAACTCGTGTTGGTGCAAGTGGGCCTAAGGAATTGGAATTAATAATGTTAATTAATTAAATATGACTAATTTTAACAATATATGGATGCATAAATTGCATAAATTGCATAATTTATGCAATATATTGTTACGAGCACTGGGGCCGGATAGAAAATTAAACAGCACAAACTCTTTTCTATTCTTTACTTTTCAAACTTTACTATCGCATTTTTATCTGACAACAAAACTCCCTGTCATTTTTGACAGCTTTCTTCTTTTTATACATCAAACTTTAGGTGGTCGTGACATCGTCCCCCGCTCAGATACGTTCGTCCCGAACGTAATTTGACCCATGGTACTGAGCCAGTCGGTCCACATGCACAATTTTGGGTTTGCTCCTTGAATTCCTTTGTATGCGGTAAGTGACATCATTGATACGGGTCACCACCGTGTATGGCCCATCCCATCTGGGCTGTAGTTTAGGAGATTTTCCTTTTCGACGTACAGGATTATGTAACCACACTTGGAAACCCTCTTCAAAAGTGTGGTCGTTAGTCTTCCGATCGTAGCGCGTCTTCATTCGTTCTCCTGCTTGTAGACTGACCTCCCTCATATGAGCGTGGATTGAGTCCATCTTGTCTCGAAGATTAGCCACGTACTCCGTTATGGGCCTCGGTGAATCTGGAACATTTCCTGTTAGGAGATCTGCTGGGAGGCGAAGCTCGCGTCCAAAATTGGCCAAAGCTGGCGTTTCATTGGTGGTCTCATGCACGGCAGACCTATACGATAACAGAAACAAGGGAATGTATTGGTCCCAGTCCCTCTGATGATTTTCTACCAGCTTGGCTAAATGATTCTCTATCGTCTGGTTAAACCTCTCCACCATGCCGTCCGACTGCGGTCGATACGCAGTTGTCCTGGTCTTGTGGATTCCCATGATGCGGCACGCTTCCAGGAACACTCCAGCTCCGAAGTTAGTCCCTTGGTCAGTGTGTAACTCCAGCGGCACTCCAAAGCGACAAAATACCTCATGAACCAACTTTTGTGCAACTGTCGTGGCTTCTTGATTCGGAATGGCAAAAACTTCAGGCCACTTTGTGAAATAATCCATAACGACCATGAAGTATCTATTTCCGTTGTCCGTTACTGGGAATGGTCCAGCTATGTCAACTGCGATTCTCTCCCAGGGAACACCAACATTATACAGCTTCATGGCTCCCTTACAACGGGATTGCGGACCCTTCACTGATGCACAAGCAGTGCATTTGCGGCACCAGTCCTCCACATCTTCACGGCAATGTATCCAGTAAAAACGTTGCCGAACCTTCATTAGGGTTCTCTTAACTCCCAAATGACCTCCTGAAGGACCGTCGTGAAGGCAAGCCAACACGTCCTTCACCTTCGTTCGCGGGATTACCAACTGTAAATATGTCTCTCTCCCATTTGGTGTCTCCCATTTCCGGTAGAGTAGCCCGTCATGGAGGAGAAGGCTAGACCATTGTGCCCAATAACTTTTCGTCGTTGCACTTCTTGGTGCTACTTCTTTCCACTCAGGTTTGTTTTCATACGCCATTTTCCAATAAATGATGGGCAACAAATCCCGGTCTTCTTCCTGCGCCTTCTTCATGGCTTCATTACTCCATTCTTCGCTTATGTTGTCGGTCCTGATTACTTTTACGGAGCAACATGCTCCGTACTCTTTCGTCTCATGTCTCGCGCAGTGTTTACATTCTTCCGGACATGGTCTTCGAGATAGGGCGTCTGCATTCCCGTGGGACTTGCCGCTCCGATGCTCTATATCGAACTGGTATTCTTGCAGTTGCTCAAGCCAACGTGCAACCTGACCCTCAGGGTTTCTGAACTGGAGTAACCACTTTAAAGCTGCATGATCCGTCCTTAAACGGAATCTCCTTCCGATTAAGTATTTGCTAAAATGCTGCAGACTTTTGACCATCGCTAGAAGCTCACGCCGGGTGACGCAGTAGTTTCGCTCCGGCTTCGACAATGATTTGCTGAAGTAAGCTATTACTACCTCCTTGTCTCCTCGTTGTTGTGACAGCACGCCTCCAATTCCCGTGTTACTTGCATCGGTGTCGACGATGAATACTCCATCTGTCTCGGGATATCCCAAGATTGGTGAATCACATAGGTACTGCTTCAGTTCTTCAAAGGATCGGTGGCAGTCTTCATTCCATTCAAAGTGTCGTTTCTCTTCTGTCAGCCGATGAAGGGGCTTAGCAATTTCCGAAAAACCCTTCACAAATCGTCGGTAGTAGGAGCATAAACCGAGGAATGCGCGTACTTCCGTTTTGTCCTTAGGGATTGGCCACTTCTGTACTGCTTCGATCTTCTGTGGGTCTGTCTGAACACCGTCCTCGGATATCACGTGGCCCAGGTAACTGACCTTGCGCTTAAAGAAATCACATTTTTTAGAGCTTAACTTTAGATTCGCTCCACGGATTTTATATAGTACATTTTTTAAATTGCTCACGTGATCATCGAAAGTCTTGCCAACAATGATAATGTCATCCAAGTACACTAAGCAGGCGTCTCCAATCAATCCAGCGAGTACTCGATCCATTAACCTCTCGAATGTCGCAGGAGCATTGCAGAGGCCAAACGGCATGACATTGAACTGCCACAACCCGCTGCCGGTTGAGAACGCAGTCTTCTCTTTATCTTTGGCATCAAGCTCCACTTGCCAGTAGCCGCTTTTCAAATCCAACGTTGTAAACCACTTCATGCCGCTCAGTGTATCCAAAGTATCATCTATCCGCGGAAGTGGGTAACTGTCCTTTTTAGTAATGTCGTTCAGCCGTCGATAGTCTACACAGAACCTGGTACTGCCATCCTTCTTCTTCACGAGGACTACAGGCGAACACCAGGGGCTCGATGACGGTTCAATTACTTTGTTCTTGCGCATGTCCCCAATCATCTGTTGAACCTCGCCTTCTTTCGCCACTGGCACCCGACGTGGACGTTGTCGGATA
Organism: Nematopogon swammerdamellus; assembly: GCA_946902875.1. Lineage (NCBI taxonomy): Eukaryota > Metazoa > Arthropoda > Insecta > Lepidoptera > Adelidae > Nematopogon > Nematopogon swammerdamellus. Next base: position 24,237,801 of record OX336333.1, on the reverse strand, counting down.
GGCAGTGCGTCCCCCGTATTAATTTGATGTTTCACCATGTTGGTCCGTCCAATGTCCCCGTCGTCGGTCGCGAAGATGTCCGAGTACTGTGTTAACAGGTCTACTGCCCTCTGAAACTCCATCTTGGTAAGATCCTTTTTACTTTCTTCCAAGAGCGAGAGCACTTTGGTTCTGTCTATCTTATCGCTCACAGTGATGGGCTCATCACACTTACGTAGCCAGGATACTTCATCACATTTTCCCACCACTGTGTCTGTTTCGAGTTTAATATCGGCCCGGCTCAAATTGATGATGCGCACGAATGCCTTATCCTGATTCTTTACCAAAGTTCGTGCAGTAATCCATTGAGAGTCACATTCACGCTTATCCAAGTTTTCAACAAGTGTACATCCCGTTGGGCCTTGGCCAGATGCATGCGGTAAATTCACTGGCACCAACGTCTGAGATCGTGCCTGCAATATGGTCGGCCTCGAACAGCATACATCTCCTGACAACCTTCCTCCTCGAAGAAATATTTCTTCACTTCTCAGCTTGAGAACTCCATTTGTTATATCGATTTTGCAGTCATGAAGTTTCATAAAGTCCAGTCCAAGAATACAGTCATCAACTATGTCTGCCAAGATAACGGAGTGATGATAAATTCTGCACCCAATTTTTAATGTTACTCCTACCTCTCCATGGACAGGTATGTGCTGTCCGGTGGCAGACTGTAGTTTGTAGTAAGTGTACCGCTGCTGTTCATTCTTAATAAAATTCCCTAGAAGTTGCGATTTAACAATGGTCCGCGATGCTCCGGTATCCAAAGTTATTTTACACTCATAGCCGCTGATTTGTCCATCCACTACGAGGCTATTTCCGTCGCATGCTTGTGAAATCAAGACTATGGGGGCTTCCTTGCCACCAGCCAGCACTCGCCCCGTGGTCCTGGCGGTTACTCGTTTCCCTGATGCTCCTCCGTTCTCAGTGCTTCCATATTTGATTGTTCATTGTTTGGGCAGCTAGAGCGGATATGTCCAAGAATACCGCAGCGGTAGCAGCGAGGAGTAAACCTATTCCTACCCGGTGTATATTCCGACACCTTCACTTCCCTCACTCTTTGTCTGCGAGAGTCAGCACGCACTGCTTCTACTTCTAATGCGTGCGCTAAGGCATTTTTCAGTGTCTCGTGATGACCCAGTCGCACGGCTGCCCTCACTTCCATGTCCCAAATTCCGTCCACGAAAGCCTGAACCAGTGTGCTAACGATGAATGGTGCCGACGATGCTTGGTATGCCTTTCGGACAAGCTTTTCTATTTCCAGAGCCCACTGTTGAAGGCCCTCGCCGGCTTGCTGCACACGGTCACGAAGTTGGGCTCTGTACACATGTTCCAAGTGTTTATCGCCATATCTTGTCTCCAGAGCCTCCAGCAGTTCTTCATATGTGGTCCTCTCTCCGACGGCTTCCAAGACATGTAGGGCCTGGTCACGCAACCCCAATGTCAACGCGGTGAGTGCCTGGTCGTTGTTCCACCCGTTGGCCCGCTCCACAGACTCAAATTGTTTTTTGTAGGCGGCCCACGAGGTTGTGCCATCATAAGGTGGAACTTTAAAACGTGTTCCTCCAGTTGAGGCATTCACGGTTACTCCAGTGGTTTGTATTTTTTCCAGTCTTGTCATTCGTGCCTCGTAGAGGTGTAACATGGCATCCTGCTCCTCCACTTTGGCGGTCACCTTCTCCAAGTCTTGGCGCAACGTGGACAGCGCCCCGTTTACTGTGTCCAGGATCGCTTGCCGACTTTCCTCTGTAGCACGTCGACTCTCCTCCGACTTGGCCTCGAGACGCTCCATGGCTTGCCGACTTCCTTCCGTAGAGCGACGATTTTCGTCGGCCATTCCGCTTAGCATTTTCATGAGCCCGGCCATATTGAATGAGCTCGGGTTCTGGGATGTTGCTTCTTCCTCCACTTCCGGAGGTTGTGAAGCACTGTTCTGGACCTCTTCTACGACGCCACGCTGCTCCTCGTCATTGTTCAGCGTGGCCGCCGCCATCGCCCTGGTTTGCATGCATTCGTTGTCCCTCGGCGTTATTGACATTTTCTATCCCCACTCTGACACCAATTGTTACGAGCACTGGGGCCGGATAGAAAATTAAACAGCACAAACTCTTTTCTATTCTTTACTTTTCAAACTTTACTATCGCATTTTTATCTGACAACAAAACTCCCTGTCATTTTTGACAGCTTTCTTCTTTTTATACATCAAACTTTAGGTGGTCGTGACAATATCCAACCTCCATAATTGATTTACACAGTTGTTAGAACTGAAAATGAGCCAGCTTTCATTTTCAGTTGAGTTCAGTAGTGAATGCTAGGAGTATGTAGGGCGAAAGGGACTTCAGGGGATTCAAGAAGTGGCAGAAAAGTCGTTGATTAACATGTTTTATGAAAAAGTCAGCAGTTTTAAGCCTCAGACGTCTTAGGCAAAGGGTTGTCATCCGTAAAATCTAAAAAAGTCTAATTTCACACTTTTTTATATTAAGTTTGTTACAATTTTTTTTATTTTGATCAACCTGGATGAAATCGGGGAAACTTTGAGAGATGTAACTTATGTGAGTGCGGCAGCCCTCTACGTTTCTCGCAATAGGGTAGCTGTAGGTAGTTTTCGATACGGGGGATCTGTCCGTACTGTGACTATAAGCAATTGATAAAAAATGCTCCTATAAACATATGTTTCCTTCTTACGTAAGGTGTTTGTTGGAGTGCGTATGTAACCCTCCCGAAGTTATTGACATGAATAACGAAGCACCTTATATAATTAGTGGTAATATGGTGTCGGCACCTGTAGTTCTCCATGCCGGTGTTCTCCTCCTCCTGCAGCCGGCGGATGAGGCGGAACACGATGCAGGCCTTCTTCACTGCCTGCTCGTAGTTCTCCTTGTGGCTCAGGTACTGCGTCGGCACCTTGTCCATTAGTCCCTCCTCCTTCAGAACTTCATCCTCTGTGAAATATGTTAACACTATGTATATTGTATTCTAATCATGTAGCACAGTATTAAACATTACACACACACATAACTCACGCTTTTGTATCCCGACAATCAGGGTAAGCAGAGTAATCGGTGTTGTGCTATAAGTTCATACATACATACACATACATAACGTCACGCCTGCCTGCCTCCCAGTGGGGCAGGCAAAGACAACGGACCCAACCCACGCAAACAACCCAACCCCCACGCACCACGATGCTGACACACTTTTGCCGCCTCTTCCACTCTCATAATGTTCTTCATACATGCTCGTCGGTTACGGGTACTACGCACCTGACCCTTTTTGAGCACATGCCCGATCTGGTCCAGGTACGTGCGTCTAGGGCGACCCTTCCCGACTCTTCCACTAACATTCACTCCATAGATTTCTTTCATTAGTCTCCTATCATCCATTCTACAGACACACATACTCCTCCTATTCCACACATACTCCTCTCAACGCGCGCATTTCGACATCATTTATCCTGCTCTCATGCTTCGCCTGCCATACCCTGAGTTGTCTGGATTTGCTCTTTGTGTTTCCTTTCATATTGAATATTGTATGTTTTGTGTTATTTTTAGGGTTCCGTATCGTTCGTACGGGACCCTATATTACTAAGCCTACGCCGTCTGTCTGTCTCTCCGTCTGAGGGCTGTATCTCTTGAACCGTAATAGGTAGCCCGTTGAAATTTTGACAGAATATGTGTTTATATTATGGCCAATATAATAACACATAATAAAAATTAGAAAAAGTAAAAAATTCACGGGGTCCCCATACAAGAAACTAAAAAGTGTATAATAAATAAGTGCCATCTATCGAAAACAGTATGAAGCATTTTAACTAATCATTAATTTTAACTAATATGAAGCATTTCATAAAACACGCCATAGATGGAGTGAGTTGCGCTGCCCATGACATGGCGATAAGGAACCCTCGGTGCGTGAGTTCGACTCGCACTTGGCTGGTTTTTTTAAGTCCTTCTGTCTTTCTGTGATCTGTCACCTGCTTAAAAAAAACCACACTACTGCTCAATGTCCCGAGCAGTAGTGTGGTTTTTTTTACTGATTTAGTAAGTGAGTGACTGTTGTCACTCAAGTTTGACGATTATATGTATTACCTACCTTTTTCACGATAGAGCAAAATACAAAAAAATATACAAAAAATATTGAAAAAAAAACAGGTTTTTGGTACGGGTTAATTGTTTTACATTTTGTATTTTTTTATCATTTGTTTATTTATCTGCCATAATAACACATATTCTGTGAATCAATCAGTTACCTATTACAGTTCAAAAGATACAGCCCTTTAATGGTAGGGCGGACAACATAGGCTTAGTAATGCTTCCGTACGGATACGAAAACTTAAAAAAGGTGTGGTTGTGTCACACACAAACACAAATTATGTTACATGCTGCATTCTGTGTACGTTAACCTGTTCGCTTCCAATGGGCAAAATACCTTTCCATTGACATCAAACACGCCTGCCTACAAACAATTCTGCACTCATACAGAAAAATATTCTAATGTCTTTTAATTTTTACCTCGACGTTTCTTGTTCTTTTTTTTATTTGTGGGATTGAATTCAAGTGCCACACTTTAATATGTTGCAGTTTTTCAGAGGCAGCATTCTTTTAACCTACACATTGATACATAATTTGTATGGGGGAATTGTCAATTTTATGTAGATAAGAAAAAAAATTTTAAACATTTAGGGCATTTTTTGTTTTACCGTGGAGTTAATCTGCGCTTCTAAATAAGTGACCCACACTTGTTTTACATTGTTTTGTCGGAAATTTCATTGCCTTGACTTGACAGAGAGTTTATTGATCTAACTGCATTATTTTATATAAAAATATTTGAGTTATGTGCGCGCGGTGAAAGTGAAGTGAAAGTTTCATGTAAGCTAAGGCGGATAAGCATGATTATATTATGAAAGTCAACGGGTTATAGCTAATGTGGCTCTCATTTCTCACCTCTTTTCTTTCGCTCCTGTGTCTTCTCCACTCCGCCATCGATAAGGTTAGTAAGCTCAATCGTACTGAAGGTACAGCGTTCGCGTTCGCGAGCTAAATCAGAATTCACACGCTGAGGCACCGGGGCAGGCGACATCCTGGCTAAGCGATTATATATATCACTTCACAAGACAAGCGACCGACTGTATGGCCGCCGAAGTACAGGGGACTAACTGGCTGGGCTGGTAGCGGCTGTGACTGTAGCGGCTGTGACTGCTAAAATATTGTTAGCAGACTATCACTGGCTGTTCTCTCTCGCGACAAAAGGAGGGACAAAGTTCAAAGATTAGATATAATTTTATCACATGTAGGTATGTGCGTAGATTATAAAAAATAACACACAGCGCATCGATTTTTCTCAAAACACGTTGCTTCAGGACAACGATCTTTGATTGTAGCAATCCAGTGCAGTGTGGCTTCCTTTCTTTACAGGTCGTCAGAGTTGTTCACTTGAAATTGATTGAATGAAAAGCCAAGGAAAGATAAAAAAACCCCGTTTGTTGACCTTTGATATATCAAACTTGACAAAACGTCACGTCACATGACATGTTGTTGTTGTTATTGTTTTCGCCATAAATAGGCAGGTAAAGATCATTTGACCATACAGCCAACATAAGAACATACGCTGCGTTCTGGAATAGCACCGCTTCACAAAGGGCCATCAATCAAGCTGGCTGGCTGTCCTCAATGGAGTGGAGAGTAGGTATTAATGTTTACGTAATGAATTCTGTATGTACTTACCTATGCTGAGACTGCGCGTGGACAGGCTTTGACCAGCGTGTGCCTATAAGGCCTCTACACGTTGGCCAAACCTTTCGCCAAAGCGCTTGGCAATGTTCTGACAGACCCCATTACACGTTGGCCAATGCTGATGCTGCAGCCTTGAAAGCTGAAGGCCTTGAAGGGCTTGCCTCCTTGCAAATCTACTTCAAACGACTACATTATGTACTTGACTAAACAAGGTACCGTTATGAGAAAATCCATTTCAGCAAGAGAACAACTGGCAACATTAGGTTATCTTGCATCTGGACTTGGACGATATTTCAAAAATATAATTTAAGGTATGCAGGTGTAAAGTCACCGGAATCTGTAAGTCAAACTGGCATGAAGATGTTACAGGAGGTCAGGTCAAATAATAGTTCGTGTTGATATTTATTACCCTTCTCCCACACATGTGCGCAAACATTAGTAGATTGTTCGAATGTTTGCACGCATGTGTGGGGCCGTCAAAAAGTTCGCATACTCACTCGCGAATACATTCGCGAGTGTACTCGCGAATGTATTCGCGAGTGTACTCGCGAGTGCATTTGCAAACCCATTTGCGCTTAACGAAATTCAGTGTTGTAGATTTTGTCGACCAGAGACGCTGCCATGGGCAATAAGTTTGTTAACGCGGTTGGGCTGTTTTACCTGTGTAATATAATAATTATGCAGCATGGAGCGGACGTTGTTGCTACTCCAATCCATATTTTTGTTGTTTACTCCCAACTGCCGACACGTGCGCCACCTTCGCAGTCAAGGAATATAATTTCGCAGTCGTGCGCGCCACTGACGATGCACGCATGTGGGAGACTACGTGAATGTTCGAGGCTCGCGCTCTACCTCCGTCTTTGATGTGCGTCAAAAAACCGACACAGTTCGGAAAGGCACGAATGTGATAAAAACTTTGCAAGTGCATTCGCGAGTGTCGTCCTACACATGCGGGCTCGCGTATTCGTGCGAATGTGAAGGACCGGCATTACACACTTATACATTTATGGCTTTTTCCAAAACAAATTAAATACTAGATTCGTTATTAGGGCTCCCCACACGAACTATTTGTTATCCAACTAAACTGTTTAGTCGTAATAAAACACCTTCTAAAATACGTGCCAAAATATAGAGGATGAAGGCGACGCCAACCTCGACTGTACCTTGCCACCGACGATGCCCCACGACTTAGAAGTTGTCCAACTTCATAAAATCTGAACGTCTAACTAAAGCAGTTGACTTTATAATCGACCACCGACTGTTCAGTCGTCCACCAATCTAACGAACGCTAAATTTCTGACCGTAACATTAGGTACCTGCAGAGAACGACTGAATTTTCCTCCGTGACGAGCCCATCAAGATAAAAACATTCTAGGGCGGCGGCGAGAGACGATGTGACGTCACCACTGATTGTTAGGTAGGATATTTAAAATGGATTATGGTACCTATTAGTAGGATTCGAACCCAGGAACATAGAGTTCAAACGCCATAAATCCGACCGGTAGGCTAGAGACTAATATTCGATTTAGTTAGGCCCGGACTTAATGCATCCGTTTCTCCCCGGAGTTGACTAAAATAGGCCACACCCACCGGTGCGAGCGACAGAGTGAGAACTTCATGCTGCATACGAGTCGTTATTCGTACAGCGAAAGCCGGCCTCATCATCACTCAAATAGCAGGAAAGTGGTATGGGTGAATGTTTTGGTGATTTAAAAAAAATAACCAGGGTTAATTGAAATTTAACCCTAACCTAATGTTGAGGCGGCGCATGTCGTTTTTGTTACGTTTCGTTTCTCGTTGACAGGGATGATGAGCCGGCCTTCGCTGTACGAATAACGTCTCGTATGCTGCATCCGTTTCTCACTCTGTCGCTCGCACCGGTGTGTGTGGCCTATTTTTACCCGACTACGGCGAAGCAAAAGGAGGGTTATGTGTTTGACCGGTATGTATGTATGTATGTATGTATGTATGTATGTATGTATGTATGTTCATCTGTTCCCTCATAACTTCTAAACTACTTATCAAAATTTGACAAATGAGGTATCGTTGAAAGCGTCTTGATCGTCCGCTGGTTATAGGCTATGTGACGTCACACAAAATTGACTATGGCGCCCTCTAGATGACAAAAAGCCATGATAAAAAAAAAAATTTTTTTTTAATGATGCCGTGTAGGGTATCAAATGAAAGGGCTTAATTAGCACATTTCAAAAATATATATATTGTTAGCTATTGCTTTCGGATTTGCTTGCATGCACCCGATAATTGGGAATAATTTCTAAATAAAATAAAATCAGGCCTCATTCCATACATATATACGAATATATTTTTTCAGCGTGTGTGATATGTATATATCACACACGCTGAATCCCGACAATCGGGGTAAGCAGAGTAATCGGTGTTGTGCTGCAAGAACTCTTGTCAATTACAGCACAACACCGACCACCACGTTTCGCAAAGGATTCGAACAAGATTAAATCAATCAAGCAGCAAGTATGGCACGAAGACCCACCTACTGCATGACTCGGTGGAAGTACCGTGCCAAGGTGAGAGGTGGCGAGCCTGTCGCCCTTTAGCACGGCATCTTGTCCTTATCCCTTAGTCGCCTTTTACGACATGCATGGGGAGAGATGCAGTGGGGATATTCTTTTTAAGTATCGACCCCACACGGTACTCGGCCTCATTCCAAACCTACCCAAATACATCCTACTTAAAACCATCTTAATATTATAAACGCGAAAGTTTGTAAATGAGTTGCGTTCAGGAAGACGATAAACCTACTCAAAGAAAATAAGTACCTAAGGGCGAGGCAGCAGGCCGAGCTGCGTTCGGGAAGAAGATAAACCTTCTTAAAGACAGTTAGTAACTGAGGGCGAGGCCGAAGGCCGAGCTACGTTCGGGAAGACTATAAACCTTCTCGAAGAAAGTAAGTAATAAAGGGCGAGGCCGAGGGCCGAGCTGCGTTCAGGAAGACGATAAACTTTCTCGAAGACAGTAAGTAACTATGGGCGAGGCCGAAGGCCGATCTGCGTTCAGGAAGAGGATAAACCATCTTTAAGAAAGTAAGTAACCAAGGGCGAGGCCGAAGGCCGAGCTGCGTTCGGGAAGCCTAAACATTCTCGAAGAAAGTAAGTAACAACAGGCGAGGCCGAAGGCCGAGCTGCGTTCAGGAAGAGGATAAACTTTTTTGAAGACAGTAAGTAACTATGGGCGAGGCCGAAGGCCGAGCTGCGTTCAGGAAGAGGATAAACCATCTTTAAGAAAGTAAGCAACAAAGGGCGAGGCCGAAGGCCGAGCTGCGTTCAGGAAGAGGATAATCATCTCGAAGAAAGTAACTTCTTAGCTACTTATTTCGAAAAGGATTATCCTCTTCCTGAACGCATCGCGCCCTTCGGCCTCGCCCATAGTTACTTACTGTCTACGAGAAGGTTTATAGTCTTCCCGAACGCAGCTCGGCCTTCGGCCTCTCCCTTAGTTACTTACTGTTTACGAGAAGGTTTATAGTCTTGACGGACGATGACCGATGGAGTAACCGTGTCCTACACTGGCGGCCGTGGACAGGAAAACGGAGTGTGGGAAGACCACCCGCCAGGTGGGACGACGACATCAAGTACGCCGGCGTATGTCCAGCAGTGGACGCTTACACGCTGACTGACTGACTGACTGACTTATAGTCTTCCCGAATGCAGCTCGGTCTTCGGCCTCGCCCTTTTTTAATTACTTTCTTAAAGATGGTTTATCCTCTTCATGAACGCAGCTCGGCCTTCGGCCTCTCCCATATACTTACTGTCTTCGAGATAGTTTATCATCTTCCTGATCGCAGCTCGGCCTTCGGCCTCGCCCTTTGTTACTTACTTTCTTCGAGAAGGTTTATAGTCTTCCCGAACGCAGCTCGGCCTTCGGCCTCGCCCTCAGTTACTTACTTTCTTAAAGATGGTTTATCCTCTTCCTGAACGCAGCTCGGCCTTCGGCCTCGCCCATAGTTACTTACTGTCTTCGAAAAAGTTTATCGTCTTCCTGAACTGAGCTCGGCCTTCGGCCTCGTTCTTTGTTACTTACTTTCTTCGAGAAGGTTTATAGTCTTCCCGAACGCAGCTCGGCCTTCGGCCTGGCCCTCAGTTACTTACTTTCTTAAAGATGGTTTATGCTCTTCCTGAACGCAGCTCGGCCTTCGGCCTCGCCCATAGTTACTTACTGTCTTCGGGAAAGTTTATCGTCTTCCTGAACGCAGCTCGGCCTTCGGCCTCGCCCTTTGTTACTTACTTTCTTCGAGAAGGTTTATAGTCTTCCCGAACGCAGCTCGGCCTTCGGCCTCGCCCTCAGTTACTTACTTTCTTAAAGATGGTTTATCCTCTTCCTGAACGCAGCTCGGCCTTCGGCCTCGCCCATAGTTACTTACTGTCTTCGGGAAAGTTTATCGTCTTCCTGAACGCAGCTCGGCCTTCGGCCTCGCCCTTTGTTACTTACTTTCTTCGAGAAGGTTTATCGTCTTCCCGAACGCAGCTCGGCCTTCGGCCTGGCCCTCCGTTACTTACTTTCTTAAAGATGGTTTATGCTCTTCCTGAGCGCAGCTCGGCCTTCGACCTCGCCCATGGTTACTTACTGTCTTCGGGAAGGTTTATAGTCTTCCCGAACGCAGCTCGGCCTTCGGCCTCGCCCTCAGTTACTTACTTTCTTAAAGATGGTTTATGCTCTTCCTGAACGCAGCTCGGCCTTCGGCCTCGCCCATGGTTACTTACTGTCTTCGGGAAGGTTTATAGTCTTCCCGAACGCAGCTCGGCCTTCGGCCTCGCCCTCAGTTACTTACTTTCTTAAAGATGGTTCATCCTCTTCCTGAGCGCCGCTCGGCCTTCGGCCTCGCCCATAGTTGCTTACTTTCTTCGAGAAAGTTTGTCGTCTTCCTGAACGCAGCTCGGCCTTCGGCCTCGCCCTTTGTTACTTACTTTCTTCGAGTCGGTTTATCGTTTACCTGAACCCAGCTTGCCCTTATGGACTATGGTACACATGTTAAAATTATAAAACAGTAAAACCTAAACAAACAAAACATGTAAAACGGATCTGCAAATACTTTATCACGAAGTTATATCCCCAAAATAATTAAAATAAAAAATAAGTTCAAAAACTAAAACCCGACTACTGAAAAATCACGCTCTAAAAAGTATGAAACAAGAAAATGTTCTCATCTGAAATTGTTATGTACAAACTATTCAATATTTTATCGTCTATTAAATAAACAACTTACACGTAATATATTTTAATGTATTTAATAAATATTCATAGTGTTGTTCAGAGGATAGCCGTGGTCGTATGCCACCTACCCTATAGGGCAAAGTGGCATACGACCATGGCTATCCTCTGAACTACACTATGAATATTTATTAAATACATTAAAATATATTACGTGTAAGTTGTTTATTTAATAGACGATAAAATATTGAATAGTTTGTACATAACAATTTCAGATGAGAACATTTTCTTGTTTCATACTTTTTAGAGCGTGATTTTTCAGTAGTCGGGTTTTAGTTTTTGAACTTATTTTTTTAGTTAACTCCGGAGAGAAACGGATGCATGTAGTCCGGGCCTTAAATCACAGTGTGACGTCACATCGTCTTTTGCAGTAGCCCTAGCTAGAAAGTTCCGATATAGAAGGACTCATTCCTTTGTAAAGAAATATACTGCATGCCTCAACGATTTTTATCCAACTGGGATTGGATAAAAATCGGCGGTCATGGCCAACTAACTCATCTATATGTTTAGTTTGTGATACAATCGTACGTGTGCCGGAGCCCTTATAGTTGCGGTGAACTCAAATTCAATATTGAATTTGAAGCCAAAAGCTTCTTGAAGAGGCTTGGGCCTCTGCTGGTGGACGCAACTGGCGTCCCGCAATCAAGGGCCTACTTCATTCAAAGGGTAAGCCTTGCCATCCAGCGGGGTAATGCAGCAAGTGTTCTAGGAACATTTGAAAATGCCCCTTTTGATAGTTATTTTAATGTTTGTTAGGTAGGTTTATTTCTTTAGTTATTAGTTATTAGTATTACTTTTTTATATTTTATGTCACATTTGTGTTTTTCTGAAAAAAAAAAATTGAATAAATGAATGTCGCTGGAACTATTTGGTGACCGCAATAACAGGTGCTATAGAAGGAGAGCGACCTCATCGCAGCGCTGGTAAGGGCTACCGCAGACGACCGACTGTTCACCGACTTGATAATTTAATTGAGTTGGATCGGGTTGGAAAGGTCACTGAGGCGCGCACACGAACTATTATTCTTTCTCTCACTCTGCAGTTAGCGGCGCGGCGCAGTCAGGAACAAAGGAGAAGAAAACGAGTTGGCCAACTAAAACCGACGGCCGCGAAGAAGTCGGCGGCGGTCGGCACCAACTACAGAGAGGGTGCGCACACGGAGCCGATCCGATTTTTAAGTAGGGACCACGCCCCCCAACTATCGTTGAACAATTGGCACGGGAAGCCAACTCTGGTCGACCAACTCAATTCGCCGCCGACTTTTTCTTCTCCTTTGTTCCTGAGCGCGCACTACCAACAGAGTGAGAGAGAGAATAATCGTGGATAATACTATTAACAGACGTTCCGATTTGGTTGGAGCCGACCACCCGACCACGACCAAAACGGAACGTGTATAAGGTGGTCGGTCCGACATAATTATTATTAATACTGGTTGGATGTGGTCGGCTCGCCTGCGCATGCGCATCCGACCAGCCATCCGTCCAACCAAGTCGGCACGTGGTCGGCACGTCTGGAGGTTATCGTCCGTGTGCGCACCTCAACGACTATGCCCGAAATCAAGCAAGTCGTTGGACAGTTGGTCGTCTGCGCACGCTCTGAGTCGATAGAACGCAGCAAAATGAAAATTTTAAAACCGCGCGGTTGTCTCATATCCGGTTGAGTCCAAGATGGCCGTTTTTGTGAACCCCGTTCCGGTTCTCTCCCCCGCCCGTCACCCCCGCAGTGCCGCGCGCGACCGTCAGTCAGCAGGGAGTGAAGTGAGTGAGTTGAGTGTTGTACCGCGCCCGGAGCCGAAACCGAGCCGCGCTTCCTGCGTCAGCGCCTCGCTCATACTCCGCACCGCCAACAAGGTAAGTCTACTAAAGCCGCATTGAAACTTCAATGCAGCATGGCCACTCTTTGAACGCTCGAAGAGAGAGGAGTGTCCGCCGGCCATCTTGCCGCCCGGCGACCACGAACTGCGCTGCGCGCAATGTCGAATAATGTAACTCGCATAGACTTTGGAGTCGCCGAAAGCCGATTTCTTATCGCATTCGTTTTGAGTAAATTTTCATCTGCAAACCGCCAACCTTTCTTGTTTTTCGTGTAATATCAGCACCCACGATGAGACGCGCCGGTGGCGTTCGCGTCGTCTCGACCTCTTTTTACCCCGCCGAGCCCGCGCGTTCAGGCCATGACCACACTTACGAAATATTTGTGACTAATAAATATATTTTTATACGCTATTTATTAGAGCCATCGAATGCAGAAAATCGTTCTAACCTAAGTTGATCCGTATCTACGCAGTAGCGACTTCAACGGTCGTTAGGTATGCCCAACCGTCTACTCTTATCGCTGTCTCGATAACGTAATTATAAATTCGGTCCTCGCCTCTCCCGTAGACGACGTGATATTCGTGACGCATCCATGGCTTCTACTGGTCCGCTCCCGAGCGTGCCTCGAGTGTAGCGCCGCGGAGAGCGGTGTGCAGGAACGCATAGCCAGCACAGGGCACGTGCATGGTCGCTTGTCGTCCCACCTACCACGCGCGCTTGCTTTCTCATGTTCCCACCTACGCAATCATGCAATTTCTCTCCACTGTAACAGGTCAACTGTAATAGTCGAGGCCTGACTCTTATCACATACATACACATAGATTTAAGATTGTAATTGAGAGTATTGAAACTTGAGTCCTATTTTAATTTGTTTCATATGCAAATAAATCAATGTCATACCTACTAATACTATAAATATAGTTCTTGGTGAGAACTGATTGGGTCAGTACAGCCATGGGGTCCGCAGGTTGGGACTATATCGCCTATAAATAATGCTATATTGCGACTATATAATACTATATAAATAATTATATAATATATATATATATATATATATATTCAGTATAGTAAAGGTATACTATAATTATTTAATTTATTTCTTCGTCAATTAGAAAATTATGCTAGCATCAGCAAGCCGGGGCAAAAAATGCAAATAAATTATTTATATACTATATAAGTAATACTGTATAAATAATTTAATTAAATGTTTCCGCCTTCTGCTGATGCTAGCATAATTTTCTTAACAATGTAGAAATTTACGCACTCATTCACTGTTGTAATGACTCATTAGTCACCTCTCGCTCGATTTCGACTCAACTTTGACAATGAGTCATGCGAGGCAGTGAGCAGCTAGCGCAACGGTAAACCTTGTAAAATGGCTTCATAGTTAGTGTTGGTTGTGTTGCAGTTAGGTATATTCACTTCTTTTGACTACCAACTTCTGGTGAGATTGTTACTTATTGATTGTTATGGCTGGGGTTTACAATACCTGATCCTTTATTTCAACTAACTGGTACAATAGGTCTGTAGTGTAGGCTTTTGCGATTCTGGTGATGTAATTTTTTTTCTGCGGAAATGCGTAGTTTCGGAGAAAAAAAATTTGGAAAAAAATATTTTTCATACAAAATTAATTTTCGAATTTTTTTATTTATTTTTTAAATGCACCAAAACATTTATTTTCAATAGGAATTTATGCAAAAACGACATGCGCCGCCTCAACATTAGGTTAGGGTTTATTTATAGAATATGCGTCGCATTCTATGAATTAACCCTGGTTATTTTTTTTTTAAACCACCAAAACATTCACCCATACCACTTCCTTTGTTTTTACATACATATATATTCTAAACCAATGTTTTGGTGACTTAAAAAAAAAACAAAAAATTATTATTTTGTATGAAATATTTCGTGAAATTTTCTTTTTGGCCCCAATTTTGATTTCCGCAGGCTAAGTCTTTTCTAATAGCAGTATTTTGTGATCCTTTATGCTCCTGTATTTTGTATTTTTTTTTAAGAGGATCAGGTGTTGGAAACCCGCCCCATTGTTATTACTATTAGTAGCATAGCAATGTCTTTTATGTTCAACTTTGTCTCCTTACCTAATCACTTTTACATTGTTTACATTTAATGTAGGTATATAATATATTGTATCAAATTAACCTCTTTACTTCCCAAATATTTAATATGCTTACACCCCTTGGCTTCCATGCCATTTTCGCCGTCGCACGCCCAACTAGTAATGGAGTCAGAGCATTAAAATACGGTTACCCGAAATATGGTACAACCTCTGTGTATTTCAGTGTGAGCTGAAATGTAGGTTGTCAAAAGTGACATTATTTTTTTGACATTTTCATAAAATATTTTTTGTGTGAAGGTGATGTGTTGCCCAGTCATGTTTGATAATAGTTACTAGTAAATTTAACCAAGAAGTGATACCAGTAATCAGTTCTTTGGTAGAAAATTGGTAGAATTAGTTATGAATTAAATTGTGAGCCCCGCTCCGCGCCGACACCCGGCCGGGTGTTGCGGGAGTCCACTACTACGCGCCGCGTAAAATCCGGCCGGGTGTTGTGGGAGCCAAACGGTTAATGTACGTTTCAAGACCTATATTTTGATAGGCGAATTGTTTGGGGAAATTATACAGTTTTGGTCAGAAAAAATTAAAAAAATGTCGAGTGTGTTTTGTTTTGCCTGGAGTTTAAAAAAACGGTCTGTGCTTCTAAATAAGTGAATCCTGAAGAGTTTGGTATCATTGAACGCGTAATTTCAGTACAAACAAGACTGAATAACGAGTATTGATGGATCGATCGATTGAGGCGGGATAAAATTTCGCGTTTTTGCGCGCGGCGAACAAAGCTGGGATTTTACCGACATAAGCATTGGGGAGTTAAAGGGTTAAGAAGCACAGGTAGACTTTTTTAACTCATGAAAAACAAAACGCGCCCAACATTTTATTTCGAATTTTTACATAAATAACATACATATCACACACGCTGAATCCCGACAATCGGGGTAAGCAGCGTAATCGGTGTTGTGCTGCAAGAACTCTTGGTATATCGGCGTGTAGATAATTAATTTAACTATTAAAATAACGCATTCTAAATAACGTTAGACTAGAAACCAGTTATCATTCTGCCAGAAATTATGTAGGTAGGTATAAATTGACAGCTGTCAAAATATTTTTTTTCTCAAGACCTGGGAATATTTTTAAAACATGTTCTATTGGAAAGGCTAAGCATTTTATCCATACAGACTAGCATTCTGACCCGTTCTAATAAGAAAAAATCATTGAAGTTGCAATTTGCGATATTTTTATATTTTCTTTTGGGCCTACCAGCCCCATTGGAAGTTGACCGTTGTAAACGGTTTGGGAGCCGGACGGCCGAATCGGAAGCCAAGAAGTTAAAATTAATTTGAACCTTAAAAAAAATTCTAGGTGAAATATCGACACATCTCTTGAAAAGTAGTAGTAAGTAGAGTAATGAGTAGTGTTGAGAGACGAAACATGCAGGGGGTTTCGCTGGCAATCAACTTGTTGATAATATCAGTATTTTTGTTGATAATATCACCACTAAACAGCTTCTAAATCAATTGTTTATTGTTGGTGAAATTCCAGGAAGGTGTGGAACTAAGCTTGCAATGGCTTCACCGAACATATCCGGGCCCATCGGCAGAAGAGCAGAGTGTTAATCGAGGTCGGGACTAGCGAGTGGCCACTCTAAATTTCCCGCGCATGCTTCACGTTTCGGCTCGCATCAAGCCCTCGTCAGCTAGTCTGCGTTGACTAGGACGCGGGGAACCACCAGTCCCGCTCTCGACCTCCCTCTCTACCTATCATATTCTGTAGGATGCTTCCAGTGACGTTTTCGAAGCTCTCTCTGCTTAGCGAAGGACCACATCCTTCGGTATGTTACTTTCCCATGAAACGGTACGTTCAACAAGTACTACATGCTTTGTCGCTTTTGAGAATATGAGTATATTATCCGGTCTTAATGCTGTGGTACAGATTTCCGAAGGCATTTGGTAATGCTTCTCATGTGTGTCCATCAACCAATCCCGATCCTTTGCTGCTCCCAAAATTTAAGAAGGTTTAGTCCTATCTTTGGGCAGCTTTTTGGCTCCAGGTTTCACAAAATTTATCTTCTGGAAGCCGCTACTGGTTTGCCCTTTCCTGGTCCGTGCAATTGACAGGTTGATGGCCGCTCTGATGATTTGTAGTTTTTACTCGACGACCGTAAAACTAAAAAAACTCTTTTAGATCAACGTACCTTGTTTTCTTTGTTTTTCCTAGTCGGGTTTTACAAAATGTTATGGTTATCTAGTCTTGCTTTTGTACTTATTTGAAGTGAAAAATAAATATTTCTTATTGTTATTCTTAACCCTTCGAATTTGGAAGCATAAAACAAAAGAATCCTTCGCCTACACCAGGTGTACACCAGGTGGCGCCCGCCCACCTGGCGTAGGTGAAGGTGTTAGAAAAAAAATCATTTTGAAAGATTTTTCCATGAAACTTTATGAACTAACGAATGGATTGTATTTACAGATAAATATTCTAGCTATAAATGACATTTTTTTATGTATATTACATATTCTGGGTAACAAAATTATTATGTAAAGTTGTGTTATGTGAAAATTGCGACCTCTCTCTGATTTTATATTTTTATAAATTTATCACGAACGCAAATTGGTAATATAGTATTTTTATCATATAAAGGAATACATATACAAACCAATCCTACCTTTCTGGTGTATCAGCAGCTCGTGTGTCGCACACAATAAAATCTTGAATTCACAAATTTTTTTTTGTCAAAAACTACATTTTCGCACTCACAAGCCATTGCAACATTTGGGCTATTCATTACGTAAATATGTGTGTTGGGTATATGGAAAGCACATGGTTGGATAGATAATTTTATCTACTCATCTTGAGACACTTTCTACACTCAAAACACGAATTTAGGCAGAACTAGAAATAAATTACGACACTGACTCAAAGTTTCTATGGCGAAACCTAGGTCACAAAAATGGCTTATTTCTCGTAAATTTACGACATGCAAGCACTAAACGGTATATATTATTCAACTAGAAGAACTAAGGAACATTTCTGTCACCTCACTTTCTCCAAAAAACCGATTTATTTTGAGAAACAAGCTTCTCAAAACAGGCAAAATTGTCGTCCGCTCGAAGCAAGTTTGTATGGCGAGACCTAGGTCACAAAAATGGCTTATTTCTCGTAAATGTACGACATGTAAGCACTAAACGGCATATATTATTCAACTAGAAGAACTAAGGAACATTTCTGTCACCTCACTTTCTCCAAAAAACCGATTTATTTTGAGAAACAAGCTTTGACAACAACAAACAGGAAAAAATTGTCAGTATGGAGTAGGACTTTTCTTCGATTTTTTACGTAAAATGCATCTCAACTCAGTACGACCAAATGTACTCAATAGGTCCGGAATATAATGAAAAAGAGAAAAAACATCACTTACCGGTCCATTTTTCTGTATTTACGAACAAAACAGCGAATATTCACAAGCACAACACGCGCGTACAACACGAACTGACAATGACGACAGATTTGAGAATTTTTCTGTCGTCTCTGTTAGTGTTGGGTAATGGTAGTGTTGGATAGATGAATAAGTCTACTTTATAGTTCGTCTCTTTGTAGTAATGTGCCGTCTCTTTGTAGTAAGCACTCCCATAGTGCAAAAATTCGAAAATTCGAAAATAATTATTTTCGGCCCATGCAGCGGTGGCAGTTTATATTGACCGCTCCATAGCTGACGGAATAGCGGCTCTTGCGGTTTATATTAACCGTTCCAGAGCCAACGGGTTAAAATTTTTATAACTGGATGCAGGCGGTAATCACGTAAAGATATCAGCACCTCGAAGGAATACATTTTAAAAATAAAACTTCAGCTGCCGCACAACGACAAGTTCTACCTCTTGAGTATCACGCCCCGCCGATGCGCTAGGTCTTCCCCTGCGCCTTTGCCTTGACTTAAACTGAATTATCTCCTAAAGTACTGAAGTGGTCACTTGATGATGATGTATGAATGTAATTATCTATAAAATTATGTCAAAACATTTAAGGACATACCACACACGCTGTATCCCTACAAAAGGGGTAAGCAGAGTAATCGGTGTTGTGCTACAAGAACACAGGTAAATTACAGCACAACACCAATCACTACGTTTCGCACAAGATAACTAGAAGAAAACACTTCAGGGCAAGGACAAGATGCCGCGCCTAAGGGCGATAGACTAGCCACCTCTGACCTTGGCGCGGTTCTTCCACCGAGTCAGGCAGCAAGTGGCTCTTCGTACCTTAATTACTGCTTGATAAGTCTTGATACTTTACCGTGAACTCAAAATATAGCAAAAAAACAGACTCAATCGGGTCTGCTGGAAGGTGAATTGCAGAACCACGAAACTAAATTATTAAAATTATTTGTATGAAATTGAACAACTGTTCCGACAGCGCCGAGGCATCTTGTTGGTGTCCCGGAACTCAGATGGTCTGGGAGTCTCTGAGTCGCAGACAATTTGTAGGTTCGCTTAGTCTTCTTTACCTACCTTCGGTACCTACTACTATCACGGTCGCTGCTCTGAGAAACTAGCATCCCTTATTCCCTTCTGCCCGTCCTATCTCCGCAACACTCGTTGCAGAGAGACTCAACACCCTTCTGTTGTTGACATTGCGCTTTTGAGAACCCACCGGTTGAGTATGGTCATCACTGTATAGGCTTTAACCACAGGGCTGTCAATACCATGTATTTTGTAATACTATATTATTACATCTCAACGTTCTTGTTCTTTTCCCTGGAAGGACCCTGAGTGGGAACCATTTGAACTGCCGACACTACGATGCAGGAGACTCGAAAAAGGATTGCATGAAGATATTTAGAAATAAAATTACCTTGACCATATACTGTCTTTATTGACTTTAATTTTCACTGAGAGAATATTATATGTTGACGACGGCCGATGCGGACGGCAAGCAGATCAGTTGAAAAGTGTTATAGTGAATGCTGTTCGAGGGTGCGCGACTTGCTCCGCCCTCGAATACGCAATAAAGTATAGTGTACTTTGGATATGTATATATTCTGTTCATACTAGGACGTTTGGACTGGCAGCGCACCGGCGTTTGCATGTGAAAAAATAGATTATGACGGCTGTCTTTGACAAATATGTCAGAGTGAAAAATCGATATTCGTTGCAATATTTTGACCATATGGCCGACTGAAAAAGTTATGTTTTTATTATTAATTTTGAATAGACCAGACCTAATACAGTCCACTTAGACGAAGGGAGCCGGCCGGGGGACAGCACTCAACTGACGACGCAGTGCTGCCGCCCTGGGGCTCACATTTTCTGGACCTTTGAGCCGGGATCTGGACTGACCGCGGATCCTGGAACTTCAGGTTTGCTTTATCAAAGTAACTACACTCCCGTTCATGCCGGCCTAGCTCGGCCGCGTGCTGAGTCTTCGCGTCGTACCACGCTACGCACGCCGCGCCCCGCGCTGCCCCTGATCGACCGCGTGCTGAGCGATTGCGTTGCATCGCGCATCGTAAGATCCTCGTTCCGCCAAGATGGTTAAGAGACGCACTGCTGCGAAAGGCGCACCGACCGAGCATCAGACTGACTCTACCTCCGGCGCGATCAATTTGAACCAACCAGCGTCGCCTACAGATCCGTCCGGTGAATCAACAACAACAACAATCGTTGATAACCAACGTTCGCCAGTCGCGTCGCGATCCACGACATCTGCACGGACCACGTCATCGGTAAGGCGAAGGCGAGATGCAGAGATCGCCGCAGCTGAGAAGCTCGCTGCCCTAGAACGCGAACAATTACAATATGAATACGAGCAAGACCGCGAGCAACGAGAACGGGATCGAGAATGCCGAAAGCAAATAGCGGAGATTGAGAAGGGGCTCATCCGGCAAAAACTGCAGGCCGAGTTGCAGGCCATCGACTCCGACGACGAGGAAATCGATGACGCCGGCAGCCGCAGACACGAGACGACTCGCCGGACGGAGCAGTGGTTACAAGTGACACCCCGCTCGCGTCCCCACACTCCACCGCCAGCCGCAGTCACGACGCGGGAAAGTGAGCCACGACCCAACCCAGCTCACGAGGCACCGACACAGTGCTCACATGGAGGCGCACTATACTGCCGACAAGCGGTGCCCATGCCAAGCTTCGACGGGAAGACGGGGGACTGGCTGGCTTATAAATCAGCTTATGACGAGCAGAAAGACCGTTTCACAAGGTTGGAGAACCTCGCACGACTACGACGGAGCTTGACGGGCGAGGCTAAGGCATCGGTCTGCTACCAACTTATCGGGAAGGGAGACCCAGACGAGGTCATGGACACATTGAACGGGCTCTTCGGACGACCTGACCAAATAGTTGATGAAGAGCTCGCGGCACTACGACGACTGCCAAAAATGACTGACGTTCTGAAACAAATTCATATATTCGCATCGCAATTACGGAACACTATAGCCGCACTGCGCGCGCTCGACCAAGAAGAATACCTGCGCAGTGTGGAGATAGTGCAAGGTATCAAATTAAAAATCGAGCCCTTGATGTCGAAATATATTGACTACGACGATCTCAGGCAAGACGACTCTGCTCCCGAGATACAAAGACTGTGCGATTTTCTGAAGAAGGAAGCCAGCAAAATAGCGAGGTCTTGGAAATTGGGCCTCAGCAGCATCACGACCACGCCCGTGCTTCCAACCCACGTTCCAACGCAGCCGCGCGCACCGACCGGTAAAGCCGCTCCTGTCAACGCGCGTCAACCGAAGCACACAACGTGCACAACCACAGCGACGGATTCCACTTCACCGACCGGGACAATTTGCTGTACCATGTGCGACTCGACGGAACACAACGTGTGGAGTTGTTGCAAATTTAAAAGGGCTTTGCCAGACGAAAGATGGGAACATGTGCGCTCGGCTCAGTTGTGTTTCCGCTGCTTGAAACGGGGACACCGATCGCTCACATGCCGTTCAAATAAAGGGTGCACAGTAGCGAACTGTGGCAGACGACACCACACGCTGCTACACAACACGCAGCAACTGTCCCAACCATCGACATCGACACAGGCCGCTGCACACGCCGCCGTTGCGGAAGACGAACGTGCTGAGATCATCGCCTGCGCGCACACTGACGACCGCGCACTATTGAAGATTGTGCCTGTCACAGTCTATGGACCGCGTAAGAGTGTGAAGACCTACGCACTACTGGATGACGGAAGCACGGTGACATTACTCGACGAAGATCTTGCGCGAGAAATTGGAGCGGATGGACCGCGCATTCCGATTACACTAGATGGTCTGAACTCGTCGCGCACTGCACATGAATCGAGAAAAGTTACGTTCAACATCTCCGGAACAAAAGGCGAGAAGCTTCAAGTGCACGATGCACGCACGATAACACGCCTGAAACTGATGACTCAGTCAACCGGGAAAATCGACAAGATGACTCACCTACGCGGGCTACCTATCCGAGCCTACACCGGCGCCGAGCCTCAAGTACTCATTGGGCAAGACAACTGGCATTTGCTCATCACCTCGGACATGCGAAAAGGCAAGCTCAGTGAACCGGTCGCCTCGCTGACAGCGCTCGGATGGGTCCTCCACGGCCACACCGGGGGGAGCCGGCGTAGACAAAATCGAACTCGGAACCAGAACTCCTCCGACACGAGGAACGAGCGTGGCCTGCTCAACTGACTGACGTACCGCCGACGTTCGCAGAGCAGCTGTACACGCGATCGTCACTCGCACGCACCGACCCCTCCCCGAACCGGCGCGTTTCTCGCGATGGCCACGTTTACTCCGCGCCACCGCCTACGTGTATCTATTCATCGATAAATGTTGTCGACGCCACACAGGACGACTAGAGCGCCGCCACCTTGACCAAGCTGAGCAGGCACTCTTACAACAGACGCAAGAGGACGCATTCGCCGCGGAGCTTGCTTGCCTGCGGTCAGACCTACCCATTCCACGCAGCAGCCGACTGAAGACGCTCGCGCCGAACATTGACGCCGCCGGCACCATGCGACTTCGAGGGCGAGTGAGCGCGACGCCGGGCATCGAACAACCGACCGCCGAGCCGATTATACTCTGCGGGCGACATCACGTGACCAGACTCTTGGTGTTACACTTTCACATCGGGTCACACCATGCACACAATGAGGCCGTGATCAATCATCTCCGCGAACGATATTGGGTCGTAAACTTAAGACCGACCGTCCGAACTGTGGCGCTTGAATGCCAAGTCTGCAAACTTAGAACCGTCACGGCACAAGCGCCACCTATGATAGACTTACCCGAGGTACGACTCAATCACCATCATCGTCCGTTCACATACTGCGGATTAGATTACTTCGGCCCCATCGACGTCGCTGTTGGGAGACGGCGCGAGAAGCGGTACTGCGCGCTCTTCACATGTCTTGTGACGCGTGCAGTACATTTGGAGGTAGCAGCCAGCTTGACGACCGACTCTGCGATCAACGCTCTCCGCCGCATGATTGCTCGGAGGGGCTCGCCGAGCGTGATCTACAGCGACAACGGCACCAACTTCCATGGTGCCGACGCCGAGCTCCGTCACGCGTGGGCGGAGATCGACCTGGGCGCTGTCCAGACATTCGCGCTCACCAAGGGCGCCGACTGGCGCTTCATTCCCCCAGCTGCACCGTTCATGGGAGCGGCTGGTGGGCACCGTCCGGCGCGCACTGCGCGCCACTCTACATCAACGTGCACCCACCGACGAGGTGCTGACGACCCTGCTCGCCGAGGCCGAGCACACTGTGAACGCTCGACCGCTCACCCACGTATCCGTGGACCCGGCAGACCCCGAGGCACTCACCCCGCACCACTTCCTGCTTGGCAGCGCATCCGGAGCCCCCACACCCGGCACTTTCGACGACAGCGACTTGGCGCGGCGGCGACAGTGGCGAGCGGCGCAGCGGCTCGCAGACATATTTTGGGAACGCTGGATGAAGGAGTACCTGCCGACACTCCTCCCTCGCTCGCTGCCGGGCGACAATCGACCAGAGCTTCGCCCGGGTGACCTCGTCGTGATTGCCGACCCGAGTATGCCCCGCAACATCTGGCCGCGTGGGATCATCGAACGAGTGTTGCCTGGGCGAGACGGACACGTCCGCGTGGTGGACGTGCGGACTCAGGGCGGAGTTCTGAGACGACCGGCTCGCAAGATCGCCCGTCTGCCGGTCCATTGAGTCGTTGAAGACCAGTCAACGACCGGGGGGAGAATGTTGACGACGGCCGATGCGGACGGCAAGCAGATCAGTTGAAAAGTGTTATAGTGAATGCTGTTCGAGGGTTGCTTGCTCCGCCCTCGAATACGCAATAAAGTATAGTGTACTTTGGATATGTATATATTCTGTTCATACTAGGACGTTTGGACTGGCAGCGCACCGGCGTTTGCATGTGAAAAAATAGATTATGACGGCTGTCTTTGACAAATATGTCAGAGTGAAAAATCGATATTCGTTGCAATATTTTGACCATATGGCCGACTGAAAAAGTTATGTTTTTATTATTAATTTTGAATAGACCAGACCTAATACAGTCCACTTAGACGAAGGGAGCCGGCCGGGGGACAGCACTCAACTGACGACGCAGTGCTGCCGCCCTGGGGCTCACATTATATATCGACTAAGCAAGGTTCAGGATATGCATTAGTAGAGGGGTCCAGTGGTTGCAAATTGCCACTAAGCTTATCGTGTAGACAGAGTTAAGAGATGAATTTTAGTGCCTAGTAATTGTTTGCCGGAAATGCGTAGTTTCGGAGAAAAACAATTTTGAAAAAAATATTTTTCATGCAAAATTAATTTTCGATTTTTAATTATTTTTTTTTAATGCACCAAAACATTTATTTTGAATATGAATTTATGCAAAAACGACATGCGCCGCATCAACATTAGGTTAGGGTTAATTTATAGAAGATGCGTCACTACTTAACCCTGGTTATTTTTTTTTTAACCCCCAAAACATTTACCCACACCACTTCCCTTGTTCATTTATATTCAAAACCAATGTTTGGTGCCATAAAAAAAAAATTTTTTTTATTTTTTATGGGAATTATTTTTTTTTTTTTCTTTGAAACTACACATTTCCAGCAAACAATTCTTTCACTAATTCATGTACCCCTTCCCCCTCCGCCCCCCCCCCCCCCCCCTCACCCCGCCCCCCTTGGACCCCTCTACATATATGAACACCTCTAACATATGAATTATAAGCTGTCAAAGCTTATAATTCATATGTTGGAAGTATGAATTTTTCCATTGGGTTGGCGAGTTCTATTTATTTAGAAAAATGTTTTTACAACTAAGTTACATTTTTTAAAAGTGGTCATTATATCCTCTTTGTTGATATGCCCTGGAAGTAATTATTTCTTTACTTAGCAAAAAATTAATCAGATCAAATAGAGAATATGTTTAAATTTTTTTAGACTAAAATTTAGATTGAATATATCAATGCGGTCCGCCGGTAGTTCCCGCTCGCAAGACATGTTTGCCACCGATGTTTCGGTCCCTTTTCGACTGCAACGTCTTGTCATCGACGCTTGGGCGGTTAATGTAAAAAAATTACATCATGTTATCTGTGTTGCTGGTAGACGCCGTTTCCTTGTGGTCATGGACGCAATTTTAATAGTCATACTGATATGACAACGAGGATATACATGTCCTCGTAGCCATATTGATATGACAAACGAGTATGACCACAAGGAAACGGCGTTGGTGGATCTTAGCGCAACACGTACACAGAATAATAAAACAATGTTGGCTGACCTTCAAATAAAAGGAACAAGTCTTCCCCTACAATCACTCTATAACTTAGAGAGCTGCCGAGGGTGACATCAAGGTTCAGGATGCATGCATTGTCGGTCGCTTTTGATTACTCTCTGTACTAACGGAACTCTTTGACTAAAAAGGAAGGCTATTTTGTGATTTCACAAAGATACGTAAAGATGTACAGTAAAACTTGCACGTTCCCCGGCCTCTTTAGAGATAAAAATATGCAAAACTTATGGATGAGGTTTAGTGGCCAGTTTGATAGCAAATTGCTGGTAGTTAAATCCTGTAGTTTAGGATGTTAGAAGAATATTAGTGAAAGAATTAGCCCGACGAGATCAATACTTTTCGAGACATGGTCAGACATGGCTACTTTTTTTTTTTTTTTGTGTCTCTTACTTGGCGTTCTGTGTAAACACAATGAGCCATTCTGTTGACGTTATTCGTTGTTTTTAATTGTTAGCCGGAGGAACCCTAGTGAGTCCCTTTCATTTCCTGTCTTCAAATCTCACGGCTAGCGTAGGGACACTATGCCTCTTCAGTCTGGAATGTGTGACACTTCCTGCGCCCACTAGTTTTGATGCCAGTTCGTTGACGTGAGTTGAGATTCTTGTCTGATAGCTTTTGCTGTGTCTAGAAATTTCTTGTTTGACAGTGCTGATTTTTAGATCCTCGTGTATGTATTTGTTGCTCACGTAGTAGGGTATGTCTAGCATGGCTCTCAGTGTCTTGCTCTGAAATCTTTCAAGAATCTCTACCATGCTATCACTAGCAGTGCCCCACAGCTGGATACCATAAGTCCAAATTGGTTTTAGGATGGTCTTGTAGCTATCTTGCTTTCGTGTGACAGACTTGATTTACGATCTATCAACCAGTACTTTGACCTGAGTTTCGTGTCCAGCTGTTTACGTTTGGTCCAGATATGCTTTCTCCAGTTGAGTCTTCGATCCAGGTGCATACCCAGGTATTTGGCGTCTTCCGCCTAGGGGATTTCCTCGTTATGGAGTTTTATTGGAGGACAGGTCTGCCTTCTGAGGGTGAAGGTCACATGGACAGATTCTCCTTGATTCACCTTAATACGCCATTTGTCTAGCCACTTCTCCACTTCATGGACGTGGGTTTGTAGTTTGGCTGATGCTATAACAGGATCTTCGTGTACGGACAAAAGGGCTGTGTCGTCCGCATAGGTGGCAGTGGTAGTATCAGCTTGTGTTGGCAGGTCAGCAGTAAACAGCAAGTATAATACAGGTCCCAGTATACTTCCCTGTGGCCCTCCTGAGAGTATTTCGTTTAGAGGAGCGGTTTCATTGTTAAATTTAACCTCAAAACATCTTCTATGGAGGTATATCTTAAGATCAGGAAGAAAGGGTAAGGCAGCAGTTTTTTAAGTTTGTAAAGGAGTCCATCATGCCACACTCTGTCAAAAGCCTGGCTTATGTCTAAGAATATAGCAGAGCAGTACTGTTTGCATTCCAGCGTGCGACTTATAGTGTCCGTAATGCGATGTATCTGTTCAACAGTTCCATGTTGTTCTCGAAAGCCAAACTGGTGGGGTGGAATAACTTCCGGTAGATAGGTGCCTGTTTAGTATTATTTTTTCTAGGAGTTTACCCAGCACTGGAAGTAGGCTTATCAGTCTGTAGGAGCTTGCTTCATGTAGCTGTTTACCTGGTTTGGGTATCATTATGACCTGCGCAATTTTCTACTGGGC
This sequence comes from Nematopogon swammerdamellus, assembly GCA_946902875.1. Taxonomy (NCBI): domain Eukaryota; kingdom Metazoa; phylum Arthropoda; class Insecta; order Lepidoptera; family Adelidae; genus Nematopogon; species Nematopogon swammerdamellus. Next base: position 24,210,426 of record OX336333.1, on the reverse strand, counting down.
GGGATATATAGCCAGTCTTAAGCAGGCATTGTAGATTTTTTTTTTTATTTTTTTTTTTTATGGATACTGACACGGTTGGCTACATCACCTACAACATCCGTGATGTCAGCCCATAACACCGGGTGAACTTGGTGCCACGTCAGTGCTTCCCTTCGGTCGTGCCGGCTACACTGAACTGGACGGAAAACACAAACTATTTACATAGCCGTTTCGACCGACCTTTCATTCAGTGCGGTGGTACCAACCCGGGCGGGTTAAACCCTACCACCTAGTGATATAAGAAGGGAGTCATATCCCTTAGTCGCCTTTTACGACATACACGGGGAGAGATGCAGTGGGGCTATTCTTTTAAAGTACCGGCCCCACACGGTACAAATAGATGCAATGTGAATCACTCCCTTTTTAGGCAGCTGTTTGAGTAGTTGTGAGTCTATTAGATCATAGCCTGGTGTTTTACCATCTTGTAGTTTTAAGATTTCTCTCCTTACTTCTCTTGGGCTAACACATTTCAGTGGTAAGCACATTTGTAGTGGTGCTTATAAGTTTTAATTTTATACTCGCCAAGAGTGTAACATTCAATTCAATTACGTACATCCAAAGAATCGGACGATGCAAAGTGAAGACACTCCGAAGGAGCTGCTTTTTTCGCTTGATAATGTAATGTAACGCTTATTTATTTTTTCTCGTTCATTTAGGAAGGTGTGGAACTCAGCTTGCGATGGCTTCACCGAACATATCCGGGCCCATCGGCAGTAGAGAAGGGTGTTAATCGAGGTCGGGACTAGCGAGTGGCCACTCTAAATTTCCCGCGCATGCTTCACGTTTCGGCTCGCGTCAAGCCCTCGTCAGCTAGTCTGCATTGACTAGGACGCGGGGAAACCACCAGTCCCGCTCTCGACCTCCCTCTCTCTACCTATCCATATTCTGTAGGATGCTTCCAGTGACGTTTTCGAAGCTCTCTCCATATATGAGCTTAGCGTCGATCTTGGCAGCTCTAGATTCTTGAAGAGACTGTAGAGCGACTTCGCTCTCATTCGATACACAACACGAACTGACATATGACGACAGATATGAGAATTTTTTCGTTGTTGTTGTTTCGGGACAGAGCAAGTTAGTGTTAGAGATGTGTAGCTAAATAATTCTACTTTATACTTTGTCTCTTTGTAGTAATAACTCCTAAGTGAGAAAATTCGAAAAAAAATTCTTTTGTTCAGCCCATGCAGCGGTTTGGAGCTCGCCGACTACGCGGCGGTCGATACCGACCGCTCCACAGTCAACGGGTTAAAAAAAATCTCAAATCGAAGTGCTAAATTTTTGCAAGATTAGACCTAAATCTAAATTTGCGATGGAAAGTCCTGCGATTTTCCTGACTTATTTCGTTTCTCAACTCCGTTACCCGATGTGAAAGGTAAGATAAGCCTGTTTTATTATTACTATTACGTTGAATAGACTACTAATAGCAATAACAACCGAATTTTCAAATATCAACATTTATCTAAAATACAGTATAATTATAAAAAAAATCAAAGTGCATTTTCTCAACTCCGTGACTCTCAACTCCGGTACCAGTGTTCTATAGAAATTTTTAAAGTCACATAAGTCAACTAAATAGTGTTTATTATGGTTTTACTTCACTTTTAGCGTACCCAGCTATGGTGTCACTATAATTTTGAATGGAATACATAGTTTATAACTTATTTATATGTATATTTTATCTCTCTTGCGGTGATCGTTTCATATCAAGTACGAAAAAATGTTTGTATCATTTTATTATAAGTATTTATTTTCCCAGGTGGCAAAACACAAGGCAAGGCAACAGTGAGGCAGTGGTACAACAGCTACAAAAATATATAGGTAGGTCCTCAAAAGAAGAAAGATGCTATGAGAAGATTGCGAGGTTAACCCAAAAAGATAGTGAGGCTTGAGATTGTGAGAGCAAAAAAAAAAAGAAAAGGGAGCAGTAAGTATCAGAACAGAGTTAAAAGCGGTAAAATAAAGAAGATATACACCAATGAGTCAGCTGTACAAACCACGTTTTAGACCAGGGATGGGCAAACTACGGCCCGCGAACATTTACAATCCGGCCTGCGACCAGAAGTAGATGTTTGTTGTTGTTTTGGTTTGGGGTTGGCTCTAGGCCTACAAACTAATCCCGCTTGGTTGGGGACCTCCGTGCAAAACCCCGCAGTCTCCAGCTACCCCAGCCAGCCTATGTCTTCCATGAAAGCCACAAGTCGACCGGGGTGTCTGCAGGCCGCTTATCCCTTAGTCGCCTTTTACGACATGCACGGGGAGAGATGCAGTGGGACTATTAAGTACCGACCCCACACAGTACCCCAGAAGTAGATAACGACATAAATCATGAAAACATTCAGCAAACATTAAATAGTGAACCTACTTGGTTACTTTAATTAATAAATATTTGTCCTATTTTATAGAATACCTGCAATAAATATATATTATTTTACCTATTTAATAGTGCACCAGGTACACTGTACCTGATTCAAATATTTATAGGTAGTTAGATAGTTCATATAATTTAATTTTGTATATAAATAAGAGAATGTTTAATGTTGTTGAAACATGTGAGTCAATAAATATCTTAATTTCGGAAAGTATAAATATTTTTATTTCAATTATTATATTAGATATATCCAAAAATTCAAAAACCAACAAACATAAATCTACGGGGGGCCACCCATAGATTTATCTTTGTAAATATTGGCCTGCGTAGAAAAATGTTTGCCCATCCCTGTTTTAGATTAGACCAAGGCTGATTTTCTCAGGGATCATACCTATCTAGATAAACTTGGAAAATAAAGCATTAGGTATCTAAATACAAAATTTCATCCAAATCGTTAATGCTTAAACTTGACGTCTGACTGAACGGTGAGATCTACCCATCTGTCGTGAAAGTTTGTTTAGGTCATGTCTCTAAATATTTATTTAAAAATAACACATGTCATGTCTCAAGAAACGCTGGTTCAAGTCCTTTATTCGGTTTAGGACAGATTCGCTTTAAGACAAGTACAATTGAGTTCGAAATTCAAACCCAACATTCAACAATTGTCAATCAGTCCATGGATTATGTTTATTTTTTCATCCGCAAAACAAGTGTCTCCTGCCTGCCTTTTAAAATACATTATCATAGTAATAGAAGTACTGCATTCATTTATATTGAAACATCTCCAGTTTGTTGTACCATTTTTATTCCTCTGGACAAAATTGTATCGATAACCACCATGCAATATAACAGGTTTGCCCTTCTTATTCTTGAATAAGTTGAAGTGAACCTTGTCCGCTACTGGGACTTGACAAATCTAGTGATTTAACTTGAAAAAAAAAACAAAATGTTTTTTTTTTTCACTTATACATATTATGAACTTAAAAATACTTAAATTACTGTCAAATTAAGTTTAAATAAACAAAAGTATACATAATATGAACTTAAAAAAAAATACTTCAATCTTCATCTGTGTTAGAATCGTCTGTTACACCTCGTGTTACACCTAACATCCGTGCTCAATTCAACCGAAACATAATCCGAACGAGGATTGGGGAAATCCGGAAACGTGAACATCAGTAAGTGTTGCCAATTTATTTTGAGCCGTTTTTGTACTACATATTTAACAACATCAATTTGTAGTTCCTTTAAACCAAAAACTAATTATTATCAACTCGTATTTAACGGTAACCACCTTATGATATTTTTATTTTCGTACTGTTGAAAAAAAACGTAGGTACTTCAGAAAAAAAAACTGTATTTTTTCATGTTTTTTTTTTTCAAAGTTTTTTTTCATGTCAGAAAAAAAACTGTTTTTTTACAACTCTAGGCAAATCCATTATGAAATAATTTTTTCACAGTTCACTTTTTAGCTACTAATTTTGTAACAACGCAAACAATTCAGAAAATAATGTTTCATTAATTGACATATTTATGAATGAAATGACAAATGATAGTGTAAAAAGATGCATGATGTGCTTAAAATCAAATTAGTACCTTATACTGTACGCAGTAGGAAAGTTGTGCTAAATAGTTCCCCAGTCTGCTATTAGTTCTACAATACAACAATATGAACAAAAAAAAATACATTTTGTTCTACTGCTCAATATGACAAACTGGGTTCAAATTAATTTAGTCCAACAGGATTAGTACCTTATACTGTACGCAGTAGGAAAGTTGTGCTAAATAGTTCCCCAGTCTACTATTAGTATAAAATATTATTATACACAGTTGAATACAGTAACATAGTTATTAAATAATTAACTAATCTAAAAATTATATAAACTAACCTAAAAAATAAATTTCATAGTTCTACAATACAACAATATGAACAAAAAAAATTTGTTCTACTGCTCAATATGACAAACTGGGTTCAAATTAATTTAGTCCAACAGGATGAAGGGAGTAATTTTCCTGTTTTGACTACTTACTTAAAAATAATAGCCCCACTGCATCTCTCCCCATGCATGTCGTAAAAGGCGATTAAGGGATAAGGACAAGATGCCGTGCGAAAGGGCGACAGGCTCGCCACCTCTCACCTTGGCACGGTACTTCCACCGAGTCATGCAGCAGGTGGGTCTTCATGCCTTACTTGCTGCTTGATCGATTTAATCTTGTTCGAATATTTTGCGAAACGTGGTGGTCGGTGTTGTGCTGTAATTTGCCAGAGTTCTTGCAGCACAACACCGATTAATCTGCTTACCCCGATCGTCGGGATTCAGCGTGTGTGATACTGATAATATGTAAGCATAACTACCAGGGCAGCAGAAATTTAAAGGAGGTTTCCATAATTTAATATAATAATAGCGATTAGCTTATATGGAAACCTATCCGAAAATGCGTAGATTCATGGGATATTGGTTAAAATGTTTTTCTCTTGCTTTTTCTGGTTTTCCTTTCACATAGCTTATTCTCTTCATACAGACGACAAGGGTACCGACACGTTACTGTAAGCGCGTATTAGTAAATTATGTGGACAGGAAAACGTAGTTTTCGCGCAATGATGAGACGTTATTGTGTTGAGGATCTGAGGTAATTCATTTAGTTTCGGGGATGATTCATTGACATGAGGGAGGAAGCCGCTTGATATAAGCATACTAATGACGACTGATCATATCTTCAGGCGCACAATGTACAGGCCTAGCTTGTGTAGACACAGGCTAAACTAGTGGCAAGTTGCGCTTGGCGGATTCTACAACATGGGGGCAGAGTTTCTGGGTTCCGGATTCCTAGCTTTTGTTAGTCGGTATGTGGATAGTTGTTTCTCACATGTAAATATGTATTTTGTCGCTAAGTACCTATTTTAGTGAATGAGCTGCCACAACATCGAGTGCTTTTTATTAGTGTTCCTTTCAAGTCTTATCCGGTTTCCGGTCCGATTGGCGCCGTAAGAAACTGTAGCTAGGTCGCCGGTTTTATTGAAAAAACTGCGGCCTTGTGTACCGCGGCATGGAGTGAGGACAAAACTCACCCACGCGCGACCGCGACCTGGCTTGCTGACTGAAGTATACTTCCGTATAGAACTACTACCCGTGAGTGAGCTATGTTGTTCCAGTACTTATCAATTATTCGTTTCTAATGTTTTGTGTACTATTGACGGTATGAAATTTTCGTGCTGCTTGGACAGTTGGTTGGTGTTACCATGTTCAGTTTTATGTTACTTATTCCAATCCATCATATGATAAATTTTTCAGCGACATTTATCTACTCGATTCGTTATCGACTTATAAAAGTTGTAGATGTTAATATATTTGCAGTGCTAACGTAACATTGCTTTGTGAATGAATCATCGTGTCATTTTGGTCTATTGCACTTACGGCTCGCATATTGACGCACAGATCTAGGTACCTACTCTAGCTAAATGTATATTTTACCTGAAAGTATTTTGTCATTTCGCAGGCTATTTTGTAAGTCGCTACGCTGCTGTTAGCGATGAATCAGACTATCCTTGTTTCGGAATCTGGTAATTTGTCGATTTAGGATATCGTTGTCTATAGAAATCGTGGAAACTGCTCGGAACTCACAGAAGTGGTTGCCCATTGCAGCACTTGCCAGTTGCTGGTGGTGCTGCGTGCTACGAACTAAGATCGCGTGCTTTAGAACTACCTACCGCCCTTTTTTGGGGCACACACGCATGTGACACTGTATGGATGGAGTTGTGGCACTGTATCGAGTTGTTCACGCTAATTTTTAGTTTTTGTCCGTGCACTTACATTCAGTTCTATTGTAATATTGTCGTTGCCATCATTTCTATGATGTGATGCCATCGTCGCGAGTCTGCTTTTCTTTACAAACCAACCACGCGAAACCAGCGCATTGTGTGGTAGTCAAACCTACCTGGTTAAAGTTACTCTTTGTAATCGGATATCGTTTGCCGTCCACGCTATACCTACTTGTCGGCGCATATCTATATCGTTCTCTAGTTTAGAGCTGTTATGTTATGGTGATGCTCTATCGCCAGTAGGTACCATCTACAACATATAACGTAATTATAAGCATCTCTTTGACTTTAAACCGTGCTTATATCAACTAGCTCTCTCCTGGCTGGCCGCGCCGCCCGCGGTCGTCGAAGATGACGAATCCATCTCCAGTGCACATAAATTGATTAACACGCCCCGCCGCCGCCGCCGTCCTATAAATGCTCGCATGCGCCATAAAATTAATAAATAATTAGGTAATACAACAATTAAATATGTAGGTGCCCAATAATAAATGTTCAGGCCACGTTACAATTGAAGTGCAGGCAGATAGGCTTCTCTTGGCAATCAACACACCTCTAGTTCTGTTTGTACGCGGCATGACATGTCATGCTTCCGTTAGGCTGAAACCAGCATTCTCCGTACGTGAGGGGTGGGGGGCGGGGACGGTGCATGCCAGCGCGGTGCGGGGAACGCCGTGCACCGTCGTATTTCGTCTGGAGTGTTTATCCCGCGTCGGCGGATCAATACCGTTGGCGCAGTGGGGGCGGCGCGGGGGCGGGGAGGAGGCGACGACGGCGGCGCGCGCCAGTCGTCTCTGAGATGCTGCCGAGTCGGTCGCCTGCCGCGTACACTGCGCGCCTCGCGTGAGACCCCGCTCGCCCGCGCTGCCGTTCCGACGCCACCCGACCGCGTGCACCGCGTGCCCCGGTACGACATGATGACACAAACCCCACGTGCGATTCGCCCTCGGCGAACATGACGCCGTACGATTAGTCTTGCTGATGATGCGTGCGCTCCTGCGCGCAGTCGTCCCGCGTCGGCTCGCTCGCGCTGACGCTCTCGCTTGTTGCAGGGGCATCAGTGAGCAGATCCTCTCCCTCCGTGCGCGATGTCCGTCGACAAGGAGGAACTGGTGCAGCGCGCCAAGCTCGCCGAGCAGGCGGAGCGCTACGACGACATGGCTGCCGCCATGAAGGAGGTCACCGAGACTGGCGTCGAGCTCAGCAACGAGGAGAGGAACCTCCTCTCGGTCGCCTACAAGAACGTCGTCGGCGCGCGGCGATCCTCCTGGCGCGTCATCTCCTCCATCGAACAGAAGACCGAGGGCTCCGAAAGAAAACAACAGATGGCCAAGGAATATAGGGTCAAAGTTGAAAAGGAACTCAGAGAGATCTGCTACGACGTACTGGTGAGTTTTTCATGTCTACACCCATTGTTGGGCGCGCTCCCTTCTAAAAGGTCCTGAGAGAGTTGGTTCCTGCGTCGCCATGTCGGTTGTGCACGGAGAGGTAGGTCCGGAACAGATCTCTCTCATCTCATTTCATCTTATAGCGAACGGTCAGCCTAGCGCCGACTTCCGTTCTGCCGCGGACGCGGCGACCGTCACGCCGCGAAGTCTCCGACGCCTACGCGCCTGACGTCATATTTCGCGTGTCGCCAAATCGAGGAGTGATGCAATCGGCTTTAGAGCGACTTCCTCTGCATCAGGCTGTTTAGTTTGAGTCAGACGCCTGTTAGGAGACAAGAGACAGAGGCGTAGGTTGGTTGAGGTAGTAGCGCCTTGAGGCGGCGGGCGGAGGGGGAGACATGGGCGCGGTGCCGGTCGGGCGGTGGCGCGGCGGGTGACGTATTGCGTCGCACGAGGAGTGCGCGCGCAACGACGCGCCTCGCGCTTCGGCCGACACAAATATCCGCCCGCTACTTCATTTCACTATTCTATCGCAGGACGCGTCGCCTGCGAGCGAACAATCGCACAGCGCGCGTGTCCTGCAGAAGAAGCGTCACGTGATTGCGATGACGCAAAAATACCTCACCTTGAAAGTAGCCGCGCGACTATGCGGTCGTGTGGCTGACTGAGTGCGAGCGGAGGCGGCACGATGTCGTCCGATGGTCGCTATGTGCCTCCCCCTCGCTCCCTACCGCACCTCACCGCCCTCCCCCGGTCGCGTCCACTCTCCGCGCGCTATCTATCGCGCCGCGCGGTGTCACGAATCGCTGTCGATCTTTACACTACGCGACCTAGGCTGTATCTATAGGCTGGAAAATCAGTAGTAGTATTTCACATTACTATTGCTCATACATAAGGTATGTACGACCGTATAAGGTGTCCCATACCTTTACACTGAGCATTTCTTGCATGTTTCATTCATACATGCACATGCACATTCTGTGCATTATCATTTCGTAAATCAGAACCATGACTTACTTGATTCAACCTGTAAAGTAGGTACCTATGGGTACATGGAGGCAGGAGAGGAATGAGAGAAAACATGTATAATGAAAACTGAAACAATTTCACACATTTGTCCAGTTTCATGAGGAATGTGTAGCTTAGATAGATAATATGTATGAATATTAGTATTATGTACATCATTAAGCTGAATTATCATGATTCCGTATAACTTAAGTCTTACGAATTTATAAGTTTTGCAAAAGTTTTTTTTTTATTTATGGTATAAAACATTTTCTTTTCCAATTTTATTCATATATCTAAAAGAGAGGCCTAAAACTGTAAAGTCTCTAGGTATATATTTTCTAAATCACATAACGCAACATCATATAATGATGTGTTACTCCGCTGAAGGAAAGACCAGTCAGCTTTAGCGGTGCAATGGATCGATGTGCAATCGTGAATGCACACCCGGGCTCGGTTACGACTTTGATGGGTGACTGTTCGGCCGATGAGGCTGACCATGGATCGGATTCCACGTAAAATTTTAGGTCGCTTACCTTACTTTACTAGTCGGTACCACCACACTGAATGATAGATCTGTTGAAGCGGCTATTAAATAGTTCGCGTTTTCAGTTCACTTCAGTGTAAACGACGCAAGCAAAGGGAAGCACTGACATGCTACCTAATTGACCAATGTGTGTACTAACCTAACCGGACTGGTACCACCGCACTGAATGAAAGGTCGGTCCAAGCGGCTATGTAAAGAGTTTGTTTTTTCCGTCCAGTTCAGTGTAGCCGATGAAACTAAAGTCAGGCACTGTTATGGCACCTAATTGACCAATGTGTTAGTGGTCATGGTCATGGGTGTAGTAAGCGAAAGCCAACCATGTCGAGTTCTGTAACAAAAAAAAGGAAAGCACCACGAGGAAACCTCTTCACTTATAATGCTGACGTGCGGTCGGTGCAAGACTGGCTGGCCGTAAGAAATTGCATTCTGCAAAATACAAATGCTATATTGATAGCCAAAACTGTATAATCAGGTAATTGTGTTATGACAGCAGGCATTCGGAAACCATTTTGTCATTTCCGGCTTCTTGATAAACTTTCCATTACTTATAATTTTTCTTTTTCAGGGTCTACTCGACAAACACCTTATCCCTAAAGCAAGTAATGCGGAAAGTAAAGTATTCTACCTTAAAATGAAAGGAGATTACTACAGATACCTCGCGGAGGTCGCCACAGGAGAAACCAGAAATAGTGAGTCTTTCTCTCATTCCAACTTAAATAGCTTCCAAAACTTACTATTTTAGGGAAACATGTATGAAGAACGTTGTGAGAGTGCATGAGGCGGCACAATTGTGTCAGGATGGTGGCACGTGAAGATCCCTGGGTAACAGGAGTGACGTAGTGTATGTATGTATGAATAAATGTTTATGAAAAAATCAACCCTAATATCCAACACTGTAATGTAGACATAATGTTGTGTAGTGTACCTTAATACAGGCTCTATAAAGACATACCGTCGGCCTTTCTCTTACAAATTCGATAAACTCAATACTTATCGAGATATTAAATGTTTTAATTTTTTATTTTGTATGACAAATTATAAATTTTGTATTTAGGTATTTTGACTTTTGTATGAAAAAATGTCATAAGAGACAATGGCTATCTAAACATTTTACTTGAAAAGAGCTCGCGAATGTTCGGGTGCTCTGGTCCTCGGTATATGTATCTTCATACACCCCGTATTAAATCTATGTAGGTACACATAGTAACAACATTACGTTTTTCATCACTATTACAAGTTTTTAGACATTTCAGAATGATGAAACATTTTTATAAAGTTTAATAAATTTGAACAAACAACATTTTAACATTTTCTTTATCTTGCATTTTGTTTGCTCTGTTCCCTTGTAGCATTTTCACATGATCTGACGTTTCAGAGGTTCTTAAAGTTCTTGTAATTTGGAATAATTGGATTACAAATTTAGTTATGTGTGATTGACTACATCAGAATATTATAACCTCTTTCCCAGTGTCTTGAGTCAGCTCGGGATATGGATTATTTACATGAGAATATAATCTTTGTGCAAAGTAAGTAGCGACAGAGGCATCGTGTCCATGCATAGCTCAGTGTGATGTTTACTTTGCAGCCGTGGTAGAGGACTCACAGAAGGCATACCAGGACGCCTTCGACATAAGTACGGCGAAGATGCAGCCCACACATCCTATCAGGCTGGGCTTGGCGCTAAACTTCTCCGTATTCTACTATGAGATATTAAATTCACCAGATAAGGCGTGTCAGCTCGCCAAACAGGTCATTGTCAATTTGTGTAGCGTGGGGCACGAGAGACGACGGTGCTGGTTGGTGCTGAGCAGGGGACGACCAGTGGCTGCCTGCGCGACCACACCCAGTCCCCTGTGGTCGCGCCGGCACCGGCGGTCACCGTGGGCTTTGCACATGTCCTAAAGTGATGTACTTGTTGTCCCAGCCGTGGTGGAAGACTCTCAGAAGGCATACCAGGAGGCGTTCGACATCGCCAAGGCCAAAATGCAACCCACACATCCCATCCGGCTCGGGCTGGCTCTCAACTTCTCCGTCTTTTATTATGAGATTATCAACTCCCCCGCGCGGGCTTGCCACCTAGCCAAACAGGTTCGCGACTGTCTCCCTATAAGCATCTTGGCATTCCTAAATTTAGTGTTTCTGAGTGTGCATTTTATAACAGCGATTGTTGCCATCGAACCCCCCGTGTCTCAATGTGTAGTGCACTAACACTTTGAAGTTTCATTGTCTGCATGTAAAATTAAACGTTAACGGGAGGTTTCTTGCACGACTGGCTGCCGCGTACCTACGGCGTGATCTCACTAATCAGTCTGTCTGGTCGTCTCCTCGGCATGCTGTGACCCCGGACGAGTACGATGGCCCCCTCGTTCAACTCAACGACCCGGTGACTCAAATCCAACCAGCACTCTTGTTTGTTTTAACACACATGCATTTAACTTTACCGAAATGCCCTCTCTACTGTGCTGACTTTCTCTACTTATTATGAATCCGCTCCACAGACAGTCTGCATTATTTGTATATTGTTGTGCTTACATTGTAATGCATCCGCGTTTGAAATAAATAACTTGGTGCAACATGTAGAGTGGATGTGTGGAGTGTGGAGCACAGTAAGGTAGGCGAGGTGCGAGGCGGACGGTGATGAGACGGCTTGTGTTGCAGGCGTTCGATGATGCGATCGCGGAACTAGACACATTAAACGAAGACTCGTACAAGGACTCGACGCTGATCATGCAGCTGCTGAGGGACAACCTGACGCTGTGGACGTCGGACACGCAGGGCGACGGGGACGAGCCAGCCGAGGGTGGAGACAACTAGTGCGCCCCGCGCCGCGCCCACGCACCTCCCTCTCCCCAGCACTCGCATTTGTTCTCATCGGTGTTTTGTAAGAAAACGAGTAACGTACGAAAGTGTCGCGAGGCGCGGGGAGGATCGCCCGGCGCTGTCGCGGGCCGTTCGCTTGTAAAAAAAATGTTAAATGTCGTTCGCAGCGGACCTTCACGTTCCGTCTAAATGTTATGTGTCATCTTTGACGGTTTTGTATTTCTGTGTTTACACTGGATTACAGATATCGAGCTGACCTGATGAATATAAATATTTATAACTTAAGTTATTAAAATTACGGTTTCTTAAGTTAAATGTGTTTTCCTTCATTGTGCAAGTGTAAGTGGAGCGAGCGGCGCTCGCACTCCCGTGTGTCTGCCTGTTTGTGAGGACTCCAATCTATAGAGTTAATTGAAGTATATATATATACATATATATATTTTAAATTATACTGCTGTATAATTAAATTCCTTCGCCGTGAGTCGCAACTACAGAAGTTTAATAGTTCTGCAAAATAACTAACAGGACAATATGGCTGTTTCATTGTGAAGCACAAAATCTTATTAGTCTCATTGAAATATGTCTGTTACATTTCTATAAATTATATGATATGATTACCTTTCAAAGTAAATTGTCATTAAAGGTTTGTTGGACGTTTCTGATCTGTTGTGCCACTACAGTTTTAGTTTCTGACATTCGATACAAAGCATTTATTAGCTAAATAGAAGCTTTCTTTTGTGATGACAGGTATTGTAACATTTCTACTGCATTTCAGCCATTAAAAACTACTACATATTTTTCATGTTTTCACCAATAAACTTTTGTATTAAATACAACTTTTAGTTTCAGATCCATAACTTGAAGCATAATCATTACCTTGTTCCTTATACAATCGCAAATCATTTAGCGATTCACATTTTTGTAAGCAAACATCTCATTGGATGGGTTTTTTAAAATTATCTTGCTTTGTTATACATTATTAAAAACATTAACAGCTTTACTCGCAATCATTCTCCGGGCTATGTGGCTCGACGTTTCAGGCCAAACGTGTGGCCCATCCTCATGAGCACTTCGCTGGGGAGACAGTTGGCGGGAACTCTGCTAAAGAAGTGAACTTGCTGCTGAAATTCCCTGCCGACCATCGCGCTGGAAGAGAGCTCATGAGTACGGGTCATATGTTTGGCCTAAAACGCCACATAGCTCAAAACAACTCAGTAAAGCTGTTGAATCTCTAAAGTAAAAAGCATTTCTTTTTATTGATAATTTGTGACAGAATAAAAGAATGTTCAGGTAGCTCCAACATTTCTAAACATTTGAGCTTAGTCACTTTTGCTTGGATGCCTCAGACTTGAGTGAGAGTAAACATTTTTAATAGATACTAAAAACATCTTTGTTCTATCTTGAGGTAGTACAAAAAACCTTTTAAAATAGTAGACCCTGACCAACTTATTTTGTTTGTGAATTTGTTAATGTTTTTAACTAAAAGTGTTCCAGTATAATATCCTTTGGATTTCTTCCTTGATGGGTCCAGAAATGCATGTCAAACGTGTGGTGTGCTTGACAGGGTGTTATATTCATGCATAGCACACAAAATTTAATATTTTTTTTTTCTAAATCTCACATTTTCTTCAATAAGAAAAAAAAGTTCTGTTAGGTGTGATAACGATGGTCTCAGGAGGTGGACGGTGAGCAAAAGCCGAATTTTTGGGTATAATTCTTGAACTACATTGGGTGGATGAAAAATTACCTGAATCGCTTCAAATTCCTCAATCGTAGTACTTGGACTAGTCAGTCAGTACTTGAATGGGTGACCGCTGACCGTTGGAGGCTGACCGAGGTGCGAATTCCTCGTAAAACTGTAGGTCCCTTCCCTCCTAATCTTACTTGGTGGTAGGGTTTAACCCGCCCGGGTTGATACCACCGCACTGAACGAAACGCCGGTCCAAACGGCTATGTAAATAGTTTGTTTTCCGACCAGTTCAGTGTAGCCGGCACGATCAAAGGGGGAAGCACTGACATGGCACCTAGCTCACCCGGTGTTATGGGCTGACATCACGGACGTTGTAGGTGATGTAGCCAACCGTGTCAGTTTCCATAAATAAAAAAAAATTAAAAAAGTTTTACAATCGAGTTGTAAAATGCAGATGAGCCTCTGTCAATTCCATAGGTTCCAATAGAATTGGCATTCCATGGGTAGGTAAGTACCTCAGTAGCACATTGCCACCGCAGTGACAAGTTGGTCCGAAAGGGGAAACGGCTACGAAAATCGTGTTTTCTGTCCAGTTTACCGGCGTAACTCGCTCACTAACTCACAAAAATGCACAGATTCAACCAATGGCCGAGCTGGATGCAAACACTTTCTGAAATCATCTCTCATGTTCACATCAGCGAGTTTGTGAAGCCGGTACGGGGGCAACGACAAAAGATCCGGCAACGGTTTATTTAATACCAATAGAATGGCCGACCTTTCGGGTCTGCTGCTGTATTGAATGGTTGTCGCGCTCCTTACATCGCTGCAAGTGCGCTCCTGTAATCAAAGAATATACTGACTGAAGCAATCTAATGTGTGGGGAGCTTTAAGTTTAAGACTCAAATAAGACTCAAAAGGTCAAACGAGATTGTTGAGCTATTGGTAAAGATAAAAAATCTAAAAATACACGTCGAAACAAAATTTATTTTACTAATCCAAAAAATAACGAAGAGTACGAAAATTGTACTTTCACGTAATTTCTCTAGAGAATCATAAATTGTTTCAATACAAGACCCTCATAGAAATATACTTTTCGCCTGGTATACTTATCCCTACCAAGTTATCCCCCCTGGTAGGGATAAGTGGAAATTTTTTTTTTTATTTATTTTTTTTTTTTTTTATTGAAACTGACACGGTTGGCTACATCACCTACAACATCCGTGATGTCAGCCCATAACACCGGGTTGAACTTGGTGCCACGTCAGCGCTTCCCTTCAGTCGTGCCGGCTACACTGAACTGGACGGAAAACACAAACTATTTACATAGCCGTTTCGACCGACCTTTCATTCAGTGCGGTGGTACCAACCCGGGCGGGTTAAACCCTACCACCTAGTTATATAAGAAGGGAGTCACATCCCTTAGTCGCCTTTTACGACATGCACGGGGAGAGATGCAGTGGGGCTATTCTTTTAAAGTACCGGCCCCACACGGTACAAGTAAAATTCCACTTATCCCTACCAGTAGGAATACATAGGTGGAAAGTGGAAACTCCTTACCCTACATCTTTCCAACACGTGAAATTTATTGTGGTTTTCGCGCAAAAGTTCATCGTCGGCGCGAGGTATCAGTCACCGCATGAGTAGAATGAATCTCGCACCTATTTACTTACATCATACGGTTCGTGTCTCAATCATCAGTGCTCTGGTAGCACGGTTCGAATCGTATTTCCGCCGTTCAGCTCAAAATGGCGATATGCAGTGATGCCAACCTAGCAATTTAAATAACGAAGCGTTTTATTTTCATGTCTCATGCAATGCCGACGGGCCTGCTCCACATATTTATTATCTAACTAAAGGCACCCATTTTGGTTTTAACTTTCCCATTTTGGTTTTAACTTTCCCATTTTGATTTCCCTGGACACGGAAATTTGTGTCGAAAACAAAAGAACTTGACAGCCGTACATAATGTAAGTCATATTTTCAGAACGCCCAGAACTGCATAAAATTTAGTACTCCACGCGCACATTCTGAGAAAGAACGTACGTATCACACACGCTGAATCCCGACAATCGGGGTAAGCAGAGTAATCGGTGTTGTGCTGCAAGAACTCTGGCAAATTACAGCACAACACCGACCACCACGTTTCGCAAAATATTCGATCAAGATTAAATCGATCAAGCAGCAAGTAAGGCACGAAGACCCACCTGCTGCATGACTCGGTGGAAGTACCGTGGCGAGCCTATCGCCCTTTAGCACGGCATTTTGTCCTTATCCCTTTAGTACCGCCACCACAAGGTACGATGAATTATACCACTTCGGTATTATGAATCTTTCAGACAGGAATTCCGGCTGTAAAAAGCCAGTCAAGGGAAAGTTGCCGGAATTATGAGACTCCTGTCTGTCTTACGGCCAGCCTAAAGATTGGTAGATAGGACTACTCAAATTCGCCAACAGTTTCACACTTCCCGACCATGCAGACTTTCTCGCACACAAACAGCGGAAGTTAGGCTTAGCAGAATCGCTTGGCAACTGGGGATAGGAAATTTATAGAGTAAGCGACACTCGGGCCTCGGGGCAATTTGATTAAAACGTCTTGATACTTTTTATTTTTATCGATAAATCTTAAGTAGTGGCAACCCTGAACATAATGAGAGAAATCGGCCGTCATGTCATGCCCAACTCAACAACGCCGTTTTGTTGATGATCCAATCGGTCGTGTGGCCTTACGTTACCAAATCCAATAAAAACGTAACACTATTAATTAATTGTTATTACGTATTAATTAATTAGTGTTACGTTTTTCTTTGATTTGGTAACGTAAGGCCACACGACCGATTGGATCATCAACAAAACGGCGTTGTTGAGTTGGGCATGACATGACGGCCGATTTCTCTCCAACCCAACTGTGTGGAGAGTCGGTGCCAACTAAACGGTTAAGTTGGCGTCGTGTGCGAACCCTTGTCATTTGCATGCAATTAGGTAGTTTTTTTATTACGACTCAACATTTTAGTTGGATAAGAATCGGTCGTCTATCGCGAGAATTCCAACGGACGAGAAAAATTACAACAGAAGAGGCTGTATGGTTAACAAAGACCTTTGCCTGTCCCGAAAAGGGCCAAATTTAACACGAGTTGCTCGGGATCAATTCTGATTACTCTCACTGACAGTTGTCCTCCTATGAAATTTTTATTTTCGGAAATAAACAAACTGTTTTGGTGGTTTAAAAAAAAATATCCAGGGTTAATATAAAGAAGATGCGTCACTACGCGACGCATCTTCTTTATATTAACCCTAACCTAATGTTGAGGCGGTGCATGTCGTTTTTGTTACAAGTTTGTATTTCCGAAAATAATTCTTAGGTGGTTATAAAAAAAACGAAACACCCTAAAACAATTTAAACACCGTAAAAGAAAAAAAAGCAAAAAGATTTGGTGGGATTCGAACCCATGGTCATAAAACTACTAGTCCTAGACCCTCACCCCTGAGCCACGAAATCACTTAACCCTTCGAATATCGAATTCCCTTGATTCGTTTTCGGCTCTATGACGTCACAGCTGTCAGCGAGAGTAATCAGAATTGATCCCGAGCCACTCGTAATTTAACCTACTAAATAATCTCTTGTCTGTGCACGACGCACGGACTGGTATTTGATCAATCTAGCCGGCCATAAGTCGATTTTGTAAAACTAACTCGACATAGAAAAAAATAGCTGCCTAGGAAAGTTGAGTAGTCAGCCGACACTCGCCTACCCTTACCTTGCCCCTCCGCCGTCGCCCGCCTGTATCCGATCAGCCCGAACTTGATGATCGCCGTGCGCGCAAATATTGTTTCTCGATGATTTTCACGCATACGTACTTTCGAGTGCTTAAATTTAATTTAGCAGTCATTGCTGAAAGTGAATCGCTATGGATTGTGTTGAAGCGGGTAATTGTCCATTTGTTTTCAATGTTATGCTTTGTAACTGTTATATTTTCTATTTTAGCTGTTATATTTGTTATTTTATATTTTTGCAGAGTGTGTATTTGAGTTAGATTTTAAAGCCAATTTATACAAACTCGAAGGTATTTGTTGTACTTCAGGGTTCGTCCCGGCAACATTTTATACTAGAAAATAAAGATGGCGGTTTATACTAAAGGATGTTGTAAGAAACCGCTGCGGATTCGTGCGGATTGTGAATCCGCAGCTTAAAACAAAAGGGTCAGGGAATCAAAATTAGCAAATGAAAATTCGCACATCCTACAACACCTTGATGAAGCGGAAAGGTCCTCAGATGAATCAAAACAGTCTTCGGATCAAGGCCACTCTGGTGAAGAGCTGTGACACCCTACATACATATACTACACACATACACAGGTATATTTCGAATAATTATATTGTTTGTAAGAATATTTTACCAATGCCTATTTTCTTTGTCTTATATTTCATATTATTTTCTTTACCAATTATTTTTATAATTATTTTAACACCAGCCCATAATCGAAAAACACATTCTGTAATAGTTTAACTGCATAAATAATATTGGCCACCTAGATCGATCAAATACCCCTTAGTGCGACGTTTCATCTATGGCTGTGGCTGTACGGTCAAAAGACCCTTGCTTTTCCGTAAGGATAAAAAAGAAAAATATTCTAATCTGTGGAAACGACACCTGAAAGACATTCTGGCTCCTTTCGTGAACACTCGGCTAGAAACGAAACGTAACAAAAACGACATGACATGGGCCGCCTCAACATAACAGGTTAGGATAGGGTTAAGAGGGTTAAAGAAGATGCGTCGTCGTCGCTAGATCGCTTCGCTACGCTGGTTATTTTTTTAAACCACCAAAACATCACTCTTCCTTCCTTCGAGCCGAAGTGTGCACGAAAGGAGCCGGAATGTCTTTCATGTGGCGCACCGTGCCGTGAGTCTGTCTGTGAGTGGTTGAGCGGTCCTATTTGGGTCCTAGTCAGTGTTGCCATGTTAGTAGATTTTCTCCTAGATTCAGGAGAATTTCAGCGGGGTTAGGAGAATTTTTTGCCTGTCAGGAGAAAATCTAGGAGAAAGAAAATCATTACAGGAGAAGGTTTAGGAGTGAGAAACATATATTTACTAGTAACAAAGACATATTATGTCGGTATGTACGGTGACAACACAATGAATAAACTATAAGTGAATCAACCAACCATCTTCTCAAATTACACAATATACAATAGGATTTGTCTTTTGATAAGAGCAAGGTTTCCCTTCTTGCTCTTTAGATAGGATAATGTGACACTCAGTGAGTGTGTGCGTGCATTGATCGACCAACAAGCCGACTACCGGGCGGGCCTAACCGAACGAACACTTTGTTATCAATCAATGTTATTTACATGTATTCTTTGTAATAATCAGTAGTATTAGGTACTAAGCCTACGTCGACAGTCTGTCCGTCAGTCCGCACTCTACTTAACGGCTGTATCTTTTGTACCGTAATAGGTAGCTGGTTGTTATTTTCACAGATCATGTGTTATTTATTATTGGCGGACATCCTATCAAATAATAAGAATAAATAAATAAAAATTAAGGGCTTCTCCATACAAGAAACGTGTTTTTTTCTAAAAAAAAAAATTGTTCGGTTTGCTCTAACTTAAAAACGGTAATACGTACAAGTTGTCAAACTTGGTGTGGTTAAAAACTGAAAAAAATAAAAAAATATTAAAACAGACGAGTTAAATTACGTGGTGGTTAGAATGGCAATCGTGGTTATGACGGGAGGACAAATCATTATTGGCGGAGAAGTGATGGAACAGATTGAAGGAAGAGTATGTACGATTGTACGTATATCTCGGTTAAATACTGCTTGGTAGACAAGATCTGCTTAAGGAGGTCGAGGGGGGAATTCAACTGAGTAGCGCTGCCACGGAAATTTAAAATTCAGTATAGAAAACGTCTAATCTGTATAATTATATTATGACCAGTGCGCCCTACCGTTTATGACGTACGGGTGTGAAACGTGAGCTCTGACTATAGTTGTTTTCCAAAGTTGCCCAGCGAGCGATGGAAGTAGCCATGCTGGGCGCGCCTGGAAGTATAGCTAAGCGAAATGGTGCGTAACGAAAGAATGAATAATGAATGAGGCAATCCGCCGACACAACAAAGTAATTGATATTGGAAACCAGGTGGATAAGCTAAAATGGCAGTGCGCTGGGCACGTTAGCCGAAGGGATGACGACCGTTGGAGTAACCATGTACTACATTGGCGGCCGTGGACAGGAAAACGGAGTGTGGAAGACCACCCGCCAGGTGGGACGCCGACATGAAGTATGTCGGCGGAAAGCAGTGGTCCGTACCGCTGAAGGCCGAGACTGGAGGAATATTGAAGGCGTATGTCCAGCAGTAGACGCTTACACGTTGACTGACTGACTGACTGACAGAGAACTCTCGGTGCGCGAGTTAGACTCGCACTTGACTGGTTTTCAGGGTGCAAAAGATACAGCTCTTTACAGGTAAGACAGACAGGCGGACGGACAGACGGCTTAGGCTTAGTAATATGTTCCCGTACGTATTAGGAACACTAAAAATGTGGTAAAATTTTTATAATTTGACTAACAGGAGAATTTTTAGGAGGACGAAAATTTTCTAGGCGATTTTTAGGAGATTTTCGAAGTCCATCTAGGAGAATTTCAAAATTTGAGTTGGCAACACTGGTCCTAGTAGTGATAAATTCTTTGGTTCAATCCATGTGATCAGTTGTTGAGGTTATATTTAGTAATTAATTATATAGATAACTCCATTATTACGAAAAGAAGCGGCCGCTCCATCCATACAATATCATCATGCCTAAATCTAAAAGAGATAAAAAAGGTTAGAGGTCTTCCATACCATTTTATGAAAAAAAGTACTTATGAAAAATTTAGGGGATTTATTCTTTTTATTTGGTCAGAGCTTTCATCATACTCGTAAATTGTCTCAGTGTACTCAGATAATTCCTGTATATACATAGGTATATGAAGTAAACTACAATTACCTACATCATATTTCTTACACCAATATTGCTTCATTACCATTTAATTCCTCATGCCTACTTTATTTCAGTTTCTCTCACCAAGACGTCAAAGAAAGGACTTGTGTTGAAACAAAAAATTGTTGAAGACATTCGAAAGGCTGTGACCAAATATGAAAATATCTTCGTGTTCACTGTGAACAACATGCGCAATGCCAAGCTCAAGGACCTGCGGACAGAGTGGAAGGACTCGAGGTTCTTTTTTGGTAAAAATAAAGTAATGGCGCTAGCGCTGGGCAAGACGACAAGTGACGAAGTAGAAGATCAGTTGAACTTGGTGAGCTACATTTTAGTCAACTGTGTTTCACAGCAGGACACCTTGTTTAGTCTATGTTTTATATACATTGTGCACATCCTGCAAAATTTGACATTGTCTCTTTCTTTTTAGGGTGCCGTACCTCAAAAGAGGAAATAACGGAACCCTTATAAGATTACTCTCGTGTCTGTCCGTCTATCTGTCGGTCACAGATTATTTTCTCCGAATCTACGCTATGAAAAAAATTACATATACCTACTATAGGTTAGAGGGGGGAAGGTGTTGAACTAAGCTTGCGATGGCTTCGCCGAACATATCCGGGCCCATCGGCAGTAGAGGAGGGTGTTGATCGAGGTCGGGACTAGCGAGTGGCCACTCTGAATTTCCTGCGCATCAAGCCCTCGTCAGCTAGTCTGTGTTGACTAGGACGCGGAGATCCACCGGTTCCGCTCTCGACCACCCTCTCTCTACCTATCCATATTCTGTAGGATGCTTCCAGTGACGTTTTCGAAGCTCTCTCCATATATGAGCTGAGTGTCGATCTTGGCAGCCCTAGATTCTTGAAGAGACTGTACAGCGACTTCGCTGGTAGTCCTCTTACTCCGACTTCCACAGCGAAGAGATCCAATCATGGATGTATAGCGTAAATGAACTAATTTTAATTATGGGGGACAGATTAGAAAGTAAATTTGATTTTTCAAGTACATCATGTGACTTATCGATGAAAAGGGCTTATTATGAGGAATACAAATATATACTTTTTGTAATTTAAAAATGCATAGTTTAAAACATATATTAAAAATTATACAAAAGCCAGTGCCAGTAAGGAGGAAGTGGAGGAGGGCAGGCGTAGTGTTGTTGCTGAAATTGAGAAAACCCTGCACCTAATTTCATTATGGGGCCAGGAAAATCTGGTACAGTTCAACGCAACAAAAACACAGGTGTGTGCGTTTAGTGCGAAAAAATCGCCATTTCGCTCAGCCCCCGAATTCCAGGGCACAAGGTTGAACGTCGATGACCACTTTAGTATCCTTGGAGTGGACTTAACCCGCGAACTCAACTTCGGCCGTCACATCGAGGACAAAGCTAAGCTTGCCTCTAAAAAGCTGGGCGTCCTGAACAAGGCGCGGAGATACTTTACGCCTGACCAAATCCTGCTGCTGTATAAGTCGCAGGTGAGGTCATGCGTGGAGTATTGCTCGCATCTTTGGGGTGGGGCTGCTCAGTATCGACTTGGCTTGTTAGACTCGATCCAAAGACGTGCAGTTCACCAAGTTAACGACTTTGAAGTGTCCTGCAAACTTGAACCTTTGCAGCTCCGTAGAGACATAGGTTCACTAAGTGTGTTCTATCGACTGTTCAACGGTGAATGCTCTGAGGAGCTGTTCGAAACGATTCTGACTTCACCATTTCACCATAGGTCCATGCGTAACAGACAGGGAATGCATCCCTATACTGTAGAGCTGCCTAAAGTGCGGACTAAGCGCTCTAGTATTTCTTTTATGTTCCGCACTGCGAAACTCTGGAATGCACTTCCTCCCGATGTGTTTCCTTCAGTGTATGACTTAGGATCATTCAAGAGACGCGTAAAAAGGCATCTGTCACGCCGGCACGGCATTCGCAGCCCCCGTTCTAAAACGAATGCTTTTGGGCGTCGTCGGCTCAACAATCCATGCTGACGGCGCCAAGTGTCTCGCGTATCAAGAAAAAAAAAAAAAAGCAATGCTTGATTTTGCCGGGCCTCTCCCTTATCTCCGAAACTACTGACTACTGAAAAAAGTAATATAGGGTAGTCCTCTCTTATAGTTTACACGAAAACCTAAACGAAAATGCTAAGTCTTAAAGTTCTCACAGAAAACGGAATTGTACAGAACGCTCTCCACGGGAATTCAACTCGCACTTGACCGGTTTTTTTTTTGTGTTCTATTTGCTTTGTTTTTCAGAACCTGAAACATTGAAGTGTCTGCTGCTTGACAGTTTTGAAGTTATACTTCTTAAGGCGCGTTATGAAAATGGGGAGTAAGTCAGAAAAAATGTCATCGTCATAGTCACTGCATACAAATTACTTGTATGTAGGTATTGTGCGGTGCTGCCTGATAAGCGGAGAGAATGAGAGAAGGGGAAGGGAGATTAGGGGGTTTTTAAATCACAACAAAGAAGTATAACTTCTAATACATGTCCTTAGTAGTTATGCATCCATTTTTAATTTTTATAACCTTACAAAGTTCTTACCAATTTTATAAAATTTTCGATCACGGCGACTTCAACTGATCAAACTGAGAGAATTATCTTCCAACGAATTATTGAATGGTGGCGGGCAATCGAAAGATATATCTTTTTCTTTAATATAAATACTCTTACCTTGGTTTAACCTCTCAGGCGTGTGTGCGTGTGCGAGAACCGCCTCTGTAAAATTTTGTGATCTTTTCACAGGCGCGATTATGCAAGGAAAAAAACCTATAGGAAATTTTGCATGGTTGTAATTGTTAAAAAGTTACCTATAACTTATAGTGCATTGACCTTTGTTTTGATTCCAAATTGTGCTTTGAACATTGCGCTTCACAAAAAAGTGGGGTTATGCTTTCATTTCATTTCACACAGATGCAAATGGATAAAACCTCAAATAATAAGACATTACCTTTAGAAATGTTGCATTATTTTGAATTTATACACAATATTTATTTGCAGCGGGCGCGAACATGCGCCACTTCTCGAAACGAACTGGAATGTTCATTAATTTTTTGTTCAAGGTTGGCGACAAAGTGAATCTGACCGAGTAGGGCATACCTTCACCTTTTTTTATAA
Organism: Nematopogon swammerdamellus; assembly: GCA_946902875.1. NCBI lineage: Eukaryota > Metazoa > Arthropoda > Insecta > Lepidoptera > Adelidae > Nematopogon > Nematopogon swammerdamellus. The sequence goes on along the minus strand of OX336333.1, from coordinate 24,186,670 downwards.
GTATAATTGAGCCTTATGCTTATGAATGAGCATAAATATTTTAATGCAGAAAGCTGGCCGCCCCACCGGGTGACATTGACACGTGACGTTTCAATCACTTTGTTGTGCCGTGGCCCGGCGAAGCTTGAGCAGTTAAATAATAAAAAAATTTGCCTGTCGGTCCATTTCTGACGACGTAAATTTACCAGCCTCTGATGGTAAGATGTTGGAGAAGATTGCCGCTGATGGCACACGTGAGCTTGAACGGTTATGAAATACAATTTCTCTTGTCCAACACACAAACAATAGATACAAAAAAACACTATACAGACAAGAAAAATTGGACCTGACACAGCCTTTGTCCCTCACCACCGAGCCCTGGAGCCGGTGAGAGGGAATGCAACAGTTAATGCAACTTGTTTCATAATTTTTTTATTGGTTTCAGCTATCAAAGAGATTAAAAGGACAGTGCGGGTTGCTATTAACAAATAAAAGTGTAGATGAAGTGGTGGAATGGTTTAAGGATTTCAGCGAGGAAGACTTTGCACGCGCCGGTTTCGTTGCCACAGAGGATGTGAAGCTCCCGGAAGGTCCTCTGGAGAATTTTGCGCATTCAATCGAGCCCCACTTGCGGCAGCTTGGCCTCCCAACTTCGCTCAACAAAGGCGTAATCCAACTCATAAAGGAGCACCAAGTGTGCAAGAAAGGCGCAGCACTGACTCCGGAGCAGGCGAGCATACTGAAACTGTTTGGAATTAAAATGGCCAAATTCAAGCTAGTGGTGAAGTGTCACTGGAGTAAAGGAGCGGGCTTCACACAGTGCGAGGGGGACAGCTCTGCAGAGAGTGACAACGAGGACGAAGCTATGGAAGAGGATGAAACGTGAAGACGCTCTTGTATTTTTCATCTAGTAATAAATTTGTATTGTTTTATTGTAAACATTTTTTACTTGTGAGAATAGTGTTGAAAAGAAACAGATATAATTTGATAAACAATTTATTTCATAGCATACTCGTGGAATAGCAAGTCAAGCAAATGATATTTTTCGCCTGAACACCTCACTGTACAGAGAGCATCGTTCCTCAGACAATACACATCAAGCTACACTGTTTTACATATCTTTACTAAGATACTACTCATTAATTGGTTTGTTTCCGTAAGCTGTGTGCGTGTTGTGTCCTCAGTCACTGGTCGTTAGGCGGTGTGCAATGAGCACAGCTAGGTAGAACAACTAAACCAATAAATGGTATACTGAACTAGGAACGAAATACCTAGACGTAACAACTTCATGCACCTGTTGCTACATTAGACCACTAGACAGAACTTAAGCGATGCCTCGTGCGGTTTATAAATTACGGTAACATTACTTTTACAGCCAGCTTATTCTAAATGTCATAATGTAATGCACCGACGACGTGACCCGCACACGAGCCGCAGTCTCGCATTGCGCTTTTGATATGAACACTTTGGATCTACCTCTAAGCGACTCAAGTCGTACACTCCACTAAACTACGGCTGGGGTGGGAAATAAGTTTCAAATTAATAAATAAACAAATTCAATAAATTTTAAAGAGAATTCTAAAATAATAAGAACCATCTAGATATTCCTCAATCGAGGGAAGAGTTATTACAAAATAAAGTCACATTTCAGTATGAACGTACAAAAATAGTCATCTCAGTCGCCGGTAGGACGAAGTTTTAACGCGACTAAACTTAGGTAAACATTTCTTAAATTCTTATTTCTCATATTTAATTAAATTTGACTAATAACATAAATCACAGCAATACCTATTATTAAAAGATAAAAATATAATTTTCACAAATTATTCATACACAGGTTTCAATTTCGGCTGTTTTCATGACATTTACATGACGTCCAACTTCTTATTCTTTTTATCTTCTGCAGTTTGTCCATTTACTAAAACACCAAAAACCAAATGCCGACTCACAGGACTCAGGGTCCCATCGATCACAGTCTTGTATTGCCGCTTCTTAATCAACCATAAACCCAAATCACAGCTCATACAATCAATATAACTTATAACACTAATAAAACTTAAAGCATCTAGTCGCACGGTACCTACCGGAACAGTCTTTGCAAAATAATTTAGTCAGAAAAATAATAAAATTATTAAACAGCGATACAATTAATCGCCCACTAGAACTAGGATTACTTTTGTCACTTCACCTTGAGTCTAACAGTGTATTTATTATACATGAACCTTATAGCGACAAATTAAATCACTGCAGAAACCGCCAGATGAGTTCACGACGTAAATAAATGTTTTAGATGCTCATTCAACGATCTCATTATGTTTTACACGATCCTTTACTATTTAACCTGTTGCGTTCCGAAGGTCCCGCGCGGGACCCGAACTTTTTCCGCTCTCTTCCTTTGGTCCCGCGCGGGACCCGAAGGTCGGTATGTTGTCAATCTGACATCTGTCAATTTCATCCTACGTCATTACTGGCAGATGGTAAACTGGTTTCTAGCCTTACTTTATTTGAAATGCACATATGATTTGTATGGGGAAATTGTCAATTTTAGGTTAGAAAATTCGGGAATCTGTATGCTTCTAAATACGTGAATCTTCACTTATTCACAGTTTTGTGGGTTCTTCAACTTCATTGGTTTTATGTGCCAAAAGAGTTTATTGATCTAACTTTATTATTTTAAGAAATGTTTTGAGTTTATGTCAAAGGTCGGTGCTCAATGCCGCGCAATGTCACTGTGCGGGAAAACGCCTCGATGTCAGCGGCTATTAGCATTTTATAGCTTTGGAATGCAACAGGTTAAATACAAGTACAATAAAATATGCCTTTTTAACCGAACCTAAACAAATTACACTACAGTGAATGTGCTAGGAATGTCATTTAGCATATCGACAATACTTCACAGACAATAGCGACATCGACCAATATTTAGATCTAGGTACAGAAGTCCAGCTTCTATGTCACTCACACACAATCTAAACACAATGTATACGCGTGCATCACGGTCTAGAGCTAGCTTGTGGTGGTGTGCGGCGTACAGGATATGTAGTTATGGGGAAAGCTTAGGTATTAAATGTTTATAGACTATGTGTATGTGGTTGAGATCAGAGCGAGTGAGCTAGTGTGTGGCCTCGGGTATGGGCGGGAGGGTGGGGTCGAGGGCCGGGAGGGGCTCGCGCCAGTACATGGCCTGCGAGTAGTCGTCGCACGGCTCCAGCAAGCACGGAGGGAACACCTGGTCCACTAGCACCGACATGTGAGAGTACCTGCAACACAACATCCACTCTTTATAACAGTCAGTGGAAGAAACTTAGAACCTGCAGCGACCTCCACCTGACCACCCAAATAGAATATTGCTGTTACCTCATACATTACCACCTGGTTACTACTTAGCTTCACTACCAATCGACGGTTCCGCTTGCTGAACTAGTCTAGGGAGTCAAATTGACAGCAGCTTGCATTGGCAGAAGTTAAATAGTTACCGCAAAGAGCTGAAGCGAATTTCAAATTGAGTTCCAATTCACGTATAAATCGTAAGGTCTAACCAAGAATGTTAGAAACGGATTGGACCAGAGACACTTCGATAGCGCCGCTTGCCCTAAACTTGTCTGAATACACAAGTCGTTTGTATGGTGCGGCAGTGTCCACAGTCTGTTTAGAAGAGTTACCCTCCATGTTTACAAGAGTCGGTGCACGCCTGATTGCACCGCACCCCTCCCGCCTTCCTCAGCATTGCCGACGCTGCTACTGGAACTGGGCACCGCTAGTCTCTAGTCCATTCCTTTAACGTTCTTGGGTCTAACCATCAATATTTTTTTTAATAAATTTACAAAAAACATTGCAGCAAGCTATATTTTTAAACCGTTTATTAGAAAAATTATTAAATTAAACTAACTCCTAGTAATATATAATAATAGCAAATTATGCTGAAGAAAATGATTGAGGGTGTCATTGACTTCACAAGTTGAGTGGTGTGGAGCGGCATCATCATCAATCATCATTCATCAATGAAAGCCACCTTGAGTTTTCATCCACATTGAGGAAACTGTACCTTTGTCCCCTGGATTGCTAACGAGTAAACCTTTATTGGGTTGATTATATTTCATTCCTTTCAACATAGCTATTTTTCGATTGTTGAGATTTTTATCCACTGCGAGTGACATTATGTGGAATATAGAAACAACCATATTATGTTCTAACACAAAACGTAGTTTCATAAGTGATATTAAATAAATTTTGCGTTGTCATTCTCGCCATTATGTTGGCAGAGTCACAAGTTAACATATCAATAGCATACATACACAATGTGTGAATGAGATAAATATTTAATAATTTAACTCATGTTTGAGAGAAAAACAGTGCATTGAAGTGACATAATAGTGTATTAGATGAAAATTTAAGTTAAGGCTCGATGAGAAGTGTTCGTGCACTGACAATGAGTGAGTCGTTATGTCGGTGACTCGGAAATTATGAGCATTGAAAATGTTGAGTTAGCTTTGAAATTGTTAAATGTATTAATCAGCAATATTCTACCTACATTTTTAAAACACTAACAATCAGACATCACACAACGAACACAAAAACCGGAGACACAAAACCTTGCCAATATAATTTATTGCATTTTTCAGATTAATATGATGGTCTGTTCACAGACTATTTAGTTAAAATTACAGATAAAAATGTGTGATGCATTAGGTCAGTTTAGGTAATGTGAAACTGTATTTTTGCATGTTTTTATTTATAGTTATATGTTGACGCTTCTAGTGGAATTTTAACTACTAGAATATTTCGAATTCAAGTACAGCGCTGCCACTTGTATATTTGTACGCACGCCATAGTAACCATGCATCAGAGCTTCAACCAGTAGTTCGGCCAGCTCCATCTTCTAATTGTTTACAAGATCAAACCACAACTGATACGAATTGTGTCAATCGAAGTGGAGCGAGCACAGACAGAAAGCCGGCACAGAATGGTGGATGATGCGAGGTGATTCTCTCGCTCTCGCGAGCCCATGCCACTCTTCAGGCTTACCATTGCGTGCGCCCGGTCGCTACCCAATAATAACTAAGCCACTGGGGCCCAAAGTGACCGTTCCAAAGCTTAGCTCAATACAATTTATTATTATTGGACAGCGAGTGAAGGAAACAGATCATCGACCATGGCACTTTGCACTTCGTAGCTGAAATAAAGACAATATCCTAGTTAGACAACATCGTGGAACGACCATAACCAAATAGAGCATTTTTAGAAAAGTGTATTGGAACCGAATAACGGCATAGAGCCACAAACATGTCCGAATATGCGTATTACAAAATGCCATGAACATTGTCAGGAAACCGGTACAAATTATAATATAAATAACGAACTTATATTACAGCTCGGTTACAGAAGCAAGCTCGAATATGAGCCACGATAGATGATGGCTTTGCAGAGAGTCAACCTTTTTGTGAACTACACAAATAATTAATATGGCTAATAAAGTTTGTGAAATGCCATTTCAAAAAGTTATACTTATAATATGTTTACTGTTACAAAACGAAATAGATGAAGTGAGCTTGTTCCTGCAACATGAGAGAGTAGCTAGGTGTGTGAGTGTACTCACGTGGACTGGAATGTCTGAGTGAGCTCGTGCTTGAGTTCTCCGCGGTAGTTGATGGTGAAAATTCGCACGATAGGGATCCCCACCGCTTGGTAAGCACACACATCCTGCACATATAGACAAACCATTCCGGAAGTTAACTACATAATTTATATGGACCAGTGAAATAATTATTTTTAGTGATGCTAGTATTCAATAAAAATATTAAATAAGATGTTACCCATATATAACACAATTTAAAGCGTCTAAATTAAAAACTAACAGGGAAAATCTGTTAGTTTGCAAATTACCTGAAAATGTAGATGGTTAAAATTATAATTGATGAAAATAATCTATTTTGCATTGAAATAAAAGAGCCAAAGTATTATTAATGCAAAAGTTGTTGGGTATCTTGTATTGCTGTTTTGTTTATTGTTATTGAGCATTCATATGGCAGTTAGACTGCAATAGGATTTGTCACAATTTGTTCTATCCAGTCCGATTACACTCACAAAGAAGTACCGGCAAGAAACTTCGCAGGGTGTAAAGTGTTTCCAACTTATTTCTCACACCATTAAATTAATCAGTTTGTATAGCATGATTTTTTTTATGGCGTATAACTTAATCTAAAGCCGTTCACTAGGGGAGCATGTTGGAATCTGGAATTCGGTAAATACCACACTGTCACTTGTGACGTTGCCACAGTTGCCGTGGCACGTATACTTCGTGTTGCGCGGCATATCGCATGGATATTTGTCCCCTAGTGTAACTGAGCCTCGATAGCTCAGTGGTGCAGACAGGCGACTGTTGCTATTGATTGTTAAGCAACGCTGGGCGCGGTCAGTAATTGGATGGGTGACCGCTCGACTGTTGAAGGCTGACAGTGGTTCGGATTCCACGTAAAACTGTAGGTCCCTTCCCTTGCTACCTTACTCGGTGGTAGGGTTCAACCCGCCCGGGTTGGTACCACCGCACTGAATGAAACGTCGGTCGAAACGGCTATGTAAATAGTTTGTGTTTTCCGTCCAGTTCAGTGTAGCCGGCACGATCGAAGGGAAGCACTGACATGGCACCTAGTTCACCCGGTGTTATGGGCTGACATCACGGATGTTGTAGATGATGTAGCTAATGGTGTCAGCTTCCATAAAAAAAAAAATCCAAGGCTTCAATCCGAACACCATAACATAAACCATTGAATAAATAGTATTAATTATTCACATTAACACGGTTGCCGTATCCCGCGTAGAAGGGGTTGGAGTCGTGCGGGAATAGAGCCTTGATGTCCGCGAGGCACTGAATCTTGAACTCCTCGGGTTTCTTCTCGATGACCTCGCGGTGGAAGGCGCGCAGCAGGGAGGTCGGGTTCAGCAGCAGCGGTCCGTCCGGCAGGCTCACCTCGCCCTGCCGGATCGAGCGGAGGTACTCGCGAGTCACCTGTAGCAATAGCACATTCTCATTCGTTCACTTGCCACTTTTGACTGGCAGTCAGTCAGCCCACTGCTGGACATACGCCTCGCCAATCTCCCTCCATCCCGCCAGGCCTTCCAAATTGGAGAGACGGTGTCCAGCGGTGGACGCACACACGCTGACTAACTTATTATTGTCATTGCATACTCAACAACCTATAAATGCAAACACTTTGCATCGTAGGGCTTGTAAAGGCGAATCCGCACATTAGCTGATATAAACATTTCAGTTTAATCTCCCTTTAACTGCTAAGTTAGAATGAGATAAAGCTTCGACACTTTCATTACTTGGCCAACCGGCTGCGTTTCAGTGTGGATTCTTTACACGTATAATGTTAAAATATCCCAGGTCGAGTAATCTGAACAAACTGAACAATGTTGCCTACCAAGACTTTTGTGTGACCAACAATTACCCCTATCCTTGTGTAATAGCTTGAGGACCAACGGACCGTCTTGAGGTCTCAGTGCGGAGAATGGCCCACCCGCCTTCCCAAGAGACTGGGCAGCAAACAACAACAACAACGTGTAATAGCTTGCATGATTGTATTATAGTAATAATTTGGCGTTGAATAATGAATGTGACCTTGGCCTGGCCGATGGCTCGCGCCGACAGGTAGAGCAGCTTGTAGCCGTTGTTCTTGATTTTGGTGAAGAGTTGCGCCACGCCAGACTGCGCCCAGTCCTTGCCCACCAGCGGGAAGATGTGCCCCAGCACATCGGACCTGCCACAACACACCATAGTTATACAGGGTAGGGGATAGGATTTCGTAACTTCAGGGATCGAAAGGGGTTCGTATTGAAGACGAAAGCTCTGAAACTTTTTCCCAGATACGGTCATTTTATAGTACTTTTTGGTGAAAATAGTTTCATCGTGATTCGCGCTTCACATCCGACTTTATTAAATAAAAATAAAATGACTAACTTAGATGCTTAACTAGTAGAATAAAACTGTATGTAGGTAAATTCCAAACACTTAAATTTGAATGACATCAAAAGAAAAAGGGGACTGGACTAGGTCATTGTACTCCCTAGACCTAGACAGCACTGTTGCCAAATCTCCCCATAGATACTCACTGTCCATCGAGATTTTATTAAAATTTTAAATTCTTGTAGGCAAAAAAAAAACCAAATTTTTCTTCTAATAATGAGTACTTTCTATTCCTGAAGTTTCGCAAGCCTATCCTGAAACAACCTGTATGTGGTCTCCTGTTCTCAACTTGCCCACCAGCAGGAAGATGTGGCCCAGCCAGCACCTCGTACTTGCCACAACACATCACTGTTGTATATGCTCTCCTGTTCTCAACTTGCTCACCAACAACTTGCTTGGATCTGAATATGAATCGTTACTAAATTCACGTCCCTTCTATCAAGGATTATGCGAGATGGGGAACAACTGACTTGGTGATTGTGCCGTCGATGTCGGAGATGACGATCTTGTCGTCGTGCCGCCAGCGGAACAGGTTGCACTTGCAGCGCGTGGTGCCCTGGTACGCCGTCGTCACGCTGAACACCATCTCGTTCATGCCTTCCTTCAGGTTCAGGCTCGCCTGCCCATACAATCATACTGTCAAATATTTTTCAAAGCATACATACCATACAAATACGCTCAATAGGGTTAAGCGGAGTAATCGGTTTTGCGCTGCTAGAACTTGCGTGAATTACTCACAACACCTACCACCACCTTCACCGAAGCATTAGGGCAAGATAACTATGTAGCAATAAAGCAAAGAATTGATCTATGTATGTATTCAAGTGAGAACATTGTCTCTGCCTACTCTATTGAGAAACGGGCGTGTGACATGTGTACATAATATATAACATAGGTCACTTTTCTGCAGTGCAGAAGGTGCACTAATTGAAAGGTCATGGCTAAGAACCAACGCTACGTGTATTTGTGTGTGTACTAATTTGTGCGTGTGTGGTTTTTGACACTACAAATGTATTAATGTATTCTACATATAAGTACCATCACGATGTAGGAAAGGAATGGTGGCCGAACTGAGTTAGAAACGTGAAACAAAAACTGACGGCACCTTGTAGTTACAGCGGCTACCACGCGCGCGCTGCAATCGCCTGTTGCCGACCAGGCTTGGAATTCGTACGATTATTATCGTACTTGTACGATAATTATAACGATCGTATGATGTACGTTCGCAATGCTTCCAAATTAAAATCGTAAAGCGTCTGATAATTTTGCCCTAAATACCATCATTTTTAACTTGGCGTACGATGAGTTTAGTGACCTCGCATCCAACCTTGCCGCCAGACTGCCGATCATGACTTTTCGTCTGATGTAACCCTGTGGAGGGGGTACAAAGGGGGTGTCGTCTTTTTTTGCTTCAGTCTGTCGCTAGCAAACCGCATAGAGTTCGGCCACCGTTCCTTTCCTACATCGTGGTACCATGTAAAATGTTGGTAAATAAACATCTTATTCTATTGAAGAGCGTAATTTCTTACAATTAACTTATGTTTGCCACAAGAGTGACTGGAGACTGAGCTTAAGGGATATGACTCCCTTCTTATATTACTAGGTGGTAGGGTTTAACCCGCTTGGGTTGATACCACCGCACTGAATGAAAGGTCGGTCGAAACGGCTACGTAAATAGTTTGTGTTTTCCGTCCAGTTCAGTGGCACGACCGAAGGGAAGCACTGACGTGGCACCAAGTTCACCCGGTGTTATGGGCTGACGGATGTTGCAGGTGATGTAGCCAACCGTGTCCGATTCCATAAAAAAAAATTTTGGTGATGTAGGCAAGTGTCAGTATCCATAAAAAAACCCCAGTTGCACTCCGGGAGTGCCGGCAGAAGTGAAAACTTTTTGTATTTCCGAAAATAATTCTTAGGTGGTTATAAAAAAAACTAAACACCCTAAAAAAATTTAAACACCGTAACATTGCTTAAAAAAGAAAACAAAAGAAAAAAAAACAAAACGAACAGAATTGATCCCGAGCCACTCGTAACTTAACCCTTAATGCAATGACTTAAGGTTACATTTTAAATAATAAAAATAAATCTGACGCTTTTCGAGATCTGACGCGAGTTTAACATTTTTTACCCACCTAAAAAGTGCCAAGCGCCGCTAAAGAAGTTTTCACTTCAAAAAAAAAGCTGTATAGGACAAGAAGTCTCGGCTACAGGCTCGCGTAGGGCGGCATGTACTCACAATCTGGTCGGAGGAGAGGCGCAGAGTCTTGCGGAAGCGGTCGGTGGAGTAGCGGTGCGAGTGGCGGCGCGGCGTCGCGTGCGAGTGTCGCGGCTCCCACTCGGACGCGCCCGGCGTCGCGCGCGAGCTCACGTCGATCGCTTCTGCACGGGTGCAGAGTGTGCAGTCTTAAATATTGCTTTGTTTAGAGAAATTAGGCCTCGTTGAGTTTGTATTAGATCGCAATTTCACATGTAAGATATGTTCATACATTTTATCTCTAATAAATTTTTAATTATACTAAGCGACTGGTGGCCGAGTGGTTTGGGCATCGGCTTCTCATGCGAGAGGACCGAGGTTCGAATCCGGTCAGTGTACCAATGAGTTTTTTCTGACGAAAAAATTTACGCGCATACCTACACCTGCTGCTTCACCTTTCGAAAGCGGTCGTTCCCTACTAGGTGGTAGGCTCAAATTGTAGCCGACTGGGTTGGTACCACCGTACGGGATGTAAGATGGCCGCATAGCAGCCTCGGTTGTGTTCTCCTCTGGTCCAGTATAGCCAGAATTCAGGGAAGTCTCCGGTATGGCACCTACCTTCTCGGAGGTGATATTGGCTGGTTTGGCCCCTCCGACTCAGCCATCCATACCGGATTACTTTAAAAAAAAATATACTTATCTCATTATTTCAATAACTGTTTAGACAAATGTATGTACGACTGGTCAGGTGTGTCAGAATCGTGGCACACGCAGAACTGTTACCCCTGCCAACGCCATTGTGAAACAGGCGTGACTTTAGGGATGTGTACACAAAGTGTGTATTTATCTGATGATACAATAACTGCCGGCTGGAGGGTGCTACAAATTGAAGTATGTTACCGGTGGTTGGGAGCGGCGTGCTCTCCTCCCGGCTGGCCTCCGCCTGCTCCTCTACGGTCTCCGTGGTCTCCGCCTCCTCGGCCGCCTCGGTCGGCGTCTCGTCCGGGGACTCCTCGACGGGTCGCTCCGGAGCCCCTGCCTCCGTGCCTTCCTCTAGTGGAGCCTTGGAGTCGAGAGCGTCCTTGCTGATCTTCTGTAATGCTTCGTTGACCTGCTGTTGGCTGCTGGAAGGGAAGGTGGTCCTCTTTAGTGCTCGTTTTGTTCATCGTGGTTTTGTTGAAGGCAAGTGGGCGCGTCGTTTGAAACCAACGCAAAGTAGGCATGTGCATGAATGTGAATGGGCATGTTTCTCACTGCGTTGGCTCTCATCACCTTTTTTTTTTTACTGACACGGTTGGCTACAACACCTACAACATCCGTGATGTCAGCCCGTAACACCGGATGAACTTGGTGCCACGTCATTGCTTCCCTTCGGTCGTGCCGGCTACACTGAACTGGACGGAAAACACAAATTATTTACATAGCCGTTTCGACCGTCCTTTCATTCAGTGCGGTGGTACCAACCCGGGCGGGTTAAACCCTACCACCAAGTAATATAGGAGTCATATCCCTTAGTCACCTTTTACGACATACACGGGGAGAGATGCAGTGGGGCTATTCTTTTAAAGTACCGGCCCCACACGGTACACCTTTTTGAAATCTTATCTGTGATAAACATCCAGACAAGGAGGATAGTATTTGTGCTGGTGCCCATATTACACGTTTTGAAAGCAGTTTAGGTATAAATAAAGAGTAACAAATAAGCATCATAGAGATTTACCATCCCGAGAACGGTATGTATTTTGCATGACCTTAACGACTGCATCACATGGCTTATTGTTTGTGTAGGTAACGTGAAGCCAAAGGTGGAAAAGCTGGAAGAAATCACTCGCAGTAATTGTTGCCCTTGCGCAATCTATATTTCTTGTTTCTTTTCTAGTACTGTTTTTCTTTCAATTGTGTGCAATAAAGAGAATAGAATAGAATAGAAACTCGTTATTGCACACAATGGAAAGAAGAACAGTACACGAGTAGGACAAACCAATACAGAAGTGCGCAAAGGCGGACTTATCACTGCAAGTGATTTCTTCCAGCAACCTTTGCGTGATGAGGAATAACATAAAGAGAAAGAAGTATGGGTAGTGCGAACGAAAGGAGGAGGAATATGTGTTTCTATTCTATTCTAAGCCACAAACTGTGCATGTCACGGGTCCCCTGTGCGAGAAACAGAGCGTATACTGACTGGGTGTCGGGCGGAGGGTTGGAGCGCCGCCAGCTCCACCAGGAGTAGCCGCGGGACTTGCTCGCAGTCTCGGGCGTAGTCTCGCGCGCGCCGCCCGGCCCGCCGGAGCGCCGCTCCGCGCCTCCGTCAGCGTTCAGCGACTCGAGCACCCGCTGACCACCCAACATATTATCTTAAAGCTTTTCATTGCATCATGCAGTCTTGATAAATAATTTTTAAAGAATACGTGGAATAATTGGAAATTAAATGGTGACTGTAGGATTTGCAAATAAAATTTGTTTTAATTATGTTTTAAACTTAAATGATATTCAATAAGTATGTAGTTAATTGTATTAGAAGGATATGCGAGGCTCCTGTCTGACCCACATTCTGCGAGTAATTAATTAGAATAATACGAACAACGAGGCACACAAAAAAAAAAAGGTTTTCCAATAAATGTACTGGTAGGGGGTAACGTTGTTCGCGTCCTTGACACCTGAAGATCCTCAAGTCACACGTGTGTCATGGTTGGAGCCAAATGAACAACAAATGGTCTGCAGCCGCCCCGGTTGTGATGTCGCCTTCATGGAGGACATAGCCGAGATAGCTGGAATCAAAAGGGGTTTTGCACGAAGCTCCCCGACCAAGAGGGACAAGTTTGCAGGCTTAGAGCCAACCCCTACTACTACTATTACATATACTACAGAATGTAGGAAGTTGTCATTTATAACAGCGTGCTCTACAGATCATTCACGGTTATTTTACCTCTGACACATGTCATTGTATCTTCCGCTAGGTTGGCACCACTTGCTGTCACTAGTACTACGGTCGTAAAAAGGGTTACTTGCTATTAATATTTTACCCGTGGTAGTGGAAATTATGTATAAGTACCTGTTGTACTTTCCAACTTTGCGCACTCCTGCATTTCTTGTTTCTTGTCGTGTACTGTTCTTCTTTCAATTTGTGTGCAATAAAGAGTTTCTATTCTATTCTATTCTAAAAATATATTCAAATATTTCGTACAGGGAAATAGTACGAACCAATTATGGCAGCCCAGAGCCCAGGTTAGCCAACTTGATGGCTAGAGGTAAAATAACTGTGAACGGTCTATATCATCTTTCCCTTCAGTCACCGATACTACAGTGAGAGAGATGAGAAGAGTGAGAGATAGTTTATACTAACGCCGGGCAGATGTCTCCTGTAGGCCAGCAGTGAGAGCAGGTGGGGTCCGGCCGCGGACCAGGGCACGTACTTGTCGCCGACGCGCACCAGGAGGCGAGGCGACGCGAGCAGGTCCGCCGGTGAGGAGATGAACTCCTCGTAGGGCACCGAGCGCGACACCGTCGCCCCGCTGCCGCCCTCCTCGCTTATGTACACGCCCACGTAGCCTCTGCGTCACGCTCTTTATGTTTACTTTGTGCACTATAGAGGCCGCTTTAAGCTGATGCTTGTACTGAGTGTTTATACCTATGTTGAGTGCACTTCATTCTCACTTTTTGATTTAGGTACATGACGCATGACGATAAATGATAAATGACGCAAGTGACACCGTTAATATATAAAAGGCACAACCTATTCTAATAGGCACGATAAGTTCATTATGGCCAAATGTTGGCTTAATAAAAACAAAGAAGAAAAAAATGCTACCATTACAACTAATAAAGAAAACAAAAAATCAGAATTTTTTAAAAAAATAAATAAATAAAATCTCTGATGCTGATGTATTGATGGTTATCAAGCTTTTTTTTTATAGATATTGATTATATTATATTGTAATTTTCATTCTTGGGCACGGTTGCCTCTTTTTGTTGACTTTTTATATATTTATCTAATCGGCTCTATGATACTAACAAACTAAATAAAATGTTCTAGAATGTTGCCGTTAGTCATGAAAATATTTTATGGTCTCTGTCCTGACACAATGTGTATGAAAAGGCAGTGAAATGTTGAAGTGAACAAAAATGTGATGAAAAGGTGAGAGGGACATACTTGGCGAGCAGTTTGTCGTCGTCGTCCGAGTCGAGGTGTGGCGGGTCGAGGGAGGCCGGCGACTGCGGCAGCGAGGGCCCGTTCCCCGACTCGTACTCCTCCTCCGAGGCGCCGCCGCCGAGCGACACGTGCAGACCTCCCGCACCACCTGACACGCATTGCATTATATTATACGACCGACCGCTCATATTACATATTAATATGGTGCCTGAAGGCTTGCACGAAGGTCCCCAACCAAGCGGGATTAGTTTGCAGGCCTAGAGCCAACCCCAAACCAAATCAACAACATGGTGGCTGACATTAGGACGTGCAAGATATATGAAAATATTGTTTTATAGTCCAAAAAACGAACAAAAAGATGAGAGAGCTCCTGCGACTTTGGTTATACTTGAAGTTTTGTTACCTCACTCCCTTGTAAATTATTTCTCTCTGGTAGATAAATATTCAAAATAAAAAAATACAAAACACTTTTTTTTTATTTAACTCGATATGGGTGGCTGAGTCGAAGAGGCCAGAGCATATGCTCAGACCAGCCATATCACCTCGGAGAAGGTTCCATACCAGATTTCGGATTGCTAACTATACACTAGTCAAGCAAAAAAAAAGTAAAAAGTAAAGTAAAAAAATTTACATATTTATTTCAAAATTATTAAGCCATAATAATGTATACTGGGCTACAACCGAGGCTGCTATGCGGTCATCTTACATACAGTACCAGTACGGTGGTACCAATCTAGTCGGCTACATTTTAAGCCTACCACCTACCTACACATAGTAAGAGGCAAGGGAAGGGACCTACAGTTTAACACCGGTTCCGAACGGTGAAGCAACAGGTGTAGTGTAGGTATGCATGCACATTTGTCAGAACAACTCATTGATACATGTTGGCCGGACTGTTGAGGATCTCACAAATCATTCTCTTGTTTTCAGGGAATGAGACGAGTCAGTGACAGACGGGCCGACATCAAACAGACTTCAAAAGTATCACTGCCTGTGAGGTTTACGTACCGACATAATCCACAGTGAAGTTAGATAAAAGGTACCTGGGTGGTGCTGCGGATGGTTGTGGTGCTTAGGGAAGTATAGATCAGGGTCGACCTGGCCGTCCGCCAGCTCCGCCAGGTACACCCCCGCGACCGCACCCCCGCCCGCTGCGCCGCCCACACCCGCGCCGCCCTCCTCTCGAGACTGCAACATTCATACCGTGCTCGTACATTGCGTGTTGCTGTTGATCAATTCTAGCGTTCCCTTGCTTTTGTGTACACAACGCACATTTGTAAATTGAATAAAAAAAAAACAAGAATAGATAATTGAAAGATTGTATAACACATTCACACGTTTTTAGGGTAGAAAAGATAATTTTATAAGTAGGTATTTTGCGAATTTCAGTTCTATAGGTATACATATTGCATAGTATTATGAGCTCTACCGTCAACTTGTTAACAAGATATGGGGAGAGCGGGTAAGGCCTATGCAATTCATTTACAGAACAGAGATGGCATTGAATTTTTCCATGTACTGCATAAAAATTGGTTATATGTTTAGTTTAAGCCGGGTCTCCTGTGAATGTTTTTTCGAAACAATACACAAAAAACGTGAAACAAAAACATTATTTCTCTATGGTTTTCAAACAAATGTGGATGGCCACGCCCCAATGTGTAATGTTTCGAAAAAAACATTCGCAGGAGACGCGGCCTTATAGTTTGTAATAAAAACCAATGAGCGAATCTTACAGTCGACATAAAAAATAAAAACCGACTGACAGCTTCGCTGTAGTGAGTGAAAAATTATTATGAGTGTAACACTAAACAGGCTAAACGCTAAAGAATTGTAGGTGTAACATAAAGATGTAATAATAAATAATAATAATGTAATAAGGTTTCTCTCTTTGGGACCCGACCATCCGTCGGTAGTCTGGGTTCACCCTGCCGCCTGTGGAGGAAGCTCCGTTTATATTTGTTATATTAATTTTAGGTTTTTATACTTTGTATATGTAAATATAGAAAATGTGTAACATAAAGATGTAATAAACACTAACCTTCATAAAGCTGAACATGTTGGAGAGTACGCCGCGGCGCGCGGTGCGCTCCTCGTCCGAGCTGAGCGGCTCGAGGGGCGAGGCCGAGTCGGAGGGCGAGGCGGCCGGGTCGGCGGCGGCGCGCGGCGGCGGCTCCGGCAGCTCGCCCCACCGCCACGACTGCGTCGGCGGCGCCTTCTCCCCCGCCGCCGCCGCGGTCGCCGCGCCGCGCGCCAGCTCCGCCTCCGTGTCCGACTGCACCGGAGTTCCGCTCCGCGACCCACCACCTCTGCGTAGACAACCTGCGTCACTTTATGCTCACCTAACCTAATATGACACTTACAAATGTAGGTATCTCTCAAAATCTGCTAAAACACATCTCGTGTTTGAAAAATATTATCTTTATTCAGTAGGCGCTCGGTAATCCGGCGCTCGACAGTCCGGCACGCCCAGTAGTCCGGCATTTTTAGCCTCAGCTGACCTGCTCTATAATCCGGCACTACTGCCGGATTATAGAGCGGGGGGATTCGGGTGAGCATAGCAAAATTTGCTCTCCTGCTCAGTCCGGCCCCGACCTTGACAGCGAAACTATGTGTCTGTTTTTTTTTTGTTGAATTACGCAGTTTCCCACATATGTACCTACATAAATGCTTTATATCCAATAATCCGGCAGTTCCAGCAATCCGGCATAGGCGAAAAAATTTGGGTGCCGAATTACCGAGCGCCCACTGTATATTTTTTTTTTTATTTCCTGTTCCTGAAATGTTCGTAACGTCTGTCTCATCATGTCACACAAAGTGTTAGACATTTAATCTCCTAGTGCCCAGCCTCACATTTTGTGCGGTATATATTATACCAGTTCCTAATGCCCTTATTTAATTTCTACGTGTGGTCTGAAAAATGTACAAAACTGACAAGCTGGAAAGTTCCTAACAACACAACTACAACTAGCATTATACTGTCTTGAATAATTACAATAATTTACAACTTTCAAAGTCCTATGATAAAAGTGTTTTATGTAACAAGATCTATCAAAAGAAACAAGCTTACTTTAATTTAATACCAAGTACCTAATTAGTTCCCATCTATGTAGCCTTTATCCAGTGAACCAAATTAAGAAGCATAGATCCTCTTCTGTTCTACAGTTCTAACTCAACTCTTGTAGAGTAAATGATTGTTTATCATTTTGATTGCTTGTGTAATGGCTGCATAACAATACAATAATCTTCTTCTACAAACAGATGAATACAAAAAACTACAACAATAGAAGGTGAAGAAGTGAGCGGCAAGAGGGCAGAGAGTAAGGTAATGAGTTATATTACGCGTGTCGCTCGGAGACGGAGATCTCGAACGCCGTGTCGGAGAGGGCGAGCGGGATACGCTTGTCGCGCGGCCCGAGCTTCGACATCTCGGCGCTGGAACCAGGTGCGGGCGTCAGCGGGGGACACACGGGACCAGGGACTATTGGGACTGTTCTCGGATAGACATTTTGTAAAGGCATTTGCATAATTCGATATTTATATTTGTCGCCCAAAAGAGATTGGGATTAGATCTTTCGGCAACCCATTGTAGCCAGTTACCAAATTATCTAAAGTAAATTACCTCCACTCAAATAATTAAAAAAAAACGTGTCAAGTGAGAGTGTTGTTCACACACAAAGAGTTCCGCAGCCATGTGTACCTTCTTGTTGCATGTATAGCACTCGCGCGTATCTCGCGTTGGGTACAGCTTATTTTTTTTGATATCATTTCTGTTCTTTTTATTTGTACTTTATTATGGAACATGTGTTCCCTCACGCCATCTATCGGTTACCCTTCATACTTTTGTAGTTAAAATGTTTAAAATCGTGCTGAAATTAAAACAGGTATTTTGTATGGAATTTTAATATTTTTTTACTTTTTTAAAATTTCAACCTATTACGGTACAAAAGATACAGCAGTAGGACGGACAGACAGACAGACAGACAAACGGCGTAGGCTTAGTAATAGACTTCCGTACGGATACGGATCCATAAAAACAATTCTGACTTATTTAATTTGAATATGCCTTCAAGTAGGATGGGTCCGGGAGTGTGAGGGTGCGGAGGTGAGGTTGGTGAGGTGGGTAGTGGTGGTCTATGCAGGGCTCACCTGAGCGTGCTGGGGGCGGCGAGCTCTGAGTCGCTGAAGAAGTTGATGTCCGCGGGGCCGGAGGCGGGGGCCGGGGGCGGCTGGCGCGACTCGCTCGCGGCGCGCTCCGACTGGCTCGAGTAGCCGTTGGAGCTGGAGGAGGACTTGCGCTGGTGCTTCTTCTTGGAGCCCGCCTTCTTCGTCTTCTTCTTCTTCTTGCCGTTGCCATTTTGCTTGCCCTCGTCCTGCGGCAGGTCGTCGAGGGGTGGGTCGGGTATCGGGCGGAAGTCGTTGTGTGCGCTGATCTTGCGGACCACTTCCTTGGCCTCGCTCTCGGCCTCGCCGACGCGAGTAGCCGCGAACGTCTTGGGCGCTCCGGCCTCGCTCCAGCCGCTCGGGCCGGCGCCGGGGTCGGCGTCGTCCAGCCCCTCCATCTCGAACAGAGCCTCATGCTCGTGACATTCAGTGTTGGTCGTCACCTCCTCTTTCTGGGAGCTGTATTCCTTGGGAATCTTGCTGAAGTCCGGCTTTTCCATTGTCTGTCCATCTGTGTATCTGCAATAGAAAATAAGCCCACAACTAATTTCTCGCACTGATCTTAGTCGGTATGAGGAACCCGAATATCGAGTAAATAGAACTAGACTTTTAATATAGAGTCATTACTAAGACTGATTTCTCCCAGTCCTGAGCAACGCATCGCTGTGCCAATGAACATTATCGTGTGCATTGCAATTGTGAAGAAGTCATCGTTCGCTGAAGTCACGGTCTGAGTAGCAGCGGCAGCGCGCGAAACTTTAGCGTAATTCTAGTTGGTACAGCAGTGCACCGCATTTTGAAAGCCTGCCATTATCCCAGCAAACTATGCAGAGTTACAGTTACTCCTAAACTATCCGCTACTTCATAATTTGTCATTAAACAAACAGTTATTTTGAAGTAAAGATATTAAATTGGTAGGACCACTGAAAATGAAATTGTTAATAGCAGTTAAAAACAATTCGATAGGTATTGAAACCACAGTTAACTACCTATTGCAAATATGAAGACGAAAGTTAAGACCATTCATACGGCAATGAAATTGGTTTGGTAACACATTTTATGAGGTTAAACAGCATGCGTTGCGTCGATGACATAAACAGTTAATTAAACAGAGTCACTTTTTCGGGACCTCAGCTGAATAGCTCAAGAAGATCGGTCGGAGCTCCGTTATCCTGAAGTAAGTAATCTACAGAACACCTTATACACGGTGGTGGTGACATTCGTGTTGGTTGCTAATTATCCAATTAATTCAGCTGTTTCCAACCAAGCAATGAACAATTCGATGTTGGCCTTGTTTGGTGGACTTACCTTCGAACACGGCAAATACTGAAAGTCCAACCAATATTTGTACGAACAGTTTACAAGGAACAATAAGGGTGTCGAAGTAGTTACCTCCTCTGTGAGTAGTCCGAGATGTGGTTCTGCGGCCTCTCTAGCGGCTCCGCAGTGGAGATGGAGTTGCGCCGCCGCGGCGGCTCGTACAGCTCCTCGAAGCGGCTGTCCGGTATGGGTGAGGTGGCGAGGTGCGCCGACCACTCCACCTCGTCCTCGGGCACCTCCTCCACGAAGAACGCCTCCCCGGACTCGCCGAGCTTCATGTGGATGTTCAGAGGCTCGCCGTTCAGCTCCAAGTCCACCTGGAGACCAGTCAAGTTCCATCCTTATTATATTCCGTTTCGTTTTATACGAGTAGTAAGTGGGTAAGGTAAGTAAGACACCCAGACGCACGCAGTCCATTTCGACCCCGAGGAAGGGTGAACTCGGGGAGAGGCAATTCGAAGATGCTTTAATTTTTGAGCAGGGATAGTCAGGAGGTAGTTCCACACCTTTTCAGTGCGCCTCTTGGAAGAAGCATTTTCACGATTTTAAAATGCTTCTTCCGAGATGAAAATGCGTATCTTTTAAATTAAACATACCTACCATAATAATACTCCAAGTAACAGCCTTTGAAGGTTTACCTACATTTATGTAAGGTAACCACAAGCAGTTGAATAATTTTCAGCGAAGAACCTTACTATGCGATATGTATCACACGGGAATGTGTACGAAAAATCTCCATAAAAGTGGTGAGAGAAAGGTGTGGGTGGGTGGGTACGACTGAGCACTGAATGTTGTGACTTGTGTCATAATCGGTAGTGGGTGGACCCACGCACGCACGAAGAGGCGCCAATGCAATGTGTACGCGCCTGGCGCAGTTGTTAACTTCCTGCAAATGTATAAGCATCTGCGGAAATATTTCATACACACGACGACATATTGAATCTATTAGAAATTTAAGCATGTGCTTGAAATGCTAAAACTACATAAGTCGGTATGTCCAATCCTTAACGTCTGATTTAGAATCGAGTCTAAGGTCAAAACTGCATTCAGAAAATTGGGAATACTTTTCCGCAATCGGCGGTTCTTCTCACCGGCACACGCACAACTATTCCTGTTGTAGAAAACACAGATTGCGCCGGTGATGTAGTATCATTCATTTGGGATGGTAGTCCCCATTATCTGCTTGCGTCCTTGGACTCGATACAGCGCCGAGCCATCCGTCTTGTTGGTGACCCGAAACTTACAGATGGTCTGGAGTCTCGTGAGTCACAGACGATTTGTGGGTTCGCTTAGTCTATTTTACAGATACTATCACGGACGCTGCTATGTGGAACTAGCATCCCTTGCCACCCGTCCTATCTCAGAGAGACTCAGCACCCTCGTCGCAGAGAGACTCAGCACCCTTTTGTTGTTGACATTGGGCTTTTGAGAGCCCATCGGTTCTGTAAATCGTTTAGGGTGTGGAACTGTCTTCCGGCGAGTGTATTTCCCGAATCCTTTAACCTGGGTGTCTTCAAACGTCGTATTAACAGGCTAGACAGCCTAGCAACAGTCCGCAAATCTGTTGGCATAGCACCTAACTGAGCGTGGTTTCGCGAGGAGAGGTGAATTTGGCTCTGTCGGCTGCACCATTGGTCTCTCGGTACAGCTACGTGTTGGTTTACATTTAAAAAATTAATGTCGACGATGGTGTTGTGTTGATGAAACATTTTTGTTATTCGCACAATTTGTGTATTGCGCCACCACAAGAGACGGCTGTTTAATCCGAGCATCCTGTACATAACACTTCAAATGGAGTGTGCATTGTGCGGGTACAATGGTTGAAGTAATCATCAAATTTCTTTCTGGCTCGCCTAACGGATATTCAACTCCAAGATAATAAAAAAGGCAGATCGACAGAGGTGCGAGGGCGGGACGGACGGACGCATTTCGGAAGTTATTATTGTCCCTGTGAGCGAGACTGAATGGAGGAGAGTGGCAGTGAATCACACACACCCGGTATGGACGCCGGAGCACTGCCAAAAAAGTGTCGCCCGCCAAATCTCGCGTATGGAATTCGGGCGAAATATTTGGCACGAAAGACATAATTTGATTGATCAACGCGGTACGCGAAACAAACAAACTACTGAAGTAGTCACGACTCATCGTCGAGTCGAAACAACACGTCGAGCTTCTGTAATCAGCAACAGGAAAATAATATGACAGATCGCTTGTAGATACATAGGTAATAGGTACTACACACATAGTTTTCTTTCTCAACAAGTTTCAAACAAATCAACGATGTGAAAAAATTACCAGACGACGCATCTATTCGCATAACCGTAATTTTATCTAAGAGTCTGACTACTGTTTTTCCCACTAACAAATTTTGACAATTCGATACACTTTGTATCATTTGATTTTTAATATGACTTATTTATTACATTTCTTTGTAATAAACATAAACTAATTGTTTTATTTGACTTGATTTATTATGAAATATCAAAATTGACGATGGCACTATACACCAGATACCTATAGGTAATTTAAATAGGCAGTGTGGTCAGATTATTCAGTATTCATGTAATGCTCTTGTGAGCGGTAGTATGGGTTAATTATTTGAAAATTACTATAATATAATACTTATAAGGTACTAACAAAACATTGTGACTTGCGAAGTTTGTTTGTCAGTTCTTCTTCGCATTGAATTTAGAACTGGCGGAATTTTCGACATGTCCAAGCGTAGGTTACCTACCTGTGGATGAAATTATACAATAAACAATAAGAAGACAAATATATTAGCAAATAGCTTGCCAAGTACGGAAGCCAATTTTATATTTGTGTTACTTATGCAGGCGTGTCGAGCAGACGGTGTGATGCCGGTTGCCGACGCGACGACGACGACGCTAACGATTACACCGTGGTCGGGTCGGTCACGCTCACGCCACGCGCAGCCGCAGCGGACGTCGACCACCGCATTGTTATTTATTACGCGCATGCTGTGTGCGATGCGATAGCACGTCAGTTGTGCCACTGGCACTAACTACTCGTATTATCACGCGACACGTTCAGGGGAAGTGAGTCAGTCCCAGCCGATATCGCATTTTGAAGAGGTTCACCCTGGCTCAAGGGAACTGTGGGAAAACCAGTAACCACATATCATTATATCCGTTCGTAAGACCCTGAAGTTTACCCAACTGACGACTCTTAACGGTCACCGTAGCAATCAGTACAATATTCGATATGCCGAGCAATCAATAAGACAATCTTAATAGTATTTGAAAGCCATGTAGGTACTTTTTTTATGTACTTAATCCGGTATGGGTGGCTGAGTCGGAGGGGCCAAAGCGCATGCTCCGACCAGCCAATATCACCTCCGAGAGAGAAGGTAGGTGCCATACCGGAGACTTCCATGGATTGCTGGCTATACTGGACTAGAGGAGAACACAACCGAGGCTTCTATGCGGCCATCTTACACCCAGTACGGTACGGTGGTACCCAGTCGTCTACAATTTGAGCCTACCACCCAGTAAGGGGCAAGGGAAGGGACCTACAGTTTTACACCGGTTCCGACGAGGGTTCCGAACGGTGAAGCAGCAGGTGTAGGTATGCACGTAAATTTTTTCGTCAGAAAAAACTCATTGGTACACGCCGCGCCGACCGGATTCGAACCGCGGACCTCTCGCACGAGAAGCCGATGCCCAAAACACTCGGTCACCCGCCGCTTTTAACTACTTCCTCGTTTCTACAAAGAACTTTCGAAGAATGTAATGCATCGGTTGGGGAACTTTTTCACAACATTTATTCACGTCTATAATAATTTGTTTCCTTGTGCAAACGTCGAGAAAAAGATGCAATATAAGCAAGTCAATAAAGGGTGGGCACTAGGCTTGCCAGATCGGATGTTAGCCTTCCCGGGACATATCTACTACCTGGCAGTCCTTCATAAAATACTAGCTTTTGCCCGCGGCTTCGGTCGCGTGAAATTCATATTTACAAAGAAGAAAGTAAGTAAGCCCGCTACCGTACCTTTATTTCGGCGCGCTGAACAATTTGGGTTTGTATGAGAGTCACATCTTAGCGTAACCGGAAGTGAATTTTATTTAGCCTATCCTGTTCCCGTATAGTTAAATGTGCTTGTACTAAGTTTAATCGAATTTGGATGATCGGATTAATAGTTATGGAGGAACATACACAGAGTCCATAAACGCAATATCTCATAAAACAAAGTAACTTACTCCATGACCATCCCTTACAGATTTATTATTAGTATTGATGGAGACGTGAAAGACAAAATTTTGCTGTAATATTTTTACGGCGAACTTTTAGCTTTATAGCGAACAACTTTAGTCAGCAACACTACACTAAAATGAATGTATAATCTTACTTTATATTAATTATTCATATTCCTTGTTAGACTCTGATAATTGCTCTTATTCACATATTTTTCTTCCTGGGAAAAATTGAAATCTCCGGGACAAAATGATCCTTCCTCCAGGACAAGGGATATTGGAGCCTTGCCCGGGACAATCCCGAAAATCCCGGGCACCTGGCTGGCAAGCCTAGTGGACACCCGTCCCAAAATATTATGTTAATAGATTCTTTGAAAGATCTAACGACTGCAGACTGTGAAGTAAACAACAACGGCTCGAAGGGTCAAGAGAGTAAGTCATCCACATAAGTTCACGCAGTAGAGAGTGGGCGACTCCACAAACCATCGATGCCACAAGCAAATACGCTTGACTGGACCGTCACTTACCAGTATGTATTGAAAACGCCCACGGGGTGTCTTTCGAAGCAGAAGCTGCTATGTCAGTGTTGATTTCATAAATAGCAGGAGAATCTCCATTCTTTTCCCCTACCGCTTACCTACCAGCATCATAGTGAGCCATGAAGCATATGCGCGGAAAGTAGCACATGCTGTGGTTTTCCACTTTTCCCTATAAATCGCAATTCTGTATAAATATTCAACACATTTGTATAAAGTGTGTAAATATATACAAGTTACACATTTATTTAAAGGAAAATTTGTAAAATTAATGTCAAATAAAATATTTACGTAGGTAAATAGGTAGCTAGCTCACGACTTCAAGCAGTGGCTGAGGTCGGCAATTGCCGACTACATCGATCAAGATTGAATCATGCAATAGCGATTGATTGCAAATTAATTAATTAAAAATAAATAACCTCTCATGACTTCTCTGCATAATCGTCTGCGCCTTTATGGCCGTGATTATATTTTATTTGTGCCAGACAGAACAGATCATGCTTTGTCCTTTAGTTATAAAAAATATTTAGTTATCTTAAACTGTAGACAGAGCCGATACATATTGAACCCGAGTTACCAACCCAGGGGCCAGGCAAGGGCCAGGACTGTAATTCACAAAATAAATTCTGAAATAGCTAATATGGAACGGCCGGATTGTGTCTAAGCATGCAAAAAATTTGGGCGACCGGTTGAACGGGCCGGGCGGTGGCGGCGGCGCGGCGCGGAGTTCGAATTTCGAAAGTAGGACATCAAAATATTCATGACAAAGATTCCTTTCGAGACAAATACTCGTGGAATAGAAAGTGACATTGAGTCAACGACATATTGAGTACTCTTAAGGACTATGTAGTTACACGCAATAACGGCACATGCCATGTATGAAGTAGTAGGTACTAAACTAAGTAGGTACCTAGTAACATTTTTAACATTTTATCGTTCAATTAATTATTCTATTCTAATGTAACGCATGCCATTTAATTTCCCATTGAGCTAATTTAATTTCGCAAACTAATACCCAACCAACGAACTAAGAAGTTCCAATTAGGAAATAGGAAAATATCTCGGAAAATATAGTAAGTATTGAAAATGTGAAAGAGAGTTTTTAACAATAAATTTCCCTCGATATCACTCGAATCATTAACCATAGACCTATAACTGGAAATTATGCTCCAAGTTTAAATTTAATTTCGTCGGCTGTTGTATCTGGTTTCTATAAGTTTCGAAACCGCACTGAATTGCCGCAAGATACGGCAACGCCCAGCCAGCCAGGTGGCGGGCCTCGCAAGCTGGCGGCACGCTGGCGGCATGGCATCCTTTCGTAACCAGCAATAGTCTTACTCCGGCGGGCGAGGCTATTGCATCGTAATGGATATGAGACGAGGCGCAGCGCAATGCAACTAAACGGTGTTCCAGCTCTGTCAAGTGGCGTAGTGGCGTTGTTTATGAGACGCAAACGATGTTGATCTTACGATGAGATAAAGCATACATTTCAATGTGGTATTTAGAACAGTTACTATTTGAATTGGAAGACGAACTTCCGGTTGTTTCCAGTACGCAAGTTGCGCGACTAGTTGTCTAGTGGGAAGGAATATCCTGTAATGTAACTGGTTGCGTAAACTGTTATCTAAGAAACCCAGTTTCGCAACCCTTGGAGGTATTTCTTGAGAAACCTCTATAAACATTGAGAGTACAGAAAACAAGTAACATAAAGATAACAATGTTACAGAAGCTGCAGTTTCGGGAAGATAACCTGAGTGTAGCGGATGTAACGTGTCGAGATAAGGATGGATAAAACTATGGATAAAAATTATATGTTAGTTATATCTCGCTCTAATTAAACCTTTAAAGGAAGACGAAACTAAAATCGGCCTTATTTGGCCGAATTAATGGTACAAAAAAACTCACCACTTTGAACCTGGAGCGCAGCACTCCCAGCTTGCCGAAGCGCACGTGGAAGGGCGAGCATGTGAAACTGCCATCAGGCTGCTCCACGACCACCACGTCTATGGCGCCCGTGAGAGTGGCGCCGTTGATCTCGTTGTAGAACTCGCGGAAGTTCGCGATGAACTTGCCGATATAGTTCATAGAATACATGGCGAGTAGTTTTTATCACACCTTTTAGAGTTAAATTCACTAAATTGTCTGCAATATCACGGATACATTTCACCTCCTACTGTCACTGCACTGCGCTAACTGTTCGTGACAATTTTCATGTTACTGCTCGTACCCGCAATGTGATACCTGTGAAAGAGAATGCAAGAGTTAAAATGGGCACGAAACTCAGTAACTTACTTTAAGCTATGTATGAATGAAGCCACTCACTCAATGTTCGTCATTGAAATGTCAAAGAAAGCAATAATGTCGTCAAACAGTGGCTAATGTTTTGTTGTAGTGATATAAAACATCATAATAAGATAATAAGGATTTACGCAAAAAAAACTAGAGACGACAAAAACTACGTATGTCAAGATAAGTCAAATGTTAAACAAGACGGTGCAAGATATTCGCTGGCTTTAAACGAATAGACACATGAAAATTAAATGTACCTGAATATTAAAACATCAAGTGTTGGGTTGGGTACAGTACGATAAATTAAACACACAAACATGATTTCGTTCGTAATACACATAACTATAAAAATGCGTTCTTCAGCAGTTATATTATTCTTATAAAACGTGTACCTCCAAAATGCCTTTACATATCGACATGAAATATTCGTAACCAACATTGAAATAATGCAGAACTGAGAGAAACCAGAATAGAATCTCTTGTAAACTAAAATCATATCTTCGAAACGTGCGTAATGTGTTCTTGTATCCTGTTAATAGTGCTCATCTAGCTGGGCTGATAATTTAGTAAGATGCTGACGAAGCACATAATGTATTCCTATAACAACGTATGTTATCCTATATTAGTATGTAACTGTTTGTGTTTCCTGAATAAATAAATAAAAAAATTAATAAATAACATAACTCGCTCTTTGGGCAACTATATTTTGCTTGTGTATGATTCTAACCGTTTCACGACTGATAACATGAATTATACATAACATGATAACGTGACGCATGTGACGAAGTAACGTTTTGCTCTCTATGCCGTAGAGCTGAACCAATATCCGCGAATGTTGCGCACCCAGGCGGTATTCAGCGTCACTGTTTCGACAAGTACGTGGTGGATGAATTTGAGTGAGTGGCGATTAATTCTGGTTCTTCCATGAACGACTGACTGATATACACAATCTGGTGCAGAGATTGCTGATATTGCAACATCAAATGTAGCAGCATCCGTTGCGCTTGCGCTTCCTGAAACGTCCCATCGCACGCACGAACAGAAATACACTTTCACACACATCGCGGTCACGCACGTAGCGTAAGCGCGATGTGTGTGAGACAGTTCGCCATTACTCATTCGTTTTACCCGACTACAGCCCATTGTGCAACGGAACAAAGAAACACTTCAATTTTATTCGATGATATTGCACAATTGCTCAATTTATGGTTCTGGCTAATTATTTAGCTGAATTATTCACGGTTTCTACTCCAACGCATAGCATAACACCGTTTATGTATCGACAACGATAATATCCTAGCGACTACCTACTTCACATAATTTATCATAACCGGCAGGCAACCAGTTTGCTAAACCTACAACGAGTCATTGGTCACCAGTGTTGGTCACCGACCTCTTATGTTATATATAATAAATTGGTTTGCTCGAAATAAAAGTTTGAATCCTTTTGCGTTCTGTCAGTATCTCATCTGTGGTCCTGTTGCTAGGCGCTGCAAACGTGACAACTGACGGACAATAGTTACAAAAAGAATGTTGCCAGGGGCCGTGCTGTGTGTGTACGCTGTGTAAGTGTAATGTGTGGGTGTGTGAGACGAGCGAGCACGCCAATGACAGGTGTGGTGCGCCACGCGGCCACGCCGCGGACTCATGCCGCCCAGCTGAGAACTTTGCACCTCGGAGGAGACGCGATATGACTCAGGAAAAAACAAACTAATTTTTTGTACTATTCTAAGAGTTTTGCCAACACTCGTGTGTGTATATTTTGCCTTAACTTTTTTATTACGGAGAAATACAGTCTCAACTTCATAATATATTTTAATGTTATTTTTACGAACACATCTTGTAGGTGCCTCCCAACGGTAACGGTCCAATGAAGGTCCAATCAAGTAGTGGGAGTTGTCAGATTTGTCCAAATTTATTCGTATTTCGTCAGATTAAAGTTGCCAATATTGAATGTGAGCAAATTATTAGACTAACCAGTGTCGTGTTTATGAGTATTAGCTAAGCGCGCCGCGCATCATACGCTGCTCGCTACAGACAGATGCAGCCATCCATATCACACACAACAATTTACGTAAATCCCGCCGCGCTGTTCGCGCCCGTAGGACTCATTGCGAATGTGTCGGAAAATCAATACCGTGTATTTGTAGTTTTCTACATACAGGCAGTACTATCAACATGTGTGTGTACTAAGCCTGCTCACCGCACCGGGGCGCGGCGGCGGCGCGGAGGGGTCCATATCACAGTGATTATCACGTGGCTCCCCTCCTGGACAAAATGTTTACTTAGATCTTTTTAATTTGTCGCTATGCGAATTCCAGTTTATGGATTATATGGAGGATAATTAAATCACATCGAGGACCATGTATATTTTTGTGAATGCCCGTAAACTAGCCTACTAGGCACGTACAGAGGTATTGGCCAAGACTCGTTATCTCTCGTCACAGTCGTGCGTGCCCTCTGCTCCGTGTGAATATAATCGAGATAAGAAAAAAGATATTATGTCGACAAGGAAACGGAGGGCACGCCACCAACCACCCTCGACTTGGAAAACATAATAGCGTCGAAGGACTGACATTCAGCCGCCATGCATCACTAGTTGCGTTTGAAAAGGGTTACTTCATACATAATACAAGAAGAAAGCAGTCAAACGCCTAATTTTAAAGCATCATACATAACTTTTCGGCCGCACACGCCCCGGACGGCCTTTAGACATCTGGAAACGTTTCCTTGAATATTTTCCTCAATTCAGATAGCTCTACAAGTGGGACAAAGATCGGTGACCGAGAAACTGCTGGACGAACGGACGCAGCTGCGTACACGCCACGAATGATAACGTCAGTGCAAACAATAAAAGCAAAACGAGTGTAGTCAAACAACCGCAAAACAAGAATCGAAAACAAGTGCGATTGCAGTGGCACCTTGGCAATCAGTACATTTTTGCTGATAAATATAACCGCATTCGATAATTTTGTGTTCTTTACTCGCAGAGGTTGATAGGATGTGGGTTTTCTAGGGATCTTGACTTGCATAAAATTTATTTCGGTTTCAAGGGAAGATCACTAATAAACACGAAATAAATGATGCGGCAAACTGGCTACGCTTTCATCTCAGACAATATATTCCTTCAGATTAACCAAATCCGGAATCCCGAATACACGCGATAAAGCGGATAGATGCATGCGGCGGATGAGTCGATTTCGACTCCGACCGGCTACGACTGAACCGGCCAGCACCGACCTCTGCCAAAACACGGCTATTTACGTTCCAAGGGCGTGCGGCCAACTCAACTGTTGGGAGACAATGCTACTGAACTTGGCTTTCTAAAAAATGGAAAATTACTGGCTTCGTTTTATGGCTTTGCTGACTCTTGAAGATTAACTTTCTTGCCTTTTGCGTTGCGTAATAAATAATAAATATGTTTTTTTGCGGCGTAAGGAATGTCATTGGCCTGTGGAATATTCGTCAGAACGGGGCACCCTCTATCGGCTCGCAGGTTGAAAGAACTGGCGAATAGTGATTGATGCAACCGAAGGTATATTGGTCGTAACCGCGTCGTTGTTTGTAGTCGTGTTGGATAACATTCGAACCGGGTGCAGTCAAGATCAGGGGCAAAGCTCGCCAGTCGCCTGTCTTCTGCGTTTAAATGACATAAGGATATTGCGTTGAAAGTGAGATGGAGACAAAGGCGATTGGTGCTTCGACAACGATGACGAAGCTGATTGTGGTATACGTAATAATTGAGACAGTCAAAATAAACGATATAAAAGCATATAAATTTCACAGAAACCAGAATACCTAATGTTTTAGTTACTAGTATTATATTTTATTGTGTCGCCAAGAGGAAGCAATGGAAATAAAATGGGAGCATTAACATCTGGAGGACACGCTATTTATTACATTCGAGGCGATGTTGGCAAAAAAAGCTAAGTACTAACTTAGCAAGAATGTATTTAAAGTTCATCGCATCATCTACAAAAAAAATACTATTTGTAGTAGATACCTTTGAAAAGCGAGGTGGAGCTGAGGAGGGTCGGACTTTATACGCGGACATCCAGGGTCATTTACCTGATTAGATAAAAAGCCACTTACGCAGGTACAGCAGTGAGTAACTTAGCACAAGTGAAGTGATATGGCAACAAAGCAGATCCGAGCATTTCCTTTTCATTAGTACACGAGTTCGACAAGATTGGTACTCGATGGATACATGTGAATGTACCGCGAATCGACCTCAGAACCTCGTGTATAAGGCGTTGAACAGCAAACAATACAAATCATATTCACTTTTGTATTGTGAGGTAGCATTTTAATTCGAAAGCGGCATTAATTCGGGTGTTTCGACAAATTTAAAGTACAGACACAATACGTGGAAGTCCTTCCAAGACTACCTAAATTAGATATTAACGCGCAACACGTAAAGTGGAATTGCTACAAATAGCGACGGAAGCGCGTACTTATATTCACATGTTAGTGTTCAGGCAGGCCACCTGACCCCACGACGACGAAGGTAACAGAAGCGGAACAGGTGTAGCACGGTACGAGGCAAGGTAAGCTGATTCCACTCACGTGGAGTGTGGTGTGGAGGTAAGCTTATATCGGTAAGCACGCTACCATACCATTATGTATAATATTATTAAGCATCGTCTAACTAAAAGTATACATATAAATACATTATAGAAGACGAAGAGAAAACTGAAATAAAATAGGAGATTATTTCAACCTCAGCGATAAGACTTTTAGAGAAATAATTGAATGGCGTTGCAATACTGCACTCAAGTTACGGCTGAAGGTAAATATCAAAAGTAATTTGCCCTATGATTCACGTTACAACGACTACCGCTATCATGAGGGCATTGGACAGAGACAGAGCTAATCTACAGGCTGTTGATAATTAATTGGACTAAATTTTTGATCCTCTAATAAATCACGACTGAGTTTCCAAAAGGAATAATCATCACATAAACAGTTGAGTGCCGGCCACCACGTCGCGTCGTTAGTAAGACGATCCACTAAGTTCAAGTGAATGGATCCGGTTCAAAGATTGCGAAGAAGTATTCGTCCTCTAAAGACGAAATGACCCAACGAAAAATAAATAAAGTTACATCAACAGAACAATATTTGGTACAACGGTGTGGAACAGAAGGCCAACCGACCGACTATATCTTGAACGTATTAGGAAACGGAATGACATAATGTTAATGTCAAGAGACGACAAGAGACTAATAATAACGGCGGGTGGCCGAGTGGTTTGAGCATCGGCTTCTCATGCGGAAGGTCCGAGGTTCGAATCCGGTCGGCGTGTACCAATGAGTTTTTTCTGACGAAAAAAATTTACGTGCATACCTACACCTGCTGCTTCACCGTTCGGAACCGGTGTAAAACTGTAGCCGACTGGGTTGGTACCACCGTACTGGATGTAAGATGGCCGCATAGCAACCTCGGTTGTGTTCTCCTCTAGTCCAGTGTAGCCAACAATCCAGGGAAGTCTCCGGTATGGCACCTACCTTCTCGGAGGTGATATTGGCTAGTCAGAGCATGTGCTTTGGCCCCTCTGACTCAGCCACCCATACCGGATAACATAAAAAAAAAAAAGACTAGCTAGCTAGAGAATTGCAACGTTTCCATTGAGGCTAATAGAATGAAGTGACCAAAATGTTGCGAACTTGAACATATCGCAAATATTCAAGGCAGCATGTCCAGTCCAGATATGTAAAACGGTAATGCTGATATAGTAATTGATTTGGTAAATAGCATGTCCGCTGTCTTTTTAACATAACGAGTAATAATAAACAGCGGGTCTACTGGGAATTACTCGCACGCTCACTTATCCAAAAATTTGCTCGATTTCACCCAATAGCTCTTTCGAATGCATTAGCAAACGCCTATTGATTAGTTGAAATCGACCGAATTTTTTGGGTGATACGCTGTAATGTTTAAATTGTGTTTCCGATACTTCTATTGCAGTCTCATCTACATTTATTTTAATATCGTTAAGACATACACAATAGGTATGAGCACGTCAATTAAATATTATTTTATTATACTTATACTAATGTTTGGTTCCCTCGGGTGTTGACAACAGTACGTTGATCAAGTCAGCAATTTAATGCAGTATTTCAAAGCGTACACATGGTAAGGATCGCGCACGAGACCAGGAAGAGCACCGCGACAGTTTAAACAAAGTCAAAGTCAAGAGCGACGATGTAAACAATGAACTGATTAAGTCTGGAATCCTGATTAGTGATGTAGACGGGTGTGGGCGCACAGGTTCGATTAAACAGTGCGTGCACAAGCAAGGTGAAGTTTACGTTACGTGCTCTTTGTTCGACCGTGCAACACTGCATGCACGCGGTGTTTTACTTCAACCTTTTGAAGAGATTGCGGGAATGTTCATTTTCTATAGGTAGATCGCAAAGGATGTTGTTACATACCATTGGCTAGGTTATAGCGACGATGATTCCGGACGTTATGAATTATTCACTTCCCAATTTGTGATAAGCTTTAGCAATATCGTATCTTTATCGTAATGGCTGATTCACCTGGTGAAGCGATTAAAATTATGTATGACACCTTTAAAATCTGATAATCCGGGGCCAAATTCTAACGTACTAAAGTTACCTCCATATTATCACGATCAGTGTTCTCAACTTGTTCAACCATTGTAATGGCCTATTAATAAGTTGTGGAAAATTAGGTGATCAAAATATATTTCTAACTAATTTATAAAAAAGTAATAGAACATATCAGTATTTATGTTGTTTCTATTACATATTATGTCAACAAAGCCGGCCGAAATGATGACCAAAGTCTTAAAGTTAGAAAAAAATAGATAATTTTACCTTAGCGAAAAACCGACGATGTTCAAACGCACTTCACACAGCTCACGTGCAATATCAAATCACGCAAACTTCAGAACCACGAATGCTGTTGTTTATGAAAAGTTTTTGAATACTATAATCGCAACGCTCTGTCGGGAGCGACGTATACGTGCAGAGACTACGTGCTCTCCGCACTAAGTTTCACAACCGACTGACGGTGACGGTCGTGTCGTGACGACTACCGAGGTGAGGCCGAGAGTGAGCGAGCGAACGAAACGAACGTCTCTGGTGGCTGATACTGCAGCCAGCTGACGTGCCCGTCACCGACGACGACGCTCTTTGACAATCCACTCCCTCCCATCTGCACGCACACAAGTTCGTATCAGGAAAATAGCCTTCTCGGTGGCGTGTTATGGCGTGATGTCGTATCGTACGATGCCCGCGTAACTAACCACCTCTCTCTTTTTGGTTTGTGTCTCTGCTGGTTTGCATCTGTCAAGCAAGACCACTTCTGTCTTCAAGAAGCCGCTGAATGCGTTCCATATTTTCGCACGGTGAGCCGCGTGGTTATGACATAGACCAGATGCATGTTTGTTTGTGTGGCGTTTGGCAAAAAGATACAGTTATAAATAGCGCCAGATCTGCTGCTGGATGACTTACTATCCTTAATTTTCGACGCATTGAAGATACCTCTGGGAGGTAGCCAGAGGAATAAACATGGATGGGAATAAATTAAACTAACCAAACGTAATATTATTTATAAAATTATATCAATCAAACACACACATTCAAACAATAACCCAACCAATAAGCAGCCGTACATAATCTATATCCCAACAGTGTTCTTCAGAGCAATGCAAATAGACAGGACCCGGAACAGAAGCACTGCGCAGACTTGGCAAGATGACAGGCGGGCGAGAGCAAACAAAATATCATTCACATCACAACACAACCGGATCAACAACAGCTTGTTTACTAGACGCATCGAGATGTTTACTAGCTTTAATTATGTAGGTACTTGCACGCAGCATGTAAGAAAGATACAATGACTACACACTATACTAGATACATTTAGGGTGAGCGACCAAAAACCGTAGAATATCTATCTGCATTGGAAATTATTGGCGGACGAAACTAACCTTAAAACCCAACTACGATAAACTGAAGAACTAACAAGGATATGAGAAGGTGTTGGGGCTGGGGGTTCCAAAACGGACACCGGACTAGCAACTAGTTGGTGGTCTAGTTACTAGACAACTCTTCAGAACCATTAGGTGTACCCTGTGGGGGCGGTCCTTTAAAAGAATAGCCCCACTGCACCTCTCCCCGTGTATGTCGTAAAAGGCGACTAAGGGATATGACTCCCTTATTATATTACTAGGTGATAGGGTTTAACCCGCCCGGGTTGATACCACCACACTGAATGAAAGGTCGGTCGAAACAGCTATGTAAATAGTTTGTGTTTTCCGTCCAGTTCTGTGTAGCCGGCACGACCGTAGGAAAGCACTGACGTGGCACCAAGTTCACCCGGTGTTATGGGCTGACATCACGGATGTTGATGTAGGTGATCTAGCCAACCGTGTCAGTATCCATAAAAAAAAAGGTGTGTGTACGTAATTTTTTTTTGCGGCAACCACTCATTAATATCCGACGCAAAAAGAGGGGTGTCATAAGTTTAACGTGTGTGCGCATGTGTGTATGTGTTATGTATGTGTAAGGGTGTGTCTGTCTGTGGCATCGTAGCTTCCAAACGGATGGACCGATTTTGATGCGGTTTTTTTTATTAGAAAGCTGGGCATTAATTTATATTTATTTATAATTATAATTAATCGCGATGGTTCTTAATGTTTGTAAGCAAGTCATTAAGTATTCAAAAAAATTATTATCTAAAAAGTGGACCGATTTGCATGATGTCTTTTAAAAAAGGCTTGAAATAAAAGTTAAATTACCAATTAAAAAAACCCCGACCCTTAAAGTCAAAATTATTTCCGATTACTTACTTAAAGGAGTCGAGGGACCTCTAAGTTAATACCCGCGCAGCTATGAGTTTTTATATTTTAATTACAAAGTTTTTGCAAAAAAAATTCAAACCTTATTCATTCATACTAAAAATAAATTATTCAAGATGACTTTTCTTCCAAAACAAGGGTGGGGTTTCCAATATTCTACTCCCT
Organism: Nematopogon swammerdamellus; assembly: GCA_946902875.1. Lineage (NCBI taxonomy): Eukaryota > Metazoa > Arthropoda > Insecta > Lepidoptera > Adelidae > Nematopogon > Nematopogon swammerdamellus. The sequence goes on along the minus strand of OX336333.1, from coordinate 24,150,872 downwards.
CAAAAGAGGGAGGGGGGATTTCGGGAGTGGGGAGGGAAACCCTAGGGTATGAGTGAAAAAAAAAACGACATGGACCGCCACGACGACATGGTCCTATACCACTATTATCTATATGCATTTTCTATGAATTACCCCTGGTTTTGTAAAACACCAAAAATTTTTGGTTTTTTTTAGTGTGCGATTTTCATACTTTATTTTATATTTTCAGATCGAAAAAAGTTAAGTTAAAGTTTCATTTTACTGAAATATTTTTTTCTTTCTTTTCCTTCTCCCCCTTTCAACCTTTCCTCGGCCCCCACGAACGAGTTACAAAAGGGAGAAAATATAAACAATATTATAACTGAATATTACATAGATGGATATAGTACAGTCTCGGGTCCTTCAAGAGAAGCGTGAATGGGAACCTGTCAGGCCGGCATGGCATTCGCAGCCCCGCATGCGACCGAATTTCCATGGGCGTCGCTAGACATCTTTTGGGTAGCTAGACGCCACATGCCGCGCTTACTATAAAAAAAATTTTAAAGGGGGAGCCTCTGGACGACGACGACGACGACGGGGCGGCGCGGCGGCGACGACTGCGGCGGCGGCGGCGGCGCCGCTGAACTCTATCGTATATCGGTGAGATGGTGCGCAGCAAGCGATGGCGGTATTGGCGGTCGATCGAAATGACGACACGAGGCGTCACAGCCGAGCCCCCGGGCCCGGCCGCCGCGCCTCCTCCTCCGCCGCCCCGGCCTCACTCAACCAACAGCCGCAATAACACGACGGAGTGCCACTTCGTACGAAGGTGACTGCGTTGCTTTAATTTAACCAAGGCTAATGCATATTCTAAATTTCAAACACCATTTAGAAGAAATTAAAACTATTGAAGAAAAAAAAGGACAACAATTACAATTTTATTCCAAGTAGGAAGCACAACATCTATTTTCAAGTTTCTTGGGCACTCATTACTTGCACTTGGACATTTAATATGACTATTTGCGAGGTCATCAGTGAGAGAGCCAAACTTCAAGATTATCTGGATTCGTTTGTTTCCAGAGAAAATTCTTGGCGTGAGCCTCTGTCCATTCGTCTGGAGCGGATAGACCTTGCGCAGTGCGCTTCCAAACTTCAAAACATTTCACTGTTGTTGCAAAATACACTTCTACTTTTTAACTAATTCTACTTTTGATTAATTCTACTTTTGGCTGGTAGGTATATTTTTAAGTTACTTCTTCTTGATTTCTTGAAGGATGTTGAAACGTCTTGCAATTTCAAAGAAAATATATTATTCAAGGCCATGTAAATTGCGACTGTTTTACGCGGAAATAACATGTTTATCACACAGCAACCGTACATAACGTCGGCATTTGTTTAGTCACGAGCTAGGCATGTACTTAGTCGTAGGCGAATCATACATAATATGTGACATAACGAGATAGGTACTCGAGTACCTATGTATCGATCTAGCTAGGCAGAGGCGGACTAGCAGTCTTGGCCGCCCTAGGTCGTTCCCTACCAGCCGCCCAAATTCAGTGCAGCCGCCCCCTTTCTGCAAAGTTTACAGCGTAGGTGCAAATGTAAAGTTGTACGAAAATCAGGGTGCAGACTAGATCGTCTAGGTATTCCGCAGTGCCCAAGAGCCTAAGCTAGTTTAAATGAGAACTAAAAACATGTTTCGTAGACTTAGTTCATTCCTCATGTCCTCTTTTTTTTTAGATTAGGTAGATGGATTTTACGCAAAGGAAACTACAACAGAATGCATGGGTAGCAACTTATGTCATACTTATGTCTAGGTCAGAACACTTATGTGTATTATGGTAATTTAAAAACCCATATACAGAACACTTAAGATAAATTCTATGTGAGTAATGAAAATAACGCATTATTCCATAGTTTTTAAACGTAAAAACAAACATTTAGAATAGATAAAGGTCGTGGCATCCGATTATTTATTGGTGGCACATTTACTCGATCGCTAATAAAAGTAGATTGATCAGTTTTAATAGAACGGACGTAAACCTTGAGATGATCAAACAACAGTGCTCGAGATGATCAAAATAGACTACGAGAAAACAGCAACGGGAAGAAGGTAGCAGAATAATTGAATAAATTAGCAAGTTAGCGTAGAAGGTTAGCAAGATATTGAATAAATTTATTTGTACCCTAAACATCAGTATCATCAATGGACGTGGATGTAGTAATTTGGGCCATACGTGCACAATCGCTAGAATTTCAGAACCTAACCAATGACAAGTAGATAAACTGCGAGGAAAGAAACCTTTGGTTACTTACACTACCTTAATTAGTTGTAGATCTAGCCAGAAATCACAAAGATTGCCTATTGGAGTCTATAGAGGATATGTGCTAACGGTAGATCATAGATGGTACTAAAACGTAATTTTTACACTGGCTTATTATTAATTACGAGATTACACAGCGGGTGGATAACACATAATGATATGACTTCTAATCAGCCAATTATAGGTATCTAACGTGACGCTTTATAGAATGACACTGTTCGTGTGACTTGCCACGTGACACAAGTTTTGCCAGTAAGTGCGTAACAAAACACCGGAGGGCAATGATTGATAAAACTAAAACCATTTTATGAAAAAGTTTAATTACAAATTTAAAAAACCCCGACACATCAACAACCCTTAAAACGTAAAAAATAATTTCCGTTTAATTACTTAAAGGCGTCGGGGGACCGCTAAGTAAATAAAAACAGAATTCGATCCTCATTCGGCGTCGTCGTCGTCGGCCGTCGCGTCCCCCGAATCGTGCAGCTCTGAGTTTTATTTTTGACTTTTGACTTTTAAGGTTTTGTCTGTTTTAGTTGTTGATGTGGCGGGTTTTTTAAATTTGTAATTTAATTTAAGCTTTTTAAGAGAGCTATTATTCCTTCAATAATTAAGATTAAGTGCCGATGATTTTCGAATCGGCTGACCTGATCTTCATCAAACATCCCCGTTAAACAAGCTTTCTAATAAAAAAAACCGCATCCAAATAAAGTTTTGTATATATATTTTTTTTTATTGAAAGCGCGACATATGGCGCCGAGCTACGCATAAGGTGTCTAAAGACGCCCATGGACATTCGGTCGTATGCGGGGGGTTGCGAATGCCATGCCTGACAGGTGCCCATTCACGCCCCTCTTGAAGGACCCGAGACTGTACTTGGGGGAAAATATAAATGTATGAAATGTATGTATGTATGTATGAAATTTTAATGAAACGGCAAGTCGTTCGCGCCTCGTGTCCGCGTCCGACGTCCTATACAGGGTGTATCAGGATAGGTTTTCGAAACTTCAGGGTTCGAAAGGGGCCTATATTTGAAGACGAAAAGCTCTGAAACTTTTTCCCAGATTCGATCATTTAACAGTAATTTTTGGTGAAAATCTATTCTTCAAGATTTGGTGGATGGTTAACGTCCGCCTTTATTAAATAAAAAATAAATTCTAGTTCATGAATAAAAATGGGTAGGTTGCATACATAACTAGTACAATTGAACTGCGTGTAGGTAAATGACCTCAAAAGAAAAAGAGGTCTGAATTAGAGTTCACTGCACTCTCCAGTCTCACTGTCCATCGAGTTTTTATTACCATTTCCAACTTTTGTATGACCAAAAAAACTACGGAATTTCGATTTGAGTGATAAGGATTTTTTTCTTCTAATAATGAGTACTTTCTATTCCTGAAGTTTCTCAAACCTATCCTGATACACCCTGTATATCTGTGTGGCTTACGCATAAGCGAGCTAATGTATGTAACGGAAGGTGAGGATCCGTCATACATATCATAATGTCGATTTATGTAGTTTGAATGTTTTTATTCGCTTGTACAACATGAATCGCTCCGCGGTCTACTCAGATCTGGTTTTTATTTAGAGTTGTGGCCATGACACACTCGCTATCATGCTACTTGCACAAGTATTCCGATGAATGTGTGATATTCTACGTCGCAGTCGTTCATCCAATGTATTTAAATCTTACTTACCTGTTATTTATCCTAGAGAAAGCCACAGGAGGACTTTTCTAATAGGCATTGTAATTATAATTGACAAATAAATAGAAGACCACGAAAACATAGAATAATATTTCAGAATAATCAGTAAGCACTTTGTTTGCCCGCAAAATATGGTGATGGAGTACGCACCTAGTTCAAAACAGAATATGAGATGAGCCGATGAAATCCGACTCCTCGCGTGATTAGATTACAATTTGATCCGCAGTCGCAGAAGGCGACTTTGATAGGATTTTAACGTGAGTGAACAATAAAAATCCCCCGATCAATCTGGCGTGGAGCCAGCCCGGAGACCTCCACTCAAGTGCGGAAATACTCTCTATAGCTAGAGAAGCAGGCATCCATCTGAGCTTTTTAAAGAGGAGCAAGAATTTGCCTCGAATCTCCGAAAAAGGAACATTAATTAATTCCCCGAATCTCTGAAGTCAAACCTTTACATTGTAAAAACGTTGGTTAAATACGTTGACGACTCTGAAAATAATTACCACCAACACTAAAAATGTTAATTGCCAAGATTGTTTTAATAGAGAACCGGCACGGGCGCTTTGTCCAACGGTCAGTCGAATGAAGACATTCAGACACAGCAAATAATACCTCTCCTAGCGAAAGCACGCTAAGTGAGGCGCCAGGCCTAACATAAAGCGGGCAAAAATGTTATCAAGACAATTTGTTCACACGCCTTTTGAAGCCATCCAGAATTCCAAGATTGTAGGAGTTAGGAAACGCGCTCACCGGAAGATCTTTCCATATGCTCGCGGTAGGTACGCGCAACACAGGAACGATTTTGAGAAAGGTGCGTTCGGAGAAGTCGTGTGTCGGTCGACAACATGTGGATGTTCCGAGCGTGTCTGGCGAGTGCGACGGATATGGATGGGGGGAGGAAGGATGATGGAAGCCAATTCATCAGAGCACCGGCCATAATAATACCTGTAAAATAGGCTGAGCGAACAGAATCTTCGCCTGTGGCGCAGTGGTTCGTGAACAAGGGATTTTCGGCAGCTCTCCAATAAATATAAGTAGAAAATGAGAATGGTTGTTTAGCAATTTCAGGCAAGCACCTGTCCCAACCAACCTCTACAGAAAAGGATAAAATACGGAACTCTAAAAAGAAATATATTTCACAAATGTGCCTTTCTCCCCAGATGTCATACCACCCTGCCGGAAACGGGTGCTGTTTTATTTTATTTGTAAATCCATCAGCGCTCGAGTGCCAGCCGATGGATGGGGATGAGAGCGAATCACGAACCGAGTCGTTTGCCTCGTTTGTTTGAAAATATTTTGCTGTCTCCTGAACAGGACTTCCGAGAGCCGCGACATTCCCTATTCTATTCGCCTCTCCCTTGTAAAGCTGCTCGAAAAAATCTATATATATTTATATATTTTGGGTTCTTTTGTAAAAGACCTCGGTATCATAAATTAAATGTTTTCGTAATAATTGTAGTAAAAATGTAATGTAAAAACGAGTAAATAAAAAAAATCATGTTAATTACATACTTTTGCAAGTTTGTCGTGAAGAAAACTTGTTCGGAAGAAATGTAGACCCTCTACGGTTCATTCGTTTTCTTTATCGAGCGTGTCGCGCCTTCTCGCCATGGATTTAATGCTTCTCGCGGGTGTGTCTCTCACGTCACGAGCGTATGTAATTTCTGCGATGCGTATATCCGTATTACGTAGTGCATACTACGCAGTACGCGAAGAACGCGTAGCAAACAACGCTATTATCTCTCTTGTTTGCTGAGTTGATTGAATAACATGAATTAAACTTCAAGTGCAAGGTGATAAGGAAATATCTAATTCTGATGCGTTCGAGAGTTGTTTTTCACACGGATGTGTTACACAACAGTAATATATCGCAATGACGTATGCTGTTGTGTGTGTTGTGGAAGGCGTGCATACTTCTCGGACAATTATAACAAAGAAAAAGGAATGTTCATTAAAAAGAAATGTAACTTTTTAAGTTCAAAGGCTAAATATTTTCATTGCAAAATATGAAACGATGAAATGAAAATATACATTATTGCAAAAAAAAAACATTTCAAATGGCGGACTGAATGCCTAAATGTGGGTGAAGGTTGATGGGCAGTGCGAAAATTAACTGAGGTAAAAATAATAATGTATACTTACTTAATTATACTGGGTGATTTTCTTACCATGCCGGACACTTCAGGGGATTAATCTGTATTGAAAACTAATTAGATTCGAAAAAAGAACAGTGGCAAAGTTGGAAAACAAAATTTTTAGACTCACACACACCTTTGTATTTACAAAAGTGTATTGAGAACTAATTTTTTTTCAATTTCCTTTTCATTCATTTTAAATTTTTTTTTAATTTTTCCATGAAACATCGGGCACGTTAACAACATCAAAATCTATCATCCATCAGAATAAATTCTCGCTAGGATGCCACTATTCTTACCTAAAACCACGTCTGTCGACTATATCGAGGACTATATTGCAGTTTCCGTACTTATCCACCTTTAGGCAGCGTAAGGGCTGCCATCCGTCCGGGTTTCCCCGGATTTTTCCTCTTTTTGAAGGCGTCCGGGGGGATTTTTTAAAGTAGTCCGGGTTTCAAAAATCCCGCCCGCTGCATAACTCTATGATAGACGCTCAACCTCGAGCCATAGCTTGGAGACGACCGTGCGTAATGCCGTTAAATATTTTAATAATATGAAAATTTAATTTTGTCAAAAAGTCTCGCAAAAAGTTTAAAATAAAATCAATGTCCGGGTTTTTATATGAAAATCCGGTGTTTTACTTCTTTTTGTCCTAGTTTAATGATTTTAGAGATGGCAGCCCTAAGCGTAGTAGAATTATGTACCAGGACATGGAACAGCATTTTCCATTGAAAAACACCTAGCTAATAACGCGAACGTTATAGGTAATTGCATCTATGTAGCATTTAATCGGTTCCGTCGTCAGTAGCACGTCCGTTTCCAAGAAAGATTATATTAAGTATACCTATATTGCATTAGGTTTATTTATTTTGCCACAAATAAAACATACGCCTACAATAGCAATATTATTAGCAATATTACTTGACTCAATGCATATCTGCATTCTGCACATTCGGCGTGAAATGTCGTTCATAATTTTCAGACATGCATTCAACAAGAAGCCAGCAAGAAACCGTGTGGGGCCGGTACTTTAAAAGAATAGCCCCACTGCATCTCTCCCCGTGTATGTCGTAAAAGGCGACTAAGGGATATGACTCCCTTCTTATATTACTAGGTGGTAGGGTTTAACCCGCCCGGGTTGCTACCACCGCACTGAATGAAACGTCGGTCGAAACGGCTATGTAAATAGTTTGTGTTTTCCGTCCAGTTCAGTGTAGCCGGCATGACCGAAGGGAAGCACTGGCGTGGCACCAAGTTCACCCGGTGTTATGAGCTGACATCACGGATGTTGCAGGTGATGTAGCCAACCGTGTAAGTTTCCATAAAAAAAAAAAAAATGTTTTATTTTTTGTTTGGTGTCGATGTGAATGTGTAATTCAGGATAGAATAATTTTAGTCAAAGTAACCAGGCACAGAACAACGATCGGGCCACACCGCCTCACAGTGTGTTGTGGGAGCCGATTTACTGACGCTATCCTTTTTATTAAAAAAATCGAAAGTTAGTTCTATTTTAAGTGTGAGAGTAAAACTCCGGTGTGTCAAAAATGTTTCGTTTTGAAGATACAAATTTTCAAAAATGTGCTAATTAATGATACGAAAAAAAGAAAAAAAATTCTGGTTGCAAAACAAAGATGTTTATTGAAAAATTATATGTACAGTTCCAAAGCACTTTCAAAATGCAATTTTTTTCAATAATTACCTAAGTGCAAGGTTTGTCTGGAATCGAAATATTTAATTAAATAGATTTTTTGTTTTCATTTTTTTTCTCAATCATTCCACTGTTGTGGGTCGAGATATCAACACGAAAGAAAGATCTCCCAATTGTCTATGATCTCTGAAAATATCATAACCCACTACCGTGGAATTTAAAAGTTACATGCAATTTCATTTTTTCAGGTAATTTCTTGTGTTAGGGCTGTCACTGTGATTCGGAAAAAAATATAACCGGGATAAATCCAGAAAATGAATTTTTCCTATTATTTGACATATATACATAGATTAACGCCTGTTTCCCAGTGGGGTAGGCAGAGGGGCAGGCAACTGATCTCCACGTTCCACTATCCTGACCACTTAAAAAAAAATTATTATTTGACATAGGTATTTGTGGAAAGTTTCTTTTAAATAATATCCTTTAAAACATCGTACGGGTCACACATGCTCCTGCACAGTGGTTTAAATACCCAAAAAATTGAAGAATATGTTGCTAACGTCAACGTTAGATATACGTTGCCGCACACCACACACCGAACCTTCCATGTACCACGCACCGCACAAATTACACCATAAATTGTGTTTTTACTATAATCGTAAATATTAATAATATACTAAGTATTTAGCGAAATCTATATTTTTATCTATATATCTTTATTTGAAGAAAAAAAAAATTATTTTCCCCATACATTTTGAGAATAGGTATTACAAAATCGTATGGAAAAATGAAAATTTTTTTTTGTTTAAAAAATTTTTTTTTGCTACAGAAGTTATTTATTTTCACATATATAATAACCCCCTTATGTTAGTTAAGAATATTGCGGGGGCAACTGCAACACCGTGTACATTATGTTCGCGTCGACTTAAAAAAAATTCTCCTTTTTTCTTGTATCTAGCTCAAAAATATGTAACGAGTTATGGGTGGCATCCCATGACTGTAACCATTCATAAAATTTTAGTGCATGGAGCAAAAATTATAAAATCAACGGCTTTGCCTATCGGAATGCTTTCCGAACAGGCCGCTGAATCCCGAAATAAATATTGGAGATACGACCGGGAACATCATAGTCGCAAAATGAGTCGAGAAAAAACCATGGCAGATTTGTTCCACCTAGCCTTACAGTCATCTGATCCAGTAATATCCAGTATTCGGTTGCGTGAAAGAAGAAATAAAAACAAAAGAATTCCTTTGCCAGCACCTGCTATCGCGCTGCTTAAGCCTACGTGTGTTGGAACAATAGAAGAACACGAGTTGGACGATGAAGATGAAAGAGTGGTTCTTCAAGCCGAAGATAACTTGTAGACGTCGCTGATAATGATGAATATTTGTTTAAATTTTGAATATATTTTAATTTGAATATTAATATTTTTAATTAAAATGCCCTTATCTTATTCCTTTCCCATAATATCTTCGATAGCAAGAGGTTGAAAATTAAGTTTTTTTTATAAAGGCAGAGGTCCATGAAGATTACAGAAATTATGAAATGAAATATTAAAATAAAAAGACTTCGCTAGTATGATGCCCAGTTAAATTAACGAAACTCATGGTGTTCGAGTTTCACTTATACTTGACTGGGTTTTAAGTGACGTAATCAGCGTCAATATTTAATCATATCATTGAATCTAAAACCAAATGAATAATAATATGAATTATAATAAAAATAATAGTGAAAGATAATTTCCGGAAAACGGTCCGAAATTTTTGTGACAACCCTGCTGAAAAATTTAAATTGCATGTAACTTTTAAATTCCACAGAAAAAAAATGAAAACAAAAAATCGATTTAATTAAATATTTCGATTCCAGACAAACCTTGCACTTAGGTAATTATTGAAAAAAATTGCATTTTTAAAGTGCTTTGAAACTGTAAATATTATTTTTCAATAAACATCTTTGTTTTGCAACCAGATTTTTTTTTCTTTTTTTCGAATCATTAATTAGCACATTTTTGAAAATTTGTATCTTCAAAACGAAACATTTTTGACACACCGGAGTTTTACTCTCACACTTAAAATATAACCAACTTTCGATTTTTTTAATAAAACGGATAGCGTCAGTAAATCGGCTCCCACAACACACTGTGCGCCTGCGACCGGACTTTTTTGCTCTGTGTAACCAGGCTTTCCACTCCGACCAACTAAACTGACCAACTGAAACGGATCAACTATTTTTCTTTCCCAACGAAAATTTTTAGTTGGTCCGATAAGAATATTTTATTAACTTAAATTTGTTCCCATCTGACCAATTGAAACGGATCAACTAAGTAAGTACTTAAGTAAATTAGTAATTTTTTTTTGCAAATACGTTTTTATAACTAAATTCATTCAGAGGCATGTTTATGGTACATGAATTATAGTGAAAGAATTGTTTGCCGGATATGCGTAGTTTCGGAGAAAAAAAAACCAAACAAAATTAATTTTTCATTCAAAATAAAAAAATATGTTTTTTTAGGGCGCCAAAACATTTGTTTTGAATATAAATGTATGTAAAAACAAGGGAAGTGGTACGGGTGAATGTATTGGTGGTAAAAAAAAAATTACCAGGGTTCACTTACTTATAGAAGATGCGTAGCTACTCTATTAATTAACCCTAACCTAATGTTGACGCGGCGCATGTCGTTTTTTCATAAATTCCTATTGAAAATAAATGTTGTGGTGCATTTAAAAAAAAATTGAAAAGTAATTTTGTATGAAAAAATAAATTTTAAATTTTTTTTTTCTCCGAAGCTACGCATTTCCGCCAAACCATTCTTTCACTAAAATTCATCTCTAAACTCGGTCTACACGATAAGCTTAGTGGCAATTTGCAATCACTGGACCCCTCTACTAATGCATATCCGTTTTTTTTTGTGGCGCGGAAAAGTAGGTGCGAGTCCGACTTGCACTTGGCCGGTTTTATTATTATTACGCCTATAAAGACAACGTGGTGGCAGCTATAATCTATCTATATTCCCATCACTTGGGCACCCTAATAAATAAGAGAGTTTTACTATTTTTAAAACACATAACAATTTGTGTCAGTAGGCGCGACCTTGAATGACGCAAACACATTGTGTGAATTTTGAGACAAACAAGTTTGTTCGCGACGCAGATACCTAGGTAGGTACCTAGATATCTACAAATAAAATACCATGTGTTTTGACTTTTGAGTATCCAGGGTAGGTAGAGCACTCTGTAAATAGGGTTGCCATCCGTCCGGGTTTCCCCGGACAGGGTCAGGGTTTTTAGAGTGTCCGGGGAAGTCCTGGCGGGTTTTTTAATCGTCCTAGGTTTTTAAATACCGCGCCAAATGTCCGTTTCTCCGGTCTCAGCTCGGAGAAATTTTCACGAACTCTGGTGTAAATACGAGTATATACAACAGTGTCCCAGTGAGGAGTTGTATATGGTACTGCTGAAAATTGCAAAATTCGTTTTCTGTATTCCCGGCCACAATGCTAACGCCGAACGGATATTAATCGCCGCTTTAAAATGGAAAAATATTACATTTTTATTTTGTGTCCGGGTTTTTGTCCAAAATGTCAGGGGTTTTAGATTTTCTTGTCCTTAGATTTTACCAACATGGAGATGGAAACCCTATCTGTGAGCAAGTTATCTTTCGCGTTGATTTCATTGATGAGGAAAACAACTAAGTGTAAAATATGAAGCAGACGCAAACACGAGGATTAAATGCTGCATATTGGTGTTATGGGCTGACATCACGGATGTTGTAGGTGATGTAGCCACGCGTGTCAGTTTCCAAAAAAAAAAAATAAAAATAAAAAAATTTATCTTGCATATACATAATTATGTTTCAAAATATGGAGTAGGCCTCACGGAATTTTCGTAATATCCTTGGTTAGGACCACAGAGCGTTTGAGTAGGTTAGTTAAAGGCCTTCTACACTGTTGGGTGGTTGGGACAACTCAGCTTACCTTGGTTGAGTTGGGGTGGAAATCGATCGTGTGGAAGTCTGTTGCCAACCGAATTTTCGATCTCACCTTGGTTGGGGGGCGGGGTTTGGGGCGGGGCATTTGGTTGGACGTGGTTGCGACCGCTGCCCTCACGACAAGGGTTGACTTGAGGGCGTTGAATCGGGACTCGACCGTGTAGAAGCCTGTTGCTGATCGCTTGCGCGTCAGTTGTGTTCAGTTAAGTCGAGCTAGCAGGGCGTGCGCGTGTTTCAAGAGGGCGAACGAGCGGGAGTATGCAATTTTAAGAGGGTCTTTCAAAATTAGTTAATAGTACGCTAAGGGTATTCTGTATCATATAGGGAGTAAGACCTATAGGTATAAAATTTTTTAAACCTTGGATTTTTTTTATGTAAAATATTTTTTTATGTATTTAAATAAAAAAATAGGTGGTTGATTTTTATAGTAGCAAAAAAGTCTTCATTACCATTATGATGTAACACGTGTCAGTTGGTAAAAAAAAAAAAAATTCTTTCTATTCCATACTAATAAAACAAAAATTGTGGTTTTTCACAATTTCTGAAAGAAAGAGATCTATGTGTTGGAAGACTTTTTTGTTCCTGGCATGAAACTGAAACGATTAGGAAAATTTTTTTTTTACAATTTACTGTAAAAAAAATTTTTTTGTAAAAAAAAAATTCTTTGTTCTTCAAAAGTGATCTATTGCCGATACAGAACCCCCCTTTAGCGTACTATTAACTAATTTTGAAAGACCTTATAGAGTGCAAGCAAATGGCCTGACCTGACGTGGCGCTGACGGGGTTTCGTCAATATTCAAATGGTTGCCATTTTCTAAGTTCTCGCTCGATTTCTTTTAGGTCGAGGCATTACAAATTTTTTAGTTCCAAAAAATTTATCAAAAGAAAAAACTAAAAAAACAACAAAAAAAATTTTAATAAAACTCTCGTTGAGTTGAGACCTATCATTTCCTCCAGCAGATGAGTAGTCTGGGATCAGTAGTTTTCGAGGTATGCCCTCTCAAAATCTTTTTTCTTTTTCTTTCCAAACGATTGAACCGATTATTTCAGAAACAGAAAATTTTATTTACGAAAGGAAACAAATTTCAAGTCGATCCGTCAGACCAGTAGTTTTTTTTTTATGTAATCCGTAATGGGTGGCTGAGTCGGAGGGGCCAAGCGCATGCTCCGCCAGCCAATATCACCTCCTATAGTTCATATTATTCATTCATTGCCATAGGTGGAAGGCGGCCAAGTGACTATCACCTGACTTGACCTGACACCTTTTTTTTTTTTTTTTTATGGAACCTGACACGCTTGGCTACATCACCTACAACATCCGTGATGTCAGCCCATAACACAGGGTGAACTAGGTGCCATGTCAGTGCTACCCTTCATTTCATGTCGGCTACACTAAACTGGACGGAAAACACGAACTATTTACATAGCCGTTTCGACCGACGTTTCGTTCAGTGCGGTGGTACCAACCCGGCCGGGATAAACCCTACCACCTAGTAAGGTAAGAAGGGAAGGGACCTACAGTTTAACGTGGAATCCGAACCACGGTCAGCCTCCAACGGTCGAGCGGTCACCCATCCAATCACTGACCGCGCTCAGCGTTGCTTAATAACAGTTGACTAACCAACCGCGCCACTGAGCTACCTAGGCTGACGAATTTTCATATCCCTTAGTCGACTTTTACGACATGCGACGGGGAGAGATGCAGTGGGGCTATTCTTTTTAAGTACCGACCCCACACGGTACATCTGGTTGGTTTGCTGCGGATTGGTTGAGCGGTTCGTGAGATAGTGGTATGCCGAAAGTACATTGAAAATGACGGTAGATTTTTGCAAATGGCACGGGTAAGACATTACATATGGATTCCATGTCAAAAATTAAAAACCATCAAAAAAACGACAAACAATGACAAGGGCTGTACAGAACCAAGATAAATTAATATTTGTTTATTAATTTTTTTTATCCTTTTATATCAATTGACAAATTCATATTGAATTTTATTTTTATCGTGTTTTTATCATTTTAAAATGTTTTTATTTTTAACAAATGAAATTTTACTGTGGATTTTTTTTTTCAAGCATGTACAACCAAATTTCTTGCAGGTAACTCTTTTATTGTATTCGCGACATTTTAGAAATAATCCTAAAATTTTCATTGATATATATTTTTATGTAGTGATTTTTTTTCCTATGCCTTTTTATTCAAATGGTAAAATTGTATTGACGAATGCTCGAACGCAAACATTTTACTTATAATACCTAGCTACTATTCAACCAATTTATAATGTGTTCATGTATGTGTAAAATATGTATATACATATATATATGCCTTACTTATCCGAGTGTACCGTGTTACCAAATGGATTAATAAAAATATGAATATGAATAGTATTAGTTGACTTAGTTCATACTAGGCACGAGACCAGATCGACGAGAGACCTGCCGCCAGTAGAAACATGTTTTTTTTAATGGAAACTCACACGGTTGGCTACATCACATCAACTACAACATCCGTGATGTCAGTCGGTCAGTCCATAACACCTTGGTGAACTAGGTGCCATGTCAGTAGACTACTTTTAACGTAGTACCGAATAAAATGTCGTAAGTAAAATGGTCGCCGTGGTTTCAGTACAAGTTCAATAGTAGGTACGCCCGTTCCATGGCCCTTCCAGCTGCTCCATATTCCGTGAGCTGGAGGTGCGGCGCGGGGTGGGAGTAGGTAGTAGATAATCTACCAACAGTCTCAATAACATTGTGTCGTTTAGTTAGGTAGTGTCTATGCTGTTTATGTTTCTAGAGGTCGTTTAATTTCGATCTAAGTATAGATATCTAGGTTTTCAATATAGTTCAACGTATTATCATCATCTTTTACATAGTTACATACATCTAGTTTAATTAAATAAATTTTCACTGGTGTAATTTAAATTGTATTACCCGCCTGTCTACTCCGAGGTGGCCCATCTCGGCATTAGCGGCCAAAAAAAGACATTATAAATAGGGTTGTAACGAATATCGTATTCGCATTCGAAATTCCGAATATTCGGTTCGTTTTTAATATTCGTATCCGTATTCGTATTTGGTTGTAAGATACCGAATATTTATCGAATATTTTACTTCGCGTGTTTTACTAATGAAAGAGTGAGGCGCAACAATATTGGTAGGTGTGGCATATACGCGCAAACCAATGCGCGGGTAGTGTGTGCGGTGGGGTGCAACCACGAGTCAGTAAGCCTGGATGCGCTATACATAGGAGGACAGGGGTAGCCGCGCGCCGGCGCAAACACGCCAGCGCGTCAGTCTAGCGCCGGCGACCGATCTTAGTCTCCGTCCGCCGCTCAGGCGGAGCGAACGTGCGCGTCTGTCACAAAATGCCTCATTGTGCAGTGCTTTGGTGCAAAAAGTCGTCGAAAAATTCAAACTTGAACACAGATGGAGTCACCTTTCATGGTAAGTACTTTCATTCAATTTGATAGCATTTTTCGCTTGAATTTCAGTAACAAACATCGGCGTAAATATGTATGGAGAGCTCTTTTCTGCTTACCCACCATAGGTCGACTATCGTGTTGGATGCAGTTAGCTCTTGTAATTTTTTTTGTTTATTGACCGAATGTCCATGGGCGCCGTTAGACACCTTATGGGTGCCTCGGCGCCATATGTCGAGCTAACAACAAAAAAAAAAAAATATATGTATGTTAAATGTATACAGATATTTCATGCATTCTGCCTTATTGCCAAACGACATTTCTTCTAGTCAACCTCAGCAGGTTTCCTCGTTCAATATTCGTTTATCGCGCTTTTTTCATTCAACCAGTACCTACTGGTTTTTACTTTTGAGCGACTCTAAGGAAAAAGGAATTAATTTCTTTAGGTCATGCGTCTACCGGGAATATCAGATCGCGGATATTTAGGAGAATTAAAAATAATTGACGTAATAGTTTAAACGTTTGCCTTTAATGTCAGAGATTCAGAATGTATAGAACGTATATAAATGTACAGGATGTATATGTAGATGGTAGGGTTCAACCCGCCCGTGTTGGTACCACTGCACTAAATAAACGTCGGTCGAAGTCACTATGAAAAGTAGTACCTACGTGTTTTCCATCCAATTCAGTATAGCCGGATCGATTAGGGGGAATCGGTGACAAGGCACGTACCTAATTCACCTAGGTATATTTATTTATTTTAGACAGGCAGCCTTGGCTGATGTGTCTAAATCCGGTTTTTCTTCATATTTTTTATTTTATTTGGTTTGTTTGTTTATTTTTTTTATGTATTTATCGATCTTGATTATTTTTATTATTTTAGTTTATTGTAGTTTTATTTTAGTATTTATATATTGGGCTCCCATCATCACTGGTACCAAACTGAAGCATTATTACGATGATGGAGCCATCCGTATCAGTTTCCTAAAAAAAGTTAATCTTTATGCTTAACTATTTTCGCATATATTTTGATAATTTTTATTATGGAATACACAATTGTAGATTTATAATAAAGTATCCGAGGTATCCCGTTCAAATGTATGGAAGACTGGCGTCACTTGGCTACCTACTGTCTCGGCCAATCACGGCGTTCCATGCGCCGCTCCCGCCTCAGACTTCACACCCCTTTGGCGGCTACCTCGGTTCTCATACAAACGATGCCGTATTTCGCATCCAGGGTTACTGACTCGTGGGTGCAACCATGGTTACGTACGTTAAATCCCGAAAAAGCTGCTAAGCTGTTATTCCTTAAGTATAACTTGCCACTCCTAAAGTTTGATCAGATCATTAAATAAAATTATAAATCTTTTGTAACGCACTAATTTCGTTTCATTTTTTTTTTCAAAATGCAGTGTCAACTGATCAAAAACAGTGAAAAACATTAAAACAAGTCCGTATTCATATAATTTTAGGACTCAATGTAGGTAGATATACATTTATAATAGAAAATGTAAGTGTTTTTTCATTTGGATAAAAAATGTCATATAAAATTCTTCAATATTCGTAGGAAGGTGTGGATCTAAGCTTGCGATGGCTTCACCGAACATATCCGGGCCCATCGGCAGTAGAGGAGGGTATTAATCGAGGCCGGGACTAGCGAGTGGCCACTCTAAATTTCCCGCGCATGCTTCACGTTTCGGCTCGCTTCAAGCCCTCGTCAGCTAGTCTGCGTTGACTAGGACGCGGGGAAACCACCAGTCCCGCTCTCGACCTTCCTCTCTCTACCTATCCATATTCTGTAAGATGCTTCCAGTGACGTTTTCGAAGCTCTCTCCATATATGAGCTTAGCGTCGATCTTGGGAGCCCTAGATTCTTGAAGAGACTGTAGAGCGACTTCGCTGGTAGTCCTCTTGCTCCGACTTCCACAGCGAAGAGATCAGTCTTGAATCCGTTTCTCACAATCCGGTCTACTAAGTTGCAGTACTTGTTAAGTTTGATGTTGTGGTCGTTCGGTATGTTACTTTCCCATGGATTTCGTATTCAGATTCACGAATGCGATAAAATTGGCATTCGTTACAACACTAAATATATATCACATCAGTACATCACCATACATCGGAATCCGCGGGGCACGAATACGACCTTGTTAGGGATTGACTACGGCGATCAATAAACAATCGACACTGTTATCGATACTCATATTTATTTGTTTATTGTATTTTATTCATGTCATATTTCAGACCTGAATACTTATATACCTACAGTACTTATATAAACATGTATACTTTATGTTAACGATTAAGTAAATATAATACATATTTATATAAGGTCTTTCAAAATTAGTTCACAGTACGCTAAGGGGGGGTTCTGTATCATATAGGGAGTAAAACCTATATACAAATTTTTGGACCTTGGGCTTTTTTTAAGTAAAAAATTTTTTTATGTAGGTATTTAAATAAAAAAATAGGTGGTTGATTTATATAACCTAATCGATTCAGTTTCATAACAGTAACAAAAAAGTCTTCATGACCATTATGATGTAACACGTGTAAGTTGGTAAAAAAAATTAAATTCTTTCTATTCCATACTAATAAAACTAAAATTGTGGTTTTTCACAATTTCTGAAAGAAAGAGATATACGTGTTAGAAGACTTTTTTGTTCCTAGCACGAAACCGAAACGATTAAGAAAAATTTTTTTTTTACATTTAACATTAAAAAAAACAAAAAATTTGTGAAAAAAAAATTCTTTGTTCTTCAAAAGTGATCTATTTCCGATACAGAACCCCCCCTTAGCTTACTATGAACTAATTTTGTAAGACCTATTTTTTTGGACCTTGGCTTTTTTTTATGTAAAATATTTTTTTATGTGTTTAAATAAAAAAATAGGTGGTTGATTTTTATAGCCTAATCGATTCAGTTTCATAACAGTAACAAAAAAGTCTTCAATATCATTATGATGTAACACGTGTAAGTTGGTAAAAAAAATCAAATTCTTTCTATTCCATACTAATAAAACTAATATTGTGGTTTGAACAGATTTGTATTGTACCTACAAAGTAAATACAACATTTGTTTATTATATCTTATTTTCTATAGAAATACTCTTAGTTTTAATAATCGACATTATTTCATATTATTCTAAAATAACGATCGATTTTCGATATTTGTGGATACATTGTCCCATCACTAAACAACCTTGAATCATTCGTGCCCCGCGGATTCCGATGTATGTACATCACCCACGCACGGGGCATTATTTATTTATTTATTGATAAATTATAAAAGTTCCCAAACTTTAGTTAGAAGATGGAACTCCAAAAAACAAAGAATATTAAATTTCTGAAGTGTTTAATGTGTATTATTGTAATCTCGGGTGTGTATGGAAAGGACTTCGTAGTGTGATAATTTCGTTTTTAACACCACAAAGTAAATCGGTAAGTAGCGCCATCTAGCACACAGTACGTGCTAACGTTAAAAATGTTGTATGTTCTTTTATGTGCAATAGTACCTATTTGATTTCCTAAATAAATAAATAAAAATGTATTGTTTAATTAACTGTTCTGTGCATGAGTAAATGTAGGTACCTATAAAATAAACTGAACATATTTTCTTTCTTTTTCAAAACTTCCCATATTTTTGTCAACGGCTCAAAGTATATGGCTTGGAGGTGACGAATTTTGACTGATGGATGACCATTCGGTATCAATGTAGAAATAAAATACCAAAAATATATCTATCCATGGAATTTGTACCATCTCTTGAAAAGCGCAGACTTACCCCGCCCTGCGTTAAAGATACGTTGTCATCCATTTTAAATTTGAATGAGCGAAAACAGCAGCGCCATCCATCATTCATTCATTGCGCATCTATTCCGCATCCGCAATCCGCCCGCAATCGCATCGCATGTTGTTGTTGCAGCAACGGTGCATTTGATTGGGTTTTCCTGTTCCACGTTTGCTGCTAAAAGTTCGATCACATAGGTTCACGGTGCACCACAGATCAGTGAGTATTAGCCGCGCTATTCGATGCTCTGTGCGGCGCGGCGGCGTACGCCCGGTGTAACTTCGCAGTCGAGCAGCTCAGCAGCACGCTAGCATTCCCTGCGGACATTTCGCTAGGTTCAGAAGTGGCTTGGAGAAGAGAAAACTGAGCTTGATTGGGACTGGAATAAAAATAACCGGGGTTTGGAGCCATTGACGCAGAAGACTCGAATGATGACGACGAAGAAGATTACGACGACCGATACCGGTACACAATGGTATGTTTGTTTACCCAGAGCGACGAAATCGACGAAAAGAAAGGGGATCGAATTGACCCCGACGACGATACCGACTGACGACGATATTGTTGACGAGCTTTTGGCAGAGAACTTTGGACGCTGAAAACTTTTTTCCGGTACCTACATCCTCAACAACCTGTTTGTCGGAGACCTTAACCACAGCCTTAACCCTGAATTTGCCATGGCTATATCAGTAATCTGTGGCTCAAATTGCCCATTCCACGCCATCTTGAATTCTGTTTTTTTTTTCAATTGCTCGTACCTACCTATCTCGCCGCGCGTTCTAATTATCCCACAGAAAATAATTAGAAATAATATACAGTGAGTGGTATGCATGTATGTTAAAAATATTTGTATTATTTATATAATTTTTGATGGCTTTTTTTACAAGAAAAATAAGTGGCTAAGGGTGGAATTTTCAATAGTCTGTTATCCGTAGTTATTCGGTTATCTCCTGGCAACTGTATGAGAAATGTAACTTTAACGGACAGCTAAATGTTAACTGAGACTCAGTGATATTAAATGTAAAAAAATAGGTAGATAGGTTCTCCAAGCGGTACTTTAAAATAAAGACAATTGTCCGGTCTGAAGTCAGTCCCGCACCATCGACACACATGTTCGGACCACTTTCTCATCTCGATTTTGCGCCCCAAAATTAACTAAAATGTTGTCGTGTGTTATGTATGAGATTCTGAACAAACTATACAAGAAAAACTTCTAGAAGTCAAGGCATCACATTTCATTTGTAAGTAATTTCTGAATCTACTATTTCCATCATATATTTAAAACTTTTCACAAATTCAAACGTGACGTCTATAAAATATTGCGCATCAGAAAATATCGACAACGACAACGAGTGCAACAAGAAATACCCCGATGCGCGAGTGCAACAGAGAAGAGCAACATGTACTCTTTTTTTCTCTCTAAACAACAGACGTGCCGTCCTACTTCCTCTTGTAATATTGTGCCATCAAAATGTGGCATTGTGGTTCGCAAATTGGAACAATTGTGGTGGCAAGCCTTAAAAAAAATTAAGATTAAAAAAAAATTATTTTCAACTGTAGAAATTCAATTGCAATCGTAGAAGTTCCTTGAGTTCATTCATGCGGCAGTAGATGTGTGTATTCGTGTGTAATGAATGGTAATGACCTCCGGCTGAATACAAATAAATAATAATAATAATATACGAATGCAAACGCCAAAAAGCAAACGAATGAATCGGCACGACTATTCGAATGCTGTGAAGAAATTGAATAATTCGAATCGGCGCACAATATTTGTTGTTCATTCGCTGGTTCGCTTAACATCGTGCCGTTTGTAAAAACCGAATAACAATATATTATATAATATCATTCCTGAGACTTATAAATCAGCCCTTAGTTCATTGGTTTTACACCACTGTCTATATTTTGTTAAAAGGTTCACCTTTACTTCTAAACTACGAGTCTAGTGCTTAAGTTTAACACTTTTGGAGTATTCCATATTTGGAGAAATAGGAATCACACACAGAATTTTCGATACAAATAAATGCATGTGTTATTTCAAGAGGTCAAACGACAACACACCTTCACTGCGCGAGCGCTAAAGGCCGGTTTCAATTAACTAAGTCATCAGGAGAGTAAGTTAAGAGAGTACATTAGTGGAAACTTGTACACGGTAACTTGTAGTGATTAGTACTGCTCGCATTAGTATGATTCAACTTTTCGGGGCCGGCCAGCCTTTCCGGAAGTCAACGGGGGTGTGGCTTGATGTCTTGGAGCCGAGCTCGCAAATTGCTGGTAACCTTATTGTGTAAGCCAAGTTAAAGGATGAATGAAGATGAAATAATTTTTTTAAGGAGACGCGTAGATTCAGAAAATAAAAATTACAAAAAAATGGATTTTCCATACAACATTAATTTTTTCAATAATTAAAACTTGTAATTTTTTTTAAAGCCTTTAGTGCTAGAGGTCCCTATTGATTTACCTCCTCCCTTCCCCTCTCCCCTCCGGCACAGGGGGGAAGGGTAAATGAATGCCCTGCCCCACTCCCCTACTACCTTGATTCCCAGATATCAATCCACCCCCGTCAACGGATGTAAGCGGTTTGGGGGCTGGCCGGCCCTTCAGGAAGCCATAAGATTAATTAGGTCGGAGGCAAAGAGTTAATTATACGGGTGGGAGTTAGTATAGCGCGGCATTCTTAGAAGATTTCTGGTAGCTGGGACTGGTAGGCGAGGGTCTAAGGAGCTATTAGCAAAAAAAATTTTTGTGCGGAGACTTGTACTTTCGGAGAAATTTTTTTTTTATTTTTTAATTTAGCGACGCATGTTCTATAAATTAACCCTGGTTATTTTTTTTTTAAACCACTAAAACATTCACCCATACCACTTCCCTTGCTTTTACATACATTTATATTCAAAACCAATGTTTTTGTGCCTTAAAAAAAAAAAAAAATTATTTTGTATCAAAAAAAAATTCAAAATTTTTTTTCTCCAAAAGTACAAGTCTCCGCACAAATTTTTTTTTTGCTAATAGCTCCTTAGACCCTCGCCTACCAGTCCCAGCTACCAGAAATCTTCTAAGAATGCCGCGCTATACTAACTCCCAACCAATTATACTATATAGAAACTCATTTATTTTTCAAACTAAACATATTGTGCATTACAAAACAAAAACCTATAACCTATACCAAACCTAATAGCCCTCCTCCAGGTGGGACGATGTAGGCACTGTTCTGAGGACGCTAGCGGCGTTGCCTCGCTGGATGGCCACACTGATACGCTACCTCAGGTACTCGAGCGAACGTTGTTCTCCTGAAGCAATGTACAGGGGCATCCCGATGTCTTTCGCGAGCCGCTGAGCTCAGACTATGCCCCCATCGTCACCACCGAAATTGCAGAGAAGATGTGCTTGTGTGCCACCGAACTGTATTTGGTGCAACCGTACAACCTGGTCATAATCTTGTTTGCCCTGATATTGATTAAATGCTCAAGAGCACGGTCTACTAAGTACAATGAAAAAATGATAGGGGAGAGACTTACCTAGAAAGATGAATTCTACCTTTGGCACAGAAGGATGGTAAGAGATCGACACACGTGACACGGGTCAGTTTTCGCACGCGCTACACACGGACTTTATTATATTAAATTATGTTATCGCGTTGATCCGACCGAACAAACAAAATTACTTTTCATTTTTGTTCTTTCACCTGCAACTCACTCAACCAGCGTCATGAACATCCTCTTTGAACTGACAGTGACAGTCACTGTTGCCAACTGGTGAAATAGAAAAGTAGCTAGTTGAGAATCTGAAAGTAGCTAGAAGTAGCTAAATGTATATAAAAAAAATACCTGTCCTTTGTCATGGTTTTTCTACGAATCGGCTTATTTCCTCATACAGATTAACCCCCTTAAAGGCTACATTTTTATTTTATTACACCTTATAAATGTAAGTAAAGAAATAAAAAAAAACTTACTATTTCACAAAAGTTTTCATCTTCTAAAATGTCTGTTTACATTTTAGGGTGGGTTGCACCAAATAGCCTGGTTATAGTAATAGCTAAAATTAACTATAACCATGACCAGATGGTTAACTTTGACTATTCTCTACTATGGGTTGCACCACGAAACTACTGGTTATAGTTAAAGTTAATAGTGTTGCTAGCCTAATGAAGCATAATTTGACCCAAAGTTATTGAGGGAAACGTTTTTTTCAATGGCAACAATCCAAACTAACGTCATTTAACAGCTGTGCTGTCACTGTCTGTTGCTTATTACTCATATTTATGGCAAGGTTGAACCGGTTGGCCGATGGCATTTTATATACGAAAAAAAACATACACTCGAATTGAGAACCTCCTCCTTTTTTGGAAGTCGGTTAAAAATAGGTACCTAGGTATACGAGTCGGTCACTCACTATCATACTAACCTAATTATAATTGACTCGACTGCTATATTGCAATGGTCCCATGTGAGGTCACAAACAGTTATATGCGAGTAATTACTCCTCCAGGTATTCGTCCAATGCCTTCGCCAGATTTTTCGATACTCGAAATCTAGCCAAGAAGGACTTATCATCCCACCCTGTGAACCTGTCCGTTCTGGGAAAATACACCTTTGCTTTTCTAGCACGCACATTTACTGGGTTTTCTAGCACGCACATTTACTGCATATTCCAAATCCATTTCATCTTCGGAAGAACTACTTTCAAAAAGTATTTCACGGAGGAGAAGAGACATAGTTTGGCATTTGAGGTTATAATATGCGTAAATTGACAGTAACTATTACTTTAACTGGTCACTACTCGAGCGCTTAGGTTTAAGGTTAAGTTATGACGTAAATTTAACTGCCGTTAACTGGTGCAACCCAATTTTCGCTTAACCGGAGATTTGACTGATTGGTTATGGTAAAAGTTAGATGGTGCAACCCACCCTTAGTAATGAGTGCGCCCAGCGCCATACGAAACGCGTGATATATATATGACTGAAACAGTCGGACTGATACGATACGATACTACTACTAATACGAAACGAACCAACTAATATTGCAAATAGGTGACGAGATTTCCCCCGATTCCATAAACAATGCTTTCTGTTCAAAACTCCCATGTGGGAAGTGTTGCAAGCTATAAATCTTACATATTTACCAAAGTAGCTAGAAAAGTAGCTAGATTTATTTTGTAGCTAAAATGATTATTTTGTAGCTGAGAACATCCAAAAGTTGCTAGATCTAGCTATAAAGTAGCTAAGTTGGCAACAGTGGTGACAGTATCTATTATCACTATCAGTAATCTGTGGTTTGATTACAGTTATCTTATCTATCAGCTATTTTTGCTCACATTATTGTATTGCTCGCTCATTCACTCAATAGAGCCACATAATGTGAAAGAGAAGAGCGTTTCATCTAAGGGCTACCGCAGACGACCGATGTATACACTTATACTGTCCACCGACCCCATTATTTATTTGAGTTGGATCGGGTTGCATATTTCCAAAGTCCACTAGGCGAGTTGCTCTGATTGGTCGTTCTCAGTTTTGCGGGAAAATTTAAATTTCGGAAGTATTTTCGAAAATAAAGTTTTTTTAGGTGGTTATAAAAATATTATAATTTTAACACTCTAACATTGGTTCACAAAAAAAAAAGCATAACCAATTTTGGCAACGGGACTCGAACCCATGGTCGAGATCGAAAAAATAAAGCCCTACACTATACTACATGAAATGAAGGGAAGCACTGACATGGCACCTAGTTCACCCTGTGTTATTGGCTGACATCACGGATGTTGTAGGTGATGTAGCCAACCGTGTCAGGTACCATAAAAAAAAAAAAAAAAAAAAAAAACTACTAAGCCACCAAATCACATAAACGACCTAACGAATATCGGATTCACTAGGTTCGCTGGGAGTGCCGGAGGCGGAGCCAGACGAAATTGAAATTTTCCGCCAAACTGGCATCGACCAATCAGCATAATTCGCCTAGTGGACTTTGGATAATATGCATATATATGAATTATATGCGATCGGGTTGGATTGGAACGGTCACTGAGGTGCGCACACGAACGATTATTCTTTCTCTCACTCTGTAGGTGGCGGTGCAGTCAGGAACAAAGGAGAAAAAAAACAGACGGCCGCTGTAGGCAAAGAAGTCGGCGGTCGGTCCCAACCAACTCCCAACTACAGAGAGGCACACGGAGCCGATCCGATTTTTAAGTTGGGACCACGCCCCCAACTATCGTTGAATAATTGGCACGGGAAGCCAACTCTGGCCAACTCAACTCAATTCGCCGCCGACTTTTTCTTCTCCTTTGTTCCTGAGCACGCACTACCTGCAGAGTGAGAGAGAAAATAATCGCGGATAATCGTCCGTGTATCCTCTTGTGCGTCCGTGTATCCGCGTAACCTCAACGACTATGCCCGACTCAATTAATAATCAAGTCGTTGGACAGTTGGTCGTGTCTCTCTCTAAAAGTTCCCTTCGCCGTTATGTTGGCATCACGCCTTCGTCTCACGAAAGAAGTCCCGCGGGAATCAGTGGAAGTGAGACGGACTCTAGACTTCCACTTATTGCCGCGGGACTTTACGTGAGACGGAAACGGTGATGGATGTGTCACAAATTCCGGTGTCGCAAATTCGAAATAATTTATACTATTATTTATCTTCTTTTTTTTTTAAATGGTGGCAAACAAACGAATGGGAAATTCGTTTATTACCAAAGAGAATATAACCACTGCGTTTTATTACTGCCATTATCCAGTGACGGCGCTGCACGGTATAAATTTGTGATTACATATTATAAATAAATCTAATAAAACAAAATAATTTTGAAAGGAGCGAAACATTTGAAGTTACTATAGTTTGCATCACGATGTATGCACAAATTCTGGAAGAATCCTATTTAGACCGGACTCTCAGTGAAGTTCCGTTTGCAAAAATTGCGGACCTCATTCAAAAATTGCGGACCTCATTCTGACTACTGATATAATGTTGTATAGATCCCAGACATACAATTAACAGATGTTGCCAACCAGTTTTGTGGTCCCCCTCTCCCCCTCCTCACAAATATTATTAGTAAATGACAAAGATATTTTGTTTTAATTATTATGGAATTTCATTAGAAAATTAGTACTTATGGGTGCCTATTATGTGTCATAAATAAAATACTAGCCATTACATCAATAGAAAACTATTTTTTTGATGAAATATTACGAAATTTACGAAAAAATTGCTTACACATGAAAGAAACAGTTTGATTTTGTTACAAGTTTTTCAAATTATAATAATTTCAAATTATTCTTTCAAAATTAGTTCATACTACGCTAAGGGGGGTTCTGTATCGGAAATAGATCACTTTTGAAGAACAAAGATTTTTTTTTTACAAAAAAAATTTTTTTTAATGTAAAATGTAAAAAAAAAATTTTTTCTTAATCGTTTAAGTTTCATGCCAGGAACAAAAAAATCTTCCAACACATAGATCTCTTTCTTTCAGAAATTGTGAAAAACCACAATTTCAGTTTTATTAGTATGGAATATAAAGAATTTGATTTTTTTTACCAACTTACACGTGTTACATCATAATGGTAATGAAAACTTTTTTGTTACTGTTATGAAACTGAATCAGTTAGGCTATAAAAATCAAACACCAATTTTTTTATTTAAATACATAAAAAAAATTTTACATAAAAAAAAGCCCAAGATCCAATTTTATATAGGTTTTACTCCCTATATATACTCGGCTATGTAAATAGTTTGTGTTTTCCGACCAGTTCAGTGTAGCCGGCACGATCAAAGGGGGAAGCACTGACATGGCACCTAGTTCACCCGGTGTTATGGGCTGACATCACGGACGTTGTAGGTGATGTAGCCAACCGTGTCAGTTTCCATAAAAAAAAAAAAAAAAAAAAAAAAATATGATACAGAACCCCCCCTTAGCGTACTATTAACTAATTTTGAAAGACCTTACATATAGATCGCTTTTTTCATTGACTTTTATATAAGTCGAGGCATGCTTGCATATAAATTTCACTAGCTGTAATTGACAAATGACAAAGAACCGCGAGCGCGCGCGGCAACATGGCTTTATATAATGTCGAGGGTATCAGGTAGATGAATCACAAAACATTTCGCGGTCCGCTATTTTTGCAAACGAACATCTCCTTGGAGCCTGCTCCAGGCGCGGTCCCAGCAATGGAAGCAGGAGGGGGCAATCCGTGTTGACTGAATATAGCATTTTACGCGCCAATCCGTCTCTCCTATACTCCAATGGCCGTGTGCCGGCGGCCTGGAAATCTGCGTTTGTGCAAGCGGTCCCCAAAAAGGGTGACCGCTCAAACCCGTCAAACTACCGACCTATAGCGATTACCTCCCTTCTCTGTAAGGTGATGGAGCGCATTATAAATGCGCAGCTCATGAAGTACCTAGAGACGAATGACCTCATCAGCGATCGGCAATACGGCTTCCGGCCAAAACGATCTGCTGGTGATCTCCTAGCGTACGTCACTCACCTTTGGGGGGAATCGCTTGAAGGTCATGGTGAATCCTTGGCAATTGGCCTTGATATTGCCAAGGCATTTGACCGGCTTTGGCACAAGTCGCTCTTGGGCAAATTGCCGGCTTACGGACTCCCTTCTGGCCTCTGTGACTGGGTCGCCGACTTCCTACATGGGCGTAGCATTCAGGTCCTAGTGGACGGTTGCTCGTCGGACGCCATGTCAGTGAAAGCCGGCGTATCACAAGGATCTGTGTTGTCACCCACGCTGTTTCTTCTGCATATCAATGATATGCTGTGTCTGGGCAACATACATTGCTATGCAGATGACAGTACGGCACACGGATCCTACACCAGTCACCCTTCAGCCAGTCGGGATGTTGTGGATGAGAAGAGGCGATGACTTGTGTCTAAGCTCGAACACACACTCGGCTCTATTTCCGAATGGGGCCGTAGTAATTTGGTCGAGTTCAACGCTTCCAAGACACAAGTTTGCGCGTTCAGTGCGAAGAGAGCGGCGTTCACACCGGCTCCTTCATTCCACGTTCAAGGCACGTCGCTTAAATTAAGCGAACACCTCGGGGTCCTCGGAGTCGAACTGTCGCACGACCTGAACTTTCGTGGCCATATCGAGGGGAAGGCCAAGCTGGCTTCTAAAAAGCTGGGCGTACTCAATAAGGTGCGACGGTACTTCACGCCGGACCAAAAGCTGCTTCTGTATAAATCGCAGATCAGGTCCTGCTTGGGGTACTGCTCGCACCTGTGGGATGGCTCTGCCAAATACCAGCTTGCGCCTCTGGACTCAATCCAGCGTCGAGCCGTGCGACTAGTGGGTGACCCCGAAGTGTCCTGCGATCTAGAACCACTGCAACTCCGTAGGGATGTCGGCTCCCTAAGTGTGTTCTATCGCTTATTCCATGGAGAATCCTCGGAGGAGCTGTTTAATGCGATCCCGCCGTCCCCTTTCCACCTTCGCACCACGCGCACTGGGCAGGGATTGCATCCCTACACGCTGGACTTACCGCGGATGCGTACCAATCGATTCTGCAGATCTTTCCTCTACAGAACCGGTAAACTCTGGAACGCTCTCCCTGCCCATATATTTCCCCCCAAGTACAGTCTCGGGTCCTTCAAGAGGGGCGTGAATGGGCACCTGTCAGGCCGGCATGGCATTCGCAACCCCCGCATACGACCGAATGTCCATGGGCGTCGTTAGACACCTTATGGGTGGCTCGGCGCCATATGTCGCGCTGTCAATAAAAAAATAAAAATAAAATGTAGAATAAAAAAAATTAAACAAGTTGGTTGTATTTATAATAATAATTACATTTACATTTATTTTTATTTACATTTAATTTGAAAAATACATCTTACATGGAGGTATTGGTACCTGAGCATTCACCTATACATTAAATTGAAGTCGGCGTTTTCCTGACTTCGCGAAGCGATCGATTACTCTGTCGACAACAACCATTACATCACGGTGGATGTGCATGCATAAGAGCCAGGCCGCACAATCGTTCTTCGCTCATCGTTGATCTCAGCCAGGTTTTTAAACGACGCAGCGTTGAAAAAGATCTCTCCGACAGAACGCACAGACAGAGGAGACGGACGAGTGACGCAAAGTGAGACGCACAGTATGTTCTTCATTTTCAAGACAAAATTTAAAACGCCTAACCAACGTATTCATCTGCTCCTTCGTATCAATAATACCCATCATCGCACTAATACCCACGAGATAGTTTTAACACTACTGCGAAGTATTTGTACTACTGGCGCCATCTAGCGCACGAATTGACCGAAAAAGCTCTTACTTTGCGTTTCCATTGATCACAGGGGCCATGTTTCACATGTTTGACCAAATATCATGCTCATTCATACATATTGCCGGGTTTTTGTTAATCGCCCAGGGGGGGGCAAAACACCCTTTGCCCCCCCCTTGGGACCGCGCCTGGCCTGCTCTAATTAGTATGCTTCGTTTATGGAGGCAGACGGCCTCCTCGACCGACTTCAGCAACAAAAATGTTCTGAACTGTATTTTAGATGTCAATAATTTGCTAGAGTAAACTATTGAGGCCGAAGCTGATTGATGAACATGAATGTTTTAACTTTTAGGGTTTCGTGTGCGTATACCTATGATGGCCATCCCTCCCTATTTAGTCTGTGCTATGGCCCTTTGACCACGACACGTTCCGATTTGGAGGCCTATGAATTTGAATGCCCGTCTGACCACGCCATTCGCTATTTTAGATCCAATATTCCTTGTCAAATTCGGTCCTAAAAAAATTCCAATACAAAAATATTTCATACCTGAACTGAATGTTTAGATGGATTTACCGAGTGCATTGCACCCATCACTGGTAGATCCAAGCCATGGAGTAGGTAGTGTGGGTAAGTTCTAATATATTGCACCCATCGCACTGGCAGATCTAGGCCGCAGAGTAGGTAGTGTGGCTAAGTTCTAATACATTGTACCCACTGCACGGGTAGATCTAGGCCGTGGATTAGGTAGTATGGGTAAGTTCTAATACATCGCACCCATCGCACTGGTAGATCTAGGCCGCGGAGTAGGTAGTGTGGGTAAGTTCTAATACATCGCACCAATCGCACTGGTAGATCTAGGCCGCGGATTAGGTCTAATACATTGCACCTATCGCACTGGTAGATCAAGGCCGCGGAGTAAGTAGTGTGGGTAAGTTCTAATATTAATAAAAGACCAAGTTTAGGAAATATTTTATATACAATTTTTAATCGCCTTTACAATAGCATTATTCACAATATTTTCTATCATTATCTTTTATATTATATTATTACTTTCTCTTGAGTTTGGCGGACATCTATGTACAGTGGGGCAAGCGCGGCGTTATGGCGCCGGCGGGGCGTTGGAGCGGACAGACGTGCCCTCGGTGGAGTCGGCCGTGCCGTTGGTGAGCCTCTCCGGAGCACCCTCAGGCTCGCCCGTCGAGGAGCCCTGCCCCTTGTTTCGCAACTCAAACACCTGCGTTATTGCATCGCGGAAGCAGAGGAAGTTGTAGTCTATCACACCTGCATAGAGAAAATAAACAAATTAATATAATATGACATTCATAAGTACGGCACCTACCTTCTCGGAAGGTGATATTGGCTGTTCGGAGCATGTGCTTTGGCCCCTCTGACATAGCCACTCATACCGGATTACATAAAATTTTTTTTTAATAAATTCTTTAGATAAATTTTTTACTTTTTGTGACCATATACAGTTTCACACACACCATCAAAAATGTTGAGAACAGAGAATCTTATTTGGGCATAACAAAGCATTAGAAATAGAAAAAAAAAAATGGATTCATTCTTTATACTCCATACAACGCGCACTGGGCAGGGATTGCATCCACATACCGTGGATGCGTACCAATCGGTTCTGCAGATCCTTCCTCCACAGAAACGGTAAACTCTGGAAAGCCTACATATTTCCCCCCAAGTGCAGTCTCGGGTCCTTCAAGAGAGGCGTGAATGGACACCTGTCAGGCCGGCACGGCATTCGCAGCCCCGAATATCCATGGGACCGAATGTCCATGGGCGTCGCTAGACACCTTATGGGTGGGTCGGCGCCACAAGTCGAGCTATAAAAACCATAAAAACTATAAAAAAAAATTTACATTAGAGAAGGCCACTGAATCTAGATTTTTTAGGCTATTAGTGTGTAAACATTTCTACCGGTCGTCGTGTGAATTGAAATTTCACGTCATGCGTGACACTGTAATGCGGTAACGCTCGCATCTTATGTTTACACATCAACTGTGGACCTCGGCACTCAAGACTTTTTTAGATCATACATATTATTTTCACACACATTATGTTATTTATTAGTTATTATATAGATGTTAGTAAATAGCTGCAATACTGTTAAATTGTATGCATTTGAAACAAAGTTGCTATGCCAGGGTAAAACTATCAGAAATGATAACCTCAATAAACTATCATGCATAATAGTGATTTGGTAAAATAATAGAAAGTTTGCAGCTGAATATTGAGCTAATAATAATGTCTTTTCCACTCTGTGTCTATAAGATGACAATCATCAATACTAAAATTGAATATCTTGTTTGTATGCTCTTTTTAATTTTCATTCATTTATTCACACATATATTTACAATAATTTTACATACAATAAACTATACCTAAAATATACAAAAATTATATATAAAATTATTATAAAATAAATGGAGCTTCCACCACCGGCGGCGGGGGGAAGCCAAGCTACCGATGCTCTTTTTTATTATTAGCCTTTGCCCGCAGCTACGCTCGCGTGAAATTCCTATTTATAAATAAATAAAGAAATTAAGAAGAAAGTGAGTAAAGCTGCTGTACCTTTATTTCGGCTCGCGGAACAATTGGAGATCGGATATGAGAGCCACATCTTAACGTAACCGGAACTGAATTTTATTTAGCCTATCGTGTGTCAAGTATAGTTAAATGTGCTTGTACTAAGTTTAATCGAATTCGGATGATCGGTTTAAGAGTTACGGAGGAACATACATACATACAGAAAAACATTCTAAAAATAATCAATTTAGTAAGTACGTAGAGCCTATAAATGCAGTATCTCATAAAACAAAGTAACTTACTCCATGACCGTCCCTTACAGATTTATTATTAGTATTGATTGATTTAAATGAACTGAACAACCAAAACTTGTGTTTTTGGAAACGGTCCATTGACAGTTTCATCCAACATTCTCACTCTGTAATTGGCTCATGATGTTCCTCTTCTTCAGGCTTCTCAGGTGCCATCACCTCCGCTGTCTAGTTTGTTCCGGTGTTTTCCGATTGTTATTGTTTATGGATTGAGTAAGACTACGAGTAAGCGGTTGCACCTTGTTTATGGAAGTTCTCCTCGCGCAGGATACAGACGAGCGCAAGGAATTTGTTGACCTCTCGCAGGTACAAGATTGTGCCGTTGTTTAGCTTGATGAGTGAAGACGATTGGCTGTTGAACGCAGTCGCCTCCGATTCTTCCACCAGTCTGCAACACAACACATTATTATCTTTTGCTATTTGCCATCCATCATACAATGTTGAGCTAAGGCAGATTGAGCAACTCACTAACAGTGCTGACACCGAGTGAGACCAAGTCAGAAGTGTCAGTGAGCGCACAGTGACCTTGATACACAGGGTCTGTGCCGCCGACCTGGGAGGATGCAACGTTTGGTGGGAGCATGCTGAATTCGAAAATAGACATTCGCTCTATTTGTGTGTGCTAGTTACAGTAGAAACCAAACTTAAATGCGGCTGTGAGATGCGCCCGTGTGTCTGCGCAAAAGACGATTATTAGGGCAGAGGGGGGGAGAACGGGAGGTGTGCAAAGGGGGTATCAGCGCACCCTACCGCGCTCCCCCGCGTTGCTAGGATACGACCGCGCGCCGTCGCCGCCCGCGCCCTGTCGCCCGGTCAGGCCCCCTCTCATCTGTGCGTGCGCCATTGTACAGTCACTCACTATTTATTTGTTTCTTCCGTAGTGTCGCGGTAGATTTTCTACTAATGGTGGTTTCACACATGTTTATTCGTATTCGTGATTGTTGCAAACATTTTAGTTTTATCTCGCTCTAACCAAGCCATTAGAAGAAGACGAAACGGAAATGTTTACCAAATATTTGTGTACATACAGCTATGTGTGGTGCTAGCATGATAAATGTTTATTGGCGAAGTGCGTTTACCGGGGTCGCCCAAACAACACCAACACGTCGTAATTTCAAACCGGTTTTAACCATGATCGATACATCGGTGTGCACAAACATAATATATTACAATAATATATCAAAATAATATAAAGCAAGACTCTCTTTATTTATCTACAAATGATATTGTAAAAAATTTTATAAATTTTCTGGAAACATATTCGATTGTATATTTTATTTGACTATACATGCGCGCAGTCAAGCGGCCGAACTTCAGGCCAATACGCATTTAAGTTTGGTTTCCACTGTAATTTTAATTTTTAATTTAATTTTTAACTTTTATGAATAATTCTGTATTTAAAATAATTGTAATTTTTATTCACATGCTAACTATGCTCTCTTATTGTGGCCAAAACGTTAAATAAATAATTTGAATTTGACTCGGCAGTGCTGAACTGACTTGATAACAATTTACACTATAGCTGTTCCTAGTCAGCACTGACTTCAGTGACTTACTGAATGTGAGCCTGCCTTAACTTCCGTTATAATTTTAGTAAAATGTAGGTTGGCTCATTTATTCAATATTCACTTCTAAAGTTCGCCGTTCGTTCGTTATGGGATGACATCACAGATGCTGTAGGTGATGTAGCCAACAATGTCAGTTTCCATAAAAAAGAATACATTGCAATACAAATTTACTTTTTTCGATGTGTAAATCACTTCTCAAAGCTGTATCTGCACTTTTGACCAACATACATAACTGGCTGATTCTTGTATTGTTTAAAAGCAAATATTGTAGTTTCTCATAGATAGATGAGACAGACCCGTATATGCAAGAGACGTCTATGACGACGTCTATCATGTCGCAGCACAACTCGTAGCTCTGCATGTCCACCGGCGAGCTGTCTGTCGCTATGTAGATCTTCGACACTACGTCGAACAGGAATGCCTTCTCAATGCCAGAGTTCTGCAATACAATATTACCTATTATTACAATTCATTACTTAGACACATACATAACGTCCGCTTCGCTATTACGGAGCTGACACACCTTTGACGCCTCTTCCACGCTCACGCCCCTCGACCCTTCTGTAGGGGCAGACGACACGTCAGAAACTCAGCTAAATATCTTATAATATTTATAGTTTAGTTTTATTTTCGGTGCCTAATCTTAATATATAAAAAAACTTTTATTCCTTTCTTTAAAATTTTCCACATATTTTATTGAGTAAAAATTTATATTAAATGTAAAATAAAATAGAATAGAAATTTCTTATTGTCCAGTAATAGAAATTAACAGAAAAATAAAAACATAAGGAATAAACGAGCAAAGGCGGACTTATCATTAGGAGTGACCTACCTAGTTGATCTAGGACAGCACGTGCTTTTTGTACTAGGCTGACATTATTACTTTTTTTATGAAACCCTACATGGATGGCTACATCGTCTACTGTTCCCATGATGAGAGCTCAAAACACCTCGGTGGACTAGATGCCATGTCAGTACTTCCTTTTGGGTGTGCCGGCTACACTGAACTGGATGAAAAAGCGAATTTTTTTTTTACAGCAGTTCCAATCGACCTTCACTAAGGGCGTTGGTAGCAATCTGAACACATACGGAGGTTCTAAGAATGGCCACAGTGCCCTCACCGAGATGAGTATGTTGAGCAGATTCTCGAGGGTGGGCAGCTGGGGGATGAGTTTCTGCACGACCTTGGAGAACGCCTCGAAAATGGAGTGGTCGTATATGGAGGTGAGGTGGAAGGAGAGGTGGATGCCATCGTCGCCGTCCTCGTTGAGGTCGTCGGTGGCGCGCTGGTGGATGTCCCGCTGCGACTCCATCTTGTAGTCGTCGCTCAGACCGTCCACCTGACACGTGTTATCCAATTATTGCATGTTCAGCTTTACAGTATTAACACTACAGCGCACGCGCCCCCCTTTTTTACAAGTTTGCTCGCGTGCTATACCATGGTAGAAAAAGTAATATTAGTTTTTTCGAACCGAAAGGTGTTTTGATTAAAAAAACTGGTTTAGTTATAGAGTCTGTTTATCATTAAAAAGGATTAAAAAGAAACTGAACAATTTTAGTTCTTAAATACAATTTTAGGAATATATTAGTAGTATCTATGACAAAATCTAAATTTGAGATTAGCTCGTATAAGAAAATTAAGAAAAGGTCTTCCGATTTTTATTTCTCTTCTTCATCACATTCAATGCATAAGACGGCCTGGTGATCAGGGCAGATCCATCTGGGGCAACCTCATGATCATGGTACCTAACGATGTTAAGTTCCATGCTAGAATCCATTAATAAAAAATAAAAATTATTAAATAAACAACAAAATATACTGTTAATGCCATATCGCATAATATACTTTAATCAAAATATTTAATATAAAAAATAAATTAAAAAATAATATTAGAATCTTAAAAAGTAAAAAACTTCATTTAATAAATTGCATACT
Organism: Nematopogon swammerdamellus; assembly: GCA_946902875.1. Taxonomy (NCBI): domain Eukaryota; kingdom Metazoa; phylum Arthropoda; class Insecta; order Lepidoptera; family Adelidae; genus Nematopogon; species Nematopogon swammerdamellus. The sequence goes on along the minus strand of OX336333.1, from coordinate 24,115,338 downwards.
TCCATTAGTTTTTGTTACGCAGATACTCGCACGTACTATTATAGTAGAATTTTCTGCATAAATAAAAAAAAAAAAGAATAGTGTCTTTGGCGGGAAATCGCGGAAGTATGCGCTTACGCTGTCGCTTGGTTCCACAATAACCCGTTGCATAATTTAGTTTCTGAGGCTTATCTAGGGTCGCGGGGGGAAATGTCCAGAAATGAGAAAGGGACGCGCAAAATCGCAAGTGTGTTCTACCATAGTAGCTAACGCGCGTGCACTCTAGTGTTAAGCGCTAGTTATCTGAACGACGGATTAATATTATAGTTTGATTTGAGATACTATTTTGATCTGTGATGGAATAAGTGGTCTATTACATACACATACACACATACCACACGCTGTTTCCTGAGAATCAGGGTAAGCAGAGTAATCGGGGTTGTGCTGCAAGTGCTCTTGTAAGTTACAGCACAACACCGACAACCATGTTTAGCAATGTTAGGACACGATAACTATCAAGTAGCAAGTAAGCCACGAAGACACACCTGCTGCATGACTCGGTAGAAGGACCGTGTCAAGGTGAGAGGTGGCTAGCCTGTCGCCGTTTCGTACGGCACCATGTCCTTATACCTTAGTCGGATTTTACGACATGCACGGGGAGAGATGCAGTGGGGCTATTCTTTTTAAGTACCGGCCCGACACGGTACAATGGTGGTCTATTACAGAAGAGGTTATAGAATGAGCATGCAAATCATTTTTGGGGTTCTGTATCTGCCGTACGGGACCCTATTACAAAGCCTACGCCGTCTGTCTGTCCGAGGGCTGTATCTCTTGAACCGTAATAGGTAGCCCGTTGAAATTTTCACAGAATATGTGTTATTTATTATTTATGGCCGATACAATAACAAATAGTAAAAATAAGAAAAAGTAAAAAATTCACCGGGGTCCCCATACAAGAGACTAAAAAGTATACGCGAGCCATCTACCGAAAACAGTATGAAGCAGCGCTGACCATGACATGGCGATACGGAACCCTCAGTGCGCGAGTTCGACTCGCACTTGGCCGGTTTTTCATGTTTTGTTTTTGCTTCATATTTTTTTCCTTACAGCAACATTTACTTTATATTTGAATATTAAACATACAATATATTTTTCCAATACTTACCACCTGAATGAGTTGATTAAATCATTACTACTTCCACTGTTAGTTTCATATATATTTCATGTGCATTTGATAAAAAATAAAAAAGTTAATTTTTATTAAATCGTCGCCTAAGTATCAACACCGCGGAAGTAATTTTTAAACGGAAAAACATTTTAATGTCATTGGATAGAGGATTAAGGCCGTGACAAACGCCAACGACCTTGAGCATTCGGGAATTCTACATAATGTACCATGCGACTGCTAATTTCGCTTCGCACGTTCAAGTCACATTTAGCGTAGTTTGTCGCTATCAGCCTAAAGAGTTGATGGTTCGGGGTTCGAATCCCACTTTCGTATGTTTTTTTTTTTTGCTTTTTTATTATTTTAATTATTAAAATGATTGTGGCTTATGTAACTGATGCGTGATTCTAATTTTTTATTTTTTATTATTTTACCTAAATAACATTTTATTGTAATTTCTTCCAAATTATTTTAGTTCATGTACTTACCACTTTTTATAAACCTCTAAATAGACTATCGATGAAAACTAAAATAAAAATAGGTAGGTAGGTAATAGGTAGATAGGCATTTAGGTATGTATGGCAAATATCATAGCAACATAGGTACCGGCCGGCGCGCGCGGCGGCAGCATGGCACGGTGCGGTGGGGTGCGGTGCGGTGCGGTAACTCAGTAGCAGCGTGCCACTCACGCATGCAAGCAAGCAATAACAAGCCGCTCCTCCGCGCCGCGCCGCCGCGTCGTCTCCGCTCCGCGCCACCACAGTGCCGCCGCCGCCGCCGCCGCCCCCGCTCCGCAGCGCGCCGCTGTTGCTAGGCTACTTTTATTTAGGCACGGTTCTATAGTCCTTGCATCTCAAGCGCAGACAGCGTTATACCACAGTACCTATTAGTTATTCTGTGGTTATACCAACGAAAGCCATGCGTATAACGCCCCGTCAAGTTACGTACCGGAGCGTATACTGATAGATACCACAGAAGAGAGATATTACTGATACGGTCGTACTGTATACTGGTACGGAAAATGACACGGTGGCAACATCACCTACAATACAACATCCGAGATGTCAGCTCGTAACAACTGGTGAAGTAGGTGCTATGTCAGTGCTTTTCTTCGGTCGTACCGGCTTCACTGAACTGGACGGAAAAAAAGAAGGGAGTCATATCCCGAAATAGTTTGTATTTTCCGTCCAGTTTAGTGTAGCCGGCACGACCAAAGGGAAGCACTGACATGGCACCTAAGTTCACCCGGTGTTATGGGCTGACATCACGGATGTTATAGGTGATATAGCAAACTGTGTCAGTTTACATAAAAAAATCCCTCAGTCGCCTTTTACGACATGCACGGGGAGAGATGCAGTGGGGCTATTATTTTAAATTACCATCCCACACGGTACAAATATACCTAACCTACCTATCTTTTTTCCAATCGATCCAAACACAGAAGACAGAAATGACGACCGACACGCGGGCGCAGCAGGGCAGGAGCGAGCAAGCGAGCCCGGAACTAAAATTGTATCTAGTATTGAAGTGCCTGCTAAATTGACGAAGGCAAAAATTTTACCCTTCCGACTGAAGAATTACGTCAATAATTTCATGTAGGCGTTTTTTGTTTTTTATTTTTATCTCCTTTCGTGGATAAAATAATAAAAAAAATTGAATAGAGTTTTCTCAGAGCTTTGTGACCTTTGAATCGGTGGTATTGTAAAATTGTAATAATACACACATACTCAGATTTTCAAAAATTCATGCTTTTTTTATATATTTTTAATTTTATGTTTATTACTTACTTTTACTCATTATTAAAAAAACCAGCAATGCACTTTGTTGGTAAGGAACCAAAATATAGGTTGGTATTTTTTTAATTTTCTGAATGTGTGTCAATTGGTCAGTTTTGGACCTTCTTTGTCGCACTTTTTGCATGTTTTGCGTATTTGGCGTTTGTCACCGCCTTAAAAGACGCGTCTTCTAATTGGTTGCTCAAATGCCTAACGACCAATCAGATGCCGTAGAGGGCTAAGAATGTACAGCGCGGAAGTCACCCGCTTCGGATTGTTTTGGCTATAGGTTTTTTGTTGTTCCTGTAAAATAGCCAAAAATGACTTCCACGGTGTTGATACTTAGGCGACGAAATGTTAAATATTATTTTGGGAAAAATACCTTGTGAATGAAGACCTCAAATTTGATGGACTGGTTGACCTTGAATGCCTTCGTCACTGTCATGTGAAGTTTGTTTAGGGCGTCCATGTAATCATCCTGAAATTAAATAATTTAATAATGTTTAGTAGTGTAGCCATGGCGGCTTGAGAAGAGCCCTCTCATGCTCTTTTTAATAATAAAGAAATAATATTATAATATGGGTACTTAATTACTCAAAATTACATCGGGTAGGTTTACATGAACCAGTATTTAACCTTATGGCTTCCCAAATATTTAACATGCTTACACCCTTTGGCTTCCATGCCATTTTCGCCATGCGAAAATTCGCCAAATCCGGCACGCCCGAGCACACGTAAACTAAAATATTTCGTAAAGTAATGAATTTAGATAAATAACCTCTTGAAATCCAATCTAATTCCCCTCAAAACGATATACAACAAGTCAGGATTCACTTATTTAGAAGCACAGATAGATTTTTTGAACTCCCGAGAAAAACAAAACACACCCGACACCTTTTTCCGAATTTTTCTAACCTAAAATTATCGGCATGCAGATTATGAATTTAACTATTCAAATAACGCATTCTAAATGATGTTAGACTTGAAACCAGTTTAACATCCTACTAGAAATGATGTACAGACCGACAAGGATCTTTTGGCACGTGGCATAAATTGGAACTAACGCCGCCCACTTGTCTGCCAACTTGTGAAACGTCACTTTATGTGTACTAAACATAGCAAAACTAATGCCCCCCTCCTGTATATGTCATCAAAATGCCAAATGATCCTTGTCGGTCTATCGGTATAAATTGATAGTTTTGCAAACAAAGTTTTTTCTCAAGACCAGGGAATATTTTTAAATTGTGGAAGGAAGGTGTGGATCTAAGCTTACGATGGCTTCACCGAACATATCCGGGCCCATCGGCAGTAGAGGAGGGTATTAATCGAGGCCGGGACTAGCGAGTGGCCACTCTAAATTTCCTGCGCATGCTTCACGTTTCGGCTCGCTTCAAGCCCTCGTCAGCTAGTCTGCGTTGACTAGGACGCGGGGAAATACCAGTCCCGCTCTCGACCACCCTCTCTCTACCTATTCATATTCTGTAGGATGCTTCCAGTGACGTTTTCAAAGCTCTCTCCATGTATGAGCTTAGCTTCGATCTTGGCAGCCCTAGATTCTTGAAGAGACTGTAGAGCGACTTTGCTGGTAGTCCACTTGCTCCGACTTCCACAGCAAAGAGATCAGTCTTGAATCCGTTTCTCACAATCCGGTCTACTAAGTTGCAGTACTTGTTAAGTCTGATGTTGTGTTCCGTCGGTATGTTGCTTCCCATGGAACTGAAGAAGGTTTAGTCCAATCTTTGGGCAGCTTTTTGGCTCCAGGTTTCACAAAGTTGACCTTCTGGAAGCCGCCACTGGTTTGCCCTTTTCTTTTGAGGGTGTGGACCTGAGCTTGCGATGTCTACACCCAACATATCCGGGCCCATCGGCAGTAGAGGAGAGTGTTAATCGAGGTCGGGACTGGCGAGTGGCCACTCTAAATTTCCCGCGCATGCTTCACGTTTCGGCTCGCTTCAAGCCCTCGTCAGCTAGTCTGCGTTGACTAGGACGCGGGGAAACCACCAGTCCCGCTCTCGACCTCCCTCTCTCTACCTATCCATATTCTGTAGGATGCTTCCAGTGACGTTTTCGAAGCTCTCTCCATATATGAGCTTAGCGTCGATCTTGGGAGCCCTAGATTCTTGAAGAGACTGTAGAGCGACTTCGCTGGTAGTCCCCTTGCTCCGACTTCCACAGCGAAGAGATCAGTCTTGAATCCGTTTCTCACAATCCGGTCTACTAAGTTGCAGTACTTGTTAAGTTTGATGTTGTGGTCCTTCGGTATGTTACTTTCCCATGGAACTGTAAGTTCAACAAGTACTACATGCTTTGTCGCTTTTGAGAATATGAGTATATCCGGTCTTAATGCTGTGGTACAGATTTCCGAAGGCATTTGGTAATGCTTCTCATGTGTGTCCATCAACAATTCCCAATCCTTTGCTGCTCCCAAAATTGAAGAAGGTTTAGTCCTATCTTTGGGCAGCTTATTGGCACCAGGTTTCACAAAGTTGACCTTCTGGAAGCCGCTACTGGTTTGCCCTTTCCTGGTCCGTGCAATTGACAGGTTGATGGCCTCTCTGATGATTTGGAGGACTTTATCATGACGGTAGGAATACTGGCCTCGCTCAAGTAGTATTTTGCATCCGCATAACAAATGTTTGGCCGTGCCTACGAACTCCTTACATGACGGGCATAGTTTATTTGTAGATTTCCCCCATCTAACTAGGTTACTCGGGTCGGGGAGAGTAAGCTGGAATGCATTTAAGTAGAACTTAAGCAGCTCAGGGGACCAGTTGTATATTATGGATTTCCACTTCAATGCAGGAGGGATGCAGAAGTCACCCACTGTTAGCCAATCATTCTGCATTTCTAGGTTTAAGGCGTGAAGTTTGAAGCCTTGTTCCATGTCCTCCTGAGCAAAACCTTTCAGTATTTCTTTATCAGACTTTGCTGTTTCTATGCCCAATCCAGATCTATTGGTGCGTGTACCAACTTGGAATGATTTGTAGAAGTCGAGTCTCGATTCCAGTTCATCTGATAGTGATGTGTTGGGTAAGGCTTGAATAGCGCTATCATTGGAGTCTTTGAGTATACATCGTTTGGCTATTCTCGCCTTTTGATAAAATATCGACGGTTTCTTAATGTTCAGTCCAAAGTTATTGTGAGATCTGTATAGCGTTGACGAGTCAGCCGGGTGAGCCAGTCCAAACCATGATTTCAGGAATCTGGTCACATACGAGTCTAATTTAGTCAGGTTTTGCTTTGTGAAGTCGTAGACGAGAAATGGCCATGAAAATTTTGATGTCAGGTAGTTATCGTAAATCCATGCCTTTTGTGTACCCAGGAGGGGAAGATTGTCAGTTTGGCGGAGGCTCTCTTCGAAAAGTTGGACAATATCATCAGTAGGATGCTCCTTTCCTCTGCTGGTGATCCTTTTGCCCAAGAATTTAAAAGGAGCTTCATCAGCCACGGTTGCGATTGGTTTTCCGGCTACTGTCAAACCTGGATTGCTCGAGGTAAACTTTGAACCTTTCCTGGTTAAGCTCAAACAGTAGCACTTCGCTGGTTTTATCTTCATCCCTTTGGTCCATTCACAATAGTCATCCACCACCTTAAGAAGCGACTGATTTTGTTTTGGATTGCGGGTTAACAGCGTAATATCATCCGCAAATGCCAGGATGGCCGCCATATATGTGTCTCCATATTTGAACCTGTATCCCCATTTCTTTTCTTTTACGACAAGCGTATCAATTAGAATGTTGATAACAATGTTAAATGTGACAGGAGAGAGGCAGCAACCCTGGAAAAGTCCTATGCCGTAACGAATTTCCGGTGTCTTCTCCGTTTCGCCTTTTACTTGTATTACAAAGGAAAGTTTTTTGTAGTAGGAGGCTATTATATTACAGATCAGAGGTGGCACATTATACCACTCTAGCGCCTTTAATAGTAACTCATGGCGCACCGAACCGAAGGCGTTTTCAAAGTCTAACCACGTGGCAGTTAATTGTCTCTCATTCTTCCTTGCATCTCTAAGACATTCAGTCAGCAAAGAATTATGTTCGAGGCACCCTGCAACTCTTGGGAGAAAACCTTTTTGGTACTTCTTCGGTAAGTAGTCGTTGGTACACATGTGTTTGAGTAGTCTGGCCTGTATAATGGAGAAGAATATTTTCAAAATTGTGTTCGTAAGGGCTATAGGTCTAATATCCTTGGGATCAGTAACTTCTTTCTTTTTTGGTAGAAGAACAAACACGGCTTTACCAAGACAGTCTGGCACTTCTCTGTTCGTCCAAATTCTTTTGTAGATGTTCAACATGTGTTTCCGCACTGATGGACATTTTTTGTATATGATGTATGGTATGCCATCGGGTCCCGGGGCGGAACTATTTGGTTTCCTTTTTATGTGGTATTCCAGCTCTTCCATCGTCGGTGAATCAGCATCAAATGCTAGAGCAGGTTCTTTGGGTTTTGGAGCTGGTGGATCCCTGTAAGTTATATCTGCCTCCGGGGTGGTATATGTGGATTTAAAGTAGTTGAACATCTCGTCCGTACTTAACCTAATTGTACCCTGCTGTTCCTTAAAAGCTTTTTTGGCGAAATAAAAGGGGTTCTTCTCGAAAGCTGCTATATTCTGAGCCTTTCGAAATTCATTGCCAGCAACCGTAATTTGCTCAGATACTTTCTGGATGAGTTTTAGGATAGATCTCATCGCTCTGGCTAATTGGTGGCATAGATTTCTGTCTCCTGAGGCTTTAGCCTTCCTTAGCTGCTTTATCAACTCTCTCTTCCTTCTCCTAAGCTTTGCTTTGAAAGTGTTTTCTCTTTCCATTGGGTTGTGGTGATAGCGAACAGGGTACAATTCGGAGAAGTAATTGTAAATTGTTCCCTGGAAGTCATACAGCTGATCTTCGGGACTCTGCCTGCAGCCTGGGAGGTCAAGTCTTTCGGCTAGGCATCGATCATGTTGCTTCCAAGTGGTCTCGGATATGCTCGGTAAGCTTAGTCGGTCTCTGGGCGAAAATGCTTCATGGTGAGAGGAAGGTTGCGCAACACTTTGTGACGTGTGAGGTTGTACTCTGTCAATAGTGTCAGGTGGAGAACTTACAGGCGCTTTCTGCCCTGCTTCACTGTCGCTATGTTTCTCCTTCACGTTCTTTTCTAGCCAGATTTTTCGCTTATATTGTTTCCCACACTTCGAGCATTTCAAGTCCATATTCATGCCAAGGTTGTCAGAGATATCGATCGGTGAGCGGTTCATCCTCCCTCCCTCTCGGACCGCTCTGAGGGTATTTACTCTTTTGACTGTCGTAGCTTTTATTTCCTGGCGCGGCTTGCTAGGCCTAACGCCCGTCTGTCTCTCCAGCGTCACCAGTCTTTCCCGGTCGTCAAATGGACTTTCCCATTCGTCAACGGTCTTTCCCGGTCGCCAGCTGTCTTTCCAGCGTCATCCCGTCTCTCCGGGCTGTCTGATAGGAAAGGCTTTTATCCGTACAGCCCACCACCCTCACTCGTTCTAATAAGAAAAATTCACTGAAGTCACAATTTGCGGTATTTTTGGGGCCGACCGGCCCCATCGGAAGTCAACGGTTGTAAGCGGTTTGGGGGCCGGTCGGCCCCATCAGAAGCCAAGGGCTGCAAATGTATACAGGAACTATAATAACACATTATCCAATATTACCTGTGCATCAATAACGAATACTAAAGCGCCGCAGCCGCCGAATATTGTGTCCGAGTCAAAAGTGGGGTCGAAGAAGTCGATCTGTCCGGGGAAGTCCCAGATCTGGAACTGCACGAAGCTGCTGTTGTTAATGTCATCCTTCATGATCTTGTTGGTTGACTCGAGGAACAGCGTCTCGTTGGGGGACATCTTGTGGAACACTACTTTCTGGATTGAGGACTTGCCCGATCTGAAATGAGGCAAGTCTGCTGATAATAATGTGTAGCTACAGTTTAATTAAATAAATGTTGATTATGCACTCTTAACAAATGTATACAGCAGCCAAGGCAAACCTCGACATTATAGAATGGTTTCAAACCGAAACACTGAGGAGACTCTTCAACATTCCCTGGTATATTAGCAATAAACTAATATACCAGGATCTCGAAATGATGTGAATAAGAGAAGAAATCACGAATCATCCTATAAGGTATAGAGACTGCCTCGAACATCATCCAAATGAAATGGCAAGCCACCTCATGCGTGCAGGCAGTGTACAATTCATAAGATTGAAAACTAACAGCATCTCCAGTTTCGCTTCAGGATTTTAATCCAGGCAAGAAGAGGGCTATGGACCTCACCCCAATACGAGCCAAATCACATCGAGAGAAGCAAACAGCATCGCTGCTTACTATTAAATGACAAGACATCAGAATATATTTTTTTCTCTCTCGTTCTAATAAGAAGGAAGGAAGGTGTGGAACTCAGCTTGCGATGGCTTCACCGAACATATCCGGGCCCATCGGCAGTAGAGGAGGGTGTTGTTGTTGTTGTTGTTTGCTGCCCAGCCTCTTGGGAAGGCGGGTGGGCCATTCTCCGCACTGAGACCTCAAGACGGTCCGTTGTACGTTGGCGCTCGGGTAGTGTTACTCCAGCCACCCGAGCTCTTTCATGAAGTGGAGCACTCTTCTTGGACGCTTCCACACTCCATGGGCAAACTTTCTTTTCTATCATTTTGTTTTGATTTACGTTTTTGTTTATAGACGTCCAGAGATACCAGCCTTTCGGCTACAAAATCCAGACGTCTACTACCTGCACTCTTGCGAGTACAGTGATCATGTATGCCAGATCGAGGCCCCATAGCTGCTCTATCGAACATCCGTTCTTCCGAAATAATCCCATGGGAAACACAGGCTGCGACCTTTCCCCAGCCGATCCGAGCCACCACCCGTCCACCCGAAGGAACCCCCGACCGAAGTCGAGAGCCGGGGGTGAAGCCTTCACTGCCACTGGGGTCAGCACCCTATCCAACCGCAACCTGTGCCCAGGGCCTCAGCGTTTTGTACTAGCCCAAAGGCTTTTGTTTTCACCAGCTATGTATATGCGTGGAAGTGCATATGACCACCACCTAATGTGTACCGGGGATCCACCGGTCTCGAATGACAGACTTACGTCAGCGTCATTAGCTCGTGGGAAATCCATCCCACATCCACATATAAGTGTGTGTAGCACCGACATACCGATCTACATTATTCGCATGTCTACCAATTCTCCACATTGGTTACGGAGCTCTAAGTGGCTCACCACTCGCAGCTTTCGCTACTTATTCCCGTGTTAGGTGCTTTAACTACACAAGTACGGAAGCACCAGGGAATCAACGCTAAACGACAACCCCTGCGAGACCAACTCCAGTGTTCCGTGCAGAAGCACGAAGCATTCTGGGGCTTTTAACGGAACCCCGCAGTACTCAACCCAGCGTTTAGGGTGGTATCTCATTTGACCCACCGACCTGAGTGGAGTCGGCAGCGTGAGCTAAGAGGAGGCCGAAACCCCCAACTTAGTACTCATGTTAGACTAGCAACGTTTAATGAGTAATCGTCGAGAACAAGTTCTCTACCACACATTATTTCTAACAGTGACGCCCGTTACACCGCCCAGTTGCGGGATAGGGTAGCCAGCTGCTAGTTTTAAGGGTAGCCACCGTGTGGTCTGCCTAGGGAAACGTCACGGATCCTAGTACCCAACTCCGACACCTTGGACGACTAAACGCCTCTGCGACCCCGTACAAAGGTCGCTAATACGGGTCTATGGATACTGGTGGCCGGGCCCGACACCTTGGGTAGACCTAAGTCTACCACTGCGATCGCTCCCCAGCGACTACCCTAACTCCATGGGCAGTGGGACGGTGTTAATCGAGGTCGGGACTAGCGAGTGGCCACTCTAAATTTCCCGCGCATGCTTCACGTTTCGGCTCGCATCAAGCCCTCGTCAGCTAGTCTGCGTTGACTAGGACGCGGGGAAACCACCAGTCCCGCTCTCGACCTCCCTCTCTCTATCTATCCATATTCTGTAGGATGCTTCCAGTGACGTTTTCGAAGCTCTCTCCATATATGAGCTTAGCGTCGATCTTGGCAGCCCTAGATTCTTGAAGAGACTGTAGAGCGACTTCGCTGGTATTCATCGAAATAGCAATAGACGTAAACTTACTCTTGATTTGCGTGAAAGTTGAAATGTCTAGGGTTAATACTAAACTATTAAAAATGTAAAGTCAACTCAATGCCAAATACCTACAACTTTGGTGACGGCACCATAAGATTAAATACGGAATAGTGCAAGTTGACTGAACGCAGGAACTTGCGTTACACTATAGAAACCCGCAACTGTTCGATATTTGGAGAGAATACGTCATCGACCCGGTGGCAAAATTGGTAACTCATTGGCAGCAAGTCCCAGAGGTCCAGGTTCGAATCCTGGTTGGGATGTATTTATTCTCTTTATTTCGTCTCTGCGTCATCTAATGAAGACATTATTATGGTAATGTTGATATTACAATGCATTGTATGTATTTACTGTGCAACTTTAATTCTAGACAGTGTGGAATAAAACACTTTCAAATAGATACGATATGCTCAGATCCTTCATCATCTAGGTGTCCAGAATGTATGGACTTCAGGACGTAAGGACAGCGAAGATAGACGACTCTGTGGGTAATGTGAAACGGTTTAAGCTTACCTTCGCAATCCCATGAGCAGGATGCGCGGTTTCGAGTCGTCCTGCACTGAAGCGTCATCTCCGTCGCCGTCATTCTCAAAGGGGCCGTATCCGAAGTCCTTGGGAAAGGATCCCACCTCGAACCCGCTCGCTGCTCCTCCGCCGCCGCCGCCCATGACCTCCTGTAGGCTCTACAAGTTGCAATAAGTACCCGTACACACCCCCGATTTTTAATAATACGTCGACGTATACAGCGAGGATTACTCACCATCGCGGCGCAGTTAAAAGCCCACTCCTCCAAAGATTACTACTAAACTGACTACCTGACACTAGCCAGTAGTCGTCTAAAGAAAAATCTTTAGTAAAACATGTCTTACTACGTTCAAGCCAACATTTATTTGTCCATTGTACTTGCTTCACTTTTCCGTGATCAGGATGGTGTACCATATTCTAGTACATCGTATTCGAGTCCATCGTACTCTGGGTCCGATAATTTGGTTCATCGTATTTTGGTACATCGTATTCGAGGTATCTTATTTTGGGCATCCGTATTCTAGTACAGCGTACTCTAGGTCCGATAATTTGGTACACGATAATTTAGGCATCATGACCCAAATTATCGGACCTAAAATACGATGGACTAGAGTACGCCGAGGCGCCGTACTTTGGGTAGTGTCGAATAAATAATTAACGACATCTACCGGGAAGTAGCAATCTCCCTTCAACTTATCAGCATGTTCAAGCTTACTTATTAGTCTGCTAGTTTGATTCATGTATTGTCTGTTAGATGTCACTAGCTACATTAAAATAAATGTAAAAGAAGTTTTTCCACATTAAAGATTTCACGGTACTAGTTTAGGAAAAAAGGTAGGTATCTATCTAGTATTGCCATATAATTTATTAACGATTTACTGCAGTATTTACAGATTTACCGAATCATTGTTTTAGGCAGTTATTTAGAGTTGACGACGTAAAATAAATAGGTACTTACGTAATTTAAGCATGTCAATAATTTTTAATTACCTAAGCATTTTTTTTTCTTACCTGAAACATAATAATAAATTATAGTAAGCTGGAAATAAATCACCGCCGCCGCCCGCGCCGGCGCCACCCCCGCCGGCCGGCGCCGCCGTCCCGCCGCGCCGCCGCCGGTGGTAGAAACTCCGTTTTATTTGTATACTTGTAAGTACCTATTAGATTTTCAGTTTGTAACTAATATGTAAAATTTATATAAAAAGAAACGTGTGAATAAATGCATATAATAATTAGGTACACTTTATGCCACTTAATGTGTCGCAACTAGTGGCAAGGGCGCACTTATTGCCTTAGGCAATCTCCTCCAGTCAACCAGCTGGACCTCCAGTTTTACATGGAATCCGAAATGGAGCAGTGGGTTAAGGTATGCACGTAAATTTACTTCAAAAAATACTAATATTAAGAATAAAATGTATAGGTACTTATGATGTATTGGAAGTTGCACCCTTGGCTCTTGGGAGTTGGGTGGCGTCCTTCTATGCTGCTTTTTACTGAACGTGCATGGACTCCATGGCCATGGCCGTCTGTCCCAAGTCTCAACCCTAGGGTGTAGAGTGACAAAATATAAAAAAAACGTTATGAAAAGACCCCTATATCTTATATCAGTGCATATACAGGTATCCCAGTTTGCGTAGGGAACATTAAAATCTGGTGTAGATATTTGATTTTAATATTCAATATTTACTACTCCATGGTGTAAAACACGAATATGAAATAATTTTTCAGTTTGGTTAAGATTTTTTTTACTGTCCCCATAGATATATTCTGGCCGAAGTAAATATTGAAAGTTTATTTATAGACATAGACAATCAAAAAAATTCTAAACTACACTGAAAAATTCTTTCATATTCGTATTCAACGCCATATAAGGAGTACCTACGCTACGATATACTGATTTGAATATTTCTTACGCAAGCCGGGACGCATATATCCATAATCTATCTATAGGTGAGTTATGCTGATTGGTCGATGCCAGTTTGGCGGGAAATTAAATTTCGTCCGGCTCCGCCTCCGGCACTCCTAGCGAACCTACTGAACCCGAAATTCGTTAACTCGTCTAAGTGATTTCGTAGCCCATTGGTACTGTGCAGAGTTTGTATTTTTTGACCATGGGTTCGAATCCCACCAAATCTTTCTGGTTTTTTTTTTTGTTTTTTTTTTCTTTTTTAAGCAATGTTAGGGTGTTTAAATTTTTTTAGGGTGTTAAATTGTTTTTTTAACCACATAAAAGCTTTATTTTCGGAAAAACAAACCAAACTTAAATACGTATTGGCCTGAAGTTCGGCCGCTTGACTGCGCATGTATAGTCAAATAAAATATTCAATCGAATATTTTGCCAGAAAATTTATAAAATTATTACATTATCATGACTCCCTTCTTATATTACTAGGTGGTAGGGTTTACCCACCCGGGTTGGTACCACCGCACTGAATGAAAGGTCGGTCGAAACGGCTATGTAAATAGTTTGTGTTTTCCGTCCAGTTCAGTGTAGCCGGCACGAACGAAGGGAAGAGCACTGACGTGGCACCAAGTACACCCGGTGTTATGGGCTGACATCACAGATGTTGTAGGTGATGTAGCCAACCGTGTCAGTTTCAATAAAAAAAAAAAATCATTTACAGATAAAAAAAGAGAGTCTTGCTTTATATTATTTTGATATATTATTGTATTATATTATGTTTGTGCACACCGATGTATCGATCATGGTTAAAACCGGTTTGAAATTACGACGTGTTGGTGTTGTTTGGGCGACCCCGGTAAACGCACTTCGCCAATAAACATTTATCATGCTAGCCACACATAGCTGTATGTACACAAATATTTGGTAAACATTTCCGTTTCGCCTCCTTCTAATGGCTTGAGATAAAACTAACATGTTTGCTACAATCACGAATACGAATAAACATGTGTGAAACCACCATTAGTATAAAATCTACCGCGACACTACGGAAGAAACAAATAAATAGTGAGTGACTGTACAATGGCGCACGCACAACAGATGAGAGGGGGGCGTGCGCGGGCGACAGGACGCGGGCGGCGACGGCGCGAGGTCGTATCCTAGCAACGCGGGGGAGCGCGGTAGGGTGCGCCGATACCCCCTTTGCACACCTCCCGTTCTCCCCCCCCCTGCCCTATTAATCGTCTTTTGCGCAGACACACGGGCGCATCTCACAGCCGCATTTAAGTTTGGTTTCTACTTGCAAAAACGACATGCGCCGCCTCAACATTAGGATACGCGACGCATCTTCTAAATTTAACCCTGGTTATTTTTTTTAAACCACCAAAACGGAGAAAACTCGCATAGTGCAGTTCAAATACTTCCGAAATTTAAATTTCCCGCCAAACTGGCATCGACCAATCAGAGGAACTCACCCTATAGACTTTGGAAATATGCAGCCGGGACACCCTGTCTAGCTAGAGACGACAATATTTTTTTTTAGATTGTGTATGCATAATTGGTTTTGGAATTATAAAATGAATGGTATGCATACATTATCCAGTAAGTAATTAATGTAGATAATTGTTAGGCATTTTAATTCTGTAGGTACAGCATTCACTTATACTTGAAAGAGATGAAATTCATATCTCTTTTTTACACAGACGAAAATAGATCGAACTTCTTTCTCTATTTCCGGTGAACCGCTAAATACGAATGTAAAAGTTTATAGCTAAGATAAATAATTAATCTTTGGTCTATAGGAGTATGGTATGCATATCTCTCGACATATGTAAATGTACATATAAAAAAAATTAATGGATGTTGGTATCTGTCTGTTGATCTGTTTGTTGGAGCCCGATAGACTCCGAAACTGCTGGACCGATCACCGTGAACCTTTGGGGGGTTGGTGTGGGGGTCTAGGTATGTTCCCACTGCACAGCTCCGAGAATGGTTCGCGCACTTGGCCGCACACGATGCCACTCCGCAAACCTCGCCCTGATTTTTTTTAGGTTAGGTTAGGTTAGGTTAGGTTAGGTCCCGTACGGGTACGGAACCGAGCCTATAGACACAGAATAGAAAAGAGTACCAGAAGCGACACTCCACAAGGCCACCTAAAGTAATAGCTACTCTTGCTGAGACGCAATAAAGTGCAATTCAGCTCGCAAAGCGCTGCATGCCTAACTCGAATAATAACCTACATCACGCTTCTCATTCTATCGCATAACTCTATCTCTTTTGGCGTGATTCGGATCGTGTTGGGGTTGTCGTCTTGTGTGACGAATAAATTACTGTTAATAATTACTTAGCAGTTTTTTTTGACAAAACTCTGTGGCTTCTCGGAAGTATAATGATGATGACATGCTAATTTTATTGATTCATTTATTTAATTAGTTTCTTATTTTAATTGTTGTATATTAGATAAGCGCAAAATGCATATGAATCAGGAACTGCCTCTGCGAGACAGATTCTTCTATTGCAGAGCCTCTCTTTGTAAATGCGTACATGAAATAATGAAATAAATAAATTATTTGATTTGACATATTGTTATTATCATTTCTTTATTTTCACATTTTTACTAAGCATTTATATAAATTTTACATATTTTATATTATACAAAAACTTATAAAAATACACAAAATTATCATATTATTATTATCATCATTCGTTCATTACCGAGTAGTATTATTAGTATTAGTAGTCATTATTAATTCTTTATTAACACATTTACAATATTTACATTAATTTCACATATACAAAGTATAAAAATACAAATATATACCTAAAATTAATCATTAAATTAAATTAGTCATTATTAGTATTACGATGCTCCAATTGCTCCATTATTATTATATCGAAGAATAGGCACAGAATACTTCATAGGTACTGAATAAAATAGTTCGTTCCATCCAGGCGATCGACTGTATGCGTGCGCTCGCAAGCGCGGGGCTGCCCGGACTCTTTGCTGCCCGGACTGTTTTGTATTCTCCGAATATCGCGCGCTGTAGGTGATTATCGCGGTAGGTATGAAGGAGTGTCTGAGGCCTGCTATAGATAATAGAGCAAAAATAGATAAATAGTTAACCGTCCGTTAGGAACTATAACTCGGTCGACTTAACTAGACACCTGGCTCGGATGACATTTCGTCATGTGTTGCCAGATGGTTACAATTTCTTACATTTTTAGCAACTTTTGACACTCTCGCGCAACTTTTGTTTTTAGGCAAAGGGGGACGAGTTCGGACAGGATCTTTTCACAATCTCGTTCAGATTCTCTCATAGTTTAAGAATCTATATGCCGAAGTTCTATCAAGTGCTATTGTTTTGAGAATTTAACGAAAACATATTGTGTCGCATACAAAAAAATAATATAATAATTTTTTTATTCTCCGGAACTATCAACTTTAGTGAAAAACGTGTAAGAATAAAAGTGTCTTATATTTCGCCTACAAATATGATTCCATCGAAAAAACATTAACATTCGGAAAAAAAAAATCAAAGTCCGCTTTATTGTACTTTCGAACCAGAGTGCGGCGGTTCGCCGACCAGACCTAATCTTTTTCGCGCACCGAGGGTTCAGTACCACCACCGTAAATGTCCGATTTTTTATACAGATTTTAATTATTTTTAATAATTAATTAAAGCCAAATTTTATTATTTAAATAATTTTTTATTTGTTATGATAGGTTATGTTATGTATGATTCTCATTTAATTATTGTGGTAACACTTTTTTCTTTGTGTAAATTGGGCGACTTGAGCTATCTTTTTACCGCGAAGTGGCTACTTGACCAGCAAGGCATCTAGCAACCCTGTGTGCAAGCCGATCGAGCCAGGTGCCGAGTTAAGTCGACCGAGTTATTACTACCGAAGCCTACGGCGGCGGCGGCGCGGCGGCGGGCGTCCGCCTGTCTGTCCGTCTGTCCGTCCGTCCGTCCGGGCCGTCCGTCCGTCAGCTCGGCGGATATACCAACACATAATAAGAATAAGAAAAATAGAACAAATAAGGGGGGCACAGGCTACTTCTTCAAAAATCTACATGTGTGTGGTGTGACGTTCGTTACTACGCGCCAAAGAAGAGACGGAAATACGGATTACGCGCACGTAAGACTCAGCGCGACAATGTAGGTAAAAAAAAATGTACCGATGTACCAGCAGAATAGATTTTTGAAGTGAAAACTTCTTTAACGGAGTTTGGGTAAAAAAAATTAATCTCGCGTCATCGCGTCTTCGTCAGTCTCGAAAAGCGAAATGTAACCTTAAGTCATTGCATTAAGGGTTAAGTTATAGTGGCACGGGATCAATTCTGTTCGTAACACCGCGACAGCGACATTATTATTGTTACGATTGGCACGGGATTTGCCGGCACTCCCGGATTGCAACTGTTAAGTAGGGTTTCGTAACACGTTTATGTCTGTCCATTCTACTAAGTTCTGCAAAATGAATTGTAGGGTTCCGTAACAAATGTATGTCTGTCCGTTCTACTAAATTTAACATTTATTTCAAAATGAATGTAGGGTTCCGTAACAAATGCATGTCTGTCCGTTCTACTATACTAAATTTAACATTAATTTTAAAAAAAAAATTTCATTATTTTTTTTTTATATTTTTTTTTATTTTTTTTTTGTTTTTTTTTTATTAATTTTTTTTTTAATATTTTTTTTTTCGTTCGGTCTTGTTCGACGCCACTTGTGTTCTCACATTGGCTCCAAGTCACGTTAGGACATCTTCAAGAGCGGCTGGCGCGGCCGAGGCTGGGGCGGAGAGCCTCAAACGCAACCAATATAGAAATATAATTCAAGATTTCGAATTTGTTGCGTTTGCGGTTGAAACCCTCGCCTCGGTCCGTGGAGCAGTGAAGCCAAAAGAGGCTTGGGCCTCTGCTGCTTGACGCAACTGGTGTCCCGCCATCAAGAGCTTATGTACTTCATTCAAAGGGCAAGCCTTGCCATCCAGCGGGGTAATGCCGCAAATGCTCTAAGAACATTTGAAAATGCCAGTTTTGATAGTTATTTTAATGTTAGTTAGGTAGGTTTTAATTCTTTAGTTATTAATATTACTTTTTTATTTTTATGAAATAAATCGATTGAGTAAACGATATTATATTCTATGGAAGAAAGGAAGTCTTTAAGGGCAAGGCCCGAAGGCGGAAGAGGGTTTTTGGTTTACCTAAACGCAGCTCGGTCTTCGGCCTTGCACTTAGTTCCTTCCTTTCTTCCAGAAGGGTTATCGTCTTCCTGAACGCAGCTCGGCCTTCGGCCTCGCCCTTACTTACTTCCTTTATTTGAGAAAGGTTTATCGTTTACCTGAAAGCAGCTCGGCCTTCGGCCTCGCCCTTAGTTAGTTACTTTCTTTGAGAAGGTTTATCGATTACCTGAACGCAGCTCGGTCTTCGGCCTCGCCCTTAGTTACTTACATTCTTCTTTGGAATACGAATTTCACGCGAGCGAAGCCGCGGGCAACAGCTAGTAAAATGATAAAAACACGATAAAAATAAAATTCAATATGAACTTGTCAATCAATTGATATAAAAGGATAAAAGAAATTAGTAAAAAAAAATTGGTTGTCTGTAAAGTCGGTTTACGGACGATAGTTTTACGTGATGACGTGGAATAATCGTAGTACATAGAGCATAACTATACCAGTAATTCTATTTCTTACATTTCCAGTAGAAAGATTAATCATCTTGTGACTGGCCATCAATAAACTTCTGTTGTCTGATCTTGACAGTTTTACTTCTTAAGACGTTTCCATGGTAACTTTGACTATACCGATTGTGCCTCTCTATCGCTTGTTACGCGCTCTCGCCTGCACACACAGGCTCAGATGGAACGTGACACTCCTACGTGCGTGCAGCCGGTGTTCATCAATTTATAAGACGTGACGTCATCACGTCAAAAATATTAGTAAAATTTCCTGATAGGTAACATACTTTGGTCAACTTTCCTTCTTATTTCCTTCGTTTTCCTTAATACTATATATTATACAGTATAACTTATGCTGGAAATTCCTTCCAAGGGATAAACTAATTAGGAGGAAGGAATATTTTAGTGAAAGTTCCAGAACATGAAAGAATTAAAGGATTGGTAGGTACGTACATACATATCTTCCCCAAATCCATGCAAACAGCCGAATAGAGAATAGTGGAAGAGGCGGCAGAGGTGTGTCAAGATCGTGGCACGTGGAGATCCGTTGTCTCTGCCTACCCCACTGGGAAACAGGCGTGACGATATGTATGTATGTCGAGAAAGATGTTTTTTGAAGTTGCTAAAAGGAATGAAATTCACGGTCACAAACAAGAAGTAAAGAACATAATAAAGTCAACAACCTAAACCTATCAGGTATAAAGGTGGGTTAAACCTATCAGGTATCCAGTATTGTTGGTCATCGTGGATGTGCACATTCCTTGTCTGTTGTCCACGAGTTGGGTGGTTGGTGAACTTCGCTGGACATCCTGGACAAGAGCACGTAAAGTGCTCAACCTGCTGACCAGACGCCAGCCTAGTGCAGCGTCTTCTAAAATAATACCTAGTTCCCTTCATAAAAAGCCCAAATGGAATCTTCTTTGTATGGAGCGAGGCATTGCATTTTCTGAAAAAAAAAAACCACAATTAAGACAATCAGGTTCCATTTTTAAGTACATACCTACCTAAGTACGACCTACATAAGTTACACAATTTTCTTTCCGGCAAGTTCAAATCAAATTTATTCAATTTCAAATCAAATCTAATTTATTAATTTCAAAATGACATACACACATTTTAATAACTGAGCCTCTGCACTAGAAGGTACTTACATAAACATATATATATACATGGTGTTGCAATTGCCCTCCGCAATTTTTTTACTGGCATCAGGGGGCTATTCTATATGTGAAACTAAATAACTTCTGCGTAGAAGAACAAAAGTTGTTCTGTTTCATGTACAGAATCGGATTTTGTGGTCGTGGTTGGGTGTTCAACCCCAACCACAACCACAAAATCCGTACTTATATATACTTATTGTATTTTAGTAAAGTTTGCTTGATTTTTTTTTTATTAAAAAAATTGCTAATTTTGTGACCCGTATTTTTCTATCAAAAACTTTTCCAAAAATTCAGAAGAAAATCCCATGCATTGCAAATATACATTTACATAATATTTGCACCAATAACATAGGTTATAATTTTTTATAACCTATGTTATTGCTTGGGTGCACAAAATCCAACTAATTGACTGCGTATTTGCAACAGTTTGTTAATATTATTCCTTTGTGTGAGTCCTTTTATGATACGCGTAAAGCATTTATACATTAATGCAGTATATAGCACCCCATCATAGAAGATGTAATAAATAATTTTATACATAATTTTAATATGTTTCATTCGACGACTTATCGAAATGTCTATCTATCGTGGGTATCCCGTAACATCGGTAATCCATTCCATAATCATGGTAATAATAATAGTCAAAATAGTTCGAGCAAGTAGTATAGTATAAGTAAGCATACTCATCCGGTCCTCGGCGACTATTGTTCTTACGGAATACAATCCTTTGAATCCTTCTTTCTTTGCCTTTGTACGTTGCCGCAGGCGGGCGCGGCGTCCTACGACCTACGACTTGCGCGTGTTTATCCCACACTTCTAATTTATTAACTATTTTGACAAAGTATTTATAAACACTGAGATTGAGTTTTGGATCATTCATCATTACAGTCAGCCTCGATAGCTCAGTGGTGCAGACAGTCAACTGTCGCTATTGAATGTTAAGCAACGCTGGGTGCGGTCAGTAATTGGATGGGTGACCGCTGACCGTTGGAGGCGGACCGAGGTTCGGATTCCTCGTAAAACTGTAGGTCCCTTCCCTCCTAATCTTACTCAACGCTGGGTGCGGTCAGTAATTGGATGGGTGAAGGCTGACCGTTGGAGGCGGGCCGAGGTTCGGATTGTAGGTCCCTTCCCTCCTAATCTTACTTGGTGGTAGGGTTTAACCCGCCCGGGTTGGTACTACCGCACTGAATGAAACGTCGGTCGAAACGGATGTAAATAGTTTGTGTTTTCCGACCAGTTCAGTGTAGCCGGCACGATCAAATGGGGAAGCACTGACATGGCACCTAGTTCACCCAGTGTTATGGGCTGACATCACGGACGTTGTAGGTGATGTAGCCAATCGTGCCAGGTTCCATAAAAAAAAAACAACAAAAGTAAAATATTTTTTTTCCATACAAAATTTTAATACCTATTCTCAAAATGTATGGGGAAGATAATTTTTTTTTTCTTCAAATTAAAAAGTCGTAGAACAAAAGTTGTTCGGTTTCATGTACAGAATCACCCCCTTTCGGGTTTAGTGGTTGGGGGTGCAACACCGTGTATAGTTTTGTAGCGAGAGTCCCTTCTTTACTCGTGTGACGGCGCGACGGCGGGCGGCGCGGCGCGGCGTCTACCAACGAGTCTTTCTTTCATTCATTTTCCCCATACATTTTGAGAATAGGTTTAAATTTTTTTATGGAAAAAATATTTTTTTTTTCGCCGCAGATGTTATTTAGTTTCACATATAGAATAACCCCCTGATGTCATTTAAAAATACTGCGAGGACAATTTGCAACACCGTGTATATTCATTCACACACAGGCACAGCATCTGATGGCTTGTAATGCGATATCGTTTGATTGGAAGTATGTATTTATGTTGACAAGTTTAGTTTCATCCCGCTATGCCGCTTCCGCATTTAGTTCAGTCTATGCGGCGCGGCGGCCGCCGCGGCGCTGCTGTCATCAGCTGTTTGTTGCTGTGACACACACACACCACACCAAAGTGTGCTGCGCTGCACGAATTGGCAACGTTGACATTCGAAATCCTTACCTATAATAAAAGCCAACGTCTGCTTTCTGTCTGAGTGTATATGTATGTCTGTCTGTCCGCTTATAACTCGAGAACCACTGAACCGATTTTAATTTAAAAAAAATCTACGGATAGCTTGATTTTCCCCATCAACTATAGGCTACTTACTATCACGCTAAATGGTTTATGAGGTTAGCAGTGAAGTGAAATATGAGAGCGGGCGGAGCCGCGGGCACAGCTGGTTATATATAACTGCGTAGGTAGGTAGGTACCTACTTATTGTACCTAAGGCCGCCTCGCCATTCCACTATCATATATCCTACTTCTATGTTCTCGTTTTTTATTCTTTTTTTTTTTTTTTTTTTTTTTATGGAACCTGACACGGTTGGCTACATCACCTACAACATCCGTGATGTCAGCCCATAACACAGGGTGAACTAGGTGCCATGTCAGTGCTTCCCTTCATTTCATGTCGGCTACACTAAACTGGACGGAAAACACGAACTATTTACATAGCCGTTTCGACCGACGTTTCGTTCAGTGCGGTGGTACCAACCCGGCCGGGATAAACTCTACCACCTAGTAAGGTAAGAAGGGAAGGGACCTACAGTTTAACGTGGAATCCGAACCACGGTCAGCCTCCAACGGTCGAGCGGTCACCCATCCAATCACTGACCGCGCTCAGCGTTGCTTAATAACAGTTGACTAACCAACCGCGCCACTGAGCTACCGAGGCTGACGAATTTTCTTATCCCTTAGTCGACTTTTACGACATGCGACGGGGAGAGATGCAGTGGGGCTATTCTTTTTAAGTACCGACCCCACACGGTACAAAATATGTACAACAAACAATATTCATAGAAATACGAGAATATTGCTGTCGCTCGCCGCACAGACGCGTTGTGCGAGCGCGACGGCACTCGCACTATTTACTTGCGTGCGAGTGACGGAGACAAGTAGTGATGGGTCATTCACTTTATCCTGTTGTAGGACCATAGTTTTTTTTTTATATAATCCGATATGGATGACTGAGTCTGAGGGGCCAGAGCACATGCTCCGACCAGCCAATTTCACCTCCTAGTAGGTAGGTGCCATACCAGAGACTTCCCTTTTAGATTGCTTGCTATACTACTTGGACTAGAGGAGAACACAGCCGAGTCGATCTTACATCCAGTACGGTGGTCGGTCACCCCAGTCGGCCACAATTTGAGCCTACTACCTAGTAAGGGGCAAGGGAAGGGACCTACAGTTTTACACCGGTAGTATACCCAATGATGTTTTAAAGTAATACAGATACCAAGAAAATCATCACAGCAAAATGTATAATTGTAAATATCCAGCTATCGCCATCTATCAACAAGTAGCGGAATAATAATTGAACCTTCTCGAGTAACAGAACGTTTGAATAGCAACGTTTCGTAATAGTATAGCCAGTCACTCATAGATGGAGCTGTGTAGACGGCCTAAAATACGATGTACCAAATTATCGACCCAAATTACGGATACCCAAAGTACGGCGCGATGCCGTATTCTAGTACATCGTATTTTAGGTCCGATAATTTGGTACAAATTTTATGTACTAGAATCAATGGACCAAATTATCAGACCCAAAGTATTGATACCTAAAATACGGTCTCGGGCCGGATTTTGGTACATTTTCATGTACCAAATTATCGGACCTAAAGTACGCGATCCCAAATTATATGCCACCATCAGGATCACTTTCATCGTGTCAAGTCAAACAGTGTCGGTTGTTGTTGTTGTTGTTGTTTTCGCCATAAATAGGCAGGCAAAGATCATTTGACCATACAGCCAGACCAACAGTGTCGGACGAAACGAAAGAACTTCGGGCTTTGTGGATGTGGTTATGACCAGTGTTGCCAACTAAAATTTTGAATTTCACCTAAAATTTATTGATCTCTAGATCGACTCCCGAAATCTCCTAAATATCTCCTAGAACATTTTCATCCTAATAAATTCTCCTGTCATTGAAATTATACATCCATAAAAATAAAATACAAATTTCGTGGGCAGCTTTATAAATAATTAATTAATTGTAAGGAAAATATTTTTTTTTGTATTTTGTTAATATTATTTTAAATGGGGGAAGCATAGAACGGGGAAGGGGGAAGAGGGGGAGGGGGGAGGGGAAGGGAGCCGGTTGGTTGAATATTTTGGTGGTTAAAATACAAAACCAGGGTTAATTTATAGCGTCACTTCGCTCACCATCTTCTTTAAATTAACCCTAACCTAATGTTGAATTGTTGGCGGCCCATGTCTTTTTTGCATAAATGTCTATTCAATATCAATGTTTTGGTGCTTAAAAAAACAAATTTTAATTTTGTATGGAAAATCGGTATATTTTTTTTTTAAACTACGCGTCTCCGGCAAAAAACTTTAAGCCGGATCTCCTGCGCATGTTTTGTTCGAAACATTACACAGAAACATCGAAACATTGGGGCGTGGCCATCCACATTTGTATGAAAACCATAGAGAAATAATGTTTTTGTATAATGTTTTTTGTGTATTGTTTCGAAAAAACATGCGCAGGAGACGCGGTTTTACATACCTACATAAAAGACAGAATTATATGGTCTTGCTTGCTTGACTCTTTATTACGAATGTTCAGCTGACAGATAGTGTTACCATACATACATACACAATTGAATACACCCATGGACCCATCCATCCACGGAAAACAAACACAACACGTGCGTGGAAACACACTCGCGTAGTGAGTGTTTCGAGTACACTACACTGTTGCCAACTGGTGATATAGAAAAGTAGCTAGTTGAGAATCTGAAAGTAGCTAGAAGTAGCTAAATGTTAAAAAAAAAAATACCTGTCCTTTGTCATGGTTTTTCTACGAATCGACTTATTTCCTCATACAGATTAACCCCCTTAAAGGCTATAGATTTATTTTATTACACCTTATAAATGTAAGTAGAGAAATAAAAAAAAACTTACTATTTCACAAAAGTTTTCGTCTTCTAAAATGTCTGTTTACATTTTAGTAAAGAGTGCGCCCAGCGCCATACGAAACGCGTGATATATATATGACTGAAACAGTCGGACTGATACTACTACTAATACGAAACGAACCAACTAATATTGGGAAGAGGTGACGAGATTTCCCCCCGATTCCATAAACAATGCTTTCTGTTCAAAACTCCCATGTGGGAAGTGTTGCAAGCTATAAATCTTACATATTTACCAAAGTAGCTAGAAAAGTAGCTAGATTTATTTTGTAGCTAAAATGATTATTTTGTAGCTGAGAACATCCAAAAGTTGCTAGATCTAGCTATAAAGTAGCTAAGTTGGCAACAGTGGTACACTACACCACCGCATCGGCCCGGCCTCTATCTTTCGAATTGAAACAGGGGCGGGCCGGTCTTCACAAGAGTGTTTTCACTCAGTCACGGAGAATAAGAACCTGCTGCGGCAGGCTCGACTCCCGAAGTCCCGACAACGGCACTACTGCGAACTTAGAGGAGAAATCATTCAACATCTGTCAACTTTGACTTTGGCGTGAAATAACCCAAAATGCTTCAAGTTTTTTGGCGGGAAATATATATTTATATACCTCTACAATTTATAGCAAGGTCTCTCATCAAATATTTCTATTATTACTAGTTACCTACGTAAGTAACTACCCATATGTATTCTCACATATTAAAATTAAAAGGAGAAAATAAATTGTTTTGAAGCAAATGAATAAATTGTTTTACATAACATAATGCAACAAAATAATAAATAATGAACGAAATCACTGATTCTTAAATTATGTCAATTTCTCAGAAATATGTAACTTAGGAGTATTGTAGAAACTAGAAAGCATTCATAATAAAAATAAAAAAAAAACATTTAGTCAATATGATAATTTCAATATGCAGATTAAAACAGATAAAAGCAGAGAAACTGTAATATATTTCTCTTTGGGACACAACACAACGACTTCATATAAGTATATCAGTAATCTGTGAACGACTTGACGTCTCGGGACGGGAGCGAAGAACTTGCAAATAATTAATTTGTCCTTATTCCACTTACTCAACTCGGAAGCGTGCGTTATTTATAATTGACGTGTGATAGAAAGAGAGAGAGACTCATTCAGTCAACTATGTGTAG
Source organism: Nematopogon swammerdamellus (assembly GCA_946902875.1). Classification (NCBI taxonomy): domain Eukaryota; kingdom Metazoa; phylum Arthropoda; class Insecta; order Lepidoptera; family Adelidae; genus Nematopogon; species Nematopogon swammerdamellus. The sequence continues at coordinate 24,088,878 of OX336333.1, read as the reverse complement.
GTATGTAGGTATATGTTTTTTTTTAATATTTTGTTTTAATGTGTTTGTATTTTTCAAGACTCTGTGTTCAGTCAGAATTGTTTTTTTCCTTTAATTGACCGCATAATATGACCATGAATTTTCATTTACTTGACACTGCCCAAAATGTCATAAAAAGATATAAAAAATGGTGCTATCAATTGCATCGGCATTCTATATTATGTACACATACATATTTTAATACTATGATCTTATTTGGCAAAAAAAAAAAACATTTTGTCATTTTCAAATAAAAAATATTTGGAAATTGTATAAATTTAATAAGAAAAGGTTTTTGTCAAATCCAAACATATACAGAAGTTTAGTGATCTCGGTACCCATTACCTATAGGTAATTTTTGCATCACTCAATAAAAAAAAAGATCGTATAACGTCGCAATTACAGCTAATCCAAAACACATTATAAAAACATTATTTAGCCATATATCTACCCACTATTATTTAGTGCAACATAAAAATAAAGTATGAGTTCTTCTGAAGCAATTAAGGCAAATACAGTTTTAGACATTGATTTTAGGCATTTTGCTACTTAGGCATTTTGCGTTTTAGACGTCGCGCTCACGAGGGAAATATTTTTACACCTATCTTTTAAAAGTAACAACCCTACAGCATCGCTGGGTACGGAACCCTAAGAACACACTTGTCTGTATATGAGCAAATATGATAGATAAGTGACTTTGAGACTAAATAATGTTAATCCTATAAATAATCCTATGTAGACGTAAAACTATTTTAAATTGCAACATAATTTGACTAGATCACAGTGTAGTACTGAAGCTGTACTAAACTCTTGCCAATAATGCAGTCATTTTGCACGTTCTAAAAAAATTATAATGTTAAACCACTCTCGCTCTTTTCGCAAATGAAAAGCTGCGTCGAAGGTCTGGGAGCACTATCACGCAGAGCAGCGGGCGCACCAGCGCAGCGGCGTAGCTCGCGCAGCTGAGAGCAAGGCCCACGCTGTGTGGAGCGGCCATGTCGCTCAGCAGGGGGTTGCGGAACCGGGACGCCCCCGTCTGCTCCTCCTGCGGCGACACGTACGCGTGGTATGCCGCCAGCGCCGACCGCGGCGCACTCATTACAACGTACACTCCCACCAGGCACACCGACAGCACCAGCGCCGCGTGCGCCTCGCCCCTCTCCGTCGTCGCCTTTCTCCTCCTCTTGAGCAGCTTGCATACCGCGAGTACACCGGCAGTCGTCAGGATGAACGCCGGAATGAACAGGTCGAAGGCGGCCAACAGGGTATGCATGTTGATGCGGTGGCTTGGGTCCACGAAGGTGCACAGAGTTAGATCGCCATCCAATTTCACCGTGGTGGCGAGCGTGAACTCCGGCACGCTGAGCGACGCCGCCAGGATCCATACAAAGACCAAAGGAACGGCGACCGGCACGAAGGAATTCACTATCTTATAGTCGATGTTCATCGTTCTCGGAGGGGTCGAGGAGTCGCTATTCGCGACGAGACTGTGCCGGGAGGATCTCATTTCGGGGTCACTCTCGTCCTCCCTGGCCCTGGGGCGGCGCGACCGCGCATTCGCTTCCTCGAGGTTGGCGGTGGCGAGCGCGTGTAGCACGAGCGTAACCACGAAGTAGACGGACGCGGTGGAAGCGAACACTTCGCAGCCGAGATAGAACACGCACAGGAGGCAGCCGAAACTCCAGGTGCCCTCGTTGCGCGCCCACGTCTCGAAGCCAGCCGCACCGCACAGCATCAATGCGTCGGAGACCGCCAGTTGCATGACGATGCAGTGGAACACTTTAACAAAAGAAACATGACATAAAATATAGGTAATGTAAAAATAAAGTTTGAGGGTATGCAGGAGGGTTAGTTATGTTATGTATGATAGACGTGTAGTGGAGGCTGCCAAAGCATTGCCAAGCGGATTGGTAATGGATGCTCACCATTCCTCTCCCTCCTAAACAGAGCCGCCACAACGGCGGCGTTGGTCAGGATGCCTGCACCAACGAAGCACACGAGGTAAGCGGCGAGGGCGAGATGTGGCACGACGACTGGTAAGGAGGCGTCGGGGTCGGCGGGGGAGGGGGCGGGGAGGCTTGGCATGATAACGTCCTGCCGCCGGGAGCGCACCGGGAGCAATGACTCGCACGGCGGCGCCGGCGCCGCGCCGCCGCCGCCCGTGCCACCGCGCCGCGCCGCTGTCGCCCGCCGCCGCACCGTCCGTCGGACGATGTCGCGCGCGTGTTCTTTTTCTTTACGGGCGGCGCGGAGTGAGTCACTAAGCTCGCGCATGTGTGCGGGCACCGTGCGAGGATCGAGGATCGACGAGAGGAAGTCACCCCTCGCCCTCGCTTCCCGCATTACTCCTGTCCTGCCTGCCTGTGTGATGTATGTGTCTCGCTCGAGCCCGACGAGCTGTTTTTGTAACGATACACTCCTCGTTGAATAGAACGGAATGGGAGAAAAGTTCGTTTTATGGTGTGCTTTCGAGTCAATGACCTTCAGATAAAAACCACAGAATACATTATTAGTCCAGTCAAGATGTATATTCGTGCTTACAAAAGGTCGTGTCGTTCTGAATTTTTTATATGTTGTTAGGACTTAAACCAATATTAAAAAACCAGATTTGCAATTTCCAAAGTGCTGTGCGAGCGGGGGTGTACCCAAAAAACCATGAAATTTTCGGACCTTTTTCAGTTTTTGCTCAATATCTCTGTGAAGGAAGGGTCTGACCGGTATAGTCACTATACATACTTTTAAAGTAGATTAAATTTCTACAATTTGAGACCAAGGCGAGCTCTATACAGCCATTGGTTCCCAAGATAGCGTTCTTCGAAAATAGGTACTTAATTTTTTTCAAAAAGGTATTTTTTTTCGAAATGGTCACTTTTTTGTGAAATATCTTCTAAAATACGTCTCCCACGTCTAATTTTATGTGAAATGAAGTTGTATGAACCAAACTCGTACCTGTCGGCCCAGCGGTTCTCTCAAAAAAGGCCACTAACCAAAAAAAGTCATAAGTGGGTTTTGGGGGTAAATGCAAATAAACTGTTTGGTCTACTTTAAAAGTATGCATTGTGACTATACCGGTCAGACCCTTCCTTCACTGAGATATTGAGCAAAAACTGAAAAAAGTTGGAAAATTTCATGGTTTTTTTGGTACACCCCCACCCGCACAGCACTTTGGAAATTGCAAATCTGGTTTTTTAATATTGGTTTAGGTCCTAATAACATATAAAAAATTCAGAACGACACGACCTTTTGCAAGCACGACCCCCTTTTCATGTTTAATTTGACTGGACTATATGTGGAGAAAACATGACTCCCGTTGGCACTCATACACTGTTTTGAAACGACATAATTTAAAATGTTGCATTGTAGGTACGTACTACCCAAAATCATTTTCCGAAAAGGACCGGTTTGGAGACGCCGCGGTCGACGCGACGACGACGCGACGCCTTCACCGATTGCGCGGAAGCTGATCCGACGACAAAGCCCTTTGTGCCTCATTGTAATTCTCGCACGTCGCTCGTTCGACGTCCGTCCGCTTAACCGTGTGTTGTCCATTCACGATCCTTTATTATTACAGTTAGGCATTTATTCCTTGTTCGTATCAATACGTAAGTTGGTAGGTAGGTACTGTTGCCACACAGGCTTTATTTCTGCCGTGCCGATCATAGATATATCTATGAGCCCCTATTGAGTGCAACTAATTGATCTGATCTTATTCGTATCTATGTAGGTACCTTCTTTATTAGTTAAGTTACTTAAGTTCGGTGCATTCTAGCTAGAATAATCAATCATAGTCGATGCATTCAAGGTTCGTTAGTTAGTCGATCATACATAAGGTGCGATTGTAATAATATGGAACCATTTTCATTTTTTTTATTGCTGGCAAACTTGGTTGCTGTGCTCGAGGTCGGAGCCTCCCCCGAGGATGTGCCAGTCCTGCTTGAAAGTTATAATTTGCTTAATTCGCCACCATGCATACTTAAATTTAAAGATTTCCTACGTACCGTGTGGGCCTGGTACTTAAAAATAATAGCCCCACTGCATCTCTCCCCGTGCATGTCGTAAAAGGCGACTAAGGGATAAGGACGACAAGATGCCGTGCTAAAGGGCGACGGGATCGCCACCTCTCACCTTGGCACGGTACTTCCACCGAGTCATGCAGCAGGTGGGCGCAGCTCGTGCCTTACTTGCTGCTTGATCGATTGAATCTTGTTCGAATACTTTGCGAAACGTGGTGGTCGGTGTTGTGCTGTAATTTACCAGAGTTCTTGCAGCACAACACCGATTACTCTGCTTACCCCGATTGTCGGGATTCAGCGTGTGTGATATGTATGTATGTATTTCCTACGTCCACCCATAGGCCTCGTTAGTACTCAACACCTAGGTACTCAAAAAGCTATGTCACCAACACTTCCCTTTCCAAATAAAACTCACAGATAGTCCGTTTCAGATATAATCATCAAATCGTCCATCACACACCTTTTACAACTTTACATTACAGTATAGCGAGAGAAAATACAAAATAGCTGCCTTTCTTGACCGCTCATAATCGGCTACTAAATTCGCACTTAACAAACTCAACAGAAAGAACTTAAATCTTCGATTGTCTAACGTTTCGTTGTGTCACACACACCTGCCGCACCGCAACTCAGTCTAATATGATTCTCATATGAATCTAATATGATTCTCATATGAATCTAATATGAAATCTAACATGGTAAACGACCTTTCCGTCTATGGTTAAAGTGCTCAGTGACGACAACAAAGAAGGAAGGAGTTATAGGAAAGTGGGCTGTCCATAAATAGAGGCTGCCTGCGGACTGCGCGCGCAACGCTGCGCTGTATGCGAAGCGTGGACCGAAAATATTGTTGCGTAGGCCATGTCAAGTAAATTAGGATGTGACCGAGTGCCTAAATAGATAATAGCGTTATGTCAACAGATTGGCGAGTTGGTTCTTGCGTAAAAGAATAAGAGAACACATTGGCACCGAATATAGTATATTACATTGGTCAACCAAGAACGTGCTTCGTGCTGTTTGGTTCCGTTAAAATGTTTGTATGTTAGTATGACTGGGGGAAAACCCTCTAAGGGATAAGTCCGCCTTTACCACCCACGTAAATTACTTATCGCTTGTTACTGTACAATATTTTGGGGCAATAAAGTATTATTATCTATCTATTATGTCTGCAAACCTCGCTGCAAACTTACGATATATTTATTTATTTTAATTTTTTAGAGAAACAAACAGTTTAAAATACATACTTAAATATATTTAAATTAACTTAAAACGAATACCTAAAAGCCGGTAAATTTTCTACAATTTTAATTTAAATCCTATAAATAATAATAACGTCAGAAAAACTGAGATATATACAACTGATCTAACTAGATCTAACTGATATATTTTAATGTTTACTATTATATTAATTCCATATGCAGGTTTTCGCACTGTGCCTTGTCTGAAACATTCTTCTGGTAGAGCGAAGTCCCAATTTTTCCTTATCCCATAGATAAGAACAAGAAAATGTTCTTGGATAAGAACATTATGCGTCAGTTTTCAGTTTCCGTCATCGATGGTTTCCGTTGTTAAATTCGCCTCAGGTTGACACAATGCACGCAGCGTGAACATCTCGTATCGATTGATATAATCTTTATTGACCTCTTTTTTTATGGAAACTGACACGCTTGGCTACATCACCTACAACATCTGTGATGTCAGCCCATAATACCGGGTGAACTTGGTGCCACGTCAGTGCTACCCTTCGATCGTGCCGGCTACACTGAACTGGACGGAAAACACGAACTATTTACATAGCCGTTTCGACCGACCGGTGCGGTGGTACCATTCCGGGCGGGTTAAACCCTACCACCTAGTATATAAGAAGGGAGTCATCATATCCCTTAGTCGCCTCGGGGATTGTTCTGCTTGCCCCTTTAAAGGTAAATCTACAGTCTTCGAAAGTGTCAGGTAAGTAAAGTATCTACCTATCTACATAATGTGATAGGTATGTAGTGCTTAATGACATTTTATATCATACACAGTTAATCCGTTAAAAGTAAAACCCACGAATGACATTTGTGAAATTATTTTCCTTACCATTTCACATTCATTGTTGCAAATTATCTTTTCAATTTATCTACAAGATCGACTTACTCGCTAGAGATGACTTTACAAAATGCTAATGAGACACAGATTGCTTCCTAGTGTCGCTCCTCAGTCATCCGTCTCAACAGTCTGGTCGCGAACAATCGGCGGCGGACAAACCAACAGTGAGAGTAAAATATTCACGAGTTCATGAGTTTAGTGTTGTGTGTATGTAGCTATTGCAATCTGTGCACTTCATATTGGCACGTTTCCTAGATTATTATTGAGCACTGCGGAGTGAAACACGAAAATATGGCAGACTTTATTACACCAAGTTTGGCCGTGCTTTACTTCATAGGTGTGATGGTTATATGTACATTTTTCGAAACACAGTATTTAATTTTTTTTATTACAGTTCTGTGCGTTCAGTAAATTTTAATGCGTTGAAAAAGAAGGATCCAAGCGGGAAGCCAACAGGTGGCATTCTGTTAGCGCAGTCAATTATTCAAAAATACGTATGGTGGGTGGGTGCATAAATAGGAGCGAGCGCGTCCAAAGAGAGTGAACGAACTGCAAGCGTCGTGTGTGTCTATGTAAAGTCCATGCAAGTTCATATTTGTACAGCTGCTGTTAGTGAAAGGAGTGTGTCTGTGGCAATGAACACTAATTCAAGGTTTAGGCAGGCCTCACGCACTCTATGTACTTGCGCGGGCTAACTACCTACCGCCCGACGGGCCGCCGGCGGTCTATTTCAGTGGTAATTCGTCAGCCGCGGGAAGTATACATAGACGCTCGCCCACGCAACTGCGCGCAGCTGCAAAGCAATAACCACTTTACACTCGATCGTGAAGGTACATTTTCGCACGCAGCGATTGGCGACGTGAAGCAGTAGGCTATTAAAGCCTGAAGGTAGGAACATTTTCTATGGAGTGATTTATCTGTTACGAAGTAACTATTAAGTAATCTGTGGTTTAGGGGTGAACCGTAAACGTAAAACTGCAGGTTCCTTTCCTTCTTACCTTACTAGGTGGTAGGTTATATCCCGCCCGGGTTGATACCACCGCACTGAATGAAACGTCGGTCGAAACGGTTATGAATGTAAATAGTTCGTTTTTTCCGTCCAGTTCAGTTTAGCCGACATGAAATGAAGGGAAGCACTGAAATGGCACCAAGTTCACCCGGTGTTATGGGCTGACATCACGGATATGTTGTAGGTGATGTAGCCAACCGAGTCAGTTTCCATAAAAAAAAAAGTCATTACTTCTTACATATCTTTATGTAGACGTAAACGGTACGTTACTATTATTTAGAAGTATGTAAATGTAACATTAATTAAAGATAAAATATAAATCGCAAACTAAATCGTCAAAGCCAAAGCGATATAGAGAACAAAAATGTCGCGATAGGCTGGAGAAGCTACTCGAGACAAACTCCAGTTCTAAGTAGTTTAGATTCCTTCCACCATGAGTAATCTTTCAATATCTAATCAATCAAACAATTTGTCATCAGAATAAGTGGATACTTGTACATTTGTTTGTGCTTTTTTGTTTTGTTTTATTGTCTAAGCTATGTTTTATTATAAATTTTATATGGTTTATATCCTTTATTTCACATTTTTATAATTTTATAATAATTACCGAGGTGCCTTACTATAAGTACAATCCACCGCCAGTTCTCGAGAACGGTCATGTCACACTCTACTGGGACCGGTCCATTATCACAGACAGGACTATTCTCGCGAACAGGCCTGATATTGTGATAGTAGACCGGGAGGCAAGGCGCGCAACGCTCGTCGATATCGCCGTGCCGCACGATGGTAACCTCGTCAGTAAGGAAGCAGAGAAGATGTTAAAATATCTGGATCTGCAGCATGAGGTTACCAAAATGTGGCCCGTCGACTCGACGATCGTTGTGCCCATAGTCGTTTCGGCGCATGGGCTGATAGCGAAGAGCCTCGACGACCACCTTGAGAGGCTCTCGCTGAGTGGTTGGGTTAAGGGCCAGATCCAGAAGGCAGCCCTGCTCGACACTGCACGCATCGTCCGGAGGTTCCTCTCTTTGGGACCCGACCATCGGTAGCTTGGGCTCGCCCCGCCGCCGGTGGTGGAAACTCCATTTGTTTTTGTATTAATTTTAGATTTTAAGTTTGTAAATATTATGTAAAATTAATATAAAAAAAAATTTGTAAATAAATGGATAAAAATATTATACTAAAAGTAATAAAAATAAATTATTATTATTTATTTATTTATATTTTATTCATTTATTAACTCATTTTTTTAAAACTTATTTTGTATACATTAGAATATAAAACATAAAAACATATACAAATTAAATATAAAACTAAATGGATTTTCCATCACCGGCGGCGGCGGCGGCGGCGGCGGCGGCGGCGGCGGCGGCTGCGGGGCGAGCCCTGCTACCGATGATGGTCGGGTCCCAAAGAGAGAAACCTCCGGACTATGCGCGCATTGTCGGGCAGGGCTCTGGATCTGATTTGGATTTATTTAGGTCTTCAATTATTTACATAATTTTTTTTATTTCTATCTATTTGCTTAGATTTATCGTAGTTCCCTCTAAATAATAGATACCTTCTAATCTTCTTTACATTAGTAATCAGTTGCTGATTATAATTCCTCTTACACATTTCGTCATTCTTGTTATACATAGATAGACAGTTCATTTTCTGGTCCACGGACCGCACACACAGTGCTAACACCCTGGTTACATACATACATAGTTACCTATGTACCATATTAAGTATTTCTTATTATTACTGATTCGCTGGGAAAAATATTAAGGACTGTGCTCGTATATGTCATTGTAAAAGAACCTTTCCTTTCTTTTATGTAATCCGGTATTGGTGGCTGATTCGGAGGGGCCAAAGCGCATGCTATACCAATATCATCTCCAATATCCCGAGATGGTAGGTGCCATACCGGAGACCTCCCTGGATTGCTGACTATACTGGACTAGAGGAGAACACAACCGAGGCTGCTATGCGGCCATCTTATATCCAGTACGGTGGTACCAACCCAGTCGGCTACAATTTGAGCCTACCACCTAGTAAGGGGCAAGGGAACTTAACTTAAACTTGGATACATTACATATATGTACATACATACGACGACTTTACTTATCAGTGCATAAGAAGCATCGTTTACCTAATACAGTACCGTGTGGGGCCGGTACTTTAAAAGAATAGTCCCACTGCATCTCTCCCCGTGTATGTCGTAAAAAGCGACTAAGGGATATGACTCCCTTCTTATATTACTAGGTGGTAGGGTTTAACCCGCCCGGGTTGGTACCACCGCACTGAATGAAAGGTCGGTCGAAACGGCTGTGTGAATGGTTTGTGTTTTCCGTCTAGTTCGGTGTAGCCGGCACGACCGAAGGGAAGGCTGACGTGGCACCAAGTTCACCCGGTGTTGTGGGCTGACATCGCGGATGTTGTGGGTGATGTAGCCAACCGTGTCAGTTTCAATAAAAAAAAAATAAAAAAAAATACACCTCGTATCATAATATTCCAGACACTATGCGGGCGCGCGGGTCTGTGGCTCACGTCCACGGCGACGACGCCAATGTCAACACGGAGACAAGACATGCTGATTAAGTTATCCGTACTAAGTACTAACTATACCATAGAGCTGTGTCTGTTTGAACGTAGTAAACAAAGATTCAAAATTCAGAACGTAAACGTAAGAAATAAACGTATATTTGAAGGTTCTGGTATATTTGTTTGATTTAATTTAGTCTTTAATTCATAATTAATTTTAATATTACTATGTTTGTTTAGCTTTATTTGTGACAGTTGTCGCTATTGAAAGCTATAGGGCCTATAGGTAGGTACTATAATATGAAATTCCTTGTTCATGCAATGTTATACACCTTTATCTCTCTCCACATTCTCTTTTCTAGCGGATTTCAAGACTGTTTTCAAAATCGTGAGTTAATTTCTGAAATGTTCTTGCGAACGTTATTTAGTTGTTTATGGCTACGAGTTATAAAACCGACACATGTGTGTTCGTAATTGATCTCAATGAAGATCCGTCGCGTCGCTCGATATGCGCGAGCAGCTGGAGGAAGTGTGCGAGTGCGGAGACGGGAAAGGCTTCTGGCGCGAGCGTGAGACCGCGAGACATGTGCTGCGCGCGGCGCGGCGCGCGGACCACAAGTCATCACATCTCCTTCACTTACACTCTAGTCACTTTCATTTATTTTCAAGTGCGACGGGTGATCGATCACACTCACGTCCGGTGATTGATTACGAAATAGCTTTCGTATTCGAACCGCGTAACGTGTTATTATTATCTAAGAGAGCGCGAGAGTGGCGGCGCGGGCGCACGGTCGATATTGTTCATTTGTTTTGATTATCGGTCTCGCAGCGTGATGGATTAGTCGGAACAATGCTCGGCGATGACGAGTGGGCGTCTGCCCAAATCTGCACTTTCCTTTAGCTTTCTCTCGCACGGTGGCGGCGACGACGGCTGCGGCTGCCGCAAGAGTGCGACAGTTCTTATTGAGTCTCGGTCCGCGCGCGCCGCCGGTACCTCGCTATCGGTCGTCAGCCGAGATACGGGCTTGCATGCGGGGTCGCGCGAGCTTATAAGGTGTGCGTCAATGCAGACCGGTGCACTGTCGTCAATAAGTGCAGTGAAATATGTGAGCGTGGTCCAACGCGATGGCGGCGGCGTGTAGAGTTCTGGCGCTGCTGGCGGCTCTCGTGCTGCTACGGGAGAATAGCGAGTGTGGGTGCACGGGGGTGCAGTATCCGGTAAGCACGATGCGCCTACTGTATAGTGTGCGGCGACGCGGTCGAGCGCGCGAGATAACAGCCGGAACGCACGGCCGCCGTCCGCGCAGCGTCCGGGCGGCGCCCACTGATCTCGCGCCGCCCGCCCGCCCGACCGCTCGCGCGCGCCGCCCAGTCTCGCGTCCGCCCCACACGCTAGACTGAAAGTTCGCAACGTGCTTTAATTTTATGTTGTTTACTGATATAATTAAATTACCGATTTGATTTATAGTCGCTATGTAGAGTGTGTGTATATTCGCGGTTACGCAAAATTATCTGTAAGTGGGGCCGACAGATTTTATGGATATCCGGCCATGCTACATAAGCAACAGGATATTTTTTGGATTACATTTCTTTTGGAGACGGATTTGAATGCAAACTAGTCTGGGATTCCCTGTAGACTGTGTATTTTGGTTTTTAGAAAACTATTAATGCAACACACCACCCAGATGCAATGGGTGGGCTACATTTTTTTACTTTCATAATGTTTCAGTTTAGGCAACAACGTGCATAGCTAGCTAGCTTGTGTCTATGTAACATAAAGCAACCACTAATCATATTTTATGTTTATGTTAGTACTAAGCACATACTCGCTTTATATATATATTTTAATTAGAAAAATGCAAATCGAAAATCATTGGAAAAAATACATCCCGACCAGGATTTGAACCTGGGTCTCTGGCTTGAGCCGCCAACGCGATAACCAACTACACCACCGGGCCGTTACATAATATTATCTCCAAATTTTCGATCTATTGCACCTTCATGAATGATGTCGCATAATGATCGCAAAAATTATGCGACATCATTCATGAAGGTGCAATAGATCGAAAATTTTGAGATAATATGTAACGGCCCGGTGGTGTAGTTGATTATCGCGTTGGCGGCTCAAGCCAGAGACCCAGGTTCAAATCCTGGTCGGGATGTATTTTTTCCAATGATTTTCGATTTGCATTTTTCTAATTACAATCACTAATCGCTGGTATGTATGTGCAGAGAGCGCACAGCACGCGCGGCTGGTCGTGGGGTGGCGGCGGCGGTGGAGAGCGGCGGGCGGGGGCTGCGGGCTCCAGGCGCTCCGCCTCCGAGTACCAGGTGGTGTACCTGCCCGCGCTGCTGGCGCGCGAGGCGCAGTACGCCGAGGACTCCGTCTCCGGCGCCGCGGATGTCGCTATTGATTATAGCTTCGACGCGCTGGGCAGGTCAGTAGATATCCTGTAACAATGTGCATCTATTAAAGATTCAGACAAGGTACGGGCGGAAAAGATGTATATCTATATGTACATACATATATGAGTAATAAAAAGATAAAGAACGGTAAAATAATTACTTTAAAATAAATTCTGTGCAATATGTAGGTACACCACTAACTGATGGACTGAAAGCGATGTCATGATGTGAATTCTGAAATTTTAAATTCGAAAATAAATTTCGATGCAACCAGTTATTAATTTTATTTATTTATTTTTTTACTAAATTCAACGTTTAACTTTATTTCTAGTGTACTTCGAAATCCTACAATAAGGACGAACTAAGTCATATTTCTTAGGTTAAAGAATAAATAATAAAACACAATTTACATAAAATACAAGCTATAACATACAATTTACATAAAATACAAGCTTAACCTTTTGTGTGTGTGTGTATGTGTGTGACACTATGTTGTAGAAATAATAATAGGAGCCGGACTTTTAATTTTTAACCGACTTCAAAAAAAGGAGGAGGTTCTCAATTCGACTGTATTTTATTTATTTTTTTATGTTTGTCCCCTCAGAACTTTCGACTGGGTGAACCGATTTAGAAATTTTTTTCTTTATTTGAAAGATGGTGCTTCCCGTGTGGTCCCATTTCAATTTGGTCAAGATCGGATTGGAAAGCGAGGCCGAAGGCCGAGCGATTCCGCCGAGTACATTAAAATAGCAAAAAAAAAAAAAAAAACTGTGAAATAAAAAACTAAGTATTTAAAAAAATATAAAAACCACCTTCAAAAATGTATGAAAAAAAAAATCGAACCCTAGAGTTGAAGGCGGTGCTAAAGCATGCAAAAATAACCGACCGCCTTCAACTCTAGGATTAGATTTTTTTTTATTTCATACATTTTTGAAGGCGGTTTTTATATTTTTTTAATACTTTTTTATTTAACAGTTTTTTGTAACAGATTGAATGTCGTCTTTTGTTTCTACCTTCTGCTTTATTTTATCATTGCTTATTTGTTGACAAATACATTGTAGAATTGAGCTGGGTAGCGTAGACGGGAAAAGCTGGGTAGTAAATAAAACAAAATAATATTCCTACCTAAGTTTGCTTTACATTGTATCAGGGTCAACCTCCGAAAGTGTTAAAATTCCGCGTATTTGACTTCGAAAGTGAACCGCCATTAGTACTCCGTCATACTAACCAGTGAGTAGTCTCTCTGCAAATATGTCCGCTAATAAGTTGTGCTATCGCAAGAGAGTGTCCGCCGCGTCTGTCCGTCCGTCCGCCTGTCCGCGATGGGTGAGTCACAATCGCGGAACAAAGAGTACCTATCATAAGTTCGACTTCACATATTATAATACAGCGTATAGAGCCCAAAGACATTAAATCCACCCTCTTCTTTGATGGAGCCGGACTTCTCATTTTTAAAAGATTTAATGTCGTTTTTTGTTTCGACCTTCTGCTTCTTTTTTTTTTATAGAAACTGACACGGTTCTCTACATCACCTACAACATCCGTGATGTCAGCTTGTCAGCCCATAACACTGGGTGAACTAGGTGCCATGTCAGTGCTCCCCTTCATTTCATGTCAGCTACACTGAACTGCGGGTCTACCGGCGTTAACTCACTCGCTAACTCGCAATATACTCGCATATTTCAACCAATAGCCGGGTCGGATGCCTCACCGAACGCCTTCTGATTGGTTGAGTGATATCATTTCTCATACTCACATCGGCGAGTGAGTAACGCCGGTACAGGGGCTGGACGGAAAACACGAACTATTTGTCTATTTACATAGCGTTTCGACCGACGTTTCATTCAGTGCGGTGGTAACACTAACAACCCGGGCGGATCAAACCCTACCACCTAGTAAGGTAAGAAGGGAATGACGTGGAAGGGTCCTAGAGTTTTACGTGGAATCCGAACCACGGCCAGCCTCCAACGGTCGAGCGGTCACCCATCCAAGTACTGACCGCAAAGGGCATTGGATACCTAGGAACATACTCTAAAATGTAAATATAAAAAAAAGAAAAGTAAACTTAGGTCATACATCACCTATGTCTCCCGATGCTGTAGGCAGAGAGACAAGGGACCTCCAAGTGCCAAGATTCTGGATTGGCAGCTCATTTGCCTTTTCTGGCAGAGCACTCGCGCAGGTTCACTGTTCTAGCTGTCGTAATAATCCCAGTGAACACGTGTTTCGTGGATTATCTGCTTCCTGATTGTGGATGACTGCGCCATATATTCTAACGTCCTTCTTGTCTCCTTTGTGTGTCACATAAGTCATCGGCCGAAGACCTTTCGCGCCACGCGTTACGTAATAAATAAGGCAGTAAGTAACGCAAACGTAATTTTTCTTGGAAGACAGGGGTGGGGCATGAAATGAAAATAAAATTATTCTAAAATATATCCCCTTAGCTTTAAATTTTTAGGGTTCCGTATCCGTCGTACGGGACCCTATTCTAAGCCTACGCTGTCTGTTCGTCTGTCCGAGGGCTGTATCTCTTGAACCGTAAAAACCGTGAAAATTTCAACGGGGTTCAAAAATTTCAATTTTCACAGAATATGTTCTATTATGGCCGATATAACAACAAATAATAATAAAATAAGAAAAGGTAAAAATTCACAAATTTCCCCTAGAAGAAACTAAAAAGTGTTTACGCGCCATCTACCGAAAAGAGTATGACGCATTTTAACTAATTATGAATTTTAACTAATATGAAGCATTTCATAAAACACGCCATAGATAGCGTGAGTGGCGCTGACCATGACATGGCGATACGGAATTCTCGGTACGCGAGTTCGACTCGCACTTGGTCGGTTTTTTGCGCATAATAAATAACTCACTCACCGGGCAAAGACCTCTCGCGACTCAAATTAGGCAATTATATGGAGTGAACGTCCTGTTGATTTTGAAAGCAGGACAGTGAAAGGGCTTTTGTTCAACATACAGATTGAGATGCTAATGAACTCTGCCAGATGTGAACCTCGTTGAAGAAACAGTTATAGGCGTTTTAGACTGAGCTTCGAAAGATTTCTAATGACTCACGTGTTGTTATTCATCAAGTAGGTATTTCCGTTTGGCCAGTTCTAAAAAGTACAGGTACACAAATAAAAACTTGTTATACTTACTGATCGGTGAGGTTCTGTCCTTGGAGTGTTTTCCACTGTTTCAGCCAACAAACATTCATTTCGATACAATTATTTCGACGTAGGAAGGAAGTTCCTGTTAGGCACTTAGATTACAGTTTGCCTTCCGTCTATTGTTCTCCTAACTATAGTGTAAAAATTCGGCAACATGTTTTGCTTGATAATTTTGGACATTGGATGACATTGCTCCTATAATGTCGTGACACATCGCAACAGTACTGTTTGAATCATGGTCACGGTCGATAACTCACGAACGTATTGTGTTGTTATGAGTACCTACTCGTGAATATATTTTTTTTTTATCGATAGCGCGACATGAATATTGTACGACTGAAAACGAATTATGCACACATAATTCGTTTTCAGTCATACCTATAAGTAACTTTATACTGGAGATCTCGTTTCAGTTTGATTTAGCTTAGAATGATGTAATCCGGTATGTATAGGTGGCGGGTGGTAGAGTCAGACCAGCCAATATCATCTATGAGAATGTAGTTGCCATACCGGAGACTTACCTTTGGATTGATGGCTAGGCTATACTGGACGGAAAGAGAGGCTACTACGCGGCCGTCTTACATCTAGTACGGTTGTACCAACCCAGTCGGCTACAATTATTACATTCAAGATAAGTAGAGAACTGGGGTTTAAAGTAGAAGCACCTTCTAGGAGTAAAAGCGAGGAATTCCCAAGATATCTTACCGCAGCAGTTGTGACAGAATAGAAACCACCAGATCTTCTTGCCTTGTTCTGGCAATGCATTGATATGTTTTTGTACATTTCTCTTATACATGTTTCAGGATAGGATTTCGTAACTTCTGGGTTCGAAAGGATTCCATATTTGAAGACAAAAAATTCTGAAACTCTTTCCCAGATTAGGTCATTTTATAGTAGTTTGTGATGAAAATAGTTTCATCGATATTTGGTGGACGGTTATCGTTCGCTTTTATGAAATAAAAATAAAATCACTAACTCATGGATAGAAATGCGCATAATTGATCTGCATGTAGCTGAATCCCAAACACTGAAAGTTCAATGATATCCAAAGAAAAAGGGGACTGGACTAGGTCATTGGACTCCCTTGACTTAGACAGCACTGTTGCCAAATCTCGCCAGACCCACTGTACATCGATTTTTTATTAGAATTTCCAATTTTTGTATGATAAATAATTATTCGGAATTTCAATTTGAATGATAATGATTTTTTTCTTCTAATAATGAGTACTGACTATTCCTGAAGTTTCTCAAGCCTTTCCTGAAACACCTGTATATTTAAAAAAAATCTTAAAATACCCTCGAACTGTTCGATCGTGGATTCAACCGTGGCTAACTGTGTCCATAGATAATTCAGTGGTTTGTTTATCCCCATGTTTCAGTGAATTTCCATAGGCACTGTTAGCCCTATTACGTGGAGGAACAAAACATTTTCTCGTTACAGAAACTTCGACCTGAAGCTAGTGCCGAACCGGCGGCTCCTCTCCCCGCACTTCAAGGTTTTCAGCTCGGAGGAGGAGGGAGAGAGACACGACGAGGAGCTCTCTGATGTGGAAGCGGGATGCCACTACCTGCACCGAGGAGGTGGAGCTGTGGCTGCCATCTCGGCCTGTCAGGATCGGCATTTGGTTTGTTCTTAATAGTCATTCATTCGTCACAGACAGTTATAAGCATGAAATACTAGTACCTAGGTGCTGTGCACGTTGCATTGTTCCAAACCAAACCATAGACAAGATAACCAAGACAACTATTATGTCTCTTCTAGCCCAGACCATTTTCCCAGAGTGAGACGCTGCAAACTAGCCCTATTTATCTAAAGGAGACACGTTTCAATCGTACGGATGCGGGTATGTCGGTCGGTCGAACCTTTTTTAAAAATTTATGGTCGAAAGCACAATAAGTTACCTGTCAGGTTTTTGAAGAAAAGCTCTTTAGATATTTTAGATGTAGAAACGTAATAATGTACAACATATTGGTAACTTCCTTTCGACAAAGGCCAAGAACGATAATGATTTGATGTCTTTCCAGCACGGGCTAATATTCACTGACAACTCGACGTATGAGCTGCGCCCTCTAGAGGGCGGTAATCACGTCAAGCGCTGGGACACCTGGACGGATGACTTCGATGACGTCTCCAGCTCCAGATTGCAGCGGCTTCCCCACGTCATCAGACGAGCTCCACCACTTCCAGCCCTCAGTGACGACGCTGTTCCCCTCAGGGACGTACGACATCTTCATCAACCGCGCAGGGCGAGGGACTACCAGCAGGCTGGGCCTTACACCATAGAGGTGGCACTGTTTTTCGATGAAGCAGCATATAAGACATTTTACCCGTATTTTAACTACAACGAAAAGGATCTGAGAGATATGCTGCTGGCTTATATAAATGGGGTGAGTTGGAACTTTGGTGAAATCACGATCCTCAGTCTAAGGAGCAAAAATAAAATCACTATTCTTAGCCCCAGACGCACGGGCAACTTTTGTCTGCGGCGACTGTAGCAATTTCGCTACAATTATTTTCATACTAATGATTGCCGGAGGCTAAAGTTACCCGTACGCGCCGGGCCATGGATGATGGAGTGTTACCTCCATCGAAAAGGAATGAAAATAGTTCAAACTACCTTCTCTAAAATGTTGTCGTGAGGACAGTGACTTACGCAGTTAAGTGGACAATTTTTTCGCTTCCGCTAGGACTTGCAATTTTATAATTTCGCAATGGAAATATAGTGACTCCTATACAAATATTATTTCTTATGTTATGATAGGTAGGTATCACAGCTTCTTAATGGCGTTCGACATCGGAATTCGGAAGAAATGCTTAAATAAACTACGAATTGGTTTGGTGCGTATAGTTCCCAACCTGGATGATCAGTGATCACCATTGGATGGATATACCTTTCTTATTAATTAAGAAGGAAAGTACCCAACAATAAAAAACAATAAACGACTGATAAACGTGATCACCCATACATCCAGGTTCAAGCGCTGTACCACCACCCGAGCCTGGGTACTCGCGTGGAACTGTCCCTGGTGAGGCTCCAGCTGATGCGGTCCCAACCTCCTCAACTACCCACGCACGGCGGTGAGCGCTCCAGACTGCTGGACGCATTCTGCGAGTACCAGAAGACCCTCAACCAGGAGGACGACGCACATCCTGATCACTGGGATATGGCGCTGCTACTGTCTGGGTAATTTGGTTGTTAGAAAGATTAAAATCACGTCACGTATACAGTACGTTCCTTTCAGAGAAGGCTCTTACCAGGTGATTTTTTAATTTTTTTTTATGTAATCCGGTATGAATGGCACATTCTCCGACCAGCCAATACCACCTCCGAGAAGGTGTGCCATACCGGAGACTTCCCTGGATTGCTGGCTATACTGGATTAGAGGAGAACACAACCGAGGCTGCTATGCGGCCATCTTTCATCCAGTACGGTGGTACCAACCCAGTCGGCTACAATTTGAGCCTACCATCTAGTAAGGGGTAAGGGATTTGCCCGGATTGCCGCACTGATTAAAGTGTGCTAAAATTGAGATCATATAATTTCATAAACAGTAGCTCCCTTCTCTTTCCTTACAATATGGGGTAAATGCCGCTGTGTCTAATACAACCAACAGCACTGAACTGAACGAAGGTTGATCGAGACGTTTATGAAAAATATTTAGTGCGTTTCATCCAGTGCAGTGTAGCACGAGCAAAGGAAGACACCGGCATGGCATGACACCCAGCTCCGACACCTACCCAAATTGAGATCTGTAATCGACTCAACGATCATTCTCTAAATCGTTTCTTTGTCGCACCGCTAGGGCGTGGAACTGTCTTCCAGCGAGTTTGTTTTCCGAATCCTTTAACTTGAGTGTCTTCAAACGTCGTATTAACAGGCTAGACAGCCTTAGCAACAGTCCGACAGCGTGACTTCGACAACAGGGTGGTTTCGCGAGGAGAGGTGATTTGGGCTCTGTCAACTGCACAATTGGTCTCTCGGTACAGCCACCAGGGTTGCCAGGTGCCCGCTTTTACCGCGGACAGTCCTCTCTTTTGAAGACATGTCCGAGAAAAAGTTTTAGACTTCCGCGGACAAAACAAAGGGGATTTTTCGTAAAAGTTTTATCCTTTGGTGAAAAATGTCCTCTTTTTTTATCTGGACCATCTGGCAACTTTGACAGCCACCCATGTTAGTTTACTTAAAAAAATAGGTATTCCACAAATTGGTGTTTCAGGCTGGACTTCTACGCAATAGAAGGTGGTCGTCGGAGCGGAGTCACTATGGGTCTGGCGCCGGTCGGCGGGGTCTGTCTGGCTCCTCACTCCTGTGTCATCGCCGAACTTGGGACCACCGACCCCTTCGGCAGACCCTATCCGTCCGCGGGCTTCACATCCGTGTACATTCTGGCCCATGAGATCGGACACAAGTTAGTACATAATACCAGTAGATATTATTACATGCCTAGACGTAGACGCATACATAATTTTTAGGTTTTCGCATCCCGTACGGAAACCTATCACTAAGCCTCCGTTGTCTGTCTGTCCGTCCGTCCGTCCGTCTGTCTGTCCGAGGGCTGTATCTCTTGAACCGTAATAGGTAGCCCGTTTAAATTTTCACAGAATATGTGTTACTATGGCGGATATAACAACAAATAATAAAAAAAAGATAATGTTAAAAATTAAGGGGAGCTCCCATACAACAAACGTGCGAAAAATCGATTAGTCACGCTACTGAATAATAGATGGCGCCACAGGCTTTTATACATTGAATTGTTGAAAGACAAAAGATAGGCGGATATTATTGATAGCGGATAGATACGGAAACCTCCGTGCGCGAGTAAAACTCGCACTTGACAGATTTTTTTTTAATTGTGCAACCTCTATTATGCTCGTACTTGTGGTCAACAACTAGGCGTTTATAATGGCGAGCGCGCGCGCATACCATCGCGCATCGATGCGGTTTTGCGGAACAAACACAAGTCAACTCAATCAATAGTATGACGTAATTCTAGACCAAGTCGGACCAGCGAATGTAAACCACAACTACCTATTGTTACGTATATCCACCTACTGCTTACGTTTATCTAACGAGACCGCCTAAGTATGGACATATTTATGGATAAAGAATGGCATTTCGGGTCAAATCAGTTGATCCCACTGTCGTCGCACAAGATGTTTCGACCCAGGGATCATCCATGTGATGTGCTGTTGCGAGCTTTGATCATCCATGGTTTGTTTTTACAGAAAGCTCGACATATGTGGCTCCCATTCACACATAAGGTGTCTAACGACGCCCACGCACATTCGATGTGTTATGAGCTTTTGAATACTTACTAAATATTTACACGTGGGTTAAACTTACACGTTTTAAAAAATCAAAACGAATGCATAGTATTTGGTTAGTTTGGTTAGTAAACTAACATAGTAACTAAATAAAATAACTATTTAGTTCTTTGAACCTTACACCTGACCACCTGACCAATAAGGGGCATTCGTTACCCATAAAGTCATTATTGTACGCATTGGTGTACTGTCAATCAATATTCATACCCTTGCCGATGACGCTGAGTCTGTGCTTTGCCTGATCTCTGAGTAGTACCACCCGAAGCGATATGAACTGGCCTTGCCCTGTGTCCCTGGTGTCCGCAGCCTGGGCATGCACCACGACAGCAGCGGCAACTCCTGCGCACGCGACGGTTTCATCATGTCGCCGTCTCGAGGCACGAGTGGAGAGGCGCTGTGGTCGCACTGCAGCGCGCAAGTCGTCGCCCAACTTGGGTGAGCATGAGCGTGATCTTCTCCTTCAGAAGTGCATAGGGTTACCATTTCGTAATTTGAAAAGTCCTCACAAAAAAACTTTTAAAAAAAATATTGAAACTACTAAAAAAACAACTAGAACTTAAAAGTGTTAAATAATATTTTAATTAATATTCGGACCCTTGAGTTGAAGGCGGTACAAAAGCACAAAAGGGTTTCATCTATCAATTTTCAGGTGTGAATTATGGCAATTCGATTTCTAGCTTTCAAGAAATTCGTGGACAAACATACATACATACAAACATACATACATATATATGAAATTTGGCACGCCTGTTTATAAGCCCACATAGACTAACATATACGAATATTGTGCAATTCTCTCTCTCGACAGTGATAGTATTTATGTATTTTAGAAAAAGAAAATCTTTATAAATTCTTACTCGTATGCCTTCACGATGAAGGTCACGGTACAGCCAAGTGAACTGGCCTCCGATCTTTTGACCGAGAGCAACTACACCAACAGACTAAAACGCTAGCACATCCTGGCACTGGAGGATAGGACATAAATAAGCACGTAGAGGACCAGACATACGAGGAGGGGGTTTTTTTTTTTACTTTTAAAGAAACAAACAGTTACAATACGTGGGCTGTCCCGAAAATTGTTAGCCACAGAATAAATACAATTTTATTTTTCCTGAAACTATTTTGATTTGACGGCTAATTTAAATACAAATCTCCTTGATGAAAATTATTGGCCACCTATGTGTAGTTCTTTTTTTAAATATTTTTAACGGTTATCCGTCACTCATATTTTATTTGCAACAATGGACGTCTCGCGAGAAGCTTTTCGTGTTATGATTTTCTATGCTTGTAAACTAGGGTTAACCTTCAAGGAATGTCACGAAAATTTGCAAGCTGCTTTTGGGCAGTCTGCTCCTGCGTTACCAACAGTTACTTATTGGTTTCGTGAATTTAAACGTGGTCGAGAGAACCTAAACGATGACCCCAGACCCGGCCGACCATCAACTGCAGTCACTCATGAAAACGTCATCAGGGTAGAGTGGCTATTGTACGTCATTGGAGAATAGACACATTACACATCGGGAGATTCAGGCTGAACTGAAGATTGGTATTGCGATGTTTGTCTGCCTCAAGCTTTCGGGGAGTTGAATAGCGAGCGCCCAAGCAGCGGCGTCCGTGGCATGCTTTTTCACCAAGATAACGCGCCCGCTCACACACCGGTAGAAACATGGACTATTTGACAACTTCGGCGGTACAAAGGTTATCCCATCCTCCGTACAGCCCAGATTTAGCTCCATGCGATTTTTTTTTATTTCCCACGTTAAAAAAAAAATGCTTCGCGGGCGAAAATTCAACACTGCAGACGAGGCCGTCGAAGAATTTCGGCCGTTATTTTTCGACCTCTCGCAAGATACGTTTTTTAAATGTTTTGAAACCTGGTTCACCCGAATGCATAAGTGCATAGGGATTGGAGGGAAATATTTTGAAAAGCTGTAAATAAATATTTTTAACCCCCGACGAAAAAAACGGAGGGGTGTTATAAGTTTGACGTGTGTGTGTGTGTGTGTGTGTGTGTGTCTGTCTGTGGCATCGTAGCTCCCAAACGGATGGACCGATTTGGATGCGGTTTTTTTTATTAGGAAGCCTGTTTAATCGGGATGGTTCTTAGCTATGTTTGTAATCAAGTAATTAAGTAATTAAGTAATAAAAAAAATTATTATCTTCAAAAGTGGACCGATTTGCATGCGGTTTTTTTTAAAAAGCTTGAAATAAAAGTTAAATTACAAATTTAAAAAACCCCCGACTCTTAAAAAGTCAAAAATAATTTCCGTTTACTTACTTAAAGGAGTCGGGGGACCGCTAAGTAAATTAAATATAAAGACTCAAAAGTTGCGCGGGAATTTACTTAGCGGTCTACCGACTCCTTTAAGTAAGTAAACGGAAATTATTTTTGACTTTTTAAGAGTCGGGGGTTTTTTAAATTTGTAATTTAACTTTTTCATATTCTAACTATTTTTCATTTCACTAACAATTTTCGGAACAGCCTATGTATACATAGAAAATTAACTCTAGTCTAACACCTAATCCAGTTAAGTTTCTACAATTTAATTTTAATCCTACAATTAATAATATCAACAAAACTTTTACATAATATATATAGATAAATATGAAATGTATACATTATCAATGGATGACTCGACTCACACGACCAACATCACACAGAAAATCTGCTTGTCTACATTGCCACAGAATAGAAAAAAATTTAAAAAACCCCCGACTCTTAAAAAGTCAAAAATAATTTCCGTTTACTTACTTAAAGGAGTCGGTAGACCGCTAAGTGAATTCCCGCGCAACTTTTGAGTCTTTATATTTAATTTACTTAGCGGTCCCCCGACTCCTTTAAGTAAGTAAACGGAAATTATTTTTGACTTTTTAAGAGTCGGGGGTTTTTTAAATTTGTAATTTAACTTTTATTTGAAGCTTTTTAAAAAAAACCGCATGCAAATCGGTCCACTTTTTAAGATAATTATTTTTTTTATTACTTAATTACTTTATTACTTGATTAAAAACATAGCTAAGAACCATCCCGATTAAACAAGCTTCCTAATAAAAAAAACCGCATCCAAATCGGTCCATCCGTTTGGGAGCTACGATGCCACAGACAGACACACACACACACACACACACACACACACACACACACACGTCAAACTTATAACACCCCTCCGTTTTTTTCGTCGGGGGTTAAAAAGTGACATTGCGATTGCAGATGGTGCAAGCACACGAAAAAAAAGCTCTATAGTCGACCGAGCTTACAGAACATTTTCACTCACTATACCAATACTGAATCTGTACATTGCAGGTGGGCGAGTTGTCTCCAGGACAGACCTGACGTGGGGCGCGCGGAGCTTGCCCACGAGCGGCACGGCGACGCGCCCGGAGCCACCTGGGGCGCCAAGAGACAGTGCGAGGTGCTCCTAAGAGACCGCGACGCCGCGCCTGCTAGCCCCGTCGGCGGTGAGGGTGACGTGTGCAGACAACTGCAATGCAGGACTCCCCACCGCGCTGGGTTTTACTTCGCTGGACCGGCATTACCTGGCACCAGCTGTGGGAATAATATGGTACGTACAATTTGTTCTGTAAATCTTTCTTTTCTTCACAGAACTGGTAAACTCTGGAACGCTCTCCCTGCCCACATACTTCCCCCCAAGTACAGTCTCGGGCCCTTGAAGATAGATAAAAAGATTCATTATTGCTCCACAAATATTTTACAAGAATAAAAATAGCACAATGAATAGAGGTACATGAGGTGCGAAGGCGAACTTCTCCCTTGAGAGGGGCGTGAATGGGCACCTGTCAGGACTCCATGGCATTCGTAACACCCGCATACGACCAAATGTTCATGGGCGTCGTTAGACACCTTATGGGTTGGTACCACCGCACTGAATGAAAGGTCGGTCGAAACGGCTATGTAAATAGTTTGTGTTTTCCGACCAGTTCAGTGTAGCCGGCACGACCGAAGGGAAGCACTGACGTGACACCAAGTTCACCCGGTGTTATGGGCTAACATCACGGATGTTGTAGGTGATGTAGCCAAACGTGTAATTTTCCATAAAAAAAAATGTCGCGCTTTCAATAACAAAAAAAAAAGTTAGACCAGTGGATGTTCACCACAATCACAGACCATGACATGGTCCATTTCCAGTCGAACGTTTCAAAAAGTGCAATTGTCCTCAGTGGTGTCAGGGCGGTGAATGCGTGCTAGGCGAGACATCAGGGCAGCCGGGTGGTGGCGGAGTCTCCGGCGAGGTGCCCGCGGAGACGGAGGGGTGGTCGGCGTGGCGCGAGGGGGCGTGCCGCTCGGGGTGCGTGGTGCGCGCGCGCGGACACCGCGAGCGGCGCCGCAGCTGCGCCGGCGCACAGCACAAGTGCGAGGGGGCGGGCTACGATGTGGTGCTGTGCGATGATACCAAGGTATACTGTACTATGTATATTTTATTGTACTGTATTGTATTATTTATTATGTACTATTACTATACTACACTATCTATATGCATAATGTTTATTGCGAGTAAAAAATTCTTTTTGTAGTAGAGCCATTATGTAATCTTTGGTTGAGCTGTTCCTCTGGACTGACCTCGACTGTTTGCTGATGGCTAAGCAGTTAGAAGAATATGTTTATCTGAAAATAAACTTCCAAATCTACGTAATACTCAAATATAAACTATGAATAATTAAGTAACATAAACTAATGCAAATTACGACTAAAATAATAATCTTAAAGGAAAAATATGTCGTCAAGTTCGACCGACGACCGCGACGACGCCCCCAGCAGCAGTGCCCAGCACGCTGTCTGCGTTGCCCCTCTGTATGTCGAGGCTAATTCGCCGTACGAGATAAGCCTTGGCACGCGGTGGCTCACCAGACTTGTAGACAAGCTTATCGTCCAGCTTGTCGATGAACTCTTTTGATTCTGGTGCCCGCGCACCGAGGGTCTCGCGCCACGAAAACATAGGTATACGTATCGGCAACGCAGCCCTATTTAGTTTGAAAACTCGAATATGAATTATTTTGCGTTTCCTCAATTGCTTCTTTTTGCCTCAATTTGTCAGCCTCTCGGTAGCTCAGTGGTGCGGCCGGTCGACCCTGAGCGCGGTCAGTACTTGGATGGGTGACCGCTCGACCGTTGGAGGCTGACCGTGGTTCGGATTCCACGTTAAACTGAAGGTCCCTCCCTTCTTTCCTTACTAGGTGGCATGGTTTTCCCACCAGGGTTGATACCACCGCACTGAATGAAACGGCGGTCGAAACGGCTATGTAAATAGTTCGTGTTTTCCGTCCAGTTTAGTGTAGCCGACATGAAATGAAGAGAAGCACTGACATGGCACCTAGTTCACCCTGTGTGCTGCTATGGGCTGACATCACGGATGTTGTAGGTGATGTAGTCAACCGTGCCAGTTTCCATAAAAAAAGCTCTACATTTTGTTTATGGCAGAAACAGTTAAGTCTTTGATACATATAGTAGTAATTTTCATAGAAAGTTAATCTGTGGTTAGACGTTTGTTACTTAGCAAATAGGTATCAGGTAGGTACTAAATAAGGAGCCCATGTTTTACGTAATTGTTTGCGTAATGAAATGCAAATCGTCGGCATAACTAATTCTTGTGACAAATTACCCATACTAAAATGTTAACGGACAGAGGCGACGATAAGTAGCTACGTAACGATAAGTAGTTACTTTTATACGTAATTTGTATCAACTTAATTATGTTAGTACATTAAACATAGATATTATATTATATTATATCGAAGAAAGTCATTACGGGAGAGGCCCGAGGGCGGGAGAAGGTTTATCGTTTACCTAAACACAGCTCGGCCTTCGGCCTCGCCCTTAGTTACTTACTTTCATAAGACAAAAACAATATATCGTTTACCTGAACGCAGCTTGGCCTTCGGCCTCACCTTTAGAGAAGATTTATCGTCTTCCTGAAAGCAGCTCGGCCTTCGGACTTTCTTCGAGAAGATTGGTAGTGTTCCTGAATATAGCTCGGTTTTCGGCTCCGCCCTTAGTTACTTAATTCCTTCTCTTGAAATGTGAATTTCATGGGAGTGAAACCCGCGGGAAAAATCTATATATGTAAATAAATATTTTCAAGTTATAAGTAACCAGTTTTACTATTTTCTTTTTAGGATTTAGTAGGTATCACAAAAGATTTATTTTCATGTGGTTCTGAAAAAATAATTTGTCTTGTCCATTTATCCACGCGGACGAAATCGCGGGCAACAGCTATTGTGTAAATCTCATGTTTTATTCATAAAACCATCTCTACCGCCACCGACTGGTATATTTGGTGAAACAACTGAAAGCTTTTATTGACATATTAATAAGAATGAGTCAATCATGAATGCAATTATCTAGGTGTGCGGTAAGAAGACGCGAGTGAACGCCAACGAGTTGGCCTCGAGGAAATGTGCTGAGTTTGCGACCAAACTGCCGGCGCTCGACGCGCGGGGAGGCGGTCTGCAGGCTCCGCACGATCCCAGTAAGTATTCGCACGACCCCAGACAACTCCAAATGAATGCAGTCACAATGAAGCGGTAGGCAAAATTCGGAGGAAGCCAAGATAAGGGAACTTGTTCTATGGTATGGTGGTAGAAATTACGTGGCGAGCGCAATGAATCGCCAGAATTGAATTACCGAATTTGATTGCAACGGAAATGTCATGTCAGCGCCATCTTGGGTTGATTTTGTGTATTATCATTTATTCAGCAGCGCCATCTTTGAATATTTTTATGTATAATCTTTTTCTTTAACCTGTTCGCTTATAATCATGTTTAAATTATACAAGTTCGGCTATTAGACACTAGATGGCGCGAAATAATTTAAAATGATTTATATATTTTTGTGCTAAATTTATAAAAGGACAAAAGGAAGATAAACCTATGATACTCACACACACGCTCACAATAATTTGCGGCAATACAGGCAGGTAAGGATTTTTATAATGAAAAAATATTTCCATTAAATTTACAGCACCATCTAGGTAAGTTTTTATGAACTACTACGACATTATGAGTTACGCTACTGGACACTAGATGGAAAAATTTTAGCTGGTCTTTTAAGGCTCCTCTATAACAAAATTATCGTTGCCGAAACAAAATTTAGATTTTTTCCTATTCATATTGTTACGCCATTATTTATTTTTCTAGTATTAACAAGATTTGCTACGAAAATAAAAATAAGTGCAGCATCAAACGCTTGATTTCCTTGCAAGAGACTTGGGTTCAATATCGTTGGACGTGCACCAATTTTTTTTCGTTCTCATTCTGTTCCGTTCTTGAATAAACCAAGGGAAAAGAAAGGAAGGGTTAGAAAGGAGCCATTTTTAATTCGAATAAATTTTGGGATAAAAGAATCTCGTCCAACGTTTTCTAACATTCTCGGCTTTAGTTAGGTATATCGCTCTTTGCAGCACGCATGTGGATGGGCTGCGCCGTCTTCTGCCGCCGCTCTGGAGGCGGCGGGTTCTATGCGCCGCGCGTGGAGCTGAATGACGTCGGTGCAGACCCCTACTTCCCTGACGGCACGTGGTGCCATCACGACGGCTCCCAGGACTACTACTGCCTCCAGCACCACTGCCTTCCCGAGGTTAGTCCAACGGTTCTGTTCCATCTTCTTTTAGGACTTTAGCAGTAGGTAAGTATTTTAACTGTTCACGACAAAATTAGGGATAATTTGCAAGAGTGCCCGCGCGACCAGTACATGTTCTAAATTTGAAAATGCTCCCGAAAACGCTCTCAATACGGGAAGCGACCACCGATTAGTGCCCGTGCTGTCGTTCTGTTCTGTCTCCGTGCCTAATTTTGACCACATAGTGAATTATTTGTATGACATGTGGTATACCGTTGGAAAGGGCGTAAAGTAGCAAACTTTTTAAAAAACTTTTGAAAATGAAGCACTCAATTCCTGTTAGTTTTTTTATAAATGAATTAAGAAATTAAGATTCTGTCACATTTTTACTCGTTCTCGGGACTTTGGGAGGTCAAAAGAACTTTTCATGGTATTAATTTCATCAAATAATATTTTTATAGAACAAGGGTATATCGTAAAATTCAATAAATTTTATTTTGTGCTGATACCATCATAAACAAAAAAGTTACAAGGGTTTATAGCTGAGATTTTGGTAATTTTCAAAAATAAAGAAAAAAAATCGTATCTCGATACCACGTGACATCTGACAAAAGGTATCATGGGTCAAACAAAACGTTGCAAATGGCCCCACTTACCTACAAAAAAAATTTGTCGGTCGGTGTGCCGAACAGCCTGTATAACACGTCTATTTTAGTATAACCTATTCGGACTTGTGGATACTTGTAGGTATATAATGTTTGTTGAACACCAGTCGAGGGGGCGCGGTCTATTTTCTTATGGTCTCACAATCTGCAATTTGTCATAGGAGACATTCTGCTTCATCTGACATTGATGCATGATCATGATATTATGACGCTAGCCAGCGAGTCACGACTGTGAAGGTCTTGAACTAATTTGCACTGAGATTAGTTGAGAGCATAATTTCGAAGAGTTCTTATCAGTTCGTCATCATATCATATTTTTTTTAAGTAATCTGCTATGGATGTCTTAGTCCGAGGGGCCAAAGCACATGCTCCGACCAGCCAATATCACCTACGAGAATGTAGGTGCCGAGACTTTCCTGGATTTCTGGCTATATTGGACTACAGGAGAACACAACCGAGGCTGCTATGCGGCCATCTTACATCCAGTGCGGTGGTAGCAACCCAGTCGGATACAATTTGAGCCTACCACCTGGTAAGGGGCAAGGAAAGGATATCTGTATATCATCTTTGAGCATTGTTAATAGAAGGACAATTTTAGTTTTTCAGTCTATTTTCTACTTGTTGACTAAAAGAACGACCACTGCAACTCTGTAGGGATGTCGGCTCCCTAAGTGTGTTATATCTATATCGCTTATACTACGGGGAGTACTCGGAGGAGCTGTTTGGCGCGATCCCGCCGTCCCTTTTCCACCTCCGCACAACGCGCACTGGGCAGGGATTGCATTCATACACGCTGGACTTACCGCGGATGCGTACCAATCGGTTCTGCAGATCTTTCCTCAACAGAACCGGTAAACTTTCGAACACCCTCCCTGCCCATACTTTTCCCCCCAAGCCCCAAATACAGTCTCGGGTCCTTCAACGGGGACGTGAATAATAGGCCGGCATGAAATTTGCTCTAAGGGCATTCGCAACCCCCGCATACGACCGAATGTCCATGGACGTCGTCGAGATAAGGGTGACTTATGGGTGGGACATACGACTTATGGGTGGCTCGGCGCCGCGTGTCGCCCTTTCAATAATAAAAAAATGCATTCGGCCATAATTATGTTTGCTCCATCAAGATGTTCTCACTTCTTCTTATTTTTTTAATTAGTGGCAACCAAACAAATAGGAATTTCGTGTATTCACCAGTATCCAGTGACGGCGCTGCACGGTATAAATAAATGTATGATTATTGATTACTTATAATAAAACAAAACCATTTTGAAAGTAACGAGACATTTGAAGTTACTAGTTAGCATGTAGGTAAATTCCAAACACTGAAAATTCATAGACATCAAATGAAAAAGGAGACTGGACCTAGACAGCACAGTTGCTAAATCTCCCCAGACTCACTGTCCATTGAATTTTTATTACAATTTCCAATTTTTGTATGAATAAAAAAAAATACGGAATTTAGATTTGAGTGATAAGGATTTATTTTTTCTAATAATGAGTACTTTCTTTTCCTGAAGTTTCTCAAGTCTATCCTGAAACACTCTGTATAATTAATTACAGTCTTACGTTATTGCATTTTTATAAATTATAATAGATATTGTTATAAACATGGAATTTGTTAGTACACAGTATCGTTTGTATGTTAGTAGGGAGTGGGATTTTTAACGCTCCGCCATATTCGTAATCGCACAGTGAAACAATAGCCTCTTTCGAACTAGACACTTGCGGATTGATACTGCACGCATCAGATAACAGACTATTAACACGTCAGGCACACATCGCGACAGGCATGCCACCTACACGGTCACATGACGCCGCGTCACGCACGCCTCCGCGCCGCGCCGCCGCCGCGCCGACACGGCGGCGACGTAGTAGGCGGCATGCATCATTTTGTCTGTATAGCTTGACGTTTATAACCACAATGCGGTTTGAGTGTCAAGTTTATTCCATGCGGTTAAGTGCGAATGTCTCATGTGAAAATACGACCAAGCCATTTGCGTTCGTATATTTATGGTCAGTCAGTGAGCGTTAATGAGTTTACTGCTGGACATACGCCTCTCCAATTTTCCTCCAGTCCTCCCGATCTTCAGCGGTATACAACCACGGATTGCTTCCGACGCACTTCAAGTCGTCGTCCCGCCGGGCGGGAGGTCTTCCACACTCCGTTTCCCTATCCACGGCCCCCAGCTTATGACCAGTTCACTCCAACCAGACGTCGTCGTCTCGTCGGCTGGTCTGGTGGTATTATCACTGATCTATAGCACTAGATGAGCCTTCCTCGTACATCACTCCCGAAAAAACATGTAATCGACCAAATGAGCTTATAAGCCGACTTCACAATGACTGATGCTTGTGTTATATAATATATGGTTCACCTTATCGTCTTATGTGCGCAAATACGCGAGTGAGGAGCATTAGCGCATTCATAGCATGAGATTCCTTGTACTGCGGTCGTTTGGAAGTATCAATGATGACAATTGCATGTGAAGGCAGCACATTTGTTTACCGAGAGGTAACAAGTTTCATCGCGCGTGTGTCACGCACGGAGCCGACACATAGTTTCTGACACCAATACAACACAGGAAGAAAATGAAGGAAAATTATCTTATCTAAAAAGACGAAAAAATTTAACCCTTATACATACAATCACTCTTGTGTCTGTCCCTGTGTCTGTCTGTCCGTCTGTCGCAGCTTATATTCTCCGAATTTACTGAACGGAAAAAAGTTGAGATTTGGTACATATATAGAGTTTGATGACTCAATGACGGACGTATAGCGTAAAGGAACGAATTTCGATTCGGGATAAATTTTGGGGGACTTAGGAGTAAAAAAAAATTCAAGTACACTATGTAACCTATGAATGAAAAGAGTTATTATAAGGAATATACATATATTATCATACAAAAATCAAGCATTCCCACCGTTACCTACAAAACTGGAGTCTAAAAAAAAGGTTTATATTTCGCTCCAAAAAACCTTTCGGTTTACTTATGGAAACCTAAACGAAAACCCTTAGTCTTAAAGTTCTCACAGAAAACGAAATGGTACGCAACCCTCTCCACCCGAGTTTGACTAGCATTTGAACGTTTTTTTAACCACGATGTATGTATGATAGATAATACATAACACAAATATGAACGAAATTTTCATTTTGATTTACAAATATTATCGGCTCCGTCGTACATTTTTCCGCCGCATAAGTAAATATTTAAAGAACCTCATTTGTGTTTTAGGTCATGCACAGATTACCTGGTTAAAAATGGATCTTCCTTCATTTACTGTATATAGAGTGAGAAGCAATACGCCATGCCAGCCTAGGTTACGTAAAACAATTCACACGCTTGGCTCTTCTTCTATATAAACCTCCCTAGCTTATAACCATACAACCTCGATAGCTCAGTGGTGCAGACAGTCGACTGTTGCTATTGATTGTTAAGCAACGCTGGGCGCGGTCTGTTAATGGATGGGTGACCGCTCGACCGTTGGAGGCTGACCGTGGTCCGGATTCCACGTACAACTGTAGGTCCCTTCCCTTCTTACACTCTAGGTGGTAGGGTTCAACCCGCCCGGGTTGGTAACACCGCACTGAATGAAACGTCCGTCGAAACGGCTATGTAAATAGTTTGTGTTTTCCGCCCAGTTCAGTGTAGCCGGCACGATCGAAGGGAAGCACTGACATGGCACCTAGTTCATCCGGTGTTATGGGCTGACATCACGGATGGTGATAGGTGATGTAGCCAACCGTGTCAGATTCCATAAAAAAAAACTCTAAACGGTTCATAAACTCAGCTGAAACCCATCCATAGCATCGCGTGACGGACGAATGGGCACAGGTACAAGAGTATAACACTTCTATCAATGGCGCACGGGGCTATCGCGTGGTAGTTAGCGGGCCACCAGCCACCACACCGCTTCACAAATCACAATGCACGCAGAGCAGAGGCGTATTTAGAAATTATCAAATTCAAATTTACATATATAAGGTGTTTCGTTAGTCATGTCATTAACATACACACTCAAATAAACACTTTACGTAAGAAAAAAACATATGTTTATAGGAGCATTTTTTATCCTAACAAAAAAATCAAATCAAATAAGTAGCTGTAAAAACCAATCATAGTGACCTTGTGACTTACTTACAACAAACAGCTGTTCTGCGTTTGAACATAGTACGGCCATTGACCCCGTACAATGCAAGTTACCTACTGTTACACACAGGTTAATGTTTAGCAAACATGTTTTGTTAATTTCTCGAAAAGTAATACTATAAACATATACTTTTTTTTTTTGCGTAACGTGTTTATTTGAATGTGTATGTAACCCTCCCGAAGTTAATGACATGACTAACGAAACACCTTATATATGTAATTGTTGGCTAAATTGTAACGGTAATGTGTTCTATTCATCTGACTATTTGGTCTATATTCAACCAATATAAGTAAATAAAGATACGATTTCATTACAAGTGCTAGATAACTATAACCACAATATAAAAAATTACAAAACATGTTACTTCTAACTAATCTTCTGTCTTAATTATATGAAACAAGAGCGCCAAAAAGGTTATTACGTGTTATTTTGATAAAATAAGTCTTCTAGCAAGACAGAGATTCTCTAGAGGAGACGACGCGGCTATATGTAAAATAGATAGACGTAGACACTTTCCTAAATTTTTTTTTTTAATTTTTCTCTCTTATTAAAACGTTTTGCTTTCTTTGACTGTAAATATATAATAAAATTTATCTACCCCCCTAAAATATAGCGCTAAGGTCCCTTGGTGTCGAGATCTCTAAATACGGCTCTGCTGTGGAGAATCACAATCGAGACATACAATCAACACGGACAATCGTGCCAATACTAATCAGTAGAATAACGAGGAGATTGATGATTAAGGGAAATTGAGCTGTTCACTGGAAAACGATGAAAGATGGTGAGACTCATCTTGTTTCATTTATCTTTTATTCATTTATTTATTTATTTTAGACAGGCAGCCTTGGCTGATACGTCTAAATCCAGTTAACATTTGTTCTTTCAATAAACAACCAATTTTAACTGGATTCTTGATCAGTTCCAGGTTGGTTCAGCAGATTTTTCTGAATATTTCTGCATTCAAAGCTCATTTTCGCGAAAAATGTGACTTAGACAACTCCCGAACTGGAGCGACGAAATTTTCGAGTATTGCTGTTAAAGATTTTTCGACTTATAGTTTCATGCTGTGGCCTCGAAGATGAATGTTTTGATTCAATGTGAGCGTCAAAGAGTTTGTATTACGTCGCTGCGCATACAAACTCTTTGGTGAACATTTGGATTAGCTCAGGGCAATCGTATTTACACGTCATCTTTCTTGCTCCTGTGTCGTTATTTCTCTGTGAACCCTTTGGACTAGAGCCCTAGGTACATGAAGTATTTTTAAAATTTATTTATTTATTTATTTAGGAAACACAAACAAAATAACAAGAGGAAACTTATATTATATAAAGTAATACGTACAGCGATTTAAAATCTGTTATTCTGGCTTCGCACTTTACATTTTTATAAGTTTTAGGACGATCAAACAACATTGACAGATCTTGGTATTTTACTTTATTTTATTTTTTATTTTATTTATTTAGAGTAACCAACAGTGTGATCAACACAAAATTTACAATAATACAATGGGTCACACATACACCGCTAATAGGTCACTACATATAAAACTAAGTATGTGATAGAGTAAGAGAAAGAAAAATACATTTAAACAAATCAAAACTGATAAATAAACAGTTAAAATGGAAAAAAATATAATAATTTAAAATAACTAATTAATTAAATTAAAACAGAACTGTTTAATTTTCTTGCCAAAGTTAAGATTAAGATATAAAACTAAACTAAGCTAAACCAACATTACATGGTACTATTACTAAAATAATAAAAACAGATATGGAAGAATTCCATCACTTAGTACTAACAAAACAAGCGCTAACTTCCTAACCCTCCGTAAGCTGTGCTGTTATAAAATAAGACTATACTGTGACAATATTTTTCTCATTTAATTAAATTTTATGTAAACTTTATGCCGGTAATGTCAATTTGTTAATATTATGGAAATTATGTCTAACATGCTTAATGTGGTTTGCTCCTTTTTTTGGTTTGTCCAATCAACATGTACCATACATTCAATAGTTTCGTAATACACTACACAGGATGTGTTGATTAAGTCATCGTCGTATAAAAGCAGTATAGTAACGCAACGTCGTCCTATGAAACGTCGTCAAGATTTGCTGCGGGCTCCAAAAAAAAAAAAAACTGCGACTAATACACATGTTTGGTTCCACGTGGTATTGTGCATCTCCGCCCTATAAACACGCCGACTGTGATTCCTTTGTCAACGTCTATAAATATCAACTTTATTTGTTTTAGGCTCGGAGTTCAATGAATTCGATCTCAAAAGCGAGCATTCTTAAAGAAAACTTACAACAGAGCAGCAGTCATTGAACTCGTTTGGGCGGGCGCGGGCGAGAGACGACAAATATATTATACAACGTACCTACTACATCAGCTCCTTACGGTACTTAGTTGTATCTCTAGAAGCTGTACTGTAAGGCTATTGTGTGCTTCACACCACGACTACGCTCGCGTTAAATTTGAATTTACAAATTGAAATTACTCAGATTTTGTCCGACTTCCGTCCGTCACTTCAGCCTCAGCGCTCAGTCCCTA
Source organism: Nematopogon swammerdamellus (assembly GCA_946902875.1). Classification (NCBI taxonomy): domain Eukaryota; kingdom Metazoa; phylum Arthropoda; class Insecta; order Lepidoptera; family Adelidae; genus Nematopogon; species Nematopogon swammerdamellus. The sequence goes on along the minus strand of OX336333.1, from coordinate 24,053,388 downwards.
AATAAAACAGCGTTGTGAAAAATATAATAATTTTTAAACATAACAAAAATGTACACCAACTTTTATTTTAATTCGTTGGACTGTTTTCTTTCGAAAATACTTTATTAAGAACTAAGAGCCAATTTTCTACGATAGCGGGGCGCTGGGTTCAGTTTGCGCTACATCTCATAAACTAATAATAGTATATACATAAGTTTCGCTATAAATTTCCTGTAATTTTCACTAGTCTTATGTGTGATATATGTGTTTATAGGTGATAGGACAGGATTTTTTGTAATTTTTTATAAAACTTTCTTTTAAAAGGTAATTAAACAAATTATTATTAAGACGTAAAATCCTTAAATTAAGCCCTTTTCAACGATATGCTACATGACTTTACGGGGGGCATCGTATTTTTATTTAATGACAAGGAGTGTATGTAGGACCAGCATTGGCTATATATAATGACTTCACCTGCTCGAACATTCTATTGAATTATTAGCATACATGCAGAATGTTGTGTTGTATACAGAATGTTGTGTTGTATAAAGAATGTTGTGTTTTATACAGAATGTTGTGTTGTATACAGAACTTCAAGATGACAGCACACTGGCATATCTGGGAGCTGCCCGGGGAGGACGTGCCCGGTTCGTTCAACGCTCGCGCGGGGGATGGCGCTCCGCTGGACGCGGGCGCAGGCGGTGAGGCGCTCCGCCGCTATCTCTCCCTGGACGACGCAGGCGCCCCGCTCCTGCGCAGGCTGCGCCCTTCCGACTTGCCGCCTGAGCCGGAACAGCGCTGGGAGGTCATGGACTATGTGGAACTGGGAGAGCATTATTAGCAGTGCGGTTCTGTATATACCAAAATGCTAGAACGATAAAAAGGTATGAACGCCGGACTGTCAAATGCTTTTATGAGAACTAGCGTCGCCGAGTTGCGGGGAGCGGAGTGTACTTACCGATGATAAGATATTCCACTATTGTGCACACTAAACTTGGCTGTAGTGTTTTTACACGTAAACACAGAGCATGCGGGCATTTTAAACAGATTTTTGCGAACGCAGCCGATGACAGACTGACGGGCCAGCGCGCGACCGTTCAAAGAAACAAGTATGCTTTTACTTATATCGTGTTACGCTGGCGAGGATAGGGTTCGGGGTCCATACCTTTTTTATCGTTCTAGCCAAAATGGTACGCTTATGGTGATGATTGTGGAACTGGGTGATAATTTTTAGCATAGTTTATAGATATCTGTGTCAAAGATGGTATTACTTTAGCATACTTCTTTTAGAACCCGATCGGATGGTTATAGACTAAGGCATATATCCCGGAAAAAGCGACAATTCCGCTTGCAGATGGACAAATCTTTCAATAGAAAGACTGATCCTTAATTGAAGAAGTGTTTTCGAGAATGGAAAATTATTCGTCAAATTGTAGCGGATTTGTTTTAGCTGACAGGAAAGTTAATCCAGACATTCTATGTGTTGACATTTCATTATTTGGGTGAACTATAATATTGTGTTGCATTATCGATTGTAGAACCTCGCAAAAAATATTAGATAATCGTACTGTTGATTTAGTAAAAATGTTATATAGGAACTATAAGTTAAAATAAAACGGAAAGATGATCAAATTTTTGAACAAAGCTTTTATACTTTTGTAAGTCTGAAAAAGAATAATTGATTATCTCTAGCCCTCAGAGGCTAGAGATGGTTTGGTTAATTGTTTAGTAGTTACGGTGGGGCTGCATAGTCGTTAGGCGGCACAAAGCCGTTTTTAAATAAAAAATACAAATAAATACAAACTTAAAATAAGTAAAGTAACTAGATATTATAATTGTAAATTAAGATTAAGTAAATTAGTAGTACTCTAGTATGAGTATGGGTATTAGTTGTAATTTTGAAAAATAGGTATTACGCACAATGATGCTGTGCCTGGATGCTAGTCGACTACATTCCTAAGCTGTATTTATTGAGTTTACTTCACACGCATTTATGTATTTTAAGTTTAAGCACACTTTATGTAAAATTAAATAAAGATTTTAAAGAACATCACCATCTTATTTTATTTATTTCAATAGGTATCATTAAGCCAATTATGTATTAGTAGATAAAATGTTTATTGTTTATTGTCTATTGTTTATTTAGCATCTATTGGCAGTACACTGCGCTCAGATTTGTCATATTCAAAGGTCGGATTGTGGGGGACATGCCAGGGCCGCATTCGCATTACCGCGCGCGCCGCGCCATTATAATTATACCTAAATTACCTAATACTTTTAAAAAGTAAAAAGTAAAAAAGTTTTTTATTTGTGTCTAAAACATTACATTACAGCTTCATTGTACAAAATAATGTTTAATTACATGTTCTAGATTTAATATATTCATTAATCACTCCCACCTAAACTGGCCATTAATGGCTGTACTATAGGTGGTTGTTTATTATCCATTTCACTTCTATCTACCTAGTTAGCGAGAAACAACTTGAAACGAACTTAATATGAAAGTATTAATAAGTACTACTTATTAATTCTTTCATATTTATAAGTTTTAAATATACTTTTAAAATATACCTGTTAATAAAAGTATATTTAAAAGTAAGAAGGTTAAATGCCTTCTCCGTAATGTAAACTAGCTTACAAAATGTAGGTATCCACAATTTTCGAAAATGCCGAATTCAAACTAGGTACCAATTTCTTTAGAAAATAAAACCTAACTAACCTACTAGCTACTACCTATTAACCTACTAACCTACTAAAGTGACAGGTAATAATATTGTTTGATAATCTTTGGAAAAATTTTAATGGCGCGCGGCGCACATGGAAGCTTAGCCGCATCGCCTCCGCGCGGTCGCACCTGTCACATGAATAGAAAAGGGTACATTCCCTATTCTTGTGCCTGTGTAGTGTGTAGTATTCGAGGAGCATACAGTACCTACCTACACACGGCGGCGCGGCGCGGGCGCAATCGAGCGTCGCATCGCATTAGATGTGTCTTCGCGACAGGAAGGAAAAGAATACATTTGTAAAATGTCAAAAATTCGAATAATGTAAAAAACGTCGCTTAGCAACTTGTTAATAATAAAAAATTTCGGCTTTTCACTGAAATCTCGTTTTTCTCGTTTACAGATGTGATTTTAGTATTCATATTATTGTGTAAAAAAAAACATGCCACCCCAGAGAGTGCCCCGTGAAAACACGGTTAACAGGTGGATAAGAGATTATCCTGAGCTGAATTTTCATAATGGGCAGGTACAATGCAACGTGTGCAATATACTGATTCATTGTTCAATAAAGTCAAATGTCGAAAAACACATAGGCTCAATTGCGCATGAAGGTAAAGTGAGAGGAATTAATCAGCAAGATTTTTTTTTGATCTTGCAATGATGATGATTTGCGCCAACATTCCTTGGATAAAACTGAACAATCGACATTTTAGAGATTTTTAACCGACTTCAAAAAAGGAGGAGGTTCTATGTTCGGCTGTATGTATTTTTTTATGTATGTTCAGCAATATCTTCCCCAATTGTGAACCGATTTCGATGATTCTTTTTGTGTTCGGTTCAGTCTAGCTCCAAGGTGGAAAGCGAGGCGGAATCGCGAGGCCGAAGGCCGAGCGATTCCGCCGAGTACTTTAATAGCAAATAAAAATTACTAAAAAAACTGTGAAATAAAAAACTATTTAAAAAAATATAAAAACCGCCTTCAAAAATGTATGAAATAAAAAAATAAAAATCGAACCCTAGAGTTGAAGGCGGTGGTGCTAAAGCAAGCAAAAATAACCGACCGCCTTCAACTCTAGGGTTCGATTTTTATTTTTTTATTTCATACATTTTTGAAGGCGGTTTTTATATTTTTTTAAATAGTTTTTTTAAGAAAATATTGCATCGGACAGACAATCCCTGAAGAATCGTGGCTAAAGAAACACTTTCTCAATAAGGCGTTTCAATATAAGATGGAAAAAATTCAAGACGATGGTAATAAAATAAAATAAAATAAAGAATAAAAATACTCGCGATAGACACCATAGTGCATAATGTCAGATGACATTACTTTTTTTCTGTCCTTATAGTAATCAAAAATAAAAAATTGTCCATAAATATTAATATATAAATAATTATAATTTTAAATTATTAAGTAAGGGTTTATAACAATATTATTAGGTAAATAAAATTTATTTAAAGTGAATGAAATAAAATAAAAAAAAAATATTGCTTGAAAAATATGTTGTGATAGTTCGACCCTGGAATGTCCCCCGAAAATCCGACCATTGGTCATATTACATTGTAACATTCCGCCAGTTCGATTACCACAGCGAAGAAGAACTGACAAGAAACTTCACTGGAAATTTTTTCAATGTCCACTAAGTCTATACAAAAATGTTTGCCACTGCCTAGACACGCATGTGCTGATTTGTGACATGCAGCAATTCATGACAAAGTGAAAACATTTTTACTATGAAATTGTATGAACTACTGGTTTCTGTCACAAACCACCACATGTCGTTATCGCATAACTAATTACATTCATATCGCACCATTAATTATATTTATTTATCATGTGATTCTGACAACTTGTGAAGTATATATTATGTAAAAAGTTCGGTGTAAAATGTACGTACGTATGTACGCAAAAGATGAATACGCACGTACATATTAATTAAGGAAGTGTTTATTTATTTAGAATTATAAGTGATTTTTTTTAAATGCAAATTTAACGACGCGGTGATAACTTGCACAATTTATCGATCTCTACTTTTGGCGGATACTTGATGGTTGAGGACAATCAAGCAATAAAGTCATCTAGACTTCATTGTAAACTAAGCTTTAGCACGTCGCTGGAATAACTATGTACAGGCAGACAACGAACAGTAGGCGAGGAGACATTAACACAGCCTTCTTGTAATCTCTTAACAGTTTCTTCAAGTTTTGCTGGCGGCTTCCGTCGCGGCATACTTAGTCGATGGTAAATTTCCTTCATAAACCATTTTTCGTGCCTCTATGGGATACGTCCGCTGATGTAGGAGTGTGTAGCGCTTTCGTACTCTCGCGCATCTTTATAAGGAATTGTTTTTGACGTGATGACGTCACGTCTGCTAAATTGATGAACACCGGCTGCACACACGAAAAAATGTCACGTTCCATCTGCGCCTGTGTGTGCAAGCGAGAGCGCGTAACAAGCGATAGAGAGGCACAATCGGTATAGTCAAAGTTACCATGGAAACGTCTTAAGAAGTAAAACTGTCAAGATCAGGCAACAGAAGTTTATTGATGGCCAGTCACAAGACGAAGCGGCACATGAAAGAACGCGACGCATCTTCTTTATATTAACCCTGGTTTTTTTTTAACCTCCAAAACATCACACCCGATATATAGCGCAAGAGTAAATTTTGTTCTCTCATGTGCCAGACCCGTCACAAGATGATTAATCTTTCTACTGGAAATATAATTACTGATCTTTGCTCTATGTACTACGATTATTCCACGTCATCACGTAAAACTATCGTCCGTAAACCGACTTTACAGACAACCAATTTTTATGGAACCTGGCACGGTTGGCTTCATCACCACCCGTGATGTCAGCCCATAACACCTTGGTGAACTAGGTTCCATTTCAATACTAACCCTTTGGTCGTGCGTGCCGGATAAATTAAACTAGACAGAAAATACGAACTATTTACATAGCTACACCGACCGACCCTTCATTCAGTACGGTGGTGGAACCAATTAAACCCTACTACCTAGTAAAGTAAAAAGGGAAGGCACTTACAGTTTTATGTGGAAATACTACTTTTACGGATTTACAAATTTACAGCGATACGATTTTTTTTTTTATGTAATCCGGCATGGGTGGCTGAGTTGGAGGGGCCAAAGCGCATGCTCCGACAAGCCAATATCACCTCCGAGAAGGTAGGTGCCATACCGGAGACTTCCCTAGATTGCTGGCTATACTGGACTAGAGGAGAACACAACCGAGGCTGCTATACGGCCATCTAACATCCAGTACGGTGGTACCAACTCAGTCGGCTACAATTTGAGCCTGCCACCTCGTAAGGGGCAAGGAAACGAATCGTCGAGCCACATAGTTCGGAGACGACCGTGAGTAAAGCCTTTATATTTTTAATTATTTTTAACAACCACAGTATTCAAAAACCCCATATACTTGATTAATTGATTAACTAATAAATAAGTGAAGAAACATCCCGGTTAAACTAGCTTTCTAATAAAAAAAACCGCATCCAAATCGGTCCACCCGTTTGGGAGCTACGATGCTACAGATAGACACACAGACAGACAGACGGAAGCGTCAAACTTATAACACCCCTCTTTTTGCGTCGGGGGTTCAAAACTAAAAATCGGCTGCATCCCCTTTCCACCTTCGCACCACGCGCACTGGGCAGGGATTGCATCCCTGGACTTACCGCGGATGCGTACCAATCCATTCTGCAGATCTTTCCTCTACAGAACCGGTAAACTCTGGAACGCTCTCCCTGCCAATATATTTCCCCCCAAGTACAGTCTCGGGTCCTTCAAGAGGGCCGTGAATGGGCACCTGTCAGGCCGGCATGGCATTCGCAACCCCCGCATACGATCGAATGTCCATGGGCGTCGTTAGACACCTTATGGGTGGCTCGGCGCCATATGTCGCGCTGTCAATAAAAAAAAAATCGATTCACAAACAGTTTTTCACTAATGGTATCCGGCAAAGATTTTGGAAGGTGATTAAATATGCAAAGGAGACGTGTCCGCGACACCACCGTGATATGGGCAGATTTTCCCATATTAACTATCGATGTGTGCGCGAGCGCACGTGGGTGCAACGCTTCGGATTGGCCAAAAATCGCTGGTGCAAATGTGCACGTGCATTGGTGCGTGTGAATTGTGATTGTGTGCGTTCGGAAACTGGCGACAACGTTTCCGATACGAGTGTGGGCGTTCACGGCACATGTTCTCTCCTTACAAAATCTTTGGTATCCGGGCATATCACCGGACAGTTACGGCAGGCAGTAAACTACAAATGAAATATTATGTGAAGGAATCGTTTTTTTCCGGCGCGGCACTTAGTGCTTACCCGCATACGTCTCAGTCACGTCGTTGCATACTGAAGACAGCGTACGCGCAGAATATCAACGACAAATTAACGACAAGATGGCGGGGTTGTCTGATTCATTCACAGATTGTGAATGAAATAACAATGAGACTGGCTGCGAAACTTTCAGCAAGATGTCATTCAAATTTAAGTGTTTGGCATTTACCTACATGAAGTTACATTCTACTAGTAAGCATGTAAGGTAGTCATTTTATGTTTATTTAATAAAGGCGGACGTTAACCGTCCACCAAAGTTAGATGAAACGATTTTCACCAAAAAGTACTATAAAATGACCGAATTTGGGAAAACGTTTCAGAGCTTTTCGTCTTCAAATATGAACCCCTTTCGAACCCTGAAGTTACAAAACCCTGTCCTGAAACAACCTGTATAAATTCAATAATTGGATTTTGTAGCCTACTTATTATAGTATTCAGCATATTCAGCTACGGTAGCTCGGTTTGTGCGATCGATCGGCAGCCTTTCGTGATGAGCGCAGTGAACTTGGATGGGTGACCGTTGACCGTTGAGACTGACTGTGGTTCTTATTTCACGTAAAACCGTAGGTCCCTTCCCTTCTTACCATACCATATTAGGTGGTATGATTTAATTAAAGATCGGTCGAAGCGTCTATGTCAATAGTTCGGGTTTTCCGTCCAGTTCAGTGTAGCCGGAATGACCAAAGGGAAGCACTGGCATGACACATAGTTCACCAACGTGTTATGGGCGGTATCATCATTATTATCACGGTAGAGTAGACATCATAAATTAATTCAGTGCAAATCAAAGAAATAAGTATTTTTTTTCATAATTGTGTCTGCATTTGATAATTTGTACAATACTTAACCACCCGAAGTCCATAACAATGCAATTATGCATATGAACATCGATTTAACAATCACTGTAAAACAGTAGATACTAATTATAATGAATGAGGTAATTGACTGGCGATATATACGTTCATGTGATAATGTGTGCGCGAGCTACACTAGATAATCCTGTCTCGTTGTTTTTGCGCTTCACGCAAACGCAATGTAACGAATAAGTAATGGCGGCTGTTTGTTCCGAACGCGTCAATTGGACTAAAAGGTTTAATAAATAATGCTAAATGTTGTATGTGCATAAGTTAGTTAGATCGATTAGTATGGATTTGTATAGCGACCAGCCTCAAGCATGGAATATATAATAAACTCCAACGTCTGCTTTCTGTCTGAGTGTCTGAGTGTCTGAGTGTATGTCTGTCTGTCCGCTTATAACTCGAGAACCACTGAACTGATTTTAATAAAACAAAATTCTACGGATAGCTTGATTCTTCCCATCAACTATAGGCTACTTACTATCACGCTAAATGGCTTATGAGGTTAGCAGTGAAGTGAAATATGAGAGCGGGCGGAGCCGCGGGCACAGCTTGTGGAATATAAAATAAAATAAAAATACTTACGTACCTGTACCTACATTGTTTAAAAGTCTGAAATCTCTTACTAAGATTTTGAAATATCTAGAACTAATTAAGGTATATACGACTCTCAAACATCCAAAGGTTGACTGGGAGAATTCCCTGTAAGGGATAAGTCCGCCTTTGCCCCTCATGTAAATTACTTATCGCTTGTTACTGTAAAATGTTTTGAAGCAATAAAGTATTTCTATCTATCTATCTAGTAATAAAAAGGTCTTAAAAACCTTTACTTATTCAAACAATTTAATCACTTAAAATTATTTTAATTCTTGGAATCAGATATTATTTTTTTCTAATATTATTAAATTGAATATAAATGATTTTAAATATAATTTAAAATTATTAAGGAAGCGCTTTTCAAAGAACTCAAATTTGTCTAAATCTTCAGGTTGTCCACAAAATATACCATATGTTGTACAAAAAAACAGAACATTAATACAAGCGAAGCCACTGTTTGTAAGAACAATAAATAATATTTATTTGCAGTATCTATTTACTTATCTCCTTGTATTGTTTTCCAACTGATAGTACATAAGACGTTGTACATAATATACTTGAGAAGTGAGCTGGTGCATCAATGTACAAATTGGGTTCAAATGTTATCCGGCAGCCGGCGATATTAGTGCACAGTAAGTTATTTTTATTTCAAACAATGTCAAGACAATGTCAAATTCAACGAGATTATGATAGTTAGGTGCGTACGAAATAGGAGTTGTTTCCTAACTAATGCTCTGCTTACTTGTTGAAGTCATTCGCAAGCCGATGAACACAAAACATCGAATTGCGCTCTAAGACAGAATGAACCTAATTTAATGGCAGATTGGAAATGCATCCACACACTGTCGATATCCCCTCACTTTAGGATAAATCGATCCTGTATAATTAGTTTATTTGCAGGGCTGCCAACCCGAAGAATGCACTCACTTTCTTCCACTGCACTGCATCCTTTCCTCCAATGTACAGTCTTCAAAGACAATGTGAATCTTTACTATCGTCTCTATGGTGGCTCCTACGTTACACCAATGGACGAAGAACGAGAGACTCGCGCTGGTGAAAAAAATTCAGATCTCATGCATTACATGATCTTCGGGTACATTGAAAATTACTTTTAGGGCGTATTCAAATATAAGCGTATAGCGAGTCGCCGACTGTGAGCGTGAAAATATCCTGGTGTGGCTGAAGCGACGAACTCAATGAGCGAACGCACTCCAGATTCTATAACAACGCGCGCCTGTTCACTATATACCTAATTACTTCTAATTCTCTAAATACTAACATGTATTCGACGACTCGTAAACTCGCGTAACGGAAAATTTAAAAAAATTATCACTCCCAAATTTTTCACTTTTTTCAAACAATCAGAAAAGATATCTAGTCAATCTACAATATAAAAATAGAAAAGTTTAAAATGTATATTTAGAAAATTTTAAAACCTATAGGTACTACCTACTTGACATAAAATAGAAACATAATAAATAAATTAAAGTAAACCTCTATAAATAAAAGTATTCATCCATCATGGAGATCAATGGCATGGTCCTCATGACGGTCGCTGCGTTCCCCCGTTGAATAGCAATGCTAATTTGCTGCTTGAAGTAGGTATAAAGTACGTCCCGGCCCGAGACGGTCCCCGGACGCCTCAATAAGCTGTTTTCCTATTTAATATTATTATAGGCTGTATATTTATTCCATTATCTTATTTAGAAATATGTTTACAAGTTACCTTTTTAAACCCCCTAAAATTAATTAGATTTTTTTTCACAATCTTGTAGCCCTTGTCGATACGCGTCATTTGACACCCTAAATATTTACGTGGCCTTAAAACTCATGACACCAGGGCGAATTCGTACTCTCGGTGGAAATCGGGGACTATACTGAAGCAATCGAAAAGACATTTTCAATGTCAAACAAAGGCGCCGCCTTGCGCCGCTGCTGGTCTTCTGCGTCTTCCACTAGAAAAACGTTCTAGAAGTGTATAACTCTTTTAGATGTCTGTCGATGCCTTCAATTTGCAAGACAATGCTCTTCTACCAAATTACCCACGGCCGACCGAACTCCTCGCTCGGGCCGACAAAGAGAATCGTCTGTCACTCTTTACGTGGACATTATGTAAACGAGTTCTTTTCATACGATAAACTTGTGATTATGTAAATTTCCAGCGGATAAGTAGGCACGTGCCGTGCGAGTTGGCAGGATTACCTGAATGTTGTCTCTGGACATTTATTTCAATTTGCAAAATAGTGTTCGATGCTTTAGGTTTGGCCGATGCGCATGGGCGATGTTTGGCAAGTTGCTCTTTTATTATTTATAGATTTCCGAACTTCCCAATTTGGATACGATTATGTTATCGCGATCGAGGAAGAGAAAAACTTTTATTATGTTTTATTATGTATTAACTTTGGTCTACAACTAGGTCCACTGGGTTGACTGGAGGAAATTGCCTAAGGCAATAAGTTCACCCTTGTCAAACATTAAGTGGCATAAAGAGAATATTTTTTTATGATTTTGTGGATATGTAAGTAAATGAAGACGGACTTACGGCAGCAGAATGCAACTGTTTTCAGTAGTTCTAGTCAGTCAGTCAGGGTGTATGCGTCCACTGCTGGACATACGCCTCTTCAATTTTCCTCCAGCCAAAATATGCCGCAGATGTGCCCGAAAGGCCGCCATTTCCGGGCCAATGTCATGTGTGTCTCTTGAATTAGCACAGAATATCTAACAATCAAACAAACACTATCGGATTCACGTCACCGCATAGCGAATCAAATCAAATAAAGAATCTATTTCGTATATTGTGCTAAATAATTTATTCAATTCAATTCTTTGTTAGAGTCTTTGGTTTTGTCGGCCTCAGTTGATCGGTGGTGCAGTGGATCGACGTGCGATCGTGATATTGAAGCACACCCAGGCGCGGTCAGAACTTGTTTGGATGACCGTTCGACCGTTAGGCCGTGGTTCGGATTCCACGTAAAACTGAAGGTCCCTCCTCTTACCTTACTAGGTGGTAGGGTTCAACCTGCCCGGATATTTAGTTCATATGTTATGAAACCATCAACAATTAAACAAAAAACATAATATAAGTAAAGTGAATTTACCAATAACCTATAAACAAAAATATTCATCCATCGTGGGGATCAACGGCATGGTACACATGACGGACGCCGTTTTTTTTATGGAAAGCGCGACTTGTGGCATCGTTTCACTGACGAGTAGGTGACTTACGACTTGACTTACGTTTGTACCGTGTGGGGCCGGTACTTTAAAAGAATAGCCCCACTGCATCTCTCCCCGTGCATGTCGTAAAAGGCGACTAAGGGATATGACTCCTTTCTTATATTACTAGGTGGTAGTGGTAGGGTTTAACCCGCCCGGGTTGGTACCACAGCACTGAATGAAAGGTCGGTCGAAACGGCTATGCAAATAGTTTGTGTTTTCCGTCAGTTCAGTGTAGCCGGCACGACCGAAGGGAAGCACTGGCGTGGCACCAAGTACACCCGGTGTTATGGGCTGACATCACGGATGTTATAGGTGATGTAGCCTTTGAAGTGTCAGTTTCAATAAAAAAAAAAAAGATTCCCATGGACATTCTGTGATGCACGGGGATTGCGAATGTCATGCCGGCCTGACAGGAGCCTTTTCACGCCCCTATTAAAAAACCCCAGGCTGTACTTGGGAGGAAATATATGAGCAGGGAGTGCATTCCACAATTTCCCGGTTCTGTGAACAAAAGACCTACAGAACCGTGAATAGCAATGCTAATTCGCTGCTTGAAGTACGCCCCGGCCTGACGGTCCCCGGATGCCTCAATAAGTTGTTTTCCTATTAGTTTAGAAAAACTGACGGCATCCAAAGCTCCATGCTCCAAGCGCGAAGGCCACAAACTCATAATTTGTAGTATAATTCATGTACTTCTGGTGTTTATTTGTTTGGGCCTCTTCGCTGCAGCGACGCCAGCCTCCTTGTACGTGCCACCTATGTGACTGGGGGCGAGGTTGTCCACCTCCTGTCCGGATTTAATGAAAGGTCGGTCGAAGTGGCTTTGTAAATATTTACAAAGTCCGTGTTTTACGTCCAGTTCAATATAGCCGGCAGACCAAGCGAAAGCACTGACGTGGCACCTAGTTCACTTGGTGTTGGTGTATGTGCTGACCGCGTGGGTGCAGTAAGTGATGTAGCCAACCATAAAAAAAACGGCCAAGTGCGAATCAGTCTAGTGCATCGAGGTTTCCGCACCACAAAAAAAAGTTGAAAAAGCATGGTTCGACGCTGACCGTGGTTCGAATTCCACGTAAAACTGTAGGGCCCTAGTCCCTTTCCTTCTTATCTTACTAGGTGGTAGGGTTTAAACTATGGTAGGGCGGTTTATCCCGCCACCGACCGCACTGAATGAAACGTCGGTCGAAACAACTATGTAAATAGTTCGTGTTTTGCGTCCAGTTCAGTTTAGCCGACATGAAATGAAGGGGAGCTGACATGGCACCTAGTTCACCCGGTGTTATGGGCTGACATCACGGATGTTGTAGTACTGTAGGTGAAGTAGCCTACCGTGTCATATTCCGTAAAAACATGGGGACCACCCTTAATTTTTCACTTTTGAAATTTTTTATTTTGCTATTATATTTGCCGGTTGAAATTTTCAAGTGTCGCTACCAAGGTGCGATGTTAATTTTAAATTGTTAAAATTTATAGCACTGTGCATCGTGTCGACTTATTAGCTGAGAAAGTTTCTCACAAAATAGAGATATCTGCAGAGAGCAGCCTCAAGAATGTACCTCGTAAATTACGCCAGTGTTTTACGTCAGACGAACGCTAAATGTAATCCCGACAACATTTAATAACCCGAAAATAATGTCCGGAAATAAAACCTGAACTAAGTAGATCAGTGAAACTGTTTCAGGGTTGAAACTCGGGTGTGGCCAACCAGTTTTTAATGGAATGTTCGAACATTGAATTTTTTACTTTATTGTGTTCGTCACTTCGGCGAAGGGAAGCGATCTTGAGGGAAGTTGTGTGTGTATGATTTTATTTTTTTTATGTAAACTAACGCTGTTGGCTATATCACCTACTAGATCCATAATGTCAGCCCATAACACCTTTGTGAACTGTGCGCCATGTCAGTGCTTCCCTTCGGTCGTGCCGGCTGCACCTGGACGGAAAACACGAACTATTTACATAGCCGTTTCAATTGCTGTAAGTAGTGTTGTTTTCACCGGGCGAGATTGCGTCAGGATATAATACGACACCCGGACAACCCGGATTAATATTTAAAGCCGCGTCTCCTGCGCATGTTTTTTCGAAACATTACACAAAAACATTTGGTTTCTTAAAAATGTGTATAGCCACATGTATGTTTCGATGTTTCTTGTATGATGTTTCGAAAAACATTCGCAGGAGACACGGCTTAAGGTAGCCAAGGTCCCTCCGCTGCGGTACAGAAAAGTGTATAGTATAAAATTAAAGCTATACATACACACACATACCACACACTGTATCCCGACAATCGAGTTAAGCAGAATAATCGGTGTTGTGCTGCAAGTATTCTTGTAAATTACAGCACAACACCGACCACCACGTTTAGCAATGTATTATAGGACAAGATAACTATCATGCAGCAAGTAAGGCACGAAGACCCACCGACTCGGTGGAAGAACTGCAGTGGGGATATTCTTTTAAAGTACCGACCCCACACGGTGCAATTAAAGTGATCTATAAGAATAAGAATAAAGTTTATTGGATAAAGAAAACTAGTACATTATACCTATAACAACAGGCGACAAAGATCACAATGGTTGATTGATTACTTATTAGTACTTACCTCGTTACATTTTAATTAATTTATAAACGTGGTATCGGTATTGGATTGTCTTTTGGGAGAACGCTACAAACATTGGTTTGTTAGGGCTAATAGCATTATTGTTTGTAGTTTAGTGTGTTATGTTTTGTTTTTAATTGTAACATTTATTTTGATTATTTATACAGTGAATGAAATATTCAAGATATTGAGATAAAAAACAAATATTTCTGATTTAGAGTTTTTATTTCCCCTGTACTTTACGTTTACCTACAATAAAACCGTGACAAGAATAAATCGTCCTGCGCTGATACTTACGAGATCACTTGGAAACAGTCCAGGGGACGGGAATGAATCATTTTATTCGCACTAACTAGAAAAACATGTTCCAGAATTAACCGCTCTTAAATTCTACATTTCAAATTGTGTAACGATAGAACAGTAAATTCTAACAAACAGAATTTATTGTTAGATTCCATCTCTATGCCGCTGCCGCCGCCGCCGCCCCGCCACCACCTTTTTTCCTCTTGGCCATTGATAGAGATTATACTAAAAAAAATTTAATATTTTTTTATAATAAAACTGAATAGAACTTGTTATTATTTATTATTTTTAATAAATTACAACTAATATATAATTGTAAAATTAAATTACATTTTAATAAACTATGATTATGAAAATACTGAAATTGAATGTTTTGTACATTACATTAAATTGTCATCAAACTCGTAGAAGGAATGTACGCAGGTTCATTAATATTCACTCATTATTAAAGCAGCTAGCGGCGGCTTCAAATCATATGGAAATCGCGAGTTACTCTAAAATAATCGAACAACAGTGCATAGGGCGGGAATCATTGTCTCTTAATTGTTTCACGGCGGGAAAAGTGAAAATCCTATGTAATTTAACACCCGCCCTGTGATGTGTGTAGGCGGTGTAGCGTTCGCCCCAGCCGTGAGGAAGCTTTAACATTAAACCAAACGACAGATTGTATTCCGACCGACATGACACGATACGACTATTGAATCGGTTCACGGAGTTCCCCGACACAACGCTGAGATCTCTTCCATAGCCAATGCTCTTCAGTTTCGGGTGATTACTACACACTTGACTCTTTAGAATGTTTTAGATGTGGTGTTAGCGTGAGGTGGACTATTTTCTTGCAGACAGATGTTAAATCGAGGTGTGTAAAAGCGCCTTAAGATGTGGCTCGCGATGGTGTCGGCGATGGCGGTGCGGGGCTGCGGTCTCGGGCCGACAGTCGGCAGGCGCGATAGGGGCGCCTCGCCGCGCCGCACCGCGCCCTACTTGTCGCGGGGCGCAAGTTGAGGCCGACCTGGTTCAGCGTCCGACAGCTTGCTCGCCGACCTCACGCCACGTCACGTCACCCGAACGACGGAGGCGCTTCCATCTGATTTGTAATGTCTGGAATGAAAATATGGAACAAACTATGTATACCTATGATTTATGTTGCATAGCTTCGATGATACAATATGACTGACGGTGTATGGGGATAGGGCGAAGTTGAAAAACTATCGACCTAATTATGTCCGAGCCTATGTCACTTCTTAGCCACGTGTAAGGTCGTTTCGAGAGTCATCACGAGTCGGCTGACACAGAGGCTGGACCAGTACCAACCTCGTGAGCAAGCTGGATTTAGGAAAGGATACGGCACCATGGACCACATATTTACTGTGAGACAAGTGGTGCAAAAGTGCGAGGAGTACAACAAGCCGCTCTCTCTTCCTAGCCTTCGTCGACTATGAGAAGGCGTTCGACTCTGTTGAAAAATGAGCTGTCGAAAACTCCCTCCTGAGGTGCAGAATCGACCACCGGTACATCAAGGTAGGTATCTACTCCGAAATCTGTATCGATCTGCGAGGATGACTATGAGGCTCCACGAAAATACCCAACCCATTCTCCTTGGTAAAGGCGTAAGGCAGGGGGATGTGATCTCACCCAAGCTCTTCACAAACGCATTAGAAGATGTGTTCAAGACGCTTGAGTGGGACACCGTGAGTATTTTTTTTTTATGGAAACTGACACGGTTGCCTACATCACCTACAACGTCCGTGATGTCAGCCCATAACACCGGGTGAACTAGGTGCCATGTCAGTGCTTCCCCCTTTGATCGTGCCGGCTACACTGAACTGGTCGGAAAACGCAAACTATTAACATAGCCGTTTCAACCGACGTTTCATTCAACGTGAGTATCAACGTGAATGGAGATCTTCGCAGTCCTCTGCGTTTCGCCGATGACATTGTTCTTCTGTCAAATTCCCGAGATCAGCTTCAGATCATGCTGGAAGACCTTTATACAGCGTCGATGAAGGTGGGTCTGAAGATGAACCGGGACAAAACCAAGGTCATGGCGACCGAGGTTATGACGGGAGGACAAATCGTTATTGATGGAGAAGTGATCGAACAGGTTGAAGAGTACATATATCTCGGTCAAATTCTGCGGCTTGGTAGACAAAGTCGAAGGTGTGCTTAAGACGTGCTTTAGAAGGTCGAGAGACGAATTCAACTGGGTTGGGCTGCCTTCGGAAAGTAAAAATTCGCCCTGAAGTCTGACATTCCGCAAAATTTAAAGAACCGTATATATGACCAGTGTTTCCTCCCGGTTATGACGTACGGGTGTGAAACGTGGACACTGACGTGACGGTCGGTGTTGTCCAAGGGCTGAAAGTTGCCCAGCGAGCAATGGATCGAGCCATGCTGGGAATATCGCAACGTGATATGGTGCGTACCAAAGTAATCGACGCACCAAAGTAGTCGATATTGGACACCGGGTGGCTAAGCTCAAGTGGCAGTGGGCTGGACACGTCAGCCTAAGGCACGACGACCGTTGGAGTAGCCGTGTCCTACACTGGCGGCCGTGGGCAGGAAAACGGAGTGTGGGAAGACCACCCGCCAGGTGGGACGACGACATCAAGTGCGTCGGCGGAAAGCAGTGGTTCCGTACCGCTGAAGGCCGGGAGGACTGGAGGAAAATTGGAGAGGCGTATGTCTAGCAGTGGACGCTTACAGGCTGACTGACTGACTGACATGAACGAATACCTCACGATTGGCGATCATGTCATAAAAATATATTTATTTTTTTTCTACTTTATAAAATAGGGCTTTAGCCGACTGTCGACTATGCCAGCCCCATCGTAACTGCTAAACAATCTCTAGCCTCTGAGGCCTAGAGATGCTTGGAAAAATGTAGTGAGCACTCTGCATTTTTCCGTAAGGGGCTCACCTAATGCCCTGTGGATAGAAAAAAATAAATTTAATCTATCCGTCTTTAAATCTTTGATGAGAGCATTTCTTAAATTAGTGTTCCGTTCACACTCCAATATTTTGAAGAAGTATACTTACAAGAAATTTTGAAATCAAACAACTAAATACTTTACCGGTAGTATAATTTATAGACGTGTACCGTGGACCTTTTACGGTGCATTCCCCAGGTCATTAGGAGTAACTAACAATAATTAATATAGAACGAGCATTTTTCTCTCAAACGATTTTCTTTTCATAAAAAAGTCAAAATTGTAGCAGGTAAACTCTGTTGTTGGTAACAAAATAATATTTTTTTATCGTGCAAATGAAAATATTTAAATAATTAATACCTTGAAAGTATTGGGTTTGTAAAGAAAAACATCCATATTTTCGTCTCCAAATAGGCTGAGGAACATGCCGGTGAAATGTTCACGGTACGTCGCGTCTGTATAAAACATTAAAGAACAACGCTATTGCATTACCCTTTCATGATGAGCTCCCGTCCGTACCTAGTGTGAGAAATCTCCATACCTGTGAATATAGTAATATAATAATATAGTATAGTGAAATTAGTAGAGTAGCGAAACCACAGAGCGAAACTAACATGGTTGCAGGTTTCACTACGGAATCCTAAAAAAAATTAAATGGACATGTACTTAATGATTTTTTTTTTAATTTTATATTGGGACCCTTGTACACGTAAGTATTGGATTCTGACATGGTGTCCAGAGCTAAAATACTGAACGAATTATGTACTTAAAGTGACAATTTAATGCCACATTAAGGATCCCAGAATACAGCAGTGTGACGTTATAAAACTATCTAGCTATTAAGTCATAGGAATATCTATCTTAGAAATAAATATTGTAGAGTCCATCGACAGTGGCAGTCTTCCTTGGGCACTATGCATATTGATCCATTAATCGCTTGGTCCATATCATATAGACTATTTCGATTCAAAGTTAAAATCGCTGCGGGTAAGATGTAGATCCGTGGAGCACGAAGGATTTCATTGTCGACAGACTCAAGGCTGTCTGGACGTTGCGTCCCGCCCGTCCGCAAGAAAAAGGAACAAATTGTTACGAGCTAAGTACAATTAAATTCGGAAGTTCCTCATTTTGTTTTCACGGTATGCGTCCACCCGTATTATCCATATCCACGAGTCAGTAAGCTTACTGACTCATGTCCATATCATTGCGACCTTTGTCCAGATCAATCGTACCATTCATTCGTAGCCGCCTGTTCGGTTCGTACTTCGTTCTGGTGCGTGCGGGTGAGGGAGGTCGTGGTGTCCGTTGGGGCGGCGGCGGCGCGGTGGAGGGGGTGGCGCGGCGTAGGCGCGGCGCGCGCGGCGCGGGCGGTGCACGCTACCGGCCGGCAATCTGCGCGCGCACGCTAACCAACACAACCGTAAACAACCCGTGTCACGTGACCCACACGCGCTGATCGCTCATCTGCAGCACATACTCCGAACTATAGCTGCCATCTTCTAGCATAGGATGCCGCGCGCCGTGCGAGCGAGACGCCCTTCCTGCCACTGTGGAGCTTGAAAGAGGAAGAGATGTTTGGGTTACGAGGCGCGGTGCGAGGGGACGGTGCGTGACCGCACACACTATTTGCAATTTTATGAAAACTGGAATTTGGAATCAGTAGCACTTTTTTGCAAAATTTTGATTTGTTGGTTCGAGGCGTGAGGTAATAATATCTACCTCCTCAGTAGGTAGTTAGGAAATAAATAAATGAACCAGTTAAACGAGTTGTTAACATAGTCCACTGGTTGCAAGACGACTGGGCCATCCATCCATCCATCCATACCATACCATACCATACCATAGACATTTCTACGTGAGAATAGGTCCTATTTCCTTCCGCCATGCGCCCGCACGCCTTCCTCAACTTCCGGTTGGGTATTTATTCGCTAAATCGCTCTAATGACTCTTCCCAGATGTTCAACTGTGTAGTTAATTGCAATGAAATCTTTATCAGAATAGTGTAATCATGTCACATCCAAGTATTCGTCCAGAGTAATTAGTAGCAATTTATAGTTACGCGTGTGTCTTCGTCTCCGGAGCGGAGGGCGGAGGCGGCGGAGGCACCGCGGGGGAGGCACATACGCAGGGGCAGCGGCGCCATCGTATGTGTTCGTCTGGGCAGATGAAAGTGTTGCAGTTACGAAACGATGTCTCCAATCAGCTGAATGGAGGCGCGCTCGCGCGGGGGGATACCTCCTCCGCGTACCCCCTCGCCCCTCACCACCGCGGACGCGGCGCTCCACCGCCGACGCCCGCCCGCACACCACCGACCAGCACCAGTGCACGGCTAACGCGCGCATATGCGGACGCGCACAGCACATCGCGCTCTTTTCATTGTTGACAGCTGTCACCGGCGCGCGGCGGCGTCTGACAGATCGCCTCCAGTGTTTATAAAGTAGGGCAGCCGGTGCCGAGCCGACCAGTCGCTGCTCGGACACTTTCCCGTGACTAAGTTTTGGAATAAAGTTCAAGTTATCAAGCGCTACTATGTCGGTGGATTGGGGATACTCGCACGACAACGGTGAGTTACATTTAAAAAATAAAAAAAAATATTTCCCGCCTTTTTACTTATTTTGAACTCTTAAAACTATGTACATTATCTAAAAGTTTGAGAAGCGACGAAGCGTAGATACTCGTTAATACCGAAGAAACTGCAGCTTGCTTATCAGCTAGTGAACTTGTGTGCAACTGACGCGGCCTGCCCAGCAGCATTGCAGTTTGTTTACACATTACATACACTTCACGTTGCGTAGGTTCCCAAGTTCTTCGCTTTCAAATAAAACGATATTGCCAACCATTTACCGAATAAAAATAATATTATTGATACAATTATTATTGAAAAATAAAAACACTTCGTTGAAATAAATGAAACTCACTTCAATTGTACACGTGTCGGTGTCTTCGTCTTCGGAAAGTTACAAACAGTAAACATAGAGTGAACTAATAAATAACGAACGAGCCGTGTGTGCTGTGTGTGCTGTGTGTGTGTGTCACCGGGTGTCGGGTGTCATTGTCACCGCGCCCCCGAACTGTTTGTTGTTGGAGCCGAAATTTCAACAATCTGTCGATTTTCGCGTCTGTTTCCGCTTTGATTAACCTTACGCGTGACCTTGTCGAAGTGAATAAGATAGATTTTTTTATAAAACCTTTGTTATTACACTTGCGAATAAATTGTTTTTTTTTATTGAACATATTTTTTGTGTGAATGATTTAGTGTCGAGAATATCGGTAAATCATCAGAACCAGTTAGTCTGGTAAGCAGAACGACCCGTACACAAACATAAACAGGGAAACAGAATCTAATGGGCGAATGGGCGAATAAGGCAAAGAATTCAGCTAAATAATCTCCTATTACGATAGATTTATAAAGTAATATTTTATTATACTTAAAGTAATCTTGGTAACGTAGGTACCTTACGGAAAGCCCCTTGTATTTTTTGCCAACTTTATCCTGCTTTGCAGTTTCGCAATTTCTCAGAAATTGTGCAGAATTGTAAATGTAAAAATTTCCCCAAGACTCGAAATAAAATATCCCATTATTACAACAACAATTATCTCCCAAAACTTTCCACCAAAGGTAAGAAATAAAAAAAAACAGATTGTTAACAATAACAACAACAGAAAAAAGACAAGTGACCATGGTCTCACTAATGGGTCTCACTCAACTGAGGCAACAGATATTTTTTTCCTTCTAGATACTGTTAACTTGCCTTTTATCCAGAGCGGCTCTTCCCATTAGTTAAACATATTAATTAGTGAAAAAATGCGTTTGGGTCCAAAACATTCAATTAATACTGAAGCGAGCTTTTTTGACGAATAATTATGAATAAATATCCTATTCACAAAACAATGTAATAAAATAAAAATGATTTAACATGTACTAACTCTTTAATTTTGTTACTTCAATGATGGTAATAGGTATATGAGCACAGATTACCAAAAGATGTTCTACTAAGTTCTTATCTAAAAGTTTAATTGAAGTAATATAATGGAGATCGATGATGATTTTGCTTTTTTTCCCTCGTGCACCGCGTAATTAATTTTACTTGAGGAAAAAGTATAACAAAAACCAATCCCCATGACCCAGTGTTTAGAAGACAAAACCTTTACCTCATTTTATATACATATACGCTCCACTGGATGCATCTTTCAACATCCGTTTTAGGATGTTCATTGTCGTCTGCAATCTACATGCCCATAAAGTTTAGCTACACTTACCTACAATGTATTAATAATGCGAGAGCACGTTTTTCTTTGTTTTTTATAGAAATCGCGTCTTGTGGCGCCGAGCCACCCATAAGGTGTCTAACGACGCCCATGGACATTCGGACGTACGCGGGGGTTGCGAATGCCATGCCGTCCTGACCGGTGCCTATTCACGCCTCTCTTGAAGGAGACTATACTTGAGGTGAAATGTGGAAAGATAAATACGTAACGAAAACCTGCAACCGTTAGCCCGGTAGATTATATAATTATACAGGATGGCCCAGTTATAGTGGTCCAAAAATTTTTTTTAGATTGAGGACGCCATTTTGACTCATTTAAAATAAACATTAGTTCCGCGAAAATCAATGGTTTAGAAGTTATGATTTTTTAAAACTTTTTTTGAAATTTCTCTATTTTAGTCACATAAACCGCTCTAGTTGGATATCTATTCCACAAAATTGAATAAAATTTGGTATGGAAGTAGAGCAGACATGTAGCTAGTACGTAATGAATAGTTTTTAGGTTTAATTCTAGACTGTACTGTTGCTATAGCCCTTTCAGTGAATTTTTGTTCAAGTTACTACTATAAAAAGTGACGATTACCTTAATTTTTAAAATCTAATTTTTTTCCCAACGTTAGTTTAACTAAAATTTCACATTATTCACAAACCTGTCTCTAACAGCGCTAATCTACACATAAAAAAAAAGTTTAGTAATGTTTTAAAAAAATAAGATTTTAAAAATTAAGGTAATTGTCACTTATTATTGTAGTGACTTTGTACAAATGATGTTAATTTTGAATATGTTACAATTGTAACACCACTACAATTTTTGGTCTGGAGAATTGTGATATGTATAGGTAGTTTTAAAGGGCATGGGCAAATCTCCGGTAGTACTTTTTTTGTTCACAGTGATTTTTCAAAAATTTATCAGTTTTAATGTAAACTGAACAAAAATTCACTGAAAGGGCTATAGCAACAGTACAGTCTAGGAGTAAACCTAAAAACTATTCATTACATACTAGCTACATGTCTCCTCTACTTCCATACCAAATTTTATTCGATTTTGAGGAATGGATATCCAACTAGAGCGGTTTATGTGACTAAAATAGAGAAATTTCAAAAAAACTTAAAAAAAATCATAACTTCTAAACCATTCATTTTCGCGGAACTAATGTTTTTTTTAAATAAGTCAACGTGATGTCCTCCATCTAAAAAAAAAAATTGGACCACTATAACTGGGCCACCCTGTATAATAAATAATGTGGCCATCGTAACATTAAAGCGCGTACATAATATGAGATTTATAAGATCGACACCTAGCATTGATGCATCAATCAACATTTACTACTCTGATTGATCCACGCGAGCGCTGTAACATGTAAAATTTTTGACAAATTGCACTCGTTTATTAAAAACTAGCTTTTGCGCGTGGCTACGCTTTTTGCATTTTTTGTGACTTTTTGCTCGCAGCTCAGGCCGCCGCGCCGATGACGTGGCGTTATGTTTCTTAAGAAGTGACAGAATGCAACAGTAAAAACCGTATGTAAATAGATGAAGTGGCTCTCGAGTTATAAGAATATTCATAAATATTGACATAAATTACACGGTCGCCTGTAGAAGTTACGCTTTATATTTTATTAGGATTAAAATGTGTTGCGTAATATTCTAAAAAGATATTACCTACATAAGTACAACTCCATTTGAAGTGTTAAATGTTTACTGCATTTGTTTGGGACTAGCCAGTTCACGATAACGACTGCTTCGAGAAGGAGATGCGAAATATAAATTTATTCTTTGAACTTCAAACTTTTGCGAAGAACAATTAATTTGTCTAACAGAATTGATTCAATTTGATGAAGTCAACGAACTATTAAATGCAACGTTCAGGTGTGGTTCAACAATGTCCATTGTTTTCAGCGGTGACTGGGTGAAAAGCACACATTAAGATTCAACCTTTATGCCTAGAGCGACAGTTATTTGCGCTACTTCAATCCATTACAATTTGGACGCAAGGAATTAAATAATTAAATTCTTGCAATCGAGTTTTTATTTCATTTTTAATTTTTTACTAGCTTTTAGCCCGCGGCTTCGCTAGCGAAAAAAGTGAGTAAGCCCGCTACCGTACCTTTATTTCGGCGCGCGGAACAATTCGGTTTGTATGAGAGCCAAATCTTAGCGTAATCGGAACTGAATTTTATTTATCCTATCCTGTGTCTGTCGCGTATAGTTAAATACGGTTGTAATAAGTTTCATTGAACTCGAATGATCGGTTTAAGAGTTATGGAGGAACATACATACAGAATAGATTTCTAAAAATCGTCTCTACAAACGCAATATTTCATAAAACCAAGTAACTTACTCCATGACCATCCCTTACAGATTTATTATTAGTAATATATTTATTTCATGGTTTTATCAAATGTTATTTATTATCGTTATAAAATATGTAACGTCAGCGTGTATGCGTCGACTGCTGGACATACGCCTCTCAAATTTTCCTCCAGTCCTCCCGGCCTTCAGCGGTACGGAACCACTGCTTTCCGCAGACGCACTTGATGTCGTTGTCCCACCTGGCCTGGCGGGTGATCTTCCCACACTCCGTTTTCCTGTCCACGGCCGCCAGTACAAGATACGGTTACTCCAACGGTAGATGTAACGAATTGTGATTATCCGTCTTTTTTTTTTTATGGAAAGCGCAACATGTATTGCCGAGCCACCCATTAGGTGTCTAACGACGCCCATGGACATTCTGTCGTACGCGCGGGTTGCGAATGTCATGCCGGCCTGACAGGTGCCTATTCACGCCTCTCTTGAAGGACCCGACTATGAATATACCGAGGAATAAAAAGCTTAGTGGCCTTTGGCAGAGACAAATTAAAAGAAAAATAAATAGAGAATCTTGCGGCGTCGGAGAGAATAATAGAGGGGGCCCCGTGTGGGGCCGGTACTTTAAAAGAATAGCCCCACTGCATCTCTCCCCGTGTATGTCGTAAAAGGCGACTAAGGGATATGACTCCCTTCTTATATTACTAGGTGGTAGGGTTTAACCCGCCCGGGTTGGTACCACCGCACTGAATGAAAGGTCGGTCGAAACGGCTATGTAAATAGTTTGTGTTTTCCGTCCAGTTCAGTGTAGCCGGCACGACCGAAGGGAAGCACTGACGTGGCACCAAGTTCACCCGGTGTTATGGGCTGACATCACGGATGTTGTAGGTGATGTAGCCAACCGTGACAGTTTCCATAAAAAAAAAATAAAAAATTGAGTTCTCACAAAGAACAAATAAACATTTTATGTTTTAGCTAAAATAGCAACTGTTGCGCGTTTTTTTGCTTTTCGCCACTTTCTCATAAATAATCAAGGATGTTAATTTTAGGATCCTCTGGTCAGTTAGCATTTGTATTACTATTACAGTTATTATTAGTAGTGTCGCTTGATCATTGTAATATGCGGAAATGAGAAGTTTCTTGAATGCACCTGAAGCGTGAAGGTTGCACTTGCTTATCGGACTGTTCAATCAAACCTTGAATTCCTTACCAGGCCTTACCAGGTCTTACCTTAGGTCTACCAAACGACGCAACTGTGTAGGTTAGTCAGTGTGATAGTCAAGTTGTATCAAAATGGGTTTCCGAAATAATAAATAATAGTGTCGCTTGATCATTGTATGTAAATTTATATTTCCTTTGAAAACGAAGAAATTTCGTTCGTTCGATCTAGTCCATCAAGATGAGGTCGAAAAGCTACTTTTGAAGTTCCTGCGGGAAAAGTGGAATGTGTGGTCCGTGTGGTCTTGGCTTGGACTCTTGATCTCATGGTCCGAGGTTCGAATCCGGCCTACATGCACCAATGAGTTTTTTCTGACAGAAAAACTAACGTGCATTCCTACCTACACCTTGCTGCTTCACCGTTCGGAACCGGTGTAAAACTGTAAGTCCCTTCCCCTGCCCCAGCTACCCTAGGTAGTAGGCTTGTTAATTGTAGAATGGTAACTTGTTAATTGTAGCCGACTGGGTTGGTGGCAACTTACTGGATGTAAGATGGCCGCATAGCAGCCTCAGGACAGCAATCTAAAGAGAAGTATCCGGCATGGCACCTTTTCGAAGGTGATATTGGTCGACTCATGTGGTCTGGCACCTGTGCCTCAAACACCCATAACGGATTACATAAAAAAGTTTGTAGTTTAGTTAGTGAAATCATATATTAAAAAGTTCATATAATAAAATCGGGTCAGTTAATTTTATTATTTTCCTGTTGAAGTAGGAATCCTCCTAAACATTTAACGAAAAACCGGCCAAGTGCGATTCGAACTCGCGCACCGAGGGTTTCGTATCGCCACGCCATGTCATGGTCAGCGCCACTGACGCGCTTACGCCATCTATGGCGTGTTTATGAGATACTTCATATTAGTTAGTTATTCATTAGTTAAAATGCTTCATACTCTTTTCGATAGATGGCGCGCGCATACACTTTTTAGTTTCTAATTTTTATAATTTGTTGTTATATCTGCCATAATAACACATATTCTGTGAAAATTTCAACGGGCTACCTATTACGGTTCAAGAGATACACCCTCGGACCGACGACGGACGGACAGACAGACAAACAGACAGACAGACGGACAGACAGCATAGGCTTAGTAATAAGGTCCCGTACCGGATACGGAACCCTAAAAATTGTACCTATACACGACGAGCAGAAAACAATTTGTATAGGATGCTATAGTTTTTTGTTTCTTATCTTCTTGAATCATAATAAAACTAACGAACAATACAAGAAGTGCAAGACATGAATAAGTGTTTCCGTTGTCTTATCTGTAATCTTACATACCTTTAGTTCAGTCGGACACCAGACATGTTGTATTGTGCCTACTTCAGGTAATGTCGCATAATAGCCCTCGAAGGCACTTGTGTGAAATAATGTGGCGCGCGCCGGCCGCGGCGGCGACGTGACGCCACATGATTTTTTTGTAAAGTTAAAGAAAATATATAGAGGATCCTAATTATTTCGGCAACATCAGTAACAATAGGAAATAATAATTCAAGAAATCAACATTAGATCAACATGAAAGCCAATAAGGGAAATGTTACAGTGAAATATTTCAGTACTATTTTGCCAAGCTAAGACTGGCATTTTGTTCAACAAGTTTTTATGCTTATGTATTTAACTACGTTTTTTCTAAAATATATATATATATATATATTCTAGCATATTTATATTTTTTTTTTTCAATACGTATTCTTTAAACAGCGGGTCTCGATTATAGTAAAAAATGCCTAGCAAAAAGCAGAGCGAGTGTGAATAGATTCAGTGCTCGGAAACGAGATGCGACCTACTATTAGTACATCGACCGAGGCATTGTGCACTCTTTATTTGTATCTAGGATAGTTTTTGCATTACGTGGCGTTTCTTATTTTTGACTTTATAAAGACATTAATTTAGTTAGAAAGCGAAACATTTATTAGGCTGTTAGCATATAGTACATACATATCTATTGTAATGTCAATATTCTTATAATGACCTCATAAGCTTAAAATATTGTTTTCCGATCAGTTTCATGTTTTAAGAAAACACTCCAGGATAAAATCACTCTACCAGATTGTAATATCGTATTTCAGTACTTAAAATTTAAATTATACTTAAAATACCTGAAATCAAACTATATACTCTAAAACATACTTGAAACATACATACCACACGCCGTATCCCGATAATCGGGGTAAGCAGAGTAATCGGTGTTGTGCTGCAAGTACTCTTGTAAATTACAGCAAAACACCAACCACCACGTTTTCAAGGAGTAAGTAAGGCACGAATATCCACCTGCAACAAGACTTGGTGAAAGGATCGTGCCAAGGTGACTTAGCCTGTCGCCCTTAAGCCTAGTTCACATTAGTAGAGTTAGCGGTAGAGTTAGTAGGGCGAGTACTAAATAGCCCCCTCACTCTACCAATGTAGACGCAATCGGTAGAGTAGGGTACTAGAATTTGGTAGAGAAGAGTGGATAGGACGGTGGTAGAGTAGTTCTACTAGTTTTTTTCCCCACCATCCGCCTACTCTACCGGCCACTCGCCCGGCGTGTGCTCACGTTTTGACTAAATAAAATAGTAGCTCGCCGTGCCCAGCCGACAACACAGCTAGTCCTCGCGTACCTGCGTGCGCGCCGGAAATTTGTTTCGGGAACCTACCTACCTTATTAATTTATTGTTTATTCAGCAAGTTCTCTCAATAGGAGTGCAGAAGCTCCGTGCGTTTCTCTTCTTTTGATCCAACCTAGAGTCCATATGCGTTCCCTAATGTTCTGTTCTTCTTCCAGAGCAAAAATAATTTCCCCCAGAAAAACAACAGAAATAATTAAAGAGTTTCTAACTGCAGAACGACGGCGGGCGATGCTCATTGTAGTGCTTTATCTTACACTGCCTACTCTACTCTACCACCATACTTGTGCGTTTGGACGGCTACTCTACCGAAAACAGTAGAGTTAGTAGGGCAAAATAGTAGGTAGTCCACTCTACCGCTAACGCTACTAATGTGAACTATGCACAGCATCTTGTCCACCTTAGTCGCC
Organism: Nematopogon swammerdamellus; assembly: GCA_946902875.1. Classification (NCBI taxonomy): domain Eukaryota; kingdom Metazoa; phylum Arthropoda; class Insecta; order Lepidoptera; family Adelidae; genus Nematopogon; species Nematopogon swammerdamellus. The sequence goes on along the minus strand of OX336333.1, from coordinate 24,025,014 downwards.
TTTTACGACATGCACGGGGAGAGATTCAGTGAGGCTATTCTTTTTAAGTACCGACCCCATACGGTACATACTTGAAACAAATCTAAAATACACCGTATAGCGCGTTTTTCTCAACCGTTCACTTCGAAATAATGCGGCGCGCACCCTCCGCTCTCCGCCTGCACCGTACTGACGTACTGACGGGCATTGCGGTGGGGGCGGAGAGCGGAGGGTGCGCGCCGCATTCTTTCGAAGTGAACGGTTGAGAAAACCGCGCTATAAGTAAGTAATCAGAGTAATCACTGTAATCTATAAATACAAATTTCTCGTTTTGTTTTCTTTTACAAGTAAGTAGTTATTAGTATGTACAATGATAAACAATACATTCCTCCTTCTCGTGTCGATGTCACAGAGCGTGACGTATCGCCGGTCGTCTCACCGCGGCCGGTTAAGAAACCGCCCGTTGCACTTGTCAATAATCTGTGTACTGATGCAGATAAGTCGCTATAAGGCTGAGGTCATACAAAGACCTTCAGAGGGTCAGATAGAGCTGGGGTGTGACGTCACCCGGCGCGGCGGCGCGGCGGAGGCGGTTGCAGTGAACTTGCCCTGACTGAGGCGAGCCCGCTACAATCTTGTGTTAATTATATTAGCTAGAGTAAACAAACAGGGCTTGAGTTGAGATAACGCTGGTTTTACGTGCATGGAACCTTTTGACATGATAAAGTCTTATAAATTGATGAACACCGGCTGGACGCACGAAAAAGTGTCACGTTCCATCTGAGCCTGTGTGTGCAAGCGAGAGCGCGTAACAAGCGATAGAGAGGCACAATCGGCCCAAGCGTCGGCTTGTACACATTTATCTCTCTTCTCGCGTGACGTCAGAGCTAGCAATGACGTTATCACGTAAAACTAACTATCGTCCGTAAACCGAATTTACAGACAACCAATTTATGGCGTCAAATTCCTTTGTTAGTTTTTTGCCAGCTGTAGTACATTTTAATTCACAACAAAGGAATAATGCTTTTTTTTTTTATTTTCGGATTTTTTCCTTTACTTTTGCTGTAAGACCTTGCTTCTTACCAAATTTTATGATTCTATGTTAACAGGAAATACCCTATAGGTTTTGATTTTATTTGAGTGAGTTTGCGAGTATGAAATCTGACATAAATGGCCGTATAAATATCCATAATGATAAACTAAATAAAGAGGACTAATGTTCTATGAACTTTTAAGAATCGTAGCAGTTAGGTTTTAGAAATGCGTTCTTCAAAACGGAACAGGTAGAATTCGGAAATATTTCAGAATTCTCATAAGATTATTTGCTAAATTGCATATGTAGTTAATGTATTCTACCTGAAAGTTGCTAGCATCTTTTATAGACATCATTAATACGACACGATGTTTCTGTTTGTCTATTTGCCTGCAAGATTTGCACTTTCTATGTGATCTCTTCCTATTTATTTACGTACGTGCATAAGGTATTACTTTGGTTGCTTAATGAATGATACGTGTATGTACATTATTGCAATGATTACGCTTTTATCTCATCTCTATCTCATCATTACATTTAATTTAGTATTAATATTATCAATTATCGGTTTTCAATATTATTTATAAATAATTCCAAATAATTCAATAAATAAATGCACTTAACTGAGTTGGAACTGGTTTTTTTTCGTAACTAGTTTTTTACATGTAAACTCCAAACTGACTAGAGGTCACCATTCCAAGTTCTAGGTCAATTCTCGCCCTTTGTCGGCTGAACTATCGTTCCGCGGCGGCGGCGGCGCGGCGCGGCGGCGGCGGCGGCTCCACGCTCCGTTATCTATCATTTAAAGTGTTGTCACTCTCGCTTTTGTGCGGACCACACACGCGCGACACACACTTTTCGGGCGTGTCAATAAAAATGTCATTGATAAAATTATAGAACTACCGTTTGTTGTTTGTATGTAAAACACATTACTCTGATTAGAATGATTGTATGTGCGGACGGTCGTCTGTGTATGTGCGGCACGAAACAGGTAAAACATTATGTTGAATACTAAAAGTAAAATGTTACTTCTTTATTAGTTCGTTCTCCACTTAGTACTTATCATCATCATCATCATCATCATCAGCCCGTATCGGTCCACTGCTGGACATAGGCCTCTCCCAAGGCACGCCACCACACGCGGTCTTCTGCTCTTCTCATCCATCCACTTCCGGCTACCTTTACTACTAGTAAAATATAGTTTTTATTATTTGAATTTTTTAAACATTAAATCATTCCTCTACGGAGCCGGTACTGGGACCATACAGTTGACAATATTAAACTGGCAGCTAAATTTTACAGCTAAGAAGGGATATGACCCCTTCTCATATTACTAGGTGGTAGGGTTTAACCCGCCCGGATTGGTACCACCGCACTGAATGAAAGGTCCAGTTCAGTGTAGCCGGCACGACCGAAGAGAAGCACTGACATGGCACCAAGTTCACCCGGTGTTATGGGCTGACATCACGGGTGTTGTAAGTGATGTAGCCAAGCGTGTCAGATTCCATAAAAAAAAATTTGCCGAAGGTATGAAATGGGTCTTCATTTCAATAAAATAAATATTTTTTCCATACGTATACCTAGCAATAAGTTACAATTTCATAATACTGTCTTAGAGGAGTCACATGGTATTGTAAATTGTCACCAGTTGCTTTAATCTCAGCAATTACAAAGATGTCTGTTAAGTGACTCATAATAACCTTTAATCAGTGACACGAACATGCCTTTACTTCAATATAGCGGATAGTACTCATCATGTACCGTGTATGTGGGAGGTCGGTACTACAAATAGCCCCACTTCGTCTCTCCCCGTGCTTATCGTAGAAGGCGACTCAGGACAAGATGCTGTGCTAAAGGGCGGTAGGCTAATTGTCAGATAATCATATAAAACAGACAAATGCATTAAGTAAACTTGTGTTTTTCATTACCTAAAACATTTGTAATTAAAGATGACTGCGATATATCACAAACAGTTAGCTAATAGAGCTCATTTTATTCGCAAACGCAAGCCGCCCGCCCAAGCGAAGTTTGTTTGGGCGGGCGCGGGCAGCGGCGGGCACGGACGCGCGCGGGCGGATCACATTGTTTTATTTAGCTCGATGTCTTTTTACGATTTCGCGACGAGTTCGTATGGGGGCCTTATGGGGCTCATTTTGTCTTCCACAGCTATAGTCTGGCAAATGAATAGTTGCACTGGAATGAGGCAGACGAAACTGTATTTGTTTCAGTCTTACTTTAATATATGTAGTGTGAGCGTGACTTAGTAATTTACCGATTGAAACAGACCTATTACTGGAATACGCGATCCCGCCATCCCCTTTCCACCTCCGCACAACGCACAATGGGCAGGGATTGCATCCCTATACGCTGGACTTAGCGCGGATGCGTACCAATCGGTTCTGCAGATCTTTCCTCCACAGAACTGTTAAACTCTGGAACGCTTTCCCTGCCCACATATATTTCCCCCCCGCTTACAGTCACGGGTCCTTCAAGAGAGGCGTGATTGGGCACCTGTCAGGCCGGCATGGCATTCGAAGCCCCCGCATGCGACCGAATGTCCATGGGCGTCGCTAGACACCTTATGGGTGGCTCTGTGCCACATGTCGAGCTTAATATAAAAAAATAGATAGATAAATAGATAGAAAATTCTTTATTACTCCAGTAAACATTAAACAGTAACAAATACATTGGAAAATTTACATAAGGTGCAAAGGCGGACTTATTCCTTACAGAGATTTCTTACAGTCAACCTTTGGATGTTTGAGATTCGATAATATAACATAAATGTATTTATTTATGTTATCTGAACTGATACGATTAACCATCACGAACACATTTTACGACGAGTAGAGCAATAAAGAATTTTTTAAAGAAATGTTTTATTAAAATTATGTTTTTCCCGAATTTTGAAATTATACTCAGAGCAAAGTGGACGGTTACAGAACAGCTCCTTCATATTATATTTTCATATACAGGGTGTTTCAGGATAGGCTTGAGAAACTTCAGGAATAGAAAGTACTCATTATTAGAAGAAAAAAATCCTTTTTATAAAAGGATTGTTATAAAAACTCTGGTCACTGGTCAGTGAGTATGGGGAGGTGCTGTCTAGGTCTAGGTAGTGCAATGACCTAGTCAAGTCCCCTTTTTCTTTTGATGTCATTTCAATTTAAGTGTTTGGAATTTACCTACATGCAGTTCAATTCCACTAGTTAAAAATTGCAATTTAGTCATTTTATTTTTATTTAAAGGCGGATTTTAACCGTCCACCAAATCTCGATTAAACGATTTTCACCAAAAAGTACTATAAAATGACCGAATCTGGGAAACAGTTTCAGAGCTTTTCGTTTTCAAATATGGACCCCTTTCGAACCCTGAAGTTACGAAACCCTATCCTGAAACATCCTGTATATATTTTTCTCCAGTTCAGTATTATCTTGCCAAACTCTAAACGCCTCTATGGCAACAAACAACACTGTTTCGCGTCGTCGACTATTCTCATTTGTGCCCAAGGTTGAGGCCACCTGTGGCTTTATTGAGATATCAGTATTACTGTTGTGCCTACTTATGTACACATAAGTTCCATTATCGTAATGAGGTGCGCTGTACTCGTAGAATAAGTAACACCTTCCAGCCGACATTAACGCCTTCGCATTTTAGCATTTTGTTTGCTTAACAGTTCTGTTTTCGACGACAATACTGAAATATAGTTTATTATTAGACCTTCTTTGTGGTATATATTTTTCAGCCTCGATAGCTCAGTGGTGCGGTCGGTCGACTGTTGTTAAGCAACCTTGAGTGCGGCCAGTACTTGGATGGGTGACCGCTCGACCGTTGGAGGCTGACCGTGGTTCGAATTCCACGAAGAAAAACTATAGGTCCCTTCCCTTCTTACTTTACTAGGTGGTAGAGTTTATCCCGCCCGGGTTGGTATCACCGCACTGAATGAAACGTCGGTCGAAACAGCTATGTAAATAGTTCGTGTTTTCCTTCCAGTTCAGTGTAGCCGACATGAAATGAAGGGAAGCACTGACATGGCACCTAGTTCAGCTAGTGTTATGGGCTGACATCACGGATCTTGTGGGTGATGTAGCCAACCGTGTCAGTTTCCATAAAAAAAAATACATTATGCAGTCATAATCACATCGTAATTTTAATTATATGTTGTAATCACACTGATTTACCCATTGCAACCAATAAATTGTATATTTCGATCCGATACAAGTTTTGTGCCTAATATTAGATTTTAAAAAAACTTTATTGAATTAAACATACAGAAATTACATAAACTATAACTACCTATCAAATTAAATAGACAAATATAACTAATTAAAAAAAAAAAAACTATAACTAAAAACCACTAAAAACTAAAAACTTATAAATTATATATTTCCTCAAGGGGCGTCGTCCCCGGGATGGTTCCCAGGATGGCGGCCGCGTTTTTTATTATTAGATTAATTTTAGTATTTTCGTAGTAGATTAAAACATATTACTCAGGTAATAGAATTTAAATAAACTGACCGCGTGGTGGTTGACATGACGCCAGGGCGGAGCTGGATGAGTTAATTAATTATCTCCCTTCTTATGGGTGACTCGGCGCCATATGTCGAGCTTACAATAAAAAAAAATTATAATTCTATAAAAGCGTAAGTACATGTAACATAAATTTGGTTGAAATTGCGCCTATTATTATCTAAGTTGTTTAACTTAATCGAAAAATTTCCAAGAATGTTCACTCAGAATTTTGGATGAGTAAGCTTTTTTAATAAACTTTATAAATGTTCGAATAGTAAGTGCTTTAATTTGTACTTTATTAGATACTAGCTGAGCCCGCGGCTCCGCTCGCGTGAAATTCGTATTCCAAAGAAGAATACTTACATTCTTCTTTGGAGAAGCTAAACCATCTTGAAGAAAGTAAGCAACTAAGGGCGAGGCCGAAGGCCGAGCTGCGTTCAGGTAATCGATAAACCTTCTTAAAGAAAGTAACTAACTAAGGGCGAAGCCGAAGGCCGAGCTGCTTTCAGGTAAACGATAAACCTTTCTCAAATAAAGGAAGTAAGTAAGGGCGAGGCCGAAGGCCGAGCTGCGTTCAGGAAGACGATAAACCTTCTGGAAGAAAGGAAGGAACTAAGTGCGAGGCCGAAGGCCGAGCTGCGTTCAGGTAAACCAAAAACCCTCTTCCGCCTTCGGGCCTCGCCCTTAAAGACTTCCTTTCTTCGATAGAATATAATATCGTTTACTCAATCTATTTATTTCATAAAAATAAAAAAGTTATATTAATAACTAAAGAATTAAACCTACCTAACAAACATTAAAATAACTATCAAAACGGGCATTTTCAAATGTTCTTAGAGCACTTGCGGCATTACCCCGCTGGATGGCAAGGCTTACCCTTTGAATGAAGTACATAAGCCCTTGATGGCGGGACACCAGTTGCGTCAACCAGCTCAAGCCTCTTTTGGCTTCACTGCTCCACGGACCGAGGGTTTCAACCGCAAACGCAACAAATTCGAAATCTTGAATTATATTTCTATATTTGCTGCGTTTGAGGCTCTCCGCCCCAGCCTCGGCCGCGCCAGCCGCTCTTGAAGATGTCCTAACGTGACTTGGAGCCAATGTGAGAACAAAAGTGGCGTTCCACATCAAAGAACTACCCTTAGTACATGGCACTAAGGTAATAGCATCGGGCCTCTTGCCATCCAGCCGGGAATAACCGCGAGGTTCTAGGATGCACGGTATATTTTCCGTTAGAAGCGTGGACTTTATAATAAAATTTAAATTAAATTAACTCAATCTTAATATTAATTAACTTTATTCGAGATGGTTTAGCTTCTTCCTGAACGCAGCTCGGCCTTCGGCCTCGCCCTTAGTTACTTGCTTTCTTCGAGATGGTTTATCATTTGTCAGAACGTAGCTCGGCCTTCGGCCTCGCCTTAGTTGCTTACTTTCTTCAAGATGGTTTAGCTTCTTCCTGAACGCAGCTCGGCCTTCGGCCTCGCCCTTAGTTACTTGCTTTCTTCGAGATGGTTTTTCAATTATCCGAACGTAGCTCGGCCTTCGGCCTCGCCTTAGTTACTTACTTTCTTTAAGATGGTTTAGCTTCTTCCTGAACGCAGCTCGGCCTGCGGCCTCGCCCATAGTTACTTACTTTCTTCGAGAAGGTTTATGGTCTTCCAGAATAGAGCTCGGCCTTCGGCCTCGCCCTTAGTTACTTACTTTCTTTAAGAATGTTTTTCTTCTTCCTGAACTCAGCTCCGCCTTCCGCCTCGCCCTTAGTTACTTTCATCGAGAAAGAATATCGTTTACGTGAGCGCAGATCCGCCTTCGGGCCCGCCTTTAGTTACTTTCTTTTTTTTTAATACGAATTTCACGCGAGCGAAGCCGCGGGCAACACATATATAAATTTTATTGCACCAATGACAGCGACATAACTTCGACTTTCAATTATTATTATTATTTATCATTATCAAACAATTTGTCACCGGCCAGCTCACGTCGAGATGACAGTTCTCCGTTGTCAACATGACATTTAAAATTGTTTTTTACCTGTACTTTGGATGACGTGATTTTTTTTATATTTTTTAATTATTACGTTAATCCGGGATATACACTGTCACTATAAAAAGTTTCGTCAAATTCCGTTCAGTGGTTTTTGCGAGATGCGCGTACAAATAGACATTTTTGCATTTACGATTTTATGATATGTATAGAAAGAACAATGAGAAAGAATAGATATGTATAGACTATTGTGTTCAAGTTATAAAAAAGAAGAACTGTCATTTTCGTTGTATCTACTTATTTTTAAATTTCGAATGAATATTTTATTCAAATTGTATTTGCTGCCAGTTCTCGAGATATAATTATGTACTTTGGACTACGTGATTTTAAACGCGCAATAATGTTTATAATTGTAAATTTTTTTTTTTTTTTGTTATTTTTTTTTACGTATTATGTTAACCCGGCATATAAACTGCCACTATACAAAGTTTCGTCTAATTCCGTTCAGTGGTTTTTGCGTGATGCGCGTACAGACAAACAAACAAACAAACAAAAATTTTAAAAACTGTTCTAACATGTTCAGTATCTCATTTTAAGCCACCCTGGTTAGTTTTTTTCCGAATACATTCAATGTACAGACTTTCTTACCTCTACGATTTTATTATATGTATAGATCTATTTACACAGAAAATCAAAGAATGATAAATATTACAAACTGAACTATCTTAAAAATTAATAAGAAATAAATAAAATTAACCAACAGAATTAACCAAGCGGCGTGTGGCCGAGTGGTTTGGGCATCGGCTTCTCATGCGGGAGGTCCGAGGTTCGAATCCGGTCGGCGTGTACCAATGAGTTTTTTCTGACGAAAAAAAATTACGTGCATACCTACACCCGCTGCTTCACCGTTCGGAACCGGTGTAAAACTGTAGGTCCCTTCCCTTGCCCCTTACTAGGTGGTAGGCTCAAATTGTAGTCGACTGGGTTGGTACCACCGTACTGGATGTAAGATGGCCGCAAGCAACCTCGGTTGTGTTCTCCTCTAGTCCAGTATAGCCAGCAATCCAGGGAAGTCTCCGGTATGGCACCTACCTTCTCGGAGGTGATATTGGCTGGTTAGAGCATGTGCTTTGGCCCCTCCGACTGAGCCACCAATACCGGATTACATAAAAAAAAAAAAAAAGATATAATTAAGCAAAAACTAAAGACTTAAAAGAAAAATATATACTACAAATCGTCCTCTAAGGGAGACGATGTGCGCACTGTACCGATCTCTCTGGATGGCCATACTGATCCAAGCTTACTTTCTGGAGATAAGTAAGTCTTTGATTTATCGTCCGTTATCGACTCTATCAAATATTCTTATCAATTCTATATGAATGAAGACACGCAGTTTAGTTCGAGTGTTCCCTGGTAAAGTCAAATTACTCACATCTTTCCTTCCTTATCGCGAGAAGAGAAGCTTGTGCAACTCAACTGATGCACGCATCAACTATCAAGTAATGCACTTACGTAGATTCTTCAATCATATCTTGCCGCGCCTCTTTGCACACTTTCTATGATAATCTGTTGGAAGAGTCGCGTCGAATGCGAGTTAACGTACTCTAGTACTCAATATTTACCTATTGATAGACAGATAACATACATAACGCACGTGGCGTGCGTTAATACTCTACCGCCAGCCCAGCGTTGATATTACGACTCACCTACTTTCGTTTTATAGTAAGACAAGATTTGACTTATCATGTTTCTTTTTCTTTGGAAAGTCCAGCATAGCCAGCAATTCAAAGCAAAGTCTCCGGTATGGCACCTGCATTCTCGGAGAAGATATTGTCTGGTCGGAGCATGTGCTTTGGCCATTCTGATTCAGCTACCCAGACCGGATTACATAATAAAAACTTGAATAAATTAAGCCTACCTGCAAGCGTGTGTTGACTTAGGAAAATACATTCGAAATAAGTACTGAAATAAGTTTCAAGTTATTTTGTATGTATTTATATATAGTTTTAATGGAAACTTGTTATGAACACGCCCGGCTGCATCTGCACCTCCAACACCCGCGATGTCAGCCAATAACAGTGAACTGTATGGAAATAACGAAAGATCACATAGCCGCTTCGACCGACCTTAAATTTTCTAGTTACATTTAGTGCGTTGATATCAACAACCCGGGATGGTTAAACTCTACCACCTAATAAGGTAAGGTAGGTAAGTAAGAAGGGAACCCAACCCTATATCAATAGGGGATCAAACTTGTTTGATGTAGTTATAATATATATATCATCTTGCCAGTTCATAACCGACTTCACACTATGGACGAATGTTTCAGAGGCTACAGGGGAATATAATGATTTCATACATGCACACGCCTTCGGTACTAGGGAAAGTACCTAACGAATAATGTATTAATTATCTAATTCTAAAAACGCGTCAGCCCATTATTATTATTATTTTTCATATTGTCATGTTGATGAGATGAAGAAAAGAACAAAACACAGTTGATAAACAGACATCCTTAACTATACGTGCCACCACTTATGTTGCTTTTAAAACGTATGCTAATTAGTTATAGTCGAAGCATATAATAGTGGACGAGTGTCGACTGTCGTCGTAGCGCTCTTTTGTAATGTGTAAATTGAAAACTAATTGGTATATTTGTAGATTTATGAGCACGGAAGGCATAAAATCCCTAGATTCTGGCAAAAGGTAAGTCCAAAAGCAAAATCTAAATAAAAAACTGGAATAAACTAAAATAGGTAACTCTGATTGCGGGAAGAATCTTCCTTCCCTCTGATTGTCTATGTTTCCACTAATCTTATAATTATCTAACAGATACAGAAGAAGAGATTGTACAATTCCTCGAGATAATCTTAATACTAGCGGATTCAGAGGAATCTTAAGACTAGCGGATTCAGAGGAATCTTAATACTAGCGGATTCAGAGGAATCTTAAGACTAGCGGATTCAGAGGAATCTTAACACTAGCGGATCCAGAGGAATCTTAAGACTGGCGGATTTAGAGGATAATCCTCCTTCCCGCAATTGGGTTTAAGCTAAGTAGGTATATCTCATAATGGGGCAGTTAAAAATTGTATCATCTCTATCTCAATTTTCCACAACGTAGAAATGTCAAGAGACAGCCAGTGATAACTAGGATAAATGATGGGGGTAAATCATTAACTCAAATAAGGACGTTACAGGGTTATAATATAATAGGAGTAAATACGAGAGCTCTATTTAAATGTACACTAGTACTATTAAATTAACCTAATCGCTTGGTCTCTAACATGTAAATTATGTAGAAGAAATAACTGCTAATGCTAAGTCAAAATCTGACTACAAAGAGAATTGTGGAAAAAGTGCGGAAAGAGAACCGTCGTCGTGGCGTACAGTGGGACCACAGAGCATGGAATACCGCGCACGCCCCCTCCTAGAGACGCCCTAAGCGATAATATTTGAAAACCAATAATCGTACGCAGAGCTGCTAGCGCTTCGTATGTGTGTAGTGTCGATACTAGGAGTGGTGTGATACTAGGAGTAGTGTAGGAGCAAGTTAGGCACACGCACAAAACAAATGCACACGCACAAAACACATATGTAAGTCATAGGCCACGCCCACAGGTTTCAACGGCGTTGTAGGGAAATCGCGCTCAGGGCGTCTCTAGGAGGCGCGGCGCGCGATATTCCATGCTCTGTGAGTGGGACTAATGACGACCGGACCCAATCCAGTCATACTCGTCAAATGGCTAAACTCGTTCTCGTGCAAATGTATGAGAATTTCGTGGCAGAATTTCTTTGCAATTATTATACATTTTGCAGTATTTTTTTCTCACTTTGTATTCATTTTGAATTTCGTATTATTTATATCATACTTTACTTTATTTTATTATAGTTATTAGAAAAATAACAAAGAACAAAGTTCTGAAGAAAACACTCTATTTTAAATACGTTCTTCTACCGAAAACGTTGTTATGAATGGTGAAATAATATTGAAATTACTGAATTATGGTGTTTCTACGGTAGGAGCATACGGTAGGACACGTTCTTTGACAGTAATCTCGCAAGGCCCCGATTTGACTATTTTCTGTAAGAAACTAATACAATCTATAAAAAAATATCTTACAAATACCTTGTATGATAAAACATTATGCTTTATTAACTTCCTACACAATTTGACCTCGCGAGATCCGGAAGTACCTACACAGTTCGTAGATCCAACAGATCGCCGGAGGTTGAACTGCAATCAATCCTATTTGCACACAATTATCTCTCCGCCTACGGACATTGCTTTACCATGTGCCACAATGCACTTATTACCATAATATTACCATTAACAGCATTCTACATGGCTATCTCACTGATAGAGTCTGCGGGAGTTGTATTGTCCGCCATAATCTCTTATTGTGATTGAGCACGGTGCAACGCATCTGAGAAATAATCCTTATTTCAATGTCAAAAGATACATCGGTACAGTTCCCGGCAGCAAATAATGCGTGTCGAGCTTTAGAAAGAGACCATCCGGTTGCAGAGCGCCGTCCCTGTCGCACGAACTCGCACGTCTCTGTGCGACAGGGACGACGCTCTACAACCCGATTGCCTCTTTTTAAAGCTCGACACGCATTATTTGATGCCGGCAACTGTACCTAGATACTCATAAATAATAGAGTCAACTAAATGGATGAAATACTTATTTAAGAGAATAGAAGATGAGATTGAGAATTGAGATCAGAATAGAAATGCGATTAGAAAAATAATTGAGATCACATTTGGAGAATATTCGCATAGTGTAGATACAATTGTATTGATCACTCTCGTAACTAATTTCCCATAAGCAGAGCGTGTGATTAAAATCACCCCACTCGTACTCGCAATTCGGACATACAGAGTGTCAATTTGTAAAAGTTAAATATTTTGCTAAAAATTTTATACAAATACATACGTTGACCATTCTCTAAGACCAATTATGAAAATCAAACCCAGGCTGTTTATTTAACGCTATAATAAAGTTATAGCCTGGAAGTGTGCCACGAAAGCTTTTCTTACTCACGAAATGATATTGAGAGCTTTCAAGTGAATTATAATAGTTAATTTTATTGCAGCAATAATTCAGCTCCAACCTCAATCACCCGACCGCTCACTCAATCACTATTAACTTATAAATAATCCTGTCTGTGCGATGGGCACAGCCAGCGGTGAAATATACACTCGGTGAAATATTTAATCTACATACGAGCGAACTCTCATACAAACACTAATCTGTCGAGTGAAGCATTGCAGATGTTTAAATTTGCCTGCAGCAAAACACGTGTCTTGTTGAACTTTTTATATTTTAAATTAATTTAAAAAGCTTAAAATCATAATTCCCAACGTTTTAGTTTCATAAGTTTATTAGTAATAAAAATATTTCTCAAATTAAGTTCCTTTATGTAACTTATTATCTCTACCAATTTTCAAAGGCAACCTATCTATAACTAGTAAGTTTATTGGTGCTATATTGTATGTCGCCGCCCAGTAACGAACGGCTGAAAATAACGGCTGTATGAAAGACTGCATCCGCCTGAAGTAGAATAAATAAAGTCAATATATTCACCGAGAAAAACGAAAACAGCGCAATATAAACAGACAAGCACATCCACTCAAACAGATGAGCGAAAGATTCGTCTCGCTCGTTAGATATATTGCACGATGAAGTAGCTTCCAGTCCTTCCATAATTAGCATTTTCTTTTGTTTTTGTCAACACATCCTTGCACCTGTTTCAATTCAATAGCTTCTCTTAGGACTCTACATCTGGCACGGTGCCAATGTCTGAGGATGTTGGCCAACACAATATATAGGTAGGTATAGTATCCTTCACAAATGTCACAAAAACAGGATGCACTTCCTTCGGAACAGGTTCACTTATAGAATTGTGGCTTCCTCGAGTTCTAAAGATTTTCTAAAATAAAAGACTTCATTATTTAAATTTCAATAGAGGTTTTATTTTATTCACAAACCTGATCTTTTTTTTTCACATTTTGGAAAAATAATTATCACATCATAATATTTGCTAACATGGTAAGCATCACTATGTTAGTAGCACACACACACACTATGATAACACCACATGATCCTATCTTCGAAGACTATGAAGCATAAACAAAATGTAAATGCAAAATTATATGATCCGACACGTTGGTCGATTTTGCATTGTTTCTTGCAGGCGTAAGTTTTCATGTTTTTTTGGTCGATAGAGTGCGCTCATAAATTAAAATCTATGAAAAGTTTTTAATGCCATTTCGGATACCTACTACTTCTCTACTCCGAGCAGCTCGTTTAGCTGTTCGCTATCTATAATAGATTGACTTCGCTCTCAAAATGATCAACAAACTGTTTTGCTCGAATTTGAAATGTGAGATCACATAAATCACAAATTATCCACAACCTTTAAATTAATTTACCACAAAAGGTCATTTAAATTTAGATCACTATCATTTACATGCTTGTGCACACATGCTCCGGTTTGAACTGAATAGGTTTGCAAATTGCAACTTATTGGCAAGGGATTATTACGAGATGTGGGGAAGCTGCTCGCATGCTTCGCAATATACATACATCAAATGTAAACAACAAACTCTCCTACAATGATACATTGTAGTGTAAGCAGGTAGACCTTACCTACACGTCGAAATGCTCTCTGTTCGATCTGGAAATGTGTGTCCGACAGCTGTTAAAATATTCAGTTGTTGATGTGAACTGCTCCGAAGGCGACACGATGTGAAGTGAAACCAAATTGGCGGAGGTTAAAATCATCGTTATACTAATGGCGGATAATTTGACTCTACAAACGCTCTGCTGCCCGCTCATGACGAACTCTAACCATTACACTTCGTTCCGTCACTTTTTCAGGAAATAATGCTGAGCTTCTCTTGGTGACTATATCTAGAGATGTTTTCAACATTTTAATACAGTTGTACTTGTACATGTATTTCATGTTTAGTTGGTCGTTACCGAGGTCGTTATATCAAGGTGTTACCAAATCATATCTTCCGAAAACAAGGTGGAAAAACCATTCAATTGGTTATATCAATTTCGCAGAGTTCGGCTTTATAGCAAATGCCTTATCTATGGCGGTTTCACGGTGTAAATAAAACCTTCTGTTTTGATTCGCATTCGTGTAGCTAAACTAAACGTTGTCAAGATTATCGTCATCATCTCTGTGATGCATATAAAAGTAGCATGCGTGAAATTATCGTCGCGTGCGTTCGTAAGAGTAACTTCATTTATGAGCGCTTAGCCTCTTCGTATGTATGCATGTGGGTCACCTCGACCCACTGCAACAGGGCTCGGTTCTCTAGAACTGATTCATTATTCAGCCGCTGATTGCAGAGAAACCGGATTCCCTTGATGCATTTGCGTGAGAAAAACGTGCAAGGGCTGACATTGAACTGGGACGAAAACAAGTGTTGTGGAGAATATATTCCATTAGCATCGGTCATACTGTATTGAACCTGACTTAGGCTAACCGAACCTAATGCTTAGAATAGATCAGATCTAGGTAATAAAAAGCAAGCTGTCGAAAATGTGTTTCCATTAGACTCGCCACATACCTCCTTAACATTAGTAAAAATTCGCCTTCGGAGAAGTTGATGTAACCTGCTCAGAAGGCGACGACTTTCCTTAACCTAACCCAGAACCCAGCAACCATTCATACAATTCGGGATGCTAGTTAGTTGTTCGTTGCATATTGCACTGGAACCAGCATCAGTTGCAGCGCGGTGCAAAGGTCAAGGGATCGTGAACCGGCTCCCCGCTCCCCACTTCCTGGAGCGTGAACCTCGCGCGCGAGGAGGCTGGGGGGGGGGGGGGCATGTTCAATGATTACTTCCTGCGAGTTATGCTGTCATGTGCCGAGTTGTGAGTATCGCTCGCGTGGTTAATTTGTGTATGCGGACTGGAGATTAGTGGCATTTTGTAGTGGAAACTGAGAACAAGAAGAGGAAGATGTAGTTCGACCACTGTCTTGAAGTGACGGATTTCAGGGGATTTAAATGGTTGTGATGTGACGTTTCAGCCGACTCCGATAAAAGGAAAGTGCGAAAAAACCATGTATACTAGTGGCTTTATCCCGATGACCTTGATTATTTCGCGGAGAAATTGTGATAATTGAAATTGGCACGCGGAGACACTGTTCTGATGTGACTTAAGTCTTGGACTCTACGCACGTTCCGCTGTCCACTTATGACGAATTCGGAACTCACTCTTAAATCTCAGATGATCATTTCGCACCATTTCGTCACTTTTTCAGGAAAGGTCATTCAGTCAGTAAACCTTATGATGGCACCCACAAAAAGGATGAACTAATGCGGTCGAGCTTACAAGGGTTTCTGCCAGCAGCAGTGTCTGACACGATCCTTAAAAACTGATTAAATGCTGCTTCATCGAACTTTTCGGTTTTGCGGTTTTCAATATCGAGCTTAATAATTTTATTGTGAGTTTTGTCTTCCACGTGCAGTAAATTAAATTATTTTTTAATGTGATGACTGATGAGATGACTCTTTCGTACCGTACACCATCGCGGACCTAATCCTCCCAAAGACGTCATTGCGGGTTCCAATTAACTTTATCTCGGCAAATACGCGTGATGCTGTAGATAATTTGAGAGACGAATCGTTTTATGAGTCCGCAGCGCCTACTAATCCGTCGGGAACTGTCACATGCGGTTTGCTTAGGAGCGGTTTGTCGAGAGAGCGGTCTGTTTGGGTCTCGTGACGTCATGTCACGTGTTTTGATGGATGTCTGACTGTGACGCAGTATCTACACCTAAACAACACCTGTCATCTGCCTATTGACCTTCTGTCGCACTGCCGTACTCTATCTGTACATTGGCCGGAGTGAAACAACGAGTGTTGGTTGTACTTTACATTACAATTTCTGATTGGTTACGCTTTGGGGTTATTGGTAGGACTAATCGATTTGTTCATTAGCTGTTTTTTTTTCCTTCCATACTTAGTTTTTTATTTGATTACTTTTGCTTTACGCCTCATTACGAAGATTAAGATTTAAAAAATATAATATCCGGTGGTGCTGGTTGGTATCAGTGGCACCCGTGTGAATTAATTTCAGTTTCCGTTAACCTGCTTCTTTTGCTTTATTGTGAAGATTTATGATTTTTAAAATACAAATATTTCAGGTTGGTGGTTTAATTTATGGGTTTTTGTTAACCTACTAAAAGCCTAGCGCTTATCT
Source organism: Nematopogon swammerdamellus (assembly GCA_946902875.1). NCBI lineage: Eukaryota > Metazoa > Arthropoda > Insecta > Lepidoptera > Adelidae > Nematopogon > Nematopogon swammerdamellus. Next base: position 24,008,282 of record OX336333.1, on the reverse strand, counting down.
ACTTTATCTTACTTTGTATTGCAGTTTTGACCTAAGAGCGGAAGAGTCGTGGTCGCATAAGTATATGTCTGTCTTAGATACATTCTGAAGCGAACTCAACGGTGAACTTTAATCCTGACTACATTATAAGATTATATTGAGTTATTTATTATCTTTAATTAAATAACATAAATGCCGCTCGCTAAATAACACGTAACTTCAACGTAGTTACTATCTATAAAGAGGTAAAAAGAAGGAAGTTCCTTTTCAGGATTGCAATGCGGCGGTTGGCCAATTGGTCTGGCGTCGCGTCGGCTTCTCTTGCGAGAGGTCCTAGGTTCGAATCCAACCGGCGTGTTACAATGGTTTTTTTCTGATTTGAAACAAAAATTACGTGCTTACTCCAAACCACACCCACTGGTCCATGGTTCAATTTGCATGTAAAAATTTAGGTTCATCGGGTTGACTGGAGGACCAGGTTGCTTATTAAAGAAGTGGAAAAAAGTCTTGCAAATATTTATCTTTGATCCTACGCACAAAATAGCAGTCTCTCCTAAGATTCCTAACGCTTTATCAACATTAATGTGTCACGGCTGGCGACATATCAACACGTTGACTCGGAATATTCACAACAGCACGCGGCTAACGAGCAGACTAAGTAAGATAATTACAAGATTCATCTTAATAAAAACGTTTTCTCTCAAATAAGCCACGATAAGATAGCGAGGTGGGCTCCGCCCGCGTATATTTGAGGAAGCGCACAGCTCCGTCAAGCGGCTGACAGCCGCCCGCCAGTCGGATGCTGACGTGTTGTGTGTGCGAGCCGTCAGCCGCTCGCCGCCCCGCGCCGCGCGCGAGCAGCACCGAGTGGGCCGCGCGCCGGCGGCGGGCGGAACATGGTCCACCACTTCATTTACAAACTGATAGGAGATTTGCTTGATTGGCGTGTGCCGGCGAGAAAACAGTGGACTTGTTTAAACACATTTCTTCCTGAACATCGCATATTCTTTTTGCGCATATGCTTTACTGATAAAATTAGTACCACGTGCTTTACTTTAATCGAATCGTGGTTTTATTATGATACGAATATTTTTTTTAGAATAAACATCATTGGGTTTTCGTACTAAATTGAAAAGAAAAAGTCGCTTTCTGCTATATAGAAGGAAAGGCATAATATATATACATTATGTTATAATAATACATTGATCAAATGGTAGAGTCCTCATGGTTCGGGAGAGGTTTCATGAAATCGTTAATGACTTTTTTTATGAAACTTGGCATGGTGGCTACATCAGCCACTATGCATATTACCACCCGTCATGTCAGCCCTTAAAAAAATTCACTCTGATTGCAATGATACTATTAGAATATTGCCGTGCTGCGCGTGAGCAGTTCGCCACCACTAATCCTACTCTTCGGTCAGATATAATTTTTTTTGCATTGTAATAACTTAGTGCCTATTTTATATTTTCTGGTTCTCAACTAATGTAGGCTTGCAACTAACGAACAGTGCGGTGGTACGAACCGAGCTTTCTTCAAGAGGCTGGGCAGCCCTTTAATAGTACGCGATCACAAATATTCTAGAACAGTGGTGTCCAACCTGTAGTACGCGGGCGCCCGGTATCACGCGACCTTATTTTTACTTTTTAGGCGTGCCCGCGAACTAACATTCCAGTAAAAACTTTTTTTTAAACAGTGAAATAATATCGCGATTTTTTTTTAATAAAAATTATAGAATTATAAATGTATGCTCTGCTACTGCTCAAAACATGTTATGTATATTTCTGAATGGATAACGTTTACACACATGTTTAATTATTTATTACTAGCTGAGCCCGCGGCTCCGCTCGCGTGAAATTCGTATTCCAAAGAAGAATACTTACATTCTTCTTTGGAGAAGCTAAACCATCTTGAAGAAAGTAAGCAACTAAGGGCGAGGCCGAAGGCCGAGCTGCGTTCAGGTAATCGATAAACCTTCTTAAAGAAAGTAACTAACTAAGGGCGAAGCCGAAGGCCGAGCTGCTTTCAGGTAAACGATAAACCTTTCTCAAATAAAGGAAGTAAGTAAGGGCGAGGCCGAAGGCCGAGCTGCGTTCAGGAAGACGATAAACCTTCTGGAAGAAAGGAAGGAACTAAGTGCGAGGCCGAAGGCCGAGCTGCGTTCAGGTAAACCAAAAACCCTCTTCCGCCTTCGGGCCTCGCCCTTAAAGACTTCCTTTCTTCGATAGAATATAATATCGTTTACTCAATCTATTTATTTCATAAAAATAAAAAAGTTATATTAATAACTAAAGAATTAAACCTACCTAACAAACATTAAAATAACTATCAAAACGGGCATTTTCAAATGTTCTTAGAGCACTTGCGGCATTACCCCGCTGGATGGCAAGGCTTACCCTTTGAATGAAGTACATAAGCCCTTGATGGCGGGACACCAGTTGCGTCAACCAGCTCAAGCCTCTTTTGGCTTCACTGCTCCACGGACCGAGGGTTTCAACCGCAAACGCAACAAATTCGAAATCTTGAATTATATTTCTATATTTGCTGCGTTTGAGGCTCTCCGCCCCAGCCTCGGCCGCGCCAGCCGCTCTTGAAGATGTCCTAACGTGACTTGGAGCCAATGTGAGAACAAAAGTGGCGTTCCACATCAAAGAACTACCCTTAGTACATGGCACTAAGGTAATAGCATCGGGCCTCTTGCCATCCAGCCGGGAATAACCGCGAGGTTCTAGGATGCACGGTATATTTTCCGTTAGAAGCGTGGACTTTATAATAAAATTTAAATTAAATTAACTCAATCTTAATATTAATTAACTTTATTCGAGATGGTTTAGCTTCTTCCTGAACGCAGCTCGGCCTTCGGCCTCGCCCTTAGTTACTTGCTTTCTTCGAGATGGTTTATCATTTGTCAGAACGTAGCTCGGCCTTCGGCCTCGCCTTAGTTGCTTACTTTCTTCAAGATGGTTTAGCTTCTTCCTGAACGCAGCTCGGCCTTCGGCCTCGCCCTTAGTTACTTGCTTTCTTCGAGATGGTTTTTCAATTATCCGAACGTAGCTCGGCCTTCGGCCTCGCCTTAGTTACTTACTTTCTTTAAGATGGTTTAGCTTCTTCCTGAACGCAGCTCGGCCTGCGGCCTCGCCCATAGTTACTTACTTTCTTCGAGAAGGTTTATGGTCTTCCAGAATAGAGCTCGGCCTTCGGCCTCGCCCTTAGTTACTTACTTTCTTTAAGAATGTTTTTCTTCTTCCTGAACTCAGCTCCGCCTTCCGCCTCGCCCTTAGTTACTTTCATCGAGAAAGAATATCGTTTACGTGAGCGCAGATCCGCCTTCGGGCCCGCCTTTAGTTACTTTCTTTTTTTTTAATACGAATTTCACGCGAGCGAAGCCGCGGGCAACACATATATAAATTTTATTGCACCAATGACAGCGACATAACTTCGACTTTCAATTATTATTATTATTTATCATTATCAAACAATTTGTCACCGGCCAGCTCACGTCGAGATGACAGTTCTCCGTTGTCAACATGACATTTAAAATTGTTTTTTACCTGTACTTTGGATGACGTGATTTTTTTTATATTTTTTAATTATTACGTTAATCCGGGATATACACTGTCACTATAAAAAGTTTCGTCAAATTCCGTTCAGTGGTTTTTGCGAGATGCGCGTACAAATAGACATTTTTGCATTTACGATTTTATGATATGTATAGAAAGAACAATGAGAAAGAATAGATATGTATAGACTATTGTGTTCAAGTTATAAAAAAGAAGAACTGTCATTTTCGTTGTATCTACTTATTTTTAAATTTCGAATGAATATTTTATTCAAATTGTATTTGCTGCCAGTTCTCGAGATATAATTATGTACTTTGGACTACGTGATTTTAAACGCGCAATAATGTTTATAATTGTAAATTTTTTTTTTTTTTTGTTATTTTTTTTTACGTATTATGTTAACCCGGCATATAAACTGCCACTATACAAAGTTTCGTCTAATTCCGTTCAGTGGTTTTTGCGTGATGCGCGTACAGACAAACAAACAAACAAACAAAAATTTTAAAAACTGTTCTAACATGTTCAGTATCTCATTTTAAGCCACCCTGGTTAGTTTTTTTCCGAATACATTCAATGTACAGACTTTCTTACCTCTACGATTTTATTATATGTATAGATAAGACATTGTTACTTACCTATATTTGTTTTTGTTTTTTATTGTAAAATGATTCTTTTATTATTATTTTCTCACATATATAATAAGTATCAGAGCGAATCTCAACATCCAAGTTACATTAAATTTTCTTTGAACTAATTAGACATGATGGAGTGACAATTAAAAGTTTTCCAGTCAGCAACCGAAGTTATTTTGAAACAAATTCGTAAGGATATGTTGTAGAATCCTACTTACTTCTACTTAATAACTTACGTTGCTGACGGTCTCTACTTGTCTGAACGGTGACCGCTGGGCTTGGCAGAAATGTGGAAGTAGCTCATAAGGCGAAACCACCTGGACACCACTGTTCTAGAATGAGACTTCACTTCACTGAGCGTGTCTTTGCGAGGTCGAATGCACCATTTCTTCGGCACATTCGCTCATCTCGGTTCTCATTAAAACATGATATTTGATTTGACGTGGTCGTCTCCTTTTGCAGGACCTCACGCGTGGGTGGAGTGGTTCCCTTCGGCGCGCGGCACGCGCCAGAGTCCCGTCGACATCATCACCACCCGCACGAGCAGCGGCGAGAGCAGCCGCCAGCTCGCCTGGCGCTACTCGCCCCAGCACACGCGCTCGCTCGCCAACCCGGGCTACGGCTGGCGGGTCGACGAGAACGGACAGGGATCTGGTATGTAGCTGTAGCACAATACTCGCCCCAGCACACGCGCTCGCTCGCCAACCCGGGCTACGGCTGGCGGGTCGACGAGAACGGACAGGGATCTGGTATGTAGCTGTAGCACAATACTCGCACGAGCACACGCGCTCGCTCGCCAACCCGGGCTACGGCTGGCGAGTCGACGAGAACGGACAGGGATCTGGTATGTAGCTGTAGCACAATACTCGCCCCAGCACACGCGCTCGCTCGCCAACCCGGGCTACGGCTGGCGGGTCGACGAGAACGGACAGGGATCTGGTATGTAGCTGTAGCACAATACTCGCACCAGCACACGCGCTCGCTCGCCAACCCGGGCTACGGCTGGCGGGTCGACGAGAACGGACAGGGATCTGGTATGTAGCTGTAGCACAATACTCGCCCCCAGCACACGCGCTCGCTCGCCAACCCGGGCTACGGCTGGCGCGTCGACGAGAACGGACAGGGATCTGGTATGTAGCTGTAGCACTATACTCGCACCAGCACACGCGCTCGCTCGCCAACCCGGGCTACGGCTGGCGGGTCGACGAGAACGGACAGGGATCTGGTATGTAGCTGTAGCACTATACTCGCACCAGCACACGCGCTCGCTCGCCAACCCGGGCTACGGCTGGCGGGTCGACGAGAACGGACAGGGATCTGGTATGTAGCTGTAGCACAATAATTTATCATATCAAACATACGCTAGCTAGACTAAACTAAATTCTACTTATGTACTTAACTTTTATTTTATTTTATGGAATCTGGCACATTTGGCTTAATCACCTACAACATCCGTGATGTCAGCCCATAACACCTTGATGTCAGTGCTTCGCTTTGGTCGTGCCGGCTACACTGAACTGGGCGGAAAAACGAACAGTGCGGTGGTAAGAACCGGGGCAGGTTAAACCCTACGGGAGGTTAAACCCTAACAACTAGTAAGGTAAGAAGGGAAGGGTCCTATAGACGCGTGGAATTGAACCACGGTCACCCACCAACAATCGAACGGTCACCCATTCAAGTTTGCGCCCAGGTGTGCTTAACACAGACGACTTCTGTGGTGCTTAATCAAGAACGAAACTCGACCGATCGCATCACTGAGCTATCGAGGCCGACAAGTAACCTTACTGGTGTCTAACCTTACTTAGGCTAGATGTGGTAAGGTCGGCACCCTTATTACGATAATGCAACCGGTCCGCCGGACCGGTCCATAGCTCCAAATCTGACAGTTCGGCGACTGTTTTATGCGATTTTGGAATGCAACCAGTCCGTGCAACGGGTATTGCGGTATCAGTCCGCAGATGTGTCATACATTTTACGGCATATTGATATTACGATCGCATTTGCAGTCGCACAACTGTCAAACTTGCGACCGACCGCAGCCCGCGAGCTGTCATCCGTGATGCTCCTCCTGAGCAGCATCATGGCACCATTCACGGCTAACGAGCGACGATCTTTTCTTTGTTTTTGGTGGTGACATCGTATAGGTATATTTATAGTCGCTAAAATAAGTAACGTATGTTCATTCATAGTGTTTGAATTATGTTTTATAGTAAATTTTGTATTTTAATAGTATTTCTTAAATATATGTAATTTTAACTTGGTATTGCATTTATATCATATTTATTATAGATTATATAATAGGAATAATAAAGAAAACCCCTCTCCCTCTCCCTCTCCCTCCCTCCCCCCCCCCCTCCCTCCCTCCCTCCCTCTCTCTCTCTCTCTCTCTCTCTCTCTCTCTCTCTCTCTCTCTCTCTCTCTCTCTCTCTCTCTCTCTCTCTCTCTCTCTCTCTCTCTCTCTCTCTCTCTCTCTCTCTCTCTCTCTCTCTCTCTCTCTCTCTCTCTCTCTCTCTCTCTCTCGCTCTCTCTCTCTCTCTCTATCTCCCTCTCTCTCTCTCGTCAGCATGGATTGTTGAGCCGACGACGCCCATATTTATCATCTATATATAGAATCTCTATATTATCTATATTGTAATAGGAAAAACCTCAGAGGAAAAAAGGAGGAATAACAAAAAATTTTGAAGTTTTAGTTGATAAAACATTTTGGTCTTCTGCGTCATAGAAATTATAATACAAGTGACTTTACATAATTGTACAATATATACGGTGTTGCAAATGCCCACGCAATATTTTTAACTGCCATCAGGTTATTCTGTATGTGAAGCTAAATAACTTTTGTAACAGAAATGTTTTTTTCGAGACAAAATATTTTTAATATCAGAAATAACATTGTAGCATTCCACAATCAGGATTAGAACCCACAACCTCCTGCATTGATTATTGAGGGCGGCTCGTCTTCTGCCTGCTAGGCTATTCAAACACACAATATGCATACCGAGATAGCATGAAAGCGGCCGCCATCATATCTTTATGTGTATATATCAGTATGTATACATACACCGCCCGACAGACCGCCGCGCCGTGCAGGCAGAAACGCCTTTCCTAAGCAATCCGTAACACAATAAATAATTTGTTGAATCGCTTGTATTAATTATCATTGCTTTATGTTCCTATATTTGGCATGTTAAAAGTAACATACGTTATTTATTATTGATTTTAATAATACTTTTACCATTCGTAGTAACATTTTACAAGTTTCTTTCAAAATTTGGCACCTTACCTGAACCAACAACCAACCTTTGATGTCGGTCCGCGGGACCGGTCGCATTATCGTAATACCAATTTTGTCCGTCGCAGTCGCAGCATCAACACCAGTCGCAACATCAGCACCATTATCGTAATAAGGGTGCCGGTTAGGCCATTTTAGACATAGTTAACTTAATCTAAAGTAACCTATGTAAACTAACCGAACCTTAATCTCCAACCTCCGTGGAACCGAATTGCAAATTAAACGTGCAATTGAAATTCGCGCGCGAGCGGCGGCACTGCAACGCAATTTCAGGGCAGAGGCGGCAGAGAGAAAAAATGGGGGTAGTTAGTGATCTCTGATCTATCATAAAATTACCGGGTGAGTATGCGAAAGATAGAAGTTTTAAACCCCAGGAGTGAATTAGTAAGTAAAATTTTAGATTTTCGGTTTGCAAAATAATACAAAGTGTACCTAATACAAAGTTAATTCGGTATATTACGTTATTAAGTGTATCTTATCGAAACTGCTGTTGAATGTATAGTGAGTGGGTAGAGTGTAAATTATTTTGGTTCAACGTTCATGTTGCATCACAACTCTATCGCACTACTTGCCCCGGAGTCGCCGGCGCGGCATGTAACAAGTACCGGGGTGATAGCTGGCATTGTTAGGTTAACCTTCTTAGTGCAAGTTCCAAAACCTTCAAAGTTCAAAGTTTCTGTTTTATTTTAAGTACAAATTTATCTGTGACACCCATATGCTAGATTAGCGGCTGTTGACCATGGAAGTGAAAAAATTAAACATAAATAGAAGTACCTACCTAATAACTTTTGCTTGAACAAGTTCTAGCCAGGTAATTTCAAGTTCAGAATTAGAGGTCAAAATTTACTTCCGTCTGAGTTCCGTCCGATCAGCTTCAATGAATACCCGTTGAACCGCGACGCCTTTGAGTTCGAATTTGCATTCCTCACTTTCAAGGTCTATGGAGGACAGTTGAACGTGCACTGGACAAATATCGCTTTTATTATAAACTTTATTTCTCTAAAGTGTTTGACATGAAGTTACATAATTCCAATTGAAGTTAAAACGTGGAACACGTTCTGTTTGTTCCCCGCGCACAGACCCAAGTAATAAAATTTTTGATTCAACAAAGTTTCTCTAATATTATAGCAATGTTCGTTCATTATGCAAAAATTCCCTGATATGTCCTGTGATTCATACAACACCCTATTTAGCGGCTCATGTGTCGTGTAGCGCCAGCGACCGAGGACGATGACGACGCCGCCGCCGTGTGGTCGCGTCGTCGCCGCCGCCGCGCCGCCGCCCCGCGCCGCCACCGGCCGGCGGCGCCGCCGCGTGCGTCGTCGCTGTCGAGAGTGAAAGTGGCCACCACTTGACGCATAATGGACATTGCCAATTTGCCGGCCATTCATTCCGAGCAACAAGCGAATCATGGGCGAAACAATATAATAGAGGCTTGTCACTTTCACTGTCACACAGGTCCGCCCAGTGTGCAAATCCTCATACGTTCGCATACATAGATATGAATGTGAATATGTGAATATGGCGCGGCCAAATGAGTATACAAAATGAGTCACAAACAGGAGGGGTGGTAGGTAATTTAGGGGACATTATATGTAAATATGTTATGTGTAGTTGTTTACCCGTAGCTCGTATGTGATTTTGTTTGCAAAGCGCGTAGGTACCATACCATGTACATACACTGAAGACTAAAACTGATATTTTGATCAAATTTAAAAACCTTATAATTTGAGGTTTATAAATTGTTAAAAATCGGGTGTTGCGCGTCGACACAGAAGCAGGAGAGGTCCTAGGAGCGGCGACCCGCAGCCGGTCTGTACACATCAGGTCTTGCACCCCAGACTTATCCATCAGACTTGTCCCATCTGAAGCTACCCCTATCCGCTAGTCTGCTCGTCTTATTAATTGAACTTCTTGTTGCTGCAGAGCTAACAGGCGGGCCGCTGGGCGACAACGTGTACCGACTGGAGCAGTTCCACTGTCACTGGGGGCGCGCGGACGGCGTGGGCTCCGAGCACACCGTGGACGGCGTCAGCTTCTCCGGCGAGCTGCACCTGGTGCACTGGAACACCTCCAAGTACGCCAGCTTCCAGGAGGCGGCCGGGCACCCGGACGGACTGGCCGTGTTGGGCGTCTTCCTCGCTGTAAGTATAATATAAGTACCCACCGAAATAAGTGACCCTTCCTCCACCCACTTCTTGAAATCTTGGAAAAATGAAACATTTTATTCAATTATGTATCATTGATTTTATTGCCATCACGTGTACTGGAGACCAATTCACTAACGATATTTCGAGTTAAATCCGCGTCAAAAAAAGACAGCGATTCTGTATAGACATTTACAGAGATAGATTGATCGAGAAATCGCTCATGTTCTCCATGGAAATAGCCGACTGCGGCGAAGCCAAGGGAGGTTGTGTGTTTATAGTCGAAATATTTTACTCGATTCTCGATTTTTCTGCTAGCTAATGAATTTGCCTATAGAATTGCTTTGCCAATCTGATCTTGTTCACGTCTATGGCGATGTTTTTATACCTAACTTTAGATTAAAAACTTTATATAGCTTCTAATACATTCCAATTCTATAATGCATTTTGTGAAAGGACGCACATCTAGGCGCACTATACTGAAAGCATGATATCGATATTTTAACTGAAAATAGATCATTATAGGAGATAAACCTCGAACGTACTCATACAACTAATAGCACCTCATACATAATGCATGTACCTACCTAAAGATTTTTGTACCTGCAACATAGCCAAGCAATGAATCAATAAGTAGATCGATCGAGCCATGTGATCGTCTTCTCGAGATGAAGTGACAACCGCAAACCGCGACCTTTTTACCTGTGCCAACCTGTCGGATACATTTCTATCATAAATCTATACTAATAATAAATCTGTAAGGAATGGTAACGGAGTAAGTTACTTTGTTTTATGAGATATTGCGTATGTAGACGGACATGCGTAGTGTAGAGGGACAGCATTACAGCCTACAGCGCATGCCACTGTAAATGTGCAGTAAAATACTGTATTGGCAATTTTTTCTTCTCTCCGTAATTTATCTGCTCAGAAAAAGGAGTAAATAAAAATTTTATGAAAAGAAAAACGCTTCAGAACAACTATCGAAGTGTACTGCTTAATGGTATTCGTGCTTGCCCAGCTGTTCCTACTCTCCATTTTTTTTATACAGATCAATAAGTTAAAATAATACGATGAACCTCTTTAACTAAACAATTTTTATACGATATGAAAGATGCCGAAACAAAATACTTACACAACCAATAAGGTTAAAAAAATATTTGCATGCATCGAGCGTTTTGCCGACATTCTCGAGTCGAATTTAAAATGGTGGAGCAGGTTGTAGCGGTTTGACAGGTGTGCGTGGAAGGGGGAGGGGGGAAGGGGGGGGGGGGGGGAGTTCGCGGCAGGGCTTCGAATGCGATCCACTAATGCAATTTGTAGAAGCGGAGTGTGAAGCCGGCACTTCTTTACCGAAATAGAAATTATTATTTTCTATTATAGTCTACAAACACAATATCTCATAAAACCTCGCATAAAAAAAACCGCATCCAAATCGGTCGATCAGTTTGGGAGCTACGATGCCTGTGGCATCGTAGATCCATGTGTAGACAGATACACACACACACACATGTCAAACTTATAACATCCCTCCGTTTTTTTCGACGGAGGTTAAAAACAAAGGAACTTACTCCATGACCATTCCTTACATATTTATTATTAGGAGGTATTGATGAACATAGTATTGTTATTAGATTAGGAGGAGATTATTTACAATACGATACAAGCGGGTATTTGGGCATGGGTAGATATACCAGAGATTTGCTATGAGCTGCGCGTGTCCTCTTCGATGTTTTTGATCACTGATCAATCAGTGACCGTCTTGCCACTTTCGAAGTTTTTGATCGTCGATCTACAGACTTACTACATACTTATATGGTTGTCGGCAATATAATAGTTTTAAGACCTTGCCTCTGCATTGGGGGCTGTGGGTTTTTGTCTGAGTCGGTGAGTACCGTTTTCTTTCTCAACGTGGTTCTGTTTGACCGAGGTTCTGACATCAATGAGTCACAGTAACAAGTTGCAATTCCATGCAAAGCGGTCGGTTCTTTCCCTTATCTTCTAGAGCTGGTAGAACAAATATAAAAAATACAACGTCAATCGCAGTTCTTTGTAGAACTTAAGGACGACTTCTTCCTCGTATAGTACTGCGATTACCTACTTCTAATAAAGAGGCACGTGAAAATTTAACATTTTCCATCATTCCTATAAGATACCAGCCGCAACCGCAATGTATGAATGCTACGAACTCATATTAAATTAAAATTTAAATAAAAAACAACTCCGTCTAATTTAGCTTGATCTAATCAACGTAAAGGGTTGTATGTAAGCACGTGTGAAGCCACATTTGCCACTGTACTGTGCAGCTATTTGCATCCAAGCTAACCCAATTAGACGGCGACGCAGTACGGAAGGTAAATATGTAGAGTTAGATCAATATCAACTACAATAACAAACAACAACTATGTCTTGCAGATATCGCTCAGTAATTGAATAGCGATTTAGTTGCGATGGTCTTACAATAAGTGTAAAATGTTACCGTATAAAATTGGAACATAATAAGCACCTACGTGATTGTTCAAACAAATGTTCCTAAAACACTACCCGCAGTCTTGTGTTTGATACGAAGCTAAGTTCTACCCATTGATTTGAACAATGACATAGTTTTAGCTAAACCTTTGCGTTCTTATAATGGATCACCTAATAATATATCTGTCCTTCCTGGTCTCACTTCAAATGACATGTTCTGACAATGACACTGCAAAGTCTCTGAAGTTCCACTCTGCTCGAAAGTATTAGTCTCGTACAGTATGCTATACCGCCGTCAAGAAAAGTATAGTAAATCAGCTTCCTAATTACAGAGGCATCGGTCCACCCACAGCGTTAGCAAATCACCGGTTGCATAGTTGTTAATGCTATTTTCAGGAAAACTTAAAGGATTCTCAGTATTTATTGCGCAATACGAGAAGCGAGCAGACCATTATTCCAGCAAACTACAAACTACATATTTCATAGGCCTGGCTGTGCTTGTTAAGCGGCGCGGCGTGAAGAAAAGGAAGCAACTGACTGCGAAGATGACGATATGTTTGAGGAAATTTTTGTATTTTCGTGTTGCTTTAACATATGAAGCGAGCACTTGTTTTGTAGTTTTATCTAATGGCAGAAGCAATTACTTTATTACGGGAATTGCTCCAAATACTTAATCTTATTATCTGCATCCATAAAGTAATTTGGTGGTTTACGTTTGTTTTGTTAGGATTATTCTAATCGTGGCCTCGTGCTCGCGCATACTCGGTATTCTTAAATAATTTGTGTCCATGAAATTTGGAATTTTACATACAACCTTATTTCAATAGGTGCCCCTTGCCTCTCCGTTTACATCATGAAGCTACGACCCCGGCCGCCGCGCGTGGCTTTGGTACCTCCATGGTTTACATTATTTTTATTAATTGACATTTTACGTTTACTTACTTCGAACTCTTTCGTCCACACTGCAGCTCTGGTATTTCGCTTGCCCCAACACATTGATATCTAATATAACAATATTATATACACCTATATCAGCATTTACATTACATTTGCATTAACACAGAAAACATAGATAAGTACTCAAAGATACATGCAAGAATAATGAGACATTATCCAATACCTTACAGGTGGGATCCAAGCACGCAGAGCTCGACAAGGTGGTGCAGTTGTTGCCTTACGTGTCACACAAGGGAGACAAGATCACAATGTTCGAGCCTCTAGACCCGAGTCGGCTGCTTCCGGCCAGCAAGGCCTACTGGACTTACCCTGGCTCCCTCACCACTCCGCCCTGCACCGAGTCTGTCACGTGGATCTTGTTCAAGGAGCCTGTGGAAGTCTCGGGTGAACAGGTGTGTTTTACTTAATTATTTTCTTTGAGTTTTTTTGTTTGTTTCATATCATAATCTCGTGAAAGGCTACCAACGTTTATTGGTAGTCTCTGCAGGTATGTATGGTTTATGAGCAAGAGGGCAGTGACAGACGGATCAACCGACGCAATTACTCAAAATATTTTACTTAAAATTACTACAAGATTACTCTTAATCTAGCAACATATATGACTTGATTCTCATCATCAGGGTTGCGATTAGCTGAGTTCGATTAGTTTATTTCACCGTTCTAAATTCATTATTCCCGCTGTCAAGAGGATTCGTTCTGCGATCAAGGCTGTTTTCAATTATTTAAAAAAATTATAACTATTTCTAGGCAACGGGCATTTTGTTAGACAAACATTTTGCGTCAGAACTATTAAATTTGAAAATCGGCACCGAAAATTTCAATCAACTGCCTCGTCGGAAAAGTTGATAGGGTCTTGGAAGCACATTACGTCTCAATGCGAAGAATCCTGTACCTTGAAAAACTTGCCTTCATTCTGCCTGCCTCACGCTTATGCTGTTTTCGGTGCCACACCTAACGTTTTCTTTTTGTTTATTTGTTTATTTAAATTTTATTTAAGGTTCCTAAAATTTACGGATCCCAAAATGCATATTATATGTATCAATTTTTAATTTGTTCCCGAATGTATTTTTTCTCGTCTAACTGCATTTGAAGAACCTCTTTACTAATCGATTAAATATTTATATATTTCTAGACAATCCATCAGATAAAGTAAACAACAATAAATGCTACCTAGTTTTGGTTCGATTGTGATCTCTGATTTCGATATGATAGGTCAAATACATTTTTATTATTTAGTTTTTCGCTCTTTGAAGACTATCACATGGTGTTTTTATAGAGAGATCTTTCATATGTTATTTTGTCTTATGTAAGTAGAGCGTGCACACTCTTCGAATGTGTTTTGTCTTAGTTATTTTTTGTAGTGAAATTTCAGTATGTTTCTAATCATGGCACTGAACAGCATCACCATCATCATCAGCCCGTATCGGTCCACTGCTGAACATAGACCTCTCCCAAGACACGCCACACACACACGTGGTCTTCCGCCCTTCTCATACATCCACTTCTAGCTACCTTTTTTAGGTCGTCTGTACACCTAGCCGAGGGCCGTACCACGCTAGGTTTACTTGTACGTGGCCGTGGCCTCCATTCGAGCATGTGTCTGTCTACCCTAACGTTGTCGGGTCTGCGACAGATGTGCCCTTCGCACTGCCACTTCAGCTTGCAAATTATCTTAGCAATGTCTACTAACTTGGTTCTTTGTCTTATTTCGTTGCATGCACCGTTGTGGGACAACTCGTGGCCCGTAGGTGCAGGAAGTTCAAGTTTACATAAGAACAGCGCCACATTATCCGAATTCGTGATTTATTGAGGTGCTCTGGTGTGAATGCTTATTTTGTAAAAATGCCTATAGCTATTGTTAAATATAAAACAAAATAAGTATCTTCTAACTAATGAAGAAGATTCTTCAAAGAGGCTGATAGATATCACTCCTAGTTATAACTCCTTTTGTATGCTTTCTTTGTGTACATTAAGTACTTGCTTTCTATTATTTCTACTCTATTCTATTTAACATTTACCTGCGTTGACTCGAGCCGTCGACCTATCGGGGCCGTCTCAGCCGCAGCGAACATCAAATACCAGTTCAAACCAGTTACAAGCATTGTTGATCATGATCACTACTTCTGCTCAGCCACCGACGATGAAGCGCCGAGCGTGGCGCGACGTGTTGTTGTCGACCGACTCGTCCATCCGGTTTCTAGCTGTCCGTATTTGGCACTAATGCTCACTCTCTCCTCGCAGTTTTCTGAAGGAACCACTTATGTAGTTAGACCTTGTTTTCTAACGGTGAATTAAAAGAAAGATAGATACGTTTCTTGTGGGGTCGGTACTTAAAAAGAATAGCCCCACTGCATCTATCCCCGTGCATGTCGTAAAAGGGGATTAAGGGTAGGCTTGCCATACGTCCGGATTTAGTCCGGACTGTCCGGATTTGGCAACCATGTGCGGACTTTTTTCCGGACTCGTAATTACGTCCGGACAAAAGTGGAATGAATGATTGTCCACTAGTTATTAGATCTATTTCAGCGACCCTATGAACCAGATCTACGCACTTTTCTTACATGGGATTCCATTTTCCACAAAGCAATGTTGGTTGAAGTTAATGCGTGAATGTCCTGATAATGCGGATGGAACTGTTTTTTTTTTTAAGAAAAAGTGTCACGCTTTTATACTGTGGTATTAAATTACCTAGCCACATGGCATTGTACCGTGTGGGGTCGGTACTTAAAAAGAATAGTCCCACTGCATCTCTCCCCGTCGCATGTCGTAAAAGTCGACTAAGGGATCGTCAGCCTCGGCAGCTTAATGGTGCGGTCAGTTATTGGATGGATGACCGCCCGACTGTTGGAGGCTGACCGTGGTTCGGATACCACGTTAAACTGTAGGTCCCTTCCCTTCTTACCTTACTAGGTGGTAGGGTTTATCCCGGCCGGGTTGGTACCACCGCACTGAGCGAAACGTCGGTCGAAACGGCTATGTAAATAGTTCGTGTTTTGCGTCCAGTTCAGTGTAGCCGGCGCGAAATGAAGGGAAGCACTGACATGGCACCTAGTTCACCCGGTGTTATGGGCTGACATCACGGATGTTGTAGGTGATGTAGCCAACCGTGTGAAGTTTGCATAAAAAAAAAAAAAAAAAAAAAAAAATGGCAAATAAACTTCACACAAGTATCGAAATTTCAATGGGTTACAATTGAAAGTGAAATAAAATGGAAGGATGTAGAGATGTAGCTATGCTACCACCACACGTAATTGGCTCTTGGGTTTTCATCATTAAATGATGAAAACCGGAAAATATTTTGTTGTTATAACTAAGTTTGAAACTTGTATTTATTACATGTATTCTTTTTAAGATAGAGCAAAAACAAAAAACAGTGAAAAAAACCTGTTCCTTGTAAAAATTGAAGAAAGTTGGAAATTGGAAATTGAGGGGGACCCCCCTCAATTTCCACTTTTTTATTATTGGTTACGTATCCGTAACTTATTTATTACGATTCAAACGATACAGCTCTTTAAAGGTAAGACAGACAGACGCATAACCAAGTCTTGCGCATAACGTTGGCTTAGTAATACGGAGAAGGAACCTAAAATGTGCTTAGATAAAACAGTGCAAAAATATATTTACTGTTAACTGCTAAACGGAATTTATTCCCACGCAGTCAGTGCTCCTAGACATGACGTGTGACACCGATTCACGAGTCACGACCACATTATTACATACTGCGCACGCGTCGCAATAAATTCTCGATCGTGCGCGACCGAGACGACACGCGACTCCTCCGCCGCCGATATTTTATCCACAGAGCGATACCTACTAAAAGGTCGTATACACAAAAACCAAGTTTACAGAGGACTTTTTTTAAAATTCAATACGACTTTTTACTTAGGAACTGTATCGAGGGACAACTCTGGGGAAATGTATGGATTGAAAGTGAAAAGGGCAATGCTACTTCAATAGATTCAGAACTCAGAAGTTCAGATTTCATAATACAATGGTCATTAATTGTATTGCTAACTTCAAAATCTATACTTTATATACCTAATATAATATTATAAATTCGAAAGTAACTCTGTCTGACTGTCTGTTACGCCTAAACCGCTGAACAGATTTCGATAAAATTTGGCAAGGAGTTAGGTTGCGTCCTGATTCAGGACGCAACCTAACTCCTTCCGTTTAGCAGTTAACAGTAAATATATTTTTGCACTGTTTTATCTAAGCACATTTTAGGTTCCTTCTCCGTATTACTAAGCCAACGTTATGCGCAAGACTTGGTTATGCGTCTGTCTGTCTTACCTTTAAAGAGCTGTATCGTTTGAATCGTAATAAATAAGTTACGGATACGTAACCAATAATAAAAAAGTGGAAATTGAGGGGGGTCCCCCTCAATTTCCAATTTCCAACTTTCTTCAATTTTTACAAGGAACAGGTTTTTTTCACTGTTTTTTGTTTTTGCTCTATCTTAAAAAGAATACATGTAATAAATACAAGTTTCAAACTTAGTTATAACAACAAAATATTTTCCGGTTTTCATCATTTAATGATGAAAACCCAAGAGCCAATTACGTGTGGTGGTAGCATAGCTACATCTCTACATCCTTCCATTTTATTTCACTTTCAATTGTAACCCATTGAAATTTCGATACTTGTGTGAAGTTTATTTGCCATTTTTTTTTTTTTTTTTTTTTTTTTATGCAAACTTCACACGGTTGGCTACATCACCTACAACATCCGTGATGTCAGCCCATAACACCGGGTGAACTAGGTGCCATGTCAGTGCTTCCCTTCATTTCGCGCCGGCTACACTGAACTGGACGCAAAACACGAACTATTTACATAGCCGTTTCGACCGACGTTTCGCTCAGTGCGGTGGTACCAACCCGGCCGGGATAAACCCTACCACCTAGTAAGGTAAGAAGGGAAGGGACCTACAGTTTAACGTGGTATCCGAACCACGGTCAGCCTCCAACAGTCGGGCGGTCATCCATCCAATAACTGACCGCACCATTAAGCTGCCGAGGCTGACGATCCCTTAGTCGACTTTTACGACATGCGACGGGGAGAGATGCAGTGGGACTATTCTTTTTAAGTACCGACCCCACACGGTACAATGCCATGTGGCTAGGTAATTTAATACCACAGTATAAAAGCGTGACACTTTTTCTTAAAAAAAAAAAACAGTTCCATCCGCATTATCAGGACATTCACGCATAAACTTCAACCAACATTGCTTTGTGGAAAATGGAATCCCATGTAAGAAAAGTGCGTAGATCTGGTTCATAGGGTCGCTGAAATAGATCTAATAACTAGTGGACAATCATTCATTCCACTTTTGTCCGGACGTAATTACGAGTCTATATACCTAATATAATATTATAAATTCGAAAGTAACTCTGTCTGACTGTCTGTTACGCCTAAACCGCTGAACAGATTTCGATAAAATTTGGCAAGGAGTTAGGTTGCGTCCTGATTCAGGACGCAACCTAACTCCTTGCCATAGTCATAGGCTTTTTTGAGACCTTTTGTCTAAAAAAAAACCTGAAGGTGGTGAAATAGGGGATGAGTTTGTTAATAAATAAGAATTTCACGCGAGCGAAGCCGCGGGCAACAGCTAGTGTTCTATAATTTTTTAAGTCCATTTGAAACATTGCTACATTTTAATTACATTTCTTAGTTCGAAATTAACCATAGATAATTTTTTTTGCGTTTCACACAAGTGTGTGCGCGCGGTCGTCGACACCCAGTGGCGGGGCATGAACTTAATTTGATGTGGGCAAGGTCAATTTTGCGAGGCCCTCTCAATTTTCCCAATACTCAATACATTCAACAACATTATCAAATCGCAATATTAACTGTCTCTGTCCTACTTTCCTATCTTGTAGAAACAAGATAGGAACAAGGAACAAGAATAAAGGCTTTATAGTGAACTTTAGTTTGCTTTTGATTAAGTCTAAACATGTTTACTCGGGGTCTCTTTCAATAGATCTAGCTGAATATTTTTCATCAATCAAAGCTGCATGAACTTTCTAGGCGCGAGGCCCCTCGGGCCGCGAGGCCGTGGGCGGTCGCCCACGTCGCCCATGCCCTGCGCCGCCTCTGTCGACACCAAACACATAAAAACCTTTTGACCAGCCGGCCGCACCCGCCTGACAGTTTCAGTATCTATGTGTCGCAATAAGTGCACCGAAGTCCTGCCGACGCACGAGCAGGCGGCTTCGACCATTAGGCTTGGCCTGTGCGCTGGGCACACCCATCCATACTCGCACATGACAAATTGACTTTCACAATAGAACATACCTCGTTATATTGTTTGTGCTGATTTGTAGATACAGGAATGTTTGACGTAGGTATTACATCTGCTGCTTTTTACCCGACTGCGCGAAGCAAAAAGGAGGGTTATGTTCTTCGAGTGTATGTATGATGTATGTATGTATGCCTATATCTATGTCACGCGCTGTGGATGAGGTGTCGTTGGATTCGTCTCACTCGCGCGAGTATCATAATAAGGTACTAATTTTTTTCAAGAATTCTAAATGGCGCCACATTGTCAAACTTTGAAAATGATTTTTTCTTCGAACCCCATTGAGTGGAGTATCATTGGTTTTGTTTGCACAAGAGCTAGAAAAGGTGATTTCAAAAATTTATCACGCCTAATGGTTTGGAACTAAAATTAATTAAATAAACAAATTTATAAAACCTGACTACTAAAAAAATTAAGGACACAAGGAAAGATGGGTAGAAAATTCTGTAATCGGGCGTGTGGAAGGATTCGCATAAACAGACAGCTCGGCTTCAACATTCAATATACAGTATTCACTGTCCATATTACCTACTTCATTTACCTAACTTACTCAAAAATGTTTCAGTTAGCAGTGATGCGGCGGCTGCGCTGCAAGGAGGCGTCTTGCGACGGCTCGGACGGCATGGAAGTCCTCCACAACCACCGCCCGCCGCTGCCGCTCGGCAACCGCGAGCTGCGCGACTACGGCATCAACTGATCTGCTGCGACCGTCAGCCGCCGCGCCGCCGCCCCGTCATACACCGGACAACGGCCACTCGCCACACGGCGGCCCTTCCTCAGTGAGCATGGCCCGCGAGTCCGGTAGCTGGATGGACCACCACCGTCACCATACTTCTACACCAACCACAATCAGACGGTCCCTTGTCAACAATTTCGAGGGACGAAGAAAAACCACAGCCTGAAATATGGGCATATAGTTGCTGTTGAATTTCGAGAGCCCTCTAAATCTGAGACTGTTCACCTATGGTTCACCTCGAACCTCAAGCGTAGTTACGAACCCTCCCCTCACACGGATTGGTGAGAAGGATTTGCTGTCATTGTGAATTTGTATTAGGTAAAGTAGGTACAAAAAAAAAATGCGGCCGAAGCACACGTGAGAGTGTGGCAGTGCTAGAGTGAGCGGACGAGCACTTTTTTTCCACAACAAAGTGGAAGAAAAATTATGGACAGTAGAGTTTAAAAAATCAGCGCCTAGTGCCTCGTTAAGTCTTTAAATTTAGTATGAACAAAATGTAATGTTAGGAGTATTAGTTTGTTATATGTTAATTTATTGTACAATCGTCTCTAAAAGTGAAGATACAAATTAATACCTTGTTAATAGCTTCAAGTACCTACTACGTAAAAGAAAAAATACAGATGAAATGTCGAAAGTCTCTCCACTTTTAGAGTCTACTGTAGCGCAACCTTTATCGGGTGCCTTAAATCTCAGGAAAGTGATCTTATATTGCAGATAAGTTTAAGATATTAATTTTAACAAACTAACGAATTATTATGAAGTGTTTTGATATGACCACCCGGTCGATGTGCCTACCATCACGAGTGCTACCATGTTTAAAAGCACATTTCTTCTGTATAAGCTATGTAAGATATCTGAAAAGCTCATCCGTATTTTGGTCACCCGGAATTAGGATAACGATGACCTGCCTGCGACAGCGAGTATAAAAAATTATATCATCCAAGTCTACAATGTCGAAGAAAATTAATTGACTAATTTTACCTACCACCCAAATAATTTATCAAATGAAAAATTCTTCTAGTGATAAGACATTTACGACATATACCTACGATAACTCCGATTCTTAAAAAGGAGGGTTGTTTTTCGCACCAAGAATCTATCCCGCGCCAAATTACGGTTGACAAATTTTATCTACATATGAAGATACATTTGAGAGAGGTCTGTGATAGATAATAAAATAACACAGAGCTCTTAAATATGCGTGTGACTCATCTTGTAGATATTTACTTAAAATGGTAAATTGTAAAGTTCTTATATGAAAGAACGTGGCTAGTGTTTACTGTTTAATAACCATCATGAAAGTATACTATTTAATAATTATTATTTTACCGAATACGTATAAAATTACAAATTTTCGTTTTTGTTTTTAAGGACCTAAATACGTAAGTATGCCTACTTTTAATGTAAAATTAATTTATAAACAAATTTAAAATATTACAAGTAAACATCAAAATCCGCCCTATTATATACTTTTATTTACAAGAAAATTAAACTTTAAAATAAATTAATGAGTGCTTTATAGTCGTAGTACACCACATAGGGAATAACATGAAATATAATATTATGTAGCATTTCACATCGTTGTTATCATTATAAACATTAATTTACATTCTCGTTTAGATTATAAGAAATGTTATCCGTCTTTAATGAAAACGCATAGGGACATCATGCGGGTTTATTTTGAGAACTAGCATATAGGAGGAATTTCAGGACAGGTTATACAATGCATTTTTGTAAAAAACTATGATAATGCCATCTAGTCGTAATGAATCGATGATTCGTATCCGTATACACTTTGTAGAACAATCGGCTATACTTATAAAATAATTACCAAAACAAAAGTAGCGCCGTAATGTTTAACTTTATCGGTGAAATAATGTTGCGCAGCTAGAGTGTTGACTTTGGAACCAATAAGAAATAAATTATTATAGTATTTGTGTACATTTACTTGTTGTTTCATTAAATTCCGCATTCCTTAAAGAGCTGTTCAACGGTCTTCGTTAAATGAAATAAAAATAAGTGAACTGTGGCCAAAGACCGTATTTTTTTTTTTTATGGAAACTGACACGGTTGGCTACATCACCTACAACGTCCGTGTTGTCAGCCCATAACACCGGGTGAACTCGGTGCCATGTCAGTGCTTCCCCCTTTGATCGTGCCGGCTACACTGAACTGGTCGGAAAACACAAACTATTTACATAGCCGTTTAGGCCGGCGACGTTTCATTCAGTGCGGTGGTACCAACCCGGGCGGGTTAAACCCTACCACCAAGTAAGATTAGGAGGGAAGGGACCTACAGTTTTTACGAGTAATCCGAACCTCGTTCAGCCTACAACGGTCATCGGTCACCCATCCAAGTACTGACCGCACCCAGCGTTGCTTAACATTCAATAGCGACAGTTGACTATCTGCACCACTGATCTATCGAGGCTGACATATAAATTATATACATATAATATAGTATGCAATATAAATTGAATTGAAATTAATTGCAATTTAAAATTGAATAAAGAAATTTATTTATACTGTACTTCACTGATAGATACAATTCGCTTGCGAAAATAACAGTACATTTTACATTTTACGCAGGTAGACTCCGTCTAGGCAACTATGGTAGGTATGCACCGGCTGACGTTCGTTGTTGGTTGCAGTTAGTTGGCATATCATTGTACGTACATTTGGCACACTGAGTGTGAAATGATCACAGAGAAGCAATTTTTTCTAGATTGAACATTCCTTACCATTTTCTTGTGCAGTAAATCGTAAGCTAGAATTTTGGAAAACTAAATAATGTAAGTGATTGATTAAAGTATGCTTCTTTCTGAAATATTTTAATTTGTAATAAAAACCAAATTAAAATGTAGTTTTGAATCATGCCATCTATATTTGAATAGAAGAACATGAGTTCATAGACGCTAGTACCATCTGTTAGTGAGTAGCTTAATTAATTATACAGTGGCATTTATCTGAAATGTTTCTCATGTACTCCAATAGATGTCGCTGTTCGCGCGGGAAATTTCAATGGTGAATTTATTGTTAAAACTTCAATTTTGCGTTATTAGTAGAAATTAATAAAATTAGTAGTATTAATTAAAATAAATTAATTAATTTTAATTTAGGTAGTTTTAGTTTATATTTGTAGTTGTTATATGTTTTAAGTTGTCATGCTATGTATTATTAAAGTTTGCAATAAATATTATTTTGTTATTGAATTAAAATAATATAATCCACCGAGTCATGCAGCAGGTGGGTCTTCATGCCTGACTTGCTGCTTTATCGAGTGAATCTTGTTCGAATACTTTGCGAAACGCGGTGGTCGGTGTTGTGCTGTAATTTACCAGAGTTCTTGCAGCACAACACCGATTACTCTGCTTACCCCGATTGTCGGGATTCAGCGTGTGTGATATGTATGTATGTAATACGCATACACATAGTACCTTACTAATTTAGTCGTGCGTAATCGTTTTATTTGCTTAGATATACATTGATAAAAATAATAGCTGAATAATGCTGAGCGCGGTCAGTATTACTTGTCTATTGCTGGTTTGCTGCTACCTCAGCCCGCGCTTCCGCACATCGCGCCTCACGCCACACCCGCTGACGCCTAGCTCAGTAGCGTTAGTATCGCTGTCGCGTAGCCAAAGAATATAATACCGCGTAGCCACGCCCGTATTATATGTGTAATTGAGCTACCTACCCCTCGCGCGTGTACGAATTTTGTTTTTTTTTGGTGTTATTTGTTTTATTACTAACATTTGTTGTGTTCAAATGCCAATACGAGTAAAAAAAGGAATAGTAATATGACTATGACGTGTGCGCTAGCTTCACTAGTCATGTCACTTAATTACGTAGAATTATTATTACATGGTAGTACATATTAATTCTACGCCTGAAATACGAAGTAACGACAGTTCAGTTTAACACCTGGTGGCGGGAGTATTCGTCTATCCGACTTTTTTGTCGACGGTACCGATAGCTGTTACGTCATAACCGTCAGCGGTGGCATACTGGAACCAGACGACTAATACTTGGATGGGTGACCGCTGACCGTTGGAGGCTGACCGTGGTTCGGATTCCACGTTAAACTGTAGGTCCCTTCCCTTCTTACTCCCTTACTTCTTAGGTGGTAGGGTTTATCCCGACCGGGTTGGTAACCCCGCACTTAGCGAAACGTCGTCGGTCGAAACGGCTATGTAAATAGTTCGTGTTTTCCGTCCAGTTCCGTGTAGCCGACATGAAATGAAGGGAAGCACTGACATGGCACCTAGTTCACCCGGTGTTATGGATTGACATCATGGATGTTGTAGGTGACGTAGCCAACCGTGTCAGTTTCCATAAAAAAATATATACCTATGTATTTGTTATTCTGTCTCATACATCGATGGTCTCATAGCGTCAATCCACCCTCATAGACAGATTTACATTTATCGCTTACAAATGCTATGCGTGCTGACTGCTGATGATACTGATGGACCATTATCGATATAGCCATTTTCTGATAAATCTATTGTGCCGTTAGACTTGGTCATTGATAATATAACCATAACCCCCGACTACGGTTATATAATCTAATATCAATGGATTTGGCCATCCTGAATATCAAAGCAGGTTCTTCCTTCCTGCTGTTCCCAAATATAGAAAATAAATCGACTAGGCGTAGCACGTAGTACCTACTATAATAGGTACCTTCAATGGCCACAGACAGAATTCAAATTGTATTTTGTGGCCTATGCGATGCATGAGAGAGAGAGAGAAAGGAAGGCTAAGTTGCAGGTCGGGGGAAGACGGCTTGCAGGCAGACCGCTGTTATGTGGAACATTTACAGAACATTTCTTCCGAATTACGCAGTCTACAAATTACGGATACATCAAATCAAATACGATGGCGGCGGGCCGGCGGCGGCGGCGGCGGCGGCGGCGGTGCGACGACACCACGGCGGCGCACTAAGAGTGATTGACTATTCAATTGCGGCCAAAAGTCCAATTTTGAACTCAAACGAAACGAACACAAACTATTATTAATACGTAGCTATATAACGAACGCATCGAGCGGCGGTCATTATTTTGACCTCCCACCCCCCGCGTCCCGCCTTGGCTAGTGCGAAAGTACATGCCGAGGAAGTGTACGTCGCTGTTTTGCGTTGCGTAGATTTTCGTAATATTTAAATATTTTTGTTCAGAGATATAGAGAGGTGTTTGTTTGCAATAATGATGGAAAACGAAGAAGATGGGGGTGCTGTTTAATTATGTAACTTACAAATTTTTAATAATTTGCCTAAATTATATTTGGAGGTATATTTCATGGTAGTACAAACGAAAAATTTTTCGTCATTAAGCTCTTTAAGAAATGGTGTTTATGTTATAGAGCGGTGCCTGATCGCGCAATTATTTTTATGGATTCTTATAAAAGAACTATGTAGCATGTGGATTCAACAAAAAGGTGTTCCCCGATTTTCCCCCATTTCAAAAAAATAATTTTTGAAATACGGTCTACTTTAATGGAAAGCGCGAGGGATTGAGGGATTAGGCTGAGCTGTAGAAAGAGGCGGGTGGCGGGGGAAGTGGGGGAGGGGGCGGGAGGGAGGGGCGGAGAGGGGGTTCGTTTGGGGGTATCCCCCCCAGGGAAGGGGAAGGGGTAAGTGAGGGAGGCAAAAACGTAATATGACTCAGTGAGGGGAGACGGGGTATAGGAGGGGGTGCTATGCTAAGGGAGGTGGGTAATAAGTATCTCCTGAATACTCCCCCCCCCCCCCCCCCCCCCCTTCATTGGAGATATAATTATGCACTTTTCGGTACTTATCAGTTTACTACACAAACATTTCCGCGTATACAGGCAAAATTTCTCAAAACAATTCTCAAGAATTCAATGCAACAGGATGTTCTATATCGTCCTCCTTACATCTGATCCCCTTCTAAGTTTCTCGAGACCAAAAAGGCAAAAAAAATCTAAACCCTATTCACGCGATGCTATCGAACTTTTAGTGTCTGAAAAAGTGCACGGAGATTCTAGCGATTCCGAATCTAGTACATAATTACTGTGTACCTACATATTTTATGACAATAAATTATTACTATAAGTATGAACTTGATTGTTTTTATCATAAATACTAAAATACTGCAGATTTAATCAAATAAACTCTACATAAGGTAGAGAGAGGGGCATGCGGAACCACTATGTGATAGTACAACTCACACTTGACCGTTATTTTGAAACTGTCATGTATTTCAATGAAATATATTACGAATACCAGCATTTTTGATTTAATTTCGGCACGATCTGAATATTGGCCGCATTTGAACAGTAAATCACTCTGTGTGCGGCGGCGCGACGCGGCGGCGGCGGGGCGCCAACTTCGCGCCGTCTCGTCGCTCGTCGCGCTTCGGTCGCAGTGTTGCCAACCAATTTTTAAAATTATCCTTGATTAACTTCCAAAATGTCAAAGATTTTAATTTGTTTTTTATGGAAACTGACACGGTTGGCTACATTACCTACAACATCCTTGATTTCAGCCCATAACACCGGGTGAAATTGGTGCCACGTCAGTGCTTCGCTTCGATCGTGCCGGCTACACTGAACTGGACGGAAAACACAAACTATTTACATAGCCGTTTCGACCGACCTTTAATTCAGTGCGGTTGTACAAACCCGGGCGGGTTACACCCTACCACCTAGTAAATAAGAAGGGAATCATACCTTAGCCGCCTTTTACTACATAAACGGGGAGAGATGCAGTGGGGCTATTCTTTTAAAGTACCGGCCCCACAAAAAACTCCTAAAAAACTCTCCTGTTATTCAAATTATACATATTTCACCACATTTTTTTAGAGTTCCTTATCCGTACGGGAACATATTACTAAGCCTAGGCCGTCTATCCGTCCGTCTGTCTGTCTTACCTGTAAAGGGCTGTATCTTTTGCGTCCTAAATACGTCACATCACCGGGAGGAGGCACTGGTCATATTACATATACGGTACGGGTCTTAAAATTTTTCGGAAGGTTATATACCTCAGGGCGAGTTTTAACTTTCCGAGGCAGCCCAACCCAGATGAATTCGTCTCTCGATCTCCTTTTCTACCAAGCCGCAGAATTTGACCGAGATATACGTACTCTTCCACCTGTTCGGTCATTTCTCCGCCAACAACGATTTTTACTCCCGTTATAACCACGGTCGTCGTTCTAACCACCGCGTAATTGACCTATTTTTTTAAGTGTCACATTATCCTAACCAAAGAGCAAGAGGTGAAGTTGCTCTTATCCAAAAAGCAAATTTTATCGTAGAGAGCGTTCCATATAAATCTTCCCTTCGCCGTTATGTTGGCTCCACTGTCTATCTGTCAAAACAGCGTTGAGGGTTGCTGTGTACAGATTTACCCGTAATTATCAGTATTTACCGTATTTATTATACGGTAAATACCTATTACATTATTAGGTAATATAATCTTCACAATCTGGCAACAGGAATTTAAGCACTGACAGTGACACTGGCAGTGGAACCAACATAACGGCGAAGGGAAGATTTAGTTGGAACGCTCATATTGTGTGACTTTAGAAGTTGGTTGGTTCATTGACAGAGAGTTCATTCATTGTGTTGCCATCATACATACATACCGACACATTTGTTTGTTACTACTAAATCTTCTCCTGTAGTGATTTGTTTCTCCTACTCTCCTGACTGCCAAAACTTCACAGACAAATGAAATTCTGCTGAATCTAGGAGAAAATGTCCTAATATGGCAATGGCAACACTGGTCGGTCGGCCGCCCCCGCCTTCCCTCCGCGACCGTTCGTCGACTTCGTCGTGTCTTCATCAATTTTATCAATTGGTGGACTGCGCTGGACTAATCTTCATTCATTATGCGCGTACTATGCTGTGCTCTCCGAGGCTACACAGCTAGTCGTCTATTTATTCGTCAACTCGGGTCCGTTTGTGTCTTGTATATATGATGTGAGTGATCTCATCTCACTCACCTACATCTCACTCACATTAGATCTAGATGGAATGCAAACGATCTGCAAATAAATTTTCCGTTGGCGAATTTTAGGTACCTACCTACCTAAGTATGGATGTACACTGTACGTACAGTGCTTTCTTTTGGTTAAGGTAACGGTAGGTAGAACCTTGCGTTTGATCGCGGCATACATGCACAAAGTTCTACAAGAAGACTAAGCTAATCAATCACAGATTAAGTACCTAATAGGACTAAGGTATTATAAATGCTGTCGAATGGAATAGATATAGTATTGTAGATGAGTATCTAGGTAAATACGGGATTGGAACCCAAATAAAAATAGAAACGAAGGCGTAAACAGCATGTCGCATGTCCGTTGTCGAGTCGCGCGCGCGGAGCGTATAGAGGCCTTGAACTCGCTCGTTCCGCTCCCGTAGTTCGATCACAGCACAGTACTTGTTCGGTGCCAGCAAGCAGCAACTTTATTTCATTATCCAACTGTGGTACCTAACGACGACGCGTCTCTCCTCCACTCTCCATGATTCATTATCAAAGTGCTGTTTTTGCCAAAATAGGTAGGTAGGTAGGTAAGTACCTATATTACTTATGGTTATGGCCAAAACACGAAGATGTGTAATACTTTGGTGTGTTTAGGAAAGTAGGTACCTACCTATAAGAGTAGGTTTACAAGCTACAAAACATTTGCAAATTGCTTCTTCAGATGCCTACTTACTTACTATAAAAAATTTGGTACCTAGGTAGGTATCGTTTCCGAATAATTTCAGTTTCGTTCTGTCACCCACACGTAAGCGTTATTTGAAGAAAAGTAGGTACGAGTAAGGTACCTACCTACCTATGTGAACGATTGATAAATAAATGAGTGGGTGAATCGACTTTGCAGTTGCACATTCCAAACGGTAAAAGCCAGCACGCATTAAATCTACGATCACACTGGATTGACGCAACGAACGGTAACGTAGCAAAACAGTTCAACATCATCGGAGTCGAATGTGAATGTTGGACGAGGAATTTTCTATGTAGATAACTAAGATTTCCTATATCTTGAGTGAAAATAAACAAATGTTGAAACAGAATACCTATATACTGACAAATAAAAGCGTCCCTTGCTGGTAGGTACTCATTCATTCCTTCTGCAGAAGTTATGTCGGTCATCGTATTTGTATAGGTATATCGACATTATTAGGTACGGAATAGCTGATATCATAAATCTAGCCGAAGACGGTTTAGCCATGGCCATCCATATCATGTCCATATTCATACAACAGTAGTGCCTATAGCATAGCACGGTCAACAACCAACTACGAACAATCTTAACTAACGCAGTGATGCCGATCTTTTCGACAGTCTAAGTCCTCAAGTTGTTAGTATGACATGAGCATGACATACCTAGTAGGTATCTAAGTACCTAACCTATTTCATAATATTCCTTCGGTATCCTGATTGTGTGACACACAATGTGTGAGACACACCTCAATCGTTCTCATCTTACACAAATAAATTCACAAGTTGCATCACCACATTGACTTATGCATCAGCATCATTTTATATAGTCAGCTAAAATACGTCATTGCTAAAAGTAGGTATTATGAGCATGGAGTTACCTCCATGATTATGAGTAATACTAATATTCTGTGGTATGTATGAGCACAGATTACTAAATAGTTTATGAGCCCTGTCTGCCCCCAAACTATGACCAAAAACCTGTGTGGCAGGCAGGCTCAGGTGGCAGGTATGCACACTGCGGAGTCAATATAACGGGCCGCGACGCCGCGCCGCGCCGCCGCGGCGGCGCGGAATTATAGTGATGCAGGGGTTAAATACATTGATGACGTCTTTGCTCCAGTGATTCACACTATTCTGTGGTAACACTTTTGATCTGATCACACTTACCGGAGAGTGACGTGCACAGAGTACATTATACAGGGTGTTAGGCATATTGACCGACAATTTTTTTTGTAGGTAAGTAAGTGGGGTCATTTGCAACGTTTTGACCCATGATGTCACGTCAGATGTCACGTGGTATCGAGATATGATTTTTTTTTTTTTGAAAATTACCAAAATCCCAGCTTTAACCCTTGTAACTTTTTTGTTTATGATTGTATCAGCACGAAATACTCGAACTCCAGCCAGACTGACTACATCTACCTACATACTCAATTCAAAATATGGCTATTATATTTCTTATCTTCAACAAAAATTCAGAAAACGACATGGAAATTTCCAGCAATGGTAATTATGCAAAAAATACCAAAAACTACCAAAATTTTTTTTCCTACCAGGGCCAAGCCAGCCAAGTCCAAAAACTACCCAAAAAGTAGGAAACTACCACATCACACTGGGGCGTGGCGCCACAGAATAGATGTTATGGTGGCGCGATGAATAAAAAACTCCGGCCAAGTGCGAGTCGGACACGCGCACTTGATATGATTTTTTTTTTCTTTATTTTTGAAAATTACCAAAATCACAGCTTTAAACCCTTGTAACTTTTTTGTTTATGATTGTATCAGCACGAAATACAATTGATATTGAATCAGCACGAAATACAATTGATTGAATTTTACGATGTACTTATCCAATCTTAATTTCTTAATTACCTACGTGGTGGTGGGTGGGTGGGGTGATACCGAACGCTAAGTGCGCGTGTCCGACTCGCACTTGGCCGGTGTTTTTTATTCATCGCGCCACCATAATATCTATTCTGTGGCGCCACGCCCGTCGCCCACTGATATCTATCACACTGATTTAAAACACGGCCACCTGCACACAACACCCACGCTGCACACTCGGAGGAAAGCTGCACATGAACATTGACTTATATATTACAGTTCGCAGTTCACGTATTTGTTAAGAGATGGCGCTGCGTCTATCGACGTCCCATATGGCGAGATGAATTTGTATGGAAGGCCATATCCTTACTTTAGCATATCACTGCACATGAATGGGTTTTAGAAGTAAAATCAACGCGAAAGATATTATAAATACTTACTCATTTATTTTACACCAAATGAAATAATCAATCTCCTGTTTTTCGAAGAATGCGGCAATGAGATCGGTATTTATATTATCTAGTTGCTTACATTTGTTTCGATACCGTCAGCGTATAGTTGTGCCACAGTAGTACCTAGTGCCGATAATTTAGGTCCCACTAAATCAGAGTAAGTATGTCTGAATGAAATAAAAAATGATGAAATGTCGTATAAACTTTTGACGTGATGACGTCACGTCTTATAAATTGATGAACACCGGCTGCACTCACGAAAAAGTGTCACGTTCCATCTAAACCTGTGTGTGCAAGCGAGAGCGTGCACCTGCGAGCGAGAACCCGCGGCACCAATATATTGTGACCGACGAGACGTCTTAAACCACCCGGCTAATCGGTCCTGTACCAGTGAGGCGAAATTCGGTCACAAGTTGGTGAATATTTCATGGCGTTGAGTCCTTTGAAAAACTTATAAAAATAGACGAAATTAATAAAAATCTAAATAAAAACGGTAAATATCCGCCGGCGGCGGGAGGCAGGCGGCAGGCCTCCAAGCACGCCGGTGGGTGCAGGCCGTGGCTACGGAGCTCTCCGGGACGACACGAGACAAGCTACGAGCGATAGGTGGTGGTACTAGACACGTAGACCACCACCACCCCCATCCCGGAGAGCTCCGTATCCGTCGGACTGCGGGGCGACGTCACACAGCTCTTCTATCTTTGTTGGCCCTCTTGCGTGCGTCGCTGTTGCGCACGACGCTGCACCGGTAGCGGAGGCTGCAAGCGCGACACAGGACAGGGCCGCGATAGCCCCAAGCTAACCGGTGGCGGCGGACTTCGTCCCGTCGTAGCTGGTGTGGCGGGGCGTCCCTGGTTCGTCATCCTCACCGGCAGACGCGGGCGATGGATCAGCGAACCGTGGTGGATTGGGTGCGCTGGTTGCGAAAGAAGCAGCAGGTCTTGTCACTGGATCCGGCCACACCGCAAGGAGGGCGAGGCGTGTTGACTGGGACGCGCGACGTCACTTGTCCCTCCTCTGACACAGCGGGGTGGTGAGGCGCTGAGGCGGTGTCGCCGGTAATGCACTGCCGAGGCTGTCGGGTAACCGGTTTTATAAAATTTTCATTTTTTAAAATTTTCAGAAAAAATGTTTACCCCTGTCAGTCTGACAGCTTTTCTTCTTAATATTATTAGTTTTTAAAGTAGGTACTCACATTTGCGATATAAGAATTAAACTTCTAAGGACTGAACTAAGGACTGAAGAACTATTATAAACTGATTTTGTATCTGACTTTGCACTGCACTTTATATACTTTATGACGTCATCACGTAAAACTATCGTCCGTAAACCGACTTTACAGACAACCAATTTTTATTGGGTTTTGACCCCAACCCCCTCCCCCAACCCCTGGCTATTCCCATGGGTGTGGATGTCGATCTTGTTCATCTCCAATTCAATACACGGGATCACTGACATTACCTAACAATCCTTCAATAAGCAGATCTATCAATTATGTGACCTAAATAGAAACCTAGAAAGAAGCATAGTTAGTCATCCATTAGCTCTACGCTATGTATGGTGTAGGTAGGTTACTTATAGGTACCACCTTATACTATAACGAAGGCACTGGAACACGACGACCTCGCACGTCGCTCGCACGTCATCTTTTACATGACGTCACTTTTATTTATAAACCGTAACATGCGAAAGGTCACAAAAATGTTTTATTTCACATACGGATTGATAATGTTGGCAGCTCCGGTTTTGGAAAGCACTGCAGAAAGCACGCGATATATCATATCAAAGTGTTACTTCACCTTTTCAGTTAAGCAATCATATATAATATAATAATCGACAATTGGTTTTTCTTCACTCAGCTCATGCATGACATAGTCTACTCGCACCTACGTCACCTCACACGACTCCACCGCGCATGCCCGAACGTGGCTTTTACTCTAGTTGAACAAGGTTCCAATAATTTAAGCTACCTACCTCTGTGGAAGCTACTTTGCGTTCGAAAAAACCTCTCAGGATAAATCCGCACCACCACCGCACCGGTGCCACGCCGGTGCCACGCCGGTGCCACGCCGGTGCCACGCCGGTGCGCCAACTCTTCGTTTCGCCTCTTGCAGTCAACAAGGAAGGGCGCGGTGCGGGCGGGCTGAGCGCAGGCGTGACGGAGCGCTGCGCTGCGTCTGCCTGCTGCGCTACGTGCGGGCGCGGCGGAGGAGCCGAGGTGGAGGACACCCCAGCACCACACGACACGCCAACGCCACACGCCACGCGCCGCCTCCGCCGCCGCGCCGCCGCCCGCCGCCACGCCGCCGCGCCGCCGCGCCTCCGCGGGGCGGCGCGGCCGCCGCCCGCCGCGCCGCCTCCGCCGCACCTTCGCCGCCGCGCCGGGCGGGGCGGCGCGGGCGGCGGCGGCGCGCCCGTCCACCAACACTACGGTGTCGGTCGTTACGTCTGTGTGGGCTGGGTGGCCGGCGCGGCGCCCGACCCGTCAGTTTTGAAATAGAACCGGAGCGGAGAGGTTGTCGCTGAGGATTGTGAATATTCTGTGAAGTTTTAGTGAACAAACACAAACATGGCTAATGTAATCGGTAAGTACCTACGAGACTCGTTTTAAATTCTTCGCACTCCTTTCGATGCGGGCCGGCGCGGTGCGCGGAGGAGACTATTTTTATGGTCGATAGAGGCGAAGACGGGTTTTTGTACTACCCGCATAGTTGGGTGGAAGCGCGATGCATTTGGTGGTTTTTGACAAGCCGGCAATAAGAGCCGGCTCGCTCGCCCTGGAACGATGCCAAGTTGCTAGGCGTGGCTGCAGCTCGGCTACTACGGTAGGTACCTAACTAGGTAGGTACTGCGGTTGATAGATTTCGTATTATTTTATTATTACATACCTAGTCGCTATTTTCTGCATAGATACCCATACAACACCGTCCACCGTAAACATTCTTAGAAGCGCCTTCTTGGCCTTCGTGCGATGTCTGTCGCAAATAGACAACTTGTGTGAATAATTAATGAGATAAGGAACTATTTTTATGCGGCCTCTCAAAGCATAATAAATCTGAAACCGTGCGAATTCTTTCAAGTGACAATACCACTTGTAGGTAGGATACTTATTTATTACTTATTACATACGTAAGTAGGTAGTCAGGCATTCGCCCGTTGAGATGACATCATCGTAATCATTAAATTATGTAGTTTAAAAGGTCGCTTGTGTGGCATAAATACCTACCTATTTAGGTAAAGAACATTTAGCTCACACACATTTGCTGCCTGCGCCAACGAATTAAAAAGTATCGAATTAGAAAGTAGAATGTCGTTGGCCTGCGCTGTGTCCTCGTCCGGGGCACTCACTAAAGCATTCAATGAGATTTGGTAGCATTGTATTAGCCCCTGCATTTCATTACTAAAAATATGTACAAAATATATTACTTAGTCAATATTCGTTCGAAGTCAAACTAATACAATTTATAGTCTAGCTAGTAGATCTATTCAGATTTAATCTAGTACAAAATAGTAGATGGAAGGAGAGCAGCTTTATGAAATCATGATTATTACAATGTACTAAAACTATTCCTAATGATAGGTACACTTCAGTCTTTAAATGCTTACATCTGTTGTTAGTCAAGTAGGTATGTAACATTTCTATGAACGAGGTAGGTACCTACGATACCTACTACGTAGCAAACGGTAGGTTAGTGACGGTTGTCGGTAGTGCTAATTCAACCTGCAAAGCGACGACGACGACAACGAGACGCGAACATTGCGCCTGCGTATGAACACACGATCTACGATCGACGCCTACATTTTCCTATAGTAAGAATAACCGTAGACGAACAAAATAATTATTTTTATGATCGAAGCTAATTAATAACATAATATTTTCTAGCAAAGCTTCGAGGAAATTGCAGATACCTACATATGTTTTTCCGAAGGACCAATGTTGATAGAGCCAAAACAAAATTCCGTGAAACCACGCGCAGTGATGTGTCAGGCCGGTATGCGGCAGATTCTCCATCCAATCATTGATTTCATTACAAATATAAACATCACAGTCGCAGTTTCTGAATTCCAGTCGAGGTCATATTTGCTTTAGTGATCGAGTGCTTTAGTGATTTAGTGAGTTTATGCTAATCGACATAATAGTCAACTAATATAAGTCAGTCGTAATCAAAAGATGACTCGCAATGTTCCTGCGCGCCTGCCGGGATGACATAAGACGCGGGAGATACTTACAGGCGCAGGCCGATTCAGCTGAATCGGCCTGCGCCTGCCTGCCGCGTACCGGAGTCGCCGGCGAGGCGGAGGCGGAGGTTAGCTCCACATCGATTCGATGACATCACCGCTTGGAGGTCATGTGGTGCTCCGCGCGGCGCGCCGCATCCGCCGCGCCGGTACTGCGCTTGTAGTCTATCTTGAAACACCGCCTCGTACCGGGACCGGGACTGGGCGAGAATACCTACGAAACACGATGCGTGTGTAGGTAGTGGGCTTGTGGCGAACTCGATGCGGTGTGTGTTTACCATCCTTGCCTTGCCCATCCTAATTCCAGACAGAAGAGGCATAAATTGCCAACAAGTTAAATTACCTGTTTGTGTTAGGTAGCCAAAAACGTTGTCTTGAAGGATTCCATATCCGTACGCGACCCTATTACTAAGCCTACGCACGTACGCCGACGTCCGTCCGATGGTTTATCTGTCTATCCTACCTTTAAAGGCAAGAACATTTGGTTTTTAAAGGGTTGTACCTACTTATCTTTTGAACGGTAATAAGTAGCCGGTTGAAATTTTCACAGAATAACTGTCCACATTATGGTGGATATCCTACCTAACAAATAATAAAAACGTAAAAACGTAAGGACATCCCCATACAAGAAACGTTTTTTTTCAACATTTTTTGTTTTTTTTTCTCTATCGTAAAAAAACTGTTTTAAAAAACATTCAAAACACAACTAGAGCAATTCTAACGATATTACGGGTCGAATTGATAACCCTCCTTTTTTTTAAGAAGTCGATTAAAAACGGTAGTAAATACGAACGTCAAACTTGGTGCGATGATTATAGTGCAAACCCTGAAGTACATCCTCGGTACTAACCGGGGGCAATACTTTTAGATGAAAGTTATTTAGTTTTAAGAATTATAATTTGTACATTCTTTAATACCCGACTTCTTAAAAAAAGGAGGTTATTTAGTTAGACGAATTTCGTGTTAGATTTAATTTAATAATTGTTTAATCTTATTTTATTCTTCTTATTACCTCACTTAAAAAAATAATAAAGTATGGTATACGAGTATAGTTATGAATGGCACTGATTTACTACGAATAATCAATACATGCTAAACTACAAGGCCCAAACGTAGTGAAGCTTTTTAGGTTTAGTCACAGAATACTTAATAGTAGGTAGGTACTTAATACTTACATGATGTAGTTAGTTATTCAATAATTTTTTACGGCATCGCATCGTTCGTTGTCTGGCTGGACATCGATTTCCATTGTCTGGTCTGGACTCACCATTTACTTACAAAAATCCATGCTTACAAAGCTCCATCACAGCGTATTTTCTCCGCTGTGGTTCCATAATGAAATATAGCAATCATTTTCTTGTGTGCCCGTCTAGATTAGCAATGACGACACCCTCCCACGCCTTTCTGGCAGTTTTATGTAGTGAGTGAGTGACCAGTGTGGTATTCAAGTAAATAAAATACATTCCACATGAACTTGACCAGCCAGACCATGTAGGTTGGTAGGTAGGTAGGTACCTACGATTCGAACTACCACCGGACCGAGTAAGAAAGAAGGTAGGCACGTAGGCACTCTTGGAGCTCGCACTAATCGAAACGAAACGAACGATAGAATGCTAATGAACGGTGTGCAACTGAACGCTCTGCCGAAATGGCTATGGGCCCTTCTATACTTGCGTTTAAACGCCGCCGTCGGCGGAAAAACGTTCGAGAAACGCGGCAGACACAATTTTACATACAAGTAAAACGACGCATTCTACGTTTTTCAACGCAACAGGCAGCGTTAAAAACGCAGCGGATAATCGCAGTTTTTCCGCGATTGCGTCATTCTACGCAAGAACTTAACAATAATAAAAGCTGCAAGAGCAGTGATCATGGGCGGGTCCATTTTGAAGAATGAGCAATCGCAGCGTATAATCGCTAGCGTGTAGAAAGAATGACGGTATGCAACAGCGTATTCGACCGTTTTCCGCCGCGCCGGGGGCGTTTAAACGCAAGTGTAGAATGAGCCTATGATCGTCCGCCTACATTCCAGTCAACACCTCTTGCCTTCACAATCTGCGTAGTGCATACCTTAGTGATGTGATGTACGTAGCTCTGAAGAATGCTGTTTAGGAGATCTGCTAACTGCTAATTCCTACACTACACCGAATTTATTAACACTTTATTGTAAGTAAACCCATGCTGGAGACATTAAAACACAGTAAGTAGGTACCTTATTCGTTTACCTAATAGTAAACGGACTTTCGAAGCGAGTGGTTACCATTATTGTTAGTTTTTACCTGACTACGGCGAAGCAAAAAGGAGGGTTATGATTTTGACCGGTATGTAGGTATGTATGTTCATCTGTTCCCTCATAACTTCTAAACTACTTATCATAATTTGACAAATGAGGTATCGTTGAAAGCGTCTATATCATCCGCTGGTTATAGGCGTGTGATGTAGACACACGCATAGACAGAAATATGTAGCTGAATTTACTCAGACGTAGGTAAGGTCTTTCAAAATTAGTTCAGAGTACGCTAAGGGGGGGTTCTGTATCGGAAATAGATCACTTTTGAAGAACAACGAATTTTTTTTTTACAAAAAAATTTTTTTTTTATTTAAAATGTAAAAAAAAATATTTTAGTAATCGTTTCAGTTTCATGCCAGGAACAAAAAAGTCTTCCAACACATACATCTCTTTCTTTCAGAAATTGTGAAAAACCACAATTTTAGTTTTATTAGTATGGAATAGAAAGAATTAGATTTTTTTTACCAATTTACACGTGTTAGATCATAATGGTGATGAAGACTTTTTTGTTACTGTTATGAAACTGAATCGATTAGGCTATAAAAATCAACCACCTATATAAAATTTAAAAAATAGTTTTTTTACGTTCTATTTGGTTCTATTACTTATTCCTTCCGTCCCCCAGTTATTGTTTTTTAAAAATATTTAATGTACAGACACGGTAAGTCTACGATTTTATTATATGTATAGATAGATAGATTTGTTAGATCCGCCATAATAAATATACCTAACACATATTCTGTGAAAATTTCAACCGGCTAGTTATTACGGTTCTATCCAACCAAAGATACAGCCATCGGACGGACAGACAGACGGGACAGATGGCGGCGCGGCGGCGGCGGCGGCGCGGGCGGCGGCGTAGGCTGTATAATAGGTTTCCGTACTGGTTATGTATGGCCATTGGCCAGTGCAATATGTACCTAGAAATCACATACCGTCGCGTAAGTATCAACACCGCGGAAGCAGAGAGGGGGACAACGGCTGTTTTTCAACAGCACGTTATAATGATCTGCTGTTTTTATATCGCAGCTGTTTTAAAGTGCTGTATCGTTAGAATGCTGTTTTTGGTGGTGTTGGAATTTGAACCTAACGCTGTGGGAATAACTAGCATAATTGAAATAAGAGATAAATATTATATCACGGGAATACAGCAGGCAGAATTATAATATATTTCTAACGTGCCAGTCTGCTGTTTATGGTTGCTGTTTCTAACAAACAGCAGTCTAGTCTATGATATATTTCCAACGTGCGAGTCTGCTGTTTTATTTAATTATTTAAAATGTAACCTTAAGTCATTGCATTAAGGGTTAAGTTACAAAATACAAAAACACTGCCCTCTATCGAGCGAGAGCTTCAAATACCTACAGGCTACAACAAATAATTTTTATTATATCAACTAGATGGCGGTACGTACGAGATAAATAGCAAAACAGCATTACAGCAAACAGCAGATGTGGTGGAATATTTCTAACGTTATAAATGCTGTAAATTTATAATATAATATGTTGCCTGCTGTTTAATATATTCCCCACGACTACGCGGAAGTCAACGTCACTCAATAAGTCCCGAGACTGACGTATAGATGGCGTTGCTATTGAAAAATCTATATTTTTCGGAAGTACCAACCTTCAAACGATAAATTTCTAAATAAACGTTGACGTTTGAATTTGACGTTTAGTACTAAAGTTCCCGCGGTTTTTGTAATGCTACTTTTGTAAATTTCAAAACGATGGATATTTCCGAATTTCGTGTGTTGACATTATTTTTTTATGAGAAAAAATACAGTTCAAACTCAGCAATGGCTTGCAAATATATGGCGACTCTTCTCCGTCGAAAGCAACAATTTGCCGTTGGTTTGCTGATTTTAAACGCGGTCGTTCAAACAGTGATGTTGCTGAACGCTCTGGTCGCCCAAAAGCAGCAGTTGTTCCAGAAAACATAAAAAAAGTTCACAAAATGGTTCAGGCCGATCGCAAATTGAAATTGCGCGATATAGCTGACACCATAAAGATATCAGAAGCCAGAAGGTACCTAGTGTATTTACGATTCTGCATGAACATTCGTCAATGAGGAAGCTCTGTTCGAAATGGGTGCCGCGTTTGCTCACAGTCGACCAAAAACAACGAGTTGATGATTCCGAGAGCTGTTTGGACCTGCTCAAGCGTGATAAAAATTATTTTTTGCGACAATATGTGACAATGAATGAAACGTGGATCCACTACGTGTTTGCAGACCTAAAAAGAATGCTCAAGGGAAAGAAATTTGGCTCCAATGAAGATGTGATTGCCGAAACTGAAGCCCATTTTGAGGCCAAAGATAAATAGTTTTACCAAAAAGGTATCCTTAATGTTAGGAAAGCGCTGGACCGATTGTATCACTCTAGAAGGAGACTATGTTGAGGAATAAAATAGAATTTTGCAAAAAAACAATTGTTTTGTTACTTAGTCTCGGGACTTATTGAGTGACATGTTACCTATAAATAAACTGTTCATAATAACTTGCAAATCTTTACCCGTCTCGATAATCATTGTCGTTTGAGGGAATTAACATAAGCGTATGAATGTTGCAGAGCTGGCGACGGAGGACAACCTCCAGTACACCTTCTACCCGGTGTCGAGCGGCGCCGTCTCACTGCGCGTGCGTGCGCCCAATGACGCCCACATCGCGCTCACTACCGGACCCATGGAGTCTGATCCTATGTATGAGGTATGTACCTATGTACTACCTATATGCCCACAAAATTATCTGAATGATACCAGCAATATCGGCTAAGATATTCATGTACGTAGCTACCTACTTACGAGTAATTTTCTGCTTTTAGATCATCATTGGGGGCTGGTCGAACTCAAAGAGCGTAATCCGCAAAAACCGCCAAAAGCCAGACCAGATCGAAGTGGAGCTACCCGGTTTGCTAAACGCCGGCGAGTTCCGCGGCTTTTGGCTCCGCTGGGACTGCGGCATTATCTCCGCGGGCCGCGACGGCGAGCCCGTCCCCTTCCTCTCGTGGCAGGACCCGCAGCCCTTCCCCATCGGCTTCATCGGCGTCTGTACGGGCTGGGGCGCCACCGGCACCTGGAAGATCGAAGGTACCCACCGCCTCGACCCTCCGCAACTCGCTTCATCGTTCGTAGCTTGAATTGCAAAATGTACCCAGTACTGCGCGAGCTTGATCGAGCGCTTGTTGTTGTTCGCGCAGATGGTGAGAGTTTCAATACTCCGGACAAGCTAGAGTATAGATATGGGCCTGTGATGTCCGGCTCGCTGCAGTTCGCGTACAAGGGACCTCACAACTGCCACGTATCGCTCACGACGGGACCGCGCGAGACCGACCCCATGTACGAAATCCTCATTGGCGGCTGGGAGAACTCCCAGTCCGCCATTAGACACAATCGACAGAAACCCGACAAGGTAGCCTACGCCGTCATTGTGCTTAACTGTCGTACCTACTACTGGCTTGATTGAAACTACATAACTATACTCAAAATAAATTATAGGTACTAATTGAAATTTTAATATCTTTCGTTCGCGTAGTATAGTATTTAAAATAATATGCTTTCTTTATTAATAAATGCAATCAGTCTGCTTCGGCCATTAGACGAGGAACTAAAACGCTTTGATGTTCCATAGGTGACGGTACCGACGAAGGGTATCGTGCATCCGGGTGAATTTAGGAATTTCCGAGTGGAGTGGTGGTTCGGCAGGATCGTTGTTAGAGAGGGGAATGGAAACGTGATAATGGAGTGGTTGGATACTACTCCGTTCGCCGTCACTCATTTCGGCGTGCGCACGGGCTGGGGCGCGCGGGGGCAGTGGAAGATCAACCACAGCAGCGGTCCCAACCGGCATGGTCCGCGTCACTACTAGATACCTTCTTGGAGTGGCTTGCTAACATAAGGCGTATCCTCTGTATGCACACATTTACTAACAATATTGGTTGTAAACGACACCTATAAATAATACCTACATAAGTACTACAAAATTCAAGATTTTTGTGAGGTTGTACCATTTCACAATATTCGACGGAATGCAATAATGTTATGCTAGACTAGGTGTGCAGCATCGTGCGGTATGTTGGGTACATTTTGTGATTCGCTTTCTCTCTTACTTAACCTACCATTGTTAAGTTAATTCACTAACATTGTTGTCTTGCGAGTTGTGTGGCGGCTGATGTTTTTACAACAACAAACAACAAAAGACACAAACGATATTGGGGGGGGGGGGGGGGGGGGGGGGGGGGGGGGGGATGTAGATTGTAGAAAAAGTAAGGCACTAATATTCAAAGTAGGGTGGTACTTTTTTGGTTTCACGGATGTGAAACTGAACAATGTTTGATCTGTATCTTTTTTTTTATTGTCGAAATTTAATTTTGTTGGCACTTTTCCATACAGAAGAAAAAAAATTAGTTGTGGAAAAAAAGTTGACCAGTTTCAGTAATCACCACACATAACAGTCATCAGCATCACCAAATAACGTTCTTGGTCATCACATCACCATACATAGCACAACGTATGGATGAAGTTATAAAGTCTAGATTTGTTACCTCAGAATCTTTTGCGAGGGATTAGGTATGCATTATTTTTCATATTGAATTTACATTGACTTTCATTCCTGAATGTTCGCATTAATTCCATTTTCGTGATCTTCATGGCTATAGGTGCCCATTCTTCGAATTAATTTTTCCATTGGTAAAAGGTAACTTTCTGCTTTCGCTCTAGCCATCATTATTCGTCAACTAACACCTTCAAACAAAGTTGCATACATTTGGTCTGTACGTGTCTAGTGTTGATTGGAATGTAGCAATATTTTTCTAAATTGGGGGCATATATAAATAATCATATCTAAATTTAATTGATATCGACACGGCGACGGATGTATGCACTTTGGCGTATATTTCAGTGAATAAACCGTTATTTGAATGGACAGTGCCGACTGTGGGTTCGCCGTCCGCGCCGTCTGCGCCGCTGATGATGGCGCCGGGAGGCGGAGGCGGCGGCGCAGGCGCAGTGTGGGTGGATTCGGCGGCGGGGCAGCTGCCGCCGGGCGCGGTGGTGGGGGGGCAGGACGGCGAGGCGATGTACGTGGCGCGCGCGCGCCACGAGGGCGCGCTTATTCCCGGCAAGTTGCTGCCTTCGCATGGCGTCGCCTACGTCGCGTGGGGCGGTGCCGAGCACGGCAAGGATCAGTACCAGGTTAGAACTGCGCTCATTAGTCATTCTTATACATTAGTCATACATTAGTCATTACTTATACATATTTAAGCTTGCAGCCAGCCAGTTTAGTAAGTACAACTTCAGCCTGAGGTATTTTAGGTTTTCTTCTCCTCTTTTATGGTTAATTCTAAAAATGTTGAGATTATGTGTATGAGTACCTAGCTACAATTCTAAGCTCCCACCAGAGGGTTACATTGTGGCGGCAACACTGGCGGAATTTTCGGCATGTCAAGCGCAGGTTAATATACCTATGGATAAAGTTATACAATAAACAATCCAAATCAGTAGTGTTCGATAGATAACTACAGTTAGGTATAAAACAAGGCTGAAAAATCATCCAAA
Organism: Nematopogon swammerdamellus; assembly: GCA_946902875.1. Classification (NCBI taxonomy): domain Eukaryota; kingdom Metazoa; phylum Arthropoda; class Insecta; order Lepidoptera; family Adelidae; genus Nematopogon; species Nematopogon swammerdamellus. The sequence continues at coordinate 23,965,170 of OX336333.1, read as the reverse complement.
TAAGATGATGTTTTATTGCAGAACCCCGCCTCGGTTGTTGTTATCTAAAAATATCGGAAATTGGGTGGTTAATTGCCATTTAATATACACCATTACATAACACGTTGAATGTGTCCTGGTGGCATATAAGGAATATTCACTATGGGAACATTTCGCGCGCTTACTCGCTTTGATTTTATTGGCGAACGGCGGCGGCATACCGTGCTGTCTGATTGCTTGTGATTGAACTGATGGCGAAATTCGCATTAACAAACGTAAGGTTGGTATATATGGTACATATGGCTCAATGGTATATGTTTTGCTTTTCAATCCAGTGACGTGGGTTCAAATCTCACTTTTGCGAATTCCTTTTCTTTTGTGTTTTATTATTTATTATGTATTATTTATTAGCATATTAAAAATAGGTTTGGGTTCTATAGCCACATAAAAACTGAATTTTTTATAGTACTTTTTTGTTAAGTATTGTTAGGGCAAATAAAAAGGGGTTTAGGTTTTTTTTATAAACCACATGAAAACTTTATTTATTGAAGTACAATTCCACACAAATTTTCGGGAATAAGTACTTCAGCGTAAGTAAACCCAGCCGACGTTCGCGTACGCCAATGAAATCAAACAGAGCGCGAAATGTTCCCATAGTAAAGTTTCCTAAGATGTGTCGCTGGTGTGGCGTGTGCAGGTGCTATGCGGCGGCAATGCCAACTGGGTGCCGACGTCGGGCCCCAACATCCCGCCGGGCGCCTTCCCCGGCGGCGAGTCCGAGGACGGGGAGCCGCTGTTCGTGGGGCGCGTGGCGCACGAGGGCTCCGTCACCGTAGGCAAGGTGCAGCCGTCGCACGGAGTCTGCTACATCCCCTACGGAGGCCAGGAACTTGGCTTCCCGGACTACGAGGTGCTCGTGCTCTACTGAGCTCCCACCGCACCGAACCGAGCTTCCGGGTGATTAGCGCTTCGGCACCCCGCACCGCTCTGGAGGGCTTCGATCGACGCATTTTACTCGAACGATCACACTCATGGACTCAACCACGTAAAATATTATGCCGGAATCTCTAATTAGACTTAAGGCCAGAAGCTTTTTTTAGGCCGTAATGCCCAGTGTGAAAGTCGATCCTCGCTGATCTGTTGATAGCATTTGTTGCATAATATTTTAGTTGTTACGTACAAATAATATATAATTGTATGAATATTATTAAATTATATTACCAACTACAACTCTTTTTAATTTTTTATGTGTAATTATAATTAATTTTAAATTACACCCCTTAAAATTTTTACTCTGAACAGCAAATGGATAGTTGAAAGTTTGGCAGCTGTTAGGTGCATAACATACATACATCACATTTGTGAATATGAACCGCTAATTCAAAGTAGAAGCCATATTCTTGGGGATAATATTTCGAAGCTCATGCTAAATACAGGTAGATACTCAACCCCAAGGATATAACTCGGTTCATAGCTGAAATCAGACTTGGGCGTGAGCTAAGCTATAAACTTTTGGAGATCACAATAGATCTTCCCAGGTCGTAGTGATAACAGGGTTCAGGGGTCCTTGATAACAGGGTTCAGGGGTCCTTGATAACAGGGATCAGGGGTCCTAACTCTCGCATTAAATCATAAACATTGATGGTCATAGGTGCATAAGGTACAATCTGGCAAGTCTGCAGAATTGGGTAGCTAGAAATTCGATTTTGGTATTATTTTCGAAATGATAGGTAGGTCAATTGTTTCCCGACCATGCGGGAAAAGGGTCATTGACCTTGTGCAAACCTCAATGAAGCATTTGTCGTATTAGATGCATTTGTAAAAAATGGCGAGGGAAATAGCAAAGGCCTTTTTGAACGATTTGACCACTTTTCAACCACATATTTTTAAGGGAATTTATAAGATTAAATTAAAAATAATGTATTCACATTATACCTTGAATCTTTACCTAACTATAAGCATATAAATTATAGTTAAAACACTTGAAAAATTGGTATGGTTTTAGGGAAATAAGAAGTGCTTTTGCTTAGTACCCCCCAAGCGATTCGGGGGACCAGTTGTGTATTATGGATTTCCACTTCAATGTAGGAGGGATGCAGAAGTCACCAACAGTCATACAGTTTCAAGGCGTATAGTTTGAAACCTTGCTCGCCATGTCCTCCTGAGCAAAAAAATTTTTTTTCAGTATTTCTTACAGACTTTGCTGTTCTATACCGCGTCCAGATCTATTGTTGCGGATACTAACTTGGAATAATTCCAGTTAAAACAAGCTTGTAAAATACGTAAGTTATGTAAATAATTACACATTTTTTCTTTACATTTTACAGGGTAATTTTGTTACTATGCCGGTTATATTTCAGGGGGTTAATCTGTACCAAAACTAAGTAGATTCTTATTTGATAAAAATGCTGGCGAAATTGAAAAAAAAAAATTTAGTTCTCCATAAATTTTCCTAAATAATTAACATCAAATGTATGGAAATATTTTTTTTTTACAATTTTGCCATCATGGTTTTGGAATCTACTTGGTTTTCGATACAGATTAACCCCCTGAAATATCTGGCATGGTAACAAAATCACCAGTGCATATATTTTTCATTTAAAGATTATAATAAATTTAACACTTTACAAGCAAATTCATACAAAATTTAATATCTACATTGTATTCACATGCCATCGTAGTGGCAATGGCAGATTAAAATGTTTTGAGGCACGCCGCACGGGTCGATGCTACCTTACTCCGCTTCTGCATAGTACTGCCTGTATTCTTCGTCTTCATCTTCATCTTCATCTTCGAGGTCGCCAGCCACACCTGAAACCACCTGCATTGAATGGTAATTTTAAGGCTTAGGTACACATGCAGACGTTCTGCGTTCATGTTTCGTACTCTTATTAAAATATTTTTTTATTACTTTCTACAGGTCCAAGTAAACCTTCTGCTTATACAGCGTTTCGTAGACAAAATAATATCTCATGACTTGCTTATATTCAACAAACCCTTAGATAAAAAAGTAGGCAGATACACAACCACATACAAAATCATACAGAAACAGTATTGTCCTGTCAACACTTACTTATATAAATGTATGCCTTTAAGGAAATAAGGATGAGGAAATGACCAATTCCTATACAATGGTGCGTGTCTGTTTTCTCAGTCAAATTAAAGAATATTCTCCCTTATATCTATGTCCATAACGGGTTTTTTTTAATTTTACTTACACAAAAGATAAATGTATGCCTTTAAGAAAATAAGGATAATGAAATGACCAATTCCTATAAAATGGTGCGTGTCTGTTTCCTCAGTCAAATTAAAGAATATTCTCCCTTATATCTATGTCCATAACAGTTTTTTTTTTTTTCATTTACTTATACAAAAGATATAGGTAGGCCTCAAAAATTTTGAATCTTAGAAATTTATTTCTCATTAACAGAGTTTAAAAAAATAGTATAATTGCATTATCCTCTTAATGTAAACCTTAATACTTGGAACTATTCACGTGACACGTCACACGTCTGGCGTGGTCAATGAGCAACTGAGACCGAATGAAGGTATTCTCGAGCAGAGATTGTGATTCTACCTTCTATATTTTATCTAAGTCAAACCCCTATCATTTGGCACTTAGCATAGCTTACCATGAAGTGTAATTCCTCGAGGTAAGTTTTTAGTAGTATATTGAAGAATGATACTGATAGATCTTAATTTTGTGGTACATTCCTTCGTACCGCAAGACGGCGACACCAACCTGAATGCGAAACGCAGAACGCGTTAACGGCTGCATTTATAGGCCATAGAGCTATGGTTTCCTAGGGTAGCATTACCGCTACAAGGCGGTCGTATTGTTATATACCGGTGAATGACACCACTAAAACATTGTCTGTGTTAACGGTATAGCATGGTTTCCTAGATAGTGCGGTTGACACTGTAACTTCAAATAGCAGTGCAAAAAGTGACAAATTTTTTAGTAGAACTCCCGAAATGGAACATTTCAAACATGATAATCTGCCAACAATTTAATATCAAAATTTGTCAGCCTCGGTAGCTCAGTGGTGCGGTCGGTCGACTGTTGTTGCAGCAACCCTAGCGGCTGCCCAATTTCAAAACCTAGCAACCAACAATTTTTGTAAAAATGTTTTTTCTCGTTTTACGCACTTACTAGGTCATTCCCCATATATTTGTATTTAAACATCTCCAAATTTTACAGTGATTCATAGATTTTAGTGTACCACAAACCCAGCAACTACTACAACAAAAATGTCAAAATCCCTAAATGAAAACACAGCAAGGAACATTCACAATTTCATTACATAGCAAGTCCGTGTCAGTTGCTAGGTTTCCAAATTGTCATTTTTGGTGTCTGATGGATGATGCTAGGTATTGAAATTGGCATTCTTGAATTTTTCGCTTGCAACACTTACTTGCTAGGAATTTTGACTGGCAGTCACACGAAAAAAGCGAGTTTTTTTAAATATTTAATAAAATATAAAAATATAACCCCCCTTTTTTATAATTTTAATATGATCTATTTCCGATACAGAACACCCCCTTTACACATGGTCAATTAAAAAAAAGACCTTATATAAATTTGGTGACTGTTCTGTAATTCTGTAAAAGAAAAGTATTAGTTTAAGAGATACATGAAAGATTTCTGATTTAAATAAGTCTATACCTTACAATAAAGTATATAATATACAGAGTAGTTTTAATTCCTCCAATAATAAACTCCAAGCTAGGTTTGGAAGGGGTTAGGTGAGGAGGGGTGTTGGTGTGAGATGGGAGGGGGAGGGGGCGGTAAGAAGAGGGGTGGCGAAGGAGTGGAGGGTGAGGGAGGGAGGCGGAAGCGGCGGGGGACAGATGGTTGAAGGAAGGCTGAGGGAGGGAGGAGTAGAAGTGGCGGTGGGGGGGAGGAAAAGGAGGGGTGGATTGTAGGAAAGGGATAGAGGAAAGGAGGAGCGAGGGAGGTAGAGAGGGCAGGGAGGAGGTACAGGTAGTACCGCGAGCGAAGCCGCGGGTAAAAGCTATTAGTTTTATAAAAGGTAAAAAAATAAAATTTCGATTCCATGTACTCCTACTTGGTTTTGAAATAACCAGGTGTAATAATATTTTATTACCTACAATATCAATTTCAAAACCAAGCAATTACATTTGCTAGGTTTTTAAATGGTAAAAAACAATATAATTAAATTTATCACAAATTTTAGAACTGTAAGTGCTATAAAACGTGCAGCAATAAAAAAAATAGACAATTTAAAGTTAGGGGGTTCAGTTTAGGCCAAATGCACATTATGGCATTTTTTTTGTGTGTTAAAATGCTAAGTTTGCTGCTGCTGTTCGAAAACATGTTTTTGCGCTCTCCTGAACATTTTTGCAAACAACACTTGCTAGGTTTTGAATCTGAGCAGCCGTGAGCGCGGTCAGTACTTGGATGGGTGACCGCCGAGCTTGACCGTGGTTCAAATTCCACATAAAACTGTAGGTCCCTTCCCTTCTTACCTTACTAGGTGGTTGAGTTTATCCCACCCGTGTTGGTACCACCGCACTGAATGAAACGTCGGTCGAAACGGCTATGTAAATAGTTCGTGTTTTCCGTCCAGTTCAGTGTAGCCGACATGAAATGAAGGGAAGCACTGACATGGCACCTAATTCACCCGGTGTTATGGGCTGGCATCACAGATGTTGTGGTGGTGTGTCCAAACGCATCAGTTTACATAAAAAAAAAATTAGGTATAGGTCACATAAATTTAGTTTTTATGTTCACAGTAGCTAATTAACTTTTTTAATTGACTTGGTGTTCCGCAAACAGAAGGACGATCATTTAGTTAGGGTTCCCTAGCCGAAAATAATTGGGAACCGCTGAGCTAGAGAGTATGGAAATGTATAGAACACAGTGAGGATAGTAAGATATGCCTACGAAAACCTAACAAAAGGACAACCACTGTTTTCAACTTAGTGTGTGCTTACCACTCGTTCTAATGAAACATAACCGTCAAAAGAAAGTTGGTTCTTTCCAATTTATGTACGTACCATGATTTCGTGGAGACGGATTGTATAGAGTTTGAACGCGCGGGTCTTCGATGGAGGACGCCACGAGGATTTCATAATCCGACTTGGCCACCTCCCTCCCCTGGTAGGGAACGTACAGGACCTTGTGCGAAGGTTGCACTTTGCCCACTATGAGATGTCCGTTCACATCGGCACGACCCACGTAGAGTGTCTCGCGGTTGGCGTACTCAGCGTGTCCCCCGGGCACAGCACCCATGGGTATGTTATCACGTGAAGTCGCCACCCAATCAACATTGTAGCCCACTAGTACCTGTGACATTCGAAATTGTTTGCAACACTAATGGTACGAACACTACATTATTGCTGCATTTAAACGTTTCAAAATTGAAATGGTCTCATGAAATGCTAAATATCCAAATTGGAATACATGTTAATACTGTATTTAAATGACATTTCAAATAACTTTATTCAGACCCAGAAGTAAGTATTTAAAATTTAAATACAGAAATAATTATTAAATAAACTATAACTAAAAACCACTAAAAACTAAAAACTAACTTATAAATTATAATTATTCATTTATTCCTTTATATTAATTATTCTTATTATTTAAATACAAATAATACAAATTTAAAACACAGTGTGTTTGGTGATGGATGACAGATGGATGACATACATCATTTTCTTATCTTGCCGAGTTTGATACGACGCATCTTTTCGCAAGTTTCTTCTTTCTTAAATGTTAATGTTAAACTGTAGGCCCCTTATTTCAACAGGTAGTATTCGGTATTACTTTGTAGATTCAATAAACTGACCTCAAATTCTTGCTTGGGGTGTGCGTTGCCACCCCAAGAGATGTAGCCGGTGCCCTCAGACGGCACAAACTTGCCCGGCGTGAGGGAGCCCCTGTGCTTAGCTCTGATTATGTGAAGAGGCTCCTTCTCGTGGCCTCCGATGATTGCGCCGAGCGGCAAGCCCTCCTCTGCCGCCACCCACACCGGCTCCCCGCCGGAAACCACTCGCTTTCGAACCTTCGGTGGAACTGGGCCGACTAAAACACATCAACACAGTTATTATTTCTTATTTGCTCATTACCCAAGTTGACTGGAAGAAATGACTCCTGGACCTAGTCATTATTCCTTAATCTGTGTCTTAATCTGTAATCTTTTCATGGATAATCCTGAAGACAAGACATTACAATAAATAAACTTACTAGGTGCCCGTATTATACTTGACTATGAGACTTGCGCAGAAGGAAATGGCTAAGAGACTGTTATTTTTTTTTTTTATGTAAACTCACACGGTTGGCTACATCACCTGCAACATCCGTGATGTCAGCCCATAACACCGGATGAACTTGGTGCCACGTCAGTGCTTCCCTTCGGTCGTGCCGGCTACACTGAACTGGACGGAAAACACAAACTATTTACATAGCCGTTTCGACCACCCTTTCATTCAGTGTGGTGGTACCAACCCGGGCGGGTTAAGCCCTACCACCTAGTAATATAAGAAGGGAGTCATATCCCTTAGTCGCCTTTTACGACATACACGGGGAGAGATGCAGTGGGGCTATTCTTTTAATGTACCGGCCCCACACGATACACTGTGTATGAATAATAATCTAAAAGAAACTAACGAATAAATTTCCATTGCGATGGTGAGTCATATACATTCCGCGAGATCGGGCTCACAAACTTGATTTTGTGCAAGTCTGTCCCTTCCTTTTTGATGAATGGCTCAATCTCATCGGCGCGGCCCACGCGAACGTGTCCCCTGTTCCACGTCACCCAGAACTGTCGCCACTCAGATTCCGAGAGGACGTCTGGTGTGTTCGCTGTATTCTGCTCTGAGTCAGCTTGCGTTTCCGACACCGATATAGCAGACGATCTGTTATTTCTCGCTCCCAATGTTATCTGTAGGTTATCATAGTTCTCATTTATAGGCACTTCTGATAGGTGTATTTGGGGGAAAATATGAATGACAAACATTTATAATCGAACTCTAGATTTCAAAATTATTTTTCTTGGCTTCCGGAAGGGTCGGGCAGCCCTAAACCGCTTACATCCATTGACTTTCGGAAGGGATAGCCGACCCAAAAAAAAAAAAAAAAATCACACATTGTGATTTCTATGAATTTTTCTTACGAGAACGAATGAGAAGGACTGGTTGCACGGATAAAAAGCGCATGATTCCTTTATTTAATTATATTAATAATTATTTAATAAAATTATATAATAAACTCAAATATTTCGTAAAATAATTAAGTCAGATTAATAAACTCTATTTGCCCTTACAACCAATGTTGGATTCTTTTTTTATTCCAGGAAAAATAAAACACACCCCAACATTTTTCCCGAATTTTCTAACCTTAAATTGCCAATTCCCCTGTACAAATTGTATATCGATGTTTAGCTAAATAAATGTACTATTCAAACACTTCATTCATATAAAGTAGGACTAGACTAGAAACCAGTTTACCATCAATGACGTAGGATGAAATGGATAGCCGTCAGATTCATATTATGAGTGACGGCGAAGTGTTGCTGCAGTGTATTTGATGAAAATCCCTGGGATTTTTAACTGTAAATCGATGATTCTCGCTTGTTCTAATAATAATAATTCATTGAAATCGCCATTAGCAGTATTTTTGACGCCAACCGGGCCACCACCGGGTTTACGGGGGACCATCTCCCTTCCAGAAGTCAACGGAATGAAAAATTTAATTGTTTAAATTTTAGAAGAAAGAAGATTGATGCTGAACACTTTGATTGAACTATCTACCAATAAAATCGATACAAAAGAAAATACCTACCTTAACAAGAGGCTCACGGTCAGCGGGTGAGGCCAACAAGTGGAGTACTGCGTCCGAGCGGGCCTTCACTTGGAACGACAGACCGCTAGCGCTCACCGCCAGACGCTTGCTCAAGTTTACCGGATAGTTGTCCAACTCTGTAGTACATACATAATTAGCGCAACTGTGTTATACATAGGGGGGTAGGAAAAAGTTCTGTTTATTTTTATATATTAGTATTATGATTGTATTCGCAATAATTAGATAGATGCAACTATATAGAGGACTGCCATAGAGAGTTCCACATGCGAATCCCTGGTCGGGAGTCGGGACGGTCCAGTTGTAGTGAGCAAAGAGTATTTTAGAATAACAGGTAGTGAGTCATTCAAATTTCAATCCAATTTAGATGTGTTGCAATTTACCTATAGTGTCACCCATATTCGTTACCCTGCGTGGAGTTCGGAGAATTTTTTTTGTAAATCTGAAGATACTGTGCATACGAAAACTTAGAAATACATTTTAAAAATCTAGCAAGTACCTAAATACACAAGATTCCACTCCAGGCACAAAGATACTATCATACAAACAAAGTAGTATATGATCTGTGGGTTTGTTTGACACCTGCTGACAGCTCTGGCGCGGCGGCTTCTGCGCATTACGGAATACGGATCCTGCGGATCCTACTGGTCTGCCACCTGAAAGACCTGCTCGATCCTGCAAACTACTCCTTTAGCTCCTTTCGGCAAACTTCGGCACTATTTAGTAATCTGTGCTTCGGCTCGAAGGAGGAATGTACGTACAGACCGACCAAGTTATCTGTGAACTGAGTGGTGCGCTGCCATCGTTGCATGGTTGCCAGAGAGACTGAGAACTCGAATTGAACAGCCTTTGACACATATGAGAGAAAGAGAGACAGACCTGTAATTCCTGATCTGACCACTTCACAGATAACTTGGTAAATCTGTAAAGAGCGTTCCATAAAAATCTTCCCTTCGCCGTTATGTTGGCTCCACTGTCTATCTGTCAAAACAGCGTTGAGGGTTGCTATGTGTACAGATTTACCCGTAATTATAAGTATTTACCGTATTTATTATACGGTAAATACCTATTACATTATCTATACATATCTATACACATAATAAAATCGTAAAGGTAAGAAAGTCTGTACATTGAATGTATTCGGAAAAAAACTAACCAGGGTGGCTTAAAATGAGATACTGAACATGTTAGAACAGTTTTTAAAATTTTTGTTTGTTTGTTTGTCTGTACTCTGTACGCGCATCACGCAAAAACCACTGAACGGAATTAGACGAAACTTTGTATAGTGGCAGATTATATCCCGGAATAACATAATAAATAAAAAAATATAATAAAAATTAAATTTATTAAAAATATTATTGCGCATTTGAAATCACGTTGTCCAAAGTAAAGGTTTCTATAATATTTGATTCATCGATCGAATGCATAACAATTTTAAATGTCAAGTTGACAACGGAGAACTGTCATCTCGACGTGAGCTGGCCGTTGACGAATTGTTTGAGAAATAAAAAAAAATTAAGTTGAAGTAATGTCGCTGTCATTGGTGCAATTTATATTTCTGTTGCCCGCGGCTTTGCTCGCGTGAAATTCGTATTTCAAAAAAGAAAGTAAGTAACTAAAGGCGGGGCCGAAGGCGGATCTGCGCTCACGTAAACGATATTCTTTCTCGATGAAAGTAACTAAGGGCGAGGCGGAAGGCGGAGCTGAGTTCAGGAAGAAGAAAATCATTCTTGAAGAAAGTATGTAACTAAGGGCGAGTCCGAAGGCAAAGCTGTATTCTGGAAGACCATAAACCTTCTCGAAGAAAGTAAGTAACTATGGGCGAGGCCGCAGGCCGAGCTGCGTTCAGGAAGAAGATAAACCTTCTTGAAGAAAGTAAGCAACTAAGGTGAGGCCGAAGGCCGAGCTACGTTCTGATAAATATTAAACCATCTCGAAGAAAGCAAGTAACTAAGGGCGAGGCCGAAGGCCAAGCTGCGTTCAGGAAGAAGCTAAAACATCTTGAAGAAAGTAAGTAACTAAGGTGAGGCCGATTATATTCTATTGAAGAAAGCAAGTAATTAAGGGCGAGGCCCGAAGGCGGAAGCGGGTTTATGGTTTACCTGAACGCAGCTCGGCCTTCAGCCTCGCACTTTGTTACTTCCTTTCTTCCAGAAGGTTTATCGTCTTCCTGAACGCAGCTCGGCCCACTGCCTCGCACTTAATTACTTCCTTTCTTCCAGAAGGCTTATCGTCTTCCTGAACGCAGCTCGGTCTTCTGCCTCGCCCTTAGTTACTTACATTCGTCATTGAAATACGAATTTCACCCGAGCGAAACCGCGGGCTCTGAACGCAGCTCGGCCTTCGGCCTCGCACTTAGTTACTTCCTTTCTTTCAGAAGGTTTATCGTCTTCCTAAACGCAGCTCAGCCTTCGGCCTCGCTCTTAATTACTTACTTTCTTCGAGAAGGTTTATCGTCTTCATGAACGCAGCTCGGCCTTCGGCCTCGCCCTAAATTACTTACTTTCTTCGAGAAGGTTTATCGTCTTCCAGGATGCAGCTGGGTCTTCGGCCTCGCCGTTAGTTGCTTACTTTATTTGAGAAGGTTTATCGTTTACCTGAACCCAGCTCGGCCTTCGGCCTCGCCCTTAGTTACTTACATTCTTCTTTGAAATACGAATTTCATGCGAGCGAAGCCGCGGGCAACAGCTAGTTAGGTAATATAATCTTCACAATCTGGCAACAGGAATTTAAGCACTGACAGTGACGCTGGCAGTGGAGCCAACATAACGGCGAACGGAAGATTTAGTTGGAACGCAGAGCGTTCCAACTAAATATACTATAGAGCTATAGTATGAGTGATGTTGTGTGGTATGTATTAGTGATGTTTTTGGTGGTTTAAAAAAAAATTAACCAGTCGCTACGCGACGCATCTTCTCTATATTAACCCTGGTTATTTTTTTTAAACCACCAAAACATCACTCATACGGATACCACACTCCTTCGAGCCGAGTGTTTCCGAAAGGAGTTTCCGCAGGATCCGCAGGAGCCGCCAGAGCTGTCAGGTGGCGGACCGTGCACGAAAGGAGGCAAGCGGCACATGATAGAACAAAGGAACGCTTGCGCTGTAGATCAGCTGATTGTAAACGCGAAGTGGCAGAAACGAAACGTAACAAAAACGACATGCACCGCCTCAACATTAGATTAGGGTTAATATAGAGATGATGCGTCGCGTAGCGACGCATCTTCTTTATATTAACCCTGGTTATTTTTTTTTAACCTCCAAAAAATCGCAGCTGATCTACAGCGCCATGGTTCCTTTGTTCTCTCCTGTGCCAGACTCCGAAAGGAGCCAAGGATTCGAGGGATTGATTAAAGGTACGCGTCCACTAGGCGGATCGGGCTGGGGCGCATCGGCGGCGCATCGCAACGCAAAAATCCGCCTGCCTGTATTTATATGAAACTGCGTTCACTAGCGACGGGCCGGGCCGCGCGCCGGGTCGGGCCGCAGCGCAATAGTGAGTCGCTCGCCAGGCTGATTTTTGCCGGCGACGCGCCCCGTTGCGATGCGTTGCGGGCCCCGACCCGGCCCGATCCGCCGCTAATGGACGCCTAGCTTTAAGTCTTGCCGTATCCATCAAAGAATTACCTCTTTATCAATCATCATTCATCATCAATATCAATCAATACTAATAATAAATCTGTAAGGGATGGTCATGGAGTAAGTTACTTTGTTTTAGGAAATATTCAGATACTAAAGCTAAATTGACGATTTTTAGAAATCTTTTCTGTATGTATGTATGTATGTATGTATGTTCCTCCATAACTCTTAAAGCCATCATCCGAATTTGATGAAACTTAGTACAAGCCCATTTTACTATACGGGACACAGGAAAGGCTAACTAAAATTCATTTCCGGCTACGCTAAGATGTGGCTCCCATACAAATCGAATCGAAATAAAAGCGGAGCGGCGGCGGCGCGGCGGCGGCGGTTTATGGCGGCTAGCTGCCGGAGGCTGGCGGCGCGGGGCGCGGCGCGGGGTGCGGTCTGGTGGAGCGCGGTGTGGTGTATGCCACGTGGTGTATGCATTGTCTCGAAAAGATTCTTATTTTTACCCGACTACGGCGAAGCGAAAAGGAGAGTTATGTGTTTGACCGGTATGTATGTATGTATGTATGTATGTATGTATGTATGTATGTATGTATGTATGTATGTATGTATGTATGTATGTATGTATGTATGTATGTATGTATGCATGCATGCATGCATGCATGTATGTATGTATGTATGTATGTATGTATGTATGTATGTATGTATGTATGTATGTATGTATGTATGTATGTATGTATGTATGTATGTATGTATGTATGTATGTATGCATGTATGTATGTATGTATGTATGTATGTATGTATGTATGTATGTATGCATGTATGTATGTATGTATGTATGTATGTATGTATGTATATATGTATGTATGTATGTATGTATGTATCATCTGTTCCCTCATAACTTCGAAACTACTTATCATAATTTCACAAATGAAGTATCGTTGGATGCGTCTTGACGCTGGATAGAGGCTATGTGACGTCCCATAAAATTGTATTTATGGCGCCCTATAAAGGACATAAAGTCATGACCTAAAAAAATTTTTTTAATGATGCCGTGTTGGGGATCAAATGAAAGGGCTTAATTAACACATTTCAAAAATTTATATATTGTTAGCAGTTGCTTTCGGATTTGCTTGCATGCATCCGATAATTGGGAATAATTTCTAAAATCTGGCCTCATTCCGAACCTACCCAAAATACATCCTACTAATATTCTAAACGCGAAAGTTTGGGAATGAGTTGCGTTCAGGAAGACGATAAACCTACTCAAAGAAAGTAAGTAACTAATGGCGAGGCCGAAGGCCGAGCTGCGTTCGGGAAGACTATAAACCTTCTCGAAGAAAGTAAGTAACAAAAGGCGAGGCCGAAGGCCGAGATTCGTTCAGGAAGACCCTAAACCTTCTCAAAGAAAGCAAGTAACAAAGGGCGAGGCCGAAGGCCGAGCTGCGTTCAGGAAGAGGATAAACCTTATCGAAGACAGAAAGTAACTATGGGCGAGACCGAAGGCCGAGATGTGTTCAGGAAGAAGATAAACATTTTCGAAGAAAGTAAGTAACAAAGAAGTTATTTTCTTCTTGAAGATTTATATGGTCTTCCTGAACGCAGCTCGGCCTTCGGACTCGCTCTCTGTTACTTACATTCTTCGAAAAGGTTATCCTCTTCCTGAACGCAGCTCGGCCTTCGGCCTCGCCCTTTGTTACTTACTTTCTTAAAGATGGTTTATCCTCTTCCTGAAAGCAGCTCGGCCTTCGGCCTCGCCCATAGTTACTTACTGTCTTCGAAAAGGTTTATCGTCTTCCTGAACGCAGCTCGGCATTCGGCCTCGCCCTCTATTACTTACTTTCTCCGAGAAGGTTTATGGTCTTCCTGAACGCAGCTCGGCCTTCGGCCTCGCCCATAGTTACTTACTGTCTTCGAGAAGGTTTATCGTCTTCTTGAACGCAGCTCGGCCTTCGGCCTCGCCCTTTGTTACTTACTTTCTTCGAGAAGTTTTATGGTATTCCTGAACGCAGCTCGGCCTTCGGCCTCGCCCTCTGTTACTTACTTTCTTTGAAAAGGTTATCCTCTTCCTGAACGCAGCTCGGCTTTCGGCCTCGCCCATATTTACTTACTGTCTTCGAGAAGTTTTATCGTTTTCTTGAACGCAGCTCGGCCTTCGGCCTCGCCCTTTGTTACTTACTTTCTTCGAGAGAAGTTTTATGGTATTCGTGAACGCAGCTCGGCCTTCGGCCTCGCCCTCTGTTACTTACTTTCTTCGAAAAGGTTACCCTCATCCTGAACGCAGCTCGGCCTTCGGCCTCGCCCATAGTTACTTACTGTCTTCGAGAAGGTTTATCGTCTTCCTGAACGCAACTCCGCCTTCGGCCCAAAAAGTTACTCACTTTCTTCGAGACGGTTTATCGATTACCTGAATCCAGCTCGCCCTTAGTTAGTAGCCTGAACCCAGCTCACTCTTAGTTCTTCCTTTGAAATACGAATTTCACGCGAGCGAAGCCGCGGGCAAAAGCTAGTCATTCATATAATCTCTTTATTGGTAATCTGTGGTCTGTGGAAGGAAGGGTAGGGAGTAGGGAGGGAAGTGTGAAGCAAAGCAAAGAGAATATAACCACAAGCGTAGTATTATATTCTTTCTTTGACCACAAGGAAAGTTTGGTAATCTGTGGTGATGTGAAGACTTATATTCTTTGTGTGAAGGGCAGGAGGCGCAGGGCAAGAGTCAAATGAATTGTGTTTCAAACAATAATTGGGTCGTGTCGTTCGTTAAAAACTCTAGATAGTGAAGATGGGTGATACTATAGGTAAGACGAGATTGTTATTAAAATTAAACAATACTTCACGTTGCACTGCGTTCGCATGACTCACTACAATAATATTGTATTACTTCACCCACCGATAGCTCAGTGATTTCACCACACAAAATACACTGCTTGCTAGTATTTTTTTATTAACATTTGCCATCATTTTGTTAGAAACTAAATTTTGATAAAAAAAAATTATTTCTTTGCCATCAACATTATTGATAAAAATTTCGGCAACCCATAAGTTGTTTGTCTAAATCAAATTATGTTGATAACAAATGTTTATACCTACTACCCATCGGAAATATCTAGGTACCTGGAAGGAATGCGCTTCCCCTGCCCGCGCCGCACTTCACTCAGGTCTCGCCCCGCCAAGTGCCGCCAACGGTACAGTAACATGGCGAGCCCGGGGGAAGCGCATTCCTTCGAGGTACCTAGATATTGAAGACATAGGTATAGCGTTGCCAGGTGTCCGGATAAAGCCGGACAGGGTTAGGCTTTTTAAATGATTGTCCGGCCAAATTAGAGGGTGTCCGGCCTGTCCGATTTTTGTTAGGCTTTTTCTTCGTGCTGTGAGTCGCCAAGTGCCGTGACTTGGCACGCTGCTATTCGCACTCGGTTGGCGGGCTAAAATGTTATTTGTTGAATTTAATTTACGACACTCGACGTGTAAGGAGTTCTGTAATAAAATTTTGGAAGAAACGGGGATTTTAAAACATATTTCGACAAATGAAAAATATTAACTTTTTAAATTATTGTTTGTTTTCTCAAATCTAGATGACTGTGTTTTATAAAATTAGTGAAAAGGAGTTTAAAGATATTTTCTTTTGTAATTCCTTTATGTAAATTAAATACTGATGGAATAACAAATAATTATATGACTTTTATTTTAAATTATTTTTAATAAATCCTTAGTTTTTAAATGTCCAGCCTTGTTACCAAAATGTGCGGATTTACCGACTGGTAAATCCGGCTTTCTGTTCTGTACACCTGGCAACGCTACATAGGTAGATGTAAATAATAATCTTTAGCTTTGTTATTACAATTTGTTAGTAACATAATTATGTTGTTAACAACAAAGTTATCAACATTTTGTATTTTTATCACTTTGATTGGCATGGTTTTGTTAAACATGTTTGTTATCAACAGCAATTTTATTGTTGGTTATTTTTTTAGTTTATGTTAGGCTTAAAATGCCCATTGTACTTTATTGTTTGTACAATTTCAAATGTATTCATAGATAAGGTTAGGCTTAATGCTTTTAATGTAGTGCAGTAATGTACTGTAATTACATGAAATTGTGAAATTGTATTTCACAATAATATTATCTGATTAGGTCTTGATTGTGATTAAGATTGTGCAAACTTGACTCGTAAAACATGAAATTAACAGCTATTGGTAACATGATTATTGCAGCCCTAGCGGACTGTTCCTTCATTATTGGGCTGCTCGCTTCACAGGCATTTGTGATCACAGGATGCTTGGCGACGGATGAAACGGCCGAGCATGTTTTGTTGGAGTGCAGTGTGCTTGGCAGCCAACAAAGGGACATACTCCGTGCTCCATCTTCCGTTGCAGCGGTCTGCAGACACCCCGGTCGACTTGTGGCCTTCATGGAAGACATAGGCTGGCTGGGGTAGCTGGAGATTGCGTGGTTTTGCACGAAGGTCCCCAACCAAGCGGGATTAGTTTGCAGGCCTAGAGCCAACCCCAAACCAAATCAACAACAACAACAACAACACAGGCATTTGTTGAAGGCCAGGGACTTTGGGTGCTTTAGTCGCGCTCTAGTGTGATTATGTATGTATATAAATAAGAGGTGAGTGTCATGTGTTGTGACAGATGTTAGTAGCGACACCTGCTATGCGGTGAGTGCGAGCGCGTTGGCGTTCCAGGTTCGGCGCAGCGACAACGCCCAGCTCATCTTCCTCTCCGCCGCCGACAATGATGCAGAGCTCTACAAGGTTTGCTTTTTATCTCATCTCAAGGTACACGGTATACAATACAGGCTGTTTGGTTAGGTTTGAATAATGTATGACAACGCAATGTTAAGCTATATTAAATATTAAAAACTGTTCTAACATGTTCAGTTACTCATTGAAGGTGTGGAACTAAGCTTGCGATGGCTTCACCGAAAATATCCGGGCCCATCGGCAGTAGAGGAGGGTGTTAATCGAGGTCGGGACTAGCGAGTGGCCACTCTAAATTTCCCGCGCATGCTTCACGTTTCGGCTCGCTTCAAGCCCTCGTCAGCTAGTCTGCGTCCTGCGTTGACTAGGACGCGGGGAAACCACCAGTCCCGCTCTCGACCTCCCCTCTCTACCTATCCATATTCTGTAGGATGCTTCCAGTGACGTTTTCGAAGCTCTCTCCATGTATGAGCTTAGCGTCGATCTTGGCAGCCCTAGATTCTTGAAGAGAATGTAGAGCGACTTCGCTGGTAGTCCACTTGCTCCGACTTCCAAGGCGAAGAGATCAGTCTTGAACCCGTATCTCACAATCCGGTCTACTAAGTTGCTGTACTTGTTAAGTTTGATGTTGTGGTCCTTCGGTATGTTACTTTCCCATGGAACTGTAAGTTCAACAAGTACTACATGCTTTGTCGCTTTTGAGAATATCCCCTGACGTGCGTACGGCCCCGTCGGGGCGGTGTCATTTGCTGTGTGGGACGTGCGGCCCGCCCCCGCGGGGCGGCTCGGACGACTTCATACAAATAATTTATTGTAACGTGCAACATCCTTCTTAACTCTTCTAACGAATGTCTAGTAATTGATGAAAGAGTAGGCTACCTAAAAATACACACTTCTATGTGCTTGTCCTGTCAAATAATTATTGACAAGCGATCTTCAGTCGGTCTCTCTGTGTTCGCGGACGGTGACGTGTGCGCCTCGTGTTTTTAGTGGTTTCTTGTGGATTTTTTGGTGTTTTCTTTGTGAAAAACGATGGAAGGGTAAGTAATCTTCATTTACAATAGTTTCTCGGCGCTGAGGAACGATTTATTCGTAAAGTATCGTAATTTTGGTAACCCCCTAGGCAAAAACCGTTCCGAAAATTCTTGATTTTTTTAAACCAGTTTAATAATGATAGTTTTAAACACATTACCAATGAAATTATAGAAAATTTTATGTACATTTGGAAACTAAAACCTTTTCATATACGTTTAAAAGAAAAAAGTCTAGAAATATCGCCAAAAACGCAGAGCGCACCCGATTTTGACCAAAATTTATTTTGGCCAAAATGGCGACGCACTCAAGGGCTGACAGCTAATCGGGTCCGCTCGCACATGAGGGGATATGAGTATATCCGGTCTTAATGCTGTGGTACAGATTTCCGAAGGCATTTGGTAATGCTTCTCATGTGTGTCCATCAACAATTCCCAATCCTTTGCTGCTCCCAAAATTGAAGAAGGTTTAGTCCTATCTTTGGGCTGCTTATTGGCTCCAGGTTTCACAAAGTTGACCTTTTTGGAAGCCAATACTGGTTTGCCCTTTCCTGGTCCGTGCATTTGACAGGTTGATGGCCTCTCTGATGATTTGGAGGACTTTATCATGACGGTAGGAATACTGGCCTCGCTCAAGTAGTATTTTGCATCCGCATAACAAATGTTTGGCCGTGCCTACGAACTCCTTACATGACGGGCATAGTCTATTTGTAGATTTCCCTCATCTAACTAGGTTACTCGGGTCGGGAAGAGTAAGCTGGAATGCATTTAAGTAGAACTTAAGCAGCTCAGGGGACCAGTTGTATATTATGGATTTCCACTTCAATGCAGTAGGGATGCAGAAGTCTCCCACTGTTAGCCAATCATTCTGCATTTATAGGTTTAAGGCGTGAAGTTTGAAACCTTGTTCCATGTCCTCCTGAGCAAAACCTTTCAGTATTTCTTTATCAGACTTTGCTGTTTCTATGCCCAATCCAGATCTATTGGTGCGTGTACCAACTTGGAATGATTTGTAGATGTCGAGATCTCGATTCCAGTTCATCTGATAGCGATTTGTTGGGTAAGGCTTGAATAGCGCTATCATTGGAGTCTTTGAGTATACATTGTTTGACTATTCTCGCCTTTTGATAAAATATCGACGGTTTCTTAATGTTCAGTCCAAAGTTATTGTGAGATCTGTACAGCGTTGACGAGTCAGCCGGGTGAGCCAGCCCAAACCATGACTTCAGGAATCTGGTCACATAAGGGTCTAATTTAGTCAGGTTTTGCTTTGTGAAGTCGTAGACGAGAAATGGCCATGAAAGTTTTGATGTCAGATAGTTATCGTAAATCCATGCGTTTTGTGTACCCAGGAGGGGAAGATTGTCAGTTTGGCGGAGTCACCCTGTTGGGTTTTCCGAATATATTCAATATACAGATTTTGTTGCCTTTACAATTTTATTATATGTATAGATTAATATTACGTACACTTGCACTGCAACTGACACGGTTGGCTGCATCATCTACAGCACTAGTTGCTGTAGCCAACCTTGAAAATTGAGCCTCGAAAATTTACATAGATGCAAGCTCGCACACGGTCCCAGACTCCGCAAAGGGCACCTGTGTCCTGTCTCGAACATCTGGCACGGTGCTGATTGCATGGTTTGAACTCCAGAGAGAAGAAGGAAAAATATTGGAAATATTAATGTGCGGAGTGTGAGTCCGCATGCGACCCAAGCAGGTTAGTATTTTCAGGAATACTATGCTCAATCATAAATTTCCTCAACAGGTAACATTGGGAACGAGAGGCAACACCACTTGTCACATCCAAGGGAGGGGCAACACTGTGATGGGGGAGCAGCTGACGCCTGGGATCCTCTCGGAAGATGAGTGGCGAGAGTTCTGGGTGAAGTGGAGCCGGGGACGCATCCAGGTGGGCAGGGCCCGCGAGACCGTGCCCTTCATGGAAGTGCAGGCGGTCAATGCGCGCCAAATCAAGTTTGTCGTTCCGGCCGTATGCGTTACTCACTTTAGATCGCAATGGAAATTTCATCGTTAGTATATATTTTTAAAATCCATGTACCTACATAGTAAAATATAGCAGTCAGTCAGTCAGTCAGCGTGTAAGCGTCCACTGCTGGACATACGCCTCTCCAATTTTCCTCCAGTCCTCCTGGCCTTCAGCGGTACGGATCCCCTGCTTTCCGCCGACGCACTTGATGTCGTCGTCCCACCTGGCGGGTGGTCTTCCCACATTCTGTTTTCCTCTTCGCGACCGCTAGTGTAGGACGCGGTTACTCCAACGGTCGTCGTCTCTTCGTCTGACGTGTCCAGCTCACTGCCACTTGGGCTTAGCCACCCGGTAGCGATATTCCCAGCATGGCTCGCTCCATTGCTCGCTGGGCAACTTAAAATATAGCAATCATCAGTATTATCACAGAGCATAAAAATAGTATACTGTATGTAGGTAATAGTAATACTTTGATATTGTTGATGAAACAAATTACAAATATTGTTTATTGTTGAACTTGTCACAATTTGTTCTATCAAGTTCGATTACACCCACGAAGAAAAAGAAACTTAGTTTTTTTTTTTCATACATGTTATTGCAAGTATTTAGTGACTAGCCACATAATAACATCGCTCACAGTCTATTGAACACACAGCTTGAGAGCAAGATTAACAATTTTACTGAGAGTTCTGACTACAAAGATTTATTAATAAGTATATCAGGTCTAAAGAGCCTTTAATAAATTGGTACGCTAAATGTTTTGGAAAATTGAGTAATGTAAGAGTCATTTAGTGATGATTGCAAACATATTTCATAACAAATTTATTATTATTAATTTATTATCTTTTATAATAATCTTTGTAATTTTTTTCATTTTATTCTACATTATCAATCAGCATTAGCAAGCATTATATAGTATGACAAGGTTGCATTAAATTATATCTGCTGACATTTAGGTTATTTTGTCTTACTGTATCTTTGTTTATGAGGACAGGACAGAATACATACTTATTTTAGAATACATATTTAGAGAGAGAAGGTAATGTCAGACTCGGTAGCTCAGTGGTGCGATGGGTCAACCGTTGGCGGCTGACTGTGTTTCGGATTCCACATTAAACTGTAGGTCCCTTCCCTTCTTACCTTGCTAGGCGGTAGTGTTTAACCCACCCAAGTTGATACCACCGCACTGAATGAAAGGTGGGTCGAAGCAGCTATGTAAATAGTTCGTGTTTTCCATCCAGTTCAGTGTAGCCACCATGACCATAGGGAAGCATTGACACGATACCTAGTTCATCAACGTATTATGAGCTGACATCAAGTGTGTTGTAGATGATGTAACCAACCATGTTAGGTTCCTTAAAAAAGTACATGGTGTAAAATTTTGAGTTCTTTTTTTTCACCATAAACTGATTCTGTATACCTATGTGAAACTGGTAGTACAGATTGAAATAGAAAATTTTTTACCCACTTTTTTTGTCACAATTTAAAAAAATTTCAGCACTTTTTTTATGAAGGAAGCGAAAAACATTAAAATTTTACATAAAAAAATTTATAGTAATGAAATATGTCAACTATGAGGCCATATTCTGAGGCCTGTATACATTAAAAATTCTCAGTTTTAGCTAGGCGAAAAATTCCGAGTTAAGCATAGGAAGCAATGTCAGCTGCTCTATGTATACGGGCCTTAACGTCCATGTTGACTGACACTTGATTATAGCACCACCATTCAATTTCCTGTTCTTATCTAGGGTGCGAGAACTAAGAGCCATTTTTTTTTATTAATTTTGATACATTTATGTGCTTTCAATAAATTAATTACACTTTTTGTTGAATGTTATCGACAGTGGGCCCCGTCCGTCCGAAGTCTTCGCCCCGTGTTGTACCTGGTGGAGAACTAACATGGGTTCCGGCCAATCAGGAACTGCCACAGGGCGCTGTCATCGGGGGCCACGAGAACGAGCCCCTCCATATAATCCGAGCACCTCACAATGGTTCCCTTGCACCCGGCAAGTATGTGAGGTCCCAGAAAATGGCTTACATTGCATGGGGCCGCTATGCACACAATAAACGGGAGTTTGAGGTGAGTGTATAAAAGCAAACATCAAATTATAGAACTGTGAGCAGTAACACAAACTGGAAAATGTTTATTTTGTTATGCTTTGTAATGTTTCTATGTGAAATAATAGTATGTTGTAAGTTGAAGAGTAATCTTATTATTGTATGAATTCTTGACTTGTTATTTTACAGGCATTAGTGGGGCACAACTTTGAATGGGTGGCAACATCTGGGAACAACATCCCAGATGGAGCATTTCCAGGCGGATACGCAGAGTACACTCATGAAACTCTATATATTGGTCGTGCCAAGGTTGACGGACACCTGATAGTGGGCAAAGTGCAGCCCTCTTATAGGCTCATATATCTTCCCTATCAGGGGAAGGAGATAGAGAAATCGGAATATGAAATTCTAGTAGTACCTCCTGTGAAAGATCCGCATGGTGTCAGGTTTAAAGGCACGAAGATGCAGCATGTACCTATAGGTAAATATCATCTTTCTTGGATTTTTTTTGTTTCTAAGAGGAAACGCAGGTGGCATTTTGTCCATACAAACTTGTTCCCCTATTTACTCCCTGAATTAAGCACTACAGAAATTATATTTAACCTTTCGCCCGCCGGCGCCGCGCGCGCACTGCCTCCCTAAAATGCCGCGACTTTTTCGCAGGGGCTATTCGTTACGCAAGGAGAATAAAAACTTTTTTTCGGAAGAAAAATATCGAACACATATAGGAAATTTAGCATGGTTGTAATCCTTATAAAATGTCCTACAAATTTATCTATAACTTGTAGTGCTCTGACTTTTGTTTTGATTCCAAATTGTGAGTTGAACATTGCACGAACATTTCACTTACCAAATATAGTGAGGCTATGTTTTGTTTCGATTTTACACTCGCCAATGGATAAAAACTTCCAATAATAACACATTCACTTCATAAATGTTGTATTCTTTCGAATTTATACAAAACACAAACAAACTAATGACTAAAAACATCAAAAATCATTTTTAATCGGGGCGTGGTCGCGGCGAATTCGCGCGCGAACATGTACGTTCGTCGCCACTGCTCGAAAACAACTGAAGAGATCTTTAATTTTGTGCTCTAGCGTGGGGACAAAGTGAATCATTTCGAGAAGGGCATAACTTCACCTTTTTTTAGAAGTATAATTGAACCTTATCCCCATATTGAAAGAATGCGTATTTAAATGCCGAAAGTCACCAGTCACGTTGGCGCGGATCTACGCTTAGGCAGTTAGAGGGCGATGCGCAGATCTGCGCTTCGGCATTCGAAAGGTTAATATAGGTACTAAAGATATATGCCACCAACATATGTACGTTTTGCTTTTTGTTAAATAAGTTATTTCTTATATAGAAGCTTAGAGAACCGTCTAAAATCCTTTTTTTTATGAAAGTACGCAACTTTCATAAAAAAGGAAAATTATTGCAATATTATTTTCCATTGAAGTTAAAATATGAAAAATTGGTTCAGTTATGTTGGAAGAAACAGAGATGTCTCGTTTCGCTCATTATTTGGGGGTTAGATCACGATAGCAACATATTTGTTGAGTACTTATTCTGCAAATTTCTCGCTGCCCACATTTCGTCTTAATGTTGCGATTATACATTCATTTACAATTTTTAATCCAGTCTCTTTAAAATAATTTATCTAAATGTTTGAATTTTAGGTCCTGGTGCTTTCATTGGCAATCGCCAGTATATTGGACCACCATTTCACTTTGGAGTGCAACCGGAATACGGTTTATATGGGCAGAGGCAGCGGCCATTAAATGGTCATGCACATGCAATGTTTGGTGCAGCGCACCCATGTGCACAACCAGTCCGCGGTGGATCATTAGCACAACCAGGCGGCTTTGGTGGATCTGTTGCACAACAAGCAGGGATAGGTGGAGCTATGGCACAACAAGTC
Source organism: Nematopogon swammerdamellus (assembly GCA_946902875.1). NCBI lineage: Eukaryota > Metazoa > Arthropoda > Insecta > Lepidoptera > Adelidae > Nematopogon > Nematopogon swammerdamellus. The sequence continues at coordinate 23,941,064 of OX336333.1, read as the reverse complement.
GACATTGGTGGAGCTATTGCACAACCAGTAGGCTTTGGTGGATCTGTTGCACAACCAGCTGACTTCAGTGGACATCAACCTGGGCCTGTTGCACCATCATCCAGTGGTGGTACACCGCTATTTGGATCTGTTGCACAACCAAACAGCTTTGGTGCACAGCAATCTGGATCTCTTCAGTCATCTATCTTTGGTGTACGATCACGTGGATCTGTTGCACAACCAGCCAACTTTGGGGCACAGCAATCTGGATCTCTTGCTCAACCCAACAACTTTGGTGCACAGCAAACTGGATCTGTTGCACAGTCATCGGTCTTTGGTGCACAGCAACCTGTATCTGTTGAACAACCAAACAACTTTGGTGCACAGCAAACTGGAACTGTTGCACAGTCATCCGTCTTTGGTGCACAACCGGTTGGATCTGTTGCACAGCCAGTCAACCTTGGTGCACAGCAATTTGGATCTGTGGGACAATCGCCCAGATTTGGTGCACAACCATTCGGATATGTCGTACAACCAGTCGGGTTTGGCGCACCGCAATCCGGATCTGTTGCACGACCAGGAAGCTTTGGTTCACAACAATCTGTACCTATTTCACAAGCCTCCTTTCGTGTACCACAACCGAACAAAGCTACACCAAGTTTTGGTGCACAACAATCCGGGTTTGATTCACAATCATTATTTAGTGCACAACAACCAAACAAAAGTACAAGTTTCGGAGATCAACAAACCAATTTTAATGGGCAAACCAGTGTTAATGAGCAACAAGTAAACTTTGGAATAGAACAATCGAGTGTTCAACAACAACAACAACCCAGCTTAAATGACCAGGGATTCAATTTTGGTGTTCAGCGACCAAATGCTGGTGTGCAACAGCCCAATGTTGAAGAACCACAACCTAGTGTTAGTGGGCAACAATTCAATTTTGGCATGCAGCAAATCAATGCTGGTGTACAACAGCCCAATGTTGAAGAACCACAACGTAGTGTTAGCGGGCAGCAATTCAATTTTGGTATCCAGCAAACCAATACTGGCGTGCAACGGCTTAATGTTGAAGAACCACGACCTAGTATTAGCGGGCAGCAATTCAATTTTGGTATCCAGCAAACAAATGCTGGTGTGCAACCACCGAATGTAGAAGAACAACATCCCAATGTTGATGGACTACAACCCAGCACCAGTGGACAATAATTTAGTTGTGGTGTGCAGAAACGAAATGGTGATCAAACGAAGCATTTGACAAAGTCATACTTAAAAATTTAACAGTGATGGATGATGGAAATTAATTTCTTGAGATATTTACCTACCTATGTATATTGTATCATAATTTTGTAATATTGTATGTAACATAATGTTTGTGCCTATTTAATGCAATTATCCTCGGCTTAGGTTGGTATTTCAACTACCAGTTATAGCACCAGTTATAGTGCTATGTGACGGATGTTGTATGGGGAATCTGTCAGATAACGTTCCTTCTGACACTAAGTAGAAGTTGAATTACAGCGGAAAATGGTCGATATTATCTGTGGAAAATCAGAAGAACTAGCCTCGTCACCCTCAGCTGTCATCTGTAATTTGAAAATATTGTGAAATCTACTGAACGAAATAAATAGCCCACTCCCATACTAACACATTGTTTATTTATCATCTCTTGACAGTGCAATGCACTCAGATTTGTCATATTTACATTGCAACATTCCGCCAGTTCGATTATTACAGCGAATGAGAACTGACAAGAAACTTCACTGGAAATTTTTTCAATGTGCACTTAGTCTACTTTACAAAAAATGTTTAGGTACCACTACCTAAACACGCATGTGATGATTTATGAATTATGACTATGACAGATGCAGCAATTCATGACAACGTGAAAAACGTTTTAATATGAAATTATATAAAGTTATGCCCGTGGCTCCGCCCGCTCTCATATTTGACTTCTCTGCTAACCTCATAATTAAGCCATTTAACGTGATGAAAAGTAGCCTATAATTGATGGGAAGAACCAAGCTATCCGTAGAAGCAAACTGTATTAAAATCGATTGAGTGGTTCTCAGTTCAGCGGACAGACAGAAAGCAGACGTTGGATTTTATTAAAGGTGAGGATATCCCCACCACACTACCACATGAAGCAGGCCAATCTCCACAAACAGCACCCGTTCACCCATCAGCCATCCGTTATAGACTCCCTCAACCATATGATAGGGTGAGAGACGACCCACTACAAAGTCCTCATCGCATAACAAATTACATTCATATCACAACATTAATTTTATTTATTTATTTCATGATTCTGACCACTTGTGAAGTAGGTAGTTAGGTACTTTATTATTATGTAAAAATTCCGGTGTATAGTGCCATCGTCAAAGATAACGACATTTTATCCAGTCATTTGATTTTGTTAGTAAGCAAGTATCCTACTACAATGTAGTACAAATGTCGAGTAAAAAAGTAGATTTACAATAGTATTCATTGTCATAGAGTTAGTAGAAACCCTTAGATTATTAATAGGTCTCCGCGTGCTCCGACTAGATACCGCCCGTCATAAATAACAGTCGATACCATATTGTAATTACATTTAAAAAACAATTTTTTTTTTATTTGAAAAATGATAGGTAAAAAATACTAACGTAGTTGGTTGGTCGCGCGGGCTACATGTGTAGTCCACGTACTTTGCGGACCTCCTGTGACAAAACCCCGCGAGGCCGGCGCGGCGCTTGCGCAGCACTAAGCGCGTCCTTCAAATATCTAACTTAAAGTACATGGAGGCGCAAGAAGTCGACGCTGTACGTTTTTGAGAATTTATCAATTTTGCATGAGTGGGCTACATATGTAACCCACGCGACCACTGCAGGGTTAAAAGAGCTGTATTCTTCGATTCACCATATTTATTATTAATAAAAATGCGAAGAACTTCGTTCAGGTCAACTGTCTTAGTTCTTTTCCTTTCAAAGGCAGGAAATATCATGCCTGCCATTCTTTCGTGACCCATTGACAGCCTCCCCGCGCGCGAAGCGAACCAGTCACATGTTCAATGTTTATTCATTCTTGTTTAACTAATCATTATTTAAAAATAATCAGTAGAGACTGCATTAGTAAGGTGTTTTTTTCTGGGATAATATGTTAGGTTTAATCTTTTTTAAGGTAGGGCATAATATTTAATCATAGTATTTAATCTTTTTTAAGGTAGGGCATTGCCCCACAATAGGCCAGTCTCAATAGGAAAGACTATGGGATTGGGATCACACACACACTAGAATATTGAGTGGCCACATTCACGGACCTGTTGCTTTTAAGTAGCGCAGTATGTAGTCGGAGCGCGCGGAGACCTATCAATAATCTAAGTAGAAAACATTAAGTTATGTCATACTAGAATACAAAGATAAAGAAATAAGTGCAGATTATTCTTTATCTTAGCTAGAATAATCACTTCAAAATAATTTGACAGGGTAACGATTTTAATTTGTATCGGCTTTTCTATTCAAGATATCAGTCCCTGTAAGAACAATATTTATTCCGTCCGACTAAGTCAGTGGTAACGTTATTTTGATATATCTGTTCAACAGACACAGATCTTGATTAGATTAGTGACAAAGTGTTAATGTTTGATACCAAATGGTTTTAAAGTGATCGTTTGATTACATTTGTATGGCAAGCTGAGACGTTGAGCATGCTCTTAAATTAACTTCTCTTTCATGGAGTCTCTCTGCAGTTCTAACTCGGAAATGTTTGTTCCCAAAATTTGAATTTTTTTAGAAAAAAAAATTTCACTTCCATAGGTACTTTGAAGAAAAAATAAATAGGGAACGGGGGGATAGGGTATCAAATGTGTCGCACGAAATTGCACAAAAGTGTTAAGTACATACTAGTAAACTAACATCAATTTGGCTTGTCATGTCGATGCCTCCATAAATTGTTGAAAATTCCTAACATCAAAATCATCAAAAAATGTATGGAGAAGGTGAAATTTTTTTCTCGAAAATCCAAAAGTCATAAAGGTTATTCAAGTTGCCTATAATAACAAATATTATTTGTATGTAAATATTGTGACATTTATGAAAATAAAATATATCTGGTTTTTTTATATATTTTTTATTCTGCCTTGGGCCTAGGTGGTGGGTATCAAGTTGTCTGTTATGGTGATAATATTACACGGTTCACTTCTGCCTTTCCATGCGGTTGAAGAAACCAAATTGAATAGTGTAAACTTAAAAGTGGACCATTCAATGTCATAATCACGGGCAACCACGTTCAACCGCATTGAAAGGATTGAGCTTGCTCAATATTTTCACTTTTGCCGTTCAACGTTCAATGCGATTGAATGAGAGTTGAACATGTAAACACAACAGTTCAATCGCTGTTCAATCTTGATCGCTGCGGTGAGAGAGAGACGATATTGTGTACAACCTCCTGCAAAGACATCTTCTGGAGCAATATGCAATGAATGGTTCACTTTTCAGTTTACACTATTCAACGTGTAAACAGCAATAGCTTTCACTTCTGCTCCTTTCAACCGCATTGAATTCAATTTGGTTGAACCGTGTAATATCGCCATTAGCGAGTGAGTTAACGCCGGTAGACCCGCTGGTCAGCCACGGAGAGTAGACCGCACCTCGCTAACGCGAGAGGCCGAAAGCCCTGTTTAGGTCTGCTGTAGCGTTATATATACATATATAAATTACCTACGTATTGGTGTGACAGCGCGTCAGGCTTCTTTCTCTACCCGTTCCCGAGAAAAAGGGTCTTGACAGATGGACTGGACAACAAAGTGATCCTATAAATTAGGGTTCCGTTTTTGTGTCAGGGAACCCTAAAAACATAGAAAGAACTCTTCATCGTAACTTGACCACACTACAAAAAAAAAACTCCACTGTACACATACATACATGACACTGGCAGGAGCTAGATAAAGAACAATCTAATCTAAGATGAATAAAACAGTTGCCTCAGTAATATGTAGGCTTCGTATTGGTCATGTTTGTTCTCCTTTCTCTTCACTGTGTGAGTGTGGTCTGGCTGGACGAGGGTACGGTCGAGCATATTCTACTTGCTTGCCGGCTTCTTACGCCTCCTCTTTATGATTCTCTCCCTAGGCTTAAGGGTCCTCTTCCCACTAATGTTTCATCCCTTCTTTGCTCAAATAATTTTAAAATTCTTAAACTATTAGTAGGTATTGTATTTGATATTAGTGAATATAAAAGTATATACATTTTCTCTTTCAATTTTCTCCTTCATCTGAGTGCAAATTATTCATTATTTATATCAAAATTATTTGTTTTCTCTATGTGAGAAGTAGTACTTATTTATTACCGTGGATCTTTCAAGACTTGACATTGGCGTAATAAGCTGAACGTATATCGGCTAATCGCCAGAATTAAAGAGAAGAAGAAGAAGAAGAATAATCTTTGGGGGCAGGAGTGTCGTCTCATTCAAGACACGTCATGCCATTAAACAAAAGAAGAAGAAAGAGCAACTCATAGGCAGTTGATAGGCAGCTAAAGATAAATAAACACACAATGGATTGCAATAAATAAATAATACCTACCTAACCATTCTACTCATTCCAGTACATTTCAATCAGTTCACACATTAAAATGGAGGCTAAAGGTCCGACGATGAACGAGACCAAGCAAGGTACGTTTAAAAATCATAAACGATCGTTTTAGCTTCGACTTCAATCCATCATATCCTCTTATGTAATTGCGTTAACGATCATGGCCGTTCTGTGTAAGAGGGAGAAGATATTGCTGGCGCGTCCCAGACAGGCGGACCCAGCGCAGAACCTCCGAAGCCCGAAGAGCCAGTCGTAATGGCGGTATCGGTCGCCGATACGGTGCTCTTGGGACGAGACATACGCATGCAGCACAAGTCAGTCTTCAGAGACCCGCTCCAACCAATTAAATCGCTCCCCAAGCCGGCGAGACCCGCGTTAGTATAAAACCGCGTCTCCTGCGCATGATTTTTCGAAACAATACACAGAAAACATGAAACAAAAACATTATTTCTCTATGGTTTTCTTATAAATGTGGATGTCCACGCCCCAATGTTTCGATGTTTCTGTCTTGTTTTTTAATTTTGGTTGCACATTCATATTGAAAGCAGTTTCTTTGATTTAAAATATAAAAAAAACACATGGGAAATAGGTAGTTACTATGTCTAACATGTGTGTATCTATCCCCCATTTTTTTATTTCTCCTTTTTTATGTTCCCTTCGAAAAAAATATCAAACCCGTAAATTCAAAGAGGTGGAGCTGGAGAAATTTTGGTGAAAAATGTCCACCCAATTTATCTGAGCCACCTGGCAACCCTGCTACCTACTCCCAATGCCTTAGTCACCATGTCAAAGTAAATAAAGACATCAGCAAGGTGGTATTGTTTTACTTCCCGGTACCCAGAAGGCGCAAATAAGACTCAAAAGGTCAACTTTAAACGAAATTGTTGAGCTATTGGTAAAGATAAAAAATGTTATTTATTATGTATCATGTCATGATCTTTAATTAACAAACACAGCGAAAAAAAATATATTTTACTACTTTGGAAAGTGTTAAATAAATCTCCAAAAAATTACGAAAAGAACGAAAAGTGTAGGTAGTTTCAAGTTAAATTCTCTTGAGAGCATAAATAGTTTCAATACAAGACCCTCATAGAAATATAGATTATATTTTTCTCTACAATCGTAGCGAATTTTTTTTTTCTTTTTTATCTTTCCAACACGTGAAATTTAATATACAGGCTGTAAAAACGTCGAGTACATTAAATTTAGGAAATGATTATTGGGATCAAGAGTAACAAAAAAGTCAAATAAACTTTTTTTTTTTTTATGGCAACTGACACGATTGGCTACATCACCTATAACGTCCGTGATGTCAGCCCATAACACCGGGTGAACTAGGTGCCATGTCAGTGCTTCCCCCTTTGATCGTGCCGGCTACACTGAACTGGCCGGAAAACACAAACTATTTACATAGCCGTTTCAACCGACGTTTCATTCAGTGCGGTGGTACCAACCCGGGCGGGTTGAACCCTACTACCACCAAGTAAGATTAGGAGGGAAGGGACCTACAGTTTTACGAGGAATCCGAACCTCGGTCAGCCTCCAACGGTCAGCGGTCACCCATCCAAGTACTGACCGCACCCAGCGTTGCTTAACATTCAATAGCGACAGTTGACTGTCTGCACCAATGAGCTATCGAGGCTGACAATTAAAAAAAAAAATTCTGAATTCCCTTTAAATAAAAAGTTACAGTTTTCATACTAACTAATTGATTATTTTAGTGTAAAAATGACCTAATGACAACAGGGCGGCGCGGAGGGGGGAAGAGCGCGTGAGACGTGAGCGCCTCGGACGCAGGTGTTGGCGAGAGGGGCGGGGGTTAGCTTTGTGAGTGGAGGACTGGAGGTCGGCAGGCGGAGGGTGCGGAGCGGCAACAACACGTTAAATTACACTAGACGAAAACATACATTTCAAAATTTCATATCTCGAAAACTAGACACTTTAGAGAAAAATTTTGTTTGCTTTTTTGTCTAGGAAAAACATGAGGATTGCGCTGGCGAAATTAATGTACTCGCCGTTTTAACACTCTTTATAGTGTTTCGCGCAAACGTTCATCGTCGGCGCGACGTATCAGCCACCGCACAAGTAGAATGAATCTCGCACCTATTTACATCTGCATACGGTTCGTGTTTCAATCATCAGTGCTCGGGTAGCACGGTTTGAGTCTTATTTCCGCCTTTGTATTACGTAATACAAGCTCTTTGATTATATGAACAAGCATAAGGCCTAGCACGCACTGCGAATATTATCCGCGCGGTAATAAGCAGCGCGGTGCGATCCTATGCGGTGTTTTCGCGGGAAAAAAATCAGCCGTTCGGCACGTTGCGATGTGGTGTCAGAGCGCGTAGGTATTTTATTACTGCGGAAAAAACCGCCCGGATTATATTCGATCGCAGTGCGCGCTAGGCCTTTCCAGAAAAATCAGGTACGTAGGTAGGTAGTTACTAGAAGTCAGAACCAGCTAGAACTTCGTCATACTCACTTCCGAGGGCGTAACTACAAAATTATTTCTCAAAGTGCGTATTTATGTGGGCACTGTCGCAGGAGGTGCGAGTTGTGCGATGCCAAAAGCACCGCTGGCGAGACTTCGGTAAAGAGTCGCAGCGCGCGGGCAGCGACAGCGACAGCGGGGGGTAGCAGTGCGCAGGCGCGATGCCGTTCCCGTTGCCTTCACAAGTTCCGCACGGGCTGCTCCGAGCGACTCGCCTATATAGCTAAGCCGCATCATCGACGAGTCCTCTGTTTGCTAGAGGAACACTCTGCGAGGCTTTCACCTCGCAAGGTTATACCTACCCTGCTTAACACTTTTTTTATGTAATCCGGCATGGGTGGCTGAGTCAGAGGGACCAAAGCACATGCTCAGACCAGCCAATATCACCTCCGAGAAGGTGCCTGAGACTTCCTTTTGGATTTCTGGCTATACTGGACTAGAACACAGCCGAGGCTGCTATGCGGCAATCTTACATCGGCTACAATTTGAGCCCACCACCTAGAAAGGGGCAAGAGAAGGGACCTACAGTTTTACACCGGTTCCGAACACAATAGTTTGCACGTTCAGTGCGAAGAGAGCGGCGGCGTTTACACAAGCTACTTCCTTCCAAGGCACGTCGTCGTGACCCCCTCGGGTCTTCAGAGTCGAACTGTCGCACGCATAGGCGCCGACTCCGTGGGTGCTTGGGGGCTCCAGCACCCACGAGCGGTGAGCCATGGGTGGGGAGCACCCACGACGATAGATTTTTTTTTTGCAATCCAGTATGGTTGGCCAATATCACCTCCGAGAAGGTAGGTGTAAATTCGGCGTGAAATGCAAAACATTGTGCGAATGTTTTGCGAAACCATGCTGTCGGGTGCCGGGAGAATTAGAGAAAAATTAGAGAAGCGTATGTCTAACAGTGGACAGCAACACGCTGATGATGATGATGATTGTTCAATCTAGGATTTTATGTTTATCTATCTTCTTTTCTTCTCTTCTATATCATTAAAAACAAGTGGATAAAGTAAAATAAAAAATTTGCATGAGCACCCACGAGGATTTCTAAAAGTCGGCGCCCCTGGTCGCACGCCCTAAGCTTTCGGCGCCATATTGAGGGCAAGGTAAAGCTGGCTTCTAAAAAGCTGAGCGTACCAACTCAAAAAGGTGATTTTTTGTATAAATATATAAATTAATTTTTACTGCTCTCGCACTAGTGAGATGGCTCAGCTAAATATCAGCTTGCGCCTCTGGTCTGGATTCATTCCAGCGTCGAGCTGTGCGACTGGTGGGTGACTCTGAGGTGTCCCGCGATCTAGAACCACTGCACCTCCGTAGGGATGTCGGCTCCCTAAGCGTGTTCTATCGCTTATATTCCAGTGGGAACCAATTGGGAACCAATTATATTTGAATCGGTACCTCTTAGCGAATGTTCTGAAACCCAAGTACCCCTGAGTAAAATGTTTAAATAAAACAATTTTCATATGGTTGCTATTTTTACATAGGTACACAGTAATTTTGTTTATCCGTAGCATCAGTCATTTATTAGGTTCTAATATCTACTCAGTAATCACAATATATTACGAAATAGGTACCAATAAACAGTGGAGATATTGTCACTAATGAGATTAAGTGCGCCCACGCGTACCCCTTCTCTTGAGCCTGCGCACCCCTGGGGGTACGCGTACCACTATTTGGGAACCCCTATGGCTTATTCCATTGGGAGTACTCGGAGGAGATTTTTGACGTGATGCCGGCGTCCCTTTTCTACTCCCCACAATGCGCTCTGGGCTGGTGTACGATGTGGTGTGGATGAATTTGGAGGGATCTCCATGTTCTTAAATTTTCCAACCTCCAAGTACACTGGGGTCCTTCAAGAGAATGCCGTGAATAGGCACCTATCAGGCCGGCGGCATGGAATTCGCAACCCTCGCATACGACCGAATGTCCATGCGTATCGTAGAGAAATAATATTGCGCATCGTTAGACGATGGATCGGCGATACATGGCATTCTTTATAAAAAATGGACTACATCTAAAATCATAGTTAGGCATAGATTACCGCATTTAATCTTACTCGTTTTTGATAAAATCGTATCAGAATGTTGTGCGAGAAACTATTTATACTCGTCATGCATGATCACTATATAAACCACTGTCATATAATGAAATAACTATAATATTTGAAATTACTGAAAAAAATACAGTTAACAACAGTTTTTAGTTGCAATTTTACCAGGAGCTAAGAGAACCCGCTATTCTTGGTTGGTCCGCCGTAGGTTGGTCCATTGTGATTGAATGTATCATTCCCAAAATTTACTTCACACATTATTGATAGTAATTTTTTTTTCTTTGTATTATGTTTTATTGGCCTGCCTTTTGAGATTTTCTTGGAATTTGTGGAATTATATTAAATATTCTTTGTCTCTAATAGGTCGATATCTTGAGGGATATTGTAGATGGAGAGGTACATTTCGGTCCTGCGCAAGCTTACGATTACTTCGTCCACGTGCGCAAGGCCAATAGGATGGCAGCGAGGTAAGACAAACAAAAATTTGACCTGGGCAGACCGCTGTGGACATCTGTCGAACATGGAATCAAATTTATGTAGCTTCGTTTTTTCGTTCCGCGCACTCGTGTTCGAATCCGTTTGACTCCTCAAAATGGTCAAATTCTCGTGATTTTTGCTTTAAACTATTAGCGGCGAGCCCTCTATTTATGACCAAACGCGCCATACTCTCGCAGAACACGCCATTGTAGTGGACAGAAGAGTTCTTAGATCGAACTGCACGATTCTTTAAAATCGTTCTTGTGCCGCACTGCATTGGTGTGGAACGGGCTTCCGGTGAATATCTTTCCCCACTCCTACAATCCACGGATCTTCAAATCGCGGGTAAATAGCCTTTCCCCAGCGACATTAGTTAGTCCACCTCCAAGCCGGACTGGCAACTCCTCGGGGGTCAAATTGGCTGCGCCTGAGGCTTCGACCTCGGGCACGGCCACCTAGTTCGGAGGCAATAAAAAAAATGTTTTTTGAAATCCTTAGATTTATCTTGAGTGAGATTTTTCGACTTTAGTCCACTGCTTTAGTCACGCTATAGTTCCCAATTACAACTTTGGATGTTCACAGATCAAACAATTTATAATCTCAAACGAACTCATGATATTTCGTCGATAGTCCATTTAAACAGATTTTAACACATATAAAATTGTATTTTTGTTATTTGAATATGTGTGTCTTTACTCCGAGATTTTTCAACTTTGATGACTCATCACATTTAAGATATAATTAATACATACTTTAAGTTAACTCTTCTTCAAATATACTCCTCTCTATTATACTTTCTGAGATAATATAGCAATTCTCCCGGAACATGTTTTGTAAAGCTCAAGTTTCAGTTTTACCTCGCCACTACTGTCCGTTCGGGTAAGACATGTAATTCGATTTCATGTCAAAACTTGAATCTTTATGTAATAGCGACGCCGATCCTAGTAATCTTTTTTGCTAGGCTGCATGCAGCATGCAATATCTTCCAAAGCGTCTAAAACATGTTTTATGGCTATTGAAGGATGCATCGAAACAAGCAGCGCAAGGATCGGCAAGAGATATTACAAGACAAGAGGTTCACATGGGCGCGTGACGCGACCGTAGTGTTCGCTCGGGGAGTTCAGAAAAGGCTGATCCACCCGGCCACCTACGAGCTTTCAGGAGGGTTAGCATATATTTTCTGCGTTTATAGTAAAAAATACCTGAACATAACTTTGTTCATACTTGTCTACTAACTTGTTAAATAAAAAATAGTAGGTAATCATGATAATAACGTTAACATGCATTTGATCATTTTTATTACTTATGTCTAGTTCACACGCTGAACTTCAGCGTTCCGCGTTGGGTACGTGTGACAGCAGGTAAGGACAAGGACTATGTAGATATTTCAGTGAATCGCATCTAGGTACTTTTTGTATTAGGCTGACAACGGTTATTTCCTTTTCCGTGTTCAATAGGAGGTAGTACCTACTGGCTTGAAACGCACATGGGTGTGTTAAGCCAAGTCCCTTTTTTTACGCAAAGGAGCGTAATGTGTTTAAACTCGTGTTCAATTCAAGGCACTAGGCACAGGCCTCCGAACACGGAAAAGGAAATACACGTCTGTATCTCTGTGTGTCTTGAAAGACCCATTGCGCGACTCTCTCCGTGCACGTCGTAAAAGGCGAGTAAGCGATAAGGACAAGATGCCTTGCTAAAGTGCGACAGGATAGCTACCTCTCACCTTGGCCCTGTTCTTCCACCCAGTCATGCAGCAGGTGGGTCTTCGTGCCGTAATTGCTGCTTGATAGTTATCTTGTCCGAATACTTTGTGAAACGTGGTGGTCGGTGTAGTGTTGTAATTTAACAGTCCTTGTAGCACAATTCCGATTACTCTGCTTACCCCGTTTTTTGGAATACATTGTGTTGTGTTGTTATGTGTTAGGTATATGTTATTCCTGTGGAGCCATTGATCTCGGATTGGTTTGGTCCTTCGAGCCGGTTTAATACATTTTGACATTTGCATAGTTGCAAAGTGAGATAATCTATATTCTGATTGGTCGAAGGATGCTGCGTCTGTCGGACATCATTCTGGACGAGCTGTGTTGCTACATGCGGATGCGCGCGCCAGCACGCTGCAACCCGTACGCCAAGCCACGCTTCATGATCGACCTCGCTGACAAGGTACTTAACAATTAATTCTAAAGTGCCATCTTCTAAAATGTTTGCCCACTATTAGCTAGATCTCCACCTTCGAGACTATAGCCCGAAAAGGAGACTGCGTGTTGAGATTGTCCCATTGGAGCAGATTCCTTAGGCAAGATACACGAAGTCTTCCAGGTTTTCAGTGTTCATAAGACACAAATTAATACACATTTTAAAAGCGCTTTATTTATTGCACCCGAATAAATTCACCTAAGAAAACACATTAATGGAAAAAGTTAATTCTTAGGTTGCAGTATGGATCGACCAAATCCTGGCTGAGTCTGATGAGAGAATTGCGCTCATGGACGGCGATGCTGATGGAGGTGAGTCGAAGTACAGGCTGGAAAATAACACGAATTAAAATAAAAATTTAAAATCAACTACATGCAGTTAAAACTAAGAACCATTTTAAGTTTCCGGATTAACAGTAGGTACTGAAGACTTACATAAGTCGATGTTTTAAAAAAGGTTAGAAACTAAGAACCTTATTCTTTCTTCACGGGTAGGCCAGCGGCCCGCGCGCGTGTTGCATGCTGGGTGGTGGGTGGAATTTTATTTCATTAAATATTTATACATTGCTATTATAAATATTTATAGACTGCTTTTGTTGTATACAAAAGTTTAGTATATTATTCCTCGTTTTTAGCACCACCAACGCACGACAATAACAAGCAGGATTTTATTTGTTGGTTGAGGTGCATTTCAGATTAATTGTTTTCATAATTTTCCCCGGCGCGCGGCGTTTTCAGCGCAAAGCATGATTTGTTTGTTTGTTACGGTGCATTTCAAACTAGCTGTTGCCCGCGACTTCGTCCGCGTGGATGCACATGAAACATGATAAATTATTATTTCAGAACCACATGAAAATAATAATCACTTGTGATACTAAATCCTAAAAGAAAACAGTTATTTTACATATATTATAATAGCTTTTGCCCGCGGCTTTGCTTGCGTGAAACTCGTATTTCAAAAGAAGAAAGTAGGTAACTAAGGGCGTGGTGGCCGAAGACCGCGCAGCGTTCAAGAAGACGATAAATCTTCTCGATGAAAGTGAGTAACTAAAGACGGGGCCGAAGGCCGAGCTGCGTTCAAGGTAAACCATAAACCTCGTCCCGCGCTCGGGCCTTGCCCTTAATTACTTGCTTTCTTCGATGTAATATTATATCGTTTACGCGAACGCAGCTCGGTGTTTGACCGCACCCTTATTTACTTTCTTCGAGCAGGTTTATCTGAAGGCCGAGCTGAATTCAGGAAGACGATAAACCTTCTCGAAGAAAATAAGTAACTAAATGCGAGGACGAAGGTCGAGCTGCGTTCAGGTTAACCATATTCTTTCTCGATGAAACTAAGTAACTAAAGGCGGATCGGAAAGCTGAGCTGCGTTTAGGTAAATGATAAACCATCTCCCGCCCTCGGGCCTCGCCCTTACTGACTTGCTTTCTTCGATATATTATAGTTTACGTGAACGCAGCCACGACGTTCGGCCGCGCCCTTATTTATTTTCTTCGAGGTTTATCGTTTATCTGAACACAGCTCCGCCTTCGGTCTTGCCCTTAATTAGTTAGGTACTTACTTTCTTTGAGAAGGTTTATTGTTTACGGATTTCACGTGAGCGAAGCCGCTGGCAAAACTACCGATATTCTTCTCGAAGAAAGTATAAGTAAATAATGGCGACTGGAGGTGCGTATGGTAGACCATAATATTATACTTTGGTGGGTGTAAATTCTGAACTTTTACTTTGCCATTTATGCGTAATCCATCGTCGGGCTTCCGGGGAATATCTTTCCCCACTCCTACAATCCACGGATCTTCAAATCGCGGGTAAATAGCCTTTCCCCAGCGACATTAGTCCACCTCCAAGCCGGACTGGCACCTCCTCGGGGGTGATATTGGCTGCGCCTGAGGCTTCGACCTCGGACACAGCCAGCTAGTTCGGAAACAATAATAAAAAATAAAAAAATCGTAAGTAGTTACTGTTTCGAAAACATTTCAACGCATCTCTCTCAAATATATTTTGTCCTACTGAAAGCAAAAATACCTACAGATGATTATTTCACTGTGTTTGATGTAGATACCATATTTGTTTCTATTTGGTCTGTTTGTGCAAAAAAGCAGATAACGCAAATAGCAAATATCTACTCTTTTCCGCCAGCTTGTCGGTTTTTGGTCACGCTTCAAAGGCCTCAAATAGACCAAATATTCGCGCAGGTTGTCCACACTTGGTTTGTTCAGTTGCGTTGCGTCCACCATCCACCAGCCATCCATGCATCCACCAGCGCCTTATTTTCCATGGACTTTTAGTAATTTTGTACTTGTGCAGACATAGCATGTAGTATTGCGCATTTAAGATAATAATACAGAGCTGCGGCTGTCAACGTGTCCATCTTGGGAGCGTAGCAATGGAAATAAGGCAAACATGCAAGTTATTTATTCGCATTTGAGTCCATGTGTGGATGCCCGATAATTTGTGTATGTTTGTTGGCGCTAAAATGTTGACCAAATAACAGCGATAACGCATACGATTAGCATACGAATACGCTAAACCAAGTGAAGTGCCACCATTACATTTTGACCACTTTTTTTCTATTTCTCGGCCAATTTTCGAGATGTATTTTGTATATTACTAACTAGTTAGCTGTGCCCGCCCCGCGACTACGTCCGCGTGGACTTGATCTTTCTAAGCCTGTTATAAAACGCAACGTTTTGGTGTTTGTTAATTGGTCAGATTATAGACTTGATTCGATAATGGATACAAGTGAAGCCGCAACCAATACTAATTTATAATCTATAGCTTTTGCCCGTGGCTTCGCTCGCTGTAGACTCGATTTAACAGCAAATTCGATTTAAACTATGATAATAATTCAAAATATGCAAATATGATAATAAACTATTGTTTCTCTTATATTCTCTTCCTCTCCCCCTCTCTCCCTCCCCTTCCCCCCACCCCAACTCCCCACTGCCCGTTATCCCTCCCTCCTCTCCCTTCCATCTCTCTACGTCCACCTCCCCTGCCGTCCTCCCTCAATGCCTCTATTTACTCCCCACTCCCATCCCCCTTCGTTCCCCCTTCATAGCTCCCCCTCCCTCCCTCTATGTCCTTTTATTTTAACACGCAGCAGCACTTTCAGGAGTTGGTACGGAACAAACAAACAGTTATACTTTCGCTTTTATAAAAGTTCTGAATATGGAAATGACCCTGGTCAGGATATTGTAATGTCATCGGTTCTTAATCGCGTGAATGATTCCGTGTCCTTTACATACAAATATTAGTAAGTAGCCTATACTTAGTTGATGGGAAGAATCAAGCTATCCGTAGATTTTTTTTTAATTAAAATCGGTTCAGTTACTCTCGAGTTATAAGCGGACAGACAGACATACATACAGACAGAAAGCAGACGTTGGATTTTATTAAAGGTCAGGCTTAGGATGTTATACACTGGGGATACACTGTCACTACCTATACAAAGTTTCGTCAAAATCTGTACAGTGGTTTTTGAGTGTACAGACAATAATTTTAAAAACCGTTTCATTTTGGTTGGTTCCGTTTTGGTTGTTTTTTTTTTCGGAATATATTCAATGTACCTAACTACAGACTTTTTTCTTTTACGATTTGATTATATGTATAGATATAGATTTGGCACGGCTGCTGAAAAGGTTGGCCTACCATGATGTATATATAATTTGTGTCCTATATATAAGGTCTTTCAAAATTAGTTCAGAGTACGCTAAGGGGGGGTTCTGTATCATATAGGGAGTAAAACCTATATAATTTTTTTTGGACCTTGGGCTTTTTTTATATAAAATATTTTTGTATGTGCTAAAAAAATAGGTGGTTGATTTTTATAGCCTAATCGATTCAGTTTCATAACAGTAACAAAAAAGTCTTCATCATCATTATGATCTAACACGTGTAAGTTGGTAAAAAAAATCAAATTCTTTCTATTCCATACTTAATATTGTGGTTTTTCACCATTTCTGAAAGAAAGAGACCTATGTGTTGGAAGACTTTTTTGCGAGCTTTTTTGTTCCTGGCATGAAACTGAAAAGATTACTAGAATTGTTTTTTTTACATTTTACATTAAAAAAGATTTTTTTTGTAAAAACAAAAATTCTTTGTTCTTCAGAAGTGATCTATTTCCGATACAGAACCCCCCCTTAGCGTACTCTGAACTAATTTTGAAAGACCTTATATATATATATTTTTTGCAGATTTGGGTGACGTGGAACCATGCAACGACAACGATATACTAACTGCAGCAGTAAGTTCTTACATTCCTATTAATTTGGTAACTAACCAAACCCTTCCTTTTTCCGATGAATGACTGCTTCTACGTGAATGGGAAGCAAAAAAGTGAATTTTTTTTAAAAGTCGCGGAAACAATCAATTGCGATTGTCAATTTTATTCCGATTGAAGCGATTACGACGTGACTGAAGGCAATAGAATAGTCCAATGAATAGAAACCCAAAGAGGGGGTTACCTTACAAACGTTCCGGTAGTTCTAAATTTTTGATATGTTGTCTAGGCTAGGATGGTTAGACGTATTTAAAATATAAAATGCACAATTCCCCCCCCCCCCCCCCCCCCCTCCGCGCCCGCCACCATATTGAATAAACCAAAAAACAATCGGCCCTTTCTTCAGATCTTCATTTCCGTGCATTTTAGATATAAAAGAGATTACTCATTGTTGTAGATAATAAAATTTCCTATAACTACATTTTAAATTTTGTTTCTAGGATTGATAATTACGGAGATATGAACTTTAAAAAAAACTAATTTTCCAGAAATTTGGCAAACTTCTAACTTTAGAACGCTGTAATTAAGTTATGGCCTATTCTACAGAAAAAGTATCTGAATAAAATTTGCAGGGAATTTAATTACCTACAAAACGCATGTACATGTTTTTTAACCAACCCTACGGAGTGGAGGGTAAAATAAAAGTTTAAACAACGGAATACTGCTTTTTTTGCTATTGTGATGCCATGTGATCTTGTATCTAAAAAAATCACTAATAACTTTGCAGTTTTGGCTTGAATTTGGAGTTTATACCAATCCTACTTGAGTTTCTTACATGTTACAGCGCAATGCTCATGAGGCAGGCACTATTTCACTTTAGTCCAATGAATATAGAGACCAAAAGAGGGAGGTTACCTTACAAACGGTCCGGTAGTTGTAAATTTTTTATATAGCTAAAATGCACGGAAGTGAAGATATAAGCAAAAATCTGAAGAAAGTGCCGATTTTTTTTTGGTTTTTTCAATATGGCGGCGGGCCGGCAATAAGATAACCCACCTCTATTCACTGGACTAGAAGCCCATTGATGAATAATTTGACTGAAGCTCATACATAATATTAGGCCATAGAACGGGCATTGGGAACATTTTCATACAAACCCTTTGATTTTGACGAACGTCAATGCGTCATGCATCGAATATAACAACAAATAATAAAAAATCGAAAAAGTAAAGAAATCGTCCCCATACAAGAAACATGGTTTTTCCAGGTTTTTGTGTGGTGCGGAAACCGTCTCGGAAGTCCGACTCGCACTTGGCTGGTTTTTTTAAAATATAAGTACAGACGAAAAAACGAGGTGCAGGCGTCACAGGACGCAAGTCCACTGCAACAAAAATGTTAACCGTCCTTTTAAGGGAACATGTATTTTAGTTGCTATATTTTTATAATTACTTTATTTAATGTACCTACCATGCTTCTTTGGTGAATAAATTATTTGAATTTGAATTTTAAATGGAAAGTAGCTCGGCTTGGTATTCACATAATAATCACACACATACACGTCACTGTCTGGGGTCAATTGATAGGAAGTCTACTAGGTATCTGAGTTCGATGGCACCGAAGTATGTGCCCTACTGTCAGCTTTGATATAGCTCAGAGGCAAAAACATTGACGTGTCGCTTGAAGCTGCATTAATTGCACTTAATCGGAATTGACAATAACGTTCACATTGACAGACAAATTGTCAATCGCAATTGATCGTCTCCGCGACCCCTAAAAATGTACACATGCCTCACGCAGGATAAGGACAGCTGTTTGTATAATACAACTGTGGGACAGCGCCGGTTACGCGGGGGGAAGGAGACGGCCGGTGCGGTGCGTCTCGCCCATTGGTCAGACTGGCGCACCAACACAAACACGCAGCTGTCCTTACCTACGCAACTAATATGTCATCTGTGCCTGCGTCGGATGCACTTTACAGGATAAGCATTACTTACTAGTCATATATAAATATTTGCATTATTACACGCCCTAGAAAATATAAATATACTGAAAGAGGCGTCAGAGGTAGCAGTATCAGGGTTGGCAAAAACCCGAGTTTTTTCAAAAATTATCTACCCACTGGGTTTTTCCGGGTTTTATTGGGGATTTTCGGGTTTTTTCAAACTGCCCGAATTTTGCTCATTTTCTCCGCGTTGCACATTTGTCCAGCCAGTCTGCTTCGATTGAAAGACTTTTCTCAACATTTGGAATCGTCTGGAGTAAATTGCGGAAAAGACTGGGTGTGGAAAAAGCCCAAAAACTAGTCTCTGTATACCGTTATCTCCGTAACAAGAATCAGTGCGAGTGGGATTGGTAAATTAATTAAAGTGTACTAAACAGATTAAACTTAGTTGACTTTACCTGTACATACAACAACTACATGTGCCAAATAAAAACTACTTTGCTTAGATTTTTGACTTTTTGATAAATAAATAATATTATAATATGTTAAATCCGTTGTATTGATTTAATTATTATATTCTCTAATTGTCTATTACTGTATCAATTTTTATATTTTTTGGTGGATTTTTCAACTAAATATTAAACAGTAAATAAATGGTTTGAATAAATCCTTGTATGTACCTATAAAAAATAATTAATTTGGGGTATAACATAAAATTTATCACTCACTGACTATATACAATATAATGCAATCATTAGGCACCTCATTTTATTAATGAATATGATGATTCGCATAATTATTAAAATTGTTACTAAAGATAAAAATTCTTATAAAGCAAAATCTTCAGATCTTTTGATATCAATTACAGCTTTATTATACAAGAAAAAAATTTTAACCCACTTTCGTCAAAAACCCTCGGGTTTTTTCAGGTGGGTTTTACCCAATTTAACCCAGTGGGTTTTTTCGGGGTGGGGAAAATCAAGCCAACCCTGAGCAGTATGTAGACATCCATTGTCTCTGCCTACCCCATTGAGAAACAGCCGTGCGTGACGATATGTAGAACCTTATCCTCGTATTTGGCAGATGGCAGTATTGGAGGAGAATGGCCCGCCCGCAGGCAACGCTCAATAGTCCTAGTTCAGATGCCGGATGCAATATTTATGAAAAACACTAAAAAAACATGGGAAAATTGTGAAACACATAAAAAAATTGTTACTTTAAATTTTGTTTAATTGTGTATACTTAGTTTCATAATTTTCTAACAGTGCGCAAGTGAACACGGATGTAGTGAGAGGTAATTCAATCAATTTAATTTAATTTAATATTTTATTTGATAAATTCTTCATATTCCAATTTAATTTCTTGCGGTTGAAACTTTTATTACCGTCGTGTTCATTTAAAAGTGGCTCCCACATTTTGGAACATGAAGAATGCAGTAAAAATGATTATTTTAATAGACGAAAACAATGTTTAATAACCAACATGAAATTTTCAGAACCAATTGTCTAGATACAGTCATACAACGGTAGTATTTCAATCATTGAAAGCACAAATCTACGACGATTCATCGTTGTATTGTCCCTCAACCGAGAACAAGCTTTCAATTCCCGAGTTGACAAGTCCACCGCAGTTCAAAAGGAAGGGTGAGTATAAAGAATTGATGATATTCTCATTTTCTTTATATCTAAATTTATATATCCTAAGCCAGATGCGAATTCCAAATCTTACTGTAATTTCAAATATAAGTAAGTATTGTTATTCTAAAATGGTACTATTTCTATGATACCTAAGCAAGGCACTTTCTTACTTTGTCAGTGAGTAAGCTACTTGGTAACTCTGCATGCCCTCTCTCTCCTCCATTGTATCTTACAAATTCTTGACTAGTATTAAAGGATAATGACTCGGTAATTGAATTAATAATTCCAGACTAACGACTTAATTTTTTTTTTCAGAGATAGTGTTAATGTACCAAGATTGTAATAGGGCGGGCTTTCCGTTTGGACAGTGGTGTAAGAAATCTCTTGAATACAGCCTAGAAAATATACTTCCGTACAACACACCTCAAGTACGCACTACTGGTTCATTATTATCAAAGTTCAGCAGCTCTGCATCACACGACAGCGAAGAGGACGTGGTGGAAAGCCTAAAGATGACCGCTAATTTTCGATCGCTAGATATCGCGCAAATGTCACGACGACTGTCCCTACCGTGTCTTCTGACATTCAAGTCGGCTAATATTCCTTTTGCAACTACTGAGCCGTCGACGTCGCAGTGTGCAGTTCCATCACTGTCAGATTTGGCACCTGTAGAATCCTCGGCAGACTCGCAATACTTTTCAATATCTCCGAGGCAATCGTCGTGTTCTTTGGATTGGTGCTTCGCCCGCTCCAATGTGTCTCTCGTACCGCCTAGGTCTCAGTATTCTGCCGGAATCGCCGCTCGTCAAGAAATTCCTGATTCAGTTCTCGACGTGACGAAGTTTTACGAAACGATTCGATCAAACGAAGACTGTGATACTCAACGCAACCAATGTGGAGCAAGTGAGCTAATAAAGATTGCGAAATAAATTCAATTATTTTAAGTAAATTAATTTTAAGTCACATAAGACTTGGTGTACACAGGGACTGCAGTAGTAACGGCTCACCAGGTGATGGAATGGAACAGTGTCATTTTGAGTCTGCTGGGCAACCTACAGAGTTGGTGTCTATGGATACAGGAGTCGATCGAAGGAGTGACTCAGCTTCATAATTCAGGTATTCATAATCGATTAATGTACAAATTCATATCATCTGGCTAACTATTCTATGTATGTAGTATGTATCAGGAGCTTATTTTCAAAACAAGGCTGGTCCTCGGTTGGATATTTTGAGTAAATGGCAAATTTATGTTGCTGACTACCGAAATATGATAGACAAGTAGTGCTTATTGGGTTATCTTCAGGATGGTATAAGGACACTGTAGTGTTATAAATCCTTCGAGATTTTTAGGTATTTCTATGAAAATTTACAATTTAAATAAAATAAATAAAAAATTTACAATTTCAATAAAATATTCAATTTAAATAAAAATTTACAATTTCAATAAAATATTCAACCATAATCCTTGCCAGCCCAAAAAATGTACCTGCCTTGTTTTGATATTAAGCTCCTGGTATATACTGTAAATAAAACCAATAAACTATTACATTAATAGTTTATTATTATATCTGTGATAGATAAGATAACATAGACGATTGTGTATTTATAAAATGAGTTTGCTAATGAGCATACCTCGGACTTTTTCCAGCGCTGACAGGGTAGCACTCAATCACTAACAAGTAACACATGCACTAAACATACATATACGACGGAAATTCACTCGTGGGCACGCATGAGTGCGATGCGAATAGTCTACACATATTTCTATATGGAATATTATTAAATTTAATTTATTTAAAACCAACCTAGCCAAACCAAACCGAATGGACTTGCAATGCAATACTCTAAATTGGCGATTGAACAGAGTGGCGTAAACTTTCTACCTATCTCCTTTTATTTAGTGTAGATTATTTGAACCGTAGGTGTAGGCACAGATTACTTATTAGTTACTTCGTAACAGATAAATCACTCCATAGAAAAACTTCCATACCTTCGGCTTTAATAGTCTACTGCTTCACATCGCCAATCGCTGCGTGCGAAAATGTACCTAAACGATCGAGTGTAAAGTGCATTATTGCTTTGAAGCTGCGCGCAGTTGCGTGGGCGAGCGTGTAGGTATGTTTCTGGCGGCTGACGAATTTCTACTGAAAAAGACCGCCGGCGGCCCTCTGGGCGGTAGGTAGTTAGCGCGCGCAAGTACATAGAGTGCGTGAGGCCGGTGTAGGTAACCAAAGATTGTAGGTACTATGTTGCGCTGCACCAACACACATCGCGCCTGCGTGTATGTGTGCAACATGCGACATTGAACGATGACGAAAATTTCGATGTTTACCTACTTACGCACTGCATTGCATGCATGCAAGACAATACACCACTCAAGACAAGTCGCCACTGTTACAGATGTGACATCAGACGAGTGGAAAGAATTCAAAAGGTGCATCGCTTGCGAGGCCCTGCAGTGGCGCCAGTACAACATCTTTAGCGAGCAGCTCATGTGGAGAGTCGCCGCCAGATATAAAGATAAAAAGGTTTTATTCAGTTCTACACAGAACTCGTTCCAGAACACCATCTTCTATAAATAATTTAAACATTCATATTTCGCTGTTCTTTTTTCTTTGTGGCTGAGTCAAGAGGGGCCAAAGCTCCGACCAGCTAATATCACCTTCGAGAACGTAAGTGCCATACAGGAGACTTCCCTTTGGATTGCTGGCTATACTGGACTAGAGAACACAGCCGAGGCTGCTATGCGGCCATCTTACATCCAGTACGGTGGTATCAACCCAGTCGGCTACAATTAGAGCCTACCACCTAGTAAGGGGCAAGGGTACGGACTTACGGTTTTACACCAGTTCCGAACGGTGAAGCAGCACAGTTGTGGCTATGCATGTAATTATTTCCATAAAAAAAAACTTATTGGTACACCCCAATCCGATTCGAACATCGGACCTCTCGCAACAGAAGCCGACGCCCAGACCAATTGGCCAACCGCTGCTTTTTTATTACAATCAAGATGATTTCATTTCAGATTGTTCCTATGTGCAATGTAGCTACAAAGACGCGTGTATATTTAGCATACCAGCAAGATATCCTGAACATTATAGACATGCTCGAGAAGTGGACCCACTGGCTCACAAACATAGTAAGTTGAGAAAGCTCTTCTCTACAATTTATAAGATCCAACGTCTGCCGTCTGTGTGTATGTATATGTCTGTATGTTCGCTTATAACTCCAAAACGGCTCAACCTATCCACTTGCAGTTTTTACCCGTGTAATGCGACATATCTTCACCAGGTTATAGACTATATAGCATCACGCCATAATTCATATGAGCCGAGCAGTGGGCTGCGAAGTGGAATTCCTTTACTATATAATATGTAGAATATTATAGACACGGATCAAGAATATTTTAATTTATTGTGGTATTGTTTTAGATCCAAGAAGCTAGCACACTTGATGAAATTGATGCTGCAGATTTTTCGCAAAATACGTCCTATCATCAGGCGTAAGTGGAACTGATCTTAATCAAGTAATGAGCGTTCAAAAGTAGTTAACAAATGAAGAATAATAGTATTGTTATAATGTGTTGTAGAATCTGGGCGTGCTTCAAACGGAGAGTGGAACGGAATGCTGAACACTGGCGCAAGTATAACTTCCACTTGATGCGGCTCTGGCAAGAGAAACAGTTGCACATTGATTTTAAAATTAAATTGCGATCTCTAAAGTGAATCTTATTCTGCACTAGATGAATGAAAAGGCTTCCATTACGTTTTGACAAACACTTTTAATTTATGTTGTACCTGTATTTAAATTGTTTGGCGTTAGGTTGTGCAATGTTTTGATCGATTAAAATTATAATTAAATGTTATACATTTATCATACATAGGTTGTCTACGTCAATTTGTTAAATTAATCTTATAATACTTTCCTCATATTTCTGTAATTTTAAAACTTACACAAAACTTCACACAAGAACTAGATCTACCTATGAATATCTACATGTTGTTCACCTTAAACTGATTAAGAGCAGCGTTAACTTCTCCACCCATTCTCCTTCGAACCTTCAAGCACAGTTAAGACAGTGTAATGATGTATGACTATACTATTAGAGCGTTCCAACTAAAAGTTCCCTTCGCCGTTATGTTGGCTCCACTGTCTATCTGTCAAAACAGCGTTGAGGGTTGCTATGTGTTACAGATTTACCCGTAATTATCAGTATTTACCGTATTTTTTGTAAGGTAAATACCGATTACATTATTAGGTAATATAATCTTCAAATCTGGCAGCACGAATTTAAGCACTGACAGTGACACTGACAGTGGAGCCAACATAACGGCGAAGGGAACTTTTAGTTGGAACGCTCTTTGGCATTTGGATGACATTGACAGTGACAGGGGGGTGTTAGTTACGCTCCATTTAATACATAAAGTGACATTTCACAAGATGGCGGTCAAGAGGGCGCAGTTAGTTCCGATTTATGCCACATGCCAAAAGATCCTTGTCGGTCAAAATGTCAACAGACTATATACTGTCTGTGTGTTTGTGACACAGACAACAACATTGCCATAGTCTATTTTTTGATGGGTAAAAATTTATCCCACTGCAGATTTAACTTTGTCAAACTATAAGGTTTGATGCGCATTTAAGTTTTATGCGAACTGCAAGTGGAAAGTCAAGAGCGTGGATTAGGAAAAACGGGCGGTGCGACTTGTTGCTGAGGCTGGGGGGTGGGAGTGGCTGGATCGATCTTCTCCAGCACTCCGGTCGCGCCCGCCAGCAGCACCAGGTCACCCGTGCGGCAGAAGGAGGTGGCGCCCTCCGCGCCCACGATGCACGGCAGCCCGTACTCGCGCGCTATCACCGCACCTGTATGTCAGCATACATACACGCTTTTAAACATTCCAACAAACAATTTTACAAGCTCAAGTATATTTTAATATGAAAGCTGAAGAAAAATAAAATATGTTACTGTTGTAACATGACGTGACATATTTGTGTGTTCTAATAAATCATCAGCGGTCACTATGATTGCCCCGCACTAAAACATCTCTTCACAATTAACACAAATAGATGCAACATAAAGTAAATATAGCTTGAAGCACAACAAACCCAAGAAAGCATTTGTTTTGCAACATAATAGCTGACAAATTGAATAAACTGCCTACTATTCAAGCACCCACCACAAACTCATGCAAGAACAGGGAATTATTCATATGAGCTAAGCAGTGGGCTCGGAAGTGAACAAAGTCGAAGTAAATTCACTTCAATTTGCATTCATGTGATTTACTCGAAAAATACTCAACCAATTTAAGTTGCGAGCAATATGATGTGTGATATTTCGAAATTAATCACATTTTTGTAACATTGTTATTGTCCACCCAGTCCACTTATTTATAGGGACTGAGTGGTATGGTCAAAAGTGATCCAAATATGCAGTTGAAGAAATGCCACTTTGAAAAAAAAATTAAACTCACTGGATTCTGTCCCTAGTGGTTGGCTCAGCTAGGCACTTCGTTAAAAGTGTTCAACCCAAAGTTTGTGAAAGTTACATGAAAATTACAAAATAAAAACATACATATTTTTCCTACATATTTCGGTACATATTTTTGCTAAGTTCGTAATTTTGATGTAACCTGATTCTTGCAAATCAGCTTTTTGCAAATTGCTCCCCTAATTTGTGGTGTGGATGACTTCCAGCGTCTAATTAATTATTTACATAGATACATTTCATACGGTGAAAATGGCTTTGTTTTGTTTGCATGGTAAGAGGGTAAGAGATTACCGTGGGAGATGAGTCCGCCCAACTCCGTGACGACGCCGCCCAGCAGGGGGAAGTACGGCGACCAGCCGATATCCGTTGAGTGCGTGATCAGGATGTCGCCGCGCTGCAGTTGCCCGATCTGCATCACACATTTACACACTATATTATATTATTTTAAACAGCTTTTAAGGGTTAGATTCAATTATTAATAGTTACAAAGATTGGAAAAATTTACATTTTGTCTCTTCGTTTTACTTAGATAAAAAATACTCATCTGACACTACAGTAGGCAGACTAGCAATAGATTCACGGAACATACAATACACCGTTTGCTTTTGTTTACTCAGAAACGACTAGAGGAATCTCAGTGAGGGAAAATTAATATACATGGATAAATTTATATGCACCCGTACTTCGTGACTTGGGGCATCTACACCTCTGTATTAGTCTGGTGCGTGCCATGTCGGGGCAGAGCTATTCGCAGGTACACCAAACATAGATTATTAACTAAGAACTCGTAGGTTTGCCAAACAGAGATTATTATATAAGAACTGGGAGTGTCCTATTTGATTTCCTGCGAATAGATCTACCAGGCGGGACAGTGCTATTCGCAGGTATGAGGTATTCGTAGGTACGAACTGCACTATGGGAGTTGGTTTAAAAAAAAAACCAGGGTTAAATTACAGAAGATGCGTCGCTATCTATAATTTAACCCTAACCGAATGTTGAGGCGGCGCATGTAGTTTTTGTTACGTTTCGTTGAAAACTCCCATAGTGCAGTTTGCATACCTGCATGCAGGTTTACCTGCGAATAGACATGCCCGATCGGACAGGGCTATTCGCAGGTATACCTGCATGCAGTAGCGGGCCCCTCATACAAGCCAAAAAGCCCGGCTTGCCCTAGGTCAATCAAACAAAGCTCGAAAGCAAATCGAAAACGAAAACAGTCGATAGTACTTCAATTTAATTTTAAATATCGCGCCACGTGCCATTCGCGCGCGCCCGAGGTCATTGAGTCGACGACGCGACGCGGCGACTCGTCGTTCGTTGGTTCGTATCACTCGGAATTGCTCGTGAACTCTCGCCTCGATGCGATGGATGAATCAGTCAATATACGAGCGTACATTAGTCATCTCGCTTGTTCCCGCTGTTATTCTAGCATAATTTTATTGCCTTCTCGTTCTCGAGTACCATAAAATTTTTAGCCTAAAGACACCCATAGTGGTATAATAATATATGAGTATGTATAGCGATTAGTATGAGGACATATGCTAAGAATAATTCGTTCCGTAGTGCGAAAGCGTACACAGTATTAGTGCTATCTCAGTTTTTCAATAGAAGAACGACAAAGACGTGTCTACTGATGTCTAATGTAGGCGTAGAAGTTTGAAGTGATGGATCGTACGTTCGCGAGGATGTTCGTTACTAATTATAGAAATAATAATCTATGTTCTTGTTTGTTTAGTTAGTTATATCCATGGTGGGTGGCGGCGGCGGGCGGGACGTCGGCTCTCTGTTCGTTCTCTCTCTGGCATGCTATGATATGTATGATAGATAATATCTAAAAAACTACAAATTGTGACTTATCAACACATATTATGTGTTGATAAGTCACAATAATTCTGTCAACCATAATATGCCAGTGTGCTTTGATAATTATCAACAAGAGTCTTCATAGTAACTGCACTGCAGTTGGTTTGCATAGATTTTTTAATTACCATTTTCTATAAAATTGTGATACAAGCGTGTTTATTTCATTTACTGACTGACAGGACAGTCTTATATTATATTTTGTTTGAAATATTTGGTTTCGGCTTGCTCTACGATCTGACCCTAGGCCCGCCACTGCCTGCATGCAGGTATACCTGCGAATAGACACTTCCGCCATGTCGTTATTCCCATAAAATTTTTTTTTTGAAGCTTTGTACCTGAGCTAGATCTGTTACGACGCAGGCACGTCCAATGATCTCTCCGGGACAGACGGGTGTGCCGCGGAGGCGTGCGCCTCCCGGTGCGCCGGCGAGAGCGCGGCGCGGGTCGCACGTCTCTTTCGGTGTAACATGCCCCTCGTTCATCTCTGCGAACTTGAGCGCGTCCCACGTGGGGAAGTGCTGCAGTCGCTGCCGAGCCCTGCACAGCAAGCGTCAGTTTATACAGGGCGTAAAAATGGCGAGTACATTAAATTTAGGAAATGATTATTGGGATCAAGAGTCAAATAACTTCTTTCTGAATTCCCTTTAAATAAAACGTTACAGTTTTCATACAAACTAATTGATTATTTTAGTGTAAAAATGATCTAATGACAACAGGGCGGCGCGGAGGGGGGAAGAGCGGGTGAGACGTGAGCGCCTCGGACGGAGATGTTGGCGAGAGGGGCGGGGGTTAGCTTTGTGAGTGGAGGACTGGAGGTCGGCAGGCGGAGGGTGCGGAGCGGCAACAGCGCGTTAAATTACACTAGACGAAAACATACATTTCAAAAATTCATATCTCCAAAACTAGACACTTTAGAGAAAAAGTTTATTTGCTTTTTTGTCTCGGAAAAACATGAGGATTGCGCTGGCGAAATTAATGTACTCGCCGTTTTAACACCCTGTATAGGTGCGTGTATACGATGCTAACTCAACTTTGTGAGAGGTCCGAGGTTTGAATTCAGTCGGTGTGTACCAATGAGTTTTTTGTAATGGAAAAATGTAAGTGCATACCGACACCTGTTGCTTCAACGTTCGGAACCGCTGTAAAACTGTAGATCCCTTCCCTTCCCCTTACTAGATAGTAAGCTCTAATTGTAGCCAACTGGGTTGGTACCGTACTGCATGTAAGATGACCGCATAGCAGCTTCGGCTGTGTTCTCCTTAGTTCAGTATAGCCAGCAATCTAAAGGGAAGTTTCTGGGATGACACCTACCTTCTCAGAGGTGATACAGGCTGGTCGGAGCATATGCTCTGGTCCCTCTGACTCAGCCACCCATACCGGATTAAATATAAAAAGAGACATTTAGTTCGGACTGTCATGCTGTAGCAGGGTGTCACAGGTGTAGCGGGGTGTCACGGGCCTACGGGTGTAGTAGGGTGTCACGGACGTAGCGGGGAGTCATGGGTGAAGCAGGGTGTCACGGGTGTCACAGGTGTAGCGGGGTGTCACGGGTGTCACGGGTGTAGCGGGGTGTCACGGGTGTAGCGGGGTGTCACGGGCGTAGCGGGGTGACACGGGCGTAGCGGGGTGTCACGGGTGTAGCGGGGTGTAGCAGGGTGTCGCGGGTGTAGCGGGGTGTCGCGGGTGTAGCAGGGTGTCACGGGCGTAGCGGGGTGTCACGGGTGTAGCGGGGTGTCACGGGTGTAGCGGGGTGTCACGGGCGTAGCGGGGTGACACGGGCGTAGCGGGGTGTCACGGGTGTAGCGGGGTGTCGCGGGTGTAGCGGGGTGTCGCGGGTGTAGCGGGGTGTCACCGGTGTAGCAGGGTGTCACGGGCGTAGCGGGGTGTCACGGGTGTAGCAGGGAGTCATGGGTGTAGCAGGGTGTCACGGGTGTAGCGGGGTGTCGCGGGTGTAGCGAGGTGTCACGGGCGTAGCGGGGTGTCACGGGCGTAGCGGGGTGTCACGGGTGTAGCAGGGAGTCATGGGTGTAGCGGGGTGTCATGGGTGTAGCGGGGTGTCACGGGCGTAGCGGAGTGTCACGGGTGTAGCAGAGAGTCATGGGTGTAGCGGGGTGTCACGGGTGTAACACGATGTCACGGGTGGCAGGGGTGTAGCAGGGTGTCACGGGCGTAACAGGATGTCACGGGTGGCAGGGGTGTAGCAGGGTGTCACGGGCGTAGCAGTGTCACGGGCGGAGCAGGATGTCACGGGTGTAGCGGGGTGTCAAGCACGGGTTAAGCAGGTCAGCTTAGGTTTCTTCAGAGTGAGCAACTAACTTCTTGATGAAGGCGGGGTCCCTGGTGCGGATGTAGGTGCGCAGTTCGCCGAGTGTGAAGTAGAAGATGAGGTGGGGGTCGGGCAGCAGCCAGGCTCGCTGCAGTAGGCTCGCGAGCCGCAGGTACGCCAGGCGCAGCTTGTGCAGCGCGAGGATGTTGTAAGCCTTGGTGCCCTCCCGGTGTCCCACCGTGCGCTGGCACAGCGGCAGCACCAGCCGCAGTAGCCATCTGCACGCAACATTCCCATCATTCTATTATTATTTATCAGTCTCAGTGAACAGTTACCTATTGAACTGAACACCATGCGCGGTGAAGTGCCTGCACTCAAAATTTACGATACATTAAATTATATTCTAAAACCCATAAGTGTATAAAAACTAATCCCTTCTCAACAAATTTTATGTCTAAGGGTAGTGAAATAAAAAAAGCAGAGTGAAAGCAAAGAAACCTCACAATCATGCATGTGTGTGTCTGGCGTTCAACAGAATTAATTAAAAGAAAACAATTCAAAACCAATTCAATTTAATCAGAAAATGAAGTGCGCTCTATATATAAAGTACACACACATCAGCTACTAGTGCAAACAAAATAAATAATAATGAAACTTAATATTAATGTTCACATACCGCGTGATGGAGCGCTTAGGAGACACAACGTTGGCAGAAATTTGTTTGTTTGTCATGACGACCTTGGTCTCTCTCCTCTCGGGCTGAGCGGCGCGCGCCCTCACCGCAGACTGGATGGCCTGCAGTAAGCTGGTCGAGTCGATGCCCCATGTCTTGGTCGCTAGGTCGAACTGCAAGTACCATTCAGTATTTAACCTCTCGGTTTCCCAAATATTTTATATGCTTACACCCCTTGGCTTCCATATCACTTTCGCTGCGCGAAAATTTGCGTTTTGGCATAATAAACTCCCAAATATTGGTGTGAATAAAAATATTTAATTCAAGTCAGAGCATTAATCTCTATGGGCTCTTGACAGCTAATGAAGTTCTCTACTAAACGGTATACAACAAGTGACAATTCACTTATTTAGAAGCACAGATGGATTTTTTGAACTCCAGGAAGAACAAAAGATATAATTATAATTTTTTTTTTTCTGAACTAATATTGCTGAATTACCCTTTGCAAATCAAATGTATATCGACGTGTCGATTGTGAATTTAACTATTCAAATAATGAATTCTAAATAAGTTGAGACTAGAAACCAGTTTACCATCCTGGCATGGAATAAGTAGTTCGTGTTTTCCGTCCAGGTCAGTGTAGCGGACATGAAATGAAGGGAAGCAATGACACGGCACCTAGTTTACCCGGTGTTATGGGCTGACATCACGGATGTTGTAGGTGATGTATCCAACCGTGTCATGTTTCCATAAAAAAAAAACTTCATTGACACAAAAGTATGATTCGTCATCATAAGTCATAACTACATTTCCTTTGAATTTTTTGAGGTGTTCAATTTATCACTCTGCTGACTATTCCCGCCTATTATTTTTTCTAGTCTATGGTGAAACTCTACATAGTACGGTTCAACTTACTTCTTTAATATTCCTGTGAGCGTGGTCCTTCAGGAAGGTCTGTATCTTGTCGTGCACAAGCGGGCAGTTGTCCCTCAGCCAGGGCAGGCAGTCCTGTGGGGCGAGGGCGCAGAACTCTGCGTGCCGGCCCGACTCGTGCACGCCGTCCGCGATGGCGGCGAGCGACGTGGGCACGTCCGCAGACACCAGGTCCGAGCACGACGACAGCATCAACCCGATGTCCGTTAGGTGCTCCAGGCTAAACTCTGTTGGAATCACACGAGGTTAGGCACAAGTCAGATCAAGGTCGTTATCATAAGCACACCTGGGCGCGGTCAGTGCTTGGATGGGTGACCGCTCGACCGTTAGAGGTTGACCGTGGTTTGGATTCAATGTAAAACTGTAGTTCCCTTCCCTTCTTACCTTATTAGGTGATACAAGCCCGCCTGGGTTGGTACCACCGCACTGAATGAAAGGCCGGTTGAAACGGCCATGTAAATAGTTCGTGTTTTCTGTCCAGTTCAGTGTACCGGCCAGCACGACCGAAGGGAAGCACTGGCACCTAATTCACCGAGGTATTATGGGCTGACATCACGGATGTAGTAGGTGATGAAGCCAACAGTGCACAGTATGAAATTTGACCTGATTTTCGGACATGGTTTTTTTACTCCAGAACTAGTCAGTCTTTAGTATTTTAAAAGGTAGAGTAGAACTCCCGTGGGTCAGTTATGTATACTTCCAAAGTTATAAATTTTTGAAAAACAAACTTTTTTTTGGCCGAAAAATTAAAAAAAATTATTGTTCCGAGATTATGGAATATATTAATAATTATATTTTTCAATATACAAGAATGACTTTACCCCCCTTATTTGAAGCTATTTCGAACCTCCTACAGTTAGTACAAAACGAGTAAAAATTTATTTATTATTTTTCGTTTTTATTTTTTTTTTCCTAAACCAAGTCGCATTAGCACAAAATTCTTACATTACAATTAACTCTAGACCATGTTTAATAAGTACCAGAAAAACCAAAAGATAATCCCGCTTGGTATAGGAGTTATAGCTACTCAAGATTTTTCGTTAGGGTTGCCATAAAATTTCGGCCCAAGTTTGGCCGAAAATTTTAAACAACTAAATAATAGTTCGTCCAAATATATCTATGAATAAATTAACCAAGACTTGAAATAGACCAACAGTAAAAAAATTTGTGAGAAATTTAAAATTTTAACGTGGAAATCAGTTGTCTCTGCCTACCCCACTGGGAAACAGGCGTGACGTTATGTATGTATGTATGTAGTAAAAAATTTTCTTAAAATATACCTACAGATAAGTACAGAGTAATTAAAATAAGAAATAAAAAACAAGATACGTTTTATGGAATATAATATTTATTTGCATATTTCTTTACATTTAGTGGCATTTATTATTTTAGGGTTAGGCAGGGGATGAACAAAAATAATGATGCCAATTTATTAATAATAATTTCAATAATAACAGTATTGAAGAATACTTAGGCTACGAATATTTCCGAAATGAAAACAATTGTTAATCCTCTTAATCCAATTGAAGTGGATGGATGAGAAGAGCGGAAGACCGCGTGTGGTGGCGTGCCTTGGGAGAGGCCTATGTCCAGCAGTGCAAATCGCTTTACCGTATCCGATCATGATAATTAATCATAATTTAATAAAAAATTCACTTTCGGTCAAAAAATAAAATTAAACTACGATTCGAAAAGTGCCAACCCTGACTGTAAAATTGTCGGCCTAAACATTATTTAGTTAAAACTCCTATACCAAGCGGGATTATCTTTTAGTTTTTTTAGCACTTATTAAACAAGGTCTGGGGTTATTTGTAATGTAAGAATTTTGTGCTAATGCGACTTGGTTTAGGAGAAAAAAAATAAAAATGAAAAATAAAAAAAAAAATATTGCTCGTTTTGTACTAACTGTAGAAGGTTCGAAATTGCTTAAAAAAATGGGGCTATAGTCATTCTTGTATATAAAAAAATATAATTATTAATATTTTCCATAATCTCGGAGTAATATTTTTTTTTTATTTTTCGGCCAAAAAAAACTTACCTTTTTCAAAAATTCATAACTTTGCAACTATACGTAACTGACACACGGGAGTTCTACTCTAGCTTTTAAAATAGTAAAGACTAACTAGTTTGGGAATAAAAATACCATGTCCGAAAATCAGGTCAAATTTCATACTGTGCAGTGTAAGTTCACATAAAAAAAAAGACTGTAACGTGAGTGTGAGACTGACGATCGGTTCCCTCCAGCAGAACGGACATGGCGATGATCTGACTGAAGACACTGGCGCTGCTGGTGATGTTGTGGTACAGCATGCACTCGTCCAGCACCTCCTTTGTCTTCTCTATCTCCTCCAGCAGCTGGACGGGGTCGTCCAGCTCCACTTGGTGGATGTCGAACGCGTTCGCTAGACGTATAGTCTTCTTCAGCGCGGCGCTTGTTCCAAACAGGCTCTGGAAGAAAGAAGAAGCAGAATTTGGCTTTCAATACTTTCGCTTTTAGCAATCACCAAGGTGTTCAGGGCTAACATCGCAGTTGATGTATTTTGCACAATACCTTAAACCTATTTACATTTTATATATTATATTAAGTAGACTTAATTTTTGCAAATTTTGCCAAATCGGCTGTGTGTACCAGAGCAGGACAGAAGTCATTCCCTGGCGTTGATTTTCAGCCGCTGCCGTGTGTGTGTGTGCGAAAGGGTGCATTTCAGTGTGTCTACGTGGTAAAATATTTCTTTTATGTTCGTTTAGGCCAGATGTTCTCTAACTTTCTTTTTCAGGTACCACTAAAACCAATATGTTTGAGCGGCGTACCACCTTTACCTGCAAGAAGCTAATAATAATACTTATCTTTTGATTATATCTACATTCTAAAATAGTAATACTAATAACTAAAGAAATAAACCTACCTAACAAATATTAAAATAACTATCATGAAAAGGGGCATTTTCAAATGTTCCTAGAACACTTGCTGCATTACCCCGCTGGATGGCAAGGCTTACCCTTTGAATGAAGTAGGCATTTCACAGACATTCTTAAATTCTCTTTCGAGGTTAGCATCACACGAAAGTTCAATTAATGATTCTGTTTCCTCGAATGCAAGTGCATCTAAATCTAAAAATTTATTTCTTATCGAATTAAGTTCTAAAAAATCTTGTTTAAAATTTCCCTCGGAACTCACTATAAACATTTGACAGTGGCTTTAAATCGCTAAGAACATCAGAATTCAAATTATATTTATGTTCATCAACAAAACTCTCCAAATTATTATTGTGCACTTTTTATTGCCGCTTATTAAATTTTTCTAGAGCATAATGTTTCATTTTTTCACATACCTGGTACCACCACGGAGCATTCCGCGTACCACTGGTGGTACGCGTACCATGGATTGAGAAACGCTGGTTTAGGCGTTTACCGCTATTGCCTATTACACATTGTATACATTTTTTTTCGGTTATGCGATATATACCGCATAACCGAAAAATTTATACAAAATATTTATTTTGTTTAAAATTTGCCATCTCTGCAGATTCAGGAGCATCTTCCGGCACGCAAATTTAAATGTTGGGAGATCCGCCATCGCTCTATCTGTGGCGGGATGTTGTTCCAACACTTGGATGCTGCGTATTTGAAGCTGCCTCTGAATGCAGTAGACCATGTCAGCTTCCATAAAAAAAAATCATATTCGTTGAAAGGTAAGCTTACCTTGACCATGAAAATAGTCAACAGTATCTTGTCGGAGGCTCTGTAGGGATTGCGTCGCAGCGCGATGGCGTGCGTCCTCTCGTCCGCGACCTCGTGCCCGTGCACCGCCATCTCCACGATGCGCACCGACGCGTCTATCTTCTTGCCCAGCCGCCGCATCATCGTCTATAGAAGAAAGCCCACCTCAGGTTTTAATACTAATCATGCACGACGTACGTGCGTTAGAATGTTTTTTTTTATGGATAACGCGACATGTGGCATTGTTTCACCTTTTATTTTTTTATGGAAACTGACACGGTTGGCTACATCACCTACAACATCCGTGATGTCAGCCCATAACACCTGGTGAACTTGGTGCCATGTCAGTGCATCCCTTCGATTGTGCCGGCTACAGTGAACTGGACGGAAAACACAAACTATTTACATAGGCGTTTCGACCGACGTTTCATTCAGTGCGGTGGTACCAACCTACAAGTAGGTTTCATTAAATAAATGCAAAAAAACACGAAAGTACCCACGTTGTACATATTGATGCCGAAGTGGTAGTGTGATATGAAGAAGGGGTTGTAGACGGGGAAGGTGGGGAGGGGCTGCTGGTTGACCGCACGGTAGCTGCCCTCCAGCAGCGACGCGCACACCGTCGACACCGTGAGCGGAGTCAGCGCGCCCGGCAGCACCTGTTCACAACAAACATTCGTTATTTGTACATTAACATTTGTATATACAGAAAAAAGTTCGTTGTAAATCAGTCAATGTATTAAAAAAAAAACAAAGAAAAAAATCCCATTGCAGCCTGATGATTAGCTGTATTTTTAAATCGTAAGATGGCTGTCTATACAATTTCATAGCACACATTGTCTAAAACAGAGTTTTATATAAGAGAAAACGTAAACAATACAAATAATGTTCCTCTCTCATGTGGGTTGGTGGTGGATTGTATGAAATACATTGAGTGTGAAAGCGTCAAGTCAGAGCGGTGTGGCAGGACCGTGGTATGTAGATTCTTTGTCTCTGCCTACCCCAGAAATGTTATGCTTATGTGCGTATATGCATATGTGCTTATGTGCCAATGTATGTTTGTATGTATGTATGCATGCATGTATGTATGTATGCATGTATGTATGTATGCATGTATATATGTATGCATGTGTGTATGTATGCATGTGTGTATGTATGTATGTATGTATGCATGTATGTATGTATGTATGCATGTATATATGTGTGTATGTATGCATGTGTGTATGTATGTATGTATGTATGCATGTATGTATGTATGTATGCATGCATGTACGCAGTGTAAAGCGGGTACCTACCTCTCCGGTGTTAGCGAAGCTGAAGTAGTCCTCCTCGGACATGACGGGCGTGTCGAACTCGTGCCTCAGCTCGAACTCCGTCCAGCGCTCCAGGCTGGTGATGGGGCGCGCTTGCACCAGGTAGATCTTATCCTAGAAACAAAAAATCAATTGTTAACAAACTCATGAAAAGAGTAAGGGACTACAGGGGTCCATAGGAAATTTCAACCATGAAGCTATTTGTGTTCATGAAAGAAATGTGTTTATAAATTGATTTAAAACTATAAACTCAAAAATAGAAAGAAACACAGATATACTATGCAATACCCAAAGTACAACGGACTGTTTGTGGTCTCTCTCAGTGCAGTAAATGACCCACTCCCGCCCCATCCATTGTAGACAAAAGATTATTTAGAATGCCAAAATATTTTAGGAAAAAAAAAATGCTAGGTACATAAACTTTGATATTAGATAGACAGAAAGCCGAAAATAAAGAGAAAGATTTATGCCAACCAGGCCTCGAAACCTGCAGCGAGTATGAAACGGTTGTCTGCGATTATTTATAACCTTGTATATGGCCCACTCGAGGTCCCTCGGCGCTGCCCACAGCGCCTCCTGCCGCACCGCCAGCCGCCCCAGCCTCCGGCACTCGTCCTCCGTGAGACAGGAGGCCGCGCTCTCGTCACCGGTCAGGGCCACCTCCTGCGTGCTGCCGTCAGCGCTCAGCACAACGCGGTGACTCTTCTTGCCCACCTCGCTGCTCAGCACTCGCACGTCATCCGATATACGTTCGAGGACGATCGTGTCGGGCTCCACTTGGCCCGATACTACGCTCTGTGTTGGGAGAGAATAGTGTTGACATAGAGGTTCTGAAATCACTGTGAGTGCTATTCATACGAAGAGTATGCATAGTCCAAAATTGGCAAAAAATGCCATATGAAATGAACCGGCACAAAAATATACATCAACAATGAGTATACTCACGGACAATAGACTGTACGTACGTATGTATATATATATTCTTTAATGAACACGAATTCATTACAAATTCGGCATAATAGGCGAGCTTAATCCCGTAAGGCATTCTATTCTAACTAACCTTTGGGACGTGGTGGACTGCTTAGAGTCTCAGTGTAGAGAATGAGCACTGCAGAACATCAGAAGATGGGCCATATGATTGGCCCAAAGAAACATTCGTATTACTTTTACCAATCTACAGAACAAGTGAGTAAACCAAGTGAGTAACTTTTAATAATGACTATTCTAACTATGTATGCACCTTTATGTAAGTTGTTGGTTTGGTTTGGAAAGCAAACAAAAAAATTGTATAACGTCATTTGTTGAATTATTTAAAATTAAGATATTTTTATTCAATCATGTAACTACAATTTATAACGCTACATTAACCCTTCGCATCCCACAACACCTGCGCGGGTTTTACACGTCTAATTCCGCCCACAACACTTGCGCGGTGCGCGGAATATATAGTTGCACATTTTCGTCTAGTAATATTTCAATGAATGTTTCTTATTAGAACGAGTGAGAATGGCGGGTTGAATGGATAAAAAGTAAAAACCTTTGCCTTTCCTATAGAACTCACTTTAAAAATATTCCCATGTTAATTATTTTATTAAATAGGTATTTGAGTTAAAGCCATGTTCAAATTTCGCCAATTTTCTCGTGGAGAAAATGGCGTGAAAGTCATACATGAGGGCTAATTATATTTAATTAAGTCAGAGGGAAAGGGAAAATTAAGCGGCGGGTGGCCGAGTGGTTTGGGCATCGGCTTCTATGCGAGAGCTATGCTTCTATGCTAAATTTATGTGTGCAATGTATGTATAAAGTGCATACCTACACCTGCTGCTTCATCGTTCGGAACCTGTGTAAAACTGTAGGTACCTTCCCTTGCCCCTTACTAGGTGGTAGGCTCAAATTGTAGCCGACTGGGTTGATACCACCGTATTGGATGTAAGATGGCCGCATAGCAGCCTCGGTTGTGTTCTCCTCTAGTCCAGTATAGCCAGCAATCCAGGGAAGTCTCCGGTATGGCATCTACCTTCTCGGAGGTGATATTGGCTGGTCGGAGCATGCGCTTTGGCCCCTCCGACTCGCCCACCCATACCGGATTATAAAAAAAAAACATTTGATTTAATTAGCAAAACCTGATCAGAATTGTGCCTGTTTACTTTTAAAAATCGCCATAGTATGCATTAGTAGCTGCAGTTAGTTGAATTGTGATAGGAGAGCGCACCTCTCCCAAACCGTAGTTGGCAGTGAGCAGGATGCGAGCCGGGTGTCCCGTGTTGGGATGGCGGGTGAAGAGGACGCCGGCGGCGCGGGCCGGCACCACCGCCTGCACCACCACACCCATGCCCGTGTCCGCTTTCTGGCCGTGCATTCTGGAAATGATAGGGTTAGGCTTAAAATCAGCGTTCTTATGGTTCGACGCCGTAGGAATAAGAGCTGTGCTGCATCCTTTTTGCGAACAATGTGTTGTTTTTCTCTTTAATGTTCTTTTCTTGTTATAAGTATTTAATTATTTTTGTTTTTATTATATTTTTTTTTCTTTTATGTTTTCCGTTTTATTTGTTTGCAAATAAAAGTCTTGAATTAGAAAAATTTGAATTTGAATTTGAAATATGGCGTACCGTAATCTGTGTCCTCGCAGTTCAATAGGTTTTGTCACAATGAGGGAGAGACTCCCACACTCCGCGCACTTTTACAGAAGGTAACCGTAGGAATTGAGGGCAATCTCTAAGCGGGGAAAGAAACAATATCTCTAAAAAAACTTCAGTGACAGTAGAGTCTGACGCATACACCTGCTGCTTCACCGTTCGGAACCGGTGTAAAACTGTAGGTCCTTTCCCTTGCCCCCTTAATATTCAAAATTCTATTCACATCTCTTTTCTTGTACACCATAAAACATGGAACACACAAGGCGAGTTTAATACAATGCAGTATTCTTTACAAACTCGTCTTTGGATCGTAGGTAGTAGGCTCAAATTATAACTGAGTGTGTTGGTAACACCGTACTGAATGTAAGATGGCCACATGGCAGCCTCCAGATGTGCTCTCCTCTAATCCAGTACAGGCAGCAATGCAAAGGGAAGTCTCCAGTATGGCACCTGCCTTCTCGGAGATGACTTGGCTGGTCGGAGCATGCGTTATTATATGACCCCTCTGACTCAACCACAAATACCAGATTACATAAAAAATCAATAAATAAAAAAATGATAATAATTTTTTTAATTATGCCACTATTACAAAGTTATTATAATAATTATGCATCTATAGTTTATGCTTAAACGGAAGCAAATTATTATTGATATAGCTAGTGCGCAAGCATTTAGTGTGTTCTGTGTTCGTTACGTTCTGGCAACAAACACAGTAAGGCTGAACTTGAAATGAGAACTGCACCTAGAGAAGTTCTTCACATTTAAATTGTTCCAAGATCAAAACAAATCCCAGTTTGACGGGAAGAAAACACTCATGGTAAGGAGCCCTGTGCGAGGGAGAGACAATATGAGCACAGAGCGGGAGGGAGAGAGATATTATGACTGCGGTGCGGGGGGCACGTGCGCAGGCCGCGGTGTTTCTGCGCAGCCGTTTGCGCGTTCCGTCGCTGCGGCGGCGACCCGCCAAGATCGCTCCCTCTATCTGTACATGAAGTGGAATGAACAGGAGATCTATTATAATTAAAGATCTTCATAAAATAGATTACACAACACTAATAAGTAATACTAATAACAGATGAACCTGCGATACTGAGTGCTGTGGAAGGAGTAGAGGGAAGCCCAGCAGCGCTGCACGCCGCGCAGCACCTGCCCCTCCCCCCGGCACCCCAGCACCGTGTCGTTCTGTCCCGCCGCAGACAGCTCCTCCGAGTCCTCACCGATCGCTGCACCGCACCACCACGCACGCACACTTCCATTTTAACTACACTTTTATCGAATGTTACGTTTGGGACAACTATTTTTGCTTGTTGTGTTTGGGACAAAAATTTTAACTTGTTGTGTTTCAGATAACAATCGTCCTTTTTGTTTACAAACTATAATTTGTTTTCTCTGGGACAAAGATTGTTTTTGACATTTGGTAAAACTATTGTACAGTATGCGGCAGTAAATAAATTAACATCAAGCTTTAGAGAGAATTATTCTATTAATTTACTAATAGCCTAATGTTTGCTGTCTCCCTTTATTTATATATACAATTTCCAAAACCACCAAAGAAACGAGAGAAGAATTGCATTTCACAACAAATTTGATGATCTCACCCGAGGACCGCACAGCGAAGGTGATGTCGTCGACTAGTTTCTGCTCAACGACGGCTTTCTCAAGCTCGGCCAAGTGCGCCACAATCTCATCCCTCACGTCTCCTTCCACTGGCGTCTCAACGAACAGCTCTGCTGCCCTGAACATTAAACAATACAACATTTGTAGACATGTAGTTTATTGCTCCAAAAATATTTTACAGAAAGCTCAATAGAATAGTTCACATGAGGTAGAAAGGCAAATATTTCTTTCGCATTGCATGTAGTGAAGTCTAGGAAGTAGCTAAATGTTTGTGTGAAAATTGAAAATTACATAGTATCACAATGATTGTGAAAACAAAGTGAATTTTTTAACAACATAAAATCTCTCTCTGGAGACTCATTTACAAATAAGTTATGTATAGGAAATGCAACACCTGTTGTCTATATGCACATACATAATGTTTTACGGTTTAACCTATTTGAATGAGGTTACACTTCCCTCCTATGTATCTTCGGACGGTTATAGGCAATATAGCATCATGCTAACTTTAATAAAGACACAGAGATGTAAGATCGAACGTAATGCAAGTCGCAGGAAATTTGAGTCATTATTATAATTTTACTATTATTTTATTTTGATGACCGAGCAGCCGAAGCTGGTTTGTTCATATCTTCTATGTTCTATGTTAGATTTATGTATTTTTTGATAAATAGTGCTTTTAAATGTTTATCTAGCCTATTCTTGAATGAGTTTGTGGCGGGTGCTTTAATGCCATCATCGGGGAGTTTATTCCATATGACAACAATTTATTTATTTTTTTTTTTTTTTTATTAAGAACAAAATAAAATAAAAAATAATATAATTATTACCTCGCACATGTTTCCTTGAGTAGCGCTTCGTCGTAGTTCTCGTTGACGCGTATGATATCTTTGATTGCTTCAGCTAGTTCCGCATGCTGAGCGATGTGTCGCTCCATCGCGCGAGTAGTGAGGCAGAAGCCAGGCGGCACCGAGTACTGCAGTCAGTTATGGTTTGAAGTAAAAAAGAGCCCTTCTATTTATCTACGAAGTATATCTCTATGACTCCCTACTAGAGTAGTTCGTAGAGATGAGAGGGTACTTTGGCCGATGCCGAATCTCTTCACTGCAATCTACGT
Source organism: Nematopogon swammerdamellus (assembly GCA_946902875.1). Classification (NCBI taxonomy): domain Eukaryota; kingdom Metazoa; phylum Arthropoda; class Insecta; order Lepidoptera; family Adelidae; genus Nematopogon; species Nematopogon swammerdamellus. The sequence goes on along the minus strand of OX336333.1, from coordinate 23,898,874 downwards.
CAGCGGCGACCGCCAGTTGACATCGGACTGGACGACGTTTCGGGTGTCCTCTAGGTAGTCGCAGTTCCGTGAGTCCTGACTATGTCTCCGGAGCCGGGGACGAATCGTCGACAAAAGTAAGTTGCTTTAACGTAGCACCGCTTTAGCGGTAAAAGCCTAAACAAATGTATGTCTACATACATACATTTGTTTACATAAACACGTATTTGGGATAGAGTTTGCCGACCATAGCGTGCTGCCATTACACCGGATTCTTTCTAGGTGTCGGTATATTTCCGAGGGGTAGTATTGTTTATTGTTCATAGTAAAAAGAAAAGCACAATTTTGAATTTTATTAATGTATCATGTATACCTCTTGAGTGGGTCGCGAGGTGAGGAGAGCGAGGGAGGCTCCCTTGGCCCCCACGAGCTGCGGGCAGGCGGCGGCGGCGCTGGTCAAGTGCGCGCAGTACCGACCGCGCTCCTCCTCCGAGAGAGACTCCTCTCCGGTCCAGCGGAGACGCTCTACCCCTGCAGGCTCAGCTGGCGGCTCTACCCACTCTTCTAGAGAGAGAGAGAGAGAATATAAATCAAGCATTTATTTATTTATTTTAAGCCTCGGATTAAAATTTGTTGGTTTTATTTAATTATTAGATTTTTTATCTCATTATTTACTTATGGTTCTTGTGGACATTCTTCTGTGCATTCTTTTAAGAATTATTTTTTATTTGTCAGATATTTATCTAGTGTAGCGATCATCATGCGCAGACGAATATGGTCGACTGATGGATGGTTGCTGAGTGCAATTCCCGCCGTTTTGTAATGTCAGAATGACAAGGAGGCTGTCAGAAAAGTTTCGCAAGGCACACGGCTGCGAAAGTTTTAATAAGATAAGGAATTATTATTCACGACACGGAGGGTGAGTAAGAGATAGCAGGCGACGCTCGTCTCGCGAGGAATGCCAAAAGGGTTATGACAAGGAATGTAAACCCGTTGCTTTCCACAGCCTACGGACACGCCTCCGCGGCAAGGGCACGCACACCAGTCACGGGCAAGGGAAGAAGTCGGCGGCCTCACACCTCACGGAGACAACACGGAACAGGCGCCAGACGGCAGCACCCTACGACACACCGGCCGCCTAATTCCAGAGGAGAAGCCGCGCTCTCGCTACTCGAGCGCATGCGAGCAGGTGGAGCAGGACGTGGGCCTCGGCCCCGCCGGTACATACATATTCCCAAGCCAAGCCACCCGTGGCCCGCTCACTTCGGCTAACTCAGTACAGGTACCCCATAGTTGTGTCCACGCTGGCTTCTGCTTGCCATATTCGCGCCTCATCACCGATCATGCCAAATGTTTCACGCTTATAACTATCATTCCTCACCGCTCATCAGTCATCAATCAATGTAGTTATCGCCGGGCTTGGTCATTATTTAGTCTTAAGTTCATGTCATGCCACATCATTGGTACTGTAAATGTAGGTATTATATAAGGGTAATTTTAACGGTGATTGGGGTCTTTTAGTCAGTAAGGTTTAGTTAGTAAGCAATCATCAAGTGTTTCCCAGTAGAATAGTTGCTTTTAATGTTATGCAGTAGAATCTAGCGGAATAGATTAGTTTCTGAACGAACCGTCTGTTTGATTTACCTCTCCCTCACAATACCCAAGATGGCCGAACCGGGCATTTCACTAGCCTATTTTGGAATTGGTTGATACTAAGTGCCCTTATTACTTCCTCTGGAAATTGGTTAAAGTCGTCCACCGCTCTATTTGTCATGAACTGCTTGCGAATATTAGTGGTGAATATCAAATAATGGTGCACAAAGAATGTGAATTCGTTTCATACCATGACCTCGAAGATGAACATTTTGGTCGTTACCTACGGAAGTTATGACCATGAAACAAAAGAAAGCTGCAAACATAACCTGCTCCTAGCCCCTACTCCAACCGGCCGGCACTACAAGGAGCAGCAATTGAAGTTTATACATTCTACACTACCCGGCGTCTGCATCTACATTCCATAATTCACTGTAAACGTACATCAACAGCAAAAGCTACCTATAAAGCTGAAGCAAAACATACCAGAATATTTCCAAAACACAACAAATGCAAATTCAAAAATAGACTATAATAAATATCTAATAAATAAAACATAACCGTTTTTTATTTAATTTTTGTATTTATTTTGTATATTTTTATTACTTTTTAGTACCTATAGGTTATGAGTTTGTAAAATTAATAAAAAAAAAGTGAAATAAAAAGAAATAATAATAATAAAAAAAATCTAAGATAATGACGAAAAACAACAAATTTTTACTGGATTTAGACGTATCAGCTTAGGCTGCCTGTCTAAAATAAATAAATAAATGCAGCAGTACAGATAGACAAGGGAGTGGTGACTGACGTTTGTGCGTGTTGTAGCCGAGCTGGAGGAGCCCGCGGCCGCGGTTGCCGTCGATGCCGACCTGCACGGGCACCGCCAGCGTGTCCAGCCCGTACAGCCCGCTCGCGCGCCGCCTCCTCTTGCCCAACTCCATCTCCACGACTATTTTCAACTGCTTGCTCGCTGCGGTACACAGTTCAAGCATAACATTTTCCAATCACCTAGCTAGATAGATGCAAAAGTAAAATATAGAGGAAAATTCCTTCCAGACCAGGAATCGAACCCGGAACTCTGACATTAGCCACCACAGACTCTCCAACTACGGAGGCATTATAAGTATAAATAAAATTTTTCTTTTAATTTTTTTTATTTTATTACGTGTGGATGTATTAAAAAATATTTGAGGTTATGTGTGGCGCCGCACGACGCCTAATCTCCTCACGGCGAAAATGGCATGGGAGGGATTAAAAATTACATACTATGTCTAAGTAAAAAAGAAAATAAAATACAAAGAACATAGGAAGAGATCTACAGTTTTTACAAATAAATAAATAAAAAAATAAAATAATAAATAAAAGTTTTACCACGAAGCAAACTCAGAATAAGAAAGAAAATTCGCTTGATCTTTTAGCTTGATTAGGAATGACCTGTATAATGAACTGATATTCTAAGTCAAAGAATGTTAAAACGTTGCCTGAAATTAGTTATGTAAAGTGAGTCGTACGTACCACCAACAGCGATGGTATAACAGGTGGGCAGCTCGTTGATGCTGTCGCCGAACTCCGGAAGGCTGAAGTCAGAGGACGTGATGCTCTCCACTACGCCGTTGGCGAACCGAACGCTGCCTGATATCGCTCTACAATCAGAGAACTTTACTTTTGACTTCTGTTCAGAAATCGGCTACAACAGTCAGACTATCTGCAGTTTTTTTTTTCACATTCACCTGAGTGTCGAGCAATCATTATTGGCTATAGCATTATAGAATATACAGGGTGTTGCAGTTGCCCCGTAATTTTAACTGACATAAGGGGGTTATTCTAAATGTGCCACTAAACAACTTCTCTGGCGAAAAGAAATTTTTTTTTATATAAATAAAAATAATACCTATTCTCAAAATGTATGGAGAAAAAAAATTTTTTTTTCTTCAAATTAAAAAGTCGTAGAACAAAAGTTGTTATATTTCACGTAAAGAATCACCCCCTTTTGGGTTTAACGGTTGGGGTTGCAACACCGTGTATAGAATTATATAGAATAAGAACAATTGTTGAGTTTTTTTACATGTCTATAAAATTACAAGTTATGATGATGTCTCATATTTTAATTTAATGAGTTTAACCACAAATGGGGGCACCATTTGTGGTTTAATCTCACTTGGGAGACACATAATGCTGGGTGAAGGCGGTGTAGCTAACACAACTAAAAAAAAATCAGTCAGTGGCATAGAACATTAGTCATAGTTTCCACCTCTTTGCGAGATAACCTGCATACCTACCAAAATAATGTAAAGGGCTTATTAACTTAATGTTATTCGATTAATAAATAAAGATTTGATTTTATTTTAAACTTACAGAGAATAGGTACCACAGAAGCTACTAAAGAAATATTACAAATTATAGCATCATACTAACTGCGAAGGCTCCCCACGATCAGAGTGTGAGTGAGCACGCAGGTAAACGGCATTGCCGTCGTACGCGACCGCTAGCAGAGAGAGAGCGCGATGGAGGCGCGGGGGTGTAGCGGTCGGCGAGGTGGCTTCAGGAGGCGGCGTGGGAGCCCACCAGCGCTCGCGCACGCCCCTCGCGCGCACCACAACTTCCGGAGACTCCCCCTCGCGCAGGATGCCCTGCACACAGCCCCACTGCTCCCACCCGCCACCCGCTCCGCTGTGTTCTCTGTAAGCAAACACATATCATTTATTTGGTAACGTTTTGGATAGCGGTACGGGACCACGTAGAGAGCGGTTCCGCAACGTTATTGGCTGCATGTGATCATCCAACAGTGTATCCGGCAGTCAATGGTGTCAGTTCCTTATAAAATCTGCCTACGGGGCAAAAATTATATAATGTAAAGGATGAATACACATTATGTATGTGTGACATAATGGAAGCACATTGAATGTTTTTTTTTTATTTCAGCAATTTGTGATCAGCTTTCCTACTAAAAGTATGATTCGGCCAAGTAAATAATACAAAAATTTATTCTATGTACCTTTAGGTGTTTAACATTGTTTAATTTAATAGCAGTCATATTTTTGCAGTGTTACAAAAATTTAATTTCACGGATAAATTGAACTGCTTATGAAGTCAAAAGAAGGAGAAGTTTGTCCCCAGCGACATTAGTCCACCTCCAAGCCGGACTGGCACCTCCTCGGGGGTGATATTGGCTGCGCCTGAGGCTTCGACCTCGGACACAGCCAGCTAGTTCGGAAACAATAAAAAAAAAAAAAAAAAAAAAGTACTAGGAGAGTGTGGAGACTCACAGCATGTGCCTCCAGCGGCCATCGCGCCAGCGCTCGGTGGCCAGCGCCGCCGCTGCCAGCTCCACGCCCCAATCCTCCGGGTAACGCACCGGCGGCGATGCAGACACCCAGCTAATATCGACATTTCAATCACTGAAAATTACTTATTTCTTCAACATTGGTGAACGGGACGAGTACGTAGTGGTGGTGAAAAAATTTAATAAACATCATCCGACTATGAAAAACTAAGAAAACTAAAGGCAAACGTTGTCCAAATTGACCGCAAATTCCAACCATGGTAAGCCAAATACCAATAATAAAGGTGAATTGATGTTAAGGAGCAGTAGAAAATTCTGTAGTCCGGCTCTCTAATAATTTGAATTGTTCTGGTGCAGAGAAGATAAGTAGGTATAATTGACAAATAATTGTTAAAACCTAAAAAAAATCATTACATTAAAAAACCGGCCAAGTGCAAGTAGAATTTGCGCACCGAGGGTTCCTAATCGCCATGTCATGGTTAGCGCCACTCAAGCCATCTATGGCGTGTTATGAAATGCTTCATATTAGTTAAATGTCATGATTAGTTAAAATCCTTCACACCCTATTCGGTAGATGGCGCGCGCGCATACACTTTTTGGTTTCTTCTATGGGAACCCCCGTGAATTTTTCACTTTTTCTTATTTTTATTATTTGTTGTTATATCGGCCATAATAACACATATTCTGTGAAAATTTCAACGGGCTATCTATAACGGTTCAAGAGATACAGCCCTCGGACAGACGGACGGATGGACGGACGGACAGACAGACACGGTAGGCTTAGTAATAGGGTCCCATACCGGATACGGAACCCTAAAAACGACAAACTACAGCATTTTCTACTGCTCTTTAAAATCATTTGCCTCTTTATTTCATTTTCAGAGTCGGGTTTTATAAAATTTTTATTTGGTTTTATTCTTTTTAGTTCTAAACCTTTCAAGCCGTATACAATGGTACTACACTGATGACTGATCGATGTGTTTCGGAGAAATAGTATAAAAGTTTGTACCATGTTACTCGCGGGATTGCGCGGGTTTTTCAAAAACGAACAAGCTGTTAGGATATGACAACTAAATAATATAGTTAAAAATCAAAGATGCCGTAATGAAATATCCCAACAGTTCAACTCACATAAAGTTAAGTTTGACATGTGTAAGCTCATCGCTGTTATTCTTGACAAGAAGGCCGTTGTAGATGATCCTCCAGCGGATGAATGGCTCCAGCACCACAAACTTGAGACCGCCGGCACTCCAATGTCTCTCGTCCAGAACCTCAAAGGATTGTGACACCTCATCTGTACGTACAACCAACTATTGAGTTTTTATTGACCGAGTGAACAGTGAAAATATTAGCTTTCAATATTTTACTTTTTAGATAAATGGTTATTTTTTTTTTAAACCACCAAAACTAAATTAACTAAAGTAATCTAAATTAACGTAAATTTAACACATTTCCGATTCCTGTTTAGGAAATGAGGCATTTTATTTGTGTCATTTTATACTTTACCTGATCTCCTAATGGCATTCTATAAAATTCCTAGGTAATCTATAGATTACCTAAGAATCTAAGGAACCTAAAGTGTGTAATGAAATGATTACAGCAGATAAAATATTTTATACATTGGCTGGACAAATCCGGTATTGTATAGAATAACTAGGTATTCTATACAATGACTGAATACTTTGGCAATAACATATGTACATACCATATGCTGTATCCTGACAATCAGGGCAAGCAGAGTGATTGGTGTTGTGCAAGGACTATGGTTAATTACAGCACAACATCGACTACCACGTTTCGCAAAGTATTAGCACAAGATAACTAACTATCAAGCAGCAAGTAAGGCACGAGGACCCACCTGCTGCGTGACTCGGTGGAAGGACCGTGTCAAGGTGAGAGGTGGTTAGCTTGTCGCCCTTTAGCACAGCATTTTGTCCTTATCCCTTGGTCACCTTATACGACATCCACGGGGAAAGATGCAGTGGGGCTTTTTTTTTTAAGTACCGGCCCGGCGGCCCCACACTACTGTACCCTGCGTACCCATAATTACTGTCTTAATCCTTCCAGTTTGGGAGCATTAACCAAAACAATCCTTCACCTACACCAGGTGGCGCCCGCCCACCTGGTGTATTTGAAGGTGCTAGAAAAAAAATCATTTTGGAAGATTTTTCCATGAAACTTTATGAACTAACGAATGGATTGTATTTACAGACAAATATTCTAGCCATAAATGGTATTTTTTTACATATATTCTAGGTAACAAAATTATTTTGTAAAGTTGTTCTATGTGAAAATCGCGACCACTCTCTGATTTTCTATTTTTATAAATTTTTTCACAAATCTGCAAATCGGTCAAATAGTTTTTTATTATAAAAAGTAATACATTACAATCTAATTCTACCTTTCTGGTGTACCAGCAGCTCCTGTGTCGCACACAATAAAATCTTGAATTCGATCAAAATTTGGGTCAAAAACATAAAAACAACACTTTCGCACTCACAAGCCATTCCAACATTTTGTGCGAATTTTATTACGTAAATATTTGTGAGTTAGGTTTATGGAAAGCACATGGTTGGGTAGATAATTTTATCTCCTTATCTTGAGACACTTTCTACACTAAAAAACACGAATTTTAGCAAAACTAGAAATAAATTACGACACTGAGTCAAAAACATTCGAGGTTATGTAAAATGCCAATATCTTGATCATTCATTACACTATCAAAACACTATTGTTCTTCTCGGATAGAACTAAACTTTCATATTTGAGCCCATTTTTATCCATATATAATCAAATTAGCTTTGAAATCGCAAAAACAAAAGACAACTCGCACATACAACACACACTGACACAAGGCGAGAGACTAAGAATTTTTTTTCCTAATCTGTCGTCTCGGGACATATCAAGTTAGTGGTACCGATGTGTGGCTAAATAATTCTACTTTATACTTTATCTCTTTCAAATAAACACAACTAAGTGAGATAGAAGGAAAGAATTCTTGTTCGGCCCATGCAGCGGTTTGGAGCTCGCTGACAACGCGGCGGTCGATATCGACCGCTCCATAGTTGACGGTACATAGTGCTCTAGCGGTCGATATCGACCGCTCCACAGTCAACGGGTTAATGAAACTAAAAGAGCTATCTATCTATCTTGTTGTTGTTGCTTTGGTTTGGGGTTGGCTAGTCCCGCTTGGTTGGGCACCTTCGTGCAGAACCCCGCGATCTTCAGCTACCCCAGCCAGCCTATGTCCTCCATGAAAGCCACAAGTTGACTGGGGCGACTCTACCTGAATCGGTGTTTTGTAAAAGGGCCATAGTCCACCAACTCTGATTTTGAGAAAAATAGCAAAAACTGTGCAGTGTAAAATTTTGTTCAGAAAACTTTACTGATTTTTTCATATTTTATAGAGATTTCCCAAAAAAGAGAGCCCAAAAAAACCTGAAATGTTGCCCTTTTAAAAAATAATGAGTTATTGCGGTAGATAGTGTTTTATAATAAATCAAAATAAAATTTTACAATTAATTTTAACCTTTTATTTAATAATGAAATAGCCGAGGATTGTACAAAATATTAAAATAAAATGAAACAAGTGAGGAATTAGCATTCATTTTACACAAAAAAAATATTAGTCTTCATCAGCATCATTTTCCACGCTTATGGGCCAGAGCAGCAGAAATTCGATTTATTCCTTGAAAGGGGTTATACTAGATGTTATTTGGAACAATTTAACCCACATCAACGGGGGGTCGGAAATGAGCGGTTTCCGAGATATCGGGGTTTTAAGATTTTTTTTTAAACTTTCTGACTTGTAATCGAAAAAATAAGTTTTAAAACAATATTCTTATTTTTGGGCACTCCATTGATATTTTTCTGAAAGCTGGTAAGCTACCAATCATTTCAAATAAAAATATAGGCCCGAAATTTTCAATATCTCAGAAATAAAAGGTCTTAAATGATTTTTTTTTTATTTTTATGTAATTTTTCCGAAAATTTACATGAATTATTATAAAATTTCTCAAGAATTTGCTAGAAAATCAGCACAAAGCACACTGTACGACTACAGCTGTACCACACACTCAGGAACACCGAGAAATTTGAGGTTATTAATTACTTCACTTGACTTTGACAGCAGGCAGTTTATTTTTTAAAAGGGCCATAGTCACGGACTCTTGCCCATTCAGAAAATAACACCGTGCAACGATAATTTATTTAACATACAAGGAGTGAGGAATGTGGCCCTTTCTTTGCTTTATACGATAGATATGGTAACAAAACAAACTTTTGCAGTCTAAACCACAAACACGAAATTTTGTGACTGTGGCCCTTTCAAAAAACACCGATTCATCTATATTACCAGGATGAAGTAACTTGGGAGTCTAGAGCCACGGTAATATGCACAAATACTCACCGGAGTCAGGTAACCGGTACACAGTTCCATCTGGCAGTGCGAGATGTACCGCCAGCTCCGCTGTACGGTTCCACCGCTGACGAAGCATCAGTTCTAGGAGAGTTCCATCCGGCGCGCTGACGCGGAAAGCGAGACTGTCCCATGCGCGCTTCACCGACACCTGAGGCGAGTCTGCCGGCTCCGACAACTCCACCTCCCGCACCTTCTCCGACCTCCATCTCTTCACCACACGCTTGGCTAACCACTTCTTGAGCGGGTAGTTCCATTCTGTAAGTTACAAGCTTACTCTTGTAAACGACTAGTTTCTAAGAGTCTTCCGCAGGAAAAAATCGAATTTAAAAAATGTTCACACTGCATTATTCTGTCTTATTGTAGCTTTAAATTAACTCTTTAAATCTAGCACACGAGGCAGAAATTATAATTTATTTTAGTTAAAAAAAAATACATCAAGGACGATTTAACAATTATATCCCGCTCAGACAAGAAAACAAACCGCACATATAATGTCACTCTTGTTCAGATCCGCCTTTTGAATAAAAACACCATCTTATCGGTCTTGCTATGCCGGCGCGAGTTTTTATCTTCCAGGGCGTGGTCTCCGCTCGATTTTCTTGATATCCCCGCCAGATTCAGGACGACCGCCGCAGTGTGTAAGAGAGCGTTTTGTGTAGTGTAAAATGTGTATGGCGTAATTAAACTGTATAATTTTATTTAATTGTACGAAACTTTCTAATAATTAACTTACTTCTAGGTAAAAAAAGTAGGCTAATAATCTGTTCGCAAATGCCTACTCTACTTCACATTTTTTGTTTATTAATAACTACTGTAGTGGTAGCCTCGGTCCTCCCAGATGGGCTCGCGATCCATGCGGCGCGTGAAGGGGTCCGGGCGCTGCGACTGCTCCGACTCAGGGAAGTGCAGGAGAGAGTGGTGCTTCTTGGAGCCGCACTCCGCGCACCGCCCCTGCGCGTAGCAATTGCTTATGGGATGCGGGTTGAGACATCCGAAGCATAGTCTTTGTTCGATTACCTTCGCCTTGCGCTTCTGAGGTCGCAGGTCGCGGAACCCTTCACACGTGTAAATGAGGTGTCCCTCTCGCTTGCAGTACTGGCAATGTTTTATCCGAGTGCCAGATTTCTCGTACGAGCCGTTGGATGCCGCTTGGGACTTGACAGAGCCTGCAGCGGCCAAACCGCTCTCTTCGCCAGAACCACTAGGAGCAATGGGACTGGAAGCGCTTTCCTTAGGAGTAGAATTATTTGATGCGGCTGAATCGTTAGGAAACATGGAACCGGTAGACAACACTGAAAGGCTGTGAGTGACGGTTCCGCAACTTGGAAAAAGAGTCTCTTGTATCTCTTTTATTTCAAAGTAGGTCTCTCTTATGGTCTCATACTTGGAGAGGTGCCCTTCGAGGTCGTCCTTCGCATCGCTATGTGTCATAATCTCCACCTGTAGAGAGGTGAGTTCAGCGTAGGAGGTGTCCACAAGCGCACAACGCACCCGGAAGGCGACGTGCTTTTCCGGGTTGTCCAACGCCTCACGTCCCACCGAGACCGTGGAATCAAACGCGGAAGCTGTCAGATCGCGCCTCACCACTAACTCCTCTAACCGTTTCGGGGCTGTATCTGCCATTATAACGAAATTTTCTGTGCGGAAATATAACACCCAACTACAAGATCACAATCTATGACCAGTAGTCACAAACCGTAACAAATCACTTTTTCGTTTGTGCGTGCCCACTTTACAATATAGAATACACTGCACGTTTCAAATTGTAATCAAAGTGCATACATATACATAAGACCCTGTACAAATAACTGTCCAGTGTACCCTGTGTGTGTAGATAAATATACGTAAATATATACCTACATTCACGTTCAGCTACCGAAGCATGAATGGTCCTGAAACGTTTTTATATTATTTTGAGGTGAGGTATGTGGTGTATGTGCGCTCTCAAGTATCAATTTTGCGAAAATAGCAAATTGTAGCTCGCCCGACTTCGGCACCGCCACCCGCCAAGCTCCTGGTTCACAGTTCTGGTCTTGATGTGTTAATGGCACCGCACCGACCGCGGCATTCTTCCAGTCTACGATGCACCCACCGATTCACAAACACGTGCCCCGAACTGTTCCAGTCGCGAAAATTTTCGTCAAAGAGCACCGCCGCGCCCGCAATAAATGCCGCTCAAAAGCACCGACCGCACCGTGTATTTCGTTCACTGAAATGCTGCCATGAGGTCCCGACCGAGGTCACCGCTCCGCACCGCAATGCCGCAATCAGTTATACCCCGGCTTTCCGTTCTATCGTCCGTCGCGTCGCCTTTATTCTAATGAAATTTTTAAAATTTTCAGTCAGCCATGAGCCAAAGCCAGCAGCAGAAAAATGCGTCAAAACCAAAACGTCACTGTCACTGACAGGCATTTCCATTTTCCAGCCATTTGACAGATTATTGAATTTTAGTAAAGAATTGAAAATTGAAGGCTTGATTAGGACTATTATTATTAGATTACACCTTACACGATAGTACCTATTAAGTAGGTATTCTTTGCTAGTACGCACTGCGGAAATTTTGTGGGCGGATTTTTTCAGCAAATTCTGCAAACGGCAATTACAGCCTACAGGAGCGTGCTAGTCATGGTGCTAGTCACGGGGGTGACAGTTCATAGCATAGAGTAACTTTTAAGTTCATAGTGGCAATCTCGTCCGTAAGCCGGCGGCCATTTTGAGGGTCGCCAACACACACAACCGACCAATGAAATCGAGCCGTCAGTTTGAAAGCTCGCAAAAAAAAAAGTAATGGCGGCTGGTGTAGACAGGTAGGTGCCGTACGACACCGGAAAGCCTTTGTCGTGCCTGCTGTTCCTTCACTCCTACTCCTTCGCCCGGAGCGAACCAATAGAAGCCGATATAGCTCAGTGGTAAGCGTGTAGGGTTTATACTTTTTGACCATAAGTTCGAGTCCCACAAAATTAATATTTTTTTTTAAGCAATGTTAGGGTGTTTAAATTTTTGTAGAGTGTTTAGTTTTTTTATAGCCACCTAAAAGCGTTATTTTCGGAAATACAAACGTAACAAAAACGACATGCACCGCCTCAACATTAGGTCGCTACGCGACGCATCTTCTATATATTAACCCTGGTTATTTTTTTTAAACCACCAAAACATCACTTATTTATCACTTGCCGAAGAACCAAACGAAGGATTGCAGGATTAAGTATTCGCGGGATTGACAAAGTCTTTCATGTGGCGGACCGCTTTGACGCGCGCAGCTGTGAGGGAGAGAATATGTCACGTCACGTGACATTCGTATTTCCGTGTTGCCATATAGACAACATTTGATAGGACAATGGGGTAATTAGCATTCTTTACGGAAAAACTAAATTCACCGGCCCGACATAACCTGTTAGTATGGCTATTCCCTAGAGTGTTTTAAAAGCCGAAGGCGCGGAGGGAGTGCAGCCCCCGTCCGCCGTAACAAAGCGTAACTTTGACTTTGGCGGGAAATATAAATTTCGGAAGTAACTAGGCATTTCCAAGTTTTTACGTTATTAAAAAAATACCACAATCTAAGTTTAATACGCTAATGCTCAAAAAAGATAATTTGGCAGGAAATGGATACATAAATTTCGAAAGTAGACATTACCAAAAATAAAGTTTGTACGTGATTAATTGATTATCATATGAAAGAGTGTGATATTATATGAACATTTATGTGCAAATAAATAAACTTAATTTTGCTATTATAACTAAATTACAAACAACTTATAAATAAAAGATTTCCTCTATAGGGGCCAAACACATTGTCCCAAGGACGGATGCAGCATTCCCCCTCTGAATGGCGATAGAAACCCGCTGACGGAAAATATTATAAAATATTATATGATTTTCAGGTTTTTAAAATTCAACACAAAACTCAATAAAAAAAAATAAGGGTGAAGAGGAATGTTGTTTAGGGACAGTCGACAAGAGTTGCATGCAGGCACGATTCTCATCATCGACCCGTCAGATGACAATTTTTGAGAAACAAACGATAAAATCAAAATTGTTCTTATTTTGTTTTAAAAGATATAAGAAAAAATTATAAAATGGTTTATTTATTTCCTTATGTTTGTCTGAGGGTGTGGGAAAGGGCGGGTGACAAAAAGCACAAGTAAGACCGTTGATGGAATATTGCAGTCATCTTTGGGAGGGTTTCCCTGAGTACCTTCTTTCAGCCTTGGATTCTATTCAGCGACTCATTGGTGACTCTGTACTCACGAAGGACCTTCAACCTCTAAAGCACAGACGTATAGTTGGGTCATTGAGCCTGTTTTATCAGTACTACTATGGCCGCTGCTCTGACGAACTTGCTTCCCTTATCTCTCCTCCTCCTGTTCGCCTTCGCCAAACCCGCCATACTCTCGCGGAACACCCCTTTGTAGTCGACAGAAGAGTCCTTCGCACTGCACGATTCTCTAACTAAATCGTTCTTGTGCCGCACTGCAAAGGTGTGGAACGGGCTCCCAGGGAATATCTTCCCCTACTCCTACAATCCACGGATCTTCAAATCGCGGGTTAATAGCCTTTCCCCAGCAACATTAGTCCACCTCCAAGCCGGACTGGCACCCCCTCGAGGGTGAAATTGGCTGCGCCTGAGGTTGCAACCTCGGACAGAGCCACCCAGTTCGGTAGCAATAAAAAAAAACAAAACAAAAAACAAATTTATGACCTAGGGTTAGGAGAAGTTTAAATCGGTACCAGCTCTTTTCGAACTCGGTGCGAAGAGCTACCTACTCCCTCATAATTTATTGCTTTGTGTGAGGGGAGAGTACCTACGTCTAAGTCTTCACACAACTGCGACTTTCTGAGAGTCAAGTGGTAGGTAGTGAAAAGATTCTCAATCCGATATTTGTTTAGCGATAAAAAATGATTCGAGTTAGCATAATAATAACTAAAGGCGAAATAACTTTCTTACCCATAGTTTAGGTCTTCCACAGTAGAATATGACCGACTTATGCACATTTGGCGCCCTATGAAGTTGATGTAATTTTAATATACAAGTAGGTGTACGATAACATTTTATCTCTGTAGAGATAATAATTATTCTTTGAATTGTAAGTATACAGTAAGTATACAGTACGCTTATCTCTTGAGTACATACTGCGTACTTGCTTATTATGAGGTTCGTGGTCAAGTGGTAAAGGCCCCGCGAGCATGCGAATGGCAGTGGATTCGATACTCATTGGCGTGCACCACTTTATTTATCTTCTTTTCATGAACACAAGTTTCTTCGTGGTTCTTTCATATAATACTGAAGGTAGAGACCATACCACCCCTGGCGTTACTAATAGGTGGTTAGTTAAGTCCGGTCTGCATTGATTCGACCACCGGTATTATTATGGAGGTATTAAAATACGGCTCCAGGTAGAACCTTGTCATACGCGCGCACCCATGCGGTCGGTCGCGGCGAGGCGCGGCGGCGCGCGGCGCGGAGGCGGCGTGTGTCGAATTACATCTGCTATTTATTAGTTTTTTTTTATGTAAACCGACATGGATGGCTATGCCGAGAAACCAATGGTGCAGTCGACAGAGCCAAAATCAGCTCTCCTCGCGAAAACACGCTCATGTAGGTGCAATGCCAGCAGATTTGTGGAATGGACTGTTGCTAGACACCCAGGTTGAAGGATTCGGGAAACGCACTGGCCGGTAGACGGTAATCTGTGGGTAGACAGTCCAGTGTAGCAACAGTATTGTGTCACAGATTACAGTTTATGATTGTGTGTGCAAATGATAAATCATCTCGCTTGACCTTCAAACTTATCCGTATGTACCTACTAGCAAGAACGGTGAACAAGTATTATGTAGGTATCTATTAAATTTGTTTGACAACATACAGTAAACAGGTAGCGTGCGTGCGCGGGTAGATAGTAGGTAATATTATATTATAGTTTTTTGAATGAATCACGTCGTGTCGTGTCGTTAGTAAACGGAGTAATGTGGTAGGTAGGTACACCACTCTATCCACAATACGGTGTCGTACGTAAGTACTAAGATCGTGTTATCACACTGTTGATATTTTATGTAGGTATAAGTTAGACATAAGAGTCATAATTAGTTGAGCAAACTCTACTAAACCAAAGGAAAATGTTTTGTGCCTACCTAAGTACTCAGTGCGAGTAGTAAACCAAAGTTTCATACATACCTGGCTGCGAGTAATGTCCGCTCTTCTTTCGGGATTTCCCACCGAATAACATCAAATATGTAACTGTAAGCACAGTGAACGCTGAAATCTGCATCATTATGTAAAGAACATCCATAATGAGGCCGCTCAAAATACGATTTACTTTTATTAGTAACTAGGCAGGCTGGAAGCGGACTCACTCGCGAACCGCGACCGCCTCGAACGGATCTTCTCGCGTAAGTAATTGATTGTGTAATATTAACATCAAAATAATATGGAACCTAGCAAATTATGGCTTGCCGCCCGGCGCGGCGGCGCTCCGTATCATTTTGCTCTTCGTGTATGATTCATGCAGTCAAACAATTCAATAGGATAGACGGCTACAAGCTCGTCGGACATGTGAATAGGATAGACGGCTACAAGCTCGTCGGACATGTGAATTTTTTTGTTATAGGTACTATACCTAGTTAGTTACGTTGTGTACAAAACACTTATTTAAAATATGTGTTTATCTCTATCACTTGCTGGCGGAGCGTGTGAGAGATTCAAGCTAGAAACTCATTGGGCCCACGTACGCTACGCACGCGTACGTGGGCGCGTCGGTCTCCATACATTTTATATGGAAGAGTGCAGCACGCAGTGTGTCGCGTAGCGTAGGGTGGCGTGGGCGCAATGAAACTGCGTGCTGCACTTTTCCATATAAAATGTATGGAGACCGACGCGCCCAGATTCGCGTGTGTGGCGTACGTGGGCCCAATGAGTTTCTAGCTTAAGTCGAGAGATAAGAACTGGATAGCTACAAAGAAATTCAAATACCTAAATAGGTTTGCGAAGTTTATGCAAAAAGAGCGGCCAAGTGTGAGTCGGACTCACGCGTCCAGGTTTCATTAACGGGTGACTAACATCATCTAGCATGTAGAGTGATATTAAGCGGTAACTAAATCTAAAACTATTGTTGTTATAAACGTAGTCGGGATTATCATTAATATTATAACTCTAACTAGTCCCGTCCGACTAGGGTTATATATAATATCAAAGATGAAAACTTTAAAAATATACTTAACTACTAAAATTTTATATAAGGTTATTTAATATCCTATACATACTCTAAAAAACTTCGTTTGGCATGGTGCCCAACACGCTGTTGATGAGTAATTATGTATTATAATAATGATATGTTTATAAAATTACAAACTCCTATATAAAATAAAGATTTATAAAATAATGTTTATCTCTGTCGTACTTGGACTACTGGACTCGCCTGTATGTCTATATAAAATGCAGCCCATCCCATACCAATGTAAATTATTTTCACTTTGTAGATCATGATGGGGGCATAGTAAGTAAATATCCTATCATAGGCAATAACAGTTCTGTACTTTAGAGTTCGTTCAAATAACACAGTTATATCAAAGAACAATATTATATCTACTGAAATTGTAATTATCGAGCAAGTGTAGCGCTATCTTTCGATTTGATTTACTTATCGGATGCCTTATGATTTTATTATAAGGCATCCGTATCTATACATAAATATACCTATTACTACGACATTCTTTTGTGAAATTCAGTTAGGTAGATTTATCAAACAGCACACACAGCTCAAGTCCTGAATTAGCGCAGACGGTACCTCCCGCTACAAAAAGTATTTAATATAATATTATCTCAGGCGGAGTAGTACATAATTAGATTGTTTATTTTTTTTATTTATTTTTTTTGTGCGATTTATTCAGAAAATCAAGAATAGTAGTTAATTATAATCAGAAAATTTCAGTACACAGGGAGGAAAGAAATGATTATTGTTCATGTGTAGAAAATAAGCGGGCACCGTCTACTAGCCCCACCCTTCTGATTATTTTGCTACGTGTGCCCGGGAATGCCCCGAATTCTCGTTGCAACAGCCCATAATGGAGATCTGCGTCTTTTTAACCACGTGCGATGTTTTTAACCATCCCACGATGTGGGATGTGCCGCTTGTCGGCTAGTTTGGTTGCTGTTCGTTTTATAAAAGTATTATATTATATTCCACACCAATGGCACCATCGCAAGCTATTACGAAGGGCGTGAATGATGTTCGGAGTTGTTCGGCGGTGTGATATGTTGAACCAGGTTGTTTTGTATGAGGAGGCGTCAGCATTTACTACGCGTACGTCAAAAAACGCCTTCCTAGCTGGTTCCCAAACTCCGTGAAGCATGAGGTCACCTATAAGTGCTGGGCTATTCGAATAAGCTTCGCGCATGATTGGTTCGACGGTGGCTGTGAGGCACAGCACACAGCACAGCACAGTGCCACATTGCTACTGCCCAGTCTTTACAATCATCTCTATATGTTGGTCATGCATGGCCTTGCTTTACAAGACCTAATCATTAATTAATGGAGTAATTTTAAATACCTACTAATTACCTTTAGTTTAGTATTATATTATACAACCGGGCAGTTTATGTCGGCCGAGCCCGCGATAAGAAAATTGTCAAACACGATCTTCATCTACCGATATTCGTATTTGACCTTATTTGACTTTGCACAGGCCAATTTGTCAAGTCAAGGTGACTAGACTAGACTCAGCCAGCTCACAACCCAAAGTGGCAAACATACATACCATACGCTATATTCCGACAATCGGGATAAGCAGAGTAATCGGGGTTGTGCTGCAAGTACTCTGGTAAATTACAGCATAACACCGACCACCAATTTTAGCAAAAGTATTCGGGCAAGACAAACATTTAGGTACCTATAAATTGACTGTTAGATTCGAATTTAACATATTAAGTACTTTCATATACGATACACCTTTTAAAGAAACATGTCATACTCGTTTACATTGTATCGCAAATTTCAATCGCTTGCGGCGAGTCAGTGCTCGTGTGACAAAGTTCTACAAATGTGAGGTTTTTTTTCAATTTTTTTTTAATTTACAGTAGATTTTTACCCAACAACTATCGTAAGTACTAACTAGTATCTATTTTCTTACAGCAATACAACATTCTTACCCTGGGGCTACCCGAGTGCCTCGCTCGTGACATTTAAAAACACATTATCCTCCTTTTGAATGCGCCGTAGTCGAGTAAATATGATCCAGCAGCTTTTTCAATCCATCTGAATTTTAGCTGGGCCAACACCATTCCAGTTGGATCCAGCAATGTATAGATTTTTTAAAGAAATGAAATTATGACTTGACTGCGAGTGGAGCTACAGGCACAGCTTAGCTCAGTATAAAGTTGTTTTGAACTTAAAATACAGTTACAAACGTGTAGGTATGAGAAATGTGAGTCGGCTCTGACTGTATGAAACTCACGTACTTATGGAGTAGCTATAAAACAAAAAGCGGCCAAGTGCGAGTCGGACCCGCGCACCGAGGTTTCTGTACCACAAAAAAAAAAACATTGAAAAAAAACACGTTTCTTGTATGGGAACCCCCCTTAATATTTTACTTTTTCTATTCTTTATTATTTGTTGTTATATCCGCCATAATAACACATATTCTGTGAAAATTTCAACTGGCTAGCTATTATGGTTCCAAAGATACAGCAGTAGGACAGACAGACAGGAGAGACAGGCAGACAGACAGACGGCGTAGGCTTAGTAATATGCTTCCTGAGCGGGATACGGAAACCTAAAAATTATGGCTATATCATTTAGAGAGGATTTTATGAATGTTACGGTTATAGCATTGAAACTGCGAATTTATTGCAGGAAACATGTTTGAGTGAATGTCACAGTGTTGCTCTGGCGTAATGCAGGCTTAATGGTTTCTCAACGGTTGGAATATTCCTATTGAGTAGAAAAACATTAATAATAAAGAACAAAACCAAACATAGGTAATAAAAAGTTTAATTCAAATATAATCGTAGGTGAGATGATCTGCCTACAGTATAATGTACATTTTAACAAATTTTTTACAATGCAAAATTTACATCAAACACACAACATGGACGACTTCCGTCTTTCCTTGATGAGTTCCTGTTCAATTGACTTACAGTTTAGTAGTAGCACGTAATAAATACACAATAATTTACTGCAATATATTATCTACTTAAACTAACATTAAATACCAGCGTCAGTCGCACATTTACTGGTGGAGTGTTTCTAGTTCACACAAGTTACAATCTCATATTATAACAAAAAAAAAAGAAAACAAATTTTTGTGATGGCTGACATGGTTGGCTGGCTACATCACCTACTACACCCATGGTCACACTTGGTGACCTAGGTGCCATGTCAATGCTTCCCTTCGGTTGTTCCGGCTACACTGAACTAGGTGGAAAACACGAACTATATTCATAACCGTTTCGACCGACCTTCATTCAGTGCGGTGCTATAAATCCCGACAAGTAAGGGAAGGGATCTACAGTTTTTTATATGGAATCTGAACCACCGTCAGATTCAAAGATAGGACGGTCACCCATCCTAAGTCCGACCGCACCTAGTGTACTTAACTTTGACGATGGAACACCGACGCATAGCACTACTGATCTACCGAGGCTGCCAAAAAATGAAATCTCTTTCCTTGTTATAACATCCAAAACATTTCCTTACTTCAAAAGTTAATACAAAGGTACATTAAATAGTAAATAGGGAATTAGAATAAATATGTTAAATGCATGTAAACAGTAATGCTACATAACAGTACTCCTAGCAAATTATGCGATTATCACAGAACGTTGTAACCACGTACCGAAACTCACGAGGACGGGGCACATTTTGAGCTATTCTATCTTGTAATATTGTATAAATCCTTATAGCCGCTCAGGTGTCGACGCCGGCGCGCGGTAATCTCCGTAAAATGTCGGAAATATTCGCGAACGCGATTTGTTACGCATGAGAAAAAATCTTTTTGCACGCGAAAATTGCGTCCGTCACCAAGTCTCGAAATCAACTGAGAAACCCGTAAATTTTGTTTGGCTTTAGGCGTGCGCCTTTATTTAGAGCCTTATCCCCATATTCAAAGAGTGTATTTTAATGCCGAAAGTGGGCCGCGCCGCCGGGACGATTTGGTCCCGCCGACCCCTGCGCGGTTAATTATTAAAGATGGGCAAAAATGTATGGGAGTTGGTCTACCCCTCCTCTAACAATGAATGATATATCAATCGAAAGGTCTTTCCAAGAAAACCATTTTGTCCAAACATACCTAACATCTATAGTTAGTACTTTACGAGTTATATCACTTTAAGTTCTACTTTCACTTTATAAATATATATATTTTTTAATTAAATACTAACAACTTTTTGTTGCTTTATTTTTTATGTAAAACACATATTTTATTAATAATAATAAAAAAGCACATTTATTGATGAAATATTTCGCCCCGATGTCGGTGGCGTCTTCAGTCAAGTGAGTTATTTCTCACTTGACTGAAGACGCCACCGACATCGGGGCGAAATATTTCATCAATAAATGTGCTTTTTTATTATTATTAATAAAATATGTGTTTTACTTTAAGTTCTACAAACATAGAACCTTATCATAGTAATATGCTTACCTCTCGATGATCATCGTTCTAGGAAGGGTAAGTACTTAGAGCGAAACAGTTCCAAAATGACCGAGCGGCATTGAAACCAAAAAAAAGTTATTTTAATCATTACGGTTTCAATACCGCTCGGTAAGTACTTACCCTAGTTCTAAGTACTTACCCTTCCTAGAACGGTGATCATCGTATAGAGGTAAGCATATTACTATGATAAGGTTCTATGTTTATAAAACTTAAGTGATATAATTCCTAAAGTACTAATAATTTGACGTTGGCTGCGATACTAAAAAATGTTTTATATTAATCAACCTTTCCATTGATATAACACTCACAGCTAGAGAAGGGGTAGACCAAAACGCCCATTATCCTTTCAGCCAGTCCTGTGTGAAATATTTTATTTGTCAGTATTTGATATTACTAGAGAAAATAAGTCAACTAATAAGCCTCCATAGAGAACCCTGGAATCCAATAAATAAACTAAATTAGCCAACCAGGTTAGTCCATTAGCAACGACGTCATAAATAATACAATGTGGAATGTAATGTTCTACCTATGTTAACTCTACAACAGGCTGTTTTAACGACCCGCACGGGTTTAGCGGACCATTCTGTACTCAGACTGAACAACTTTAGGGAATAAACATGAATTTGTTTGTTAGTTGGACTGTTGATTGCCTCAATGTTGAGATACAGAAGTTTTAGGTACATAATACCCTGTTACACTGTCGCGGTTCACACGTTAAGTTCACATTGAGACACTGAAATTCTTCATTCAAATCCATTAATCCCATCACTCCTACGCATACGAACACAGCCGGCTGTCGAAGTGCACAGCCAGACGTATGTAATGATCTTTGCATGTATAAGTACTCACACCATTGTAGGAACAGTTACGGCTCGCATATTAACATTGAAAAGATAAAAATAGTTTGTAGCGTAACACAAGGAAGCTCCTACTAAGACCATGTGTAGAAAAGGCATCGTCTGTATGGGAGTTTGAAATATTTCGTTGACAGACGTTCTGTCATATATCTAATCCTAATGACTTCGTCCCTAGGCGTACCGCATTGCAGAGTGTGAAAAGACATGTACGTGTAAAATACATGTCAAATAAAAATAAAATCCAATCCAATAAAATGTAACATTCATTAACAATTACTAACTATTTAAAATTATTTCATTTTATTATACATAATTATTCCGGAGTTATGCATTGGGTGAGTACATAAATAAATGAATAAATAAAGAGCACGTAATGAGTTCTAGTCCTCTTTGGCCTTGAGTGTTTCCTCGGGCGGCTCGTCCATGCTCGCCGCCTCGTCCGTCCGCGACGCGTCCACCGGGTACAACCTGTCACATTTCAAACATTAAAACACGACAGAAGAGAGCCAGTCCTGGATTTCTCATTAGGCCGTATAGGCCGCAGCCTAGGGGCGGCAGACTTCAGGGGGCAGCAGATTTCCGAAGGCGCTTAATAATATTACAAGTAACACTTGCGCTTTGGTATAGTGTAAGCCGTCAAGTTCGTGCGCAATTATGGACGCAATACTCAAGCAAGTCACTTGTGGATAGAGTTTTCGATCTATTAAATGCTAAATATAATTTTGGTAAAGGTTTAATTCCCCATTGCGACTTAGTAATACTCCTATCCTATGTTATATATGTTTTGCGCGGGCGGCGAAAGTCAAATGGCCTATACAGTACAGTACAAGTCCGGCACTGAAGAGAGTACTGGTATGATACATAGTTCGGACAGAAAGAAGGTTGTATCCCGTACAGGAACTAACACAGAACATAAGAAAACGAGTAGAAGTAGCGCGATGACTCGTTGTGTGTACCACAAGTAAGCGTAGCTCCGCGCACTTGATCTCCGCCCAAATCAGTCGTCTTTCATTACTGTCACGGATACCATTAAAATAAAAAAGTGAGTTGTAAGATTTGCTTACAAGAGGTCAAGCTAACAAAAGCATTTTAAAATCATCCCTCCCCTCTTTAAAAGCATCTCTCCCCGTGTATGTCGTAAAAGGCGACTTAGGGATATGACACCCTTCTTATATTACTAGGTGGTAGGGTGGTACGAAACCCGCACGGATTGGTACCACCGCACTGAATAAAAGGACGGTCGAAACGGCTATGTAAATAGTTTGTGTTTTCCGTCCAGTTCAGTGTAGCCAGCACGACCGAAGGGAAGCACTGACGGGGCACCAAGTTCACCCGGTGTTATGACCTGCCATCACTGATGTTGTAGGTGATGTAGCCAACAGTGTCAGTTTCCATAAAAAAAAAAAAAAAAAACTGTGCCATATTGTGCTGTACTCAGCAAACACGATAGCCCCACAAAGAATTTGTTGTTTCTGTCACAGAATCCATCAAGCTACAAAATTACAAAAATGCTTTACTGTGCAAAAACGATATCCGCACAAACACAGCATTTGTCTAGTGCCTACTTGCGGGTAGGAGCCAGGTCTAAAAGTCGTAAAATATAACTTGGAGGTATCACAACTCACACATTTGTTGTATAGGAATTTGGTAACACTGGTCGTCATACTAATAAGTCATAACACTGCTTCTATTCATTTTTATGTTCCAATTAGAAAAAAAATATTTTTTTTATGGCTCAATATAATTTGATTTTTGAATAGTTTTAAATATCGCCTCAACAAGCACATTAGCTCACCATCTCTGATACAGGTAGATTAAGAAGACGACGTCGTCCCGGAAGCACGCGACGCGATGCGCGGTCGGCATGGTGATGATGAACGCAAACACGTCGTCGATGAACGTGTTGAACGCCTTGTACATGAACGCGCGCCACGGCAGCGCCGCCACCGACCGCAGCCGGTAGTTCACGAACAGCTGCGGCAGCATGAACAGGAAGCCGAACGCGTACACGCCGTTCACGAGGCTGTGCAGCGACCACGAGTACCAGCTGCGGACACGGCAACAACTCATCTGTGCTACTCTTGTCGTGAAGTCCTCTTTTTTTTTATGTAATCCGGTATGGGTGGCTGAGTCGGAGGGGCCAAAGCGCATGCTCCGACCAGCCAACATCACCTCCGAGAAGGTAGGTGCCATACCGGAGACTTCCCTGGATTGCTGGCTATACTGGAGTAGAGGAGAACACAACCGAGGCTGCTATGCGGCCATCGTACATCCAGTACGGT
Organism: Nematopogon swammerdamellus; assembly: GCA_946902875.1. Taxonomy (NCBI): domain Eukaryota; kingdom Metazoa; phylum Arthropoda; class Insecta; order Lepidoptera; family Adelidae; genus Nematopogon; species Nematopogon swammerdamellus. The sequence continues at coordinate 23,874,817 of OX336333.1, read as the reverse complement.
GGTACCAACCCAGTCGGCTACAATTTGAGCCTACCACCTAGTAAGGGGCAAGGGAAGGGACCTACAGTTTTACACCGGTTCCGAACGGTGAAGCAGCAGGTGTAGGTATGCACGTAAATATTTTCTTCAGAAGAAACCATTGGTACACGCCGACCGGATTCGAACCGCGGACCTCTCGCATGAGAAGCCGATGCCCAAACCACTCGGCCACCCGCCGCCTCTTAGCGATTAACCAGTCCGGATTTGTACCACAGCAGTGAATGAAGTCAGCCGAAGAGGCTGTAAAAATAGTTTGTGTTGTCCTTCCAATTCAGTGTAATCGGCACAACCAAAGGGGGGGAGCGCTAACATGGCACCTAGTTCATATTAATAAAAAATGTTCTCCTCTTCCCTTTCACTTGCTATCCATACACTTTTTATTATTGCGCTCTTTACCACCCAAATGTTGACTGGAAGAGATCACATGTAGTCCGCCTTTGTGCCCTCTCTTTCATTTACTGTTTTCCTGTGAGCTAGGATCAATTAAAGTGTTTCTATTCTATTCTAGTTCACCAAGGAAGGCGTAATGTGAAGGATGTGTGACATGTATATAGGTGATATTAGGCCGTAACCATTTCAGGTTCAGTAAAAAAAGTCTAAATTTATTCAAATGGAATGAACTGCCAGAAAAGTTCATCCAAGCACCGACCATAAACTCACTCCACAACATGCTAGACAGTATATGAAAGAATGCATTTATGAATAAATTTCACATATTATGTACTAGTTCTCACCATCGAAACGCGCCATTTCTAGACCTTAAATTTTGTACGGGGTTAGCTCACATGTTGACTTAAAATTTCAAGTGAGCAAAGTTGCACTAGTATTTATTAAAATTTTAAACACATTCTACAGACACATTTTTGCTGCATTACTAAAATAGTGTTTGGAATTATTTAATATTTTTTATATAAGTCACGGACCTCTTGTGCGGTTCATAGAGCAGCGAGTAGACAGCGCCGGCGACGCAGAGAGGATAGAGCAGGTAGGAGAGATAGCGCATGGCCTCCGCGTCGACGGCGCGCGTGCGTTGCTCCGCTCGCGAGTTCCGCTCCGAGCCGAGCACGAGCCGCGGCGGCCGGCTCCAGCCGCGCCACTCCACACCCACGCGCAGCATCTTCTTCGCCTTCCACAGCTGCACCCACACAGCATTGTATGAGCAGGTAGGAGAGATAGCGCATTGCCTCTGTGTCTAAATATAATGTTGAGTATATGGGTGGATCAACTTTTTCTTGTTTTTGGTGTGTGTCCGAAAAAAGGATATTATCTTGATAAATTCACTTTATTTTAATAGTTACAGCAACTCTCAGATAAGTAATTGATCAATAAGAAAGAAGCTGCACAAAGAATTTTGAATATTTTTTTTTTTTAATATTGGTTACTCTCAGGCCAACTCCTTTTTTCCATACAAAACTGGGGACATAAATTGCAATAAATTTTTTTTTTATTTGACTGTGCAGCTAGTTTTTACATTACAAGAAAAGGTTGATCCACCCATATGTCTCCCTCCCTCCCCCTGTCTTCTACCATCCTTCCTCCCTCCTCTTTTACCATACTTCAAACACTCACCCCTTTTTCCTTTTTTTTTTAAATTTTATTATAACAAAGAAACAATAGTGAAACCTCAATGAGCGCGCTGATGGACGCCGGGCCGAGCACGATGAGAGAAGTGTTCTCGTCGAACAGGTAGAGCAGGATGACGCACTGCGAGAACGCTCGCCACAGCACCGTGCGCGTCGACAGACCCGCCATCGATTTCTTGCGGCGCCAGAATGATACGTCGTTCTTGAACGCTAGGAAATCAAATAGCAGCTGCGGAAATAACATTTCGTTATTAAGGAATGCTAGGACAAAACCTTTTTAAAAAAAGTTGTTTTTTTAAGAAGTTACTTTAATTTCGAAAGTTACAGGTTGGTTAACTAAAGCTGGCACGTACACAGTACTCACACCAATGCATTTGCCCGCGTGCGAGTGAGACGTCGCACTGCATACGCATCACGAAAACCCGATCTGTCTCACTCGTACGCGGGCAATTGCATTGGTGTAGGTACTGTGTATGTGCCAGCTTTAGTTAACCGACCTGTACCTCCAAGAAAAAAAAACCTTGCAAAAATAATAGATGGCGATAAAACTGCTTTTGCGGATTAGCCTGGTAGGTTTCGCAGAACTTGAAATTGTAAAATAATTATAGAAGTATAAATAAATAAATAAAAAAAAAAATATTATCCTTCGAAGATACATCTTCACCATTGAAACCCAGTGAATAGGCATAAAGGGATGAACTTTATTGTTTTTTCTCTCTCTGGTATTGTTGATTTGCAGTGTGAAATTTTTCAATTAGACATTATGTCTTACCTTTGAAACCAGCCACACTGAGTTAATGCTGGTCGCACATTTTCGTCTAGTAATATTTAAATTAATTTTTCTTAGTAAAAAGTGCTAAAATCACCCATTTATGGTCAAAATCCTACCGATTTTCATAAAACACACATTAGCCACACTTCGGCGGCGTCATGAAGTAAAAAAAAAATAAAATATTCTGACGGCTGGCACTTTTGCTCAATGACCTTCATTCAGAGGTGGAATGAACACTCAGGTGTAGAGTGTTTTCATTTTACGAAGCCACGAGGGGTATGACGTAGGAAGTGGTGTGAAACCGCGCAGAGCTCAGTAGGGAACGACTCGGTTCGACGGAGCGACGTGGAGACGTGTAGAACGTGTGTACTGACCAGGCACCGAGTTTGTTCTCTACTGAGCTCCGCGCGGTCGCCTCTCGCACCACTTCCTAACTCGTATCCCCCGTGCCTTCGTAAAATGAAAACACCCATCCTCACTTGTTTTACATAATTTTGTGGGTAATTTCAATAGCTACAAGTGCCAAGAGAGTTTACTGATATGACTTCTTTATTTTACAAAATATTTGAGTTTACCCGAATTTCGCGAGTTCCGAGCATCGAAAATGCCACGGAACTGCGTGACCCCATATTTATGTGTTGGCAGGCAAAGGTAACCCTTTGCCTCCCAACACATTAATTTAACTTAACAACTTAGCTTTAATTAAACCTAAAATAAAGAATTCACCCCAAAGACCATTATACTACTCACATGGCAACTAGCGATGATCACTGTAGCGGACAGCAAATACAGGTTAGTATCAGCAAATATTCCCTTCACATCGTCCACGTCCTTCTCCCCAAAGCCCATCGTGTGCAGGTGTGAGAGAGTCAACCTCACGTGCAGCATTAGCCGCAGCAGGCCAAACGAGACGGGAGTGTACGAGACGGTTATGTTGACAGCGCGGGTTATTTTGTCGACGGGTTGCAGATACTTGAGACGAGACTTGAGAATATTGTGCTGAATTACCGGCAGGAACTTGCCGCGCGACACCCTGGAAAGTTTAAGGAATTCCGCTGCTAGTTTATAACAATGATAATTAGGCTAACAGCTATTAGCTGATGCGCCTATATCACAACACTTATTTAGTTAATATTATATTGGCAATTAGTTTCAACCGCGGCGGCGGCCCCAGCCGTCGCTGCAACGCCTGTTCTCCATCCCGCTTGTAGTATACACAATGTCGTAGCACACACTAGCAGCTTGAAGCTGATGCATGTACTTTGTATGTTGTCTTAGGCCTATATCTCACTAGGATACCAGTGGCGGTGCAACCTGTCACCTATCCTATCACACCTATTATCAGCCTGTATCGGTCGACTGCTGGACATAGGCCTCTCCCAAGGCACGCCACCACACGCGGTCTTCCGCTCTTCACGTGGATGGATGAGAAGAATATCATCTGTCACGCTACCAACAAAATGTATATAGCTGTATGGAGGGTACCTCACCTGGTGTCCGCTTGGTTGCGCAACCAATTTGGTGGCGGCAACCGAATCACCCGCTGGTGGCACACCCGCTAATATGTATAGAGCTATATTTGGCGTCTCACTCACTCGAGCACCAGTTGCGCTACCAGGATGCCCCTGCCGCACGAATCACACTGCTCGTGCGTCGACGATGTCATTCGCACATGTAAACTGTTGATGTGAAGGCGATTGATTGTTCTCACATTGATCGCATACGCTACTATGTCGCAGAAAATGGATAATTTTGATACCGAAAGATTTATTCGTCCATTTTGAAACTGACGATCCTGGTGTCTCCTCTGGTGTTTCTCGTTTGGTAGCTCAAGACACCACGGTGGCGCTACCGGTGGCACGGCTATGGTGTCCTAGTGAGGTGGGGCCCCTTAAATATTTTTATGATTTTTTTTTTCACGTTAATAAAGTGTTTGTCCAACTGGTTTTTAAAACTGTTCACTGAGATAGCACTTATCACTTCTTGCGTCAATTTATTCCAGGAGTTCACTACTCGGTTAGAAAGAAAGTACTTCCTGGGATTTTAATTGAAACAAGTTTGTTTGAGTTTTAGCGAATGACCACGAAGTCTCATATTAGTGTTCATTGCACCAATTTGAGTTTAGGCACGTCATAATGGGCATTTAATATTTTAAAAGTTTCGATGAGATATGATTTGGAAATGCCTTACATTTGTGTATGCCTGAAGCCGGCATGAAATGAAGGGAAGCACTGACATGGCACCTAGTTCACCCTGTGTTATGGGCTGACATCACGGATGTTGTAGGTGATGTAGCCAACCGTGTCAGGTTCCATAAAAAAAAAAAAAAAAAAAAAAAATGCCTTCACTCAAAATGTTGTGTTTGTTTTATGATAAATGTAAAAAATGTAACAGGTAGAGCTTGGTGGTCCTTACCTTAAGAAAGGATAAAGTTCTTCAGGTATTCTCTTAACAGGAATCTGTATGTCATCTGTCAGGATGGAGAATTCCACTTGAGTGTTGATGTGCGCCACGGGCCGAACACCCTCATTTCTCTTCTTTTTCTCTGATTCAGAACTATCCTGAAATTTCATACACAACAATGAAGTGAAAAGAACTGAATAGAATATTCTAGTCTAGGCCATATATTGACAGTAACAGTAAATTAGCATTGCCTTTCTTGTCTGGAGACTGAATTTGAGCAATGCACAACATATTTATTTAAGAAAAAATTTTATATCTTCAATTCTATTCAAAATCTTCACTACACTTCCTACTATCGTAAAATGTTTTTTTTATGGAAACTGACACGGTTCTTACAACATTCGTGATGTCAGCCCATAACATCTTGGTGAACTAGGTGCCATGTCAGTGCTTGCCTGGACTGACTGAACTGGACGGAATACTATTTACATAGCCGTTTCGACCGAACTTTCATTCAGTGCGGTGGTACCAACCCAGGCGAGTTAACCCCTACCACCTAAAAAAAGATAAGAAGGGACTTACAGTCATCCAGGCTTTCACTACAAGCAACAGTGTTTTATCACCTGGTTTAGGTTGACTTGGACTGAGTATAAGTTTGCAGGCGTATCAGCCAGTCCCACACACTACAAGCAAATTGGGTAAACTTGGCTCACCGCTGTTTGTCACCGCTGATTTATGATTTGTTTTTGGCCGATGTTTAGGACCGGCGGCTGCAGTAAGGGAACATACCCATACCACGTGACCGATTTTAGGCCACTTTTGGACCCCCTTCCGCCCCCTGTGACCATGCGTGGTATCTTGAATAACTCTTCCCCCCATACCACGTGAAAACTGGGGAGTTTTCATGCGGTATTTCACCACTTGCTGTTTTCAATATATTTATGTGGATTAAGAATTAATGATTGCAGTTTCACTTTTGAATGTGACCAGCCAGGCGAATACTTTTTGGTGTAATTGAAAAGTGCCTGCCGAGTTCTTAGGAAAAACAGTGTCCACGCCAACAAAGCGATTGGTTTATGTGTTTCAGACCGCCACTGCGTTTTTTTTATTCTTTTTAAACTATGTATATTTTGAAAGACCACATGCGTGACCCAGTGTGGTATTTTGACAAACCCCTGCCTCCCCCCAATTAGGTCACGTGGTATACTAGACTAGGTAGACTAAACACATTATAAGTACCACCGCACTGAATAAATAGTCGCTCAATGAGGTTGATTTTTTTCAACTTCTCTTCTAGAAATCTGTCATATTAAAAATTCGGCAATGGGTATGGTGTGAAAATAATTTGTGTTTTCTGACCAAAGCAGGTAGCACTGACACGGCACCTAGTTCACCAACATGTGATAGACTGACGCTTGTAGTAAGTAGGTGATGTAGCCAACCATGTCAGGTTCAGTAAGAAAACAAAACCGGACTCGCGCACCGATGTTTCCGTCCCACCACGTTATTTTGCCACCAATTTAGAGTTTGCACTATAAACACACAATGTTTGAATCTTGTATGTATTTCCGTTTTTACGATAGAGTAAAAAAAAAAACACTTTTTTATGTGATATGATATCTACAAATTACCAATTTTAGGATTTTTTCCTTTACATGTGTTGTGAGACCTTGCTTCTTGCAAAATTTCACAATTCTAGGTCAACGGGAAGGGGTTTTGATGAGCGAGTTTTTTATTTTATTTTTATTTTTTACATATTTGGACAATCAAAAGTTTATAATACATATCTATGTTGCCAGCAGTTTTTCATATAAATTCCTAAACCTGTAAAAGATTTCATTGAAGATATTTACAGAACATTTTATACCACAGTGCCGTGATACATAAAAAAATATACAATAGACAGTTATTATTAAAAATAAAGTAAAAAATATTTCTTTTTAATTTATAATGATTACTGTTTACTTTTTAGCAAAATTATCTTTCATTACATCTTTTTTTAATGTGTTCTTATAGTCTGTATAAAAGGATCAATGTCGCTGAAATATTTATAATAATATGTGCCAGGTAGCCTAGTAATAGTGTAGTACTAGCCTGCGAGTATCAAAATATGTGAGACAAATAGCCGTATCTTTTGATTGTGTTGCCTAGAAGATTGAATTTTACGCCTCTTAGGGACCGTAGACCTTAGTATTTGATTTTAATTTTCACATGATAACTCTACCTATTCCTGAGAAAAGGGGTCTTGACAGATGGACAGGTGGACGGACAGACAACAAAGTGATCCTATAGGGGTTCCATTTTTTTCCGAGGTACGGAACCCTAAAAAACCATAACAACACTCCCATCACCTTCTGATTGAGCAGATTGAAGGTGGCGGCAAGAGGCTCGGTGAAAGAGACGAGCGGTATGGTGTCGAGGGGCTCCGCGTGCCGCAGCTCATCGAAGCTGCGGCTCAGCTTGCTTTCGTCCAGCACTGCCACGTGCAGGAACAGCGTGCCGTTGTTGCGCGTCGCCGCCGGCACCCTCAACTCCAGATCACTACACAATGTATATAAACATTTTGATAAAGCCACTTCACTAGGCACGAATGTGTCCCAGCGGCGTGGCCGACTTTCGGCATTAAAATACACACTCTCTGAATATGAGGATAAGGCTCAAATATACTTCTAAAAAAAGATGAAGATATGCCCTACTTGATAAGATTTATTTTGTTGCCCTGTAAAAAAAAAATTACGAACATTATAATTATTTTCGAGTAATGGTGACGCATACACTTTCGCACCTTCGGTCGCGTGTGCCCCGGCCGCAAATAAAAGTGATTTTTTGTGTTTTTAGACATTAGTTTGTTGTGTTCTCCGATGTTTTAAAGAGATGAGGTTGCGATAAACGCTGACGCCTAAGCGGTTAAATATATATTTTTTCAGTACAGCAATATAACATACTTACACACTTAGAAACATTAACATCAATCAAGTTAGGAGAAAAAAAAAAAAAACTGGACACACCAGAACAGCTGTAACCGGTGTAGGTATATATTTTGATAGGATAGTCGCTAAAAATAAAAATGTCCATTTCAATATTGCAATGTCAACTCGCTCCATTAATTTTTTTTTTTTTAATGTAATCCGGTATGGTTGCCTGAGTCGGAGGGGCTAAAGCACATGCTCCGACAAGCCAATGTATCCTCCGAGAAGGTAGGTGTCATACCAAATACTTCCATGGATTGCTGGCTATACTGGACTAGAGGAGAACACAACCGAGGCTGCTATGCGGCCATCTTACATCCAGTAAGATGGTATCAACCCAGTCGCCTGCAATTTGAGCCCACCTAGTAAGGGGCAAGGGAATCCAATTTATCCATTGAAGTGTGGAAAACTAAAGGGTTAATGAATAAACTCCTAAATAATATGAACTTACAAATGCTGAGGAGAAAAGTAATCGAAGTTCAAAGCTGTATGAACTTTAGTGACACGGTCGGATGTCGGGCGCTGCGCCACCGAAGTATAGAGCACCAGGTGCTGTGTGGGTCGCCCCGACAGGTACGAGCCAAGGCACCGCTCGCCACGCGAGCACACCGGCGCCGTGAACATTTCGGTGAGCGTCCATATTGTGTTGCCAATGTAACATAAGAATACCAGCGTCAGTATAGAACTCAGTGACACGAATCTCATCGTGACAGATCCTTTCTACACACGACACGCAGCAGACGCCACACATCGACGTTGGTTCTCTAATAAATTCGAGTTTTCCCAACCCAACTATTTATTTACATGCCAAATTTTCATGAAAACCACTACGTGTTGACTTGGCTGTCAGTCAACTGTCAGTCATAGAAAAAAAAACACAAACAACAACCACAACGTGTTGCGCTGCGTTCGTAACACGGTTCATATAAACCTGTTTTAGTTTGTAGATTCTATGTATAATGCAAAAATAAATAGAATTTTTTTTACATGGAATGGTGGTAATAGTAATGTCTTACCCATGCCATTTGCAAAAATTGACCGTCATTTTTAATGTACTTTCGGCATACCACTATCTCACGAACTATAATATGGAAAATGATAAGTCTCACTCGACGAGATAAAACTTTTTTTTTAGGGCATACCTCTGAAACTACTTATCCCAGAGCCCAGACTACTCAACCGCTGCTGGAGGAAAGTTTTACTTTATTTTATGTTTTGTTTTTTTAGACGTGATGATGTCACGTCTTATAAATTGATGAACACCGGCTGCACGCACGAAGAAGTGTAACGTTCCATCTAAACCTGTGTGTGCAAGCGAGAGCGCGATAGAGACCTGTGTGTGCAAGCGAGAGCGCGATAGAGAGGCATATACAATAGTAGGAATACAAAATATTTTTCTCCGTCTTTTGCGAGCCTCGAACCCGCGGTCCCTGCCACCATCACTGACCAGACGTGTTATACACGCGGGCTATCGACCGTCTACTTATCGCTGCAAATTTTCTCAACAGTATGTGACAACAGTATGTGAATTTCATGGAGCGACATCTAGCGTCCACATCTAGCGTCAATATTAAATTAAATACTTCAGCCGGCGGTATACTTGATTTAGCAGTTAGGTAATTGTTGCAAAGTTGAACATGTAGATGGCGTTATGTAGGTTTTTTAAATTTAATTAATAGTCGTTATTTTCTCATATTTTTTATTAGTTATTATCCCATCTTTATCATGTACTTAAATTAATTTTACATGGTAAATATCCGCCGGAACTGATTTACTTTATGACATCATCACGTAAAACTATCGTCCGTAAACCAACTTTACAGACAACCAATTTTTTTTTAGAGAGGGCATCATATCACGGAATGTTCTGATCCCAGACTACTCATCCGCTGGAGAAAATAATAGGGCTTCACGACAGTGTTTTTTATTATTATTTTTTAATATTATTATTATTTTATAGTTTTTTTTAAATAATTTTTTTTATTTCATATTATTTTAATAATTTTTTTTTGTGTTTTGTTTAATTTTTAATTTTTTGGTTTTTTTTTGTTTTTTTTGTTTTTTGTTTTTAATGAATCGATTGTTCTGAATCTATAAATACGCGAAAGAATCACCGCGCTATCACGTGTGAGTCGTGGCTCGTGAGTTACACTGAATATACTAGCGAGAGAGCGAGTTTCGTTTATTTTACGCAGTGCCCCTCCACCGTTATCCCCCTCGGCCCCGCCGCGAATTCAAGGTCTTAACAGCGAGCTGACTATATAAGCTAAAGAATGACACTGGATTCATGTTTCTAAGACTAATAGTTTTGCAATTATTAAGATCAGACGATATACTCCTTTTCGTTACGGTGCGGAAAGAAATTAGAGCTGGCGGAATTTTCGATATTTCCAAGCGTAGGTTACTTACCTTTTTTTTATAGTAAGCGCGACATGTGGCGCCGAGTCACCCATAAGGTGTCTAGCGACGCCCATAGACATTCGGTCGCAAGCGGGGGCTGGGAATGCCATGCCGGCCTGACAGGTGCCCATTCACGCCCCTCTTGAAGGACCCGAGACTATATTTGGGGGAAAATATGTGGGCAGGGAGAGCGTTCCAGAGTTTACCGGGTCTGTGGAGGAAGGATCTGCAGAACCGATTAGTACGCATCCGCGGTAAGTCCAGCGTATAGGGATGCAGGGCAGGGCCCAGTGCACGTTGTACGGAGGTGGAAAGGGGATGGCGGAATCGCGTTAAACAGCTCCTCCGAGCACTCCCCGTGGAATAAGCGATAGAACACACTTAGGGCGCCGACATCACTCCGAAGTTGCAGTGGTTCTAGATCGCGGGACACGTCGGGGTCATCCACTAGTCGCACGGCTCGACGCTGGATCGAGTCCAAAGGCGCAAGCTGCGAAAGGCCAAAGGTGCGAGCAGTACTCCAAGCAGGACCTAATCTGCGATTTATACAAAAGCAGCCTTTGGCCCGGCGCGGCGTGAAGTACCGTCGCACCTTATTGAGTACGCCTAGCTTATTAGAAGCCAGCTTGGCCTTGCCCTCGATGTGGTGCCGGTAGTTTAGGTCGTGCGACAGTTCGAGGCGGTCACTTAAGTTAAGCGACGTGCCTTGGAAGGAAGGAGCGGGTGTGAACGCGCAAACTTGTGTTTTTGAAGCGTTGAACTCGACCAAATTACTGCGGCCCCATTCGGAAATAGACCGAAGCGTTTGTTCGAGATCAGACACAAGTCTTCGCCTCTTTTCATCCACAACATCCCGTCTGGCTGAAGGGTGACTGGTATAGGATCCATGTGCTGTACTGTCATCCGCATAACAATATATGTTTCCGAGTGGCAGAATATCATTTATATGCAGAAGAAACAGTGTTGGTGACAGCACAGATCCCTGCGGTACGCCGGCGTTCACTGACATGGCGTCCGACGAGCAACCGTCTACTAGGACCTGAATGCTACGCCCATGTAAGAAGTGGGCGACCCAGTCTCAGAGGCCAGAAGGAAGTCCGTACGCCGGAAGCTTGCCCAGAAGCGATTTGTGTAAAACCCTGTCGAATGCCTTGGCAATATTGAGGCCAATTGCCAAGGATTCACCATGTCCTTCAAGCGATTCCGCCCAAAGGTGAGTGACGTACGCTAGGAGATCACCTGCGGATCGGTTTGGCCGAAAGCCATATTACCGATCGCTGATGAGGTTATTTGTCTCTAGGTACGCCATGAGCTGAGCATTGATAATGTGCTCCATCATCACCTTGCAGAGTAGGGAGGTAATCGCTATAGGTCGGTAGTTCGAAGGGTTTGAGCGGTCACCCTTTTTGGGGATCGCTTGGACAAATGCAGATTTCCAGGCTGCCGGCACACGGGAAGTGGAATAAGAGAGGCGGAAAAGGAAGTGAGGAGCGGCAGAAATTCGATTCGACAGATTTGGCGAGAGACCAAAACTCACGGCTCCCAGTTGGGTGCTGGTTCAGCCTATCACCAACTCTGCCGATATGCTCGAATTTGGCCCTGGCGATAGCCCTCTTGCAGGATCTGGAGAGGCGGTTGTATTCTTTCTTCAGTTTGGATACATTAGGATCGCGTCTGGCACGAGCGCACGACCATGCAATGCACGATAAGCTGCGCCATTAGCTGCGACAGCTTCAGCACAGTCGCGGCTGTATCAGGGATGGCTTTTACCACCGAGGCGGGCGATGGCGCTGGGAATGAACATCACCATTCCCCCTAGAACCACCTCGGCTACGGCATTGGTGCATTCCTATGTATGAAATTATATAATATATAAACAATATTATAACAACTTATTTTCCAATCGTAGTTACTTCTTCATTAGATAAATGCAAAGCCGAAATTATGAAGAGAAAAAATGGACATGGTCTCCATATGTAATGTCTTACCCGTGCCATTTGCAAAAGTCGACCGTCATTTGTAATGTACTTTCGGCATACCACGATCTCACGAACCGCTCAACCGCTCAACGTCAATGAATAATATGAAAAAATTAATGATCTCATAGCCCTTACAAAAAAGGCTTCGAAAATCAATAAATGGGAATAACTCCTAAACAACTTTTTTTTTTGTTTTTTTTTTTTTTATGGAACCTGACACGGTTGGCTACATCACCTACAACATCCGTGATGTCAGGCCAATAACACAGGGTGAACTAGGTGCCATGTCAGTGCTTCCCTTCATTTCATGTCGGCTACACTAAACTGGACGGAAAACACGAACTATTTACATAGCCGTTTCGACCGACGTTTCGTTCAGTGCGGTGGTACCAACCCGGCCGGGATAAACCCTACCACCTAGTAAGGTAAGAAGGGAAGGGACCTACAGTTTAACGTGGAATCCGAACCACGGTCAGCCTCCAACGGTCGAGCGGTCACCCATCCAAACACTGACCGCGCTCAGCGTTGCTTAATAACAGTTGACTAACCAACCGCGCCACTGAGCTACCGAGGCTGACGAATTTTCTTATCCCTTAGTCGACTTTTACGACATGCGACGGGGAGAGATGCAGTGGGGCTATTCTTTTTAAGTACCGACCCCACACGGTACTACTGGTCGGATCGACTTGAAATCTGTTTCCTTCCGTAAAAAAAAACGACCGCTGTTTATGGAAACCGTACTGCTTTATTATCGTCAAGAAGTTTATGGGCGTCTAGAGTCTAGACATCGATGCGTCTAGATATATCATAATCTGGGAGTTTAGTTTATGATCCGCTCCATATCCTCAAAGAGGAGAGAGTTTATCGCAATGGGTCGATAGTTTATGGGGTCAGCTGAGTTACCCTTTTTGGCCACTGGTTAGACCGAGGCTTTCCTCCAGTAAGCAGGCACGATACCGGTGGAAAAGGAGCGTCTAAAGAGATGAACGAGGATAGGTGCCAATTCTAGTGCACACATTTTTAGTACACGCTCCGACCAACCAATATCACCTCCGAGTAAGTAGGTGCCATACTGAAGTTTTTCCTTTGGCTATTTATTATTGAACTAGAGGAAAACACATCCGAGGCCTGCTATGCGGCCATCTTACATCGTGATGTTTGAGATGAAAATACTCAATTACAATGAACATAATAGTATGCGTGATTTAATTTAAAAAAAGGTCTACATTTCTACTCTAATAAATTTCGTATAAGCCTGCTGAATGGCCACTGCCCTGCTCTATATGTATATTTTAGCAAAAACTAATTATTGAGTATGTCAACATTATGAAGTTTTGACAGTCAATCGAAACATGGAATTGCGTAGAGCAACACCGGTGTTCGTGTCGATCTGTCGAACGAAGCGTAATTTATTTTCGAGTTTCCACCATTTATTCATAAAAAAATATTTGTACCCTGCAGCGCCCCTCACATTCGTATCGAAGGTGAGTTATTTGATACAAACCAGTCCTGTTACAGTTATTGAGAGTCGGTTTTGTGAAATTACTCGTTAATGGATTCGATCAGTGTCGTCAGTATTCCGCGAGTACCTCGGATACCTCCTGACTTTGAGTGTTTATTCGTTGCAGGAATGAACTTTTCGACGGCATCAGCCGTCTTGCACCAGCGCGCACGCAACATGCCGAGCGGAACGCGCCATGCACGCTAGAGAGCCGCGCGCCAGCTCCCTGCACGCGGAGCGCGATGATCGCCGAGAGCCTCCCAAGAGCTCGGCTCAGCAGCCTCTGCCGCCCCCGCTCGCGCCGGACCCGTTGCGTGGCGGCGTTGACGTTCTTTCGAAAACGGAGGCACCGAAAGCGCGACCTTGCGGCGTGATCGCACCGGAGCGCACGCGACGACCACCGTCGCCGACCCTCGGCCTGCATCAAACTCATCGTGAATCTTGGCCGATGTCCGATCACTCCATCTACAAGTACACCGCCGCCCCCAACACTTCTACTGAGCATGTCTATCCTCAGCGGAACATATCGCCGAGGCAGACCTTCCAGGAGAACATGCGACGGATCCTCGTCCCTCCGAGGTCAGATCTATCAAAAATTATTTCCGAACCGGCGGCACCGATGATGAGTTATCAGTTTCAACAGAACCAACCGATCACCAAAAATGTGAAAAATCCAGCTTCTGAACCAAAATATTGTGAAGTGCCTTATGTAGCTAGCCAAATACCAAAACAGCATAGGGCGAGCATAGTCAGAAATAGCGAAGTTTACGCTCCGAACATGGGGGCGCCGCCAGCGCCCGGTCGAGCCTGGCCGACCGCTGCGCCATCCGCCCCCACCGTCTACTACTCATCCGACTACTACAGTCACCTGCAGGGCTGCGCACCACCTGCCGTCCGACCCGCCAAGGTGCCACTCAAGAAGAGCGCCGAGGAGATGCAGCAGGGGTACGGAGAGAACTTGTACCGCGGGGGAGACATTCGCTTCGAGCCCTACCCTAGCTCCAAGGAAAAGTATCCCCGCACCAGGTATGAATATGTTAATTTTCCCAATTCTTACCAAACTTACGTTCCAACATCGCAAAAGTACGACTCGACGAAACCGGCGGTGGCACCCGCTTATATAAATTATACACCTCAAAAGTACGTAGATCCTCGTATCGCGGATCCTCATCCTGAGACTTATGTGAGGCCGACGCAGTACTTGCCCGGGTTCACCGCCGCACACCCTGGCGACTACATGTCCGCCAAGTTCAATCCGCCCCCCACCACTTATCACTTACAGAGTAAACTGTACGGCTATCCATTGGACACACATGGACACCGCCAAACAACTTCTGTGGCAAAGGGACCTTACGACGGTAGCAGAACGTACTATGAACATGATTTTGGACGCGGAAAGCCCTTGCATGTGAATGAAAATACATACATGAGTGAAATTCCATCGTACGGGCTAAGAGGGCAATTCCCTATAAATAATTATCCCTTAAGTGCCGCTCAATCTAGGGGGACCAATTATCTATACCATCACCGAAACGACAATGCTGTTCTAAGAAATTATTCAGAACATTTGTCGCAGTATAAATACCCAGAGATGCGACCGGGCGCAAATAACCCACTGGCGCGAATCCCAGCTCAGTTCTCACCAAATGTTATATCTCCATCGGAATCTAACACTAGCAATGAAAGTGCTCCCGCACTGGGCACTCCGCACGAGGACTGCGGCTACGTCAGCCAGTGCTCCACCACCAGCGGCAAGAGTGTTGATTGTTCACATTACAAACAACATCGTTATGAAAATAATGTTAACGACAACAGGGCTTATCATTTAATGCCTGCGAATACTATGCAACGAACAGTTCATAAAAGTAGCTCAGGCATAAAAGACACCAAAAACATTGATGTACGACAATACCTTCAAATGTGGGCTGAAGATGACGAGGATGATTGCGTCAAATCAAAGGGTAACGCTAGTGCCCCTGCACTCAGCCAAACTGAAAATGTAACGATTGAGACCCCAGCCGCGTTGCCTGCCAGTCAGCAACCGCTGTATGTCCTTGGATATGTCAATATTCCGAATGAAGAAATAGGCAAATATGAACACATCCAAAAAGTATGTAAATTGCCTGAAAATATTAGAGGTTACGACAGTGCCGATTTGTTGAATAAGTTTGATGAAGCATTCCGTCCATCCGCATCTAGTAATTTTGCAGAAAAAGCTATGAACCACTCCAAGCAAGCTCTAAAGGAAAACCTTGGATTAAGCATTCTCGACACCGCCCGCCCCCCTTCACCTTTTGACATTGAAGCTAAGATAACTCAATCTGTCATACACAAAGAGGTCGGCTGTAACTTTGAAATTAAACCTTTCAGTCCACCACCTCAAAATGCTGACACTTCATCTGTAATTGATAACCAAAATGAAAGAAAAATAGAGAAGATAATTAACCAAAATATTGCACAGCCAACCATTTCCAGTACTCCACAGCTTATTGAAAATACTGCAAAAAGTGCGGTGAAAAGAAGATTTTTGACTAACGATGATCAACTTGACAGCAAAGTCATGAAAACTGTTAATTCCCAGTGCAAACTCAATAATAATGGGAATAAATATGGTGTTAGTGGAAAAGAATATAACACAGTTTCTGGGGTCTGCTTGGCGTCGTTGCCTAGATTAGACAATGAAATGGAATTAAACTTTCCGGAAATAAATGAACAATACAGTGACATGAAACAAAACAAGGAATCTGTTATAATTACCACATCAAATAATTCATTAATGCCACATGAAGGCCAGGGAAATGTCCTTGAAAAGGATTTGTTAGGTTTAAAAGCAATCCAAGAAAGTGATGCCTCAATTCAACCTGATAATAATGTGGTTTCTAGAGATGATTCTCGGTTTTATAACTACACTCAAGCTATACCACTTGCAGCAAATGATGTGTGTGACGATAAAAATCCATTGAAACTGAGCAAGTTCAGGAGGAATAGGTCTCAAACATCAACAGATAATTATTCTGAATCATTAGTCTCACCAATTCAAATTGCTAATTCCCCACAACTAAATAGTCCGATTCAAAGAACAGACAGTGTAATAATAAAAAATCCAGAGAGCATCGAAAATACATTACCTGCTTTGGATGACTGTCTTAAATCGCCACACTTTAGAACAACAAAACACATGTTGCCTACAATGGATAGTATGAAACATTCCAAAAGTGAATCTACCTGGACTACCAATCAAGCTAATGAAGTGAAAAACAGTGATAATCAAACAGTCAGTAAGGAATTTATAACCAAGGACCAATCTCAGTCACACATGCATAACATTTTTCCTTTGTCAGATTCTAAGTCACCTATTAATTTGATCATGCACTCACACGCTGAAGAATATACCCACTGTACACGTCCAAGTTCGATTCATTCTATTGGCAATGAATATTCAGAAAATAAAAAAGAAAAAATCATAAGTATTGATAATCCATGTGACATAATACCAGAAAAATTACAAATAACTAACAAGTGCGCTAAATCTGACCTTAATGAGATGTCAATAAATGTAGCAATAAACCTTAGCATTCATTCTAATCAATCTGATTTATATTCAGCTAATAATAATTCTGAGTGTTGTCAATTAAGAGAAACAGCCAAAGATGAAACATTAAGTCCTGACCTCAATCATACAAATATTAAAGGACTTTCAGATATACCCTGTGTACCTAGCGATTTTGAAGAAATAGATTCTCCCGATGAAACAACAATAAAACCTAGGACCAGCATTATTTCAAATGTTTCATCTAAAATGTTCAAAGAAAAGGACGACTTAATTGATCATGGACATGTAATTTCTGAAAAAATTATATCCAGTAATAGAGACAACAAAACCGGTATTCAAGATCACTTAAGTTTGAACGATTTGCCCGATAAGGACAGTAACTCAGACATAGTTGAGGAAATGAAAAATCACTGTAATGAAGAGATGGTTTCAAATGAGAACCCATCAGCACTGCTTGACTGTGTTATTGAAATGAAGAATAAATACAGCATTGATATTGATAATGAATCATTTAATCCTATTAATAATGATGTAAATAAGTGCACTTTATTATTGGCTACCATAAAATCTGAAAATTCGACTATACATTTTAGAACAGAACTAGATTCTAGAACGGAGTTTGTTATGTCTGGAAATTCCACCTCTGAAACGGTAAATTCATCAAAATCTTCATTCAATGAGATAGAGGTTGAAACTGATGACCAGTTGGAAGAAAATATTGAGAATATCGCACGTCATATAATAGCCACAGGAAACCTATTTCATAACACTAAATGTGATGATTATTCAAATAATGACAAATCTGTAACAGAAAAAGTCCAAACTGAAAACATTCTACAGTCTTTTCACATTAATGCATTATGTGATAAAAACAAAAACCCTATTGATTTTAATGATGACCCTTTGGAAAATGAGTCCCCTGATTTGGAAAAAGCAACAGAGATTGAAGTTGAAATTGGACAAGAAATTAAGACTAGAGAAGGTTCTGAAATGGACGATAAAAGGATTGAAATAGATGTTGATTCACTAAATGAAAATACAGTACAGGAAGTTACAATTGCCGCCGAAACGGAAAAAGAAGCGGAGGAAAATGATGAAGGTCAAAATATTCCAAGGAAATTAGAAAATATCTTGATTGAAACTCCTTCATGTTTGAAAGTAACTTATGCAACAATTGGGAAGAATATTGAAATTAGTCACGAATATAATGGAAATGACAATGAACTGCACAAACTGAAGCCACCTGCTGTGAAAACATACAATGCTTGTAATGATATTGATTGTGACACATTAGAACCTGAGCTAACACAGAGTATTGCTATTGCAAACGCATGTACGCTTCAATCATATAAAAAAACGGAGGCTTCCCTGGAAGCAATTCTTGAAAATTCAAATGGAACTGATAATCTTATGACAGATTCGGTCCAAGAACTTGAAACTTTATCACCATTAACGGACATAATACATGCTTCAGATGAAAAATTCCCAGAAGACATGGTAAACGAAACCATTATCAATGATTTAATGACAGAACCAGAATGTTCATATGATGATACATCCAATCCATTTGACAATCAAAACACTGTGTCATCCTCAGAAGCAATATTAAAAAGAAATATGATATTGGATAAAAGTGTACCAGTTTTTCATGACACCAACTTGTCACCGGGCATTTTATATGGTACACAAAACTCTGAAAATAACAGTGAGGTGTTTTATTTAACACAAAAACAGGGTGAAGAAAATAATGAAAATTTTCAAAGGACTGTGGAAGATCATGATGAAAATGCTTTAAGTGGAGATGAAAAAGGGCTATTTGATATCAATATTTCAACAAAAACTACATTGATAGACAATAAAAAAGTACTTCTCGGCGGTATGAACGATTCATCTAAAAATTATGTAAACTGTGACCAGTGGAAAAAAAATAACAATGTTTCAACACTTTCTGTGAAACATTTAACCATTCAAGAAACAATAAACGAAAAAAGTCAACAGATCAATGTTGAGCCACATCTGTCTGATGATATAAAAGGGCTGTTGCCGACACAAAAAATACGAGAAGAACAAAGAAATTCAGAAGGAGAAATACATTCTGAGGAAAATGTGAGAATTGCTAATCAAAATTATGAAAACCTTCATGGTGAATCAATTGTGAAATCTGTAAAATTGATGAAAGTCATACCAATAATTGAAGAAGAGGAAGGGATCTACAAACAAAATACAATCCACGAAATAACACAGGATAGTGAACATGATGAAATTACTAAAATTTACAACAAGACTAAACCTGTAAATGTCAGGGATAATAATGAAGTAATATCAACAGAAATAATCAATATAAAAACGTGTCAGAAGCATATTAAAGGTGTTTCTGACATATCGATAAATACTGGGAAAAACTATAAATATTCCTCTGAACAAAATGCTGATCTAAATTTAGATGATAATTATATAAATCTTAAGACTTCAGCTGACCTTTCGACAGAAATTAATGTAATTCACGGAGAAGGCGATAGAGATAGTGATAGTGGCACAATTCATTCCCCTGGCAACAAACTGCACTGTGGAACTTCGCAAACAAACAATGCAAAAATATATTTCCAGACCAGTAGTACGACGAATTTATCTGTTTTTGAAATGACAGATGGTCCTATGCTGGAAATAAATGCATTGGAGACACAAAATAATAAACAATCCGAAATTGTACAAGAAATTAATACCAAAGAAGTTCCATGTTCATATAATGAGAGTCAATCTGATTTAAAAATACAACAAGAAATATCCCTTGATGGCGTATCAAACATGATAAATTTAAATGATATTAACTGCAGTAACGATAATACTCAGGATAAATTGGATGATACGCAAAATGCATCTAAACATGATACTCGTGTAAATGACCTAGGAATTCCATCAGCACATTTAAATACTGTTACTGAATATGAAAAAGGTGAATTTGAGTGCTGTAGAGATAAATCATTTATGCACACACTTATAAAACATGAAAGCAACATCACACAGGTTTTGTACACTAAGGATAATTCGTCGGAAAATGAATCGATTGACAATTTTAACAAAAAAATTGAAGTGGAAACATATTTTGAACATAATAAGATTCAAGAAAATTTGACAGAAATGTGTACTAAAACCGTTGAGACTCCTATTGCTCATGAAAAAGAGAATTTTGAAGAATGTGCTGACATTTGTAACATTAAGGAATATTCACAACAGCATTACATGGATCTACAAGACGACCAAATGCTCTCAGAACAATTCAAAACGAGCGATGACTTAAACAATACCAATAATGAAGAAATCCAAATATCGGAACAAGATATTGGAGAAGATATTACTATTACAGATAAAATAGAAATTACACATTATCCCGATAACAATAACGAAGACAATGGACGAGACATTGCAGAAGATGTAATTGTTACAGATAAAATAGAAATTCCATATTGTCCTGATAACAACAATCAATATAATGGACAAGAAATTGCAGAAGATGTTACTGTTACTGATAAAATAGAAAGTGCATGTTATCCTGATAATAGTAATGAAGACAATGAACAAGAAATGGCAGAAGATGTTCCTATTACAGATAAAATAGAAATTCCATGTAATCTCGATAACAATAATGAAGAAAACGAACGAGACATTGCAGACGATGTTACTATTACAGATGAAATAGAAATTCCATATTGTCCCGATAACAATAACGAAGACAATGAACGAGAAATTGCAGAAGATGTTACTGTTATAGATAAAATAGAAATTCCATATTTTACCGATAACAATAACGAAGCTAATGGACGAGAAATTGTATTAGATGTTACTCTTATAGATAAAATAGAAATTCCATGCTATCCCTATAATAATAATGATGATAATGAAGAAAATGAACAAGAAACTGCAGAAGATGTTACTGGTACAGTTAAAATAGAAATTCCATATTCTCCCGATAACAATAATGAAGATAATGAAACAGAAATTTCAGAAGATGTTACTGTTTCAGATAAAAGAGAAATTCCATATTGTCATGAAAACAACAATGAAGAAAATGAACAAGGAATTGCAGAGGATTGTCATGAAAGCAATAATGAAGAGAATGAACGAGGAATTGCAGATAATGTTACTTTTGGAGATAAAATAGAAATTCCGTATTGTCTCGATAAAAATAAGGAAGACAATGAACACAAAATTGCACGCTATGTTACTGTTACAGATAAAATAGAAATTCCATGTTGTCTCAATAACAATAATGAAGATAATGAACCAGAAATTGCAGAAGATGTTACTGTTTCAGATAAAAGAGAAATTCCATATTGTCATGAAAATAACAATGAAGAAAATGAACAAGGAATTGCAGAGGATTGTCATGAAAGCAATAATGAAGAGAATGAACGAGGAATTGCAGATAATGTTACTTTTGGAGATAAAATAGAAATTCCGTATAGTCTCGATAAAAATAAGGAAGACAATGAACACAAAATTGCACACTATGTTACTGTTACTGATAAAATAGAAATTCCGTGTTGTCTCAATAACAATAAAGAAGATAATGAACGAGAAATTGCGCAAGATGTTACTACTACAGATAAAATAGAACTTCCATATTGTCACGATAACACTGGAGGAGACAACACAGTTACGGATATAATACAAAACAATTATGAATGTCCGACTCTTAGTATTGATTGTAAAAGTAGCCAAACATTGGATAGTGACATAAAAGAAGAAATGGTTTCAAATTGTGGCATATTTAGCATGAAAAAGTATAAGAAAGGTATAATAATTGATACATGTTTCAGTAATAATGAGCAGAATTCAGAAAAATCTAGTCAGAGTTCTGATGCAGATAACTTTATTAATACACAAATGTCACTAATTAGGAAGAAAAATCGAGATACTCGTTGGGATAAGAAATTTATACCCGAGAGGAAGAAATCGGGAGACCGATTAAAAAAATCAAATCCGATAAAGAAGTTTAATATATTAACAGAGCATGAAACATTTTCAGAAAATACATTGTCTAATAACAACCCACCTAAGACTTCTATTGACAATCACGCAAATGTAGAAAACATTAATAATTCAAAAAAAGAAGGAAGTATTACCCATACTTTAGACAGAGATTTAGACCATTCTGAATTGTCTAGCCACTTGTCATTTATATTTGAGAACCTTTCTAGAAAGCGACGTCTCTCAGATAAAAGTCTTAAAGCCACCTTTGGTGTACAGAACCGTAATAAATATAATAAAAATAAAAATCAATGCTCCAGTGGCAAAGATTGCCAACCTATATCAACAAAAAATTTACATGTAAAGAGTGTTGCTCAGTTTGCTGTTCCAGTAAAAAAAACAGAGAATATTGGTGCAGGAACCATGAACAAAGTCGCCAAATTATTTCTAGACGATAATGAATCAGAAACTGTAAAGAAACGAAGAGCTTCACTTTTTACAGATGACGTTAAAAGAAACATTGATTCTGACACATATGTATCTAAATGGAGTAACATTGATAATGATAAAATGGAAGAAAACCTTATTTATTTTGAAGAGAAACCAGTTTCAGAAGACAGTGATGGAAATAAAAATTGCAGGGAAGTTGATGGACATAAAAATTGCAGGGAAGTTGCAATATTACAGAGATGTGTATCTGAAGATGATGCTTGCACGGGCCGTAACGAGGAACACTCTAGCAATTTAAATGATAAAAAATGTCCTTCATCAAAATCAGTCACTGACATATTTGAAGAAGATATAGAAAATGTTTCATGTCAACAGATACGTGCTGGTAAAAATAATGTGAATATTAACTCGTCGGATAACATTTCTACAGATGTAAACTCTCATAAATTATTACTGTATGATGAGCTATGGACAGAAACTGAAGTTTCAATGGATCTGAACAAGCATGACTGTTCCTTTTCAAAACAAGAAGAAATCAAATCACAAGAGGAGACTTCAAAAAAGTTAAATTTTGAAGTATTATTAAAGCCCCTTCCAAACTTTACAGTACCATCAAACAAACATAATATACAATCTGGAAGTAGTAATGTAGACATGAAAAATACCGAATTGTCCTGCGATAAGTTTCTGATTTCAAGATATATACACAATGCTTCTCTTGAACAGGAACCAGAATCTATGAAATTAGATATTGATGCCTTATCTCGAAATGTTCAAGAACCATTAAATGTTGCAGTAGATCAAAAGAGTACAATAGTTGAAACAGATAAAATATCTCACTTAAAAAATAAAATAATTGATCCTGAAAATATGGAAATTGATGAAAATTGTGACAATACTTCAAACGTTACTTCAGCATTGCACTCACCAACAACAAACCGAAACAAATGTTTTGATCAAAATTATATGCTAAATTTAAATAATACTATGTCAACCAATACCAAACAAGATGATCTATATATTGAAAGGAGGATTAATGAAAATGTCTCACCTTATAGGCTTCCTAATTATGTAGTTAGTCACCCTTATCTTCTTGCTGTTTGTAACAACCAGATAAAGAAACGTAAGAAAGAAAAAAGTGAACTGTCAAAAGATAAAACTTGTGTGACATCCTTAGAACATATTGTTTGTATGGAACCTGATTCTACACAGGAATGTCACGGGCATGCAACAGCAGACTCACGCTCAACGTCAGACCATAATGATCTGAAAATAAATAATGCACATAATGAAGAGGAAGGAAGTGATAACTGTAAAAATTATTCAGAAAACCTTCAATCTGAATTCATTGATAATGCCAATGATGGAATAGTTGAAAACCAAGGCAACATGAAATTAGAAGAATGTGACAGTTCACAAACAAATAATTGCAGTAAGCATGTCAAGCTATGTGAAATTCCTCACAGTCAAATTGACAGTACGTTCGTAGATAATGACATGTCGTATAACCTCGACGATTCATCAGATAAGGAGTGTGTGCTCATTGACAGCGGCTGTATTCTAACAGAATCTGATGCTGTACAGGTTAGTGTTTCTAATGATGAATATGATCTAAACAATGATCAGTTCTCTGATGACGGTAGCTTTGAAACCAACACAATATCCCGAGTTATGAATTCTCCAGTTCCTACAGATGCAACATGTGAGTCCGCCACTCCTGTTTTTGAGATTTGTGAAAATAGTACAAATGTAGCTTATGAAGAAATGTGGATAGATGATGTTGCTTGTATAGAAACTGTGGTGAGTGAAGAGGTAGAGGTAGAGAGTGACATTGAGTGTGCGGAGCCCCAGTCACCGCATCATGCACCAGACCTGCCACAGTTAGATATGGGACAAATTGAAACTAACTCCAGTTATGATTTAAGTTTTGTTTCTACCAAAATTAAAAATATATACGGCGATAATATGGACACTAACGACATTCATCTTCTGGAAACCCTTTACAGAACTCCCCATATGGACGTTCGAAACAAGTTGAACAATTCTGAGCACGATCTCAGAAAGTCAAGGCAGAGCGTTACTTCGGACAGTTGTGATGAAAACAACGACCAGAATGCTAGCGAATATGAACAAGACGAGGGTATCACTGACGAAAAGGCTCGTCCTTCGAACTTGCCTCGCGATGGACATTCTCGTTTGGTCGATGAACTGCCTCTGGTGGGTACACTGCATCTAGATGCACCCGCCTCATTACATATACAGGAAGCCTGGGGTTCAAAGTATGCTACGTGTGAAGTGAGCATTTCTAATACCAATTTTGGGAGAACAGAAAAACTTATTACAAAAGCAGCGCAAAAGTACCTTCCGCCTCTGCCACATCCCGTTGATGCCTTAACTGTGAAGTTGCCATTGCCTGAAGAAAAATTAGTGAAATTAAAAAGCTTAAAAGTAAAGCAGAACAAACACGAGAGATCACCCATTCCAAAATTAAAAATCAGTACTTCTAATCTTATAAGAAATGTTAAAATTGGTTCTAGTAATCAAAAATCCAAACCAAAATTTGAAGATGTACTGAAACATATTGATGATGCTCAATATAAAGTAAACTTAAAATTAAAGAACAGGAAGAAGGATTTGAAAGCAGTAGTACCTAAAGTAATAATAAAGAAAAATGGAAACGGTTCGCACTATACCAGTACGGCAGTAAAGAGCCATTTTAATCCAGATCTAACTGGTAGCAAGTGGCAACCCTGGGTGACTCTTGATAGGTGCCTGCTCGTCGACCGAATGATCGCCAAAAGAAAGACAAAGGCAACTTTCTGTCTATTAACTGAACAATATAATATTCAACAGAAAAATCATAGAACAGGCAGTAAAGAGTCTGATTTTAGAACAAAACGACAGTATAGTATCGAAGGTGTTAAAGAAACACCTTTGAAGTGTACAATTACGTTAAACCCTAAATGCAATGAAGAAAACATTGCTAAGAGCACAGATAGGTCGGCTCCTAGTGGCATTTACAAGCCGGGGCCGCGTCGGTACCACTCCCACTCCCAACCCCATCCACCTCACCACACCAGCTGAATCCACTGCATTCGTCGAGTCTATAAGTCTCTGTACCCACCAAGATTCCAATGTTACATTCCTCTAAATTTTTTTGTTACATACCTACTACCTATATTATATTAATCCACACCGGGTAGTTTGCCTAGATAGTTTTTTATGTTATACTTAAGTTTCTATACAAATTCTATAAAGCCAAATTAGGAACGTGTGATATGATTATTGTTTATATTTCAAATTATATATATTTTTACATACATAGTTTATATTTACATTATTAGTGCAATAACTGATCTGAAGTAAATTAGGACTGCAGTGTTATTTTTGTAAAGTTTGCATTTCGTTTCAGCTTTATTAGTATGTCTAATTTGATTCATTCCATAACTAAAAGTAGGGAGGGGGGTGGGACTAACTGAGACATACTTATAAATGCATAGATATTGATTTCCATAAACTTAGATGATTACACACCAAATCCTATATGTAGTCACATTTAAACAATTCAAATTGTTTGCATAGTCGTTGCTAATATTACCCATCATATCTAGCAATTTGTTTGTTTCAATGATAATACATTTTGATAAAGTAATTACTTGCCTTTCTGCCATCGTGTGTGCACTATCTCGATAAGGCCCTCTGCCACATTGTACAGCTTTGTATTAGTTTGGTTGTGTATATCATATCACTAGAGAAGTGTCGTGATAACCGACATGTACTTATTCTGGATAGTGTTGAATACTTACTTCAGCCAGTAAATGGAAAAAAATATATATAAACTTTAGTACACACAATTGGGGAAAATAATGTTGGCCGTTGCACACGAGCACGATGGTGAAAGAGTTTGTAAATTGTGTTATTAATGTATTGATTTTTGTGGAAGAATGCATAATTATTTACTGTAAGTGCAAAGATAATATAATTGCAATGTCCACATACTAGTGCATTCCTTTCTAGTTTGACTCGTGTTGAGGTGTTTAACAAATCTGTTATTTGCTCATTGTACTATAGAATATGTTTGATTGTGTGACTGTACTATGTGGTGGGTGACGTTTCAACTGTGTGAAATGTGAGACATAGCCGATTGCATGTTACACACGGAAAATGTGCTATATTAATGTGTAATAAATAAATAATCAATGAATTTAGTACAAAATGTTTTAAATTGTAATTTATAACGGTTATATCATTATATAACCAGCAACCCAACATGCAATTTGGAAATTTGCATTGCATGACAAAAAGACACATTATTTTTAGCGCATAGTCCGAGTAATACTATAACCCATTGTACGAATATGAGGGTCGAATGTACCAACTAGTAAGCTTATAAATAATGTTACGCCTTAAAGTAGTGTAGTGTCCACAAGGTTTGAAACCAAACAAGTGCCCTCAACTGAATATGTTTTTGCATTTATTTCACGTAACGCTGAGAAGTGCTATAGGTCTTAAGCAGAGTGTTTGCAGTTTTTGAAGTATAGAGTACTGGTGTGATATTGTATTTTATACATAAATTACATAAACAAATAATATATTATATTATACACTATACATATGTACCTAACCAAACCTAACCAACATTCTAACAGAACCGTTGGTCCTTAGATAAATTGTAAAAGCTTTTGCACTGAACTTATAAGATAATATTTATTATAGGATGAAATGCCTTTTTTGTTGTGTTGAAAATGCTTTGTATGTTTGATGCCCAAATGTAGGCAATATTTTGGCATATCTATAAAACATAATATTGTATGGTTGTACAACCGCTATCAGGATTGCAGTCAGTGCCTTCAGATTTCACTGTGGTATTGTCTTATTACATTCACTTTTACAAATTTGTATTAGGCATTCAAGATAACATATTTATTGGCTAAGCTCAAAATTATATGTGTAAATGTTGCATAGTAAAGTTTTATAAAATAAAGTAGAAATATTTAAATTAGAGTGAATTTAAGCTTATAACGTTTCTTATTCCAATATACATAGTTGTATATAGTTTACGTTTAGAATACCCGGTCGATGAGTTATCTATCATCCCCTATAGAAAAGTTGTTTAATTATTAATTAAGTTTTATTACAATAAGTGCAAATTGTTATTACCTATCTATACTGCGGATGGAATATTGGCTGTGTGTGTCTGTGTTGTGTGTGTGTGCGTGCGATGTGTGTGTGCGCAGATGTCGGAATGTGTGCGTGTATGAAGTGACATTATGTTTGACTACTTGCAAGCTTCAACAACTTTTCTATCGTGTACAGGGTGTTATTGTTAAAACTATACCAAAAATGAATTTCCTTTTGTTTTTACATATTAAATGCTCACAAAACAGAAAATTTGTTTATTGTAGTCAATACATACCTACCTACTATACATAGAGTAATTTAATTCTGCTTTATTGTTATTTACGTAATACATACCTACCATGCATATAAATTACTTGTTCACGTGTGGTTATAGTTAGTTTAATTAAACGTACCTAAGTGATCATACCTATATTTATAGAGTGTTATATTGTAAATCGTGTTTAGAGTTTATTATTACATTATCCTGTTATTTTTATGTTGCTGTATCTAAACATGGGTGTGGCCACAGATAATGTCTACTTACTCGAACGGCAGAAGCAGCAGTGTGCGTGTAGTGGCACGACGTGTGCGTGCGTGCAATGTGTCACTTTGTCGTGTTGGTATCGTGTTGTCGTTGGCCACGCGCATTTCAGAGTTTGAAAATATGTTATAAGTATACAACTAAGTGAGCACGTTTTAGAAATGTGTCGCATATTTTGCACGGCATTCGGTCGGCCATTATTGGTAATGTGATTTTTTTAAAATAGTATCGTTTATGTAGTAATATACGCACTCAATTTAATTTTAACGGTAATGGAACCCTGCATTGTTTTGTTTTTCATCATAGGTTTTTATGGTACCAAATGCATATCTCAACAAAGTATGCCAGTAAAGCACGTGATGTTTTTCGATAGTCTGAAACCAAAAGGAAATAATAAAAAAAAATTCTAGAAATAATAGAGTGTAAGCACAGCGTTAGGAAAAGTAGAAGGCGTGTAATTGGTACTATTAGGTTGGGTAAATATCGGTATTTACATGTTAAGATGGATTTTTGAGTCGTTTTGATTTTGAAAGGAATGTTGACCAAATAAATGTGTTCAGAATGATACACTTATATAGTTGGTAATTTTATTTTTATTAATTCTTAAGATACAATATTTTCTGACATCAATATTTGGGTTAAACTTGAATGTTGACTTTGACGGACTCCTGTCGGATGGCGTTGATGTGCTCCTGGTTGATGAGGAACACGAAGCGCAGGCCGGCCACCTGCGCACGACACACACACACCACACCATCAGTCACTTATTGCTCCCGCCGCCGCCGTTACATTGTCCATCAAATAGTTTGCACCAGAGCTAGAGAGAGCTTCCCCTACATTCTAATCAAATAAAAACACATACATACATAGCACACGCTGTATCCCGACAATAGGGGTAAGCAGAATAATCGGTGTTGTGCTGCAAGTACTCTTGTAAATTACAACACAACACCTGGTCGGTGAGTGAAGTATTAGGACAAGATAACAGCTATCAAGCAGCAAGTAATGCACGACCTGCTGCATGACTCGGTGGATGAACCGGGCCAAGGTGAGAGGTAGCTAACCTGTCGCCCTTAAGCACGGCATCTTGTCCTTATCCCTTAGTCGCCTTTACAATATGCACGGGGAGAGATGCAGTGGAACTATTGTTTTAAAGTACTGGCCCAACACAGTACGGTAAAATAAAAACATTAAAAAGATTATCTCAGTACAGGCAGGCCTCACGCACTCTATGTACTTGCGCGCGCTAACTACCTACCGCCGGCGGTGAATTTCAGTGGGCTGCCCAAAGAATATAAACAGCCGCAGGGATCATACGTATGCGCGGCCGGCGCAGCTGCAAAGCAATAATCACTTTACACTCGATCGTTAAGGTACATTTTCGCACGCAGCGATGTGCGACGTGAAGCAGTAGGCTATTAAAGCCCGAAGGTAGGAACTTTTTCTATGGAGTGATTTATCTGTTACGAAGTAACTATTTAGTAATCTGTGGTACAGGTTTATTTGGTACTCATTTCTAAGGAGGATTCTGTACTCTGTACGTAGGATTCTTAAACTCCTAAACCTCTGGATATCTGCATCATTATTTTGTGCTTGCTGCTATGTAGCTCTTTCTCACAAAACACTGCTGCCCCAATTACTAAAAGTAAGCAGCCCTTCGGGGTGTATATATATTTCTGCGAAGACAATTCTGCAGATTAATGCAAAAACATGCCTCGATGCTGTTTCCTCTTAAGAAAAACAGTTTCCATCACAGCTCTGCTGATGCGGAAAAACACTTCTCAACATTATCAAACTTTCATCAATCGATGTTTTTTCACTGTAGCTTTCACTTTGAGTTTAACAATTAACTTCCATAATGCCCACCCAGAATAATTGTTTTTTTAATTTAATTCGGTATGGGTGACAGTCAGAGAGGCCAAAGCACATGCTCCGACTAGCCAATATCACCTCCGAGAAGGTAGGTGCCATACCGGAGACTTCCCTTTGAATTGCTGGCTATACTGGACTAGAGGAGAATACAGCCGAAGCTGCTATGTGACCATCTTACATCCAGTACGGTGGTACCAATCCAGTCGGCTACAATTAGAGGCTACCACCTAGTAAGTGGCAAGGGAAGGGACCTACAGTTTTACATCGGGTCCGAACGGTGAAGCGGCAGGTGTAGGTATGCACGTAATTTTTTCCGTCAGATAAACTCATTGGTACACGCCAACCGGATTCGAACCTCGGAACCTCTCGTAAGAGAGGCCGACGCCCAGACCACTCGGGACACCCGCCGCTTGAATATGTTAAAGCGGACGACGGATCCTAAACTGCCACTAAACGAGCCTAAACTGACACTAAACGAGCCTAAACTGACAAACTGATATATACACTAAACGAGCTTAAACTAACACTAAACAATATTAACCTCGATGACGCTGTTGTGGTTGAGTTTGAGCTTGTTGCCCTGCAGCAGCGGGCGGCCGTCGACGAAGATGGGCCGCTTGCCCTCGCAGGACATGAAGAAGTCACCGTTGTTGCGCAGGCGCACGGTCGCCTGCCGCCGCGACACCTTGCCCGCCGGCCCCTCCAGTGACAGGTCCACGTCCACCGCCTGGTCCCGCGTGCTGCGCCCCACCACGATCTGTACACCCACACAACCACACTACATCGCCGTTCCCCACTGTCGTGTATACTTGCAAATAGGCATTATTTGGGTGGATCAACTTTTTCTTGTAACGTAAAAACCAGCTGCAAAGTCAAATAAAAAAAAAAAAAGTTTATTACAATTTATTACTTAGTTGAAAATCAATAAGTATAAAATACTTAGGTTGATAGGCAATTGAAATAAAAGTAGAGAACTATTTAAAATAAAGCATTAACCAAATTTTTAGGGATGACCCAGGGGACAATTTTGTCCCCAGTTTTGTATGGAAAAAAGGGGTTGTCCTCAGGGTAACCAATATTTTTTTTAAATTACTCAAAATTCTTTGTGCAGCTTCTTTCTTATTAATCAATTACTTATCTGAGAGTTGCTGTAACTATTAAGGTGAATTTATCAAGATAATATCCTGTTTTCAGACAGATACCAAAAACAATAAAAAGTTGATTCGGTTCTATGGTACATATTTTATTCAAGTTATGTTCTGGAAAATTGTGATTAAAAAAAAAACTATCAAGTGCGAGTCAAACTCTCATGGAGATGATTCCGTACCATTCCGTTTTCTGTAAGAACAGACTTAGCATTTTCGTTTAGGTTTTCCTCTAACTATCAGAGAGCCCTTTTTTTCGAAAATTTAGACTGAGTAGTTTCGGAGATTATGGAATATTTTCTTTAATGTATATTAAACTATGCATTTAAAAAAAAAAATATATACATATATTTGTATTCCTTGTAACGAGCAGCCCTTTTATTGATATGTCATATGATGAACTTGAAAAAAAAATTTTGCTTTCTAATTTGTCCCCGAAAATTTACCCCAAAAATCGAAATTCGTTCATTTACCCTAAACATCCGTGATTGGGTCACCCAAACTATATACTATGTGCCAAATTTCAACTGTTTCCGTCCCGTAGATTCGGAGAAAATAAGCTATAACAGACAGACGGACGGACAGATAGACAGGCAGGCATACAAAAGAGTGATCCTATAAGGGTTCCGTATTTTTTCTTTTTTGAGGTACAGAATCCTAAAGGCATTCAATGAAGTTTCGTAACCACTACCTACCTGCGCTACCTACATAACTGTCAACAAGCTGCATTTAGTAAAATAAGGCTGCAGATTGCAGAAACAGCAGACTCCATGAAGTAAGAAGAATACACACTACACCCTCTGCCTATACACTAGCCCTGTGCAATTAAGTTGCGACCGCACACGCGGCGCTACACTGCAGCGATTGTATGAACAAAAAAACTGTTTTAAAAAACATTGAACGGACTTAAAAAAATAACAACTAGAACTTAAAAGTGTCGCACAAAAGGGTCCATCTATAAATTTTCAGGTGTGCCACCTTCAACTCAAGGGTCCAAATATGAATCAAAATATTATTAAAAAAAAAAGTTTTTTATTTGACTATTTTTTAGTTATACGCGGTGTTGCAATCCCAACCGTAAAACCCGAAAGGGGGTGATTCTGTACGCGAAATAGAACAACTTTTGTTCTACGACTTTTTAATTTGACTTTTTAAACTGGCAACTTTTTGGGTCCCGGACCGATCCTGAATCTACCTATAATAATACCTTTCTGAATACCTTACCTAGTTAAAAAAAAACCCCCAGCGAATTTTCTTGCCGGCTCTTCTTTGTGGGTTTAATGGTAAAAACAAAATATGAAAAATTCACGTTTAGTGTACTATCATAGGAACGATTAATAAAGAATAAAGAATATCAAAGCAGCTCTACAGAGCTGCTGTAGCAAATTAAAACACCAAACTGGTATGTAATTATAAGCGAGGCAGTTTTATGGTAATTTCCAGTATATAATAATTTTGCAACCATCTTATCAAACGTACACTCACAAAACAATTTCAAACATGACCTCCCACAGAAATTCATTATTGTTTGATTTCATATGATGACGTAAGTAAAAGTAAATGATATTATACCGAATTGTGTGGCGCAGATTATAAAATTATCTTATCTTAATTGGTGGTCGTCCTCGAGATAATTTGTTGACATTGAGCTGCTTCATAATTGGACACTGAACACAAATTTAGTTAAAAATTTTCGATTAACACGTTTTTTCATTCTCTCCAATGGCCATGGACCTCGTAATAAGAAACAATGAACTCTAGAGTTGTATTGGTCAGATTTAATATCGTCCCTCCCTTGCTAAAAAGACGAATGTGCAATTTTGGCGAAAATGACCTTTTGATGTAGTTTCATAAATTTTTATCAAATCTTTGCAATGCCAAAGTCACGAATCTCTAAATTATCGGTACTCAGAGATATTTTGTTGTGAAAATAATAACGAATGTGACTTTTTTCGATTTTACTGTGCCAAACACACTAACATTAGCACAAAACTTTGACAACTATTATCCCAGAATGACCTTTTTGCACATTTGTCGTTTTGGCATGGGAGGGACGATATGGTAACTGCCTATTTGTATGCAGAAACAATATTTTGTATAGATAACAAATATAAATATATTCATTAAAGGTAGCATGCATATACAGTAAATATGTAAATAAAGGACAAGGTGCCGTGCTAAAGGGCGACAGGTTAGCCACTTATCACCTAGGCACGGTCTTTCCACCGAGTCATGCAGCAGGTGGTTCTTCATTCCTTACTTGCTACTTGATAGTTATCTTGTCCTAATACTGTTGTGCTGTAATTTGCAAGAGTACTTGCAACACAACACCCATTACTCTGCTTACCCCGATTGTCGGGATACAGCGTGTGACATGTAAATACAATTCTATTCATTATGCTGAAATTGTACATACATTGTAGGTAATTAAAATATACAAATCGGAAAATTATGATCAAAACTGCAAGTATTTATAACATTTCGAGCACGCTCTTAGAATACCTACTATAGTTTGTGCGCGGACTGTACCGCAAGTTATGACACTACGCACACTAAGATAAGCTATTGGCCGGGCGCGACGCGGCGGGTCGCGGCGCACATCAGTTCACTTCGCTCCAGAGATATTGCTCGTTCCGTGCTCTTCACTCACGTCGACGACACAGTACCTACTGCGCCGCACAGTTCCACACAATACGCCTTCGCACCACACCGATAGTACGTCCCGTCCTGCGCTTACAATAAATCGATTGCGAAGTACATTATATATTATCGTAAGGCTTTTTCTATATATATATATATATTGTTGTTGTTGTTGCTGCTTGCTGTGTTGTAGGGGGGGGGGGGGGGGGGGGGGGGGGGGGACTTTCTCAAAATGATCCGTTGTAGGTTGAATTAATTGTTTGACAATCTCTGTTTCTCGAAGAAGCCTGTGAGAAAATCAGAATAACTACAGAATATCGACATATTTTTACCATTAACTTGGTTTTAAAGGGTTCTAATGTCATATGATTTTAAGAAGTCCAAGAAATTGTATTAGCGAACGACGAAGATATCGGACAGGCGAAAATATGACTACTTCACGAATTCGCAAGCATTTTTATTTATTTCCTAGAAAGACCATCAGAAGTACATACAAATATTCTTTTTTTTTTATGGAAACTGACACGGCTGTCTACATCACCTACTACATTCGTGATGATAGCTCATAACACCTTGGTGAACTAGGTGCCATGTCAGTGCTTCCCTTCGGTCGTGCCGACTAGACTGAACTCTACAATAGTACAATAGATACTATGAAATATACATACATAAATATATAGCGTCACACCTGTTTCCCAGTGGGATAGGTATATAATTTACAATTTTTTTATCCATACTAAAAAATTATGTTCACCTGCGTCATGCGTGTGAGAATTTCGTCAAACTAATCAATTTACATAAAATCTTACTCATTTATTTCTACAAAAATTTTACTGAAAATAATTTAGTACAGCTGTATCAATAAACATGCTATATTGTCCTGAGCAGAAGCACGACTTATGTCTGCTCCTTACTTACACAAACATTGTAGGTAATTAGTAAAGCATTCCAATCAGTTATCTACCAACCACCAATACATACAAGCAAACTCTCGCAGAGTGTGTACTCAACACCTGTACTGCGGCTCTCCAGCGGTGGGCAGAGGAGAGGACATATTGTTCTAAAATTATTATACAATAACAAATTATTTATGAATGATGAATTTTATA
Source organism: Nematopogon swammerdamellus (assembly GCA_946902875.1). Lineage (NCBI taxonomy): Eukaryota > Metazoa > Arthropoda > Insecta > Lepidoptera > Adelidae > Nematopogon > Nematopogon swammerdamellus. Next base: position 23,839,772 of record OX336333.1, on the reverse strand, counting down.
CATACATACATACATGCATACATGCATACATGCATACATGCATACATGCATACATACATACATACATAACATACCACACGCCGCATCCCAACAATCGGGGTAAACAAAAGAGTTGAAGTAAAATGTTTTCTTCTGTTAAATGTAATAAAAATAAATACTAATATATTGAGCATTAATTGATTTGCTTAAAATAATTTAATGTTTACTTGCAAGTAAAAAAAAATCCTATATAATAACATAAAATATAAACCTATCATATTATACTAACAAACAATCTTAAACTATCTTAAAAATTCAAATCAAAACCTAAAAAAAATCATAAATAATAGAAGCCGTCCAGGGACAGACGAGCCGCAATTGCAGCGGAGTGGTGTGTTATTTTTAGTTACTTAAAAAATAACGTAGCAAACGTACACTCAATACAAGTATCGCACGCTATGTTATAGATCTGCAATAATTACAATACTTTTGAAATGCACTATGCACAAAAAGTGTTTACAGTAAGGAAGGTGTATCTTCACTGATTTGCGAGAGCTTAACGGCTAACTGCAGCCGGGGTCAATGACTGTGCAGCTGCAGCTGTTGTTGTGTGGAGGTGCCGCTGATTCAAACCGCACTCATCATTGTCACTAAATTATTTACGTCAACTTTTATTATCCCTCACGGGAGTAATTACTCCAATATCAGTCGCTAGACACTGCAACAACACAATAATACTAAACTCGCCTCATCCACTGCGGCGTCTCTAAAATCTTCACCTTTGAAGATGCTGATGTGGTAATGAAAATTAACATAACAATTTGATCTTGAATACCTACTAACGCTTCATGCATCAATAGGTCCGCTAAAATGCATGTTGAAAAAAAATGAAAAATAAACAATGAAAGATATTATCGGCACAGTAGCGAGGACATGCATGAGTTCTACATCAGATAAAATAGCAATCGCGCGCGGAGTTTGTGTCGCTCGTAATGGCCAGAAAATTGCTCGCTCGATTGAAAAAATGCGATAAGAAATATTTGTGGCAAATCGATTAAAATTTTCCAGCTATTCGCAATTTCAAGAGCGAGTCGAGCTGCGGAACTGGCTCTTAAAAATTATTCTAACTATAATATTCAGTACTATGGTACCTATTTTATGTTTATGTTAGTACTAAGCACGTACTCGCTTTATATATATTTTTAATTAGAAAAATGCAAATCGAAAATCATTGGAAAAAATACATCCCGACCAAAATACATCCTGGTCGGGATGTATTTTTTCCAATGATTTTCGATTTGCATTTTTCGAATTAATAATATACTATAGTACCTAGTTTAAAAATTAATAGAAGTTTATTTATTTATTTCGGAAATACAAACAAAATAGCAAGAAAAAGAGAACTTAGGTAATAATATAGCGATGACACAATATGCTACTTCAGCTACGTATTTCACAAGTTATTGATGTAATATAAATGTATATGAAGGCTTTCACGTGGGGAGAATATGATATGACTTTCGTGTTGTTGATCGACTTACGTAACAGCAAAATTAGTACATGTACATTACATGACCTAAAAACATTAGTACATGTACATTACATGACTATAAACATTAGTACATGTACATTACATGACCTATAAACATTAGTACATGTACATTACATGACCTATAAACATTAGTACATGTACATTACATGACCTATAAACATTAGTACATGTACATTACATGACCTATAAACATTAGTACATGTACATTACATGACTATAAACATTAGTACATGTACATTACATGACCTATAAACATTAGTACATGTACATTACATGACCTATAAACATTAGTACATGTACATTACATGACCTATAAACATTAGTACATGTACATTACATGACCTATAAACATTAGTACATGTACATTACATGACCTATAAACATTAGTACATGTACATTACATGACCTATAAACATTAGTACATGTACATTACATGACTATAAACATTAGTACATGTACATTACATGACCTATAAACATTAGTACATGTACATTACATGACCTATAAACATTAGTACATGTACATTACATGACCTCTAAACATTAGTACATGTACATTACATGACCTATAAACATTTTGTCAGCCACAGCAAACCTGGCCGCGGTCAGTGGATAGATGGGTTGGATTATAATTTTTTTTATTAAATTGACACGGTTGGCTACATCACCTACAACATCCGTGATGTCACTTCCCATAACACCGGGTGAACTAGGTGCTATGTCAGTGCTTCCCTTTATTTCATGCCGGCTACACTAAACTGGACGGAAAACACGAACTATTTATATAGCCGTTTCGACTGACGTTTCGTTCAGTGCGGTGGTACCAATCCGGCCGGGATAATCCCTACCACCTAGTATGGTAAGAAGGGAAGGGATCTACAGTTTAACGTCCGTCCATCGAATTGGGTGACCTCTTGACCGTTGGAGGCTGACCGTGGTTCGGATTCCATCGGTTCGCACCTTACCTTACTAGGTGGTAGGGTTCAACCCGCCCCGGTTGGTACCACCGCACTGAATGAAAGGTCGGTTGAAACGGCAATGTAAATAGTTCGTGTTTTCCGTCCAGTTCAGTGTAGCCGGCACGACCGAAGGGAAGCACTGACGTGGCACCAAGTCCACCCGGTGTTATGGGCTGACATTACGGATGTTGTAGGTGATGTAGCCAATCGTGTCAGTTTCCATAAAAAAATAAAAAATAAAAAAAAGTTACTAAATAAAATTATTTCATTAGATACCTACATCTTTATCCAAAAATTGTTCAATTTAAGATAAAGATTTACAAAATTTATACCTCAATTTATGTCAACACAGGAGAAAACATAAAATTCAAATTCGAATTTATTAAAATGTTTGGAACACTCATGGAACGCTAATCGGTTGACATGGAATATTATTTGTATACTCTCATCTGCTTGGCTTGCTGGGTGGCTGGATGAATAATGATGGTTGGTATTGTCAAGTCATTTGGATTGGAAGGAGGCGGCTCTCAGTTGAAGCTTGTTGATAAACAGGGGGATCCAGTTGCAGGTAGCGGGCAGTAAACAACGCATTGTCTGCTGCTTGTGCCAACATGCACAATGCACACTAACGGCACAACAATGCGATATTATCCGCAGCGTTATGACCGTTTCAGTACTAAGACAGATCCATCGGCGTTAGGGCAACAAATTTATTAAATTATTGTTTGAAATTTAAGTCCACGCGACAGACCCACAACGAAAGTCTCATCATGAGAGTCGCTTAGAGCATAGACTGTTGGTACAGAGCCCTAAAACGCGATATTCTGTGTGATAAATGTTACATTCGAAAATGTTTATAAATTTGAATGTGAGTAAATAACATGTTTAATATCCTTTGGATCGTCTGCCTTATTTGTGTATATAAGGTGTTTCGTTAGTCATGTCATTAATTTCGGGAGGGTTACATACACACTCAAATAAACACGTTACGCAAAAAAAATTATATGTTTTTAGCATTACTTTTCGATAAATTAAAAAAAAAACATGTTTGCTACCTAAACATTAAAGGGGTCAATGACCGTACTATGTTCAAACGCAGAACAGCTGTTTGTTGTAAGTAAGTCACAAGGTCACTATGATTGGTTTTTACAGCTACTTATTTGATTTAATTTTTTTGTTAGGAGAAAAAATGCTCCTATAAACATATGTTTTTTTCTTACGTAAAGTGTTTATTTGAGTGTGTATGTAACCCTCCCGAAGTTAATGACATGACTAACGAAACACCTTATATACTATACTAGCTGCAATGGGGGCGCGCCGGCGCCGGCGCCCTTGTCGCGCTATTTTAAGTAGTCTGTGTACTGCAAAATATTTTATTTTAAATTTATCTCACTATTAGTTAATTTGTTCCTCTGTCGCACCGCTAGGGTGTGGAGATGTTTAGCGGCGAGTGTGTTACCGGATGCTTTCAACCTGTGGGTCTTTAAACATCGTATTAAATAGCCGGGTAGCACTTCTATAGTCCACAAACCCACTGGTTGGTATGGTGTCTACTGTGATCTGGTTTTCATAAAAAAAAAACTATTTACTGTGCCGGTACTGCGCTAAAAATATAGACCAGTTACCTGAAATGTGCATGTCCATGTATAATGGAAACTTTACTCGCAATTTCAGGTAGCACACATTGGTGTTAGCATTAATACTGATTTACTAATGGTTGTTTTCACTACCTCCAGTTAAGTGTAGTCCAACAGTTATTTGTCGGTTAAAGTGACATTTCTCGTACATTTGACAGGAGTTAACTGGCAATTACATTGTAGCTGAAGGTGGTGAAATCGGTCGTAGACCGCAACACTGTACTGGGAACATCACAAAGCGGCGGGTGGCCGAGTGGTTTGGGCATCGGCTTCTCATGCGAGAGGTCCGCGGTTCGTATCCCGTCGGCGTGTACCAATGAGTTTTTTCTGACGAAAAAATTTACGTGCATACCTACACCTGCTGCTTCACCGTTCGGAACCGGTGTAAAACTGTAGGTGCCTTCCCTTGCCCCTTACTAGGTGGTAGGCTCAAATTGTAGCCGACTGGGTTGGTACCACCGTACTGGATTTAAGATGGCCGCATAGCAGCCTCGGTTGTGTTCTCCTCTAGTCCAGTATAGCCAGCAATCCAGGGAAGTCTCCGGTATGGCACCTACCTTCTCGGAGGTGATATTGGCTGGTCGGAGCATGCGCCTCGGCGCCTCCAACTCAGCCACCCATACCGGATTACATAAAAAAAAAACCTATCTACATAGTGTTTATTTCTTATTTTATTTAAACATATTTCCATTTGATGACAATGCACACTCAGGATAAGTCAATTGACAATAAATAGTGATAGGTAGTGTGAATAGTATCGAGCAAAAAATAGCCTTCGTAAACATTTTTGTGGTTTGAATTACATAGATAAAAATTAACATTTTCGAAACTTAACTGTGCTAAACTTAACCAAATTAATAAAACAAAACAAAAATTAAATAGATTAAATTAAAATATTCAGATTTGAAAAATAAAATCAATAATTTGTCACTTGCAAAATTGTCAAAACTAATTATATATTGTAGGCCTGTCTCCCGCCACCGGCGATAACACCGTTTTATTGTACATAGATAGGTGGTGTTTTTATATTAATTTTGTGTATTTAATATTGTTAGGTATATAGAATTAAGTTTAAAATATATTTTTAAACCTGTCTTGTACATAGAATGTGAAAATAAATATTGTAGAAAGTTTAATGATATTATATTAATTAATTAGAAAAACTAATTATAATATTGTAGAAATTTAAGCATCCAAGGAATTATACATTTTCCTTTTATTATTGGAAAACATCTTGTTTAAGCATTATTAACGAATATGCAGTGGAAAATTCATGGTCAGGTGCGGACCATTTCAAAGACTTTGAAACGCCAATCAACATAATATGGATATTACATTAAAATGTTAGCTGCACTATCGAGTGAAGGTCGCTGGAGTTGATATGACAGTAGTAATAACACGTAGATTAATACCCACTTGAATATTGGCGACTCCTCAAACAAGCCACCCCAACAAACAACATTGGTCATATTAATTTTCATGAGTGCTTTTCGTTATTAGTCACTGGGTACACATGCTTTTGGATAACCAAGAAATTTCTATACGTGAAGTTAGTGTATAGTTAGTGAATTCAGTAAGGACTAGAGCTCTTTTGAATGAATTATTATTGATCGTTTACCAAAATAGAAAACAGATAGAGAACTCTACGGTTAATTAGGGCAGTGGTGTGCACACTATACACCATCATTAATTTCCCTATAGGTGTGTGTGCGTTTGTGTTGAAAACCATTTTATTACAATCACTTAGACAACGTTGTATGTACTTAGTTTTGACTATTCTCAGTTCTTTTTAAGTTTCCGTATCTCGTACGGAAGCCTATTACTAAGCCTACGCCGTCTGTCTGTCTGTCTGTCTGTCTGTCCGTCCGTCCGTCCGTCCGTCCGTCCGTCTGTCTGTCTGTCTGTCTGTCCGAGGGCTGTATCTCTTGAACCGTAATAGGGCGTCGCTAGACACCTTAGGGGTGGCTCGACGCCAAATGTTGCGCTTAGTATAAAAAAAAAAGGTAGCCCGTTAAATTTTCACAGAATATGTATTATGGCGGATATAACAACGAATAATAAAAAATTGAAAAAGTTAAAAATTAAGGGGGGTACCCGTACAAGAAACGTGTTTTTTTTTTGTTGTGATTACTTATCTTTTCAATGTACAAATCATTTCAAGTACAGTGCAGCCTCCTTTGTCAACCTCGATAGCTCAGTGGTGCAGACAGTCAACTGTCGCTATTGAATGTTAAGCAACGCTGGGTGCGGTATTTTTTTTTTTTTATGTAAACTGACACGGTTGGCTACATCACCTACAACATCCGTGATGTCAGCCCATAACACCGGGTGAACTTGGTGCCACATCAGTGCTTCCCTTTGGTCGTGCCGGCTACACTGAACTGGACGGAAAACACAAGCTATTTACATAGCCGTTTCGACTGAACTTTCATTCTGTGCGGTGGTACCAACTCGGGCGGGTTAAACCCTACCACCTAGTAATATAAGAAGGGAGTCATATCCCTTATTCGCCTTTTACGACATACACGGGGAGAGATGCAGTGGGGCTATTCTTTTAAAGTACCGACCCCACACGGTACAAACTTACACGGTACAGTACTTGGATGGGAGACCGCTGGCCGTTGGAGGCTGACCGAGGTTCGGATTCCCCGTAAAACTGTAGGTCCCTTCCCTCCTAATCTTACTTGGTGGTAGGGTTTAACCCGCCCGGGTTGGTACCACCACCGCACTGAATGAAACGTCGGTCGAAACGGCTATGTAAATAGTTTGTCTTTTCCGACCAGTTCAGTGTAGCCGGCACGATCAAATAGGGAAGCACTGACATGGCACCTAGTTCACCCGGTGTTATGGGCTGACATCACGGACGTGGTAGGTGATGTAGCCAACCGTGTCAGCTTCCATAAAAAAAAAAAGTGCGTGGCCCGTGGTACTTTGAAAGAATATGCCCACTGCATCTCTCCCCGTGCATGTCATAAAACGCGGCTATGGACTAAGGATATCGTGCTAAAGGGCGACAGGCCGGCCACCCGCCACGGCAAGGTGCTTCCAGTCATGCAGTAGGTAGGTAGCCATGGAGTGATGCATTCGTCAACTGCCTGTTGTCATAACATTTCGCTAAACGTGGTGGTCGGTGTTGCGCTATAATTCACCAGAGTTCTTGCAGCACAAACCCGTTTACTCTGCTCGCCCCGATTGTCGGGTAACAGAGTGATGGTATGTATGTATGTTTGGTTATTGTAAGCTCATCAGCAGGTCTACAGATCACGTAAAACTGTAGGTCCCTTCCCTTCTTATCTTACTAGGTGGTAGGGTTCAACCCGCCCGGGTTGGTACAACCGCACTGAATAAAGCGACGGCCGAAACGGCTATGTAAATAGTTCGTGTTTCCGTCTAGTTCAGTGTAGCCGGCACGACCGAAGGGAAGCACTGACATGGCACCTAGTTCACCCGGTGCTATGGGCTGACATCACGGATGTTGTAGGTAATGTAGTTAGTCACCAGTGTCAGTTTCCATAAAAAAAAAAACATTGTATATTATACATTTATTTACATTTTAAACCCTAGTCCAATATGGCTTTTGTGTGTGATACAGATTGGGATGCTTTGATCTTTACTAGAATAAAGGTACTCATACGTTATGCCGGCACTTCACTTGGCTTAGCGTATTCGTAACGTATTCGTGTATTTGGCAAAAATGTCCGTTTCGTCTCCCTTTAATGGCTTGTTTAGAGCGAGATAAAACTAAAATGTTTGCAACAAACACGAATACGCTAAGCCAAGTGAAGTGCCGGCATTACATATCCCAGCTACAAATGTGATACGGGTCTTCAGTCAGAGCCCTTAGTGTGATGATATCACTAGTTTAGATGTGAAGTAGCCGCAACTCAAGTCTATGTTAGTTTTTCAGTGACGTTACAGAGTAGTACTGTTATTGTGTGAAACGAAAGGTGTGCACACAACCATATTTTTTATATTTCCCATAAAATTGGCCTTGGGCGAGTGACCTTGAGAAGCAGAATGTCGTTGCGTTATTGAGTATTTTGTCATTAGGCGCAGTGCCCTATTACGTCGAACGCTCTTGTTTAATAGTCATCTCCATACAAATTACAAGTAATGTAAAACATAACAGGCAAGTGACTTGGCGTATTTTCGCCGCACTATGCCCTCATGACCCTGGAAGAATATCATCTCGGCCGATCATATTATGCTGCCGCTTGTCCAATGCTCAGTGGTTAAGCCAATGTCCTGTCGCTATGTTCCAATATTTTTTCATCAGCAGAATGTAAATATGGATTGAATAGAATAACGAACAACAAATATCAGTATATTATTATAATAATAGTACCTATCCTGAGCCACCCCTAACATAAGGTTCTATATGGCCTGACATGATATAAAATGTTAAAATGTTGTAGCTACCTGTTCATTTTTAGGTTTCCGTAGCCCGTACGGAAGCCTATTACTAAGCCTACGCCGCACAGTGCAACCAAAATACGATTTTGCGGACATCGCTTGATTTCTCCGAAACTTTTCAAGATAATGCTCTGAAATTTTGCATGAATAATCTTGAATAGTTTAGCTACTAATTCTGTAAATTTGAAAAAAATCCAGCAATAGGATTTATAGTTATTTTAATTTCAATTTAAAAATATGCGCTGTGTGTAAGATTTTTTTTTTTGTGTTTCCAGGTATTTATTTTGTTTATTCAGGAAGGTTAAAAATTAAAATAAAGAAATTTAAATGCTTTTCATTTAGTTACCCGACTACGGCGAAGCCAAAAAAGGAAGGGTTATGAGTTTGGCGTGTATGTATGTATGTATGTATGTATGTATGTATGTATGTATGTATGTATGTATGTGACTATCTATATTCCACTCTACAGCCTAAAGTACTGGGCCGATTTGAATAATTCTTATGCCAGAGGATTTGTCTTATTCACGGGAGTGTCATAGGCTATATAACAATTTTCAAAATTCAAAATGGCGGACGCACGGCCTCAAAATGTCAAATTAGTTTTTCAAAATATATTGAGTGGGGTATCAAATTAAAGATAATTAAATTACGATTCCGAAAATATATACTTTGCTATCTATTAAACTTATGTGTACAGAGAAATAGAGCAAAATGTGTGGCGCATGTACGAATCGCGATTATTCGCGATGAAACGTAGTCGCCCGCGCACCGCGCCGCGCGCCCCCCGCGGTTTCGGTACGTTACATACGCCCATGACGCGCGACGACACGCGACGACGCGACGCGAAGAAGCGACATGGTATTGTTGGTAATATACCTACCTACATACTTACTCACTGATCTACCGCAAATTTTATATAGATATATAATATTATTATTAGATACAGTACTATGCTAAAATAAATTGGTATTAAATGTCCATGTAGGTACCTAGTGTAAGCATAATATGTAGTGTAGGTGTACCGTGTGAGGTCGGTACTTAAAAAGAATAGCCCCACTGCATCTCTCCCCGTCGCATGTCGTAAAAGTCGACTAAGGGATCGTCAGCCTCGGCAGCTTAATGGTGCGGTCAGTTATTGGATGGATGACCGCCCGACTGTTGGAGGCTGACCGTGGTTCGGATACCACGTTAGTGCTTCCCCCTTTGTCCAATAGAGACAATAGGTAAGGAACCTATATATCTTCTTACCTTACTAGGTGGTAGGGTGTATCCCGGCCGGGTTGATACCACCGCACTGAGCGAAACGTCGGTCGAAACGGCTATGTAAATAGTTCGTGTTTTCCGTCCAGTTCAGTGTAGCCGGCGCGAAATGAAGGGAAGCACTGACATGGCACCTAGTTCACCCGGTGTTATGGGCTGACATCACGGATGTTGTAGGTGATGTAGCCAACCGTGTCAAGTTTCCATAAAAAAAAAGGTAGGTACATTAAATATACCTAATACCTACAATATTTTCGGATGCAAGTTACCCTTCAGCTAAGCGGGATATTGTGGAAGAGAAGAACCGCCGATTGCGGAAAAGTATTCCCAATTTTCTGGGTGCAGTTTTAGCCCTAGACTCGATTAGTTGCCGGAAACCTACGCCTTTGGAAATGGCGGTGCCCAGGAGGTTCAGGTGCTTCCAGACAGGTATGACGCTGACTTAGAAACTGGCTTGGAAAGCAAAAGGACCTTCAAATCGACCTTCGCAGATAATGCGCAGCACTGAGCCTTGCTAACGTTGAAGGCGTGGGCGTAGCATTCAGGGGGCAACATATCATTGTTATACATACGAGAGTACGGAACACGGGTTCTACACCAGATACCCTTCAACTAGGCGGGATGTGGATGAGAAGAGGCGAAGCCTTGTGTCTGAACTTGAGCAAACACTCGGCTCTATTTCCGAATGGGCCGTAGCAAGTTGGTCAAGTTTAATACCTCCAAGATACAAGTTTGCGCGTTCAGTGCGAAGAGAGCGGCGTTCACACCAGCTCCTTCCTACCAAGGCACGTCACTTAAATTTTGCGACCACCTCGGGGTCCTCCGAGTCGAATTTTCGCACGATCTAAACTTCCGGCGTGACATCGAGGGCAAGGCCGTATAAATCGCAGATTCGGTACTGCTCGCACCTATGGGATGGCTCAGTCAAATACCAGCTGGCGCCTCTGGACTCGATCCAGCGTCGAGCCGTGCGAATAGTAGGTGACTCCCAAATGTCCCGCGATCTAAAACCACTGCAACTCCGTAGGAATACATAGCTAAATCAGAGCCTGTTGAAATACAAACAGAGAGAAATATTTTCCCCCAAGTACAGTCTCGGGTCCTTCAACCTGGGCACCTGTCAGGCCGGCATGGCATTCGCAGCCTCCGCATGCTACCGAATGTCCATGGGCATCGCTAGACACCTTATGGGTGGCTCGGCGCCACATGTCGCGCTTACTATAAAAATAATATCAGTAGCTTTGGCCTCGCCTTAGTGGCTTACCTGCTTCGAGTGAGTACATTATTAAACTATGTACAACCTGAAACCTCCCTCGGTCTTGGGCCTTGAACTGATTGGTTTACTAACTTACCGAATCTGCTTCACCCCAGCCAGATATATATACTTACATAGACAAAGAAAATCGTGTACTTACACAGCTCAGTCTTCGGTCTTGCTCTGACTGACTTTTCATTTTACTTCAAGACTACATCGTTCAACTATACATAATTTGTATATATATGTAGGTACTCACTCATGCGCTATTTGCAGAAAACTTTAGTTTCAAATAGAGATCACGACAAATAAACGGACGGATAGTATCAAGCCGGTACTTATATAAAAGAATAGCCCCACTGTATCTCTCCCCGTGTATGTCGTAAAAGGCGACTAAGGGATATGACTTCCTTCTTATATTACTCGGTGGTAGGGTTTAACCCGCCCGTGTTGGTACCACCGCACCGCACTGAATGAAAGGTCGGTAGAAACGGCTATGTATTTAGTGTAGCCGGTACGACCGAAGGGAAGCACTGACGTGGCACCAAGTTCACCCGGTGTTATGGGCTGACATCACGGATGTTGTAGCCTGTAGGTGATGGGGCAGATTCCATAAAAAAAATCAATATACGAGTTACATACAACATTTAAAGTATGCAAACAGTTTTTAAAAAAGCCTAAAATAAAAAAAATAGTTATAAAAAACTAAAACCCGACTACGCAAAAGCTAATTATGAAAATCGTTTAAATAAAAAAAAATAGTTATAAAAAACTAAAACCCGTCTACGAAAAAGCAAATTATGAAAATAGTTTAACTATAACTAAAAATAACAAAATAATATTTTCCATATAATTTATCAGATACAGCATTTCTCTTTTTATATTGATTTTACCTTAGCACTAACTCTATAAATTTTGATAAATTTATTATTTTTAACGTTCTAAATATAGAGCCGTGGTCGGGCGTTCTTCGTTCAACAAGACAAGTGAGACCGTCGTTGTGCATTATAGCCGTTGACGTTCGGTATGTACCTATGTATCTACTTATAATAATTTTAGATTGGCTCTGACTGATCTTACAAAAAGATGCCAGTATGACACAATGGCGATGGCCGTCCTAAGTTCCGCGCTCTAATAATGCACGACGAGGGCCTCACTTGTCTTGTTGAACGAAGAACGCCCGACCACGGCTCTATATTTAGAACGTTAAAAATAATAAATTTATCAAAATTTATAGAGTTAGTGCTAAGGTAAAATCAATATAAAAAGAGAAATGCTGTATCTGATAAATTATATGGAAAATATTATTTTGTTATTTTTAGTTATAGTTAAACTATTTTCATAATTTGCTTTTTCGTAGACGGGTTTTAGTTTTTTATAACTATTTTTTTTTATTTAAACGATTTTCATAATTAGCTTTTGCGTAGTCGGGTTTTAGTTTTTTATAACTATTTTTTTTACAACAGTTTTGTATTATGTATTTATATTAAGTTTGCATAAAAGATCGCATGCTTAGGGAGAAGCCTATGTTCATCAGTGACCGCGGACAGATAATGCTGCCGAGCTGACGGTGATATTGATTATATATATGAATTCATAACATCGATAGTATATTTAAAAATGTATATTTTTAATTAAAAACAAGAGTAGTCATAATCATAACTAGAGAATTAATTAAACAAAATTATAATTAAACTTTCGAAATTAAATTAGTACTAAACATTTTTTTATTAAAAAGTAAAGAAAAAATAAATGAAATAAGGAACTACGTTTAAAAATAAACTAGAGAAGCTACATTCGTAATGACATGTCATGGATCTACTGCAGCGAAACATAGATTTTTTTTTAAATTTATTATGAGAAATTAGACAAGATAAGTACATTATTTAATTACTAAACTCTATTTACTACAGGTGCACATTCTGCCAAGTCTTGATCGTCGCTCGTTCTCCGGATGTAAACGATTCTCCAATTACTTCCAGCACTTTTTCAGTCATTAATATATTATATATTCTTTTAATGGTAAAGAATTGTCTCGTAATAAAACGTAAAAATCAATGCTTCGCTGCAGTAGATCCATGGCTTCAGTATGCACGTAGTCGTGTTAAAACAAAATAGTAAAATGTTGTTCCAGTTCTTCACTTTTATAATAAATTATTTTTAATATCTTAAACCACAAAAAATCTAGGTACTATAGTACCGACTATGTATAAATATTATGCTATATACCTATTATGTATAAATATATAGTGCATGATGTATAAAATAATTTCTACTGTGAGATCTTAATAAACGAATATCAAAGTAAATTAGACTTAAAGGTGACTCGTTAAAATATATATTTTAAAATACTCGACCCCCAATAAGTTATTTTATTAGACGTATGTAATAGTTCTGATTGTGATGTTGTTATAAGAATAGAATAACACCATAAATAATACAATACTGTGATGTGATGTGTCACCAAAACAAAGAGTGGCCGTTTTGAGCGTCAGGCGCGGCTAGGCGCGATCGTAAACAAACATAAAAAGTATATAAGATATGGCTGCATATGGCTACCATTTTCATACTGGCTAAAGTACAATAGCTAATCTATAACGCAGCAATAATCATTTCTTGGACCGTTTTGGACTTTTTACTTTCTTGATGTTTAAATATTTCACTTCAGATTATTTGATGGATTCTCTAAAACCAGTCTTAAAAATTACGTTATTTACTAAAATTGCCATATGCTTACATTTATATATTCTGTGATATACCATTTGAACCCATTATTACCCAAAAGTTATAAATATTAAATAAGAAAGGCGACAGAAAATAATACATTTCACCGTATTTAATGCAACACATTGAAATTTCCTGGCAGAGGTCTTTTCCGGATTAAATAAAAATATGTTAGAGTATTGTGAAAAAAATAAAAGCTATTCTTTGTTATAGCTATGATCCTGTAGAATGGGCGATAGTAATTTTTTTTTGGATTCTGGGACATGTGAGAAAATGTCAAACGTCCAGACTTTTCTTCGGGACGCTGCACTGTGCGCCGTCTCTCTGTCTGTCCTGCTGCTGTATCTTTGGAAGAGTAATAGGTAGCCGGTTGAAATTTTCACAGAATACGTGTTATTATGGCGGATATAACAAATAATAAAAAATTGAAAAAGTAAAAAATTAAGGGGGGTTCCCATAGAAGAAACATGTTTGTTTTTTTATGTTTTAAGTAAAAATGTTTAAATTTCTACTCTACCAGGTAGTTTAGTAACATTTTAATGATCGACTGTTTTTGTGTCCATAATGCATGAATTGATTACGCGTTTCGACCTAAAAGTCAAGGTCAACACGTTATCGAAGCTCAGTTTTCCCGTTTCTCACTAGCAGAGAAGTGTCGTAGAAAGGTTAGTGAATATTTTATCACGATATAGGAAGTAATGTGTTGTGATGAGCGTGGCTTTTTATGATTTCTACTCTACTGGTGAGACCTAAGTTTGTCTTTTATATAGGGACCTTTTTGAAGTTTATAAGAATCAAGAAATCCACTACAACTTGTCCATGAACATCAAATCCATTCAAAGACCATCTTCATTTATTTCTTAACTTATGTTACGCTCAACTCTTTTGCTACTACCTACTTACATTCCACTATATTATCGAATCTCAAACATCCAAAGGTCGACTGTAAGAAATATCTGTAAGGGATAAGTCCACCTTTGCACCTTATGTAAATGTTCTAACGTATTTGTTACTGTTTAATGTTTACTGGAGCAATAAAGAATTTTCTATCTATCTATCTATATCCCTGCACATTATGATCAAATTATAAGACACAGGCATTGAGGAAGGCTTTGGAGGAGCTGGAAGTAGAATTGAGTAAGATAACGTGGCACGTAAGTGCGTAGACAGGGGGGGGGGGGGGGGGGGACACGATAACCCTAGAATCCGATCACATGCTCTACTTCCGAGAAGGTAACCAGCCTTTTCAAGGTGCTGTCAGGTTTCTCATCAACAAAGTCCTTACTAATAACGTTGTGGAGATCGCAAGTGGGTCGACGCGGGTAGAATACTTAAACTGAAACTCACAGAAAAGTACTCATCAAATATTATACAGGTATATAAAATGTCCCAAAACTCAACGTCAAGCGGGAACCAGGGAGTAGGCCAGTTTATGACTACCCTGAGAAAAATAAGAACAAAAAAATCTGACTACCAAATTCTTTTTTTTTTAAATTGAACTGAATATTTTTTTTTGGTAAAACTACAGGCATTCTGGTTTTATTTAGGATAGTTTTCAATAGCAGAGGTATTTAGGCTTCCAATATAAAAATTTTAACAATTATATTTGCAAATTTGTAGTAGTAGTACCAAAACTGTTGTACGAGATGTAAATTTTCAAAGTTTTTCAAAAAATGCTAATGCTAAACAAATGACTCCGATTTTTTTTCTTATCTTTCCCTGGGTAGTCATAAACTGGCCTACTCCCTGGTTCCCGCTTGACGTTGAGTTTTGGGACACGTTGTATATACAGGTACAGGCATATTATAGGCCCACGTCTGCACACTCAGAAGATAAGGTCGAAGCTGTATATGATGTTGATGACATTTCTAAGATGATTCATAATAACGCGGCTGAAACTCAATTCACCATTGTTATGGCGGACTTCAACGCCAACGTGGGATTACAAATATTCAACGAGTCTAAAGTGGGACCAAAGGCTACGAATGAAGTAGAAACCATCTTGAAAAATTTCCTAGAATTTTCTTGACGAATTCTTTTTTCAACTGGTTTAAGACCGGAAGCGATCACAGACTTGTACGAGGCACTCTAAATATTAACTACAAGCTTGAACTGTCCCGTCTGACGAAATCAACTCTCCGTCTAACTCTGCTCGATTTTGGAGAGGTTACCGTATCGTAGACCACATCCACACCTTGCCGCAGATTATACAAAAGCCCGAAGGCCACTATGCCTCGTTTTTGTGGACTACGAGAAAGCCTGTAAATCTGTCGAAACCTTATGGAATCCTTACAGCCATTCCCAACCGACAAAGACCATGCAAGTTCAGGACCAGAAACAAACCTAATTTCGTCTGGCGTCAGACATGGAGAGCATTATTTCTCCAAAAACTGCTTACAAACGCATTGGAAGAAGTATTCAAGCTGCTGGGCTGGGAAAAGCACACAGCAATCAATATTAACGGCGAGTACATTTCACACCTCCGCTTCGCAGACGATATAGTCGTGATAGGCGAATCGCTGGAGGAGCTGAATCACATGCTAAACGGCCTGAATGTCGCCACCGAGTCGGCCTCGCAATTAATTTAGACAAGACAAGAAGTCCTGTTAACGAATAAGCAGCCCTGGGGCGAGGTGGAAAGGCACCTAAAAAACATAGCCGGGAGTGAATGAATCAAAAGAGCGGAAGACCGCGTGCGGTGGCGTGCCTTGGGAGAGGCCTATGTCCAGCAGTGGACCGATACGGACTGATGCTGAAACATATTATGATCTTGCATATGCATGTGTGTATGTCCGCTTATAATTCTAGATGCGAAGTTATCTCATACCTTCGCCAAGTTCCTCGTGGACCGTTTATTGCACAGAACCGTTTATTGCACAGTGTTGCTGACTCTCGGAGCATATTGCCTGATGATGTTGTACATTACAAAACAAACTTGACAAAAACATTCAAAATAAAAAGTGTTGTGTTGTGATAATATCACATCAGCGAAAGCCGCTAGTTTATTCAGATTCAGATATTTACTTCACCATAAAGAACATGCAACATTAACAATATTTCATTGAGACATAATACGCATATTGAGTAGATAAGGTTCGTTATCATTTTTAGGTTTCCGTATCCCGTACGGAAGCCTATTACTAAGCCTCCGCCGTCCGTCCGCCTGTCCGAGGGTTGTATCTCTAGAACCGTAATAGGTAGCCCGTAGAAATTTTCACAGAATATGTGTTACTATGGCGGATATAACAACAAATAAGAAAAATAAGAAAAAGTTAAAAATTATGGGGGGCTCCCATACGTCCAAAAAATAGATTAGTCACACTATTGAATAATAGATGACGCCACAGGCTTTTATACATTGCATTGTTGAAAGACAAAATATAGGCAGATAATAGCGGATAGATACGGCAACCTCCGTGCGCGAGTAAAACTCGCACTTAACAGATTTTTTGTTTTAGTCATGCAATTCAGCAATGCAATCTATACGGAAGAATCGGGCTAGAAACCTTTTTTTTTATTTAAATATAACTTACATACTAAGCTTTAATTACATTAAATATAACACACTATATCTAAGCAAATAATAAAAAAATTTAAGTCAAGAATTTATCGATGAAAAAATATAATACAATACAAAGAATATAGGGTTTAGTCAAGTCATTAATAAAAGTTGAGTTTATACCATGTAAACAATTTATTTGAATCACCCAACTCAGCAAAATTTTTATTCACAATAGGAAAAAAATTCACTCAACTTGTAAAATGGATTGTCTAAAAGAAATATATTCTTATATTTCGAACATATTTATTAAAAACAATAAATTATTATATGCATTACATGAGGATCGCGAGCGGAGCCCCGGCCGGCACACACAAGACAGTAAGAGATAGCGCACCTGCTATCAATATTATCAAACTATGTTTTGTCAAGCGACGTGATAAGGTTATCTGACAGCGCCTGAGAAATATAATTCATCATTTGTGTTGTGACTTTAAGCCAGAAATAGCTAGCTAGATGTCGGCTGTTACCCCATATACCAATAAACAAGTTTCACATACACAAACTAAACCAAACGGCATGCAGTGCCGATGGACAACACAACCTATTTGTGAGCCCGGATACGTTCTGTGAAGACACTGAAAGTCAAATGGTATGCCCTCCTTCAAGATAATTCTATAACTTACTTTACAATAATTTTTGGTAGTAGTTACTTAGTTGGTAGGGACCATAGGGACGAACAATATTGGGCCAAACCTACAAAATGCACTACAAGACTGATACAAAACTGATAGTAAATTGTTATTGTGGAAGGTATTTTCAACCAGAATCCTTTGGAGAATCATAATCGTTGGGGGATCATCATTGTAGTACTACAAGAAGTACTACCAATATTGTAGAACCAATATGATTTTAGATATTGTTAGCGCAACAAGAAAATGTATTATCTAGTATTCACTAGTTTAACCCGCCCGGGGTTGGTACTGCTGCCACAGATTACTTAATAGTTACTTCGTAACAGATAAATCAATCCATAGAAAATGTTCCTACCTTCGGGTTTTAATAGCCTACTGCTTCATGTCGCCAATCGCTGCATGCGAAAATGTACCTTACCGATCGAGTGTAAAGTGGTTATTGATTTGCAGCTGCGCGCAGTTGCGTGGGCGAGCGTCTATGTATACTTCGCGCGGCTGACGAATTTCCACTGAAAAAGAACGCCGGCGGCCCGTCGGGCGGTAGGTAGTTAGCGCGCGCAAGCACATAGAGTGCGTGATGCCTGCTACTGCACTGAATGAAAGGTCGATCGAAACGGCTATGTAAATAGTTCGTGTTTTCCGTCCAGTTTAGTGTAGCCGGCACAACCAAAGGTAAGCCCTGACATGCCACCTAGTTCACCGAACAGACATGTTTGTTGATATAATCTTATCTATCGAACACCTGGAACGCACTTCCTACCTATCTGTTTACTTCTTTTTGATTGTCGCAGTTCTAAATTCTAATCATGAGCCTGAGAGATAAATAAAAGTATAATATGTACTTTAAGCCAGCATGGCATTCGTAGCTAAGATTTACTGGTGACATTTCGATGGCTTACAGGCAATACCTCATACATAACCCACGGAGACCAAATTTTACAGGAGAAGGTAAAAACTTTTTTATTTCATACATAATGAAATGTAAATATTTTGTGGTGTTTGTTAATAGTTATAATTAAAAATTTGTTGTGTGGCTTGTACACTGGCGGCCGTGGACAGGAAAACGGAGTGTGGGAAGACCACCCGCCAGGTGGGACGACGACATCAAGTACGTCGGCGGAAAGCAGTGGTTCCGTACCGCTGAAGGCCGGGAGGACTGGAGGAAAATTGGAGAGGCGTATGTCCAGCAGTGGACGCTTACACGCTGACTGACTGACTGACTGACTGACTGTGTGGCTTGCGAGAAATTGTGCGCAAATTTCGCTGAATGTGTTACCACTCGATTGGGGAAGTGATGTATTGCCACTATTTCAAATTATTATTAAATTCGCAACCATGGGTTGCGAGTTTTTGCTAACACATAAAGTTTTTAATTTGAAATTTTTCTGCATATTTAACTCGATTTCAGCTTTTTTGTGGGTTACGAGGTATTGCCTGTAAGCCATTGGATTGTAATATATATAATAGAAAAAAACAGGAAATTACTATACAATACGCTATATCTGTTTAAAGTAACAAATAAGGAAGTCGGTCCGTGGGGCCAGAGCAAATAAGGCGAGGCCGAAGGTCAGACACATTGCAGGCAGGACTAACAGAGGGTACCTCGCTGATAAGCTCGTTGTAGGAGGAAGCTTTGGCATTGATATATTAAACATAATAGGAATGTTGGCTATATTTAGTTTTTGTTTATAACTCTTGCGATGACCACGATGGTTTATGATTATTACTATTACTGTGAAGTAGCTTTGTTTTAATTTAAAGTAACTTTATTAAAACAGTAAAACAAAATACAACTTGACACAGTCAGTAAAACTAATTAAATAAAATTAATCTAATAAATAATAAAAACTAAATAATTACATTCTTACTGTAAGTAAAAAATTTCGTCCAACTCAGTCGACTCCGCCCCAGTACCCAATACGCTGGCTGTTGAAAACCATTTGTGCCAGTTTTAATTTCGTCTTAATGAATACACAGCAATATTTTATTATTGGTACAAATGCATATTCAGTTTGGCTTGTCGTCATTATTATTTGATCATTATGCAAACAAATTAATAAACAATGAAGAGTCATTCGCTGTGCAAACAGCTCGCCGCAGCACATCCGCTCATCTCCACTATACACATAATATAAAGGCCACAAAATTACTCAGTGCTTGCGCTGCGATGCCATGTATAGTTTATAATAAAGATGTTATTCTGTTCTTTATTTCACATTTTAAAAATTCATATTAATTTTACATATTTATACAAAAGTAATAAAAATACACAAAATTAATAAAAAAATAAAAAAACGGTAATACCGCCGGCGGCGGGAGACGAGCCTCCAAGCGCGCCGGCGGGTGCAGGCCGTGGCTACGGAGCTCTCCGAGACGACGCGAGGCAAGCTACGAGCGATAGGTGGTGGTACTAGACACGTAGGCCACCACCACCCCCATCTCGGAGAGCTCCGTATCCGCCGTTATTCTTATTCTTAGTATTTGTATGTAGATTGAAGAATCAGGCAATGAAATCTCAAGAGTAAAAACAATTGCCCTAAGTAAAAAAAAAAATTATTACACAATTTCTTGTTGATTCCACTTCTCGTGTGATAAGATAATAATAATGGAACTAGTGAACATTCTGATATATGTCGTTATAAATAAATATACAACGCAATATGGTTAAATCGAAATAGGAGGAGGTGCATTACTGCATCTCTCCCCATGCATGTCGTAAAAGGCGACTAAGGGATAAGGACAAGATGCCGTGCTAAAGGGCGACAGGCTCGCCACCTAACACCTTGGCACGGTACTTCCACCAAGTCATGCAGCAGGTGGGTCTTCGTGCCTTACTTGCTGTTTGATCGATTGAATCTTGTTCGAATACTTTGCGAAACGTGGTGGTCCGTGTTGTGCTGTAATTTACCAGAGTTCTTGCAGCACAACACCGATTACTCTGCTTACCCCGATTGTCGGGATTCAGCGTGTGTGATATGTATGTATATGTATGTGCATTATTGCAGAAAGATTTATGGACTATCACGTAGGTTGTGGTTTTATGAAACTCATGATGACAGTCCACAAATGTATTAAATTAAAAAACCGGCCAAGTGAAAGTCGGACTTGTGCACTGAGGTTTCCACACCACAAAAAAAAAACATTGAAAAAACATGTTTCTTGTATGGGGACCCCTTAATTTTTTACTTTTTCTATTTTTTTATTGTTTGTTGTTATATCCACCAGAATAACACATATTGTGTGAAAATTTTAACCGGCTTGCTATTACGGTTCCAAAGATACAGCAGTAAGACAGACAGACACAGATACGATGTAGGCTTAGTAATAGGCTTCCGTACGAGGTAAAGATAACTAAAACACGTTATAATATGCTTTAAATTGATTGGTTTTAAATATTCAAACCCCATCAGTGAAATTATAATTCTTGAAACCTTTGTGGACATATTATCACTGACCTTCAATCGTGCACTCAAGGGATCGATCACCTATTAGCATTATTACTTTAAACATAATTAAAACGCAAAGAGGATAAGAAGGGAGACCAGCGCCTGCGCATATCAAAGTCAAAGTCAAAACATTTATATATGATTCAACCTTTCAATGGCACCATCCGAAGTCTGTCTCGGGGTGCATTTTTGTTGTTAGATATATTTGCGGTGTAATAAGAGGATATGCCAGTCCGGCTTGAACGTGGACTAAAATCTCAGTGCAGAGGTGATAACATTCCATTCCGCACCATTGCCGTGCAGAGCTATTAGTAAATGAGGATGGCAGGAGTAGGGAAAGATCTAGAGGGCGTTTCAACTAAAAGTTCCCTTCGTCGTTATGTTGGCTTCACTGTCTATCTGTCAAAACAGCGTTGAGGGTTGCTATGCGTACAGATTTACCCGTAATTATCGGTATTTACCGTATTTATTATACGGTAAATACCGATTACATTATTAGGTTATTCTTCACATTCTGGCAACACGAATTGAAGCACTGACAGTGACACTGACAATGGAGCCAACATAACGGCGAAGGGAACTTTTAGTTGAAACGCTCTCTACCGTGCCACAGCTTGGCAGTGCAGAAAAAACAATCGGCGCGTACGTACCTCTCTGGAGCGCATGAGGTAGCGCACGAGGCGGCCCCGCAGCACGGCCAGGGTGTTGCGGTCCAGCTCCCCGCCGCCGCCCACACCGCCCACCACCGACTGCACCAGCACCTGCGCCCAGCGACACAACACACACCTCACATTACATACATTAATTTTAATGATATATGGCATGGTTGGCATCATCTTCCACTGTCGTGATGTCAGCCCGTAACACTTTGCTAGGTATACTACCCGGCACGTAACTTGGCCTCTGTGCGAGCGGGACAGCGTTATACCAACGATCGCATGCGTATAACGCCGTCCCTCTCGCACAGAGGCCAAGTTACGTGCCGGGTAGTATATCACATTTTTTTTTATGGAATCTGACACGGTTGGATACATCACCTACAACATACATACATATCACACATGCTGAATCCCGACAATCGGGGTAAGCAGAGTAATCGGTGCTGCAAGAACTCTGGCAAATTACAGCACAACACCGACCACCATGTTTACCAAAATATTCGAACAAGATTAATCGATCAAGCAGCAAGTAAGGCACGAAGACCCACCTGCTGCATGATTCGGTGGAAGTGCCGTGCCAAGGTGAGACCCGGTGGCGAACCCCTCGCCCTTTAGCACAGCATCTTGTCCTTATCCCTTAGTCGCCTTTTACGACATGCACAGGGAGAGGTGCAGTGGGGCTTACTTTTTACCCACCTACAACATCTGTGATGTAAGCCCATAACACCGGGTGAACTAAGTGCCATGTCAGTGCTTCCCTTCATTTCATGTCACATATAACCGTGAGAACAGTACTACAGCTCCATTTGGACTTTGGAGAAGAAGGTCGGTCGGATCGGCCATGAGAATACCTCCATTCAGTTTAGTGTAGCCGGAACGACCAAAAGTAAGAACCGACATAAAACCTAGTTCACCGAGGGACTGACACCGCAGGCATCAATGAACGAACCATTACAGGTTTAGAACCAAAATTTATTTTATTAATTTCTAACCTAACATTGTAGACATTTAAAATATGACTTAATGGGTCCGATTGAGTAGGGCGCCGTGAAAATAATCTGGTTACCAAGGGGACCGCAAACTAAAAAAAAGTTTGGAACCCTTGGGGTAGGCCTCCATGTGCCACGATCCTGGCACAACTCCGAAGTATCTTTCACACTGACGTTTTTTATACATGTTTGTTGAATAAATATGTTTTTTCTGAAGTGGTTGGCTACATCACCTTGAACAGTTGTGATGTCAGCCCACAACACCAACTATGTGGAGCGTCAGCCCTTTGGTTGTGCCGGGTACAATGAACTGGATGGAAATATTGTCATAGCGATCCGACCATGGACGCTTCGACCAACCTATCTATCAGTGCGCTTGTATAAACCTGGGCCGGTTTAAGCCCTACCACCTAGTATGGTAAGAAGGCAAGGGACCTACAGATTAACGTGGAATCTTAGTCAAGATCTGACCGCATAGAGGTGTGCTTAAGTTCACATCGAACGATCGCACCATCGAGCTACGGAGGCTGACAAAACATGATGTATGACATAAGTACAGTCTCGGGTCCTTCAAGAGGGGCGTGAATGGGCACCTGTCAGGCCGGCATGGCATTCGCAACCCCCGCATATGACCAAATGTCCATGGGCGATGTTAGACACCTTATGGGTGGCTCGGCGCCATATGTCGCGCTGTCAATAAAAAAACATTCTCAAAACTGTTTTTATTTAAAAAGATTATTTTTTTATGTAATCCGGAATGGGTGGCTCAGTCAAAGAGACCAGCAGCCCGACCGTGGTAATTTTACTCGATCGACGAGTTCGAGCAAAATGAACGAGTAGGCATAATTGGTACCGTCGTAGCTGTCAAATGTACAAGTGAGTGAGTGCACGAAACGGTCACGTGGTCTACTCGAACTCGAACGTCGATCTACCACATTTTGACAGTTATTGGTACCGTCGTACGAAATGTGAGCTCGAACTTCGAGTCATTTTGACGTATACGCTCACCCAAACACTCGATTGATCTTGATCAACTTTTGCGATAGTTTAGTAAATCTCAAAGTTGGATATATGTTAAATTAACGATTCCTTTCATTGAATTTAGTGGAAAGGTATTTAAATATGTATTATTTTATTTATAAGTTGTTCATTCCTTTATTTAATTTAAGTATTTACTCAAATAATATAGATAAAAAATACAAGTAGGTACCTAAGTACCTATCACTAAAATAAAATAAGAATAAAGTCTGTACCTAGGTACATACATACATGCATCCCATCATACATATCACACGCTATATCCCGACAATCGGGGTAAGCAGAGTAATCGGTGTTGTGCTACACATACCTAACTAGATCAAGCAGCAAGTAAGGCATGCAGACCCACCTCCTGCATGACTCGGTGGAAGGACCGTGACAATGTGACAGGTGGCTACCCTGTCGCCCTTTAGCACGGCATCGTGTCCTTATCCCTTAGCCGCCTTTTATGACATGCACGGGGAGAGATGCAGTGGGGCTATTCTTATTAATACCGACCGGCCCACACGCACGGTACCGTAGTTAGTGCGTAATAAAGTCTTGTACACGTCTCTTAACAATTTGTCAGTACCTACCTAAGTATGTACCTACCTATGTAACTAATTTATAGGTGACCGGTAGTGGAGCTATAATGTATAACCAAATATGGTAATAATAGGTAGGTACATACAGGAGTTATTTATTTTTAGATAGGTAGGTATCTACAGCAATGTATTACCCGTCGGAATATCTATATAGGCATTATAGCCTATATAGGCACCTCGCCTCGAATAAATGCGCTTCCCCCGCACTTCACCGCGGTCTCGCCTCGTTAGTACCGTTATCGGGGTATTTTTGTGGCTAGGTAATATGGCTGGAGGAAGGGCGGAGGGTTGAGGGGAAGAGATTCAAAATGAATGTCGTCATCACTCACACAGCTGGCTGACCGACAACCAACATCGTGTGTGTTGCCACGATGTAATTTTTACTAATACTAAATAGCTACTCTTAACTATCGGGGTGTTCAATTTATACTCGTTTTTGAACTTAGTCAATACTCTTTTTCTCTTTTAATTAACATAAAGATTCTGAAAAATAGTATACATACCATATTGACCGTTTGATACCTAGCAAAATGAGCGCTTTGCATTCTAGGTAGCATAATACATTTAGTAAAAAAAATTTAATAGTGGCAAGACTGGTAGATCGACACTCGATCGAGAATTCGTCACTTGGTCGACACTCGCATACGTACTCACCTGCACGCCGGTGCCAAAATAATTTGCCTCGTGCGACCGATCGAGTCGAGCGCAGCTCGAACTCGTCGTGCGAGTAAAATTAGCACGGTAGGGGTCCAGGTACATACTCGGACCGGCCAATATCGCCTCCGACAATGTACGTGCCATACTTCCCTTTGAATTGGTGGCTATACTGGACTAGAGGAGAACAAAGCCGAGGGTGCTATGTGGCCATCTTACATCCAGCACGGTGGTACCAACACAGTCGGCTACAATTTTGAGCCTAACACCTATTAAGGGTCAAGTGAAAATATAAAATCAACTTAACATAAGACAGATTTTTTGAGAATGTGTCTCCTACAAGAATTTGAAATGTGGCAGCCGCGTATTGCAAGTTTACGTGAAATTATGTATGCACATTACGACTGAATTAGTGATATTAGTATTAAAACTAGAAGGCTAGTATGTGAATCTCAAATGAAACAAGTTTGTTTCCTTCAGAACGAGATTGATAATTTGTTTTTAACAATTTGTTCATTAGGATGACAGTTCATTAGCATATTCCTATCGAAACTAGAACATGTAGTATAATCTAACACAGAAGGAAAAAACAACATCTATTATTATCACATTTAGCTTGATTACACAATAAAAAACTGCCCCGTGTGTTGAAACGAGGTTGTCTACTGATATACTCATGTTGTTATGGTTCTCTACAGTAAAAGGAAAAACAGAACTATTAAAACAGTCCAATGCACGCATCAGCTTCAAGCTGTTAAAGTCTGTTTTTTTGGAAGACATTGACGTTTGACTGACATTAGAGTGTTGCACGCTTTGCACCACTAGTGATTGTAGTCGATGAAAATAGTATCGACTTCGAACACTACACGACACACCTTCACACATATTATGCGCTACCTGTGGCGCTGCCTTAAACTCAACATTTTTCTAGCTACATTTAGCTTAATATGTTGTCAATTAAATCCACAATTAGGTAAATATTAGAGTTTACAGCATTTCGTTAGTTAATCAATCGATAAAAGTGTCGATAGCAACGACATGCCTATTTAAAATTTGCCAGAAAATGACAACACTCTAAACGTCACTTTCCTCCGTCTTCCAAAAAAACAGACTATAGTGCTGTTGCTGTTATCTTCTTTACTGTTCAGATATGTTCGGAAACCTGTTCTGTGCCACTCAGCCAAACTATGCGCGTCGTCACAGAATTGGTATCCTTCCGTAAAATATTAAACCACAACCAAAATTGGGGCTGAGGGATGCCAGCTTGATGTTTGTAAGGGTGGGCTCTCTACCTGCAACCAGACCCTCTTGATCGGGGACCTTCGTGCACAACTTCTCCAGCTACCCCGGCCAGCCTATGACCTCCGTGAGGGCCACCAGACGGCCAGGGGCGTGAATAGGCACCTGTCAGACCGGCATGGCATTCACAACTCCCGTATACGACCGAATGTCCATAGGCGTCGTTAGACGCCTTATGGGTGGCTCGGCGACACATGTCGCGCTATCAATAAAAAAACACTTCATACACGCATTAATTGTTCAGTCAGTATTTCGTTTCTTTGGAATTCATGTTGTCATTTATTGAGAGAATTCATATTGAAACTGGTTCGTAGAAGACACGCACGTACTGACTAAAGACTGATGTTGCGCAGTCTTTCTAAGAAATTCCTGAGTGATATTATTGTGAAAGCCTTTAAAACTGATGTGATAGCCTCACTAAATCAACAGAAATGTACCGAATGGCGGATTAAGGCGTATTTTTAACGGACTTAAAAATAAAAAAGAGGAGATTATAAATTCGATCCATCCCTTACTTGCAAGCAGCAAGTCATAGTTACAATGTCCAAATACTTATCCAAACGTGGTGGTCGGTGTTGTGCAGTAATTCCCCTGAGTTCTTGCAGCACAATACAAATTACGCTGCTTACCTCCATTGTCGGATAGATAGGTAGGTAGGTATTTTGTAAATGCATGCATTTCTGTATGTCAGCCTCGGTAGCTCAGTGGTGCGGTCGGTAGACTGTTGTTAAGCAACGCTGAGCGCAGTCAGTACTTCGATGAGTGACCGCTCAATCGTTGGAGGCTGACCGTGGTTCGGCTTCCACGTTAAACTGTAGGTCCCTTACCTTACTAGGTGGTATGGTTTATCCCAGCCAGGTTGTTACTAACGCACCGAGCGAAACGTCGGTCGAAACGGCTATGTAAATAGTTCGTGTTTGCCGTCCAGTTCAGTGTAGCCGACACGAAATGAAGGGAAGCACTGACATGGCACCTAGTTCACCCGGTGTTATGGGCTGACATCACGGATGTTGTAGGTGATGTAGCCAACCGTGTCAGTTTCCATAAAAAAAAATATAATGCATTTTTTAACAGATTCGCCCATCCGTGGTGCGAACAGGGGCGTATGCATGAATGAAATCTGCCTACAAACCTGCCAACGCGCCAGCGAGTTCTCCAACAGTCGAATCTCCTTCTTGTCCACCCTGTAGGCAGACAAACACAATATAGTAGAACTAGATGACAAAGATTTGCATTTTCAAAAAAATTCTAGAGATTTATAGCATTCACATTATTTTCTAGATGAAATTTTTTATGTGAATTTTTATCGCATACCTATTCCGAAACTGATTGCACTTCCAACCAAATACACAAAAACTGAAACAGTTTGTATCGTGTGGGACTATACAAGAATAGCCCCAATGCATCTCTCCCCGTGTATGTCGTAAAAGGCGACTTAGGGATATGACTCCCTTCTTGTATTACTAGGTGATAGGGTTTAACCCGCCCGGTTTGGTACCACCGCACTGAATGAAAGGTCAGTCGAAACGGCTATGCAATTAGTTTGTGTTTTCCGTCCAGTTCAGTGTAGCCGGCACGACCGAAGGGAAGCACTGACGTGGCACCAAGTTCATCCGGTGTTATGGGCTGACATCACGGATGTTGTAGGTGATGTAGCCGTTCCCATAAAAAATAAAAAAACTTGTGAAACCAAGAACTCTTAATACATTATCAGTAATAAATAACTAATACATAAGTTACTATAATATAATACTTATAAGGTACTAACAAAAC
This sequence comes from Nematopogon swammerdamellus, assembly GCA_946902875.1. Lineage (NCBI taxonomy): Eukaryota > Metazoa > Arthropoda > Insecta > Lepidoptera > Adelidae > Nematopogon > Nematopogon swammerdamellus. Next base: position 23,811,358 of record OX336333.1, on the reverse strand, counting down.
ATGGTGACTTGCAAAGTTTCTTTGTCAGTTCTTCTTCGCATTGAATTTAGAACTGGCGGAATTTTCGACATGTCCAAGCGTAGGTTACCTACCTATGGATGAAATTATACAATCACCTATGAACTATTTTTGTTGAATGCAAAGTAGAACCCTTCGCATCTATCTTGTTGCATATACTGAAGCAAACGAAATCAACAAAATAAATAAACATTTATGGGTTGGACGACGACATCAAGTACGTCGGCAGCAGTGATTCTGTACCGCTGAAGGCCGGGAGGATCGGAAAGTATTGGAGAGGCTTCCGTCAAACAGAGGAACGACAAAAACGCAGACAAAATTTTTTTTTATGTAATCCGGTATGGGTGGCTGAGAAGGAGGGGCCAAAGCACATGCTCCAATCAGCCAATATCACCTCCGAGAAAGCAGGTGCCACACCGGAGACTTCCCTGGATTGCTGGCTATACTGGACTAGAGGAGAACACAACCGAGGGTGCTATGCGGCCATCTTACATCCAGTAAGGTGGTATCAATCCTGTCGGCTACAATTTGAGCCTGCCACCTAGTAAGGGGTAAAGGACTGACTGGGTTGGATGTGCGCAAATAACGAAGATTCCTTGGACCATGAATACGGTGGAGTTGTACCTGTCTGCGAGCTGCATCTCAACGTCGACGGCCTCGTCCCGCGGCTCCTGCAGCTCAGAGTCGTGCACCATGTCCTCCGCCTCCGAGAACGTCATCACCGTGTCACCTGCGCCCAATGCAAACAATCAACTCCATCAGTGGCGTGGCAAGACCTAAATTTGATGTGGGCAAGATATATTTTGCGAGGCCCTCTCTGGTGGCATGGATTTTATGGATTTTCACTGTTGAAATAGATTTCCGGTATACTGATCAAATCAAACATTGTTGTCAGCATACCTTTCGTCGATAAAAGTAAACATAATCAAATTATAAAGCCTATCAATAATACAGCCTTCACTGCCTCTGTCCTGCGTTCCCATCTTGTCTGATAAAAGCTTTATAGTAAGCTTTGGTTTGCCTGTGATTAAGTCTAAACAGGTTTACTCGGGGTCTCTTTTAATAGATCTAGCTGAATATTTTTCATGAATCAAAGCTGCATGAACTTTCGAGGGGCGAGGCCGCTTGGGCCGCGAGGCCGTGGGCGGTCGCCCACGTCGCCCACGCCTTGCGCCGCCTCTGAACTCCATACAGCGCCAAGCCATCCGCCTTATTGGTGACCTGAAACTCTCAGATGGTCTGAAGTCCCTGAGTCACAGACAATTTGTGGGTTCGCTTAGTCTGTTTTACAGATACTATCACGAACGCTGCCCTGCGGAACTAGCATCCTTTATTCCCTGCCACACGTCCTATCTCCGCATGACTCGTCGCAGAGAGACTCAGCACCCTTTTGTTGTTGACATTGGGCTTTTGAGAACCCATCGGTTCTCTAAATCGTTTCTTTTTCACACCGGTAGAGTGTGCAACTGTCTTCCGGCGAGTGTATTTCCTGAATCCTTTAACCTGGGTGTCTTCAAGCGTCGTATTAACAGGCTAGACAGCCTAGCAACAGTCCACAAATTTGCTGGCATGGCACCTAACTGAGCGTGGTTTCGCGAGGAGAGGTGATTTTGGCTCTGTCGACTGCACCATTGGTCTCTCGGCATAGCCACCCATGCTGGTTTATATAAAAAAAAACATTCTTTCATGCAATGTGGGTTCCGGTACCGGTACCTATTTAAAAATAAAAGTCCCTCTGGTACAGTTTGGGGATGGTACTTAAAAAGAATAGCCCCACTGCATCTCTCCACGTGTATGGCGTAAAAGGCGACAGAGGGATAAGGACGAAACACCGTGTTTATAGGGCGACAGGCTAGCCACCTCTCACATTGGCACGGTCCTTCCACCGAGTCAAGCAGCATGTGAGTCTGCATGCCTTACTTGCTGCTTGATGTTATCTTGTCCAAACTGTTGCGCGCTAGCGATGGCACGGGTTTACTCGCAAAAACGTGCCTTGTGATCTATAAAATAAGGTCGAATTCACATTCGTATTTATTTGAAGTATGATCTTTATGGTTTTAATGTAGGTATGTTGTAAGATATTATTTATTGTGAGTGAAGTGAAGACTTCTCGTGGTATGGTAGTGCGGCGCACGAGCGCACTTTAGGACCAGCCTGCACTGGTCCCACGGTATCTCAACAATTTTGATACCTCGGCACAAAGTATATGTACACCAGATGTAACGTAAATAGGCAGAGTGATCAGACTCATCTTAAAAATAATAGTGTTCTTGTGAGCGATGGTAGCATAGGTTAATTATTTATAAGTAGGTACTAACAAAACATTGTGACTTTTTTAGACATTCTCTCAATTTGAGCGACTTCTACGCGAATATCTCCTTAAGTTCTTCCAATGTTCGGGGCTTGTACCCATATACACGCACATGGATAAGTCAGGGGATTATGGAGGCCAATGAGTGTCGCCTAACCGGGAAATGAGATGCCAGCTTGATGTTTGTAGGGGTGGGCTCTCTGCCTGCAACCAGTCCTTCTGGATCGGAGACCTTCGTGCACAACTTCTTGGTCTCCAGCTACCCCGGCCAGCCTATGTCCTCCATGAAGGCCACCAGGCGGACCTCCGCATGGATTACTCTCATCGCCTCTGTACAATGTTTACCTGTGGGCAAGGGCTTGACTATCTGATCGGGCAGCAGCTGGTACTGCTTGAGGAGCTGCCAGTGGGACTGCAGCGCCTTGGCCGTGCGCGCCGGGTAGAACATTCCCGGGTTTGAGTCCAGCAGCTCTTGGAAACGCTCCAGCGTCGGCGCTGATGTCTGTTAGGAGGTTAAGAAGGAATTTGAAAATACTAACGCAAGATAAATATAGAAAATACTTTAGAGGCTTAGCAGTAGCAGTTAAATGCCTATCTTTGTTCAAAGAAGCAGAAGTGGCGAGTATAGGTTCAGTCCACTTTAACCCTTGGCTTCCCACTATTTAAATATGCTTGGTTCCATGTGTATCATGACAATTTCGCGGTGCGGAGATTAGGCGGCGCGCGGATAAGGACAAAACGCCGTGCTATAGGGCAGCAGGCTAGCCACCTCTCACCTTGGCACGATTCTTCCACCGAGTCAAACAGCAGGTGAGTCTGCGTGCCTTACTTGCTGCTTTATGTTATCTTGTCCGAACTGTTGAGAGTCCTGTTGGAACTACGTGCCGCTCCAGTGTATCCTTTTGTTGTGCTGAGACATGGTTTTACAGGTGTATCTGATCTTTTCTTTTCTAGTGGAGCATTTTCCCTGCACATGCCCTATGTTATAATATAATAATTTTATAATATTATAATTTTTGACACCAGTATTTTGTAAAGATGTGGTGATGATTATGATATTGTGACTGATGCTAAGGCCCACTGGACCATAGCTTGTTACTGCATTCCCCAGTGGGATAAGCTAGGGGAGATATGTATATACATAAGTACTGTATTGAGAGAGGGCAAAGTGAAGACAAAAATCTAAAAATACAGAAGGTAAGAATTGAGGGGAGATGCTAAGCGGGGAAGTCACAAAATAGATCAGAAATATCAATCAACATAGAGCTTCGCTCGGCGTCAACAGATGGCACATTATCTAACATTATCTAAATACAAAATTTCATCCAAATTGTTACAGCCTTTTCCGAGAAACCAATAATATATAAAAGGTCTTTCATTAGTAGGTAACGATACGCTAAGGGGTGTATGTGTATCAGATACTGATCACGTTCCCATACCAATATATTTTTTTACAATATAAAAAACCTACTCACTCCTCAAATTTAATATGTGACATGCACGTATTTCACCTTAATAAGTATGTTTTTAATATCGCAAAAAAAAATTGGTATGGGAACGTAATCAGTATCTAATACACATACACCCCTTAGCGTATCGTTACCTACTATTGAAAGACCTTATATATACAGTAATACCCCGCTTTACGCGACCCCGCTTTGTGCGGATTCGGTATTACGCGAATTTCATATTTCGCGCTAAAATGCCCCGCTTTACGCGATGTGTCAATGCGGCGGCGTGATGTTACCCGACGCCCAATCAATAGGAATCGACCTATCCGATACCGATCCAAAAAGCACTCTCAACGATCTATTCAGGGTTGGACTTGTTGCAGAGCTTGGACAGTGATGTCAATCGTATTTCAACTGTAGTGATGTGCCGAGTCGCCATTTTGTGGGATCGAGTCAACTCGAGTCAGTTTGTATGGTATTCGGATCCTGACTCGAGTCCACGACTCGAGTACAGTACTCGAGTTTTGTTTGGGATTCGAGTCTGGACTCGTGTCCAGGATTCGAGTCCAGACTCGAGTTTGGAACTCAAGTTCAGAAATCTAGGACTCGAGTTCAGAATTTGATTACGTGCGATTACCGAATACCTACTATTAAAACAATAGTACGATTACAGACTCGAGTTCAGGTATCTAGCACCTCGAATATTGGCTTTATCTTACAAATTGGTGTAGATAATTAGTAAGTATAGTATTCTACAAGTAAAGGTATCTCTAATGGAGTGGATGGGGTCGCGGAAATCAACAAGTTTTTTTTAATAAAAAATCCAAGAAGAGTACAATAGGTAATTTTAACATGTCGATTGTCTTTAGGTTACCTCTGATCTGCTAAACAGAAAATACTTGTAGTAAAAAAAATTTTTTTTAATTCTGAAACCGTACTAAGTAGGTACAAATTAATTACCCGAGCAAAAGTAAAATACTGCACTACAAATGCAAAAAAAATTTTAAATCCCGTATTTTCGAGTACGGGAATCGAGTCAGCCAGACTCGAGTACGGGAATCGAGTCAGCCAGACTCGAGTACGGGAATCGAGTCATCCAGACTAGAGTACCAGAATCGAGTCTGGCGTACTCAAGTAAAATAAAATGGGTATTCGAGTAAGCAAGTCCAGAGCAGGCATCCAGTCTGACTCGAGTCAGGCCGTACTCGGCACATCACTATTCAACTGTGCGTCAAATAATCAAAAATAGGGTTTAGTATTACGAGCGCATTTTGCAAGAACGAAGAGAAAACTCAACTCAAGAAACTTTGGCTGTTTATTTTCGTAAAACTAATGCTTATGTTAAGCATTTTTTAGTTGTTTTATTTAGTTGTTAAACTGTACTGTGTGGGGTCGGTACTTAATAAGAATAGTCCCACTGCATCTCTCCCCGTGCATGTCGTAAAAGGCGACTAAGGGATAAGCGGCCTGCAGACACCCCGGTCGACTTGTGGCTTTCATGGAAGACATAGGCTGGCTGGGGTAGCTGGAGACTGCGGGGTTTTGCACGAAGGTCCCCAACCAAGCGGGATTAGTTTGCAGGCCTAGAGCCAACCCCAAACCAAAACAACAACAACAACAACATAGTTGTTAAACTAAAATTGTATTAACTAATTATTAATTATTAGTTTTTTCGTGTCAAAATAAAATAGTATTAAGCAATTAGTAATTTTCAAATTAAAGATTGAATAAGTATATGTATGTATGTGCATATTTATTTCTCTTTTTATCAAGCCCCGAATTTCACTTAACGCGATTTCTTGTGGGACGCATCCCTCGCGTAAAGCGGGGTATTACTGTATGTATATACAAGAATTGCTAGCTTGAAGGGGATAATGTCGCCAACGACATCAACAAACAATTGACAAAATGATAATGTTGTTGGTTGACAAAGAAAGAGACATAGAGACTGACGCTGGGGAGAGTTGCGAGCAGCTCCTCCTCAGCGGTGGAGTAGAGGGCGGAGGCGTGCACGGCGGCCACCAGGTCGGGGTGCAGGTTGCGCAGCGCCGCCGCCGCCACCCGCGACACCTCCGCGTTGTACAGCAGCGCGTACCACCGCGACTGCAGCTCCCCCACGGTGAAGCGACACGAGAACTTCACGCCGCGATGCACCGTGCGCAGGTCGTTAGTCTGTGGACGCAAACACAAACATTATTACACTGCTAGGACAATTAGCTTAAAAACATCTCTCTCTCTCTTTGTCTCTCTCTCTCTTTCTTGACAAAAAATGTAGTGAAATAAGTCCTGAAACTGATGCCTTGGTTGCTCAATGAGTACCTATTATTATTTTAATAGTCTAGCAGCATTCGCGGATGCGTAAATATCACAAATCTTTATTTATTTTCAATGTATTTATCAAATTTAACCTTAGTTATAAGGTTACACTTATAACTTCATCGGGTAACTTGTTCCAAGAGTTCACAATCAGCGTTAAAGTGTCTACGAGAGTTTAACTGGCGGAGGTTACATCACCTACTACAACCGTGATATCAGCCCATAAGACTTTGGTGAACTAGGTGCCATGTCAGTGCTTCCCTTCGGTCGTGCCGGCTACACTGAACTGGACGGAAAACACGAACTATTTACATAGCCGTTTCAACCGACCTTTCATTCAGTGCGGTGGTGCTAACCCAGGTGGGCTAAACCCTACTACCTATTAGATATGAGCGCAGATATGTCGACGGCGGCGTGCCGACTCAAATTGTCGGCGGCGGCGGCGTTGTCGGCGGCGCGACCTTGCAAGGCTGCATTGTAAAGGGTACTTTTAAAATTTTTTTAGAAAACACAATGAGACCAAAATTATTAATGATTTTTCTCATAGCTAATCTGCATAAGGAAATAATCATTGACAAAGTTACAAAAATATGCATTTCAATAAAAATATACAAGGTTATGCAGAGCGTGTCCAAGATAAAGATGATTCTGCGTACTTATTCATTAAATTGGACAGGGACAGATGGAAGGAGCTCTCTGAATGCAGACAGTCGATAGCTGCTCTTCCTTAACCAGGCCGACGGCTGCTTCGGTAGCTAATCAACTTGGGCGTAGCTGAGCTGAGAACAGCCGTTGGTCTGATGAGCGGCCACTGTTCACTAAATAAACACCTACACACCATAAGCCAATATTACGGATAGTCCACTGTGCAGGGGATGCTTGGTGAAGGATGAAATGGCCGAGCATGTTTCGTTAGAGTGCAGTGTACTTGACAACCAACGGAGGGGGATACTCCATTTTCCATCTTCCGTTGCACAGGTCTGCAGCCACCTTGGTCGTCTAGTGGCCTTCATGGAGGACATACGCTGGCTGGGGTAGCTGGAGATCGAGGGGGTTTGCACGAAGGTCCACGACCAAGAGGCATTAGTTAGCAAGCTTACAGACAACTCCAAAAAAAAAAAACCACAACAACAAAATAGATTAACAGTTGATTGAGCTTTACCTGCTGAACTCCAATAATCAGTGCCAAGTCATCGGCAGGCTTCCATCGGCCCAGGTCTTTAGTGGAGAGCTGGCTCAGCTGACCCTTCTTCTTGGAGCGCCGGTTCACTGAGCCGCCGGCTGAAGGTCTGCTTGAAGAGCGCCGTTTGTTAGCATCCGGAGTTGTGGGCCCGACGGCAGGCACGGGAGGAGGGACGACCACAGTGGTCACCATCTCAGTGTACGGACTCGAGTAAGACTGAGTCCTCACGCGCTTGTCGACGCGAGGCGCCGACGGCGGCGCACCGGGCGGCACGAGACTGTACTCCACTAGTTCGTCGTCGAACTTACGTCGCTTGATCGACCGCGAGGAACTGGAATAATATAATATGCAAATATACAACACCGTGATTTTTATTTCGCAGCCAATTGCACGGAAACCATTCATATGATGCAAACCTACTGGAAATTGTTGGCCGGTTGTCTCCTGGTATTATTTAAGCCTTTACTTTCTGGAAGGGCCTGACAACCATCAAACCTTTTATTACCGTTGCCTTCTGGAAGGGCCGGCCGCCCACATATGGGTGTCGTTGAAAATATCGCTAATAGAGATTTAAAGCAAATTTTTCGTATTACAATGAGTGAGAATAGACGATTTAAGATTAAATAAAGATCCTTTCGATTTTCATCAAACACACGCTAGTAACACTCCAACGTCACATAGAAAAACATGGCAGGCATCTGGCATCCAAGCCAAAAAATTATTAAAAAAAAACATAGAAATACAATAATTCTGAAGGCTGTCACTTTTGTTTTACGTCAGTTCCGACATAATGTAATTTGATTGCCTTACTTGAGGAATATGTTGCTTTACCTACGCATTGATTGAATAGTCCTTTGTTTCACATAGTTTTATAGGTTTTCGTTTATTGATCTGACTTCATTATTTTACAAAATATTTTAGCTCCTGTGCGCGCGCGCGCCCGTGAGTAACATATGAAGCCAAAGGGTTAAATCAAATAATTGAAAATGTACAGAAAGGCTTCACACAACCGCATGGATGGGAAACTGGTCGAAGTAATACATCATATAATCACAAACCTGCGTCTTTTAGCGGCGTCGTCTAAGAGCTGCTGATTGTGTAGACTGGGTCCGAGGTATTCGTTACCGTCTGAAGACTGTGCTGGTGGTGGTTGGTCCATTGCAAAGAAAGCTTTTTCCTCCTGCACCTTTGGGTAGATCTATCGTTTGTTGAATAGTGTATATTAAATGAATGACAAGATTAAAGGGAAAACGCACTTTTTATAACAAAAAAACCCCACCCCTTTCATTCATGAATTTCTTTTCTTGATGACATTTATTTCGGTCGTCAAAAATATTGTTGTTGTTGTTATTGTTTCCGCCATAAATAGACAGGCAAAGATCATTTGACCATACAGCCAATTCGCAATTTTCTTCTTTATAGGTATTTTTGTAATTAAGTTTTTTCAATTGTATTTCCTAAATATGTATAAATGGCTGGGTAATTGTATGTATTTGGAAGAACTCTTTCGTAAGATGTAGGGATAGTTTCGGTATATTTGTAATTTTCCATAAGCTTGTCTATCATGATCATGATGCATGAGTAATTTAAGGATTGTGAAAGCGGGACAGTTCAAGAAGATGTGGTCCAGAAGAGTCTGGACCACATCTATATTGCAGTGTTGACATAGGGAGGAATTCACTAAATTCATTCTATTTGAATTGAATTGACAATGACCCTACGAAACCGTCAAAAAGTTGTGTAGAATTGCCTGTCCTTCAATAGGACTCCTTGGTCCTTTGTCAAACCGGGATGTCTTCGTAATATTATTTTCAATTTAATGGTATCACCTTACTTTCTGTTGGAGAGCTTCACTGTAGCATAGCGTAGCGTAGCCCATTCATCGTCATTTATTATTTCGGGTTTTGGCTTTTGTCTGAAAGACTGACGTGTAAAACTAAACTAATTATTGATATTATCGTCAGCTAACTATAACTTCACGAATTCACAACATGTTTTGCTATAAAATGAAAACCTCCACACACCTCTAGATTTTTACGAAAAATATCCTTCCCTCCAAACCCGCGCCCCTCCGCGCCGCCGCCGCGCCGCGACAATCGAAAAAATCTCCAGTTTTGCAGGAAAACCTCCAGATCTGGCGACACTGAATTTTGTTTGACAAATTGCCAGGATCGTATTTCAAAAAGTAGGTGTATAAAGGCGGCTCGTTCACACGCTTCCAGCAAATATCTTTCAACCATTACTCCGCTACGTTCTAGCTACTTTTGAGCGCTGTGATGGCAGCGCAGCATCATGCCGCAACACAAACACAATAATTTTGTTCTCATTATGGATACATAGCCTTCTCTATTCGTCCTTTTCGTCTGTCACACGACAAGGACGGGAATACAACACTGTCCCAGGAAATAGGAATTGTCCATCTCCAGAACAACAACAACAACGTATATAAGAAGAAAATTGTGAATTGCTGTGTGGTCAAATTATCTTTGCCTGCCTATTTCTGGAGAAAACAATAACAACAACAATAAACAACAGCTGACAGCAGACAGCGTCAAATGTCAATGTGATAATTTATTTCATACATAGCGTACGTTTCATACGCAATTTCCTCGATCGACTCCTTGATTGAAGCCTAAGTTTTTTTATACATTACTAATTGCATCCATGTGAGAATGGCGCTTCGTTTAACAGCTACGTGGAGTGCGCGCCGTGTACTGTGCCGCTGTTACAACAAAATAGTGCTGACAGACGATGGCTCGACGATTGTAGCGCTGCATCGAGAGCCCGAGTTTCCGTACGAGCAGTCACGCCCGCTACCTCCGGAACCCGCGCCCGACACTGGTGTGTTGCGCATGAACGACATCACAGAGATAAAGCGAGTTTTCAAGGAAATGACTCCCGAGATGGCGCGCGCACAATTATCCAGCGTCACTCTCACCACGCCCCACAGATGGTTCCCGCGCGCACGTGACAAAAAAGCGAAGAAAGATACTCCCATGAATAGGCCATATTTGTAATATTTCAAATGTATGTGTATCTAGAAGGAATAGAATAAATAGAATGCCGAGTGTTTTTTCATTACACTTCTCTATTTTAAAAGTACAGTAGGGCCGCCCTAATCCAAACCCCTAAGAACACAGGGGGGTTCGAATTATGAAACCCTGTATTATTCGCAATGTTGGGGTAGCTTAAAGATACTCTTAAATTTATCAGTTAACATATATGTCGCGTAAAGTCAATATTACGACTTTATTGTAGTTAAACCAAAATTATGCAAAAAACTTGCTACATGAAATATTCCACAGTATTTTGCTGGCGCACGCATGATCAAGGCTATGAGTGCGGGCAAACTAAGGAAGGAATTTAAAACAATATTGGGGGTGGACATTGGTGTGGGGGAATTCGGGAATTTCTGATCGTTCTGATTACCGCGATCTTCGGAATAGCATGGCTCTACTGTATTTGGTTGGTGTGGTGCACGCAAGAAGCATATGTCGACAGCAGTCTTGATGCCAGTTTAAATCCAGCCAGATGTAATTTTTACCTGTGTTAAATCCATGCGGAATCGCAATAGTTCAGTGTAAAATTAATCAATTCCAATCTTTTGAGCACACACCGGTACTTACATACATAAATACCATTCTGAACATCTGTTCCTACTGTTAGTCTTGTGCCATAAATGAAGTTCCAGGAGTTTTCTTGGTACATATAAATAAATAAAACATGGTAGTAAAATAGACAATAATATGTAGGTATTTATTTATTACATGCACACTTAACAAATTTATAAATTCATCTCAATATAAATACACAGGCAGGTATAGATCACACACGCTAACTTTGCCGATGTAGGACAGGGTAGGGGTATAGCGTCTGTAACACTACCGGGTGTTAGTAAAGCGTGCAGTCTACCCCACCCTGTTCCCACCGGCAATATGCGACAATGTGCGATCTCTATCAAGAACGAGCTTCCAAGTCACTGTTAAACAACTGATATCACTTTTACCGCCAAACAACACAATAATTAACCACCTGTCCACACAAAATGCATTACATGATTTGATGTAACAAAGTGTTCCCTAATGTGTTGTTGATAATTAGGAATGTGCAAGGGCATGTAACAAATGAAAATAATTCCACAAAAGCTTTCTTCACATTGTGGATTATATTTGAAGAGCTGCCGAATAACAATTTGTTCATCAGTTCATCTCATTGAAAATAAGCCATAATATTGCTAAACGTCAACAATAAAAGAGTTCTTTGGCAAAAATAAGTACACATTATAAACTCTTTGGTAATTCACAAATAGCAGATAAAATTTATAACAACACCAATCAATAGTAGTTGGCCTTGTTTATAGTAATCAACAAAATAAATAAAATTTAAATGGAGGTTGCAAGAAAACTCCTTTCTTACAATGTTACAATGCATTTATTAGTGTTTGTGTTTGTTTTTTTTTTTCATTTTTACCTACACAGATCTTGGAGATCTCTTGCAATTGTATTTTGTTGCTATTTAGTTTCTAGATTTCAGTGCCAGTGAGGAAGCCTATTACTAAGTCTACTCCGTCCGTCTTGTCTGTCCGATGGCTGTATCTTTTGAACCGTAATAACCAGCTGGTTGAAATCTTCACGGAATATGTGTTATTATGGCAGATTAGCAAATAAAAAAAAGAAAAATAAAAAAATTAAGGGGTCCCCATACAAGAAACGTGGTACAGAAACCTCTGTGCGCGAGTTAGACTCGCACTTGGCCGGTTTTCACATGTTTTTAACATATTGATGTTTTCGTAAACTTTTATTATCACAACAATATACAGTTATCGATGCATTACAACACTGGGATAAAACATAATGGTGGTTTTAAGGTGAGCGTCTACAGGCTCGCATATCACACATCAGACAGTCGGATCAAACCATAGAGATATAAAATCAGATAGACTGAGTGATAGCATTGGGTCATTGAGGCAACTTCGAAGATTTGGCATGTTTGTGCGCTGTTCGATGGCGGTTTGTTCGATGATGACATCAGTCACTGCACGCTGCGACGCAAGCGTCACCTTCCCCCCACACCCCGCACAGATGGACTCTCATTTACTTATTTTAGAGCAGTGGTGCCCAAACGGTCGATCGCAAGAGGCTTTTAGGTCGATCGCTTAAAATATGTAGAGCAAGAAATGACTCGTAGAAACGTGAAGGAATTCATAATATTTGATGTGATTAACCGATTAAGGACCGCAATAGTAACAAATATAAAGGATGTAGTGAACACAGTTTTCAATTCAAACAAATATTACTACAAATTATTTAACAACGAAAACCTTTGGTACAAGTGTCGATCTCACAACCTTAAATTTTTTTAGGTAGATCTTTATAGAAAAAAGTATGAGCACCACTGTTTTAGAGCATTTTAACTTTCTCATTCATTCTCTCTATACCACCGCATATAATATGGATGAAACAAATGTTAGTATTCTATATATTGTTTGCCTTAGAGTGCGTTCATTCAATTGCACCGCACGGACCGCACGCATCAGAGCGTCGGTTGAGCGAGAGGAGTGTTGAAAATTGAAATGTTAATGACGGTCGTGTGAGTGGGCAATCCAATATTAGCGGACACAGTGGACGCAGTACTTCCACCAATGTTTTATTTGATTCGTCTCATGCGTGCTGTGCGGACCTATGAACCCTCGTTGTTGTTGGATCCTGCGATACTCCGCACTGAGACCTCTCCAAATGGTTTGTTGTACGTTCCTGTGAACCCTTACATTCACATGGATACTTGTTATACTTCATACAATTCTGAACACGTGACAATGACATTTCAGGTCATCTGACTAGTCTAGAAATTCCTAGATGGAAATAGCCAGCATCAATAACCAGATTATACACACACATCAGTGTTCCATACCTGTATACGTATTATAATGGAGTAGGTTACTCATTCTTTAATGGCAGTATGTTTAGATTCTTTATACAAAACTATTATTTTAGTCTAACAGCTACATAATACAAAATAAATATAAATGTTATAAGTAAATCACCATAATGAATGACAGAACTAATGTAAAAACAAATGTATATCTGCTTATATTGTCTGTTATCTATGTACCTACTTTTAGATATTCAGTCTGTTCGGCCCACTTACAAGCATATCGGCTTCACATACTATAATTGAATGATCACTTCAAAGTAATTTGGCACAGGGAAAAGATTTTACCATATATTATGTTCATAAAATTTATCTTGAGTAGAAAAGTCTGTAAAGTAAAATTGTTTCTATGTGCCAAATATTTTTGTAGTGATCAATTATTTATTACGTTAGTACGGGCAGCCGAGGCATAGAGTAGGTATGCCCTTCATAATGATTACTACGTACACTACTCCCGTACATACAGTGTATGGAACAATGTGTTATTTATAGTGCGATTTTTGTAACTGTTTACTTTAAAAGAATGCGCAGAATGCGAAGCACCTTCCGCTCACCGCTGCCACGAAAATAGTCGTAAACCGTACTAACATATGCAATTGCAGCGGCAGCAGGGAGTGTGCTTCGTATTCTGAGTATTCTTTCAAGTGAAGAGTTATCAAAACCGCACTATACTGACAATAAGATCATAGGCAAGAGCGGCTTCACATACCAATATAGAAATATTTAACTTCACAGTCACACTAAATTATATATTAGTAAATAATATATTATAATATAATTTAGTGTTATTACTTATTTATTATTCACGGCTACAATATTTAGGAAATTTCATCAAAATTATCATACTCATAATATTTTTGGGCAGATTGACTTAACAAGATCAGGCGGATGAGCTGCCCGTTTTAGTAAATACAAACTACTATGTACTTATTGTATGTATGTACTTATTTTTATATTCATAACAATATCCAACCTCTCTGCTGAGTCCATACCTTAAAGAAGAAATATTGCTTCAGAACTTCACAATGGTGTTAATAATAAATTAATGAAATCACTGTATATATTAAAAGGAAAAAATAAAAACAATAATGACTTAATAAAAAAAATTATAAAAATATTTTATTATTCAAAATAAAGTCATTTCACATGTTTCCAAATTGTACAAAATGTTATTTCATAACCAAATGTCCTTGTGGAAGACATTATCTGGAGACATTACACATTAAGTGTTAAGACATTTTTTAAAACATAATTTTAGATTTTTAATCGTGAACAAAAATAAACCTCTCATGATCCTTCTGTAAAGTTGAGTAAATGCCTCAGAAGGCAACTTTCATTGAGTACCTATAGGAATAGTGTTATTAAATTCTTTGTTAATTGAAATTCCCAATAGGTGTAGTCTCTATTTACACAAGTATAAACTTGTGCGCCTGCTGCTGAACAAACTAGGGCAAAAGTCACAGCGAGCTGGCAAATAGTCCGCGCGGCTACAAACAATGCGTGCTCGGGCACTGTGACTGCTACGGTATAATCGCTTGTACCGCTTCTAAATAATTCAGGAACCAAAACATTCAGTAACAAATGAAAATGATTCACTTACAACGCAACACACTACTATTTCACAGGTTGCATACTTATAAGACATGCTCAAATTATATATAACTACCCTGATTTTGTGAACGATAAGGCTAGATGTTGTACTATAGTCGTAGTAATATATGTATTCATAGTCTATATAAATGTACTCTTCTTATATCAGAAAAATTTATGCCTACCTCGTAATCTGAAAGCTTTAAACACTTACAAAAATAACAATAAATTGGAAATAACAAAAATAAATACTATGGCACATACATACTCTCACAACACGAATCGTTTCACGATTTCCCCTCCCGGCTCGTCCCTCGTAAGGCGCGACACTATCTTATCTCTAAGAGGATGATAAATATTTGGAGAATATTTGTTAAGAGTTCCTGGAATTTACTCCCTAGTGTAAGGTAGGTTTAATTAGGATGGTGAGCCAGGATTGTGTGTGGCTCACCTGGCGTGGAGCGGGTAGGGAGTCAAGTGGTTAGTTAGTTACATGGTAACGCAGTAGAAGGAGTGCACCGACGGAGGGGAGGAGGGAGGGCGGTGGTGCGGTCAGCGCGCGCGGCCGCTGCGCAACTCGCGGTCCAGCTGCTGCAGCTGGCGCAGGAAGCCCTCGTTGGGGTGGATGTCGCGGCGCGCGCGCACCGTGCTCAGCGCCTCCGCCAGCGACATGTTGCGGCGCAGCATCAGCCAGGCCAGCGCGCAAGTCGCCGACCGCGACACACCCATCAGGCAGTGAACCAGCACCCGCCCTGCATACGTTCACATTCTATTATTATTACACTAGCAGCGTTCGCTGATGCCACAACACTTTACAGATGTTTATCAATTTTGTCTGTATATAAAGTGCGATCAATTCGCAGAATTTCCACTAATAACATTATCAGGTAATTGGTTCCAAGAACCCACAGGTATGGTAGCGATAGATAATCCACATTTGTAGTTACATATGATAAAGCTAATGCAATGCCTATAATCTGTATTTATGTATACTGATTCGCTTATATATTACTTAAGAATGACTCTTAAAAAGCAGTTTTCTCCAATGCAATCGGCCATCTCAGAAAATCAAACTAAATGTATCATCATCCTGGGGCTCAAAAAACCATAGCTACGTCTTGACATTGCTCCAGAGAACCACAATATTCAGATCCAGTGTGGACTCCACCAACACATAAAGACCAGTTCAACTAATTAAAACTTGTCTTTTTCATAAGGATTGACAGACGAGTTTTCACCGGTGGTTTCGTATCGCTCAGAGGAGGCCGAGAGGGGCAAGGGAGTCATAGCTGGAAACATCTATAATAATTTCAAAAAAAGTCTGTCAAAAGAGAAGTGTTCCAAAATTGTTAAGCGCACAGTGCCCAAAACAAAACAGGTCAGTACAGTGCATAGTGCCCAAAACAGATCAGTACAGTGCGTAGTGCCCAAAAGAGTTGTCAGAGATGTCGGAATCGAGGCACCTGATGAAGAGCCGTTGTCTCTGCCTACTTCTATGTTATGTATGTATTTAGAAATGTGTTAGGACAGCCATTGTCAACCAGTGACACACGTGTCAGGTGTGTCGCGAGAATTTCTAAAAATTAAAAAATATCGCCCTTTCGCCGCGCTGGCGTGCTGCACCGGCAGCGGCGCGGCAGTGTGGACAGTGAAATGAAAGTCTGTTTATCCGAAATTCGTCTAGAAGAATGAATAGATGATCTGTGTAAAGGTCGTCAGGCTCAAGTATCACATAGGATCTACTCAGCCTAATGTTTAGGGTTCAAACTATTACTTGTGTATTACTTATGTATGTATGTTCCAAAATCTCTAATTGTAATAAAATTATGTACCTACCTACTTGTAAGACTTAGGTATGTTTTCTTTGAGGGTGTCGCCAGTCTAAAAAAATCTTCAGATGTGTCGCCGATGAAAAAAGGTTGAGAGCCCCTGTGCTAGGAAATGGCTCCTCACCTCCGCTAGAGATGCCCTCCTCTATGAAGTGAGCGGCGCTGTAGAAGTACTTGGAGATGTCGGTGGTGGGCATGTCCATGAGCGGGAAGCCGCGGTAGCGGATGCGCGGGCAGTCGCGGTAGTACAGGTGGTCCGTGTCCACCTGAGTGTAGCGCTTGCCCTCGGCCGTGTTCAACACGTGCGTGATGCCCATCCTCTGGAGATACGCTTTGTCCTTGGCTGCCACGCTGAACAAACATTATACACGCTCTTTCATAAATGGTGGCACATTATTACTAAGCCTACGCCGTCTGTCTGCCTGTCCATCCGTCTATCCGTCCGGCTGTATCTTTGGAAAACATTTAACATGTTATTTCAAGGTTTTTAGGGTCCCGTCGCAAAATGCGAAAAAGGGGGGGTTATGCCCCTTTTTAGTATAATCTGTAATCATAAACATGGTTCATTTGGCCAGTTTTTTTATTTCACCCAAAAATATTCTGTTTGTGAAACTTACTATTTTGAACCTTTTTTTTTTAGGAAATGTCAAAATATTAAATGTTGTTATTAAAAATTTTACCGCTTTACGCACTGTCATTTTTCGAGCTATGTGGCTTGTAGTTTCAGGAAAACGACCGTGACGATTTTAATAAGACTCGCTTTTGTATGAATGAAATGAGAGGAAATTTTTCTTTCAAAATATTAAGTCATACAAAGATTTAAATAGTTAGATACAGCTTCGCCATACCCGGGCGCTATCAAACACGTTAGCATTAAATGTATGGCATGCAACTCATTAATATTAGACAGTAACATACGCAATCCATTAGTGCGACAGAGATAGTTATTCATTCGAGCGCATTTTTGGTGACGAGTGCTAGCGTCCTATTAGGAATCTAAACTATTTAAATCTTTGAAGTCATACATAACATAAAACACAACAAAAGTTTTAGGCATAGAATAGAATAGTGTACCCTTTCGGGTACAAGAACTCAACACCATGTATTATTATTATTATCCTTGTTTCACACGCTCAATATCTTCAACATTATTTGCCAGTGTTCATTAGAGATGCATATAAGTATGTGAATTGCATATTGACGTAATGATGACTTTTGTATAATGAATGAATGATTAATATTTATTTTTGTCTCACAGCAAACTATTGACTGAGCATCTGTCTGTCTGCTTGTTACTCTTAAACATGCCATTTAAGCAACTTCTGCACGTGAAAATTCGCATGGGGGAAGCAGACATTTGGACTTGCCAAATTATAAATTAATTGATAATGTATAAATAAATTATTGCTCACTGTTAGTTGAACAAAGGTCTACTTCAGACCAGGGATGTTGCGGATGCGATTTATTTGACATCCGCGGATACGGATGCAGATGCGGATTTTTGGACGCTCACATCCGCGGATGCGGATGCGGATGTTAACAAGATTGCTTGAAGAGCCGGTTAGTTTAAGTCCTTGAATAAAAGAGATTATGCTTTTAAAATCTTTTATTGATCAATCAATTTTTAGTAAGAAAATTTCAAGATTGGGCTATTCATTTTCATTTTCATTATATCATTTTCATCCGCCTTAAAATAAGTCCAAATCTCACTTCGTACCGGTGGTGACATTGTTGTTACACCTTATGTATGAATAACATTCAATTCTGGGATACTTCGCCGCACTATATACAGTGGAAGTGGAATACTCGAGTCGGAAATTCAACTTAGAAGACGCGTCGTCACGCGTGTTTAGACACGCATGCATATACGAAACGTGACAAATGACGCAATAATAATGGAAAACAAAGTCGTCAGCACTGCACTGCACCGTCCAATTTCATTCAAGTCTCAACCTGCACTACATCCGCATCCGCATGAGTTCCGCATCGATTTAATGCGGATGCGAATGCAGATGCGGATGTCAAAATCAACGCGCATGCTCCGCATTTACGGATGCGGATGCGAATATCCGCAACATCCCTGCTTCAGACCTCTCTAGCATTATTATTGTTGATCTTCTGCAATAACTACCACTTAATAAATAAATGCATTCTGATTGAAATAGCTCTATGAATCACGAATCTGTGACATCAGACATGTGACTAAGCCAGGTCAAATGCCAGTGGGATGTGTGGTAGTGGTGCTTTGTGCATGATTAATATTAACCTATCATACATACATATGCTTTGCATTTGCATGCATTTATTGTATGAAATGTCCCCAGAATTAGTGTACCACATCATTTTTATTTTACAATACCTACTTTATTAATTTAACCTAAATTTTATTTCATTGTAAATTATAACAGAAAAGAAGATACTTACCAAAATAACTAAAACTACAAATCGTAAGAGATAATAATAAAAACATTAAATTAAAGAATTATCCATAAAAATAAAAAAATAAAAAATTTGATGATCCAGAAGGCGCTAAGTACTAACTACTAATTAAGGCCCAATTGCGCCAACACGAATTTAGAGTTAAGTAGCGAGTTATGGATTTAAACGCAGTTCTCACAGTCAACGGGTACTAGCTTAACGATTTAAACTGATTTATATAGTTAAATTCGTGTTGGCGCAATTGGCCCTTAATGTTGACTGGAAGAAAATCTATAAATGCAAATAGAATATATACTCTTTGTTGCACAGGAGTAAAGAAATTCACAACAAGACAACGTAAAGAACCACAAAGCGCAACGACAGACTCACTAGGAGTGAAGTCTTCCAGTCAACCTTTCGTTTGTGGAGCGATAAAGAATTAATATCTGTCTTCTAACACAATGGGGCAGGACAATGGTCACTGCGCGTACCAGACAGAGCCTTAATACAAAATAAAAATTATGAAAAATTATACTAACGCATCACCGATGAAGAGTCCCGGATAGACCTCGTTGCAGTCGGGCATGCTGCGGTAGGAGAAGGAGGAGGGTGTGGGTGCGGGGGGCACCGGCCGCCGCAGCGCGGACAACGAGCTCAACACGGACGACGACGACGGACCCAGGCTCTGTGACACCACAATGAGTTACCGATGCAACGACGCAGATTATGCTGGTCTTTAGATCTATATGTAGAGAAAACCAGAACATATTTTAGTAAAATTTTACAAAGTTAACAGAATATTTGAAAATTACGAACAGATGTTGGCATTAGCAATTCCTTTTAATTGAAAATATTTTTGAAAAAAAAAGCCAGGCCTCTAGGCCTCTCTTTAGACGACCTCTGCCTGCATGTCTCATTAAGGAAGTTAGTTTTGCTGGCTACTGAGAAAAAACATGGAAAAAAATTGTTTCACACTGAACTGCAATTAAAACAGCAGGAAAAAGTTATTTACTAAATAATAACTTGAATTATACTTTCACAAGAAATATAAAATAAGGACCTATTAAATTAGTTTATTTTTATATAATTTGACTGTAATAAAGAGATAAACATTGTGTTGAAATTTTTTTTTTACACGCAGACAGAGGGTTTTTTTTTTTTTTTTTTTTATGGAAACTGACACGTTTGGCTACATCACCTACAACGTCCGTGATGTCAGCCCATGACACCGGGTGAACTCCGCAGCCATTGCCTTATTTGTAGTTGCTTCGTGGCCTGCACAAGGGGCCGCCCCACCGCATAATCGCACAATCATAAATGCACGCATTTCATACTATAATTTTTTTATACAATTATACATAATATTTTTTTCAAAAAATTGTAGTTATCTAGGCTTTCAAACATTTTCCATCAATATAATATTTGAACCCATAACTGTTTTTTCAATGTTCAATTTAGTTTTTGCGGCCCCTATTAATGAAAGCTGAGGACCCCTGGCAATGTTTACAGATGACATTTTGTTACCTCCTGGGAATCTATGAAAGTTCTAAGTTTCAAGTGAATAGCTCGAACAGTATACGAGCTACATGCTGTGACAGACAGACGACCGGACAGACATGTGACCGATATATTTTTTATTGAAAGTGCGACATGCGGCGCCAAGCCACCCATAAGATGTCCTCACGATACCCATAGAAATTTGGTCGGGCTGCAAATGCCATGCCGGCCTGACAGATGCCTGTTCACTCCCTCTTGAAGACACGAGACTGTACTTGGGGGGAAATATATATAAGGTACATGCCAGTGACGGAACTGTCGGCTACGGAATCCTAAAAACGCCAGAAACAGAATGGGTTTTTCAAAAGGGGCGTGAAAAGGCTCCTGTCAGGCCGGCATGACATTCGCAATCCCCGTGCATCACAGAATGTCCATGGGCATCGTTAGACACCTACTTGTAGGTGTAACGATGCCACATGTCGCGCTATCGATAAAAAAAAAAAAAAGGCTATGTGAAGGATCAAACATCACAACATAATCACAACTACTGTATTTATGGAATGTCCTGTAATTACAAAAATGCTATTTATTACAACCTTTACTAGTAATACTTCAGAAAATATTGCACAAACTACAGGTAATGCTAAAACATAACTTGAATGTGAAATAAATACGGAAAACTCTATATTATTTCTACTTATATGTTAATTAACACCTCTGCTCGCCCACACCCATGTACCTGTGATTGATACATGAAGGTCAACTGCCCACACACAATGGTCTGCAGTACGTGCCTACACTAAACTTATATTTACATAGGAACACACACACACACAGTAGAACCACGATTATCCAAGCTATTGCGGTCCAGAACAATTTGGATATTAAAAATATTAAAAACTGGGATAATAAAAATTTTATTACACTATAGTAGTAAAATAAAATCACATTTTTAAATAAAAATATTATGTTGTATTATATCTTTGTGTTATTCACATTCTAAAATAAAATATGTACGTACATAGTAGCGTAATATAGCGTAAGAAAGCTAACAAAGCATTAGATCAAACAGAAATTTTTTATTTCACATAATCGAATAGAATTTCTTAAAGATTGTTTTTGGAAAAATCAACAATTTTGCATCGGTTGAGCTCGGCTAAACGCAAAGTTTGGTTAATGTGAGCTCGGATAATCCAGGTTCTAATGCACATATAAAAACGTGCAAACAGTATTCTAATCGACACAAATGCATTGTGCAAAAACTATTTCACCCGTGCACATTTAAACGCCATAGATACCATCAGTGTTCGGAGGGAGGATCCTAAACGTTGCTCATTGGCCGCACAGTAAGCGTACGAGCGAGGGTACAGTGCCTGCTGTTGGGGATAAATATTTAACCTTCAGTCCCAAACACAAAGTTACACGCGCCGCCCAACAGGCTACTTCCAATGGAGCGGCAGGAGGCCTCTGTGTGAAGGACACTCTGCGGATGGATCAATTAAGCAGCGTGAATCACTGCAGTTAATTTTAATCCGATGATTCTATTGTTACACACACCACACGCTGTATCTCGACAATCAGGTTAAGCAGAGAAATTGATTTTGTGCTGCAAGAGCTCCGGTTAATTACATCACAAAACCGACCACCCTGTTTCGTAAAGTATTCGGATAAGATAACTATAAAACAGCGAGTAAGGCACGAAGACCCATCTGCTGCATAACCCGGTGGAAGGACCATGGCAAGGTGAGAGATGGCTAGCCTGTCATCCTTTTAACGCATCTCGTCTTTATCCCTTAGTCACCTTTTACGATATGCACGGGGAGAGATGCAGTGGGGCTATTCTTTTGTAAGTATCGACCCCACACGGTACTGTCGGGATACAGCGTGGCGTGTGGTATGTATGTAAGATTATATTTTATATATAACTCGTGATTCAGACAGCCTCCATGCGGTTTCTTATCCTGCAGGGTTTTTTTTTTTCACTTTTACCACTACTAACAAGTACCCAATTTTATTGACCGAGAAGGCAGTTATCCAACAGTATTTTGTAGGTATTCTCCTAAATAATACTGCTGTAAAGCTGCAATAAAATAACACTGAGATAAGGTGTCCTCATGATTGTGAAAACGATATGAAAACTGAAAGTAACATTCCGGAACGAACGAAAGTCATTCGCTAAAAATAGAGGCGAAGCGAAGGACGGCCAAAGCGAATTATTAGAAATGTGTTTAGGCATACTTACTGAACTCATCTCCCTCCAACTCATCTTATCTACGAAGACTAAAATGCAAGGTAATTTGCACAATTGGAAATAACAATTTTATAACCTGTTTCGTATAATTTCACAAAAATATACGATTGACGCGCAGCTCACATGCAACCAGCTGATTGATTTGACAAAACTGACTCAGACTGACTGACTGACACTGAGTGAGGGACTGACTGGACCATGCAAGCTATGCGACTGAACGAGACGGACGGAATTCAATTCAACTCAAGAACTTCGGGGTTCGGTTCGGTTGGTACGTGGTATTATCTGTGGTATTTTTAACCCCCGACGAAAAAAACGGAGGGGTGTTATAAGTTTGACGTGTGTGTGTGTGTGTGTCTGTCTGCTGTGGCATCGTACCTCCCAAAGGGATGGACTCATTTGGATGCGATTTTTTTTATTAGGAAGCTCGTTTAATCGGGATGGTTCTTAGCTACGTTTGTAATCACGCAACAAAGTAATAAGTAATAAAAAAAATTTTTATTTTAAAAAGTGGACCGATTTGCATGCGGTTTTTTTTTAAAAGCTTGAAATAAAAGTTAAATTTCAAATTTAAAAAACCCCCGACTCTAAAAAAGTCTAAAATAATTTCCGTTTACTTGCTTAAAGGAGTCGGGGGACCGCTAAGTAAATAAAATATAAAAACCCAGAGCTGCGCTTGTATTTACTTAGCGGTCCAACGACTCCTTTTAAGCAAGTAAACGGAAGTATTTTTGACTTTTTTAGAGTCGGGGGTTTTTTAAATTTGTAATTATAATATTTGACGAAACGACACCCGAAAGACATTGGCGGCTCCTTTCGTGAACACTCGACTCGAAAGCTCGTAACAAAAACGACATGCGGCGCCTCAACATTAGGTTAGGGTTAGTTAATATATAGATGACGCATCTTCTTTTTATTAAACCTGGTTTTTTTAAACCACCAAAACACCACTCATGCATACCACTTTCCCGGTACGACACCTGAAATCCTTTTTTAATCCTGCGAATCCCTCAATCCTGCAATCCTAATCCTTCTCCCGGAGCGAACCAACTGAAGCCGATATTCGTTTGGTCGTTTATGTAATTTGGTAGCTCAGTGGTAAGAGTGTAGGGTTTGTATTTTTTGACCATGGGTTCGTGTCTCTCAAATTTTTTTTTGTTTTGTTTTTTTTTAAGCAAAGTTAGGGTGTTGGAATTTTTTTAGGGTGTTTAGTTTTTTTTATAACCACCTAAAAGCTTTATTTTCGGAAATACAAACGTAACAAAAACGACATGCACCGCCTCAACATTAGCTTCAGGGTTAATATATAGAAGATGCGCTACGTGACGCATCTTCTATATAATATTAACCCTGGTTATTTTTTTGACGTGATAACGTCTTATAAATTGATGAACACCGGCTGTACGGACGAAAAAGTGTCACGTTCCATCTGAGCCTGTGTGTGCAAGCGAGAGCGTGTAACAAGCGATAGAGAGGCACAATCGGCCCAAGCGGCAGTGTTGCCAAACGTACGGTAATTGCCATATCGTACGGTAATCGAGGCTAAAAATCGACAAATGTACGGCGTACGGCAGCGATAGGGGTGCCGTACGAAAAAATACGGTAATTCTTATAGCTGTGTTTCTTTATGACGTTATCACGTAAAACTATCGTCCGTAAACCGACTTTACAGACAACCAATTTTTTTAAACCACCAAAACATCACTCATTTATCACTTGCCGAAGTCGAAACTGACATGCACCGCACCGGCGCCTACTACATGCAAGGAATAGACGGGTGGATCGGGATCAATTCTGATTACTCTCACTTTTTTTTTATAATTTTTTTTTATTTTCGGAAATATTCGGAATTATACAAACTGTTTTGGTGGTTTAAAAA
This sequence comes from Nematopogon swammerdamellus, assembly GCA_946902875.1. Lineage (NCBI taxonomy): Eukaryota > Metazoa > Arthropoda > Insecta > Lepidoptera > Adelidae > Nematopogon > Nematopogon swammerdamellus. The sequence continues at coordinate 23,786,684 of OX336333.1, read as the reverse complement.
AAAAAATTGGTTGTCTGTAAAGTTGGTTTACGGACGATAGTTTTACGTGATGATGTCATAAAGTAAATCAGTTCCGGCGGATATTTACCATGTAAAATAAATTTAAGTACGTGATAAAGATGTGATAATAACTAATAAAAAATATGAGAAAATAACGACTATTAATTTTTGTTTAATTTATATATAAAAAACCTACATAACGCCATCTACATGTTCAACGTTGCAACAATTACCTAACTGCTAAATCAAGTATACCGCTGGCTGAAGTATTTAATTTAATATTGACGCTAGATGTTGAATCTAGATGTCGCTCCATGAAATTCACATACATACTGTTGAGAAAATTTGCAGCGATAAGTACACGGTCGATAGCCTGCGTGGATAACACGTCTGGTCAGTGATGGTGACAGGGACCGCGGGTTCGAGCCTCGAGGCTCGCAAAAGACGGAGAAATATATTTTGTATTTTCTACTATTGTATATGCCTCTCTATCGCGCTCTCGCTTGCACACACAGGTCTCTATCGCGCTCTCGCTTGCACACACAGGTTTAGATGGAACGTTACACTTCTTCGTGCGTGCAGCCGGTGTTCATCAATTTATAAGACGTGACATCATCACGTCAATAACCAGGGTTAATATAAAGAAGATTTGTCGCTACGCGACGCATCGCATTCTTTATATTAACCCTAACCTAATTTTGAGGCGGTGCATGTAGTTTTTGTTACAAGTTTGTATTTTCGAAAATAATTCTTAGGTGGTTATAAAAAAAACTAAACACCCTAAAACAATTTAAACACCGTAACATTGCTAAAAGAAAAAAAAGCAAAAAAAACCAAAAAGATTTGGTGGGATTCGAACCCACGGTCATAAAACTACTAGTCCTAGACCCTCACCCCTGAGCCACGAACTCACTTACACGACCAAACGAATATCGAATTCCCTTGATTCGGTTTCGGCTCTATGACGTCACCGCTGTGAGCGAGAGTAATCAGAATTGATCGCGAGCCACTCGTAGGAATAGGATTACAGGATTGAGGGATTCGCAGGATTAAAAAAGGCTTTCAGGAGGCGGACCGACCACTTTCCTTCGAGCCGAAGTCCGCCAAAGCATAGTAAAAGAAGACGAGTAAGATAACTGGAGGCCATTTTTAAAATAACTACCTACGCTGCGCCGAGCCTCCAGGGATGTCACAACTCACAACACTAACACAATTGACAGGCAGTGAGCCCATCATGGTGGAAATCATCGACATCTAAATGCTATTCTTTAAAATTATTATGTACATTTATGTATTTTTTTTATTTATAGACCAAGAGCCAGCTCCCAAAATTTTACTCTAACAAAATATATGAGTTGTCATAGATTTATTATATAGGTACTGGCGTTAAGGTATATTTTCGAAAGCTGTATTTTCGATAGACAGTGAACGATGTTATTTTGATGTTTGAGCCCTTGACAACGATACCCCACTCAATAATCGGATGCTTAGTTCTGGCGCTACGGTGGAACATACCTAAAAACAAACATACACACACATAAATTGCTAAAAAGATAACCCTTCATTTTTGCTTCGCGCAGTCGGGTAAAATTTTTTTTTAACTTTAACCTCCCAAAAATTAATGCAATGTCAAAATTCAACTTTAACTCACGTCCGTCTTTGGACAACCATTTCGTAGTCGCGGACGATGAAGAGAATTAATAAGTGGGCAAAAAATTTATAACTATAAAAATTATAGAAAATATATTTAGAATTATAGATTAATATAATTATTATTCTTAATAAAAAAATTATCAAATAAATAATTTTAAAATGTATTTATTTTGTTTTATTATTACTTAATAAGTTATATTTTTATTTTTGTTATTTTAATGAATTACTTAATAACTTGGTTGGTCGCTAGCAGTCATGAAAGTGTCCGCGGTAGGAGCTGTGGCCATTTATAGAAGACAAAACCGCGAAAATGCGTTGTGCGTGGTATCTCTAACAAGTCTGAACAAGTCGACAACCGCGGGCCCGCGCGCGGCGCAGCCTTCGCGTGCGCCGCGCGGCCGCGCCCGATGTTCGCGAATGGTTTTTGCAGCTACCTATTAATAACTAATTAATACTATAATTAAATACTAATAGGTACCTACTTTGCTCTGACGTTACCGAGCCAGGTCTCAAGTCAATTCCTTCGCTTAGTACCTACTCGTATTAATAACTTACATAATTTAACTACATACTTTAATAATATTTTTTATGTTACTTACCTTTCGATGGGAGCAGGTAATGAGAATAATGTTAACTCGCGATTAGAGCCTGATCTATTCATGCAGCCGCGTACACACTGCAGAAACGCGGAGCCATTATGTTAGTGCAATAAAATAAAATTCGAATAATAATACTTTCTATCGGGAAGCGGCAGGCGGCAGGCAGCGGCCGTCACGTGGTGTGCGTCACCGAGCGCGGGGGCGGGGCGACCATCACTGACTACGCGCGCGCGAGAGACAGTGATATGATAATGCATGTGGGTCGTTCCGCCATTTCGTTCAAATTGCATTCCCGCGCAATAAAAGCGTGTGAAAATGTATGTTTTTTAAAATAATTTTATTGAAATATATAGGTTTAGATGAAAGGAAAAAGTAGTATTTAACGAATCAGACATTTGTCCATTCAATTAAATAAAAAAAAATAAAAACCTTCAAAATTCTCACTCCCATCCTCTTCCAAACGAAGGATCAGTATTTAGTATAATTTTTTTTTTAGTTTCTTTAAGTAAAATGAGTATATTAATAAACCCACCTATAGTGTAACTAATAACGCATGTTTCTGTGGGATTCATTTATTTTTAGAGCCATTATATCATAAAAAGAATTAATATTTCATTTTTGTCCGTGGAAAAACGTCATTACCTTCCGCAGAAGTGGTATTACAAATTAGAAAGAGTGTGACCCGACTTTAGCCTTCGCTCTACGCTCCGCATGTCGAACGCCCCTAATTGTGTCCCTGGATCTAAACAGGAGAGGACGAGCGTCGCTGGGGAAGAAAATACTCACGATCTTCGTGCTCATCAACTACTTTGTCACCTTCCAGGCATCATTACCTTCCGGCTTTTTTTAACATAAGTACACGATAAAAAAAATTCATTAAAATCTTAATGAATCAGATTTTAGTCAGAATATTCGTTAATTAATATAATAAATTTGTAATATCAGTAATAAGGGAGCAATTAAAGAAATACATCAAAATTTCATTACCCTCCTTTTCATTACCCTCCTTTACCCTCAAAATGTTTGCCGGACGGTAATGAAGGGGTTCGGATGGTAATGAAATGTTTACTTGATTTTCCTTCCCTCCTACCTAACTGGGTGGTAGGTTATATCCCGGCCGTGTTAGTACCACCGCAGCACTGAATGAAACGTTGGTCCAAACGGCTATGTAAACGTCCGAATGTCCATGGTCATCGTTGGACACCTTATGGATGGGTTGGCGCCATATGTCGGGCTTTAAATAAAGCAAAATATTTCGTGTTTTCCGTCGAGTTCAGTGTAGCCGACACGATGAAAGGAAAGTACTATCAGGGCACCTAGTTCACCAAGGTGTTATGGGCTGACATCACGGATGTTGTAGGTGATGTAAACATATCAGTGTTCACAAAAAAAATTGTGTGCACGTAGTAAGTAGTACATAAATAATAAAAATCCAATAAAACTGGACTTTTAATTCTATTTGGCACGTAAAGTATCTACATAACGTATACTGGAGTACGGGGTTTAACCCGACCGGGTCGGCACCAACGCACTGACTGAAGTTCGGTCGAAATGCTATAAAAATTGTTCATGTTTTTGACCAGTTTAGTGTAGCCGGTTCAATTCAGTGATATGTAAGAGTATAGTTGTTTCCACTCAGTGCATAGTGTGTGAGTTCACTAAGTTACCGTTTTTTAATTGCGTAGCCACGGTTGGACTTCAATACAGCGCCGAGTCTAGTGAAATATTCACTAGATTCAGCATAGGTTGTGGCCAGTCCTATTTTTTTCTTCTTCTCTTATTAACCGACGAAAGCAAAAAGGGGTAGGTTCTCAATTCGAAGCTCATATATTTTTTTATATGTATATGACCAATTATTTATTGGATAGGGTATACTTCAAAGTTGGTCCCATTTTTATTTGAAAAAAAAAGCTTTAAAAAAAATTTTACTGACGAAAAACTGAAAAGCGAAAAATCCAATTTTGGCGGGTAATAAACCATCCTAGTCTTACTAACAGTCTCAAAATTAGTCACTTGCGTAGTTATTAAGACTAAAAGGGTTTATTACCCGCCGAAATTATATTTTTCGTTTTTCAGTTTTTTGTCGGTTGAATTTTTTGTTAAAAAGTTTTTTACAATGTATTTTTGTTTTGTTGCTGGTTGTAATGCTGTAGTGAAAAAACTAATATTTCTTTCTTTCTTATAGTATGTTCTTGTAGTATGTTGAAAAAATCAGTCGGTAACTGATTATACATAATACAGTGGTTTTTCTTGTGATCTTTACATAAAAGTCTGAATAAATCTTATATTTCTTATATATCGCCTTTCACTGAATACCTGCTCACTCTGTGAAGTTTCAAAGTATCAGTAATACAATTTCATTTGTAATTTTTTTTTCTTTTATTGGCAGCGCGACATATTGCGCCGAGCCACCCATAAGGTGTCTGACGACGCCCATGGACATTCGGTCGTATGCGGGGGTTGCGAATGCCATGCCGGCCTGACAGGTGCCCATTCACGCCCCTCTTGAAGGACCCGAGACTGTACTTGGGGGGAAATATATGGGCAGGGAAAGCGTTCCAGAGTTTACCGGTTCTGTAGAGGAATGATCTGCAGAATCGATTGGTACGCATCCGCGGTAAGTCCAGCGTGTAGGGATGCAATTCCTGCCCAGTGCGCGTGGTGCAAAGGTGGAAAGGGGATTTGTTATTTCAGTTAAAACTTTTTACACTATGAATTATAAATTACTTAGCTAAAATTTTGATGTTAATAGTGTCGAACTTTTGATAATCGTTAACATTATTACTACCATCAGCTAAATAATGATATCTTTATCATTATCATAATTATAATAACATAATAAATCTAATTTCATTAAGACATACTAGCATGCTTCATTACCATCCAACCGCATAAATTACCATCCAGGTGTTTTTCATTACCATCCACACCTTCATTACCTTCCATCAATTTTCTCCAAAACTAAAAGTTGTACATAGATGCCTCTCTTATGTTACTACATCTAATAAGTACAGGAAAACATATATATATAAATATATTTCAGAAAATAAAAAAATAAAAATTCCGCCAAAACATGCAAATTTGAACGAAATGGCGGAACGACCCATGTAGTGGTTGTGTACAGACAGCGTGCGCAGGCGCGCGCTTGTGTGAGTGCGAAATCGGCGCGTTTGTATGAAGACGGCTAACTTGTGTGGTTTAACTATGGCCAAAGTGTGCACGAAAGGAGCCGGCAATGTCTTTCAAGTGTCGTACCGATTATTTAAGCACATTTTGTCGGCCACGGTCACGGTCAAAGATATATTATGCACTAGCGTACTAGATGAATCACTCGGCCAACTACCATGTTACACCAAGTTGCGGTCCACGATCCTCAAGTCTCCTAGGCGAGCGCGAGAGTCGTCGCCTGCCGCCTGCGATCGCGCCTCGCCTACTTTAAACTAATAAGTAATACATTTACACATCTTTGTCGATGCGAAGGTGCGATGGTGAATCTGGAGATGTAGTGTTAGAATGAAAAGACAATATGCACACCGACGCACGAGTGCGATCGTTCTCCCTACCCCTTGCCTCTCTCCCGCACGCTTCCCGCCCCGCGCGAGCCCCCGCACCACCCGCCAGACCGTCTCCCACACGCTTCCCGCCCCGCGCGCGCTCCCCTATACGGCTCGGCTCAGCGCTCCACCTCCCCGTTACCTTACCGGGAAGGCTTACCCCATACCTCGGCCGCTCGAACACAGCTTCTCTGTATATTTCTTCGGAGGGATCACTCTATATAATATTTCCTCAAAGGTCACGGTGTGCGTTGGCTGTGCTGTGGTAGTGCGATCGTTCGACTGTTCTGTTGTTCGTGATCATAAGCACATCTGGGTGCGGTCAGAACTTGGATGGGTGACCGTTCGATCGTTGGAGGCTGACCGTGGTTCGGATTCCACTTAAATACAACTGTGTAGGTCTCTTCCCATGACACTTTACTAGGTGGTGGGTTTACCCGCCCAGGTTGATACCACCGCACTAACGGAAAGGTCGGTCGAAACGGCTAGTATGTAAATAGTTCGTGTTTTTCGTCCAGTTCGTATAGCCGACACAACCAAAGGGTAGCACTGACATGGCACCTAGTTTCCAAGGTGTTATGGTCTGGCAACCCGAAGTTGTAGGCAACCAGTATCAGTTTAAAGAAAAACTCCGGAAAACAGCGTTATGGAGCTTTAATTTACCAGAGTACTTATGGGAGTGAAAGTGCAGGATATGCAGGGAATGAGCAGGATAAATGATGTTGAAATGCGCGCGTTGAGAGGAGTATGTGTGGAATAGGAGGAGTATGTGTGTCTGTAGAATGGATAATAGGAAACTAATGAAAGAAATCTATGGAGCGAATGTTAGTGGAAGAGTCGGGAAGGGTCGCCCTAGACGCACGTACCTGGACCAGATCGGGCATGTGCTCGAAAAGGGTCAGGTGCGTAGGACGCGTAACCGATGAGCATGTATGAAGAACATTATGAGAGTGGAAGAGGCGGCAAAAGTGTGTCAGGATCGTGGCGCTTGGAGGTTGGGTTGTTTGCGTGGGTTGGGTCTGTTGTCTTTGCCTGCCCCACTGGGAGGCAGGCAGGCGTGACGTTATGTATGTGTATGTACGTATGAACTTATAGCACAACACCGATTACTCTGCTTACCCTGATTGTCGGGATACAAAAGCGTGAGTTATGTATGTATGTATGTATGTAGTTTAGCAGACTGCAGGCTATTCTTTGCTGCAGGCAGACCGTAGATATTGCCGTAGATTGAATACGAGCAGATGCAGACGCAGCGGATAACAAGGTATAGGTACACGTACACTCTATGGCGAAGTAGGTATACACAATGGTACGGTACGCCAAGCCAGGTTATTCAAGCTCCTGTCGCCAAGCCAAATGTGTCAGGCAGGCAGGAGTAATGAATGACTTTATTTTGATTTAGAAATTACGCGTGGTTCCGATCGTGCCCCAATACGTAACCCAATGCCCTACGCAATATGCGTGCATCATGCTTAGGCTTACAACACCCAAGCTGGCGGCGGCGGCGGCGTCGACTAAAATAGATCATTCCTCTTCACGAACTCGCGAATCGGGTTCAAGGGGTTTTATTCTAAAGCCGCGTCTCCTGCGAATGTTCTTTACAGAAACATCGAAACATTCGGGGTGGCCATACACATTTGTATGAAAACAAATGTTTTTGGGTTATGTTTCGAAAAAACATGCGCAGGTCTGCACAGGTGAGTAAGTAAGTAGCTAAAAAGAGAAAACAAATGTTAGGTAATTATAATAATTCTACATACGGGTCGAAATAACAACCCCCCATTTTGGAAAGACCCTTGCGCAATGAGGTATGTAGGTAATTTTTTATTCGTTTTTGAAAATTCCCTCCTCACCACCTCTGGCGGTCTCACTCATTCATACACTGTCGGGTATAGTTTACAATAGTTTTGAAAAATCATGTGACGAAAATTATGTACTTTCGTGTGCTTGCGTCGACTTCATACGGCATTACTCTGCTTACCCCGATTGTCGGGATACGGCGTGTGGTGTGTATGTGTATGTGTATCTTATGCAACTGACAAAATTATTTGTCATAGACTTTGTATGGAAAGGTAAGTTTGCCCAAAAAAAAAAAAAAACGGGGCAAAGAAAAAAAAAAGGATGTTTGAGTTTTTCCTTTCGTTGTGGATTAAAAATGAGCTGAATACAAAATTTCAAGTTTGTAGGTCTGCTGGAAGTACCTTAGATTTTTGATGATCGGTGAGTGAGTGAGTGAGTGAGTGAGTCAGTAAAAACCGGAACTTTGACCGCTACCGTGCCCCCAGATTTGGAGCGACGATTTGAAAACAAAATGAGATTTTTGTTAAAAAAAATTTATGGAAAAAAATGATACGGTTGGCTACAATGATATTTTAGGAAAGATAGGTTATCTTTACGACATTCAGTGCTCACACATGCATGGCACGTCCACGTTCTTGAAAAGTTGAGAGGAAGAACTATAAGTGATGCGCCGACTCGAATAGTCTTATTCCAATTATTAGAATTAGCGCAGAATCTCAATTACACACGACGGCATTTTCGATGTGTTAGCGGCTCGTGTTTAGCGGTCCGAACGCGTGCGTAGTTGGTGGACGACTAACTTCAGATAGGACTGTGGTCTAGTGCCGCTTGGGAGCTCAGATACCTATCTACCTCCTTTTAACTTCTAGTATCATTGGTTGGCTACATCATCAACAACATCCGTGATGTCAGCCCATAACACCTTTGTGAACTAGGTGCCTTGTCAGTGCTTCCCTTCGATCGGTCCCTTACCGCAGGCTCCCCGTTCCTGGTTTATATTGGCGATTAGTATAGCTGCTTACGTTCCTAAGACTTGGGTTATTTCTACATGGGCATAAATACGATTTAATGGATGCGTTGTGGAGATGAACAGGGATTTGTACCTAACTGTGACATATTGAAAGAATCCAAAGTACAAAAGGCGTCCGCAGATGGTCCACAGATTATCATTGGAAACTTTACACGTACAATAATTACAAACATAACAGCTACAATAATGACAAAATTATGACAAGTATTATCATCAAAAGAATGGTGAATATTCACAGATTTTAAAAACTGTTGAAACTCCTTTACTCCTTCCGGAAACACACGTCTCGGGTTGACACGGCTCGAAAGCGAACCAACTGAATCCGATATTCGTTTGGTCGGTTATGTAGTTATGTAATTTGGTGGCTCAGTGGTATAAGAGTGTAGGATTTTTATTTTTTCGATCTCGACCATGGGTTCGTGTCCCTTTTTTCAAAATTTGTTTTGTTTTGTTTTTTTTTTAACAATGTTAGGGTGTTAAAATCGCGTCAAACCACCAAAACAGGGTAATAATCTTTGTTTGGCGAGAAAACTCGCATTCGCATAGTGCCGTCCGTCGCAGCTGCAGCAAAACTCTCTCCTACGATGAAGGACTCGTCCACTTTCCTTCTATTTGAGGGATGATGAGGCCGGCCTTCGCTGTACGAATAACGACTCGTCAGCCAGCCAGTCCTAGTTTGCTCCAGTTAGTTAGTTAGTTATTCTTTGAGTCAGTTGCCAAAGAGGATAAAACCACTGCGTTTTTCAGTTGCTTTGCTTTGCTTGCATTGCAGGATTTTTTTACTTTGAACCCTACTTTACTCTTTGATGTTGACGTTAATCAGTTCGGGGTACTTCCATTTGGGACTTCGGCGAACTTACTTATCCCGAAATTGTGTATGTGGAGTTATAATATAATACAGCGTTAGTCAGTTTCAAGATAAAGTATGTGGTGGATTGCGTTGTTATATCGAGTGACAGAAGAGTGGTTCAGCACCGCCGCCTGACAGATGAAATGGCGCGCGGGAACGGAACCATGGAGGAAAAGGAGGAGTTGAACCTAACCTCTCAGGAGCTGCAGGTTCTGTCGGAGCTCGATAGGTGAGTTGTCCCTGCGTGTCTCGAGGTGTTAATAAAGCTTTGTAATGTTCTATAACGTCATCCATATATTTAACATGTTGGCTCCCATCGTCTCGGCGCGGAGACCAGACCTCTTACTCCCCTAGACTCCCATCATCTCTGCGCGGAGCAAGAATTGTAAGCATTACATGGTCGCAGTTTCTAGTCTAGTGCTATTCAGTGAATTTTTCTTATTAGAAAGAGAGATAATGTTTTATGTTAAAACAAATTTCCATTGACATGAAGCACACCTACACACAATTCCGCACTCATACAGGAAAAATATATTCCGGCGTCTTGTGATTTTTGCCTTTAATTCATTGCTTCAAACAACCTAACAACACTAAGTTACAAATATATGATGTGCCATGTGAAATCTCACTCATTCAATGTTCTGCAGTTCAGTGTCGGATTATTGGATTTTCCAAATTAAAGAGTACTAATAGGTACTTTGATAAGTTGTAGGGCGTAAAACACGCAAGTACATAACTGAGATCTGAGCTCTGCTCCCTATGACCACTAATTATGTCCCATTACAAGTGCTTCTGGACTAAGACAGCGGCCATATTACAGGGATTCTACTGTATTTAATCTGCCGGCTCCGAACAGCTCCGCGCGAAGCAGGGATTTCTATGGGATCAGGGATGTCCGCCGGCTCCGTACAGCTATATAAATCGTTTGTGTTTTCTGTCCAGTTCAGTGTAGCCGGCACGACCGAAGGGAAGCACTGTTATGGCACTTAATTCATCAAGGTGTAATGGGCTGACATTACACATTTTGTAGGTGACACAGGGAGCCCCTGAAAATCAGCTTCGCTGTCTTGGATAGTGAGTCAGCTGAGTGGGCTCCCTTTTCGTCACATGTTTTATGTTCATTTGTGTTTGTAATTATTTGAGTTGTTGTGTGATGAAAAAATAAATCATTTCATTTCATGTAGCATTTAGCCAACCGTGTCATTTTCCATAAAAATAAACTTACGTTGTTCGGCGCTTTAGTGGCAGCGTTCTTCACCTACAATTTGGTATATGACGTGTAAAGGGGAATTGTGGATTATAAAATTTCATTCACTATAAGGTGCAAATAGAGTTTATTGATCTGACTTCATTATTTTAGAATATCGCGGCGGCATTATTATAAGACCCGAACTTCATGCATCCGTTTCTCCCCAAGGGTTGACTAAATAAAATAGGCCACACCCCACCCCCACCTCCGAGACGGATGGATACCGCGTTCCAAACAAAATGTATGATATCCGCGCTCGTAGACTACACGCAAGCGGAAACATTCGGACCTCCCCTCCCCTGACAAAAACCGGGCAGCGCCGGACGCGCGGAGCGTTTTTTAGCGACTCGAGCGGAAACGGAGTGTCACTGCCGTATGCAGTAGAGTGCGATGCGTGCACGCGAGGTCCACCCACCGGGGCGAGCGACAGAGTGAGGAAAATTTTATTCCGGATACTTGTAGTCGAGCGCTGTAGGCGTGGCCCAGTTCTCCAGGTTCCGGGGCGAAACGCTCAGAAACGCATGCATGAAGTCCTGGCCTAACCTGTGGGAGAACCAGTCCTGTTTACTATGTGCTAGACAGTACTACGGAGCCCCACGCGTCATAATAAAATAAAATATATTCTACTAAAATAGTGAATGTTGTTACATTGCAGCCGGCAGTTTGGGTTCCTGAAGCTGCGCAGTGCGGAGCACGCTCGCACGCGTGCGCTCGTTCTGAAAGCTGTCGCGTACCTGGAGGGCATGCTCGTACAGGTCAAGGTACGTGCGGCGATATATTATATCTCCTCCTTCTGATCGCTCGTAGAGAGAAATTGATTATGGTTAGGTAAATAAAATTATATTGCGGAGGTGTGGCGCCGAATCAAATCATGAGATTAATATCTATGACATTACACCAACAACATGTAAGCAAAAATATACCAATAAAAATAGTATTCAGATATTTATTAAAATCATTGCAGTAAGGTTTTTTTTCAATTTAAATAACATTATTGGTGGAAAGGCAATCTATTATAATTTTTTTTTTATGGAAACTGACACGTTTGGCTACATCACCTACTACATCCGTGATGTCAGCCCATAACACCTTGGTGAACTAGGTGCCATGTCAGTGCTTCCCTTCGGTCATGCCGGGTACACTAAACTGGACAGAAAACACGAACTATTTAAATAGCCGTTTCAACCAACCATTCATTCAGTGCAGAGGTACCAACCCGGGCGGGTTAAACCGTACCGCCTAGCAAAGTAAGAAGGGAAGGGACCTACAGTTTTACGTGGAATCCGAACCACGGTCTGCCTCCAACGGTCGAGCGGTCACCCATCCATCCATTGACCGCGCCCATGTGTGCTTATGATCCGACCGACAGTCGACCGACCGCATCACTGAGCTACCGGGGCTGACAACCACTGAGTTACCGAAGCTGACCTAGTACCAAAAAGTTTACTTTCGGTTTTACATTTGACAATCTTCAAACATTTTAAGTCTATGTGCATTCTATTGTGTTTTTTTACATGAAGTTAACAATTTGTGGCATTGTTTTGCAGGAAGAGGACCGCCATGATATTTCGATTGATCCCAAGACTTACTGCAAGCTGGGCCACTTCCATCTCCTGCTTGAGGACTATGCAAAAGGTATTTATTAATTTTGATTTATGCAATCAGGTATGGTTGGCTGAGTCAGAGGAGCCAGAGCACATGCTTCGACTAGAACTTGAAATCCGGATATCCATTTTATCCGGATATCCATTTTATCCGGATATCCATCAATTTTCGTATCCGGATATTTTACGCCCAAGTACCCGAATATCTGGATAATTCATGAATAAAAAATGGACCTACTAAAACTAAATATTATCACCATCAAACACGCTTACTATAATTTTGTCATACATGTCTAACTGCTGCAGGATGAGGAGCGAGAGGGAGGTTAATGTTGCCCTTGTCTATGTTTTTTTTTATGGAAACTGACACGGTTGGCTACATCACCTACAACGTCCGTGATGTCAGCCCATAACACCGGGTGAACTAGGTGCCATGTCAGTGCTTCCCCCTTTGATTGCGCCGGGAAACAACCATTTCCATGTCTAACTAATGTCTATGATTAAAGTTTTAAGTTTCTATTCCTTAGACTGGTTAGGTTGTATGTAGCAAGTTGGGCCGAACTTATGAATGTTATGCTATGAAGATTGTTCTTGTGCCTCTTAAGTAAAAGTAAAAAAAAAATGGCTTCTGTTGGATTAGTTGATAAGTTTTGAACACAAGTTCATAATTTGATTAAGTTTCTGTCTTTCCAAAGATGTTCAATAAAAATATTTATGACAAAATTTGGTTTGATCTAATATTATCCAGATAATCCGGATATCCGGATATTATTTTGTGTAATGTTCCTATTATCTGTATAGTAAAAACGACCGGATAATGCAAGCCCTAGCTCCGACCAGCCAATATGATCTCTGAGAAGGTGCAGCAATTTACCAGAGAACTCGCTTTGGATTGCTGTTTTTGTTGTTGTAAATTATTGAATTGTATTGAAATGCTTTAAATTTAATATTTGAAATTAATGGGACTTGTGCCCTAATAATGAAATTATATTATTACACTGGACTAGGTGAGAACATACCTGAGGCTGGTATTTATTTTATTTTATTTTATTAGGGAAACACACAGTTACACAACATACATAATAAATGGGTACATGTATACCATAAATGGGTATTCAGCATCGCGCTATCCGTCTAATTGGTGATCCCAACTCCCAAGCTCACGGAGAGACTCGAATCATTGGGCCAAAGGGGAACAATCGGTTCTCTTAGCCTGTTTTATAGGTACTACTATGGACGTTGCTCTGATGAATTGGCCTCCCTCATCCCTGCTGCCCCCATCCGTCTCCGCCACACCCGCCGGACATATATACCCGCCACACCCGCCGGATATATATGTTGTTGACACCCAACTTCTAAGAACACATCGTTTTTCGATTTTTTTCCTGTGTGGCGAAAATTTGGAACGGTCTTCCGTCGAGTGTGTTCCTCACCACCTATAACCTGGGAATCTTCTAAAGGTGTGTCAATAAATTAGATGACAACCTTTTTGTCTGCCTCATAGCCGGCATGGCGCCTCTCTGAGCGCGGTTTCGCGAGGAATGGTGTTATTGGCTATTGGGGTGTGGGGCTATTCTTTTAAAGTACCGGCCCCACACGGTACAATATAGTCTAGTATAGCCATCAATTAAAGTCAGTACCCGAACTGAAGAAGAAATAGAACCACCTCTCCAGATCCCAGCCAAGACCTCGGCTGTGTTCTATAGTTCAGTATAGCCATCAATTAAAGTCAGTTATTTCAACGAGCATCAATTTGGATACATTGTATCTGTATGGTATGCTATAGAAATCAGCGGCGACTCCTCTCAGTTGGCGAGGTTGGCGCCGCCAAACCAAATAAAATGAAAGACACCATTAATACAGAAGTATCAGGCTAAAATAAATGTGAAAAAATTTCGGAGTTATATTATTTATGTCATATAATCCACGATTAATAAGATAAAACGTCAATCCCGTACCCGTTTCATAATTTGAAATTTCGCGCGCGTCAAACGCGGGCGACGACGAATGACGACACATCAAGGCATTCATTGGCCGGTTGGCTACATTTTGAAGCGCCATCGTATTCCATACAAGGCGGAAGCGACCGATGTCCCCCCCGTCCCGCGCGGACCCGCTGATCAGCCTTTCGAGTTGGCGCAGCGGGGAGTGCATTTAGTGACGCGGTAGCGAGTAGAGCGAGCTAGCGAGCGAGCTAGGTGTGTGTGTTGCGTGTGCGGGTGTGTGTGCGCTGCGTCCACACGACGAGTATTCTTGTGCTGTGCGACGTGCGATGCGATGCGACTAGCGAGCTAGGCTAGGTGTGTTGTGTGCGCGTGTGTGTGCGCATTGGCTCGCGAGTTGATAGCTGCATATATTCCGTTATATCCGTATAGACTTTGTATGGATGAATCCTGTGCAGTGTTGTTAAATTTAAAGTGATTTATTGGTAATTATAATGGCAAACTCCTACCGAGCTATCTACGGAGCACTCAAGGACAAGAGAGACTCAGGAATTTGGCACTCTTACATATCTGTGGAAAAGGAGTTGCTAACAAAATTGAGGAAGAAAGAAGATTTTCACGATCGAGTCATCGAAAATTTCTTGTCTGTGGAACGAAGAGTGGACTTCATGTACAAATAAAATGTAACAATTCAAGCTTGTATGCCTGTCTCGTCGTCGTCGTGCCAGAGGAGACGTCGCTGTTGTCGGCTGCAACTCGACAGCTTTGACACAACCAGTAGGTACCTATCTACAGACAAATAAATCGTAAGTGAGCAAAATAAATCATTTAAACTAAATATTATAAACTATCTATATCGTAATCGTCTTTCAGTTTTTGAACTCATTGTGGTAGAAATAAATTAACGCGTAGGTACCTAAGTTATGAAATTATGAAAAAAAAAAATCCTTAGCCAGAGCCAACCCAATATTCAGGACCAGGAGTCGCCGCTGATAGAAATCATAATTTTTTTTGTACAGATCAGACTTTTCAACACATTCCATTTATAATATTGTTGAAAAATGAATTCTATTTAAATTTTACTCTACTCACATGTTACAATACTCAGATAATTTGAGAAAGAGAATAAACTTAAAAATGAAAAAAAAACATTCATACACACCACACGCCGTATCCCGACAATCGGGGTAAGCAGAGTAATCGGTTACAAGTATTCTGGTAAATTACAGCACAACACAGCATTATTCAGTGGCAGTAAAAGCAATACACTAAAGAATTCATTTATCTTGTATTAAAATGGGAGGTTTTATTAAGAAAAAATAAATTTTTGAATGAAACAAATTTATGGGCATTGAATTTATTTCTACGGCAATATAATTATATAATTTAATTTTCATGAAATCTCCATGACGCATTGCATGTCATGTGAGTCTACATCGGGGCAGCTGAAGTAAACCTGCTAACCTCGTATTATAACTATGCCGTTCAGAGTTTTTGGGATAGTTTCCAATATTGGTGTATATATATGGTACACAATCCAACACATATTGCCTTACTACTGTTAGAATCTCTGATGCAACACACAGAGGACGACACAACACTCTTATAGTCACTCTGTGCATTATTCCGAGAGCTCTTCTTTATTTTATATGTTTTACATTGTTACCGTTCATTGTTTCAGCGATGTCAGCTTATCAGAAGTTCTTCGCACTAGAGAAAGAGAACTGGAGAGATCCTCTCTTTCTTTACGGTCTGGGTCTCTGCTACTACCACTATAATGCCTTCGAGTGGTGAGTGACATTTCACATGATTAGTGGACAAAATATAAATTCTAATTTAAATAGTC
Source organism: Nematopogon swammerdamellus (assembly GCA_946902875.1). NCBI lineage: Eukaryota > Metazoa > Arthropoda > Insecta > Lepidoptera > Adelidae > Nematopogon > Nematopogon swammerdamellus. The sequence goes on along the minus strand of OX336333.1, from coordinate 23,770,556 downwards.
CTTATTAAAGAAGCTTTTATTTATTTATTTACTTATTTATTTAGCTAATTAACATTTCTAACTATCCTACTTACATCCTACTTACATTTCACTACATGTGGCTCAAAAAAATCCATAAGTTGACTGGAAAGCCTGTTAGGGATTAGTTCATATTTGCACCTGATGTTAACTTATTTATTATACAGACTGATTCCGCAGTGAATGCATTAATTTCGTCAGTGCAATCCTCGCACTTTCCTGAGAAGAACAGTGAATATTATTAAAATTTATTATTTCATATAATGCAAAACAGTATTACGCAACGTTGGCATCCTGTCCCTTGTCCGGGAAACATTGTGTTCGAGAGTATGGCAACCCTATCTGCGCTAGATAGTGGAAGGTAAAGTGACGATATTGGGTGTTGTGTGTGGGAGTTGCCTGACAACACCGTGCTATTGGTCCTATTCCTATTACATTATAGGATTGAGAGACTCCCATTTTAGATCATAGGAGATGGCCAACACTCTAATCTAACATTTCCCTCGGCGATGTAACAGGCTGCAACTGTATGTGATTCAGGTGATTATTTTTTGAAATTTTTTTTTTTATTATTATTATTTTTTTTTTATTGCTACCGAACTGGGTGGCTCTGTCCCAGGTCGCAACCTCAGGCGCAGCCAATTTCACCCCCGAGGAGGTGCCAGTCCGGCTTGGAGGTGGACTAATGTTGCTGGGGAAAGGCTATTAACCCGCCATTTGAAGATCTGTGGATTGTAGGAGGGGGGGAAGATATTTCCTGGGAGCCCGTTCCACACCTTTGCAGTGCAGCACAAGAACGATTTAGAGAATCGTGGAGTTCCAAGAACTCTTCTGTCGGCTACAAACGGGTGTTCCGCGAGAGTATGGCGGGTTTGGCGAAGGCGAACAGGAGGAGGAGGGATAAGGGAAGCAAGTCCGTCAGAGCAGCGGCCAAAGTAGTACCGATAAAACAGGCTCAATGGCCCAACGATACGTCTGTGCTTTAGAGGTTGAACGTCCTTTGTGAGTACGGGTTCACCATGAGGCGAATGGCTCGTCGCTGAATAGAATCCAAGGCTGAAAGAAGGTACTCAGGGGAACCCTCCCAAAGATGACTGCAATATTCGGTGATATGGTAGTCGGGGATTTTGATTTCCTATATGGAGAACTGTACATTTTTGGGCATTTGATTTTATCAGCTAATCCGATACCATTAGTAAATGTCATTCAGATCATCATGCTGGTTACTGCAGCTGGTGGCTGGAGAAGTGATGTATTTTGAATCGTCAGCAAAGAATTTGAAGTGGCACTCCATAAGAGAGAAGACATAAAGTGAAGATCAGTTATATATTGTTATTATTACTACCATAGCGACATTTACAGTCAAAAGAATTCGCAGCTCCACAAAAATAACTTTTGTTGTGTTAGTTCTGCTAGACGCCAATAGATGGCGCTAGCAGTGTGTGTTCTGTGATTTGTGTGATTTTTCATTGAACTACTAGAATCCTCTAGCAATTGATTGTTCGAAATTGTACTAGAATGGTCTCGAAACCACTGAACAGCGCCTAGTATGGATCTTTTTGGAGCGGCTATTGAGAGGCGCGCCTGCTTGTGGGCCTCGGGTATATAAGCCCCTCTCGGTGCTTATATACCCTAGCAATGCGACAAAGAAACTATTTTGAGAACTGATGTGTTCTCAAAAGCCCAATGTCGACAACAAAACGGTGCAAAAACTTTGCAACGAGTGATGCGAAGATAGGCCGTGAGAGCGCCTCAGAATAGTACTTGTAAAGCAGACTAAGCGAACCTACAAATTGGTCTACCTCAGAGACTCCAGACCATCTGTAAGTTTCGGGTCACCAAGAAGACGGATGGCTCGGCGTTGTATCCAGTTAAAGGACGCAAGCATTTATTGGGGACTACCTTCCCACATGTGGCTGCAAGTACACGATCACGGGCCTAATCTGTTTTTGTACAACAGTAATGGTTGTGCCAGTGAGGAGAACCGCCTATTGCGGTAAAGAATGCTCAACTTCTTGGATGCTGTTCTAGCCTTGGACTCAATTAATTGCAGAAAACCTACGTCTTTGTACTGGATGTTGTCAACTATCTCTACTTGTAGTACCTATTTACTACAAAACATCAGTTTGATTTATATTCACACAAACCAACATATAGAGCGCTGGAGTGGGGAGTTTGTTGGTCGCCTGACACAGTACAAACCAATGATATCAAAATAATAATAATTATGCGGTTTAGATAAGCGACCGCCCAATTTCGAGGGTATCTCTGAATCGGTACATGGCTAAGTGATTATGTATTGACACAGGCTCGTGGCCCCAGTTTTACCGTAGGTATCTACTTTTGTCTTCAATGCTGAATTGACAATTTTTGCTGAAAAGGTTCTTTTCAGGTCATCCACTGTTAGATGACCGCCTAGTGGCCTTCATAGAGGACAGGGCTGACGTTGGTAGCACGGCCCTGGAGGGGTTGCAGCAGCAACCGCCCACATAGAAAAGTGCCACTTAATTTTTTGTTATTAATTATTATCTTAATAAATATTATTGAAATTTTTATTTTCCTCTAAATTTGTAGGAAATCATTGTTATTTTTGTTTCTTTAATGTTTTTATGCTAAATCCATTCAATGCCATTTCATACCACCATCCAGCGGAGTTTCGTTCAGTGAGTACTTTCTAGTAAGCAGTGCACACAATATCTGTGATGATAATCACACCGAGGAGGACTTGACAAAGTAAGGACTAGAATTGCTACAAACCGCGAGCCTGGCTCTCTGATCAACATGCAACAATCGGGTCGCAGAGTGTAGATGTCGGGAGGCGGTGCGCGCCTACTTACCATACATACGGGGGATCACGGACCGTATAGGTAAGTTAATGAGCAAGTTGAGCGTAAAGAGCTTCTACAAACCTCTTACAAAATTCCAAGGCATATTGAGAACAGTCAAGGACCAGATTCCACTGCCGGCTCCGTGTAACTGTGGGAGGTGCTATATCGGACAAACGAAGCGTGGTGTTCAGACAAGAGTCCCGGAACACATCAGGGCGATGAAGAACAACGCGTTCCATAAGTCAGCCATTTGTGAGCATGTCCTGGGCTGTGGCACCAATCATTGGATTCCATTTGACCAAACCAGAACGATAGCAGTGGAAAAACACTATATACCGTTCGGGAATCCATAGACATTTTTTTTATTGCTACCGAACTGGGTGGCTTTGCCCGAGGTCGCAACCTCAGGCGCAACCAATTTCACCCCCGACGAGGTGCCAGTCCGGCTTGAAGGTGGACTAATGTTGCTGCGGAAAGGCTATTAACCCGCGATTTGAAGATCCGTGGATTGTAGGAGTGGGGGAAGATATTAACCCTTTTAGATTATAACCCTGGGAGCCCGTTCCACACCTTTGCAGTGCGGCTCAAGGACAATTTAGAGCAGTTCGAATAACTCTTCTGTCGACTACAAAGGGGTGTTCCGGGAGAGTATGGACTATGGCAGGTTTGGCGAAGGCGAACAGGAGGAGGATGGATAAGGGAAGCAAGTTCGTCAGAGCAGCGGCCATAGTAGTACCGATAAAACAGGCTCAATGGCCCAACGATACGTCTGTGTTTTAGAGGTTGAAGGTCCTTTGTGAGTACAGAGTCACCAATGAGGCGAATGGCTCGTCGCTGAATAGAATCCAAGGCTGAAAGAAGGTACTCAGGGGAACCCTCCAAAAAATGACTGCAATATTCCATCACCGGTCTTACTTGTGCTTTGTAGAGTGTAAGCAGTTGGACCGGCGTGAAAAATCGCCGACATCGGTAAAGGATCCCTAATTTTCGAGACGCTAGTTTCGCCTTGGACTCTATGAACGATCGAAACCCGACGTCCCTGGACACCTCCATACCCAGAACGCCCAGACTACCATCGTTGGGGACTTGGCTGCCCTGGAAAGTGGCTTGGAGAGGAAACGGATCAGCCTTATTAGAGAAGGCTCAAGCTTGCGTCTTGGCTACGTTGAAGTTGACCAATTCTTCTTCCCCCAAGAGGATACTTTTTCGAGAACCTGGTCAATCCGAGCAACAGTTTCGCGTCTCGCGTTTGCTGCTGAGACTTCTCTACCCTTCCAGTCCTTGATGAACCCTTCGTGCACCGTGCTGTCGTCCGCGTAACAATGTATTTCACCGAGCGAGAAGCGAGAGAGAGTCGTTGATGAACAATAGATGTTTCTATTGTTCATACGCTGTTGCGTAGGCGACAGCACGGATCCTTGTGGAACACCAGCATTGATTGAGTAGTCGGCCGAGCAGGCACCATCTAGGGTGACAAAGACCGACCACTCAAAAAGCTGGAGATCCAAGTGCACAGTTTTATAGGGACACCGTAGGCCGGAAGCTTGCTTAAGAGTCCACGGTGCTAGACGCGATCGAATGCTTTCCAGAGCGACCGCCAGCGATTCCCCAAAGCCATCGAGCCTTTCAGCCCACAAATGCGTGACGTGCGCTAGAAGATCTCCAGTCGACCTTTGCTTGCGAAAGCCGTATTGTTTGTCGTCGAAGAGTTTAGAGTCTTCTAGGTACGCCAGGAGCGCTGAGTTGACAATACGCTCCATAACCTTACACAAAAGTGAGGTTATCGCAATAGGGCGATAGTTCGATGGGTTCGCTGGGTCCCCCTTCTTGGAGACCGGCTGGACCGAAGCTCTCTTCCAGCAAGAAGGCATTGATCCGGAGGAATAGGAGCATTTGAATAGGAGGGTGAAAACTGGCGCCAATTCCAGAGCACAATTTTTCAAGACAATCGCCGGGACGCCGTCAGGCCCGCTACTCTTCGAAATATTCAACTCACGTAGCGTTTTATAGACGACTCTGGAGCGGAACCTAATATTTGCCATCATACGCCCGCAATGGGGTAATGAAGGGGGATTGGCGCCCAGGTCGTCCATGTTTCAGTTGGATGCGAAAAGGCGTGCAAAGATTCGCCTTTTCTTTCGCGAGTATAGCGAGCGAGCCATCCGGACGTTCCAGCGGAGGTGTAGCAGGACGGCAGGATTCCGACCGATGGATTTGGCGAGAGACCAGAAGGCGCGGCTACCCGAAGGGCTACGTGCAAGTTTCGCGCCAATTCCACGGTCGTGCCTGAACTTGGCCAAGTTTTCCGTTCGTTTGCAGAAACTAGCAGCGACATTGAGCTCTCCAGACATGCCAATTTCAACAGAGTAGACAGCATTGCACTCTTATCGTTGTGGGCTCCTCTGCTGGCGAAGCATGGCTCGGGTGGTAACCAGAATCAAGCTCTGGCAGCCATAGACACAGTTAACGTATCAGGACCATTAACGTATATTTAGTCAGCCTCGGTCGACTGTTAAGCAACCCTGAGCGCGGTCAGTACTTGGATGGGTGACCGCCAGACCTTTGGAGTCTGACCGTGGTTCGGATTCCACGTAAAACTTTAGGTCCCTTCCCTGCTTACCTTACTTACTAGGTGGTAGGATTTATCCCGCCCGGAATGGTACCACCGCACTGAATAAAACGTCGTCGGTCGAAACGGTTATTTAAATAGTTCGTGTTTTCCGTCCAGTTCTCGTCCGTGTAGTCGACATGATATGAAGGGAAGCACTGACATGGCACCTAGTTCACCCGGTGTTATGGACTGACATCACGGATGTTGTAGGTGATGTAGCCAACCGTGTCAGTTTCCATAAAAAAACAATCCACCAACAGACCAGCGTATCACAAACATTGGCCTACACCTAAAACCAGAACATCTTTTGCCCAAAAATTCCTGATCTTAGGACCATTTCTGTATAAAAATGTAATAGAACACTCAGTATAATAAATGTCACCAATTTTAAATGCATCACCTTGCCAAAGCTGCCAAAACCTAAACAGCCTACCATACGATGAAACAAAAACATGTTAACAGTAACCAGGTGATACCTTATTTATTAATTCAGGATGGTTGTTTTGTATTATTTAGAATTTTATATAAAATATTAATTATTGGTATTTATGCATATTATGTGTATAGGTACTTATACAGTATACTTCCCTAATCCTAATATATTGTAAGTGTATTTATTCGCAACCCCCCGAATACGACCGAATGTCCATGGGCGTCGTTACACACCTTATGGGAGGCTCGGCGCCATATGTCGCGCTTTCAATAAAAAAACCCACACCTGTATTTAACAAAGAAAAATAATGGCTCGAAGGACAACGACATTCTACTTTCTAATTCGATATATTTTTCTATTCGTTGTCGAAGGACCAGTAAGTTGACACAATGAGGAAGAAGACTGATTGGTGAAATCCCAAGGATTTTGGACAGTCGACACAGCTCCTCAATGCCGTGCAAGTGAACAATTTGCATGATTAGATATTTAACGCACGTTCAGGTGACATCATATGCGATTTTGATACAGCCAGACAACGAATGAATACATTTGCGTCTTCTCTCTGAATTCCAATTCACATCCGACCACATTTTTATTTCGGTACCTACTAGTTCGGTCGCTTAGTGATTCAGTCATGGATGCGGCGGGCGTCCGCGATGGATGTCAACATTATTCTAGCGAGTCGCGTAATAGGTATACATACTTACATACCGACGCAACTCCTATTCCACTCCACTCCTACTGTAGGTAGTTCCGTGCATGCGCGTAGTCGTCACCGTGTCGTCATCATACGATAGGGCCCGCGGAGGTGGCGCGGAGGGGGCGCGGTGGTGGAACGCCAGGCGGCTGCGCGGAGGGCGGAGGGCGTGCGTGCGTAGGGCACACGCAGACGCGGGCCGTTTGCCGGTGCGGGGCGCTGAGGCGGAGCGTGGGACGAGGCGCGGGGCGGTGCACGCTGCAGCGAGGTCGTCGCTCGCTGCCCGCGCCCGCCGCGCGCCAGTCGGGAGCGGGATGCGGTGACGTAAACTGCATCGGCGCGGGCCGGAACTGTGCGTCGCGCGTAGTGTAGACTAGCGAGTTTGTGTGTGTGTGAGACTGTGAGTATACGTGAGCAGCGCACCGTACACTACGGAACGGTGAAGTCTCAAGCCGGAGAGAGTGCGTGCGGCGAGGTATCGGCGCCGCTTCCTCCGCTGACCGTCTCGAGAGGAAGTCTTCTGGGAAAAGAAATGGTTAGGTCCAGCGAACCCCGTGGTTTGTTTACCTCGCGGCGCCGCGCCGCACCTGGCGCGGTGGTGCACGTACTTTCTCTCTCTCGTACCTGCCGTCTTCCCTCCCTCACTGTCTGCGTGATCGATATCGCCAATGTTTATGTCTGCAGCTTCGTCGACGATCGTCCTGTCACGTTCCCGTACGAAGACCACAGTAGAAGAAACTTGAGAATCCAGAAAACATAAATTGAGGAACCGGAGGAACCATTTTGGTTTTATTGTTAAAATCATTGTCGTGTCGAGTGTTCGCCGGCAGGTAGCCGACGACGCGGAGAGCATTCAGCAGAGTCGGTCGTCGTATCCGCAGCCTCCCCATTCATCTGATGGAGCGCGACGCGGGGAGGCGAGCGGGGCGGCTACCCCGCTTTGTTGTAAAGGAAGATCGTCGGAGGATGCGGACGTCGCGTCGTCGCTGTGTAGGTACCTACGTGCGCTGCGCCCGGCCCCCGCGTACTCGTCGTAGATAGGTAGATACATATATGTAAACAATGTGCGTGCGGTGTGGGAATCGGGACCCGGGAACAAACGCGGATTGGGTCGCGTGAGGGGTCGTAAAGCGGTCGGGTCGGGCGGGGGGGGGGGGGGGGGGGGGGCGGACCGGGGAGACGACGACGACGGTCCGCACGAGGGGTGAGTGCGTGATCGTCGGCACTGAGTGAGTATACTAGTGCGAGCAGTAAATGCTGGTAATAATGGTCGCCCGCCAGCACGCCGCATAATATGTAGGTCGCTCGCATCTGCCTCCACCAAGCCGCGCTCCGCGGCCGCACTGCACGCACGCAACGCCCCGCGCGGCGCTCTAGTTGCAAGCTGCACGGTTTCTCCCTTCTTTGTAATAGGTACATATACATAATTGGTACATACATACATAGGTACATTGCAACCTAGGTGAGCAGCCTGCGTGGGTAATTGTTTTGATCTCTCGTCCCACGATGCTTCTCGAGTGTCGTGCGTGCGCGGGGCGACAAGATCAAATGGAACCTTATATTTAGGTGACTATGGCGAAGCCAAAAGGAGGGTAATGTGTTTAGCATGGATGTTTGTATGTGTGTTTAGATGCCTGTAACTCCTAAACGACTGATGCGATTCAAAACCCATCGAGTGGGGTATCATTGTTTAGGGCTTGAAACGCAGATTACAAAAATATACCACACATACAAAAAAATATACCGCAGATTACCTACAAAAATAATGAAATACGTACAAAATACAAATATTTTTTTATGAAACTGTAGTCGGGCGTATAAACGTATTAGAATAAACAGAGAGCCCGCCCGACTTGTAACGATTTTATACGTATTATTGTGTCGGAGTGGTCGCGGTGTGGGCGCTCGTTGTTTGTGCTTGCTCTAGGCATGCACGGCACGGAGTCGATGCACATTGCACACTGCCTGCACTGCACACAACACGCCACGCGCTCGTAGCCACTAGCTAGCTATAGTTCATGGGCATACCTAAACACTGCGAGCGAGCCACACGCGCGCTGCCCCTTACTTAACCTTCTCCTCATATTTACTTTACCTAGTTTCAGTGAAATCTAAGTAAAGAAAAGACGAAGAAAAAAAAAAGAACGGAACTAGTATAAAGTCTGAGAATTAAGAATTGATCGGAAAATCCAAGTCAAATAATTCAAGATGAGTCAGCTGCATCAGGCTGTAGCTAGCTGCAATATCCTTCAAGCGCGATGAATCGGATTGATTATCCTTTGTGGTGACCGCAGAGTTTTCCGCGCACTCGTGACGTATTCGCACTCGGAAATTACGTTTTGTACTCATCTAGGTAGGCACCTGACAGCATCACTTATCGCTGCCGACTCAACGTCACTGACTCATGAGATGAATCTTATTTCGCTTCACAACAGTTACCACGCCCAGTATTTACTCAACTGCAAACATAAATCCCTCACCACGAATTCTGACTAATGTTCAGATTTCAGCAAGCCTTAATTTCGACTGACTCAGCGTTAGCTAAACTTCAGACATCGGTCGACCTTGACTAATTTTGTCCTTCAAATCTCATTTGCTCGACCTAGGAATTGAGTAAAATCCATCGATCCAAACGGAAAGATTTCAAATTTAAATAAACTTGAAAGTTACCGTACCTACCGAGTTACCGACCCAACTTCCAATCGTGTTGTAAGTTCTTGCGACAGTGAATGTTTTCATGGCTTTAGCGAGTTTTGAGTTCGAAAAGTGTAGGTGTAAATATCAATTAAATGCTAAGTAAACCGGCTGAGTGTTTAGTAGGTTCCAGTGTGGACTAATTTGCTATGGAAAAATAAGAATATGTCAATGAAGAAAGCCTAATGAGCTGGTTCATCTGAAGCACTAGGAAATTCGTTGCGTGCAAGACGAGGAACATATCGTTTCTATACCTTGAAACATCTAGCGATGTTATATGCTTTAAAAAAATTTGGTGCAAGATTTGACCACAAATACAGGTGAAGTTTAATAAAAGATTAGTCAAGTGCGAGTCAAACTCGCGTGGAGAGGGTTCCGTACCATTCCGTTTTCCGTGAAAGCTTAAGGCTTAGGATTTTCGTTAAGGTTTTCCTGTAAACTATAAGAGAGGCCCTATATTCCAAATGTTTTTCAAAATTTTAGATTTAGTAGTTTCGGAGATAAGGCGTGGGGGATGCTCGATTTTTGTGTATTTTGTTTAATATATTTTAAACTATGCATTTTAAAATAAAAAGAATATATTTCTTATACATATGTAATCCTTTCCATTGATACGTCACAAATCGCAATAGGCACATGATGCACTAAAAAGTGTTTCTTTAATTTACCCTATGCCTTTTACTATGGCTATACGTCCGTGATTGTCACCAAACGATACATATATGTACCAAATTTCAACTTTTTCGTTCAGTAGATTCGGAGAAAATACGCTGTGACAGGGACAGACAGACAGACACGAGAGAGTGATCCTATAAGGGCTCCGTTTCTCCCCTTTTGAGATACGGAACCCTAAAAATACAAGGAGCAGCTTCGAGTCGTGTCGCATAGGAAGTGGTGTGTCTCGTCGTGGTCTCGTCACTCTCGTCGTCTCGTGTGTTCAGTCTCACTGGCACAGCACAAGAGCGCATGAGCGAAACTGGACCGCGACCGTGACCCGTTCGCGCCGCCACCGCGCCGCGCCAGCAGCGTGCGTCACGCGGGGCCGAGGAGCGACCCGGTAGCTGTTTTAATTTCATCCGAGAGCGTTCGCGGGCGTCAGAGAAAAACTCTCCAACACTCAGCGAGACTGTTCTTCTACAAACCATTTGTCGAAACAATCCCAACAACCGCTCCTTCCTTCAATGGAATGTTTACAAAGAGTTATGTAAGGCAAGGGAGGCACGTTTTACCTGGCGTCAACAGGGCCGCCGCGGTGCACCCGCACTCTTCGTAACTTTATTAATAGCTCGTTGTGCGGGAGCTCAATTTGATGACCAAGGATCAAAACCGCCCTTCACTTAACTCATTAGGTGCACTCCGTTGGGTTTAGCTTGGATCTTTACCTGACTCATAGGTTACACATATTATGATTAGGTGGGTATGGCGAGGAGCAACAAATTATAAGCGAAATATTAAAAAGTGATAGGATGATAGGAGACTAACGAAAGAAATTTATGAAGCAAATGTGAGTGGAAGAGTCGGGAAGGGTCGCCCTAGACGCACGTACCTGGACCAGATCGGGCATGTGCTCAAAAAGGGGCACGTGCGTAGTACCCGTAACCGACGAGCATACATGAAGAACGTTATGGGAGTGGAAGAGGCGGCAGAGATGTGTCAGGATCGTGGCACGTGGAGATCCGTTGTCTCTGCCTACCCCACCGGGAAACAGGCGTGACGCTATGTATGTATGTATGTATTAAAAAGTCTCAAGTCGCGACCGACTTATAGCGATTTCCTTTCCGCGAGGCATTTCCACGTTTCGCTTTGTACTAATTCATGCGTACCGGCAGTACCGGCTGCTGTCGATTGGGCATGTGTGGAGGATGCGAGCAAGGAGGGGGCGAGGCGTGACGGACGCGACGGCCTTTACGTCGAACTGCATGACCGATAGCGCGCGCGCCAAGAGCCACGACCGGCGCACTATGGATCGAGAATCGGCCTCCATAGTATTAGGAGATTTTTTTCGCAAACTTGATTTTTTTTTAAAAACTGTTGTTGTTATATTTAGGGTTACATAAGATAATACCAAATATATAGTTGTAGTGATATCAGTCAAGTAGATATTTTATTAAAAATACTTGAAGTTTTCAGTTGTATGGGACGGAGAATGTTTAGTCGATTTTTTCAAAAGTCTTTCGAGGTGTCGCAGATCTTTTAATACATCATGAAGTAGACCACGAGTGTAATAAGACCACATAAAAACTGTAACCCAATTCGACCCGGTATAGAAAATATCTAAGTCCGAATTTATAAATTTTCGTCTATTTTCTTTATACATTATTTACGGTTTAACTTTACAATTAATTACATTTTCTTGTGTTTTGTGATTGCCAAGTGTGTAAGTTATACTAATTTGTACATTATGTAACAACTGTACCTACCACTGTGGTCGAAAATACCCTCCAATATTTGTAGCGTTTTAAATGTTTATTTGGTATTCATAATTGATTTGAGGACACATTAAATAAACAAATATGTGAAGACGCGTAGCTTGACAGTACGTATGTATGTTAGGTTCAAATATATAAAGTATATATATATTTTTTTTATATTTTAAAATTTGCAATGTATGGGACGGAGAACATTATATTTATTTTGCCGGACTACAAAGATGTGTCAAACTCTTATTAGCAAGGTTGTGTAGCACAACATAAAAATAAACACACTCAGCAAAAAAAATGTTAGAAAGGTGCAGCCTTCCAAGTATCAACAGGTCAAAGTATAGCATTTTTTACCTTTTCTCTTTAACAGTAATTTTTGGTTACATTATGATTATACAATTATTAAGCAGGTATGCAAATATGTGAGGCATATAATTCTATATCAGATATGTACACACCATTCTGATTAACAGTGTAAAAAATAGCAATATTTGTATTTAATAAAACTGAAAACATTATAGTACATTATTCGAAACTGTTAAGAACTAACAAAGTCTTAACAGTAACGTGATGTTGAACGTGACGGAAAAGAGGCTGTACAAAAAAAAAATCGTGAACAGTTGCACTTTCTCAAGATGTTAAAAAATTTTCTATTCAAAATTATTCACCAAAATAAATACAAGGTTGAATAAAAACAGAACAAATTAATAAACCGAACTTATAAATAAAAGATTCACCAAAATTAATTTTATAAAAAAATTGTTTTATATAAAATTCGGGCCGGTATAGAAAATATGTAAGTCTGAATTTGTAGATTTTTGTTTTCTTTCCTTTAAATATAATTTACAATCTTAGAATAGAACATACATACAAGGCTTTGCAGCTCATTCATTATGACGGCGCATTAGATACTAATTATCATTAGGTAAGACGAAAACATTCCCACATCCCTGTTTGTGAAACCCCACTATATTTGTAAAAACCGGTAATTAGTGTCCTTTGGTCGCGAATTTCACTTTATTATCTGTTCAACGCGCGTGAGTGACGGATCTCTCCTTTCGACACGAGTTATCGCTCTTTTCAAATACTTTCCTTCCTGCATTATTGTATGCTGCAAAAGCACGTGCCTTGACACTTTCTTTCGGACGGTAACACTCGACCTTTTTTTTGGAGCTGATAGTATAAGGGATACAGTTCAACTCCTGCTTCAATTTCCGTTGCCCGTAGTTCGCAGTATTGCGATTTGGAGAGTTGCTGGGAACTGAAGAGGCTGAGGGTTTTCTCCGGCGAGTATTGCGTTTTTTTTTTAACTTGAATGTATTTCTTTATTCTACCAACCTCATCTGAATTTTCCAGAAGAAACTTAAGCACCTCAGCAACATCATGTCTTTCCGTATTTTTTACCTTTACGAGCTCGTCGAAGTAATTTTCCGCACACAGATGTGCGGTTCTGCGCCTTTTTTGCTGGTAGTGAAGTTCGTGGAATTGTTTTCGAGGACTGAACTCTGGTTTAGGAGATGTTGAAGCTTCTGAATGCTGTTTCGCTGGTGATTGCGGCACGAATAGTTCCGCTTCCTCATGTCTTGGTTCTTGAGGTATGTTTTGAACATATTCGGGCCACTTTATGTCTGACGTCAACCATGTTTCAAATTTGCATTTGAAGAAACTGAACGAATAATTTGTACTTTTCCACTTTTTATACATATTAGACAAGTAGGTTTTACAAAAACACTTGAATTGATCACGGTTTTCATCAGATATATGAACGGAAAACTTGTCAAATAGTATGTTTGGGTCGGAGAGGCCTTGCTCGTTTTTTAAGAAAACAAAAAGTTTCAGATTTGATTTAATCTCTTTCATTTTGTAAAATGTTAGAGTTCGAACCGAAAATGTACCTAGTTTTCAAGTAATAATGCAGGAAGGAAAGTATTTGAAAACAGCGATAACTCGTTTCGAAAGGAGAGATCCGTCCCTTACGCGCGTTGAACAAATACTAAACTGAAATTCGCGACCAAAGGACACCACCTGATGTACTAAACCGGTTTTTACCAATATAGTGGGGTTTCACAAACAGGGATGTGGGAATGTTTTCGTCTTACCGAATGGTAATTAGTATCTAATGCGTCGTCATAATGAATGAGCTGCAAAGCCTTGTATTTATGTTCTATTCTAAAACTGTAAATTATATTTAAAGGAAACAAAAATCTACAAATTTGGACTTACATATTTTCTATACCAGCTCAAATTTTATATAAAACAATTTTTTTATAAAATTAATTTTGGTGAATAATTTTGAATAGAAATTTTTTTAACATCTTGAGAAAGTGCGTTCACAATTTTTTTTTTGTACAGCCTCTTTTCCGTCACGTTCAACATCACGTTACTGTTAAGACTTTGTTAGTTCTTAACAGTTTCGAATAATGTACTATAATTTTTGTACCGTGTGGGGCCGGTACTTTAAAAGAATAGCCCCACTGCATCTCTCCCCGTGTATGTCGTAAAAGGCGACTAAGGGATATGACTTCCTTCTTATATTACTAGGTGGTAGGGTTTAACCCGCCCGGGTTGGTACCACCGCGCTGAATGAAAGGTCGGTCGAAACGGCTATGTAAATAGTTTGTGTTTTCCGTCCAGTTCAGTGTAGCCGGCACGACCGAAGGGAAGGCTGACGTGGCACCAAGTTCACCCGGTGTTATGGGCTGACATCACGGATGTTGTAGGTGATGTAGCCAACCGTGTCAGTTTCAATAAAAATAATTTTTTTTTTCTCAGGTTTATTAAATTAAAATATTGCTATTTTTTACACTGTTAATCGGAATGGTCTGTACATATCTGATATAGAATTATATGCCTCACATATTTGCATACCTGCATAATAATTGTACAATCATAATGTAACCAAAAATTACTGTTAAAGAAAAAAGGTAAAAAATGCTATACTTTGACCTGTCGATACTCGGAAGGCTGCACCTTTCTAAGTTTTTTTTTACTGATTGTGTTTATTTTTATGTTGTGCTACACAACCTTGCTAATAAGAGTTTGACACATCTTTGTAGTCCGGCAAAATAAATATAATGTTCTCCGTCCCATACATTGCAAATTTTAAAATATAAAAAATATGTATATATACTTTATATATTTGAACCTAACATACATACGTACTGTCAAGCTACGCGTCTTCACATATTTGTTTATTTAATATGTCCTCAAATCAATTATGAATAACGAATAAACATTTAAAACGCTACAAATATTGGAGGGTATTTTCGACCACAGTGGTAGGTATAGTTGTTACATAATGTACCAATTAGTATAACTTACACACTTGGCAATCACAAAACATAAGAAAATGTAATTAATTGTAAAGTTAAACCATAAATAATGTATAAAGAAAATATACGAAAATTTATAAATTCGGACTTAGATATTTTCTATACCGGGTCGAATTGGGTTACAGTTTTTATGTGGTCTTATTACACTCGTGGTCTACTTCATGATGTATTAAAAGATCTGCGACACCTCGAAAGACTTTTGAAAAAATCGACTAAACATTCTCCGTCCCATACAACTGAAAACTACAAGTATTTTTAATAAAATATCTACTTCACTGATATTACTACAACTATATATTTGGTATAATCTTATGTAACCCTAAATATAACAAAAACAGTTTTTCAAAAAAAATCAAGTTTGCGAAAAAAATCTCCTAATACTATGGAGGCCGTTTCTCGATCCATAGTGCGGCGGCGGCGGCGGCGGACACGACAAGCCGAGATTACGCTAACCCACTCGCCTATCAGTTATTATTTATTTATTATCATATCAGTAACGTTTCGTTTGTTCGTGTCTAACTTTGTTCGTTCGTTTCGTTCGTGCCTATCTGCCAGAGTAGGTGCTAAGGCCACCGCGCCGCCCCGTCCGTGTGTTGTCCCACCGGGCTTTTCCTTTGTTAGTCAGTGTGTGTGCTGTGTGGGAGCTGCCAGAGGCAGCTGATATCGAACTGGCTCATTCTTTACCGCGCCGCCGCGCCGCGCCGCCTGCGGCTTGTCCGTAGGTAGGTAGGTAGTAAATACATAAGTATGCAATACTTTCTACGGGACGGGATCGATGATAGATAATTGATAAATAATGATGAAACCAGCCTGAATGTATGTCTCGTATATTGATAAATGGTGGGCAATTTGTTAACGCAAAGTTTTATTTATGTATTTATTAGATTAATTTTGTAACAAAGGTACTTATCTAATAAGCACTCCCATGCAAACACGGCACGACCGAAGGGAAGCACTGACACGGCACCTAGTTCACCAAGGTGTTATAGGCTGATATCGCGGATGTTGTTGTTGATTATCATTATCAGTTTCCATAAAAAAATATGTAAATGTCGTCGCTACGAAATATTGTACTGTCCGCGATTTTCGATGTGCGTACTAGCTATGTAGTTAGTGGCCTCCTTACGTACCCTTGTAGTAGAATAGAAGGCGTGGTCTCCGGGAGACAGGTGTAGACGATTGAGACGTGTGCCGGCTGCGGCCGCGCCGCCGCCCGGCCCGCACCTGCCGCCCAACACTGCGACGCGACACCAGCCACCGGGCGCCTCGCCAGCTGCCAGCTGAGCCAGCTTTCTTTCCCGCTCCATCAGAATGTAGCCGACGACGATCGTTCCGAGACGTATAGCGAGAAAACAGGCGGGGCGGGGGGCGGCCTTAGCGACTTCATTCATAGTGCGTGGACTCTTAAACTCTTAAACTTGTTATACTTGAGCGCATTGAGCGTCACGTCAGTCACGTTCTCCTGAAAAGCAACGAACATTTTAAAATGTAGCCTTCACGTACAGACACCTCGTTGTGAATTATTCCTAATTCAGCTGCTGTGACATACGAGATTCTTAAATTCTTCCACCAATGTCCGCTTGTTATATTTTTATTTGTAATTAGTGTTTATTTATTGCGTTACTAAACGGAGACAACATCATTGTCATATCAACAAATTCCATCTGCGTAAATTAATTGTTGCAAGAATTTGTATGTAAATACGAATACTTAGGTACCTAAGCGAGGGGCTAGTCACTTAGGGAATCTGGTGTACAATTGTTTGGAAATCTCAGGTAACCTTAGGTGGGAGTCCGAGGAATCTGGAAATCTTAGGCGGCCCCGAGTAATCCCAGGAAATCTAGGAATCCCAAGGGAGTCATTGGTAATCCGATCAAAATCTTGGTAATCTCAGGTAATCTTAGGTGGGAGTCCGAGAAATCTGGAAATCTTAGGCAGTCTCGAGTAATCCCAGGGAATCTAGGAATCCCAGGGAATCTAGGAATACCAAATAAATCATTGGCAATCGGATGAAAATATTGGTAATCTCAGGTAATCTTAGGTGGATTGGAAGTCTCTAGGAATCTTTAATGGTCTCTAGTAATCTATTAAGTCCCGGAATCTTCCGACTAGTCGCTGGAGGAAACATGGCGATTTGTATATCCGATTCTATTGAATTAATCCTAAATCACAATTTTTACAAAAGTAATTCTGGCAATAACGTCGCAATAATGTTTTAGCAGTGCCTATGTAGATGCCCATGAAATTAAATGCATTGGGGTTGTGTGTATGGGAGGGTGGGTAGTGCGGGGGAGCGGGTGGCGCGTGCCGGCCGAGTGCGTTATCCGTCGCACGACGATGCGATTGAATTGCAGATTGCTTGCAGTGCGAGTGACCTTGTCGCTTCCGAGATCGCAGCGAGCGTCGCGCGTTGCGGCGGCCGAGCTGCACCGTGCACGCACGCACACCCTCTCACCCACCCACCTACACGCGCGTGCGAACAAACCGTTTGCAGTTCTATCTATCTATCGGCTATCGCGGCTGCGGTGCGGTGCGGGGTGGGCGGCGGGCGCGCGGGCGAGGCGGTATACAACACTGCCAGCCAGTACGAACGGTATTATAGGTACCCGTGCACGCATAGCGTATGCTATGCACTGTGTACCTATTCAATTCCCACTCATGAAGTCATGTCATGATATTCTTCAGTATAATATTTGCATATTTGTAACTGGTAGGTTTTATAAGCACGTATAGGTATTTTCGGAATCATGCACGTCCGTCGGACGGACCGGTGCCGGTGGGCGATTCGCCACCACACCGGTCGCGGTGCGGTGCGACAGCGTTTGAACGTATTAGATATTCCCACTTCTGATATAAAATTACCATTTCAATCACTTGTAGCTGTAGTTGTATTCATGTATAATATTATTATTACTTTAGCGGAACAAAGAGCTCCCCTATATTATAGATTAAATGTGGGGCTCTCCGTTCTGTTCTACTTTACATCTGTCGGTTCCACATTTGGTAGTTTATTCCTGCCTGCGTGCATTGTATTGAATTCTCCAAAGTTGTGTGTGAATTGTGTGCAAGTGCAATTCGGTAGGTACCTACATTATGTTTCGCGAAGCTGGACTGTTGGGTAGATACTTTAACATTTAGTTGAATAGAATAGAATATTTATTGGTATATCTATCACATATACAAGTCACAATAACTCACAATCACACATTTTCAAATTTTACAATTTAGAAAATAAAATACAATTTAACGATATTCAATTCAATTTCAATTAAAAAAATTCAAACATAATAAATAAATCCTATTAAAATTAAAATTATTAATAATAAAAATCCAATATAAAATCGCCAGTGAAATAGGTGCACATCAATAATACATTACCCATAAAAAAAAAATTAAAAATAAAAAGTAAGCAGAAACTCATTCGTTAAGGAATTCCTCGACCGAATAGTACGCCTTCTCGACCAGAAAGCGTTTCAGTCTGCAAAATACCTGTGTTATTTTTACCCGACTGCGCGACGCAAAGGAGGGTAATGTGTTTATCAGCCTATGTATGTATGTATGTTTGTTCCTTTGTGGCACACTAGAGACTAAACGCGTGGGCCGATTTTGATGATTCTTACGGCAATCGATTTGTCTTAATCTTGCGAGTGTCACTAAAGACATGACAGTAATCAAAATTCAATATGGCGACAACTAGGTGCCATATTGTGAAAAAGAAAAAAATGAAAGTTGACTAACTATGTTAAGTGGGGTATCGTTGAATAGGTATTTGAAAATCATCTTTAGGTTTCTCTTAGCATTTTTCATTTCGAATGACCATTTAGGATCTATAACGATTTGAAGTTTGTTAGCAACCATTCTCACTTAACTTATAATAGAGCTGTGATAAAAGTTCTTATTATACAGGGTGTTCGGCACATCGACCGACACATTTTTAGGGTCCCGTCGCAAAATGCTAAAGAAGGGATCCTTAGGGATCGCTCTGGTGTCTCTCTGTCTGTATGTCTGTCTGTCGGTCACACGCAGATATCTCCGGACCTACTGAACCGATTTAGATGAAAATGACGCCAAATTATGTGTAATTTTACAGATAATTTTATCTAATAGTCCTGTGGAAAGTACAGGGTACCTCGAAATGTAAACTAAAAAAAATTTTTGTTTTTTTAAATAACTTTGCTATAATCAAAAAGTTTACTTTAACAAATATTTCGTTTAAAAGTTGACAAAAACTGCACTTTTGTCGCCGAACTTTGACCTATTAAGGGTTGTTTGAAAATTCTGAAAAAATAAACCGTATAAGTACTCTTATGTAGTTGTGCACAAAACTATTCATTTTTCTCAAAATGTCATATATTTGGAGATAAAGTTAAATGACTGAACAGCCAAAATTCCAATTTTTTGCGTGACTTTTTGGTCACAGCTCAAGCCACCGATAACGTAACGTTGTGATTGATAGCTTAAAATCATCCTGAAAGGTAACGAAATGTACCAAAGAAAACCGCATGTAAATTGATAAAGTTGTTCTCGAGTTATAGGAATATTTCATACATATTACGTACGAGAACGTTACAATGTGGGTTGCCCGTAGAAATTTCGCTTTATTTATTGTCAGCCTCGGTAGCTCAATGGTTTTTTTATGTAATCCGGTATGAGTGGCTGATTCGGAGGTGCCAAAGCACATGCTCCGACCAGCCAATATCACCTCCGAGAAGATAGGTGTCATACCGGAGACTCCCTGGATTGCGGTTAAACAGCTCCTTCGAGTACTCCCCCAGGAATTGGTTTATAGTCTTTATGAACGCAGCTCGGCCTTCGGCCTCGCCCTCAGTTACTTACTTTCCTCGAGAAGGTTTATCGTGTTCCTGAACGCAGCTCGGCCTTCGGCCTCGCCCTTTGTTACTTACTTTCTTCGAGAAGGTTTATAGTCTTCCTGAACGCAGCTCGGCCTTCGGCCTCGCCCTCAGTTACTTACTTTCTTCGAGAACGTTTATCGTCTTCCTGAACGCAGCTCGACCTTCGGCCTCGCCATTTGGTACTTACTTTCTTCGAGAAGGTCCCTTCCAGCTAAATATGTACATAAAGGGATGAAACTACAGTTTCAAGTGGAATCCGAACCACAGCCAGCCGTACCATGGTCGTATGGCTACCCATCCAAAGGCTGACCGCACCCTGGTGGAAAATATAATTAGATGAAAGAGAAGCAGTGCGGTTACGGGAGCCTCGGTTTTTTTTAGGTAAGTGGGGTCATTTGCAACGTTTCGACCGGCACCTTTTGTCAGGTATCACGTGGTATCAAGATACCAAAATCTCCAAATCATCAGAGAGGCCTTCAACCTGTCAATTGCACGGGCCAGGAAAGGGAAAACCAAGTAGCGGCTTCCAGAAGGTCAACTTTCTGAAACCTGGAGCCAAAAATCTGCCTAAAGATACGACTAAACCTTCTTCAATTTTGGGTGCAGCAAAGGATTGGGAATTGTTGATGGACACACATGAAAAGCATTACCAGATGCCTTCGGAAATCTGTACCACAGCAATAAGACCGAATATACTCATATTCTCAAAAGTGACAAAGCATGTAGTACTTGTTGAACTTACAGTTCCATGGGAAAGCAACATACCGAAGGAACACAACATCAAACTTAACAAGTACTGCAACTTAGTAGACCGGATTGTGAGAAACGGATTCAAGACTGATCTCTTCGCTGTGGAAGTCGGAGCAAGAGGACTACCAGCGAAGTCGCTCTACAGTCTCTTCAAGAATCTAGGGCTGCCAAGATCGACGCTAAGCTCATACATGGAGAGAGCTTCGAAAACGTCACTGGAAGCATCCTACAGAATATGGATAGGTAGAGAGAGAGAGGTCGAGAGCGGGACTAGTGTTTCCCCGGGTCCTAGTCAACGCAGACTAGCTGACGAGGGCTTGATGCGAGCCGAAACGTGAAGCATGCGCGGGAAATTTTGAGTAGCCACTCGCTAGTCCCGACTTCGATTAACATCCTCCTCTACTGCCGATGGGCCCGGATATGTTCGGTGAAGCCATCGCAAGCTTAGTTCCACACCTTCCTGTAATGCAAATAATTCACTATGTGGTCAAAATTAGGGACAGAGACCAGAATAGGATAACACGGGCACTTTGTTACAGGGCCACTTACTTATTTAGGTACATATTTAGACCACCGCAAGCTACTTAATAATCCCCACGATATTAACTCCCTCAATGAAATGACAAGATTGCGAAATTTACCGTCATATAATCCTAACTAAAAAGTGTAAAATAAAAAAAGTTAATTTAAATTAAAAAACCCGACTGCGTAAAAAATGAACGTTCAATAAAAACTGAAAAGGAAAAAAACAAGTCCAGTAGTCTAGAACTCTGATGTAATATTGAATAACTACACCATTGAAATAGTTTCATGATCGATACACAAATATAAAACCAATAATAAACTCTAATGCGGAACATAGCGACTTCAACAGTCGGGACCCATTATTGGGAAAATTTCAATGGGTCCCGACTAGGGGTCGCAATACCGGACCCCTTTTCCAATACCGGTGTTTTCGGTATTACTTTTTTAATAATACCGAGATTCCGGTATTTTCGGTATTTTCGATATTGTGAGAAAAAATATTTAAAATATGTAATGAAATCGTCATTTTTGTAAGGCAATTGTCACCAGTCAAACAATAAAGTATGTTAAGATAAGAAAATCACAATTTTATTAATTTTAGATTTTAAACTTCAATCTGCTATTACGAAAATATAATAACTCACTGCCGAGTTATTTTAAACAGACATAAATCTTACTTAAACTAGGATAATATTACTAATGTTTTTAAGTTTACACTGTTATTAATTATATTCATTTTTAAGTTTCCGGATTAACAGTAGGTTTAAAGACTTACATAAGTCGACGTTTCGCCCGCTACGTCCAGGGTTGCCAGATGGTTCAGTTGAAAAATCCGGACATTTTTCATCAAAGGGCCTCTGATTTTTCAGGTACACAATGAAAGTTGATTTTATGCACCAAATGTTTCATGACCTTTACTTTTGAAAATTGATGGGAGATAGAGTAATACTATAAGTAAAAGGGTTGAATTGATCGAACTTACTAAAAACTTAAAAGAACACAGTAAGATTAGTATCAACATGTTCTGAAAAAGTAAATATTTGCGTTATATGAAGAAAAACCGGACGTTTTGGTGTCCGGTTTTTCATTATTTTGGAGACCGGACACAAGCTTCAAAAACCGGACTGTCCGGTCCAAAACCGGACATCTGGCAACCCTGGCTACGTCACGGGCTTCATCAGGAACTGCGGGAGTTCCTGGAGCCGACGTCTGGTGTCCGTTGTACCAGACGTCAAACTTTCAAAAGTTGACGTCTGAGTTTGACGTCTGGTACAACGGACACCAGACGTCGGCTCCAGGAACTCCCGTAGTTCCTGATGAAGCCCGTGACGTAGCGGGCGAAACGTCGACTTATGTAAGTCTTTAAACCCACTGTTAATCCGGAAACTTAAAAATGAATATAGGATAATGTTCTTTTAACAAAACTGTAATCAGTTTTAACAAAAACATCAAATACTCTCTGGCGAGTGGCGACTTATCCTAATATGAAATTAAAACGTAAATGTCTCACTCTTGAGTTACTCATTTATAGCTAAAAACAAATAAAAACCGAAATTCTAATATTTATTTATCTATAATCGCAGGAACAGCAGGCACGACAATGGCTTTCAGCAGCGGGAGCACAAATGCGTCGATAAGCCTATAACGATCGATAAACATCTATTTACTTCGTTCGACGAAGTAGAATAGAAGAAGACGAATAGATGTTTATCGATCGATATAGGCTTATCGACGCATTTGTGCTCCCGCTGCAGGTGTCGTACGCCGTCGGGAGTAGGTCTCACTCACTCCTGGCCGTGTGTGTGTAGTCGCGCGCGACATGCGTCACATAGCTGAGCCGCGTTGCCATAGCAACCACCGCGCGACTACTCGCAGAAAGAATCGTGTGCGGCGGAATGTCGCGGGCATTTTAATTTGTTATTTAGTCTTATTTATAATGAAATACCGAAAATACCGAAAATCTCGGTTTCTGTTAACTCAATCCCGGTATTTTAAAGCTTTCGTTTCGGTCCGGTATCCCGGTATTTTCGGGATTCGGGATCCCGGTTTGCGACCCCTAGTCCCGACTGTTAAAGTCGCTATGTGCCGCATTAGAGTTTATTATTGGTTTTATGACGACCCGCGCCTCCTCCCCCGCCGCATTCCCCCCTCCTTTCCCCCGTCGTCGCGCGGCTAGCTAGCCGCTCGATACACCACCTCCTGCCTGCCTCCTCACCGCCGCAACCCAGCCCCACCCCCCCATCAACCGTAGTGGTTTCCGCCGCAATAGGTATCGCACGGCATCGCAAGACTGACCCATTTCTCTTCCGTAAACAACTAGCAAGAAAGGCGCCCCTCTACCGCTCTCATTCAGCGCTCGCGAAGGTCGACCGATACCGAAGCGGTGGCATCGAACAAGAGAACGTGAGATTCAACACACGCGGGTCGTAGACTCAACTCAGCGACTCGTACGTAATTTCATAGGTAGGTACTAGCTAGCTAGTTAGTTAGACCGATGTGGACGCTCGTCGGATTCGAGGACGAACGGACGATGAAGGTCGAGGCGGAGGACGTGAACTCGGACTCGGGGGCGATCGTCCGCGGACGCCCTTTGAGTTGAGGACGATCCGTTCGATACTCGGTCAGGTAGACGGCTGCCCCGGGCGCATCCCGGCCAGTAAGCGCACGGCGCGGCGCGGTCCGCTGACGGGGTCTCGCGCGTGTGTAGGTGCTTCGTAGACACGAGAAGACAAAGACAAGACATTTCACTCCAGTCTGCGTGAAGGTCCGCATTACTCCGCGCATGGCCCGGTGGTGGCGGCGGTGCCTCCACGTGCGTACGTGACGAGGCACACGGAGCGAGGCGGGCGGGCCGGTCCGGCGGCGGCCCGCTCGCGAGGAGCGGAAAACCCCTCTCGTCGCCTCCACCGCCTCCCCCGCGCCGCGCCGACGTAGAGCAGCGTGGTCGGTCTGGCTGGTCGAGTCGAGTCGAGCCACGTTCCAAGTTTGATGCACTCTGGCGGGGCGCGAGACGGCGACAGGGGAAAGGGCGGACGGACACAACTTCGTACATCCATCCCATCCCATCACAAAGAGAATGTTCGTTTTGCAGCTAATTCGGTCGGTAGCGTAAGTAGCTTTCGGTAAATCGATCGTCGTCGGTGGTTGACATACCGTCGTCCGTCGCCGGCCGCGAACTGCACCTACCTTTTACGAGTTTCGACGTAGAATAATGTGTTAAGATTTCGGGTTGCTTATATCAGTGCCTGTACGTAGGTAGGTGCCACACGGAAGAAAAGGAAATGACATCAGTCTGTTTATATATCTCAAATCTCGATTATACTGCCGCCTGCAGTAGTTTCGGCATGCGTACAGACAGCGGCTCTAAATCAGTGGTGGTTAGAGTAGACACCGAGGTCTTTAATACAGACTTCAGATGTTCTTTCGCCTCTAAGGGAAAGGGCTACATGGTACACGACACCACACACATTTAATAGACTAAGCAAAGGCACTATAAGATAAACTATAAATATCATTTTTATTATCTCACACAATAGCTGCAGCAGCATGAAAGAGGGCCCGCATCGGGTTACCATCCGTCCGGATTTGTCCGGACTTTCGGCTTTCCGTCTGGACTTTGTCCGGCTTTTTTAAATTTTCGGATGTTTTACTTAAGATGGAAACATTTTCAATGAATGTTTCAATTTCGCATTAAATTGCTTAAAAATAAAACATTTAAATATTAAATAAATCGTTCTTCAATTTGTATTAAACTACGTACAAGTAATTAAATTAGTAAGTTTCATCTGAACTCAAAATAATCAACTTCGTGGGATTTATTATATTTTCATTTTATGACTAATACGAGGGTGGATCCAAAACTTCTAAGCCTGACCATGAAATTGAAAGAAAAGTGGTTTCAAATCAATTTTTATTTTTCAACATAGTCTCCATCAAGGTCAATGCACTTTTTCCACCTGACCTGCAACTTCTTTATACCTTCGAAAAATTTATTCCGGAAGGTCGTCAAAGTACTCATTTACTGTGGCTATCTTCTTTGGTCGAAAATTGCGAGCCAACTAAGTGTTTTTTTTTAATTTAGAAAAAGTCGGTAATTCGAGGGGGCTAAATCCGGCGAATAAGGTGCGTGGGGCAATAATTCATAGCCACAATTTTGGATTTCAGAAATTTATTCAGCCGAAGTGTGAACCCGGGCGTTGTCTTGATGGAACAACACTTTCTTCCGCAGCAACACCGGTCTTTTTCTTTGATTTCTTCCCGAAGTCTTCGCAAAGGTGGCAATCATATTTTGAATTTATAGTTTCGTTTTTTGGTAAATAATCCACGAAAATAATCCCCTTCGCATCCCAGAAAACTGAAGCCATGACGTTGGTCGACAAAAGGACCTTAGCCTTCTTCGGAGTGGTTTAGCCAAATCTTTTCCACTGCTTCGATTGTTGTTTCGATTCAGGAGTATGGTGGTGAGGTGAACCCAGTTTTCATCCATGGTAACGAAACGGGACAAAAAATCCTCGGGATATGCCTCAAAAAGTTCCAAACATTCGCGATTAATTGGGAAGCGAACAGGTTTTTGTTTAGCTGAAAGCAATCTTGGGACCCAACTAACAGAAACCTTATGGAACCCCAATTCTTCCAATATAATGTTTTGTACCCGGCCATAACTACTGCCTGTGATCTCAGCTATCTTGTTGATGGTCAATCTTCGGTCACTCAGTATCAGATCACATATTTTATTGACGTTTTCCTTCGTGGTAGACGTCGGAAGGCCTTCCCCGCTCCTAGGGTCATCTTGAATGCTCTCCCGACCTCGGTTAAACTCAGCTACCCACTTTTTGACACTGGAATACGATGGAGCAGACTCCCCCAATGTGTTCACCATATCTTGATGGATATCTTTTGGTGACATGCCTTTTTTATGGAGGTACTTCATCACTGCTCGGTGTTAAATTTTCTCCATTATTGAAAATCTTGTCAGACAGCGTTAAACAAATAATCACCAAAAAAATATGGCTTGCAGTGCAGTATCGGATCCAAACTTCGCACATTTATTACTGAAGAATCGTCTAACAAATGAGGGTAGATTTAAAAAAAATATCATGACTCTTTCTATGTTAGGCCACGAACTTTTGGATCTACCCTCGCATGTTTTTTTAAAATGTCCGGCTTTTTGTCAGGACTTCAAATTTCGAAATGGGACCCTACTCGCAGGTGGCAACGCGCCTCCGCCCCCAGCGCCGCCTCCCCGCTATCGCCTCGCACTTCTCTACTTGTCGCACCGCGCCGCCCGCCCCGCCGCGCCGCCGCGCGCCGTGTCGTCCGCCACGCCTCCTCCGCACGCCGCCTAGCCTCTGCCGCTATCGGGTTCGAAATTTGAAATCCGGTTATTCCGCTACTCGGTTGCAAACTTCGCTCGTACACATACACTCACACTTAGAGCACCCACACGTGCGCATTAGCACGTGCACGTGCACATGCAATAGGTACGACACACACACACACACACACCGAATGACTTGCATAACCGCAGTATGTAATGTGATGGATGGCTCCATTTCCGTTCTCCCTGAGTGTGTACGGTACGTATACACGTCCGTACTCTCTCCTGTTCGAAGCGTGCGATAGATAGGTAGGTAGGTACGCTTGTTTAATTTTTTGGAGCACGACTGATATATTTCCATTACAATGCAAACTATACATGCATTCGTTGATGAGCAATTAATTAATTCTATAAAATTTCTTTATTTGGTTTTCTACAAGTAGGACACAACATAACATAAAAAAGTTAATTTAAATTAAAAAACCCGACTGCGTAAAAAATGAACGTTCAATAAAAACTGAAAAGGAAAAAAACAAGTCCAGTAGTCTAGAACTCTGATGTAATATTGAATAACTACACCATTGAAATAGTTTCATGATCGATACACAAATATAAAACCAATAATAAACTCTAATGCGGCACATAGCGACTTTAACAGTCGGGACCCATTGAAATTTTCCCAATAATGGGTCCCGACTGTTGAAGTCGCTATGTTCCGCATTAGAGTTTATTATTGGTTTTATATTTGTGTATCGATCATGAAACTATTTCAATGGTGTAGTTATTCAATATTACATCAGAGTTCTAGACTACTGGACTTGTTTTTTTCCTTTTCAGTTTTTATTGAACGTTCATTTTTTACGCAGTCGGGTTTTTTAATTTAAATTAACTTTTTTATGTTATGTTGTGTCCTACTTGTAGAAAACCAAATAAAGAAATTTTATAGAATTAATTAATTGCTCATCAACGAATGCATGTATAGTTTGCATTGTAATGGAAATATATCAGTCGTGCTCCAAAAAATTAAACAAGCGTACCTACCTACCTATCTATCGCACGCTTCGAACAGGAGAGAGTACGGACGTGTATACGTACCGTACACACTCAGGGAGAACGGAAATGGAGCCATCCATCACATTACATACTGCGGTTATGCAAGTCATTCGGTGTGTGTGTGTGTGTGTGTCGTACCTATTGCATGTGCACGTGCACGTGCTAATGCGCACGTGTGGGTGCTCTAAGTGTGAGTGTATGTGTACGAGCGAAGTTTGCAACCGAGTAGCGGAATAACCGGATTTCAAATTTCGAACCCGATAGCGGCAGAGGCTAGGCGGCGTGCGGAGGAGGCGTGGCGGACGACACGGCGCGCGGCGGCGCGGCGGGGCGGGCGGCGCGGTGCGACAAGTAGAGAAGTGCGAGGCGATAGCGGGGAGGCGGCGCTGGGGGCGGAGGCGCGTTGCCACCTGCGAGTAGGGTCCCATTTCGAAATTTGAAGTCCTGACAAAAAGCCGGACATTTTAAAAAAACATGCGAGGGTAGATCCAAAAGTTCGTGGCCTAACATAGAAAGAGTCATGATATTTTTTTTAAATCTACCCTCATTTGTTAGACGATTCTTCAGTAATAAATGTGCGAAGTTTGGATCCGATACTGCACTGCAAGCCATATTTTTTTGGTGATTATTTGTTTAACGCTGTCTGACAAGATTTTCAATAATGGAGAAAATTTAACACCGAGCAGTGATGAAGTACCTCCATAAAAAAGGCATGTCACCAAAAGATATCCATCAAGATATGGTGAACACATTGGGGGAGTCTGCTCCATCGTATTCCAGTGTCAAAAAGTGGGTAGCTGAGTTTAACCGAGGTCGGGAGAGCATTCAAGATGACCCTAGGAGCGGGGAAGGCCTTCCGACGTCTACCACGAAGGAAAACGTCAATAAAATATGTGATCTGATACTGAGTGACCGAAGATTGACCATCAACAAGATAGCTGAGATCACAGGCAGTAGTTATGGCCGGGTACAAAACATTATATTGGAAGAATTGGGGTTCCATAAGGTTTCTGTTAGTTGGGTCCCAAGATTGCTTTCAGCTAAACAAAAACCTGTTCGCTTCCCAATTAATCGCGAATGTTTGGAACTTTTTGAGGCATATCCCGAGGATTTTTTGTCCCGTTTCGTTACCATGGATGAAAACTGGGTTCACCTCACCACCATACTCCTGAATCGAAACAACAATCGAAGCAGTGGAAAAGATTTGGCTAAACCACTCCGAAGAAGGCTAAGGTCCTTTTGTCGACCAACGTCATGGCTTCAGTTTTCTGGGATGCGAAGGGGATTATTTTCGTGGATTATTTACCAAAAAACGAAACTATAAATTCAAAATATGATTGCCACCTTTGCGAAGACTTCGGGAAGAAATCAAAGAAAAAGACCGGTGTTGCTGCGGAAGAAAGTGTTGTTCCATCAAGACAACGCCCGGGTTCACACTTCGGCTGAATAAATTTCTGAAATCCAAAATTGTGGCTATGAATTATTGCCCCACGCACCTTATTCGCCGGATTTAGCCCCCTCGAATTACCGACTTTTTCTAAATTAAAAAAAAACACTTAGTTGGCTCGCAATTTTCGACCAAAGAAGATAGCCACAGTAAATGAGTACTTTGACGACCTTCCGGAATAAATTTTTCGAAGGTATAAAGAAGTTGCAGGTCAGGTGGAAAAAGTGCATTGACCTTGATGGAGACTATGTTGAAAAATAAAAATTGATTTGAAACCACTTTTCTTTCAATTTCATGGTCAGGCTTAGAAGTTTTGGATCCACCCTCGTATTAGTCATAAAATGAAAATATAATAAATCCCACGAAGTTGATTATTTTGAGTTCAGATGAAACTTACTAATTTAATTACTTGTACGTAGTTTAATACAAATTGAAGAACGATTTATTTAATATTTAAATGTTTTATTTTTAAGCAATTTAATGCGAAATTGAAACATTCATTGAAAATGTTTCCATCTTAAGTAAAACATCCGAAAATTTAAAAAAGCCGGACAAAGTCCAGACGGAAAGCCGAAAGTCCGGACAAATCCGGACGGATGGTAACCCGATGCGGGCCCTCTTTCATGCTGCTGCAGCTATTGTGTGAGATAATAAAAATGATATTTATAGTTTATCTTATAGTGCCTTTGCTTAGTCTATTAAATGTGTGTGGTGTCGTGTACCATGTAGCCCTTTCCCTTAGAGGCGAAAGAACATCTGAAGTCTGTATTAAAGACCTCGGTGTCTACTCTAACCACCACTGATTTAGAGCCGCTGTCTGTACGCATGCCGAAACTACTGCAGGCGGCAGTATAATCGAGATTTGAGATATATAAACAGACTGATGTCATTTCCTTTTCTTCCGTGTGGCACCTACCTACGTACAGGCACTGATATAAGCAACCCGAAATCTTAACACATTATTCTACGTCGAAACTCGTAAAAGGTAGGTGCAGTTCGCGGCCGGCGACGGACGACGGTATGTCAACCACCGACGACGATCGATTTACCGAAAGCTACTTACGCTACCGACCGAATTAGCTGCAAAACGAACATTCTCTTTGTGATGGGATGGGATGGATGTACGAAGTTGTGTCCGTCCGCCCTTTCCCCTGTCGCCGTCTCGCGCCCCGCCAGAGTGCATCAAACTTGGAACGTGGCTCGACTCGACTCGACCAGCCAGACCGACCACGCTGCTCTACGTCGGCGCGGCGCGGGGGAGGCGGTGGAGGCGACGAGAGGGGTTTTCCGCTCCTCGCGAGCGGGCCGCCGCCGGACCGGCCCGCCCGCCTCGCTCCGTGTGCCTCGTCACGTACGCACGTGGAGGCACCGCCGCCACCACCGGGCCATGCGCGGAGTAATGCGGACCTTCACGCAGACTGGAGTGAAATGTCTTGTCTTTGTCTTCTCGTGTCTACGAAGCACCTACACACGCGCGAGACCCCGTCAGCGGACCGCGCCGCGCCGTGCGCTTACTGGCCGGGATGCGCCCGGGGCAGCCGTCTACCTGACCGAGTATCGAACGGATCGTCCTCAACTCAAAGGGCGTCCGCGGACGATCGCCCCCGAGTCCGAGTTCACGTCCTCCGCCTCGACCTTCATCGTCCGTTCGTCCTCGAATCCGACGAGCGTCCACATCGGTCTAACTAACTAGCTAGCTAGTACCTACCTATGAAATTACGTACGAGTCGCTGAGTTGAGTCTACGACCCGCGTGTGTTGAATCTCACGTTCTCTTGTTCGATGCCACCGCTTCGGTATCGGTCGACCTTCGCGAGCGCTGAATGAGAGCGGTAGAGGGGCGCCTTTCTTGCTAGTTGTTTACGGAAGAGAAATGGGTCAGTCTTGCGATGCCGTGCGATACCTATTGCGGCGGAAACCACTACGGTTGATGGGGGGGTGGGGCTGGGTTGCGGCGGTGAGGAGGCAGGCAGGAGGTGGTGTATCGAGCGGCTAGCTAGCCGCGCGACGACGGGGGAAAGGAGGGGGGAATGCGGCGGGGGAGGAGGCGCGGGTCGTCGACTCGTAACGGGCCGCTATTTATACTTCGCTGGTTTCCGTCGCCCGCCTCGACCGCGCAACTCGAGGATTTCCTCGTCGTCTCCTCGACTTCCTACCTTCCCACTGGGGAGCCGCCAGCCGCCGCCGCCGGCTCGGGTTGTTCCTTGCTGAAGCGGACACTCGCCACCGTAAGGCAGTGCTACTGCTCTACGAGGATACAATGTGAACGTTCCATCATTCGTTTGTACTGCTCGGCTATGTTGAGTCTCTTCTAAAAAAAACGCAACGTCTTGTCGCGTGTTATTCAAATTAGCCGCCATCTAAATAATAACGTTTGATGAAAAACGGGTAACAAATGTTTCCAAAGAAGTAATTTCACTTGCTATAATAAACGAAATAAAAATAGCGGCAACGTTGAGCGAGACGGCCACTGGCCAGGCGCCGCCGCGCCGCGCCGCCGGGTCAGTCGCTCGCGACCTCGACTCGACTCAGATATCGTTGACCTATATTAATATTACTCAACCCAGCAACCCAGTTCACTCGGCCCAGTCAGTAACACCTCGCCCGCCCGCCCTAACAAACCACCCCTCTAGATTGCGTAACTCACTACCGCACACAACATTACAATCCGTGTTGAATGAAACTATAGGAAACCTCTCATATTGAAATGTATCTCTCAAAAACAGAGTTCGTACCTAAATGTTTTCTCCTAATCATTCATTACTATCATTACATAGTTAAGTACAAATTGTATCTACTAAATTCTGCAAAATCTTATAATTGTAGTACCTACCTACCTCACTTAGCGATGAACTTTGTAATAATAATATTGCTGCAGACCAGACCTGTTTCTAACAGCAATAAATCGTACTTTGACCCCTGGATCTCTGAGACTTTTTGGAATGGCGGCGAGATCTTAATATTCTTCACACCTAGACCTACCTACATTTTATTGCCCAGCCCTGACCTCGGATATATTTTGTATCATTTGTGAATAGAGTAACGTTTACAATATTAGTTTTCTGAACGAAGTAGGACCTTCGATCATAAAAAACTATTTTTTCCGTCTACGAGTGGGACATGTAGAGCCGGAAAATGCTATAATGTTTTTTTTTCATATTTTCATAATATATTAATTTCAATCCATATTTTAGTCTTACATGTATATTTCGCACAACATTTTATACTGAAATGGCCCAGAAAATATGCCCTTGTATGCAAAACTTGTACAAAAGAAAAATTTTGAGAAAATAGAAGGAAATGTAAGATTTGGTTGTTAAACTCAAGGATAGTTAAACTGTCGTCACATCAACTCTGTACAACTACATTACTGACCACTAATCTTATTCTCCAAACATTATTATTATTATTTGTTGATTGATCATCAATTCATCAGCATCACTGTGTTGCTATTTCTTATCTTTCTTTGTTATTTAAATATCTACTTATCAAGCATATTTTTCATTATCATATCAATCAATAGTTTTCAGCAATTCGGTGTTCCGCAATTGTGAATTCCTACTCACTTACCTGCGTGCAAAAGTACCTGATAGTAACTACATACCTACTCAGTGCCCTATGAGGTGTAGCGACAGACCTCGTCCATTGTACTGCGAGCAGGTACTCAGAGTCTTGCTTGAGTGCGAGTATTATTATGAGGCCACACACGCACACACACGTGACGCAGGAAATAACTCCAGTCAGTTGCCATGTCCACAGAACAGATGCTAATGAATGATACCTACTTCCTATACATACATACCTACCTACCTACCTATCTCGCCTCGTCTATCCTGTGATAATATGCATAGTTGTTGAGATAATATACCTACCAACTCTTACATAACGTGCCTCACTATTCATACATACCTACGTACATATAGTTATAAACCTATGTACATACATACCTACTTGTAACTGTACAAGTTTTTCTAGCCACGGAGCAACGTCACAGCCATTTAATCATTCAGACAGAAGTATAGCTACTCGTGCGCACATAGGTACATTAGCATGTGGGATGTGGTGCATATTCTGTGCTCCTTATCTGTAGAGCTGCAGACTGCAGTGCAGCGCACGATGTGGTGTGCTCGTTGACTGGCAGGCTGACGGTGAATTTCTGTACAACCTTGCACAGGTTGCACAAACGGCACAAACGCACTTATTTATTTATGTATTACTGATTGATAAATATAACTGTTCCTACCGAGGTTCCTACCTACGCAGAAGTAAAGGACAATGCGAAAACCGAGGGGTTGGTCCCTAGAGCAAAAAGTGTACACCAGATTACCGGTAGGCAAGATTACCAAGATTACCTGCTTGTGATTTCCAGATTCCGAAGGATTCCAAAGATTCCTGGGGATTTCCAAGATTCTTTAAGGATGACCAAAGATTTTTAAGGGATTACCAAAGATTTTTAGGATTACCAAAGATTCCAGGATTTCGTAAGATTTCTAAGTACTACCAAAGATTCCTAGGGATTACAAAATATTCTAACTTATAGGGATTACCAGGATTGTTAAGGGCTTACCAACAAATTTTTGAGACTTCCGAAGATTCCGGGACTTTAATAAATTCCTAGAGACCATTAAAGATTCCTAGAGACTTCCAATCCACCTAAGATTACCTGAGATTACCAATATTTTGATCCGATTGCCAATGATTTATTTGGGATTCCTCGATTCCCTGGGATTCCTAGATTCCCTGTGATTACTCGAGACTGCCTAAGATTTCCAGATTTCTCGGACTCCCACCTAAGATACCCGAGATTACCAAGATTTTGATCGGATTACCAATGATTCACTTGAGATTCCTAGATTTCCTGGAATTACTCGGGACCGCCTACGATTTCCAGATTTCTCGGACTCCCACCTAAGATACCCGAGATTACCAAGATTTTGATCGGAATACCAATATCACTTGAGATTCCTAGATTTCCCGGAATTACTCGGGACCGCCTAAGATTTCCAGATTCCTCGGACTCCCACCTAAGGTTACCTGAGATTTCCAAACAATTGTACACCAGATTCCCTAAGTGACTGAACCCTCGGAGAAAACAGTACGTTAGAGAAATCCCTGTTAGGGATTAGTTCGCCTTTGCCCCTCATGTAAATTACTTATCGTTTGTTACTGTAAAATGTTTTGGAGCAATAAAGTATTTATATCAATCTGTCTATCCTAATCTGTGGTAGAATATAATCTATTAAATATTTATGAAACTGTTAGTACTTAGGTACCTACATGACTGGAAATACTTGGTACCTACTCTTAGAATTAGGTATCAAGTATTTACATAAAAGAAGAGTACCTACACAATTAGTAGTTACCGCGAAAAGTGGCCCTAAGACGGAGGTTACACGCTAGGTTTGGCATCAGTTCAGTCCATCAGTCTGGTTAAACCATGGTCCAGCCAGACTGACCGTTTAATCTATTGAACGATGGACTGATGGACCAGACTGATGGATTTTAAAATATATTAATAATTTTCGTCAGTCTAGCCAGGGCAGACTGATGGCAGACTGATAGTGCGAATGCATTTTACGTCTGGCGTCAATCTGGTCGTGATCAAGGTCACGGACTGAACTGATGCCAAACCTAGCGTGTAACCTCCGTCTTAGACACGAACATTTTATAGAAGGCCCAGTATGGTCCAGTAGACCAGCGAATTCTCACTCACCACTGTATAATAAATAACTATAAGGTGCAAGAATTTAAAATCGAGCTAGAGCAAAACCCAGAAAGTGGGTCGATCGTTCGTTCCACGCTTCGGACAATGAACATTTAGAAAGCTGCGAGATGAGACGCGTAATAGCCCTTCGTTCGTACAGCGCAGCGTAGGTAGTAAGTACCTTCTGTCTGTTTGTAGCTAGCGTCTAATTATAACTTAATCTGTGGCGCTGAGGATATATCGTGCTGTATTTATAGCAATCTGTCTGTAAACAATGTCGACCTTATTGTGTTTTTAAGATAAGCTTACATTGTATATTTTGTGTTGTTTGGCGGAGATTTAATTGAAGCTTAAGTGGTTGGTAACTTGGTACTGGAGAATTCCAGTACATGACGGTGGAAGGAAAAGTAGCTCAGTCAGGCATTCAGCATTCGCCTTGCGGTCGGTCGAGCGCGCCGGTGCTGGCCGCCGGTAATGCAACGAACAACGACGACGACGTCCTACTAACTAACTAAACACTTAGCTAGCTGTGTATTATGCATAACATTATTGTGTTTCTGTTGCAAGTTTGCATTTTAGTGCAGAGCCGGTTGCTGTACGGTTGGCCGTAGGTACGTATCTACGCAGGTCATTCACTGGACAGGAATTATGGGTATTTCGTTACTGGGATCGATCCTTCCTACGCTGAGAAAATATAATATCGTTGGTTTTGATTTCCCCTTCAATCTAGGTCAGAAAAGTTTCAAAGCTTACTAACTAGTCAGGCAGTAGGTACCTATTTACACGTACTTATATGTGTCTTTCGTAAGGGCATGCATGACGTAGCGTGGGCGGGCGTGAGGTGTAGGTACCTACCTACCGCCCGCCCGCGTTCGCAAGCTGTGATGTAACGCCCTTCTCGCCGTCTCCCTTTCGCTCTGGTGCCTCTCTGTCGAGGGACCGAAGGTTGGCCGGGTCCCCGCCGCCGCGCCCCCCCCACTCCCCGCCCCCACCGCCCCGCACAGCTGCACGAGTCGCCTGTTCGAGCAGTGCAATAATAAAATAACAATAACACAAAGATCTTGTACCTGCCTGCTCTGCTCGCTGCACACGTGCAGTGTAACCTTGCAATGCAGCAGTTTTGTCTGCGGATATTCTGATATCCGTAGCCGGCGCGGCGCGGCGGCGGTGCGGAGGTGGTGCGGCGGGGCGGTGCATCGGCCCCTTGCTTCACAATAACAATAGATAGACGGATGACTTTCAATAGAAGATTGAAACAATTTATCGATTCTGAACGATGGGGTGAATAGAGGGCGCAGGTAGGTATTTCGCTACGCTCGAACAAGAATGGTTGATGGTACCTACCTGATTTTTTTTTTTTAATTTAGATTGCTTGTCAGGTATGTTCCACACTGTTCCTCCTTTCACATTTCAAAATTATTAGGATATTATTAGGTAGGTCCGTGCTAGGATAAACATCAATATGTACCTCTATTGTAAAATGTAGGTATGTTTATTTTTTTATTTATTTTTTAATTCGGAAAATTAATTATTATTTTGTCTGTCTTAAAATACGAACGAATCACTTATACCAATTTGAAATACCTAGTTTGCTTCCTTCGGGTGTGTCCAAAGACATTCAATGACATTCAATCATACATAAACATAATGCATGTCTGTTCTCACTAATTTTTCGAGCAGTGTTGAAAGATAGAGGCTGTAAGGATTAGGTACGAGAAAAATAGTATTTAAGACAGAGTGTTTGCCTTAAAATAAAACAGAATAATCGGTGCATGAAGGAAGTTCGTTATCGTACCCAGGTGTGGGTGTCTACTGCCTACCTCTAACTACTCTACTGCCCGCGCTGCGGATCGCATAGATAGTAGACACTTGGAGGCGAGCCGAGCGAGCGCATACCAGACCACAATACCTACCACTGTTTCATTCCCTGATACGCACCATTTATTTATTATCTTTATATAATAATAAATACTATTATTATTCCCCGGCGTTGCTATATTCGCTATGTTGGTTGGGCGCGGGCTGACTAGCACAGCACGGCGAGGTGTGGCGGGCGTGCGGGAAGCCGACTGCGGTGGCATGAGGGAGAGCGGGGGGCGTCCTTGAGCTGGCGGCGCGGCGCGCGGCGGCGTGTACGGAACTGGGTCACCGTGCCCCGCGCCCCGCAGCCGCCGCCGCGCCCCCGCGCGTATATGACGCGCGTCGCAAAAACTCCGCTCCTTGCTCCGCGCCATGCTTTATACCTAATAGGTATCTAGAATCTAGACCTACTCGCGCCCGACGATGACCTACCCCAATTTAGACGATCCAGCTAGCTAGGCACGCGTGGCGCGGCAGCTCGGTCTGGCCCGCGCCCGGCTAATGAACTTGCGCGCGGCCACAATCTGATGTAAACGTAAACCAAGCTGGCGCCTGGCACCACCC
The DNA here is from genome assembly GCA_946902875.1 of Nematopogon swammerdamellus. NCBI lineage: Eukaryota > Metazoa > Arthropoda > Insecta > Lepidoptera > Adelidae > Nematopogon > Nematopogon swammerdamellus. The sequence continues at coordinate 23,733,451 of OX336333.1, read as the reverse complement.
ATACGTACTGGCCCATCGTCATCCTTTATAATATTACTGCATATGGGTAATACATAAAGTGGGCACTGCCAAGCAGGCTCAACAGTGGGATGTCTCTCGATTTCAGCTTCATCTGCTTTGAGGTGGTCTAGCGAGGTTTAGATGATTGAATAAGCGACTGTGATCGGTTGGATTGGATGTCGGCAGGGCGACGCGCGCGCTGCAGTTGGCGCTCTACGCGGCGCCGGGGTTCTCGCGCGCGCCCGACGCGCACATGCGGCTCGCGCTCATGTTCAAGGCGCGGCGGCACTGGGCGGAGGCGGCGGCGCACCTGCGTCGCGCGCGTCACTGCGACACCACCTACACCCAGCTCGACCTCAAGTTCCACGCGGCGCACCTGCTGGAGGCGCGGGGCGTGCGGCGCGCCGCGCGCGACGCGTACGAGCGACTCCTGCGCGAGCCCGAGCTCTCGTCGCCGCTGAAGGCGGACGTGTGCCGGCAGCTCGGCTGGCTGTACCACAAGAGCCCGGTGCTGGCGGAGCCGGCGCAGCGGGCGCGCGGCGCGGTCTGGTGCCTGCAGCGCGCCGTGCTCGCCGAGCCGGACTCGGGCGCCGGGCTCTACCTGCTCGGCCGCTGCTTCGCCGCGCAGGGCAAGGTGCACGACGCCTTCATCGTCTACCGCAACTCCGTCGAGAAGTCGGAGGGCAACGCCGACACCTGGTGCTCCATAGGGTCAGTCACGCTCCTCTTTGATAATGTTATTTTTTTTTTATGAAAACTGACACGGTTGGCTACCGTACATCGCATACAACATCCGTGATGTCAGCCCATAACACCGGATGAACTTGGTGCCACGTCAGTGCTTGCCTTCGGTCGTGTCGGCTACACTGATCTGGACGGTAAAACACAAACTATTTACATAGCCGTTTCGACCGACCTTTCATTCAGTGCGGTGGTACCAACCCGGGCGGGTTAAACCCTACCACCTAGTAATATAAGAAGGGAGTCATATCCCTTAGTCGCCTTTTACGACATACACGGGGAGAGATGCAGTGGGGCTATTCTTTTAAAGTACCGGCCCCACACGGTACATATGTACCTTTATTCTCATACAAACGTGACACCGCATGTACTTTGGTGACGCAGGGTGCTCTATCAGCAGCAGAATCAGCCGATGGACGCGCTGCAGGCGTACATCTGCGCCGTACAACTGGACAAGGATCACTCGGCGGCGTGGACCAACCTCGGCAGCCTGTACGAGGGCTGCCAGATGCCGCGCGACGCCTTCGCCTGCTACTCCAACGGAGGAGCGGCCGCGACGGCTGCCACTCAAGCGTTGCGCCAGCGGAGGGCCTTCCTGCGCGTCAACCTCGCGCAGGCTCCCATGCCCTCCGTCACCGGCAAGTATGTATCTGTCTTGTGGCATTGGCTACTTTGGTTAGAGGAGCGTTCTTCGAACACCGCTTGACACTGTTGGGTTGCGTGCGACAGGCGTCGGCAGCTGCCTTCGATCGAGGAGGCATGGAACCTGCCGATCTCGGCGGAGATGTCGTCGCGGCACCCCAAGTCCGCGCCGCCGCCGTACCCGGGCAAGCGTGCGGGCGCTACCCCGGCGCCGGAGGAGCCGCCCGCGCCCGCGCCCGCCCTCACCCCGCACCAGCTGCAGACGCTCCACTACCTGCAGAGAAACTCGCACAACCTCTCGCCGCAGCAGCAGGTACCATGCACTCGTATAGCTATGTCCACACTGTGCCTTTTTTCGTTCAACAAGGGCATGCATCATAGCGCAGTCAACCTCTTGGCGCATGCCTCTTTTTAGTTGAAAGCATAGCGCGCGCTGCGACGCACGCGTTCCCGCGGTCCGTGGATTTCTGTGCAACATAGCGTTCAACAAGTAGACCGCACATAGTAGAATCATCTCGTCGCACATGGCGACTCCGCTCGGATGACGCACGGACATGATGCATTCAACAGTTTCTGGCCCTAAAGGAAAGTTGAATAGAATGATGAAGGGAAAGTTGAAGATGAAAGGGGCATAGTGTGGACATAGCTTATGCTAATCCAACGGTAGCGGCGTCTCTGCTGTATACGTTACAGATATTGAGTGACATCTGATGTTGCAGGCGGTGATGCAGCAGCTGTTGGGGCAGTATCGCGTGGCGCAGGCGGCGCGCGCGCGCTCGGTTCGTATCGCCTCCTTCCCTCCTTCCTCCCTCCTCGCGACGGCAGGTACAGCGGTAGGCACGCGCGCCGGCGAGCGAGAGAGTGACCTGTTGTCTCTGGTTGCAGATCACGAAGATGGAGAGCGGCGGCAGTGCGGCGGGCGCGGCTCCAGTGCCGGAGGACGCCTCCGCGGATGACACGATGAAGCGGTTCGCAGAGCCGTTGGCAGACATTAAGCAGGAACCCCTGCCGGGTGAGTAGGAGTATCCAGTTCCTTGCAGGGTAGCCAACGCTATATCGCTACTTTATTTAACATTACAATAAAAAAAGTTATCGTTGTGATAATCTTAATAATTAATTAATAATTAATATCTATTAATTAATCGTGAAACTTTTTACACGCGATTCTGAGATACGGTCACTTAATAAAATGAAAGCATTTCACTTTACAAACACACATTCTTGCTCGTAATTCATGCGCCCGGCGTGACTGGCCGGCGGAATTATTGCAGTGAACGTACCGCTGAAGATGCGCTGTCAAAGTGACACTGCTGAAACATTGATTCATCTGTGGAACCATCACACAATTCCAGATTTTATACCTTAATATTGTAGTTATCTGTGCCCGAGATCAATTTGCCTACATAAAATTGAAGAACTTGTTATCATTTGGTAGTAGTAAAACAATTTTACAAATTCTTTTGCTTGCTCCAATTTTGAAATTTCTTCCTAGCAAACAATGAATGTTATAATTTCAGAAGTGGAGAGTATGAGCACGAGCAACACACTGGGCGCTGTGCCGGTGAGCAGCGAGGTCGTGTTCGGCGCGCGGCAACCCGTCGTGAAGCTGGAACAGATCAAGGGTGACCCCTTCAAGCCGATCGCCTTCCACCCGGGCATGGACGCAAAACAGATCGTCCAAGCCTGCAAGTCAGTATTCTCAGTCTGCATTTACATAGGCTGTTCCGAACATTTTTAGCTACACAAAAACTATAAATATTAGTCTATATTTGATGTCAAATTGAGGGAAATTTCAATAGCAACTTGCAAAGAAACATTTTTAGACGAGCCCATTTTTTTTTTTTATGGAATCTGACACGGTTGGCTACATCACCGTCATCCGTGATGTCAGCCCATAACACTGGATAAACATGGTGCCACTTCAGTGCTTCCCTTCGGTCGTGCCGGCTACACTGAACTGGATGGAAAAAACAAACTATTTACATAGCCGTTTCGACCGACCTTTCATTCAGTGCGGTGGTACCAACTCGGGCGGGTTAAACCCTACCACCTAGTAACATGAGAAGAGAGTCATATCCCTTAGTCGCCTTTTACGACATACACGGGGAGAGATGCAGTGGGGCTATTCTTTTAAAGTACCGGCCTCACACGGTACCATTATTATACACTTATTTCGGTTTTTATGATTTTTCAAACTGTGTGTCGGTCCATATGATAATCACGATGGAGGGTATCGTGAATCATTTTGGGCAATGATTTATTATTACTCCAAACATAACTCTTCATAGAATCACATGAAAATTTGACAGTGCATTCAGACTCTGCTCCATTGCTGTTGCTCTGCACCATTACATACTGGTATCGTGGATTCAAACGAGATCAGGCCATTGTCAAAGATGAACAAATAAAAATGGAGTGGTTAATCAAGGAACAGGAATGGCACTCAACGCAATTCATTGAAGGTTTAATCACAGGCTACTGCATACATTTTGCACGACCACCTTCGCGTTAGGAAGGTGGTCGTGCAAACGTGACTCTCACAGAAGGGCAAAAAGCCCGTGTATGCAGTCAGTGTTCTCGCCGCAACAGAACAGCCACGTTGCAGCTAGAACTTTTTGACTATTTGACCAATTCAGGTGTCCAATTCTTATCTCGTGCTCCTTACAGCCCTGAACTAGACCCATGCGACTTTTAATTGTTTCCCTCTTACTGAACTTTTCAGCAACTCAAACTCAGTGGAAGAATTTAGACATATTTTTTCAACCTGCTCGAAGAAGGGTTATGATTTGTTTTTGAAAATGGTTTGAACATATTAATAAGAGTATTGAAGTTGGAGGGAAAGGCTTTTAATAAAGTAAATGATTTTTTAATGAATAAGTAAATTACTTTGTAGCTGATGTACTTGCAAAACAACACTGCTGATGCTCAACTCGTATGCCCCACAGGGACAACCCGGGACCAGCGCACGCGTGGTCGGTGCTGGGCGACGGGCACGCGCCGCCGGAGCCGCCGCCGGTGCCGCCGCCCCCGCTCACTCCCGAACAGCTCTCCCCCCCGGCGCCCTTTGTCTTCATAGAGTCCAAGCGCGACGCCTTCTCGCCGCAGCTGCAGGACTTCTGTCTGAAGCACCCGATAGCGGTGGTACGCGGGCTGACCGCCGCGCTCAAGCTGGACCTGGGCCTTTTCTCCACCAAAACGCTGGTGGAGGCGTGGCCGGACCACGCTGTCGAAGTGCGCACGCAACTCATGCAGTCCGCCGACGAGAACTGGGACGCGACCGGGCGGCGGCGCGTGTGGGCCTGCGCCTCGCATCGCTCCCACACCACCGTGCGCAAGTACGCGCAGTACCAGGCCGGCTCCTTCCGCGCCTCCCTGCGCGAGGAGCGCGAGCGCGGCGCGCCCGGCGCCGGCGGCGGGGCCGCCTCCGACTCGGAGGGCAAGGAGGGCGGCACGCGGCGGCGCCGCCAGCATCGCATGCTGCGCTTCGGCACCAACGTGGACCTCTCGGACGAGCGCAAGTGGCGGCCGCAGCTTGCCGAGCTGCAGAAGCTGCCGCCGTTCGCGCGCGTCGCCTCCGCCGCCAACATGCTGTCGCACGTTGGCCACGTGATACTCGGCATGAACACTGTGCAGCTGTACATGAAGGTGCCGGGGAGCCGCACGCCCGGCCACCAGGAGAACAACAACTTCTGCTCCATCAACCTCAACATCGGCCCGGGCGACTGCGAGTGGTTCGGCGTGCCGGACGCGTACTGGGCGGGCGTGCGCGAGCTGTGCGAGCTGCACGGCCTCTCCTACCTGCACGGCTCGTGGTGGCCCGAGCCGGCAGAGCTGCGCGCGCGCGGCGTGCCCGTCTACCGCTTCACCCAGCGCCCCGGCGACCTCGTGTGGGTGAACGCGGGCTGCGTGCACTGGGTGCAAGCCACGGGCTGGTGCAACAACATCGCCTGGAACGTGGGACCGCTCACCGCGCGCCAGTACTCGCTCGCGCTCGACCGCTACGAATGGAACAAAGTGCAGAACTTCAAGTCGATAGTGCCGATGGTGCACCTCACGTGGAACCTGGCGCGCAACATCCGCGTGTCGGACCCGCGCCTGCACCGGCTGATGCGCACGTGCCTCGCGCAGACGCTGCGCGCGGCGTGCGGCACGCTGGAGGCGGTGCGCGCGCGCGGCGTCGCGGTGCGCTTCCACGGGCGCGCGCGGGGCGAGGCGAGCCACTACTGCGGCAGCTGCGAGCGCGAGGTGTGGCACACGCTGCTCGTGAGGGAGCACGAGAAGCGGCACGTGGTGCACTGCCTGGCGTGCGCGCGCCGCACCAGCCCCACCCTCCAGGGCTTCCTCTGCCTCGAGGAACACAACTTGGACGAGCTGATGCAGATTTACGACGCGTTCGTGCTACACCGGCCGCCGCCGGCGCCCGCCGTCCACGTCCCCCCGCAGCCCGTCGTCTCTGCGCCCTCAGTCGACAGTATGATCCACTAACACCGCACGCTGCGCGTATTCGCGTCATTATTTTTGTAGTTACTATGAACTGCGTGTTGATTATGATTTTTGGAGTGATTACGTCTTTATAGTGACTGATGTCTTCAGTTCGTGCGGCGATGTGATAAAGAAAGAGTAAACTCCAATATTAAAGAGAAAAATATTATCAATATGATAGTTTTGCCTGTCGGCCAGTACAACATTCTACACACTGGCTCCATCAGGTTGATAAAAGTCTAAATAATTGAGCATAATCTGGTATCACATAAGTAGTGTAATTAACTTATATTTGCAAAAGTCCGCCTATATAGACGAAGTATGAGACAAACCGATATAACCGCACGCACTGGAGATGAGATTCACTCTAGCTGCCATTTTGTCGTGTACTCTATGTATTATATTAGCTTACGAACAATATTTTTGTAAGGGAATTAGTATTAAGATGCGTTGGGACGCGGGGCGCGGCTCTGTGGGACGCGGCGCCGACCGGCTCAATGCGACTGTGGAGTATTTTTATAAGAATCTTAGTAATAAAGTCGGGTCCCAGCGAGTCGCGCGACGCACTCGACTCTGCGAGCCCGCCGCTGGTGGAATCCAAACTGTAATTATTTTGTATAAATAAATATTATGCCTTTAGAATTGTCTAGAGATGTCGTTTATTTATGGTTCTCGAGGAGTGTAGTGCAGAAGTTAGAGAATAGTAGCGAATTGTGTATTGCGGAATGCACGCCCTGCATCACGGAGGGTACCGTGTACGAAGGCAATATTCCAAAGAGTTAAGACGTGTAGGTCTGTACGTATGTATGGCGGCGAGCGGAGGTCGCGCCGGGCGTCCGCGCTCTACTCGCACCTCGCACTCCAAGCCCACACAATATATCGAGCGTTAGCTGCAGGTCGAACAGAGCAATAATCCTACGTTTATGAAATAGGTGATCTCAAAGGTACCGATCGGCTCCGTATGATTTGGCTTCAAATGACCGCTTTCAATATAAAATTTGTTCGATGTACTGATGATTAATGTCTGAATGAAGATGGAATTATTTCGAATATTGTGTTTTTGCTGCAGCTGCAGTATGAAGTTCATTAAATTATTTTGATATAAGTAGTATCCAATAAGAGAATGTGATTAAGTTGGTATGTACCGTTGTATTAGCAGGAGTTGGGTGGAGGGACAGACGGACAGACAAGAGACGCACGACGCGACACGAAAAGAAAAGAGGATGCCAAGTGGTCCTTATATACTAAGAGAATAATATTACATAAGAACTGTAACATCACTGCCATGTACGACCTTAACGTTTGTATGTATATTGTAATTTTGAATAAAATTAGCAAATTACAAAAACTTCTTTTATTTATTACAAAATAAATTATAGATATTGTAATAATACAATTATTGCATACAAAGAATAACACGGACAGTTCTCATAGATAACTTTTATATAAACAAACAAATTAATGTCCTTGCAATAGCAAGGTTCGCCTATCCTTCGTGAATCAATATTACACATGGATATATTTAGCTATAAACATTTTGTAAAATTTTATTGATTAAAAAAAAAGTACACATTTGCAATATGTTGCATAATGCAATGCTGAATGTTGATAACCATTCTCAAAAGATACCTCTATTGACAAAAATAACACGGATCAATCCATTTTTTACATACATACATTTCTCTATGATATTTTACATATCTTTCCCCGGTTCACAGATTAATGCGATGTGAGCCAACGAGTCCTTATAATGTTGAGAGGAATGTTGCTCCTGATATCCGACCTGTGCCGACACCCCAGCGAACCTAGCGGAAAAATCGTTGCATATCTGCCGACTTTGGGGGGAAATATACATTTCGGAAGGTACATACGTGCACATAAGTGTTTTATGTGGTTATGAAAAAAATTACTAAAACATAATTTTCTTCCAAAAAACATTGATTCATGTGGTTATAAAAAAAATTACCAAAACAAAATTTTCTTCTCAAAAAACTTTGATTCATGTGATTATAAGAAAAAGAAAAAAATGGGAATGGAAACGCACAACAGACCCAAACGGAATACTTCTAACCGATCAGCTAGCAGGGGTCATGAATGAATGATGTAACAAATAACCGATATACCTAGTTAACTAGTCTCGTCACTATTTCTCCGCTAGGTTCGCTGGGGTGTCGGAGAGCAGGAGCAAGATTCCTCTCAACATTAAGGAATCGGTGTGAACCAGGGCCCAAAGAATATACATACCTACAACACGCCTCATGCACGTTTGCCGCTGATTATCGTATATTTGTATTCCACGGACCGGCAAACCTGGGACCGAGGGACGTGTTATAATTTACATTATTCCTGGAAATTCCAAGAATTTGACGCATTTTAGGCTCAAGTAAGCGTCCACATGTTGGCACTGTATGCAACACATGCATGGAATCAAATTTGTTTTAATATTCTCAGTATGCTATGGTAAAATGATAAAATGCCGATGATGCCATGAAGATCTGAATGCATATGACGATCGCGCTGACCAGCATCGGCGTTCCCACTGCTGCGGACGTAAAGAAGCGTACGTACGATGCCAACAAGTGGACGATTACCTTTAGGAAGGCTATTGCACACATATCAGTCCGGCACCAGATCAGCACCACCTCAGCTCGAGCCGTTCAGAATAATTCAGAATTATTCTGTGTATGAAACTCCATCCATACTGAATGCATTCTAATCAGCATTGTAACGGCATCGCCTCGCCTCGGGATAAACTGGTAACCGGCACGAGGTTAGTGAACAACTCGCCGCGCTTATGTCTCGCGGGCGCCCCGCTTGCACCTCCCGCGGCCCGCTTGCCGCATTCACAAAGCGACTGCCAGTCGTACCGCATTTGAGCTGCGCCCCAATACTGCCCCACAGCGAGCTGTCGGCCAGGCGTAGCCGCGCCGACACCTCGGAGATGCTCAGTCGCTCCGGTGATGCGCCTGTGTCACTTTGACGACGAGACCATGAGGCGAGGCGGTGCCGATCCATTCCGATGCCGAGCTGATATGTGTGCGAACCTTTAGCCTAACTTCCCTAATTCAAGTTTAGTCTAACTTCCTATTCAAGTGCATCTTTGGCAAATTTTTGTGCGAGAATACATAATTGCAAAGACGACCATACTCATTCTAGCCTGCTACTTGTAGCCTATGAGTAGTTAAAAGAGTTTGCTTATTCTATTTTGCATATTTTTGGATTAATCACAATATTTCGCTTATAAAACATGACAATAGGTGGAGATGCCAAGCCCACAATGTGGTCACAATATTTTCCTAACATTTTAAGAATGAGCAGGTATGTATAATGAACCGTAAGGCGCTGCTAGGGCCAGCTAAACACTATTTACTGGTTACATAGTGCACTTATATATTTTTTTTTTCATCCAACCCTACCCGCCTTAGCATCTTTCAAATAAATACATTTCCACAGGATTCGTTGTCTTGAAAAAAATTTACATGAAATGGGTCAGAGTACACTCACGTTAATACATTTTTTTATTCGGTAAAGCGATCACCAAGCAAGACTTAATTAACTAAGTATATAGTTCTGCCCCAGTCCCGTGGTTCTCATGTTGCTAGGCCAACGATAGGCTGAGTTTATTACCTGAGATACTGTTGTTGTTGATTTGGTTTGGGGTTGGCTCTAGGCCTGAAAACTAATCCCGCTTGGTTGGGGACCTTCGTGCAAAACCCCGCAGTCTCCAGCTTCCCCAGCCAGCCTATATCTTCCATGAAAGCCACAAGTCGACCGGGGTGTCTGCAGACCGCTGCAATGGAAGATGGAGAACGGAGTATGTCCCTTCGTTGGTTGTCAAGAACACTGCACTCCAACAAAACATGCTCGGCCGTTTCATCCGATAGTGGACTATCCGTAATAGCCATCGCGTGTAGATGTTTATTTAGTGAGCAGTGGCCGCTCATCAGACCAACGGCTATTCTTAGCTTAGCCCGGGCCAGGTTGATAAGCTTCCGAGCCAGCCTTCGGTCTGGTTTAGGAAGAGCAGCTCTCGACTGTCTGCACTCTGAGAGGCCCTTTCATCTGTCCCCGTGTACCTGAGATACTGACCAAATACTTAGTACTACTTGCTCTATTGAACAACCTAAAAATGCAGTAATGCAGTTGCATAGCCATATTGCTAAGGTTTAATATTATATTACACGTCTTATAATTCAAAGATTTTGTTACAATTAAACATTCTAAAAATTTACAATAGGTCAATATTAATAGTTCATTACACTTCCTAAAAATAATTTTCTAATTAATTTGATATATTTGAAGGCGAATAAATTTAGACCTTCCCGTTGTAATAACTATGTATGTATACACATTGGCCACAAGTCTTTCAAAATAAATTCTCAAATAGAATTTGACTACAATCACAGAGCGACAACAAGTTCCATAAACATAAAAGGAATGCAGACATTTAAAAATAAATTGATTGTACATTTTTTTTTCATACAAACACTTGAACCCCGACTACGTAACCAGAAAGAGCCAGCGACAGTAAATAATGAACATGGAGCTTTGGAAAGAGACAATCGGGTTGACAATGAGTGTCGTCCCTGTCGCACAGAGACGTGCGAGTTCGTGCAACAGGGACGACGACTACAACCGGATCGTCTCTTCCTAAAGCTCCTGCTACTGCCGAGTACTGTACCTACATTATTGTGAATGATTGTATGTTTTTTTTTTTTTTTTATGGAAACTGACACGGTTGGCTACATCACCTACAACATCCGTGATGTCAGCCCATAACACCGGATGAACTTGGTGCCACGTCAGAGCTTCCCTTCGGTCGTGCCGGCTACACTGAACTGGACGGAAAACACAAACTATTTACATAGCCGTTTCGACCGACCTTTCATTCAGTGCGGTGGTACCAACCCGGGCGGGTTAAACCCTACCACCTAGTAATATAAGAAGGGAGTCATGTTGTTGTTGTTGTTTTGGTTTGGGGTTGGCTCTAGGCCTGCAAACTAATCCCGCTTGGTTGGGGACCTTCGTGCAAAACCCCGCAGTCTCCAGCTACCCCAGCCAGCCTATTTCCTCCATGGAAGCGACAAGTCGACCGGGGTGTCTGCAGGCCGCTTATCCCTTAGTCGCCTTTTACGACATGCGCGGGGAGAGATGCAGTGGGACTATTCTTATTAAGTACCGACCCCACACAGTACAGAAGGGAGTCATATCCCTTAGTCGCCTTTTACGACATGCACGGGGAGAGATGCAGTGGGGCTATTCTTTTAAAGTACCTAATAAGTGTTTTCTACTATAAATAAATAAATGGTCACGAAGCAAAGTGTAAACATGGTAACGGATGCGCACGCCGCTGCCAAGTGTTGCGTTTCCTTCCCCGGCCCTCCCCACTTCATTCTGCACACCCCTCGATTTTCGGCTCATTCTATTTCAATATTGCAAAGATGCTACGTTGTACCTTTCTGGTTACTTAGTACGAGACGTCAAAATGGTTGACGTAACCTATAAGATATTTCATAATGTACAATAGTGCAAGAAATATACAGTGGAGGGTAACCCAGCACAACCTTCCATCTTAAATATTTGTCTTTCCATAAGATGGAACCGGCCCTAAAATCACATATTCGTTCATCAGTCGTAGGTGGAGCGAGCTAAATTGCCACTTAATATTAAATGTGCCGGGCCCGGAAATGTTGCTTATCCTCGTGTGGGCAGGTTAATGGCTGGTTGTGTCGTGCCACCCATAAGGTGACTAACGACGCCCATGGACACTCGGTCCTACGCGGGGGTTGCGAATACCATGCCTAACAGGTGCCTATTCACGCCTCTCTTAAAGGACCCGAGACTATACTTGGGGGGAAATATGTGGGTACAGAGATCGTTCCAGAGTTTACTAGTTCTGTGGAGGATTTTTTTATTTTTTTATGGAAACTGACACTGTTGGCTACATCACCTACGACGTCCGTGATGTCAGCCCATAACACCGGGTGAACTAGGTGCCATGTCAGTGCTTCCCCCTTTGATCGTGCCGGCTACACTGAACTGGTCGGAAAACACAAACTATTTACATAGCCGTTTAGACCGACGTTTCATTCAGTGCGGTGGTACCATCCCGGGCGGGTTAAACTCTACCACCAAGTAAGATTAGGAGGGAAGGGACCTACAGTTTTAGGAGGAATCCGAACCTCGGTCAGCCTCCAACGGTCAGCGGTCACCCATCCAAGTACTGACCGCACCCAGCGTTGCTTAACATTCAATAGCGACAGTTGACTGTCTGCACCACTGAGCTATCGAGGCTGACAGATCTAGATCTGCAGAACCGATCGGTATGCATCCGCGGTAAGTTCAGCGTATAGGGATCTAATCCCTGCCCAGTGCGCGTTGTTCGGACCGTTTCAAAGTGCATTTTACTTTGCTTATCATAACTTGTTTTATGGAACCTGACATGGTTGGCTACATCACCTGCGTAATACATCCGCTGTGTCAGCCCGCCACACCTTGTTCCTATCGGAATTAGCTGTCATGCCAGTGATTTCCTTTGGTCGTGCCGGCTATACTGAACTTGATACTTCCATTAAAGTGACTGCCGTTGAGATTTAACTTCCCGATTTGGCGAGCCTTGGAAAAACTTGGCGTCACACTAAGCGTGTGCACTAGCACAGATTACTTAATAGTTACTTCGTAACAGATAAATCCCTCCATAGAAAATGTTCCTACCTTCCGGCTTTAATAGCCTACTGCTTCACGTCGCCAATCGCTGCGTGCGAAAATGTACCTTAACGATCGAGTGTAAAGTGGTTATTGCTTTGCATCTGCGCGCAGTTGCGTGGGCGAGCGTCTATGTATACTTCGCGCGGCTGACGAATTTTCACTGAAATAGACCGCCGGCGGCCCGTCGGGTGGTAGGTAGTTAGCGCGCGCAAGTACATAGACTGCGTGAGGCCTGGCACTAGTGCGCATCGCGTCGCAGCACCGGCTGCAGCAGCAGCAGCGCCGAGTCGGCCGACACAATCGGCAGCTCGTTGCCGCAGTGGTACTTGATGAGGTGCGGCACGCTCTCGAACACGCGGTCCTTGGTCCGCACCTGCGTCGACATTCCACAATGCACTTTCTGTAAACTCTGTAGTCCGGCCGCTGAGAGAATGCGTTTCTGACGTCTGTCAGTTGGTCACAGTGATGACAGTGTGGATTGCCTAAAAAGTACGAAAAGCTTGTCAAAATAGTACTAAACCGTATAAACAATAGACAATTTTAGTTCGAACGTGCAGTTGCAGGAGTAATTAAAACTTATTGCCCATCACTAGTTATGACCAACTGACAGACGACAGGAACACATTCTCTCAACGGCCGGACTTTAGCTGTTATTATTTTTTTTTTCTTTTGATAAATGAGCTTTGGAAAGCAATTTTTCTAATTGTCCTTTGCTGCGCCATGGGCGAAATTATATTTAGTGCACATATTGTATCATTAATCTGAAGAAACATGCTTTTATTGGACTTATAGTCGCAGAACCCAAGATAGACAAGGGGGGTGATCCATTGGCGAGTCAGCTCGCTGGTACGTCAGGGAGCCAGCGAGTTCATGCTATAAACTGTCAATAGACCACATTCGGTCCGCATTGGCTGAAATCCAAAGTATAAAAGAAAAGTCACTCACGTTTGATGTGTAAGCATCATTACTCGAAATAGCAATTCACTCCGGGGACACCTGTATAAATGTTTACTTTGCAACATAGTAGCTTCGACTGGGAACGCGCCATGTCTCCCTGCAGACGCTCCAGAGTTGATTGTTCGATCCGCCAGTGTACCAGGAACGAGAGCCGGTGTGATATACGTTAGCTCGACGGCTCGCCAATGGATTACCACTTATTTGGAGTGTTGTTAGCGGTTTTTTACAAAGGGGATGCTTGAGAGTTGTAACATACAGTTGGAACACTAAAGAGCGTTTCAACTAAATCTTGCCTTCGCTGTTATGTTGGCTCCACTGTCTATCTGTCAAAACAGCGTTGAGGGTTGCTATGTGTACAGATTTACCCGTAATTATCGGTATGTACCGTATTTATTATACAGTAAATACCGATTATATTATTATTAGGTAATATAATCTTCACAATCTGGCAACACGAATTTAAGCACTGACAGTGACACTAACAGTGGATCCAACATAACGGCGAAGGGAAGATTTAGTTGAAACGACCTCTACACTGAGACACGTGACGTGAAGTAAAGTGCGCGCGTGTGCGGGCGGGGTACGTACTATGCCGTGTGGGTCTACGAGGAGGAGGTGCTTGCGCTGGCCGCGCCGCACGCCCGTCAGCACAAACTGCCCGGCGCATGCGCACGACTCGCGCACCAGGAACTCTCCGTCCTCCACCACCAGCTGCCACAATACAGGTTGAACAGAACCATGGCATAATTATTTCTATTTTCTATTGCTTCCGAACTTGTCAGCCTCGATAGCTCAGTGATCCAGACAGTCGACTGTCCCTATTGATGGTTAAGCAACGCTGGGCCGGTCAGTACTTGGATGGGTGACCGGTCGACTGTTGGAGGCTGACCGTGGTTCGGATTCCACGTAAAACTGTACATAGGTCCCTTCCCTTCTTAACTTACTAGGTGGTAGAGTTCAACCCGCCCGGGTTGGTACCACCGCACTGAATGAAACGTCGGTCGAAACAGCTATGTAAATAGTTTGTGTTTTCAGTCCAGTTCAGTGTAGCCGGCACAACCGAAGGGAAGCACTGACATGGCACCTAGTTCACCAAGGTGTTATGGGCTGAGATCACGGATGTTGTAGTTGATGTAGCCAACCGTGTCAGTTTCCATAAAAAAAAATCTCTAAGAAGAATTCAAAAGTGTTGTAACTATGTGATGTCTCAGAAACCTAACTACTAGTCGTCTGTTTCTGGTTTGCACTTAACTCGGCGCGCGCTTCCGCACTTCGCGCCTCACACTACACCCGCTGACGCCTAGCATTTCCTCCAAGGCTGGGCGTCAGCGGGTGTAGCGTGAGGCGCGAAGTGAGGAAGCGCGGGCCGAGGTAAGTGCATACCAGAAAAAGACAAGTAATAAGTGTACAAACTTGTTCAGCGACGGAGCGCGTGATGGGTCCATGGAACCAGGGCTCGCGGGAGAGGAGCGCGGCCTGCTCGCGCGCGGTCAGCACGACCGCCTCGCCGCCCGCCGCGCTGCTCGAGCTGGACTCGGTGAGCGCGGCCGGCTCCGCCACCGCTGCCGCCGCCGCCGCCGTCCGCGAGCTCTCCGCCGGCGCTGCCGTGAACGGCTCTGCAATTTTAGATTTTTTTTTTATTTAAAATTTAGAATCAATAGTACTTTTAGAATTTTTGCTTTAGTCACTAAAAGTACATACTTTCTTTAACATGTGACATTTAAAAAAAAATTAGCTATAAATATTTTATTGCAAGGCTCATATTTCCAAGCAAAAGATCCTCCCAGCGTGTACTGTAATATCATGTCAATTACAATTGTCTAGAAAACTAACATTAGGTCTGGATATGCTGTTAAATATTTATATAATAATAATATAAAAAAACATTAGCTACAGTGCTGACTGCTGATAGTATGGTGATCAGATCACAATGACTCTTGACCGTCCGACCGTTGAGGCAGGCTGTGGTTCGCATTCCACGTAAAAGTGTAGGTCCCTTCCCTTACCTTACTAGGTGGTACAGTTTAACCGGGCAAGATTGGTATCATCGCACTGAGAGAAGGTCAGTCGAAATAGTTTGTGTTTTCCATCTCGTTTAGTCTAGCCGGCACGAGCAAGGCAAGCGCTAACATGGCAAATAGTTGACAGGTATGAATGGTCGTCAGGTGACGCATGCAGTGGGTGATGGATGATGTAGTGAGCGTGTGGATAGTTACGCATGTCGAACATGTCTGTGGAGGTGGGCAGGAGGGCGGTGGGCGGGGTGCGCGGCGGTGGAGTCTGGTTCACGTAGTGCCGCGCGCTCTCCTCCGAGCTGCAACACACATTCACAGCACGCCATTAGTCTAAAGCAAATTAAAGCAAGTAAAAAGCAAAGCAAAGCAAAAAATTAAATTAGAGCAAAACGTTAACCTCGCCTCAGCCTCGATAGCTCAGTGGTGCAAACAGTCGACTGTTGCTATTGATTGTTAAGCAACGCTGGGCGCGGTCAGTACTTGGATGGGTGACCGCTCGACCGTTGGAGGCTGACCGTGGTTCGGATTCCACATAAAACTGTAGGTACCTTCCCTTCCTACCTCACTCGGTGGTAGGGTTCAACCCGCCCGGGTTGATACCACCGCACTGAATGAAACGTCGGTCGAAACGGCCGTAGATGTAAATAGTTTGTGTTTTCCGTCCAGTTCAGTGTAGCCGGCACGATCGAAGGGAAGCACTGGCATGGCACCTAGTTCACCTGGTGTTATTTATGGGCTGACATCACGGATGTTGTAGGTGATGTAGCCAACCGTGTGAGTACCCATAAAAAAAAAAATTATTTTCAGTTGTTTTCGAGACTTGGTAGTGCACACATGTTCGCGCGCGAAATAGCCGCGCCCCGGCCGTAAACACACTTGATTTTTTATATTTTTAGTCATTAGTTTGATGCGTTTGTATATATAAATTCGAAAGAATCCAACATTTCTTAAGTCAGTTTTATTATTGGAGATTTTTATCCATTCGCGAGTTTTATTCTGAAATTTTTTTTATAAAAAACATTAGCGACTTTGGGTGGTCATCTTGGAAAAGGTCCATAACCAATAATACCACATATTATTGGTTATGTTATTTGGTATTGTGTTGTGTTGGTTTTGTTACATCAAGAGGTTGTTTGTTACAACCTGACAGCTTGTAAACATTGAAATATTTTTCCTAAATTGTGTTTTTATTAAAATGTTACATATAATTTTTTGGGTTTAGGTAGTGGTATTTGGGAAAAATATTTATATGATGCCACATATATCTCAGTGAATAGTTTTAAAAACACTTTCAACACTTTGTCAGTAGCCACAGTCTGCACCGCCGGTGTGTTTGGAGGCCTGCCTCCCGCCGCCGGCGGTAATACGGTTTTTTATTTTTGATTGTGTTTGTATTAATTTTGTATTTTCTAATATAGAATAGAATATAGAATTAATATGGATATGTATCTAAAGAAAAAAATGTGAAAATAAAGACATTAAATAATAATTAAAATCCTGCACAGCCTTCACCCAGATAGACTGTAATAGCAAAGGGGTTACAATGTTTATCTTACTGCTGTGATAAATGAAACTACGCACCTATGAAGTGGTTGAAGTGTGTGCGGGGGGAGGAAGGGCGCTGGGAGGTGTCTGTGCGCGGGCGCGGGACCGGGGGCGGGCGCCGCCTCCGGGGGTATCTTGCCCGGCATGTCGTTGTAGTACTCGCGGTCCTCCAGCGACGCGGGGCCCTCGCTGCGGCCTCCGCCACCCCCGCTGCTCACCTTCAGTCTGCAACGAGCGACCGTGTGGGTGAGATCTTGTAGTGTCTTGGCTAGGCCGCACATTATAATATAAAATACAAAAAGAGTATTTCATATTTTCCCATTGGTATTTTTATTTGGCATTAAAATAGTTACTTGACCCTGTTTGGGCATGTGCTCAAAAAGGGTCAAGTGCGTAGTATCTGTAACCGACGAGTATGCATGAAGAACATTATGGGAGTGGAAGAGGCGGCAGAGGTGTGTCAGGATCGTGGCACGTGGAGATCCGTTGTCTCTGCCTACCCCACCGGGAAACAGGCGTGACGCTATGTAAAAGTAAATGTATGTATTTTGTAAAAATAAAAATCAAATATATTTTTTTAAAGAAACCGAAATCAGAAAAGTGGTGGCAGAAATTTCACTAAATTACCTATACGTAAAATGCTGATGCATACAGATTATTACAGTTTAAGTGCATTTTGTTTGCACAAATTTTAAAGAGCGGAGGAGTCGGGAAGCGTCTACCTAGATGCACCAGATTGGGTATGTACTCAAGAAGGGTCAAGTGTGTAGTACCCGTAACCAAGTGACGAGCATGTATCAAGAACAGTATGAGGGTAGAAGAGGCGACAGAGGCAGCTGTCAGGATCGTGGCACGCAGAGATACATTGTCTCTGCCTTCCCCACTGGTAAAACAGGGATGACGCTATGTATGTATGTATTTCAATTCTAAAATTAAATAGCGTGTTTTAGGGCTAATTGCGGTGTCTGGCTGTTGAGCGTAAGAAACAGATTTTTTTTTAAAAGAAAGAAAAAGAAATCTTTTGAAAAAATACATGAGAATAGAAACTCTTTATTGTCAAACAATTGAAAGCAGATGAAACGAAAAGATACAAGAATATTTCTTGGAGGAGGAGGAAAGGTAGACTTATCACTGCAAGTGATTTCTTCGAGTCAACCTTTAAGCAGTAAATGAGAGCCAAAAATTACAGCAATTATAAGAACACGAACACACACATTTGTATAGCACTTACGATGAGGGTTTAGTGAGGAACTCCTTGAACCTCAGCTCAAACGCCTGTCCGACGGTAGAGATCACGTCCTGCGCGAGCCGGCCGCCGCACTCCAGCACGTAGCAGGCGCGCCACTCGGCCGGCGCGCCCGACTTGCCCACATACGCAATGAAGTCCAGCGTGTCTGCCTCCCCGCCAGACGCGAACGACACGCGCGGCATCTCGTGACGCGCTATTACCTGCAAGAATACCATTCATGCAGTTGCTAAATCATTTTCCCTCTGAAATAGGGTTTTCGCCAACCTTTGATTATGCCAGCCCCATCATGGCTATTAAAATGGGTTCTTCCTTTTATACATTGTATGAGGATCGAGACCGTGCATAGTACTTCACAATAATAAAAAAAAATATATATTTTTTTTTATGGTAACTGACACGATTAGCTACATCAACTACAACATCCGTGATGTCAGCCCATAACACCGGGTGAGCTAGGTGCCATGTCAGTGCTTCCCTTCATTTCATGTCGGCTACACTGAACTGGACGGAAAACACGAACTATTTACATAGCCGTTTCAACAATTCGTTCGAAATTTCGTTCAGTGCGGTGGTATCAACCCGGCCGGGATAAATCCTACCACCTAGTAAGGTAAGAAGGGAAGGGATCTACAGTGGAATCCGAACCACAATCAACCTCCCAACGGTCGAGCGGTCACCCATCCAGGGTTGCTTAATAACAGTCGTGCGGTCGGCACCACTGAGCTACGGAGGCTGACTAAAAATCGTTAAATAACAAATAAAAAAAATCGTTAAATAATAAAATAATGGGGTTGACACAACACTTCAAAACTGATTTAGCATTTATTTATTTATTTTAGACAGGCAGCCTAGGGTGATGCGTCTAAATCCAGTTAAACTTTGTTGTTTTTGTCATCATCTTGGTATTTTTTTTATTTTTTTTTATTTAATTATCGTTCTTGAGCACTCTTTTTGAGATTATGTTTTATTTGTTAAATATTTATCTAGTCTATTTTTGAATATGTTAGTACTAAGTGCGCTTATTACTTCCTCTGGAAGTTGGTTCCAGTCGTCCACCACTCTGTTTGTTATGAAATGTTTGCGAGTATTGCTGTTAAAGATTGTTCGACTTAGTTTCATGCTGTGGCCTCGAAGATGAACGTTTTGGTTCAATGTGAACATTTGGATCAGCTCAGGGCAATCGCATTTACACGTCAGAATTTTGTACACCTCTATTAGATTCCCTCTCTGGCGTCGAGCTTCCAGGGAGGGCAGCTTTAGCACTTTGAGTCTCTCTTCGTAGCTAATGCTCATGCTCATACAAAAGTTTTTTTTTAAAAACAGCATGGGTTCTTTTACCTAGGAACCAAGGACCAATGGTGCAGCTTCCAGACAAATTCACCTCACCTCGTGTGACCGTACTCACGAAGTGACATTTTTTTTTTTTTATGGAAACTGACATACTTGGCTACATCACCGTCAACATCAGTGATGTCAGCCCATAACACCGGATGAACTTGGTGCCACGTCAGCGCTTCCCTTCGGTCGTGCCAGCTACATGCCATTAGAGTGGCGACTTCAATATTAGTAATCAATGTTCACACCTAATACACTAACAGCTTTAAGCTGATGAGTAGCGAGTAGCCATATTATAATAACCAAAGTTTAGTTAGATGAAACAGAGAGTGTGGCGCCGTGCATTTGTTTAAGAGATTTACCTCTCCGTCGTCGAGGCGTGCGAGTGTGAGGGCGCGCGAGGAGACGGTGAGCGCGACATTGGCGCCCGAGTGCGCCATGCGCGGTCGCTCGGCGAGCGCGCGCGCCACCGTGCTCGACACGCGACGCTTCTTATCTGCTGACTTGAGCCCCGCAGCTTCGCAAACTCGCACTATGCATTCTCTGCAAATTGTGTCAGGTGTGTTTTAGTTTTACAATAACCCTTTTCGTAACTCCCGCGCGAGTTTTACGTGTTCGATTACGGTTACCGCCCACAACACCCTCGCGGGTCGCTGAATATATAGTTGCATATTTTGTAAAATTTCAATGAATGTTTCTTATTAAAACAAATTATAAGGACGGGCTGTATGGATAAAACACTTTGCCTTTCCTATAGAACACACTATAAATTTTTTTTTCCCCAGGACTAACTATTAAGCAGGAAGTAAGGCACGAAGACACACCTGTTGCATGACTCAGTGGAAGGACCGTCTTAATGGGAGAGATGGCTAGGTTGTCGCCCTTCAGCATGGCATTTTGTCCTAATCCTTTAGTCGTCTTTTACGACATGCACGGGGAGCGATGCAGTGGGGCTATTCTTTTTAAGTACCGGTCCCACGCGGTACATTTAATAAAAACATATTTATATAAATAAAAAACCCAGCAAAATTTCTCATCGGGTCCTCTACACAGGTGTAATGTAAAAGGTAAATGTAACAAGTTCAAAGTGCTGCCATATGAAATACATAAAAAAAATTCGTACAAAGCATGTCATGTGTGTTACGTATTAGTTACGTAACCGTAACGCATGCTGGAGGCAGGCACGATTCACACGCTCCTCTATTGCCAACGGGTCCGGATATGTTCGGTGAAACCATCGCAAGCTCAGTCCGGCATCTTCATTTATAATCAGCTTGTATTCCGTGTGCAGTTAGTTTATTTAGTGAAATGAAAAAAAATTGTAAACTCACTTGGCGACTAATGATCTTGTCTCAAAGTCCAACTTCTTCATGGATGTCAACACTTCCAGGCATCCGATGTACTATAACATAAAGTAGATATTGTATGTACACTTAATAATATAGCACAATGTATCTTATGTCATAAAGAGTAAATAAATTATGCAAGGTCTGTTAAAGTATCTTATATATACATACATACAGTTCCCGGCAGCAAATAATGCTTGCCGAGCTTTAGACAGAGACAATCCGGTTGTAGAGCGTCGTCCCTGTCGCACAGAGACGCGCGAGTGCGCTCTACAACCGGACTGTCTCTTTCTAAAGCTCGCCACGCATTATTTGCTGCCGGGAACTGTAGTTATATACTTTTTTTTAATGAAAACGTTTGGCTATATCCGTGATGTCAGCCCATAACACCTTGGTCAACTAGGTGCCATGTCAGTGCTTCCCTTCGATTCGTGCCGGTTATACTAATGTGGACAACTATTTACCTACATAGCCATTTCAACCGACCTTTCATTCAGTGTGGTGCTACCAACCTGGGCGGGTTAAACTCTACCACCTAGTAAGGTAAGAAGGGAAGGGGCCTACAGTTTAACGTGGAATCCGAACCGCTGGCACCCATTCATCCACTGACCGCGCCCAGGTGTGCTTATGACCCGACCGACAGTCCAACGACCGCACCACTGAGCTACCGAGGCTGACATGGCTGTATGTTTTGGAAACCATTTGATATGAAATAGGGAAGTGTCTATTCGTAGGTATACCAGCATGCAGGTATACCTACGAATCGCAGGAAAACAGAACATGGTGTTAGACAAAAACGACAGGCGCCGCCTCAAAATTAGGTTAGGGTTAATTTATTAGCAACGCATCTTCTATAAATTAAAACCCTGGTATTTTTTTTTTTAACCACCAATACAATAAACCTAATACCTACGAATAGCCCTGTGCATGAAATAGGGTAAGTAAACAATATCAAACCATTTCGAGGAATTTTCATCTACTCATTTAAACGACTCATACAAATCACGAGAATCGTAGCAAGAGTGATTGTGAGAACTTACGCGCACGGTATAGTCGACGCCCTCCCGCGCCAACACCGAGTCCGGATGGAGCCAGCCGCGCGCCGGCTTCACCACGAACCCCTCCGCCATCGCGTCCGCTAGCCTATACTCAACTTTCCACAGAGCTCTTCACACTCCGCCCGTTACCAGGAATTCAACCACTTTCATTTCCGATAACTCATTTCGAGCGAGACTTCTAGGTCATTGAATCACATCCTCTTTCACAGTAATTTTACAGCAGTGGCCCTTTCCATCGACCAACTCCAAAATACAAAAATTGGACAGTCAAAATCTAGGTATTGTTGTAAACATTCAAAGGAATACCCGTGCGTTCCGTGGTGACTTTTTACGAAGTTTCTCAAATCCTCCAATCTCCAGCGGCGATTACTATTCAAATCAAAGTAAAGTCACCCACCCACCAAGCAAGCTAGATAGAACGACAGACAGGAAAACCGATATTTTGACAGTTAGCTGATCACCACACGCAAGTTTGTGGTAATTCAGTCGTTAGTAAGTCAACCGTCAGTAGTTTGATAGCTGGCAATGCTTATGTTATTCGTATTGTTTTGAACTGTTGGTCGAAGCATGGTGGGTCCAATTACGGTCTGTCTTTCTATTCTATCTCGCACTCGCACGCAAGCAAGCAAACTCGCACACATACATAGAGACAAAGAATATAATACTACTAGGCATTATGCTACTAGGCATAGAGATATACAGGATGTTCGGCACATCGACCGACAAAATTTTTTTGTAGGTAAGTGGTGTCATTTGCAAGGTTTTGACCTATGACACCTTTTGTCTCGTGTCACGTGGTATCGAGATACGATTTTTTTTTCTTTATTTTTGAAAATTACCAAAATCTCAGCTTTAACCCCTTGTAACTTTTTTGTTTATGACTGTATCAGCACGAAATAAACTCTTATTAAATTTTACGATGTATCCTTGTTCTATAAAAAATATTATTTGATGCAGTTAATACAATGAAAAGGACTTATGACCTTCCAAAGTCCCGAGAACGAGTAAAAATATGACAGATCTTAATTTCTTTATTCTTTAAAAAAAAACTGACAGCAATTGATAGCTTCATTTTCTTTTAAAAAGTTCACTAGTTTATGCCCTTTCCGACGGTATACCACATGTCATACAAATAATTCACTATGTGGTCAAAATTAGGCACAGAGACAGAACAGAACGACAAAATTAGGGATTATTTGCAAGAGTGCCCGCGCGACCGGTACATTTTCTCAATTTGAAAATGCTCCCGAAAACGCTCTCAATACGGGAAACGATCACCGATAAGTGCAGCGTTGCCAGATAAATTTTTCAAAAATCCGTATAGGTAATTGATATAGGTAATTTTTTTAAAGAATAAAGAAATTAAGATCTGTCATATTTTTACTCGTTCTCGGGACTTTGGAAGGTCATAAGTCCTTTTCATTGTATTAACTGCATCAAATAATATTTTTTATAGAACAAGGATACATCGTAAAATTTAATAAGAGTTTATTTCGTGCTGATACAGTCATAAACAAAAAAGTTACAAGGGGTTAAAGCTGAGATTTTGGTAATTTTCAAAAATAAAGAAAAAAAAATCGTATCTCGATACCACGTGACACGAGACAAAAGGTGTCATAGGTCAAAACCTTGCAAATGACACCACTTACCTACAAAAAAAAATTGTCGGTCCATGTGCCGAACAACCTGTACAATGTCCCACCCAGTTTTCACGCCAGTCCAACTGCTTGCTTACACTCTATTAAAGGGTTCCCCTGCCTGAGTACCTTTCTTTCAGCCTCGGATTCTATTCAGCGACGAGCCATTCGCCTCATTGGTGAACGACAGACGTATCGTTGGGCCATTGAGCCTGTTTTATCGGTTCGGTACTACTATGGCCGCTGCTCTGACGAACTTGCTTCCCTTATCCCTCCTCCTCCTGTTCGCCTTCGCCAAACCCGCCATACTCTCGCGGAACATCCCTTTGTAGGCGACAGAAGAGTTCTTCGAACTGCACGATTCTCTAAATAGTTCTTGTGCCGCACTGCAAAGGCGTGGAACGGGCTCCCAGGGAATTTCTTTCCCCACTCCGATAATGCACGGATCTTAAAATCGCGGGTTAATAGCCTTTTCGCAGCCGCATTAGTCCACCTTCAAGCCGGACTGGCACCTCCTCGGCGGTGAAATTGGCTGCGCCTGAGTCTTCGACCTCGGGCAGAGCCAACCATAGTTCGGAAGCCTATAGGGATTAGTTGGATGACGGCAGGGACGCCGACTCCGGGGGTGCTTCGGTGCCCGAGCACCCGCAAGAATTGAAATGATTGTTATTTTGAGAAACCAGACATGATGGCCACAAGGACCTTTATCCATCAAAGTACAACCTGGGGGTTTTTAAAGCTTCTGCCGGCGTGGCTTTAGCAAACTGCATCGTACTGGATGTAAGATTGCCGCATAGTCTTGTAGTCCAGCATGGCCAGTACATCGATGGGCTAGTATCTCTTATTACTTGCGGTGACCGACGACGTGGTTCCGATATGGCATTTTCACGGAGGTGATATTGGATGGTCAGCTTGCATGAGCTCTGACTCGCATACTGTTTCAAACCTACACATCATATTTGTAATGGGGGTAATTGCAGTTTATTACTGTAGCAAGCAAGTTTCCAGTAGAGCTGATAGTAGTAACAAGGCTGACAAAATCGGATAATACATCTATCCGATTTTGTCAGCCTTGTTACTTCGGTGGTGCAACGGATGAGCGTGCCGGCGCGTTTAGAACTTGGATGGGTGACCGTTGAGGCTGACCATGGTTCGGATTCCGCGTGAACGTAACGTATTAAGGTCACCCTCCCTTCTTACCTTATTAGCTTAGTACTAGGGTTTAACCCGTCGGGGCTGGTACCATTGCATCGAATGAAAGATGTAGGCCTTTAGGAACGGATTGAATGTTAGTTCGTGTTTTCCGTCCAGTTCAGTGTAGCCGGGACGACCAAAGGGAGGAACTGACATGGCACCTAGTTCACCAAGATGTTATGGGCTGACATAACGGATGTAGTAGGTGATGTGACCAACCATGTCAGGATCCATAAAAGAAATATATAGTATGTACTTATATTTACTTTCAGTTTTTACATAATATTGATGCGAATAATCGCTCACCTTGACTTTTGAGCTTTTCAACGTGGACATTGAACACGGTCGAAAGAACAACAGACCGGCCGTTAAGCAGCAGTTAATCTAATCTACAATATTTTCCTAAGCTACCCATTTCTCCTCTTTACTTAAATTATTATGTCTTATCACTTGCATTAAGCAATACATTTTAATGGGCAATAAAAGAAAAAAAAAAAACAATCGCTCTATATAAGCTGAATCCGCGGGGAGTAACAGTGTTGTTTACCAGTACCTAGGAAAGGTGAGTGATCGATCACATTAGCATTTGATTGAGCTCGCTTTTTTGCACTTAAAATTTTATTGGACCTAACTTGGTGCTAATAGCAAATTGATTAAATCTCACCCGGGTTGGTAGCACTGCATTAAAAAATACCCTGCGAAGTTTCTTGTCGGCTCTTCTTCGTGGGTGTAATCGAACCGGATAGAACAAATTGTGACAAGTTCGAGAGCAGTCTAACTGCCATATGAATGATCAATAAACAATACAATACAATACTGGTCTGAATGAATGGTCGGTCGACACGGCTATGTAAATAATTCGTATTTTCCGTCCAGTTCAGTGTAGCCGGCGGGATCAAAGGGGAGCACTGACATGGCACCTGGTTCACAAAGGTGTTATGGGCTGAAATCACGGATGTTGTAGGTGATGTAGCCAACCGTGTCAGTATCCATAAAAAAACTCTAAAACCATCATGGGGACTTTTTAAAGGAGTTACAGTTAGTGGCGTAGCTAACTTCACATAACAAAGTATGAGTGAAACATATGCTGAGTGAAACTTCAGAGCTATCTCGACCGCATTTTTGTTGCTAGGCGCCGGACTGAGGGCTCTGTTCCTTTGTTGCAGCAATAAGTAACAATGAAGTTCCTGCTGGTCGCGTGTTTCGCCTTGGTGTCGGTGGCGAGCGGCTTCCCCGCCGTGTCGCAGTGGACGCTCAATGAGCTGTCCGAGGCTATCCAGGACCCGAGCACCCACCCGATGGTCCTGCCCTACCTGGAGCAGGCCCTCAACGACATGATGACCGCAATATGGAACGGCGTCGACCAGAATGTCGCCACCGTGATGCTACCCGCCGACGTCGCCAACGCCGTCGCCACCCCCGTCGTCGTCGCTCCCGAGGCGCCCGTTCAGGAATCCCAGAAGTCTCCTCTTGTTCAGATCATCTTGAACATCAACGGCAACCAGGTCTCCGCGCCCGTCAGCCCCGACAGCCCCGTCGGTGTCGCTCCCGTCGTCCCCGGACCCGTCGTCCCCGAACCCGTCGTGTCGCAGTGGACGCTCCACCAGGTGTCTGAGGCCATGCAGAACCCCAACACCGACCCGTTGATGATGCCCTACCTCGAGCAGGCGCTTAACGAACTCATGGCGAACCTGTTCAGTGGCGGCGACCAGACGCACGCCACCATCGTGCTGCCCGCCGAAGTCGCCCACGCGATCGCTAACCCCGTCGCTACACCCGCCGTCATTCAGTCGGAGTGGACTCTGCACGAGCTGTCGACCGCCGTCCAGGACCCGAACACGGACGCCCAACTTCTGCCTTACCTCGTGCAGGCGATGGACGAGCTGATGGCCGCTATATGGCAAGGTCAGAGCGTGTCGACCGCCATCGTCACCGTGCCCGCACCCGTCGCGGCCGTTCAACTGCCCGCTCTCGTCGACGTGCCCGTCGCCGCGCCCGCAGTTGTCGCTCCCGTCCAGCAGCCTGCAAGCTCTCCCTTCGTGCAGATCGTTGTAAACATCAACAGCGAGCAGTCTGCTCCCGTCGCCCCTGAGATCGTCGGTGTGATGCCCGTAATGCCCGAGGTCGTAGCCCCTGAGTTCGTCGTTGTGATGCCCGTAGTCCCCGAGGTCATCGCCCCTGAGATCGTCGGTGTGATGCCCGTAGTCCCCGAGGTCATCGCCCCTGAGATCGTCGGTGTGATGTCCGTAGTCCCCGAGGTCGTCGGCGTCGCCCCTCTCCCCGTGAACCCCATCGAGGTGATCGCTGTTGAGCCGCCTGCGTTCAACCCCATCGAGGTGATCGCCGTTGAGCCGCCCGCGTTCAACCCCGTCGACGTGATCGCCCCCATCGCCGTAGTCGGCGGCGGTGGCGCCGGCATCCACGTGTAAACGCGAAGCATCGCGCAAGAAGCGTTAGCATCGGCTCGGGTACATAGGTTGCTCTGCAGCCAGCTCGACCGATGTAAGCTTACTCCAGCCACGAGAAACACCCGAACACGCTAGGTCAATTTGTAAACAACATAAATAAAGCAATTTTGCGTATTTACTTTTCATAATAATTTTTTTCTAGCAAGAAATTCTAAACAACGTCGTAGTTTTTAAATAGCATATTATGATAATAGTGCAGGTTATAGATAGATATAATGAAATGAAACAGACAACATTGGCACCGAATATATATTACACATTGGTCTTGCGTAAAATCTCGAATAACTACCTACCTAGCAAAATAAATTCATTATCACCTAAGTAAGATGCGGTTTTCAAAATTATTGGATTTTATTGGATTTATTCCATAATTATATATTTTGAAAGAAAAGTGTAGTCCCGTGACCAACCTTTTTTCTACGACCTTTTACGAAATAGTCTGAAAGTGAACAAACAGGTGAAAGTGAAAAAACATTTTTTTCTCTTCCGAGCTCCAATATCTACAAACTTGTCAAATTGCAACGACACTAAAAAGACTACATGGACGAGCCCTTTGTAGAAATGGTCTTTCTGTAACAGATGCACACGAAATTTTACACACACATGTTAGAACAAGACGTGTTAAAACAAGCTAGACGTGTGAACGAAAACGCCGCCGTGAAGTTCTTTTACATATTTCTAATGTCAATATAAGACCACCCGCGAAACAAGGGGAGCGATATTCTCTTCGTTTGCGTGTCCCAAGTTTCCAGCCAAATCAGTGCGCATGGCGCTTCCTGTCAAAATCCAATTTCGCTTTCTAGTTTTGGTGATTATTTGCTGTTAATGAACAGAGATAACAGGCGGGCTCTGCGCATGAGTGGCGCGACACAACCGCGAATTGTTACTCAGAGATATGTAGGTTGGTGGGATTGTTACTCAGCGAGTATCAAAAAAATATCATAAAACAAACAGTATTACCTATATAAAAATAAAAAC
This sequence comes from Nematopogon swammerdamellus, assembly GCA_946902875.1. Lineage (NCBI taxonomy): Eukaryota > Metazoa > Arthropoda > Insecta > Lepidoptera > Adelidae > Nematopogon > Nematopogon swammerdamellus. The sequence goes on along the minus strand of OX336333.1, from coordinate 23,705,096 downwards.
TGCTAATTATGTATAGGTTCCTGGTAAAAGGTGGGCCAAAATGATTTTTGCAATTTCAATCCCGAAAATTAATTATGTACTTAGTGACGCAGTCGCATAAATATTCTCGCGAACGAAGTCAGGGGTGAACGCTAGTATTATAAAAGCGTATTAAGAAGATTTATTTTGAATAGATCTACTAAGTTTTATAGTATAGTAACGTTCTCGGGCATCCCGGGAATTATTTAATTAAATCAATTTTTCAAAGAAGCCACTTCCATATTATTTTGCCTTTAGGCAAATATGTATCCGATTATCCCATCGCTATCTCTGCTTATAACTCTTAATGGCTTAACCTATTTGCTTGCAGTTTTTTCCTAGTGATGCGACATATCTCCGCCACGTTATATAGCATCACGCCATTATTTATATGAGCCGACCAGTGGGGATCGGAAGTGAACGCATTCGGAAAAAAATGGACTAATTCCTTTACCGCATGCAGAGCCGCGGGCACAGCTAGTACGTACATATAATATGTATATGTAGAATGTTTTTCATATACCTAATTATGATAGTGTACATGATTTCCCTGCAAGAGGGCCCGATATAGGGCGTCCGACGTATCATTATTTGTGTTATTCATTCCATATTTTCATGCTCTACAGTGTAGAGCATAAAAAGTAGAGTCTACACCAAAATGGTACGGTAAAAATCGAGGTAAAAATACAATTTTCATTACTAGCTACAAATTTATTTACAACGGACGAAGGCAAGCGTTGTTGTAGTACACACATACTCCCTCGTCACACAGTTGTGCTCGCGCTAAGTTAGCCACTTACTATTATTATTATTTGTACTCGTATTTCTTAATTGTCATGTTTGGTATTTATTTGTTTTTGCTGTATCAGTGGTTGGAAAGGGGATCCCCTGAAAATCAGTTTCGCTGTCGTGCATAGTGTATTAGCTGAGTGGGCCTCGGCTTTTCGTCACAATATGTTTTTTTTAGTACGTATGCATCCCATTTATGGTACGACTGGCAACACTACCTTCGATATCGGCCCTGCTACTGCTAGGGACGTGAATAGAGCGTATGGCAAAAGCGGCAACGTCCTATCCGCGGCACCTCCGCGGCCCCGCGCTGGCAGACTGTGCGCCTAATTATTATTTACTAGCTGAGCCCGCGGCTCCGCTCGCGTGAAATTCGTATTCCAAAGAAGAATGTAAGTAACTAAGGGCGAGGCCGAAGGCCGAGCTGCGTTCAGGTAATCGATAAACCTTCTTAAAGAAAGTAACTAACTAAGGGCGAGGCCGAAGGCCGAGCTGCTTTCAGGTAAACGATAAACCTTTCTCAAATAAAGGAAGTAAGTAAGGGCGAGGCCGAAGGCCGAGCTGCGTTCAGGAAGACGATAAACCTTCTGGAAGAAAGGAAGGAACTAAGTGCGAGGCCGAAGGCCGAGCTGCGTTCAGGTAAACCAAAAACCCTCTTCCGCCTTCGGGCCTCGCCCTTAAAGACTTCCTTTCTTCGATAGAATATAATATCGTTTACTCAAACTATTTATTTCATATAAATAAAAAAGTCATATTAATAACTAAAGAATTAAACCTACCTAACAAACATTAAAATAATTATCAAAACGGGCATTTTCAAATGTTCTTAGAGCACTTGCGGCATTACCCCGCTGGATGGCAAGGCTTACCCTTTGAATGAAGTACATAAGCTCTTGATGACGGGACACCAGTTGCGTCAACCAGCTCAAGCCTCTTTTGGCTTCACTGCTCCACGGACCGAGGGTTTCAACCGCAAACGCAACAAATTCGAAATCTTGAATTATATTTCTATATTTGCTGCGTTGGAGGCTCTCCGCCCCAGCCTCGGCCGCGCCAGCCGCTCTTGAAGATGTCCTAACGTGACTTGGAGCCAATGTGAGAACAAAAGTGGCGTCCCACATCAAAGAACTACCCTTAGTCCATGGCACTAAGGTCTCTAGCATCGGGCCTCTTGCCATCCAGCCGGGAATAACCGCGAGGTTCTAGGATGCACGGTATATTTGCCGTTAGAAGCTGAGGTTAGAAGCGTGGACTTTATAATAAAATTTAAATTAAATTAACTCAATCTTAATATTAATTAACTTTATTCGAGATGGTTTAGCTTCTTCCTGAACGCAGCTCGGCCTTCGGCCTCGCCCTTAGTTACTTGCTTTCTTCGAGATGGTTTATCATTTGTCAGAACGTAGCTCGGCCTTCGGCCTCGCCTTAGTTGATTACTTTCTTCAAGATGGTTTAGTTTCTTCCTGAACGCAGCTCGGCCTTCGGCCTCGCCCTTAGTTACTTGCTTTCTTCGAGATGGTTTTTCAATTATCCGAACGTAGCTCGGCCTTCGGCCTCGCCTTAGTTACTTACTTTCTTCAAGATGGTTTAGCTTCTTCCTGAACGCAGCTCGGCCTGCGGCCTCGCCCATAGTTACTTACTTTCTTCGAGAAGGTTTATGGTCTTCCAGAATAGAGCTCGGCCTTCGGCCTCGCCCTTAGTTACTTATTTTCTTCAAGAATGTTTTTCTTCTTCCTGAAATCAGCTCCGCCTTTCGCCTCGCCCTTAGTTACTTTCATCGAGAAAGAATATCGCTTACGTGAGCGCAGATCCGCCTTCGGGCCCGCCTTTAGTTACTTACTTTCTTTTTTTAAATACGAATTTCACGCGAGCGCAGCCGCGGGCAACAGATATATAAATTTTATTGCACCAATGACAGCGACATAACTTCGACTTTCAATTATTATTTTTATTTATCAAACAATTTGTCACCGGCCAGCTCACGTCGAGATGACAGTTCTCCGTTGTCAACATGACATTTAAAATTATTTTTACCTTTACTTTGGACTACGTGATTTTAAACGCGCAATAATGTTTATAATTGTTAATTTTTTTTTATTTTTGTTAATTTTTTTTACGTATTATGTTAACCCGGCATATAAACTGCCACTATACAAAGTTTCGTCTAATTCCGTTCAGTGGTTTTTGCGTGATGCGCGTACAGACAAACAAACAAACAAACAAAAATTTTAAAAACTGTTCTAACATGTTCAGTATCTCATTTTAAGCCACCCTGGTTAGTTTTTTTCCGAATACATTCAATGTACAGACTTTCTTACCTCTACGATTTTATTATATGTATAGATTTAATAGCTGTTTCTGCTCCGCGGCCTACTATATAAATTAATACAACCAACGTTATATGTGTTTCAAAACCCCATGTGAATTAATTGAAAAGTTTTTTACTATAAGAACATATAATTGGCCCGGCGAGTCGGTCGACGGACTCGGTCGGCCGTGTCGGCGCGTCGGGACGCGTCAGTAGTTACAGAATTTCCGCTTTATATATTAGGATACCGTTCGATCGATGAAATATCAGATCTGAGACGTGTGAGTAGGGACGCAACTGTCGACATATTCAACAAACTTAAACCACCCGTTTCAAATAAGAATGGGAACTTCCTACACGTGTCTAGAAACGTACCGCCGCCGACCCCTGATCACTTTCAGCACCTTTGCTCGCTCCTAACATACAACTTCACAGCTATAAGCGTACCCGCCCGCCTAGGTACCCAGGGACGACTTAAAAAGGCTACCATCGATGGGCCGTCTGAAACCCCCGCATTCACTCTAACTGCCAAGCGGGCGCAGGGGAGGTCGCTTCCGCTCGCCTGCGCAATCATCTCCTACGCTCGAGGAAATCTTTTCGAAAATGCGAGCCACGAAGCGGTTTTCACGGGGCGGATTGTACGCCTTAGAAATCGCCTTTGGTCGCGAATCGAACGCGCGAAGTTAGTAATGTAGAGTTGTGTCACGAGGCGGTGGTGGCGTGGAGGGTGCGTGCGCAGGTGCGTAGGGCAGACGGGAGTCTGCAGGCGGGGGGAGCGCGGCGGAGGCGGAGGCGGCGGCAGTCCCCCGGCAAGTGGCGTCGCCGTCGCAGCCCGCGCCGCGCCCGCCCGGCATGCGCCGCGTCCTCCGCACCGCGCTACCGTGAGTACCGAGCCCTCACTTTTCCTCTCTCTTCTGCTTCAAGTCGTGCCAGATTATGCGGAATCTAGTCATAGTGCTCATGTCCTGGCTCTCTGATCAGCCGCCAGTTCAGACCACGTGATGAATCTCACGCGGCCCCGCGATCTTTCACTGTCAACTCATTCCAAAATTAGCACGCTTCCTGAATTTGTATCGCTCCCCGCACTTAGGTACTTATCTAAGTAAGAATTAATTATAAATGAGTATATTATATTTATTATTATATAATTATGATAGATGATAGTATTTATATTTTAGCATTTCAGCTGGGTGAATCAAAATGTGAAAACTGGGTTATACAGATTGAGTTGATACATTGCTCCCATCATGCTTATGCGTACGAAAAATCAAGTTATGTTTACGTACGCGTGGATATGTGTGGGTAGGTGATTCAATTACGCACTATATTTTTGATAATTAATGAATGACTGAACCTTAGATAGATAGATAGATAGAAATACTTTATTGCTCCAAAAAACATTTAACATAAACACACAATAAGAAATTTACATGAGGGGCAAAGGCGGACTTATCCCTTACAGGGATTTCTCCCAGTCAACCTTTGGATGTTTGAGAGTCGTATGTTGCGAGATATAAGTAGGTAGTAGCAAAAGACTTGAGTGTGGGAATGTAAAATATAATATAAGGAAAATAACTATAATATACTATAATATACACTACATATAAGTACATACTAGTTAATTAAACGTATAAATTACTATTTATAGATTAAATTAAATACATATGAATTACAATTTATATAATACATAATACCTAAATATATACATACATACTTGTCCATTCAGAATTAAAGGATTTTTTAGCTTTTGACTTCACACTGACGGAGATAGTACAACTTTAAGTGTTTTTTGAATAACGGAAGCGACTTGCAGTGCCGTATACAGTGAGGTAGTAGATTCCACAGCCGAGCTGCGTGCACAGAAAAGGAGTTTGTGTAATATCCAGTTTTATGAGTGGAAATGGCTAAGATATTATCATCACTTGACCGAAGCGTTACACCGTGGGAAGATAAGTACTGAAAACGCGAAGATAGGTACTCGGGAGCAGAAGGGTTGTTGATACAAGAATAAAGAAGGCCAAGAATGTGGGAATTTCTGCGGAGACGGATTGGAAGCCACTTGAGACGTCTGCGGTATTGTGAAACATGGTCGTACTTACGTAAACCGAAAATGAAGCGTATACACATGTTTTGCAGACGCTCAAGCTTGTCCAGGAGTTCCTCAGTAACGTCCAGGCAACACACATCCGCATAATCAAGGATGGGGAGAAGCAGCGATTGTGCTAGAATTGTCTTTGTGGAGGTCGGAAGAAGGTTCTGCAGCCGCCTCAGGGAGTGCGCCGCAGCATAGACTTTTCGACTGACCTCATTGACCTGAGCCTGCCAAGATAGCGTATCATCCATAAGAATTCCCAGGTTTTTGACAACCCTAGTATATGGTATGGCAGTACCGTTGTACATAATCTCAGGCAACGAGTCACGATCAATCCTCGATAGTAGTCGAGGACTTCCGGCAATCATTGCCTGAGACTTATTTGGATTCACGATGAGTCCAAAGGATCTGGTCCAGCCAAAAATGGTGGCCAGATCAGCATTGATCACATCAATGACTCCAGCAATGCCGTCAATACTACCTGCCAAATATAGTTGTAAGTCATCGGCATACAAGTGGTAGAGAGAGACTAAGAGTTTGGAGACAAAATTAATAAAAATTGCGAAGAGCAGAGGAGATAACACACCACCTTGTGGAACACCAGCAGTTAAATCATTCCATTCAGAAAAGTCATTGTCAATTCTAACACGTTGCTGGCGACCGCGAAGGTATGAGTCAAACCAATCTATTACCTCCGGAGATAAGTTAAGAGACCTCAGCATTTCCACCATTATGTCAAAGTCAACTGCATTGAAGGCGTTACTAAAATCAAGTAACACGATAACAGTGAGATCTTTGTTTTCCATACTTAGACGGATATCGTCAGTGACTTTGACAAGTGCAGTAACAGTACTGTGAGAAGGACGAAATCCAGATTGCATTGGATTCAAAAGGTTGTTTTGAGAAAGGAAGCCAGACAATTGCTGGTGTACAATGCGTTCCAGGATTTTTGAGAGGACTGGTAGTATTGAGATAGGACGGTACTGACTAAAGGAGACAGGATTGGATGTTTTGGGCAGAGGAATGACAAAAGCCTTTTTCCAGATGCTAGGGAACGAGCTGGTTACCAGAGAGTGATTGAGGATATGGGTGATGATGGGTAACAGCTCGTCCAGCACTGGTGCCAACATATCAAGGCTTAAATCGTCAGCTCCAACTGCCTTGGTGGAAATGGAGAGAATAATCTTCTTAACTTCACAGTCGGTAACAGGGTTGAAGGCGAAAGGGTTGAACTCGGATATCGGCAGCTGTGACAGCTGAAGGAGAGTGTCAGATTTTACCATAGCATCCATGGTAACCGGTGGAGTTGTGAAATGAACATTCAGTGCATTCATGTCGAGGTTTGGTTTTGTTGGATTAGCCTGCTTACCGATTCCGAGTGTTTTAAGGTATTTCCAACAATGTGCCGGAGAGCAATTTTCGACATTGGAGCGTATGTGGCGTTGTTGAGCATCTCTACACATCCTCGTACACCGATTCCTTAGTAACTTATACTTACTAAGACTGTCAATGGAATTGTCACTTCTGTGTTTCACTTTCGCACGGTCTCGTCTAGCCATCATGGCTTTGATGTTGTCACTCAGCCAGGGTGCAGGTAAGTGTTTTAGGCGGCACTGACGTATTGGAGCATGCACATCAAAGATTTGTGTGATTTTGGCATTAAACTCTTCAACCATCTCATCGATGCAAGAGGCATTAAGGACAGTCGACCAGTCGGCACCGCGAACATCCTCCCTAAGAAGCTCCAAGTTTATACCTTTGAAGTCACGCTGCATTAACACCTTCTTTGCTGCCTTCGGAGGCCGAACCTTATAAGACAGGTAGATTAAGTCGTGGTGTGAGAATCCAGGTGCGGGAAATTGCCCATGTGTACTAACATGAGTCGTGGAAGAAGTTAATATTAGGTCCAGCAAAGAAGGTACGCAGTTTGGAAAATGGTGGGTAGCGTCCAGCGGTAGAATGTGCATATTGACTGAGGAAATAAGGGACTTGAGCTTTTTGGATCGGTGATCATCTTTCAGAAGACATGTATTAAAATCACCCATGATGATAGTGTGAGAAAACTGTGGGGAATAGATTTCAAGAAACTGTTCGAAGGAAGAGAAATAGTTTATGTTCATATTTGGACTGTAATACACACCGAGCAGAACTTTCGTGTGGTGAAGAGATAGCTCAAGAAAAATGAACTCCGGAGATTCGGAGTAAAGAGTGGGAGACTGAGAGATAATGGAATAAGCGATATTGCTCCGAAGGTATAAAGCTACACCACCGTAACCTTTACCCGTTCTGTCGTTACGAATAAGGTGAAAACCTGGCAATGAGTAAGAGGTGGAGGGTAAAGAAGGTTTGAGAAATGTCTCAGAAACGAGAATTGCATGTATATGTTTGCCTGAAAACGTTCTGAGGAGGTCGGGATAATGGGAGGGAATACTCTGCGCATTTATATGCACAAAGTTAAAGTTCCTTGGATGTTGTGAAAAAACTGTACTTAGCTTTTCATCCAAGGGAGAATCGTCAGTGCTGCAGTCACTAAAAAAATCTTCCGAAGTAGATGAAATAGAGAAAAAAGAATCATTATCGCCATCTGTTGTGGACATTAGTATACAATATCTATATATATATATATATAACCTATATAATATAATAAATTACAATAAATTATGATGATACTGAAACAGATATAAATTTATCGTCAACAGTGCGCTTTCAAACTTCTAAAAAATGTGTTGATAACATGAAAGTGCGCGTTATTAGCATGTTTTGGTGGGTATTTTTTATGACGTCTATGACATACTGCCAAGCCAAGTTAGTTTCTATCGTACTGGACTTGGTTTTATAATGATTAACATTATCCTCCGGAAAAACCAATATACTCGTAATAGTGTTCGGCTTACACATAATTTGAGTTTTCAGTTATTTTCATCGATCATACATAAAGCATAATTTTAACATTACGAGTAGCATTTGTACCGTGTGGGGCCGGCACTTTAAAAGAATAGCCCCACTGCATATCTCCCCGTGTATGTCGTAAAAGGCGACTAAGTGATATTACTCCCTTCTTACATTACTATGTGGTAGGTTTTATTCCGGCCGGGTTGGTACCACCGCACTGAATGAAAGGTCGGTCGAAACGGCTATGTAAATAGTTTGTGTTTTCCGTCCAGTTCAGTGTAGCCGGCACGACCGAAGGGAAGCACTGACATGGCACCAAGTTCACGCGGTGTTATGGGCTGACATCACGGATGTTGTAGGTGATGTAGCCAACAGTGTCAGTTTCCATAAAAAAAAAAAATTGCATGGAATTTTATTTGACTGTGTCATAATATTTTTAAAAATTGGCATAGGTCTGTTTTAACATTTTGTACCACGTATTTCTTTCATAGACCAACTTATAGGTTTCTAAATAAAAATATACAAGATTAGCTTTCGGTTTAGAAAAATCTATTCCATATTCAACCAAAAAGTCCCAGGCAAGATCATCCGGGAACTGCCTATATCCTCGCAGCAGTATTTCTCCTTTACGCCGTAGTACGCAAAAAATGTAGGACAAGAAGCTGATAAAGCTGTCCCAAGAGGCGTTACTGGGTGGTATCCCACAGAGCTATCCCGGCCGCGCGATCTCGTGTGTAGAGTCTGGGCTCTGGCGCAAGGTCATCCCATCCCGAAACATTGGCACACGGTTAGACGACAATTAATTAAGAATTGCTTAGGCTGCGACATCTGCCAGCTTCAGATCTGCACCTGCGGCTCCTCAGTGGACACTAGGGCTCGCCACGATCGTAGCTGCGTACGGTGCGCCGCCGCCCCCGCCGCGCCGCGCCGGTCGGCTGTCCCCGTCATTCTCTGCTCAGTGTCATTATAATAACAAGAGCCCTGAGAGCCTTAAATATCGTATGCATCACCGAACCGCCGGACCTCAGCAGAGATGATGGGAAGCGTCGAGACATCCTGATGTCCTTGACCCCACGGAGCAGGGGCAACACGTTTAGTGTAGTAAATGAGTGCTCAAATAAGGGGTCTAGCCGGAAAGCTCGAAAGCGGAAAGTTTGATTTCGGAACTTTGTTCTGACTCTGACTAGTTAGGAGGTAAACATACTAAAAGTCCCCACCACTGGGGGGTGCGCCCTAGGGGGGGGGGGGGAGCACAAAGAAGGTCCCATTTTTCGGTTTTTCGTATATATCTCGAAAACGGTGCATCATAGGAAAAACTGTTCAATTACGGAATAAGAGGTGATAAAATTTTCTACAACTTTGTTATATACACTTTTTACCAATTCTCAATCGTTGTCGAGATATAAGGTCCGAAAAGAGGCCGATTTTATTTGCAAATAAAAGCAAAAAATTGTTTTTGCCATACATTGCAAACTTTAGTAAGTATTTGATATTAATTTCAATTTAATACCTGTACCCGTTCCTAGGAAAAAGGGTCTTGACGGACGGAAAGACGCACAAGAGAGTGATCGTATAGGGTTTTGGGTTTTTCGTTTTGAGGTTGAATTTAGCTGTGGTATAACTAAGCTATACGAACAACAATAAATAATATAAATAAATAAAAACAATACAAGGCCGGGTTATTACTGTGATAGAGTGCAGCGCGTAGACGTGTCTACGGAAAAGTTAAGGCGACGACGTAGTGCCTCTACGCAAATCACCGAATAAATCAATGTAATGTTACGTAGAAATATCTAGAATTCAAATTAACATAACTATCTAATTTAATTAATTCGTAAATTAAAACAATGTTTGGCAATATTATTTTTAGTTATTTATTAGGTTAATTTTATTTAATTAGTTTTACTCATTCATTATGTAACTTGTTTTATTATCCAAAAAATAACCTTATATAGATTTAACAAAATCGTTCTATAATCAATGTATGCGATGCGATGGAATGTTTTTTTTTTAAATAAGGGATTTGAGTTATATACTTCTTCCCTTAAATACCTACACAATTGAATGTCTGTCTGTTTGAACGCAGTTTTCATTATAACACTGTTGTGTGGCAGCCACGCTACCACACGCCTCGCTCCAGATATGAAGAGGTGGAAATTCGTGTTTCATAATTTTCAGTTTTATTTACAATGAATCCATTAGATTTAAACGAACATATGTCAATATAGAGTATAGATTAAAACTTTTTTGAATAATTAATACATTTATATCTTCATTTGCGGTCCCAATGGATCCTCTGTTCCGTAAATCCGTCGTTCCGGTAATCCACGGCGAGAGCTATTTTCTATTCCCTTCAAGATTCATTTTAATCTCTAGCGCAGCTTTATAGTTACTGTCTGCCTACGAATTGCTGTTTCTGAGGCGCTAGGGGGCGACAGGGAACAAGAAAGAAGAACGGGTACAAAACAAATAATGGGCATTGTTGCTCGCCGCAGCGTCGCCCCCTACCCCCTCACCCCTTCCGCGCGGGAGGAGGTGCCGGGAGGACGGAGGGGGCGGGGAGGCAGACGTATTATCTCCAAGATGTCGCAAACACCGAAGGCTAATGGCGCATCGCGGCGAGACGAACGGAATCTTTCGAGCTTCCATACTCTACCTTGCACTTGGTTTAAAATTAGATTGTTACCTAATTTAGAGAGTTCGCTCTTTAGCTCAATTTTCTTATGCTTTGAGGTTGAAGTGACTCAATTTACTCGAAGAGCACTTTATATTTGCACGTGTGGCATTCATTGACAAATTCAAGCTAAATATTGTATGTATTACACTCTTACTGACAATACTGAATCCTTTTTGCGGTACTTATAGAGGCGGTTTTTTTAAATTACGGAATTTGGTCCAGTTAAAATGTTTCAGCGCATTCTTTTTATAAGGAAGGGCGATTTTTTGACATATCTGCACTTGCACATTAATTTAATATGTAACAAATTACTTACCTAATGTACCCATACATATTCTCCTTAACTTCTGCGACGTATTAAATTATTGAGATGCCCAACATTCGAACTCGCGCTAACGACCTTCTATATCTATACATATAATAAAATCGTAGAGGTAAGAAAGTCTGTACATTGAATGTATTCGGAAAAAAACTAACCAGGGTGGCTTAAAATGAGATACTGAACATGTTAGAACAGTTTTTAAAATTTTTGTTTGTTTGTTTGTTTGTCTGTACGCGCATCACGCAAAAACCACTGAACGGAATTAGACGAAACTTTGTATAGTGGCAGTTTATATGCCGGGTTAACATAATACGTAAAAAAAATTAACAAAAATAAAAAAAAATTAACAATTATAAACATTATTGCGCGTTTAAAATCACGTAGTCCAAAGTAAAGGTAAAAATAATTTTAAATGTCATGTTGACAACGGAGAACTGTCATCTCGACGTGAGCTGGCCGGTGACAAATTGTTTGATAAATAAAAATAATAATTGAAAGTCGAAGTTATGTCGCTGTCATTGGTGCAATAAAATTTATATATCTGTTGCCCGCGGCTGCGCTCGCGTGAAATTCGTATTTAAAAAAAGAAAGTAAGTAACTAAAGGCGGGCCCGAAGGCGGATCTGCGCTCACGTAAGCGATATTCTTTCTCGATGAAAGTAACTAAGGGCGAGGCGAAAGGCGGAGCTGATTTCAGGAAGAAGAAAAACATTCTTGAAGAAAATAAGTAACTAAGGGCGAGGCCGAAGGCCGAGCTCTATTCTGGAAGACCATAAACCTTCTCGAAGAAAGTAAGTAACTATGGGCGAGGCCGCAGGCCGAGCTGCGTTCAGGAAGAAGCTAAACCATCTTGAAGAAAGTAAGTAACTAAGGCGAGGCCGAAGGCCGAGCTACGTTCGGATAATTGAAAAACCATCTCGAAGAAAGCAAGTAACTAAGGGCGAGGCCGAAGGCCGAGCTGCGTTCAGGAAGAAACTAAACCATCTTGAAGAAAGTAATCAACTAAGGCGAGGCCGAAGGCCGAGCTACGTTCTGACAAATGATAAACCATCTCGAAGAAAGCAAGTAACTAAGGGCGAGGCCGAAGGCCGAGCTGCGTTCAGGAAGAAGCTAAACCATCTCGAATAAAGTTAATTAATATTAAGATTGAGTTAATTTAATTTAAATTTTATTATAAAGTCCACGCTTCTAACCTCAGCTTCTAACGGCAAATATACCGTGCATCCTAGAACCTCGCGGTTATTCCCGGCTGGATGGCAAGAGGCCCGATGCTAGAGACCTTAGTGCCATGGACTAAGGGTAGTTCTTTGATGTGGGACGCCACTTTTGTTCTCACATTGGCTCCAAGTCACGTTAGGACATCTTCAAGAGCGGCTGGCGCGGCCGAGGCTGGGGCGGAGAGCCTCCAACGCAGCAAATATAGAAATATAATTCAAGATTTCGAATTTGTTGCGTTTGCGGTTGAAACCCTCGGTCCGTGGAGCAGTGAAGCCAAAAGAGGCTTGAGCTGGTTGACGCAACTGGTGTCCCGTCATCAAGAGCTTATGTACTTCATTCAAAGGGTAAGCCTTGCCATCCAGCGGGGTAATGCCGCAAGTGCTCTAAGAACATTTGAAAATGCCCGTTTTGATAATTATTTTAATGTTTGTTAGGTAGGTTTAATTCTTTAGTTATTAATATGACTTTTTTATTTATATGAAATAAATAGTTTGAGTAAACGATATTATATTCTATCGAAGAAAGGAAGTCTTTAAGGGCGAGGCCCGAAGGCGGAAGAGGGTTTTTGGTTTACCTGAACGCAGCTCGGCCTTCGGCCTCGCACTTAGTTCCTTCCTTTCTTCCAGAAGGTTTATCGTCTTCCTGAACGCAGCTCGGCCTTCGGCCTCGCCCTTACTTACTTCCTTTATTTGAGAAAGGTTTATCGTTTACCTGAAAGCAGCTCGGCCTTCGGCCTCGCCCTTAGTTAGTTACTTTCTTTAAGAAGGTTTATCGATTACCTGAACGCAGCTCGGCCTTCGGCCTCGCCCTTAGTTACTTACATTCTTCTTTGGAATACGAATTTCACGCGAGCGGAGCCGCGGGCTCAGCTAGTTAAAAAATAAGTGTGACACAAATTATGAATACATTTTCAAGAAGAAGTTGTAATTCCTTCAACAAAATATGAACAGATTTCATTGATTTTATATCCAAAATTAATGCCAGATGTCGACATGTTCAATGCGAGCATTGTCAGTTAAAGCCTACCTAAGTACCTACATACCACACACTGTATCCCGACAATCGGGGTAAGCAGAGTAATCGGTGTTGTGCTGCAAAAACCCTGGTAAATTGCAGCACAACACCGACCACCACGTTTAGCAAAGTATTTTTTCCTTATTTGCCACTGATTCACTAAGATTTTGTGCCATTGTGACTTAAATTATATTTAAATTTATTATTTTAAATATTAATAGATTGATTTTTTTTATTTCATACTATTTTGTAAACTTTTTACCTAGCTTACTTAGCTATTTAGTTAGGGATGTGAACCACATGTGAACTTTGTTTTGTTTATACATTCGTGAGTTTTTATGTTTGTCGAATATTATTAAAATTTGTTGGTGATCTATATAATATCCTTTTTTATGTAGGTTTGTATTGTTTTCTTCGCGAACAAAATAAAATAAAAATAACGGTAACATTTGCAGGGTGAGGGTGGAGCATGTTGGGCGCGCGGCTCAAGTCGTGGGTGGAGGCGCAGCTGGGCCGCGCGCGCCGGCGCAGGCACAAGAACTCGCCGGCGCGCGCGCCCCCGCGCCTCTCCGCCGCCGCGCACTCCACGCAGCCGGCGCCGCTCTCCTCCCCCGAGAGCGCCTACTCCACCGGCTACTCGACGGACGGAACCTCGCCCGGGGCGCCGCCCGAGCCGCGCGTGCCGCCCCCGCAGCCGCCCGCCCCGCGCCCGCCCCCGCCACGCCGGCTGCAGCCGCCCCCCGCGCCCGCCCCGGCGCCGCCGCCCGCACACCACATCTACCATGAACCCGTTCAAGTGGGTATCCTTACTCATTTGCTGAAGGTATATTGTTGTGACCTCTCCGTTCGTCTCAGCCAGCAGTACTCAAAGAATATGAAAAACTCTTCATGGAAGCACGAGGTATCCATGCATGCATTCGTTCCTGTTTGAGAGTGACTCGTGTGACAACAACACCTGTTTCAGAGACGGGCCAGCTGCGGACACCACCGCTCGGAGTCGGGCGGCTGGTGTCGCGCGGGACCGCCGCCGCCACCGGCGGTGGGCGCGGTGGCTGCGGCGGCGGTGCGAGGCGACGCCAGCGCCACGCCCTCTCCGCGCCCGCGCTGTCGCATCCGCACCAACCCCTGGCTGAGCGCGGCGCCCTCGCCCGCGCCCGCGCGCCGCCCCGCCCGCGCCCCGCTCGCACCCCTCTCCCATCTCGCATCGCCCCCTCCGCATCGACTTCAAAATGTCAGGTTGGACCATAATTCTCGTTCTGTAACTATGTCGACTGTTGAACCACCCGATATTATAATAATGTAGCGAAGCAATTGCAGTTTTTCTAGTTCATGTATAGTAAATGAAAACCGCATCGTGTTCAGGTGCTGTCGTCCGCGGGGCGGCGCGTCCAGCGACGAGGAGTGCCGCAGTGCGTGCGGTCGCGAGACCGCCATCTTATCGGATGCAGATGTGGATACGGACGCCGACACTGGTCTCGACGGGGGCGACGAGCGCGATCCTGAGGATGAGGTCGACTCGCCGGCGTCGCGGCGCCGAGCGCGACGGCGCCGGCCGCCCCCGCGCCGCCAGGCACCGCGCTCGGCCGGGGCGACGCCGCCTAGAGCGCGGCGCTCGCGCTGCGGTGGCGGTGCGGCCACCGCTCTCGCGGCCGCGTGCCCGCCGCCTCCGGCCGACCCGCTGCTGGAGGCGGACCGCGAGGCGGAGCGCAAGTACCGCTCGCTGATCCGCGAGGCGGAGCGGCTGCTGGTGTGCGTGTCGCGCGCGCCGCCGCCGCTCGAGCCCCCGCACAACCCGCGCGTGCGGCTGCTGCGCGCCGCCGAGGCGGAGCCTCACCGCGCTCCCGGCGCGGGCGGCGGGGGCGTCGCCGCGCCGCGCAGCCCCGAGCGCACCCACCTCACCAACTTCATCCGCGCCAACTCCCCGCCGGCCGAGAGCGCGCGACGCGAGTCTCCACTGGCGCGCGCGCCTCCCCCGGCACCTCCACAGCGCATCGCGCCACCGCATCCCCAGCCCCCGCCGCCCCCGGCGCCGGCGCCCACCGACCGACCCCACTCGGAGCCGCCCAAGAGGAAATCCTACACCCGAGACCTAGTATGGTTTTCAAAATATTTAAATTTCTAGTTTATTTCTTGGATCCTGCATATTCAATGTTTATTTCTAGTTCTTTCAATATCTTGATACGGACCGGAAAACGAGGAGTTTAGTACATAATAAAAAGCATAAATACCTTAATTTTATTATTTCAGTTTGTTAGTAATTTGCGCGTTTAATGTACATACATTGTACTATGTAACACAGAGTGGAGGTTAATGAGTTGGATATGCGGGTGCAGATGCTGGTGCAGACTCTCGAGGGGCTGAAGCGCAGCCTGGAGCAGCAGTCCGCGCTTCTGGCGACTCACACGCACGCGCGCCGCGCGCCACCCGCGCCCTCCGCAGCGCGCCCGCGCCTCCGGCTCGACTCCCTCTAGCTCCCTCTCCCTCTACCTCCACCTACCTCTCCTCCCACCAGTGACCGACCTCCCCCGCGCCGCCCCCGCACCACCCAGCTAGCGTAGCAGTCTCCTCTGTAGTCTGCCTCCCCCCTTTCCTTCTGTCCTCCGTCCCATATATGAGTAGTGTATTTTATATATGTAGTACGGTTGCTCTTTTCAAAACAAAGAATTTTTCATTGAAGCAAATTTCACAGGAGATCGAAAAATATCCAATTCAAGATCTTGGAACCTGAAAGCATCGTTTTCCTAAAGGAATTTGCACCTTTTAAAATACAGAAATCCTTTCCTTTATGCCAAAAAAATCATTATAGAATGCTTTGTTTTTCCTTAGAGCAGTAGACCAGTAGTGTAGTCCGACGTAGTTGTCTCTGAATGAACCGCAAAGGCCAAATTCATTTAGTGTGTAGACTTTTTACTAGTGTTTAGATAATTTTTCTCGACTTCCAGAATGTTATTTGTTGATATAATTGTTTATTACTCAAGTATTTATGACGTACCCACTTATCTACGCGCATGTAGAGAGTTTTCGTAGCACGTAACTAGGGTAGGTGACCCGTACCCCGCCCCTGTGGGCCAACACGGTATTCGTAGTCGGGTTCAGTAGTTTCCTGTAGCGTTCGCTCATTTAAGTATAACATAGTACGGTTAGGCAATTAGAAGAATCGTAATCTTCCTCGTAGACTTAAGGTAACCTATGTAGGTGTTTGTTAGTCGGCGCGGTCACCGTACGTTTAGTGCTGTACTACTCACGTTCCCGGTCGAACGATCGCAAGACTGCATTTTACACTTATACTAAATTAGATAATACTATACCAGGCGGCGCGTCCTGCCCTCACCCCTGGGGGCGCACGGGGCGGCGTCGCCGATATTTTCTTAGTGAAATTTTAGCGTGTTCGCGTCACACCTTTCAACCCGATTCGGTTTTACTGGCAGCTGTCGTGTGGCCGAAAGTTGTTTTTTTTATTGCAACCGACACGGCTTACGGCTGAGCCGAGGTCGGAGTCTCGGGTGCAGCCAATTTCACCCCCGGGTAGGCGCCAGTCCGTCGCGTAGGCGGACTAAATCTCCTATGAAGTGTTACCCCTCTGTGTGGATTCATCTATATTGAGTGCAGTTAAAAGGCAGACACATCTGCAGAATTGTGTCACAATCATTAGCTCGCTATTTGCTTCGCTTCACAAAACACGAGGCAGTGAAGACGGGTGTTGGTGGTATTAGGGCCACCGAATATAAATCAGGGATGCATCTATAATGTATCTACACTTTTCGATTCTCTATGTCAAGTTCACATACTTATACCTTGTTGATAGAGTCAGGGAAGGGTTGAATCTGCTGTGTACTGTTGCATACAACTTTTATGTACTGTTTTGTTGTGCTGTACTGTTGTGTTGTGTAATGTACTGTTTTGTGTACTGTTGCATACAACTTTTGTGTTCTGCGGTGAAAATATCTCTACTTCCATAGGTACACATACAAAAGTGTTTTCCTTGAGAATAAAAGCATTTAAAAGCGAAGTTACCTATTCTCTAAGGAGGATATAGTTTCTATCGGCGCTAAAATGTCACTCACAGGCAATAAGGGACCCATTTTGTAATTTTTTCGACGACGGAACCCTATAACAGCAGCTTAATAATATATAAGGCCAGGGGACGCGGACCACGCGAATTTGTACATAAATATACCAACATTACTTACTTGTTTACTGTAAGTATAAATAAAATTTATACGTTTAGTTGATTTTCCAATAAAAATTTATGAAAATAATGTAATTTGTTTTTCTTCATGTTCATTCGAATGAGCGCGACATCTAGTGGAATGAGAGTGACTAGTTTTAGCTACTCGTTGGTAGAGGGCGCTAAATATTATATTGAAAGCAATATAATATTATTGAAACATGCACTAATACTTTGCGAATGTTGTTCGTTGAAACCGTAGATGAAACAGTGACCCCAGAAACTAAAATTTTTCAAGATTGTTGAGAAACTATATATTTGATTGTTTTCATTTTGGTTTTTCTTTTTACATTTATTTAGGAGTTCAACAGCGTCGAACAAAAATTACAGAAACATAATATCCGCGTGGAATTGTAAATTTTATTATTATATACCGTCTTGAATGTTTTTATTTTTAATTCTAACGAATACAAATCTGTAACATTTTCCGAAGATACTGTGTTCTTTCTGTGTTAGCTATTTTTTTATTAATTTTCGATACCTACACATAACATTGCATAATTTTGCACCCTTCAGTTACAGGCTAACACAACATATACATTGTAATATAAGTTTTTGGACTTCCCCTGCCGGCGCGCCGTTCATAAATAAAATAAGTAAACTTGTAAACCAGTGAAGTTTCCAAAATTAATCTAAATTATAAAACGTTTTGTCAACACTAGTACTTAAATAAAAATAGTAAAATATATGTACATCTATGTATATATTTGTATAAAACAGGCAATTAATTACATTTTGAACACCTAGAACAGATTAATTTGTTTGCACAAGATTAAACATTGTTTCTTAAAGCTACCTAATTTGGTGTTGAAAATGTCATTATATAACTTATTGTCTGTTTATATACCTATGTTTACTAATTACAGTGGAGTTTTATATAAAATGAAAGTGTCATTATTAGAACGAGTTTGTTTGTTTGTACATCTGAATTTAACAATTCTCTCCGGCAAGTAATGGATTCGACAATACATACATCCATAGCGTCACGCCTGTTTCCCAGTGGGGTAGGTAGAGACAACGGATCTCCACGTGCCACGATCCTGACACACCTCTGCGGCCTCTTTCACTCCCATAATGTTCTTCATGCATGCTCCTAGGGTACGGTACGGGTACTACGCACTTGACCCATTTTGAGCACAATGCAGTCAATGATTTTGCATATGAAGTTATAACGTCTGAAATGTATCCTCTGTGCGAGAAAGGATATGAAGAAAATAAAAATGCTTGCCTAGTGGCGCCATTGAGAGTTCGATAAGACACGTACCTCGAAAATGTATTTAGTATCATTTCATTAATATAAACGCTGTATTGTGGATTCCAAATGTTAGAAGAGTATTCTAAATGAGACCTGAAATAATTATCTTGATATACAATTAAGATTACTCGCGGCGCCCCGCACCGTTCCGATGCAGCGCCACCGCACCGCGCCGCATGTACGGTCGCACCTTTATACATTTGATATAGCTGATGTAGCAAAGAATTAGGCCGAGGTATGATATCGAGAGTACCCAATGAGTAGCTCTGGGTTGCGGAATTTATTTTATAATTCCAAAACGTATTGAGAAGGATTGTTCGCGTCCGTGACACCTGAAGATCTTAGAGTGACACGTGGCTCCTGGGTGAATGGAACAACAAAAATGGTCTGCAGCCGCCGCCCCGGGTCGCCTTGTGGCCTTCATGGAGGATATAGGCTGGCTGGGGTGGCGTTGTAGGATCATAAGGGGTTTTGCACGAAGGTCCCCGAACAAGAGGGACTAGTTTGCAGGCCAACCCCTACGACAACAACAAGTTATGGAGAAATTTAAGATCTATACGCTCTGTACGCCGTATGTATTATGTAATATTAACTATTTACATACATGCTATCTCAATTTAATTGTTTACAATAATGTATTACTGCACAACTGTACTGCACCTACTAATTTGATTGCGCTAATGTGCACTGAATAACATTTCCACTCGATTTATTTGTGCGCATAAATGGATTAATAATTAATAATTATAACTTTGTCATTTATATTTTTTATATAATGCATATAAATAATCAATTCATCAAGTTTTTCTTCTTTCAGCGGAGAGGGCTGGCGATTCAAAGGGGCAACGCTGCCAGCGTATTGGGCACTGTGCACAGAGCAAAAAAGTCCGGTCTTGTCTTGTCGCCCTCCTTGTGGGGGGCCGGGCGCGGGCGGTGTGGCCCGATCGTTGTTCTGTGGGCACTGTGGGAGAGTCGCCTGAATTGGATGAAATATTTTACCTACAGTAGCGAACCCCCCCTTTCTCTATCTGTCAACGGCATAGTGTCAGCCACAGAGCATCAAATGCGAGCGCCCCTCCTAGAGGCGCCCTGAGCGCGATTTCTCTACAACGCCGTTGAAGCCTGTGGGCGTGGCCTATGACTTACATTATGTGTGTTGTGCGTGTGCTTTTGTTTTGTGCGTGTGCCTAACTTGCTCCTCTTTGTGTGTAGTGTCGATACTAGCACACACACACACATACGAAGCGCTAGCAGCACTGCGTGTAGTTTTTGGGTTTCAAATATTATCGCTTAGGGCGTCTCTAGTACGGGGCGCGCGCGGTAGGTATTTGATGCTCTGTGGTGTCAGCATATATCCCGTTTCCTCCTTCTTTTCACCTTACATTTATTTAGTTTTTGGATATAATATTTTCTTCATTAGGTTAATTTCATTCTAATTAGTTTTATTTAATATGTGTTAAGGTTATTTGAATTATAATATTTCAATGTAATTAATCAATCATTACTAAAATAATAATATAGATCATCATCATAACACACATTAACAAAAAAACAAAAATTGGAGGAGCTGGGATTTGAACCCAGGACTTTCAGCATGCGAAGCAGACACTCTACCACTGAGTTACACCCCCAGCGGCGAGGTTGCCGATTTTATGCTATAGCTGAGCTGGCTACACTGCGGCGCCGCCGCCCGCGCCGCCCGCTCCCCGCCGCCACCCGCGCCACACACTCTTGTGGCGCCCACTGCACGTCTCGTCGCTTGGCGTGACGTCACGTGACGTGTGACCGCATTCCACCTGCAACCACAAGGTTTCCTACCAGGGACTTCAATACCTAGACGCGCAATCAACTTGTCCAGGACGTGAGAGAAACGTGCTGCTGCACACCAAATAATTATAAACATCGGGTGTATAAAAAACATACCAACCGAGGGCTTTTCACCACGGCATTCCCCAGCTCATCTGAAGTAGGTAAACAATCCAGCTAGACATATGTTTTTCTCTGAGAACATTTTTTCATGCAAAAAAAAAAAACACCTTCAGAAAGACGTCACCCATTTTGGGCCTTTTTAGCCGGCCAGTAAAATTAATCATCTTATTCTGTCTGGTAGAGTATGAAATTTGAAAAAAAAGTAGAAATAGAAATAAAAAGGAATAGAAATAATTTATTGCATACAAAAACATTATTAACTAAATAATTAAAACCTAACTAACAAATGTATAACATTGATAAAATTAACCTAATAAATAAATAAAGAAAAATAGAAAATGCTTTATTGCTCCAAGAAACATTCAACAGCAATAAGTACATTAGAAAATTTACATAAGGTGCAAAGGCGGACTTATTCCTTACAGATATTTCTTACAGAGATTCGATTAATATAGTTGAATATAAGTAGGTAGTAGCAAAAGAGTTGAGCGTGAGAATTGAAGAGTGAATGGGAAAAAAATAATATGGGACGAAACTCTCTTTTTTCTAACTTATGATTTGAAAGTGAAAAATAAGTTCCGACAATTTATGTGGATTTTATTTGAATAAAATAAAATTTTCGTTATATATTTTGTCTGAATACTAACCCCTTATTAGTTTTTCTTCCTATAGGAATTGCTATGGCAAAAAAAATAAATTCAAAGATGTACTTTTCAAATATCTACTCTACCAGCGATAGGTCGCCCATATCTCCCAGAAGTTATTTTGACTGGCCGGCCAAAAAAGGAACGAAAAATATGAATCTTGTTTGATCTCATTTGTATTTTTTCATACAGAATAAAAAATTAAAACCAGTAATATCTCGATAAATATTGGGTTTGTGAAAAAAAAATTATATATATTTTCATCTTCAAATAGGCTGTCTTGAGGAACATGGTGGTGAGTGCCCCACCACGGTACATCTGTATCACCCACATTACTGTCTCTCCTCTATCACACTTCAGAGTGCTGTGCCGACCACGTGTTGGTAAAAAAGCAAAATAATTGTACGCAACGTTTGACAATGCCGTTTCTGGATACTTATTTCTCACGTTTTCTACGGAGAACGAGTTAGCCCAATTTTTTTCGACTTCTTCCTTGGCCAATTTGAGTATTCTCGGGATAGGAAGAACATGAATTCTCGTAAATATTATAATTACTTAGGTACCAAATTTACCAAATTTACAATATGAGAACGTTGCAAATTGAACGTTAATTTTAATTAATTTGAATATTTTTTTTCAATACTTGAAAGTATTGAAAAAAAATTTACTCGCAGCGCAGCGTCACCAACATTCGATCTGGGCTATTTAAACTCAATAATTAACTTTATTAAGTATATGAGACATTGTCATTATATACGTACCTATACTAACATAGTTGCAGCTGTATTTTTTTTTTATGTAATCCGTTATGGATGGTTGAGTCAGAGGGGCCAGAGCAAATGCTCCGACCAGCCAATATCACCTCCGATAAGGTAGGTACCATATCGGAGACGTCCCTTTGGATTGCTGGCTATACTGGACTAATGGAGAACACCGCCGTGGCTGCTATGCGGCTATCTTACATCCAATAAGAATAAGGTACCAACCACAGAGCACGGAATACCCCCGCGCGCGCCCCCTCCTAGAGACGCCCTAAGCGATAATATTTGAAACCCAATAACTGGACGCAGTGCTACTAGCGCTTCGTATGTGTGTGTGTGTGTTAGTATCGACACTACACACAAAGAGGAGCAAGTTAGGCACACGCACAAAACAAATGCACACGCACAACACACATATGTTAGTCATAGGCCACGCCTACAGGCTTCAACGCCGTTGTAGGGAAATCGCGCTCAGGACGTCTCTAGGAGGCGCGGCGCTCGGTATTTAGTGCTCTGTGGTACCAACCCAGTTGGCTATAATTTGAGCCTACCACCTAGTAAGGCAAAAGGGGCCAATTAAAGGAACTTAATTATTTTTATTTTATGGAGACTGAAATAGTTGGTTACATCGTTTCGCATCTACAATCACGATAGCTTCCGATCCGCCTTTGGTCGCGCCGGGTACACTGAACTGGGTGGAAAACGCGAACTATTCAAAGGCGCTTTGACCGACTTTCATTGAGTGCGCTTGTACCAATACGAGCGGCCTACCTACTCTACCTTCCCTCACATAGTAAGGTGAGGGAAGGTAGACGATTCGAACTATTTTTCATTTTATTACATCTTATATAATTTTTATTCTCATGCTGAAGCTAATTTTCAGTGAATCTGACTTCAACTTCCGCAATCACATTTAAAAATAAATAATACCTAGGTAGGTAGGTATACGATTGTATAAATGACAATGTATCGAAAATAATGTGTTCTGTAGGTACATAGGTAGGTGTGTGTTTGTGTGCAGTGATTTTAACCCGATCTGACCTGAGAATAAATTGTGTTCTCAAGGTCTACCTGACTCCACGTGCGTTGCGCATGTGTAGTGCGCAAGCGACTATAAAGCAGTGTTCATAATTATTCCATAGCGAACCTCCTACACATACGTACACGGTACATGATATCATACGGACCGGACGGACTAATGACTTTTTCGGTTATGGGGTTTGGGCAAAGGTTTTTGAAGTAGGTTAATGCCTAAAACAATCCGAAGATAGCATGTAAATAGATTCATACTTTTTAGGGTTCCGTATCCGTCGTAAGGGACTCTATTACTAAGCCTACGCCGTCTGTCTGTCTGTCTGTCTGTCCGTCGTCTGTACGAGGGCTGTATCTCTTGAGCCGTAATAGGTAGCCAGTTGAAATTTTCACAGAATATGTGTTATTATGGCCGATATAACAACAAATAATAAAAATAAGACAAAGTAAACAAATTCACGGGGGTCCCCATACAAGAAACTAAAAAGTTTACGCCATCTACCGAAAACAGTATGAAGCAGCGCTGACCATGACATGGCGATACGGAACCTTCGGTGCGCGTGTTCGACTCGCACTTGGCCGGTTTTTTTACTAGACTCGTTGCATTTTTTTAGAATCACCATGGAGAATACATTCACACTAGGATGTGTACATTTTATGTTAAAATTAGTGTGTCCGGCCGGACCGAAAGTCGTCGCTCCAGCAGCGGTACCCAGCACGCTGGCTGCGTTGGCCCTCTCAATCTCGAAGCTAAATCGCAGAACGAGATGAACCTTGGCACGTGCATCACCAGAGATGTCGACAAGCATATCGCCCAGCTGGGTGTCGACGAACTCTTTTGATTCTGGTGCCAATAAATAAAACAAAACTTAGAAAAATTATACTTATTTATTTTGGAAACTGACACAGTTGGCTACATCACCTATAAAGAACATCCGTGATATCAGCCCATAACACCGGGTGAACTAGGTGCCATGTAAGTGCTTCCCTTCATTTCATGTCGGCATTATGGCATAAAATGCGCAATACAGTATTACTAAATGCATAGATAGTTAGATAGAAAATTCTTTATTGCTCCAGTAAACATTAAATAGTAACAAATACATTAGAAAATTTACATAAGGTGCAAAGGCGGACTTATCCCTTACAGAGATTTCTTACAGTCAACCTTTGGATGTTTGAGATTCGATAATATAGTGGAATGTAAGTAGGTAGTAGCATAAGAGTTAAGCGTGACAATTGAAGATAAAATAATAATAAGAATACTTATTAACAATGCATATAAGTACATGCTAGTAAAATATAACCCATACATGTGTTAATTATTACATATAAATTACTAAATATATAGAATATTATATACAAATAAATAAACATCATAGAGAAATAATATACGGGGGTATACGTCTATGATATACATACATACATACTTGTCCATCCAGGTATGAAACAAAAGAGTTGTTTTTTGTTTTTTTTTAGGTTTTTACTTCACATTGACGGAGGTAATAAGTTTTAGGTGTTTTGAATAAGGGAAGCGATTTACAATGTCGGATAAAGTGTAGTAGTGAATTGAATTGAGTAGTGAATACCGTTGGAGGCTGACCGAAGTTCGGATTCCTCGTAAAACTGTAGGTCCCTTCCCTCCTAATCTTACTTGGTGGTAGGGTTTAACCCGCCCGGGTTGGTACCACCGCACTGAACGAACCGTCGGTCAAAACGGCTATGTAAATAGTTTGTGTTTTCCGACCAGTTCAGTGTAGCCGGCACGATCAAAGGGGGAAGCACTGACATGGCATCTAGTTCATCCGGTGTTATGGGCTGACATCACGGACGTTGTAGGTGATGTAGCCAACCGTGTCAGTTTCCATAAAAAAAAAAAAATCCACAGTCGAGCTGCGTGAACAGAAAATGAGTTCGTATAAAAACCAGTTTTATGAGAGGAGTAGCTAAAATATTGTCATGACTAGACCGAAGTGGGACACCGTGAGAAGATAGGTTCTGAAAACGGGAAGATAGATACTCGGGAGCAGATGGGTTGTTAAGACAAGAGTAAAGAAGACTAAGAATGTGGGAATTCCTGCGGAGACGAATTGGGAGCCATTTGAGACGTCTGCGATATTCTGAAACATGGTCGTACTTGCGTAGTCCGAAAATGAATCGTACACACATGATTTGCAGACGCATCATACCATGCATGCATGACAATTTGTTATTGATGTGTCATACCTAAACAAAGCGATAAGGTATATCTACGCAGGTAATCATGATGGTATCTGGGTCCTAAGGTTAATGCGTTTTTCACGTACTCTAATAACTTCATTAATCTGGAAATAAACACTCGACCAAAGACCAAATACCGAATGTGGTAACAATAACGATCTTCAAATGAATCGGTAACAACTGTTTTTTCCGTCTACGGTAACAACCATTTCGTACGAAACGTCAACATCGTTAGAGCTGACCGTCAAGGTTGACAGTGTTGTTTTGGTTGATAAACCCGTTTTTTTATTTTTTAGGTTTAGAGCATACTACTTACATAGAGTAGTTATTATGTATTTGTGTTGATTTATAGTCAAACATAGATATTAGGGATGTTTCTGTCCTTGAGATGTCTGGCTGTGTTATGTAGAGTCTCTACTCTACCTATCCCATTGAGGAACAGGCGTAACGGGCCATGTGTTTAACGGTGTTTATCTTTATATTCAAAAATTTGACGTTACATAAAATACAATTCAGATATATTTTTCCAATGTAAAAGAGCATTTGAATGAATCAATAGTTTTTAGAATGTGTCTATTTTTAACCGACTTCTTAAAAAAAAGAAGTTATCAATTCGACACGCATGAATTCAATGCACGTATGTATGTAATATCGTTGGAATTGCACAATATTCATATATGTTAGTCTATGTGGGCTTCTGTGCCAAATGTCATAAGTGTATTGTATGTATGTTTGTGTGTATGTATGTTGGTCTACGCATTTCTCCGAAGCTATTAATCGGATTGTGACCATTCTTTTTTATTGGCTTACATTTACTTCAACTCGGGGAACAGTGCAAGTTTCGTAAAAATTCAGTAGTTTTCAAGATATGGTCTGTTAAGTGTGTACCAATCACTGGAAAAAAACTGTTTTTAAAAACATTGCACCGACTTAAAAAACAACTCGAACTTAAAAGTGTTAAATAATATTTTGTTTCATATTCGGACCCTTGAGTTGACGGTACAAAAGCATAAAAGGGGTGCATGTATCAATTCTCATGTGTGCTTTTGCACCGCCTTCAACTCAAGGGTCCGAATATGAATCAAAATATTATTTAACACTTTAAGTTCTAGTTTTTTGAAGTCGGTGCAATGGTTTTTTTAACCGACTTCTTCAAAAGAAGGAAGTTATCAATTCGTCCCATATGTATGTAATATCGTTGGAATTGCACAATATTCGTATTATGTTAGTCTATGTGGGCTTCTAAACAGGTGTGCCAAATTTCCTAAGTGTATGTATATTTGTTTGTATGTATTTATGTTTTTCCACGCATTTCTCCGAAACTATTAATCGGATTGTGACCATAATTGTTTTATTGGCTTACATTTACTTGAACTTAGGGAACCGTGCATCAAAATTTCATCAAAATCGGTTCAGTAGTTTTTAAGATATGAACTGTTAAGTGTGTACCAATCACTGGAAAAACACGTCGTCGGTTTAAAGCCCAATTCTACCCAGAACTTGTTATGTGGTAGATATTATATAACTAATTAAAAAAAGAGTCAAATAAAAAACATTGCACCGACTTAAAAAAATAACTAGAACTTAAAAGTGTTAAATAATATTTTGATTCATGTTCGGACCCTTGATTTGAAGGCGGCAAAAAAGTACACCTGAAAATTATAGATGGACCCCTTTTGTGCTTTTATACCGCCTTCAACTCAAGGGTCCGAATATGAATCAAAATATTATTAACACTTTTAAGTTCTAGTGGTTTTTTGAAGTCGGTGCAATGTTTTTTTTTTTATTTAGGTTACCTACTTGTTTTATTTTAACATTTTCACTGTCCTAATATATCCCATACAAACCCTAAAATTTCATTGACAAGTGCAACTGAGATTGTATCATGGTTCATTAATAGGTTTCCTGGCGATAGATTAACAAATATATTTTTTTCGAGGTTTTGTTTATTTGATACCTTCTTGGGGAGTCCAAATAAAATCCGAAGCCATTCTAACAAGTCCAATAATATTTTTGATCATCTAAAGTGTTCGTCGCCCGGGACCCGCCGGAGGGTCCCAGACGTCTCGAACTAGTAATGCGGGACCCGCGCGCCGGGAGGTCCCCGGACGCGAAGACCCCTGGTAGGGTTAAATCACCTATTCTTTTGAGTGCCACAAAAATATATATATTTTGAAAGTTACAATCTATCATGTCGTTCCGTAGTTCCACAACCACGAGAGGGCCGTTCCAGGGCACTCGTAGACGGCGTGACATGTCTGCTCGATAACTGATATGTACCTACTCGTAAGTATTCCGTTATTTTATGACTGCGAGTAGGTATGTGTCTCCCACGTCTGTCCTTCTGTCTGCCTGTTGCTGGTCACGTGATTCCGGACATGCGCTCCAATTAAGAGGTCAAGAGGCGGCCAGACAACCGCACGAACGCTAATTGACACCGCTTTGTCGATCAATCATAGTCACACTTTTGTAGCGTGGAATGGAAACTCTTCGTTATGTCTAGTCTGTCCGGTCTTTCACACTGAAGATTAGAAGGGGAAAGGTTTAAAGGTTCAACGAACCTTGTTATAGTCGCGTATGCATAGGCGTATTTAAATTCCGCGTCTAATTAAATTCCTATTTATTCGCGTATTTAAATTCCTATTTATTCACGTTTTTAGACTTTTATATTAATTTTATATACATTTTACAAAAAGTAACAAAAATACACAAAATTAATACAAAATCAAAATAAAAACGGTAATTTCCGCCGGCGGCGGGGGATAAGGATCCAAGCACGCCGCCGGCGGCGCGCGGCGGGTGCAGGCCGTGGCTACGGAGCTCTCCGAGACGACGCGAGGCAAGCTACGAGCGATAGGTGGTGGTAAGTACTAGACTCGTAGGCCACCACCATCCCCATCTCGGAGAGCTCCGTATCCGCCGTATATATGTATATATGTTAATATTATTGTAGTAATAATTGAGTTGCCTTGTGATGGTTCGGATTCCAAGTAAAACTGTAGGACCCGTCCGTTGCCTGTGGTTGGGTTTAACCAGTCTAGATTAACCGCACCGAATAAAGGTCGGTCGAATCGACCGCGAGAACAGTTTGTGTTTTCCGTCCAGCCAAGTTCCGTCCCTAAAGTACCCGCCACAGGACCAAGGGTTGAAGCACTGCTAGTGCACCTAGTTCACGAAGGTGTGACGGTCGGTGATGTAGCGGCGATGACGTAGGTGGTGTAGCCAACCGTGTCAAGTTTCATAAAAAAATTGTGTTATATTTTTTTGTGGAGCAGGCGGCCTATTTTCGGAATGTCGTTTCTTTCGGTCTACCTTGTCAACATCGAATTTACCGATTTCCTGGCGGTGACATAAATTCTTTGAAAATCTGAAACTCTCTGGTGCACCAATGCATTATCTTGCAATGCATTATATTGCCACAGTATTATTAATAATGAAATTAAATAGAAAGTATATTTATTTAGCTATTTTCTGCTAATAGACGAAGAACTTATTCTAGCACCGCGGTATTATCGAAATAATGTTTATATTTATGTACTTACTTATATTGTCAGCCTCGGTAGCTCAGTGGTGCGGTCGGTCGACTGACGGTCGGATCATAAGCACACCTGGGCGCGGTCAGTGGATGGATGGGTGACCGCTCGTCCGTTGGAGGCTGACCGTGGTTCGGATTCCACGTGAAACTATAGGTCACTTCCTTTCTTACCTTACTAGGTGGTAGGGCTTAACCCGCACGAGTTGATACCATCGTACTGAATGAAAGGTCGGTTGAAACGGTTATTTGAATAGTTCGTGATTTCCGTCCAGTTCAGTGTAGCCGGCACGACCGAAGGGACGCACTGACATGGCACCTAGTTAACCACGGTGTTATGGGCTGACATCACGGATGTAGTACGCGATGTATGTAGCCAACCGTGTCAAGTTTCCAGAAAAAAAAAACTTCCTAGATAGGCAAATAAATTACAAATTGTAATTTCTTTGCGAGGATATTTCAGAATTAAGTTCCTCAGTCTGGAAATTGCGTCAAGTCAAGGCTGATTACAAGTGAAGTCTGATGACTACTAACTACATAGGTACAGTTAATTACATTGCAAGCATTGTAATTAGCTGAAAAACTATAACAAAACATATATGTTTATTTGTTGCATGTGTTGTTGAAATTTAAAATAAATTCCTATGTACAAATACTAAAAATGTTGCCTGCTTAAATACATAGTTGGGTATGTGTGATATGTATTCGTATTTTCAAGTGAAGATTGCGTAGCGCTCAGCAGAAGAACATAAGAGTAAAATTGTATTTATATATGAGCTGATTATGCAAGTTTATATATTATTTAAAATGTTTAATCAGGTACAGTCTCGTTGAGATCATCTTGTATGTAGCATTGGGCATCTAAAAATACCAGCTAGCAGTGAGTGCGAATTTATAGCTGGAATGTGTTGATTAATTTTTTTGTCTGCCCTCTTATACATGTAATGTTCACTTAAACCAGTTTGCTCTAAGCTCCACTTAAAAGTGTAAATTTGTACGGGCTGAGAATAATTTAAAGAAGACTCAAGCGAATTATTAGTAGAAGACGTATGACCACGCTCCGACTCGGTATTTCCAGAGTTTTTTTTAGTTATTTGAGAGGTGTACGATAATTATAATTATCGTACAACTGTTGTGGCCCCTCTGACTGTATCTAATAATACAGAAACAAGTTTGATGGATTATAATAATAGATTTAAAAAAAAAATAATTTTCAAAGGAAAATGTATTTATTGCCTGTATTAGACAGCAGGAGAATAAACTCTTTATTAGCTGATGCAGATATCTATAAACATAAATATTGATCCATTATATAATATAATTAATGCGTAATTAATAATCAATGAAATCTTTAATATTAATTAAATTAACTTCCGCGATGAGTTTATGGGTTTATAATATTATAGTAATAAAAATTAGTAGGTACTTAAAAATAGCCTTACTGCGCAGTAAGGCTATTTTTATCATAGGTAGTAAAGTTTTTGTACCGATGCAAATATTATCTAGGGTCCAATATTATTTATTAGACTTGAGTACTGGAGCTGCAGCCTGCAATGTCTGTGAAATAAATTGCTCCTGAAGATTAAATATTCTGTGCCTGAAGTGAGTAAACAGCATGTTAACTTTTCAAAGTTATTCATAACCGTGCGTGCGCGCTGCCTCCCTTCGGTTAACAATCGCGATTGATCGTCTCCTGACCATCTCCTGACAGGGACGGATCAGAAAACGTCTGTGAAAGAAACCCACACGTGAATGGATTAAATATGTTGTCGAACATACTCTTTGAATCGACGTCGATCGACGTGTTGGTCGGCGGCA
Organism: Nematopogon swammerdamellus; assembly: GCA_946902875.1. Lineage (NCBI taxonomy): Eukaryota > Metazoa > Arthropoda > Insecta > Lepidoptera > Adelidae > Nematopogon > Nematopogon swammerdamellus. The sequence continues at coordinate 23,674,348 of OX336333.1, read as the reverse complement.
GCGGGAAGTCGTTCGTTACATATTTTGAGCTAATAAGTGAAGAAAGAATTCTAGTATTATTTAGGACGTAGGTATTTAGGAAATAATTTTTACGCACATACATTTATATCGTCGTCCTAGCTAGCGTGTATATTAACTACCTATATATTTCATTCTGACCAAATTTTCAAGGATATGCTAAAACCGTTCAAAAATTTTACGTCCTAAGCCGACGGTACATATAATAGGTATAATCCCCGCAAATTGCCGCCATTTTAGTGACGTCAGCCACAGCATATATATGGCCATATATATGCTGTGCGTCAGCCCTAGACCGACGCGACGTCTGTACCGTTAGCAACTCTGTCGGGCGTAAGCGTTGTGAATTAATGCATTTTGTTTGTTATTGTTATGTTTTCTCGTTAACTTCTTTTGGTTGTTATTGATGTTATGTGTTATGTGTAGTAATGAGTAGGAAAATAATCAATAGCCGTGCCCGTGAAATAATTATTAAAGTGGACAATTATTTTTTGCGTAAAATTATGGCTGCTGCAAAACGGTTTTACATGTCGTGGCTACGTCAGCCCCATGTCAGTCAGTCAGTCAGTTTATTTATAGTCACCCTATTTGTTTGCTCACTGTATATTTTGGTGTAAGCTGACGTCACATCGGCGTTAATTTGAGAAGGTTCCAGCCTATTAGAAATTTGCGGAGCTTTTACCGTCGCGTCTGCCATAGGTGATGTGATCTATGTACATAATATGTCCGATGATATTTTCCGTACATTATTGGTTAAAAATATTTATTCACGAGTACCTACCTAAGTACCTACCTACATACATCTTTGATGCATTTACTTCGCAAAAAGGATAATGTAGGAATTTGTAGAGTTAGATACCTATAACTACAAATTCCTACATTTTGATTAATATACTTACATTCAAAAATCCTAAACTCTTGACTGGAATTTTCCTTTGTGTAAGTAGGTACATACCTATAATACATACTTATCAACATATATCCTATATTCATTCATGTAACGTTTAGGCACAGAAGTAAAGAAATAGGTACCTATAATTCAATAATATTAATAGGTAAGTAACTGTGTCAATGATAATATAATATTATTGCAATAAGTTTTTAGCAGGGCATCTAGGGTATTTCGTGTCCATCTAATGAACAGCTAGGTACCTACAATGCTGCTTCTTTCTGAATATAAGTAGGTACTAATGTACAATCTTGTTATTTTGTTTCAAAATTGTTACTGCCCTCGTCCATTCACCATTGTATGTACTTCATTATACTAGCTATACGAAGTGATTAGGAAATAAACATAGTTATCTATAAAAACTACGCAGTGATTTGGCAAGTTTATTAACATTACATTAAGATTTTACAAATCCCTGTTTTTTTGGCAAAACCTGATATATCTACTTATTTGCGTACATTCCTGCTTAGGTAATTATGATAAAATACATATTAATTACTTAGAACCATACATACATAACGAATATTTTTTTTATTGTATTAATTAATATTTAAAACGTAATCTATTTATTTTCCCCTTATAATGAGTAGACGATCCGGGTTCTGCGACCGAAATGGCTTCTGACCCAAAGCGTTCTTGCAAAAGATATATTTTAGTAAACAGATCAAGACGATGCAACACTGTGGATAACTCTACCAATACTCAAAAAATCTCTTTTTACTAAAAATTTAAACTCCAACCAAGTATTTCCTAAAACTTCGAGGCTATACCTGCTGTCCAGTAAAGACTCGGATTGTTTATTTAAATATTTCAATGTATCGACTTGTAAGAGAATTCATGAACCATAAGACAGCCAGAATTAACCAATGATATTTTTAGATTATTCGCACTTTCCCCAGTGAGCTAATATGTTTTCTACTAGAGGTATCGCTACGAAGAAAGATACAGAGTAATTGTGTCCCCACAGCGGTCGTATGAGGGAAGGTAGCGGGGTGGTGGAGCGCAGAGCCGAGAGGTAGAGGAGAGCTCGCGCGGGACAGGAAGCGAGCGGAAGAGGAGCTAAAGAACTAGTATCTAAAGTGTCTGTGGCTAAAGCGTAAGGCGCGGAGGAGGCGACGGCGGAAGAGGCGACGGAGGAGGCGGCGCGTGAACGCATAGAAGTGCAACGAGTTCGGCCGCTCGTGGGCCGCTCGCGATCGACTGGTCTCAACTGGTCAATTTGGTCTCAACTCGGTGGAGCCAAGCATGTTGCCCGAGTAAGCTACTCTAGAAGAATACATATTAGCTCGCTCACTGACTTTCCCACGCACAGAAAGTGTCCATACAAAAGCTCCTCTTCGTGCCCCGTACATGCCCGTACGCATCACATGAATCAATGAAATGCTTGTGTCGTCCGTCGTAGGCAAGTAAGTGCTATAAATAGGTAGCGCACACATTTTATTATGTCGTAAAAATTGAGCAAAGGAGAACATTATACATACATAGGTACACAGACTACGAGCACCATTTATCCATGACGAGTACATATTAGGCGAATGTGATCAAAATCAAATGTGATGTCATCGAGAACATGATTTAGCAACGACTGTAGTGGGTAACTATTAAGTAATCTGTGGTAGTGGGTAGTGTACCTATTTATGTATTTATAGTTATGGACTAGCTAGATAAACAGAATATACTTTATTGCTCCAAGGAACATTTAACAGTAATAAGCACATTAGTAAATGTACATAAGGTGCAAAGGGGGATTTGTCCTTTACAGAGATAAAGTCAACCTTTGCAAATGTAAGTAGGCAATTGGAAAAGAGTTGAGTATGAGAACTGAAGATAAAATAATTTTATTATAAGAATGTCAGCCTTGTTAGCTCAGTGGTGCAGACAGTCGACTATCGACTATTGATGGTTAATCAACGCTGGGCCGGTGAGTACTTGGATGGGTGACCGCTCGACCGTTGGAGGCTGACCGTGGTTCGGATTCCACGTAAAACTGTAGATCCCTTCCCTTCTTACTTTACTAGGTGGTAGGGTTCAACCCGCCCGGATCGCTACCCTACCACCGCACTGAATGAAACGTCGTTCGAAACGGCTATGTAAATTAGTTTGTGTTTTCCGTCCAGTTCAGTGTAACCGACACGACCGTAGGGAAGCACTGACATGGCACCAAGTTCACCCGGTGTTATGGGCTGACATCACGGATGTTGTAGGTGATGTAGCCAACCGTGTCAGTTTCCATAAAAAAATATAAAAATACTTATTAATATAATAAATAATACATCTAAGTACATGCCAGTTACATAAAAGTCATACTTTAATATGTAAATATAGTATCCAAATATACTATATGCATACATACTAGTCCACCAAGGAAGGTATGAAACAAAATGGTAGGTAGACTAGACCAGCGGCTCCTAATTATTTTCGTTTACGGAACCCTAAATGATCGTCCTTCTGAGGGCCTAGTCCGAGTTAACGTGACAGCTACGTAAACGTCAAATACCGATCGAATTGAGTTTTTATGTATGGAGCTCTCTAGTGGCGCGGCGGTGAGCGTATTGTGCTCCCATACATAAAAACTCAATTCGATCGGTATTTGACGTTTATGTAGCTGTCACGTTAACTCGGACAAGGCCCTCTGTTGGCGGAACGCCAAGACATTTAAAAAAGTTAATTAGCTATTGTGAACATAAAAACGAAATTAATTTTTAATACTAAATTGTTGGCTGTTTGATATGAATACCAAGACTGTAGTTTGAAATTAAAAACATATTACACGTTTTTGATTAGGGAGAGCGTTTTGTGCTTTTCCGCGGAACCGGGAAAAGATATGCGCGGGAACCGCTGGACTAGACAACAGGAATAAAGAAGCAGCTGTTTTTGTTTTCTTTGTCATATTTGGAAAGTGGAAAATACTCTATGTACTTACATAGACTTACTTACACATACGTATAGCTTGCAGTGTGAACAAAGAGTTCGCTGCTAGCTGCTAATGTATCATCTTTGTAGTTTTGTTTCAAATACATTGAAAGGTTGCTTTATCCATCTTTCTCTTTCTTTCTGTGTGAAATGTGGCTATTGTGGTGCACACAAGGTGAAACTTTTGAAATCGAGTTGCATTTGTCTGAAAGTTACGAAACCGTTGTTCCATTTGGTGAATTTTAATTTTTAGATATATTTGAGCTTGAAAATAATAAATAAATCCCCAAAACAAAATTTCTTCAGTTTCAGATAGATATATATGTATATATATGTACTAGCTTTTGCCCGCGGCTTCGCTCGCGTGAAATTTCTCTATTACCGGAATGTCTATTTCAAAAGCTCGACACGCATTATTTGCTATCGGGAACTGCACAGTACGCGGCAGTAAATAATGCACATCGGACTTCACAAAGAGACAATGTGGTTGTAGTTAGAGCGTCGTCTTTGTCGCACTAATTCACACGTCTCTGTGCGACAGGGACGACGCTCTATAACCGAATTGTCTATTTCAAAAGCTCGACACTTATTTGCTGTCGGGAACTGCACAGTACGCGGCAGTAAAAAATGCACATCGGGCTTTACAAAGAAACAATGCTGTTGTAGGTAGAGCGTCGTCTCTGTCGCACTAACTCACACGTCTCTGTGTGACAGGGACGACGCTCTATAGCAGGATTGTCTATTTCAAAAGCTCGATACTTATTTGCTGTCGGGAACTGCACAGTACGCGGCAGTAAATAATGCACATCGGGCTTTACAAAGAGACAATGCGGTTGTAGGTAGAGCGTCGTCTTTGTCGCACTAACTCACACGTCTCTGTGCGACAGGGACGACGCTCTATAACCGGATTGTCAATTTCAAAAGCTCGACACTTATTTGCTGTCGGGAACTGCACAGTACTCGGCAGTAAATAATGCTCATCGGGACACAAGAGACAATGCGGTTGTAGGTAGAGCGTCGTCTTTGTCGCACTAACTCACACGTCTCTGTGCGACAGGGACGACGCTCTATAACCGGATTGTCAATTTCAAAAGCTCGACACTTATTTGCTGTCGGGAACTGCACAGTACGCGGCAGTAAATAATGCACATCGGGACACAAGAGACAATGCGGTTGTAGGTAGAGCGTCGTCTCTGTCGCACTAACTCACACGTCTCTGTGTGACAGGGACGACGCTCTATAGCCGGATTGTCTATTTCAAAAGCTCGACACTTATTTGCTGTCGGGAACTGCACAGTACGCGGCAGTAAATAATGCACATCGGGACACAAGAGACAATGCGGTTGTAGGTAGAGCGTCGTCTTTGTCGCACTAACTCACACGTCTCTGTGCGACAGGGACGACGCTCTATAACCGGATTGTCAATTTCAAAAGCTCGACACTTATTTGCTGTCGGGAACTGCACAGTACGCGGCAGTAAATAATGCACATCGGGACACAAGAGACAATGCGGTTGTAGGTAGAGCGTCGTCTTTGTCGCACTAACTCACACGTCTCTGTGCGACAGGGACGACGCTCTATAACCGGATTGTCTATTTCAAAAGCTCGACACTTATTTGCTGTCGGGAACTGCACAGTACGCGGCAGTAAATAATGCACATCGGGCTTTACAAAGAGACAATGCGGTTGTAGGTAGAGCGTCGTCTTTGTCGCACTAACTCACACGTCTCTGTGCGACAGGGACGACGCTCTATAACCGGATTGTCAATTTCAAAAGCTCGACACTTATTTGCTGTCGGGAACTGCACAGTACGCGGCAGTAAATAATGCACATCGGGACACAAGAGACAATGCGGTTGTAGGTAGAGCGTCGTCTTTGTCGCACTAACTCACACATCTCTGTGCGACAGGGACGACGCTCTATAACCGGATTGTCAATTTCAAAAGCTCGACACTTATTTGCTGTCGGGAACTGCACAGTACGCGGCAGTAAATAATGCACATCGGGACACAAGAGACAATGCGGTTGTAGGTAGAGCGTCGTCTTTGTCGCACTAACTCACACGTCTCTGTGCGACAGGGACGACGCTCTATAACCGGATTGTCTATTTCAAAAGCTCGACACTTATTTGCTGTCGGGAACTGCACAGTACGCGGCAGTAAATAATGCACATCGGGCTTTACAAAGAGACAATGCGGTTGTAGGTAGAGCGTCGTCTTTGTCGCACTAACTCACACGTCTCTGTGCGACAGGGACGACGCTCTATAACCGGATTGTCAATTTCAAAAGCTCGACACTTATTTGCTGTCGGGAACTGCACAGTACGCGGCAGTAAATAATGCACATCGGGACACAAGAGACAATGCGGTTGTAGGTAGAGCGTCGTCTTTGTCGCACTAACTCACACGTCTCTGTGCGACAGGGACGACGCTCTATAACCGGATTGTCTATTTCAAAAGCTCGACACTTATTTGCTGTCGGGAACTGCACAGTACGCGGCAGTAAATAATGCACATCGGGCTTTATAAAGAGACAATGCGGTTGTAGAGCGTCGTCTCTGTCGCACTAACTCGCACGTCTCTGTGCGACAGGGATAGCGCTCTACGATCCGATTGTCTTCTTTTAAAGCCTGATGTACATTATTTACTGCCGCGTACTGTAAGTGATATAAGACTTGACATTGTCACAGACGAGCCAGTGCTTTGTGTTGGATGTTTGTTGTACAGCTGTAGTCTGTACCCACCTACAATGCTTTGTGTTCAAGATCGTGAAGTTATAGTAAGATACGACGCGAACGATCGTTGGAAAATCCAAGAGCATTCATTGCTGAATTGACTGAATGTTTTTAACAAGATGCGAATGACGATTGGCCAAATTCGTAGGCGTGACTTGGCATCAGTGCACATGCACTAAGCGGCCGTCTGCCGGCAATCTTGTAGTTGTAATACAATGTCAAGGACGTTTTTGTGTGTCTGCGAGATTGAAGTTCTGTTTAGTCGACTAACATTCGACCTCCGCACAGTGCTAAAATAATACTCAATAAATAGCAGCCGACAAACTCCGATAGTACCTACTACCAAACCAATGAATAAGTTCTAATAGTGCCTAGGTATATCGAGGCGCAGCAAAACTCGGCGCAAAATAGGTACATTCTACTTTCTTTTTGAGGGCGAAATAGGCACATTATCTGAAATGAAATGAAAAATATTTATTTCTCCTATAAAGACATAAAACAAAACAAGAAAACGATAACAAAAAAGAAACCCGAAGGAGAAAAAAAAGGAACCAACTCAGCATTGTTTGCTGTAGGAACGCGCCATGCAGCGCTGTTTTTTGGCTGGCGGCCCATTTAACATTTTATCTGAGACAAATAAGTGTAGATTAATAAGTATTAATATTTATCTGCAGATTTAAAGTAATCAATCCATTGATGGCTCGAAATCGGACGACTTTCCAATCAACGCTGGTGTTCCGCAGGGCTCTGTGCTGTCGCCTACGCTTTTCTTAATCTTTATAAATGATCTGCTGTCCTTGGGTATGATACACCGCTATACAGACGACAGCACGGAGCACGAGGGCTATCTTAAGGACTGGAAGAGTAGAGATTCCGGCATTTTGAGGCTCAACGTTCAGTGGTTGATAAGGTCGATAACGTTCTCGGAAAAGTAGTTATATGGGGCCAGGAGAACCATGTCGCCTTGTCAGTCGGAGGACCAACCCCTCCTGGGCACCATCATTTCCAAAGACGTTGGTTTCTGACAACGAATCGAGTCTAAGCCCAAAGCTGCATCCAGAAAAGTATTCTTTTCCGCCTTTGCTGAAAAGAATACTTTTCCGCAAAGGCGGTTCTTCTGACCGGCATAACTATTGCTGCTGTACAAAACACAGATTAGGCCGGTGATGGAGTACTGCAGTCACATCTAGGAGGGTAGTCTCCATTATGTGCTAGCGTCCTTGAACTCGATACAGCGCCGAGCCATCCGTCTTGTTGGTGATCCGAAACTTACAAATGGTCTTGAGTATCTGAGTCACAGACGATTTGTAGGTTCGCTTAGTCTGTTTTACAGATACTATCAC